>CAWUFW010001691.1:1432500-2658295 GCA_963921515.1 Calotriton arnoldi | reverse complement strand
CCCCATGTCGGCCACATGCAAGTTAATTGGAAGGAGTCACACAGCACCGACCTTGAACTGTCTGAGAAGCATGTGGGAAGAGGGCCCGTGTCCTCCAAACAAGCCAACAGAACACAAGTCCTGTCTCCCCACGACTACACAGAGCTCACAGCAACCCCGAAGCGTGCACATTGCAGACTGCACACACAGCCGGAGCACGCCACCTCTACGAACCGCTGCGAAATGGCAACCGCAACACACCTACCCAACTACGCCGAACAGCTCAAGCTGTACCAAACCAACACGATACATACATTGGGATGCGATCTCCTGTCCCTGCTGAACGTAAGTTACCGACTGACTTACCGCATCACATTGTTCAGCTGCGTCATGCCCGTCTTCTACTGTCGGAGGTGTCCCTACCAGCATCCCGTCGAGATATGCCTCTCCAACCCGGCATGTCTGAAGGCGGACCTGCTACCACTACTCCTCCCTCTGGACGCACACGACAGGGCCTGCTCTGCCTATGGGGGCATGGCGTATGTGGCCAACATCGCACGCGCACTGAAATGGAACCACTGTGCCTCCACACGACGGATCATCGAGAACAGCTACATCGAATGTCACCCAGCATGCCCCATCATGGTCCTCCAAGGGACAACCTACGAACAACACCTTGACAGCCACCATCCGCTTCATTGGCTGGCAAACATGTACACCACCAATGACATGGAAGCCCTGCTGGACGGCATCGCATACCTGTCAACCTGTAAATACGTCGGACCACAACGCAGGTTCCCCGAGTGACCTATGAAGTCCAACCCCGCACCCATGCTCAGCTTCCGCACGGACTGGCCAGTCACCACCACAACAGCCATACCAAACGACCGGCAACTGTAACCACACCATCAACGACATCGCCATGACATCGGATATGACCGGGACATGCACACTGTTCCCCATCACATCCAGGAACACCGCATGCATCGTGGGAGGCAGTGGCATGGGCTCTGTGCATCGCACCCACATGGACGGAACTGCACGAACAACCAGGACACGACATGGATCCAGCGCCCATGGACACACACACCGCTCAGTGGACATGAATAGGTCGCCTGGAGTCTGTGGGTGCTGCACCCCTCCCACCCCCGCCCCGGGAATCCCATACCAGGACCTTTGCATGGACGACAAGTGCATACAACAACAACACGACCCCAGTGACTGTGACATGTCCAGTAACCACCACAGTGCAACAACAAGTGGCACGCCGCTGCATGCACGCAAGCACATGCCCTGATGTCATCTCACATGCACGCGTGCATGAGGAACAACCGCAGCAAACCTGTCACATGGAACTGAGATGGACTGTGCCCATGATGCCGAGCGGTCTGGTAGGCTACATGTATACCGTCTGTGTCAAAGTCCGCAGCTCCGCAGCTATACGTAAATGTACATTAGCACAGCCTTGGCCAAGCAGATGTAACCCCACACCCTATCCCATTTGTAATCATGCTCAGTATATCCTCAACATGTATTCCGCTGCCAGTAGTGTCCACTATACTGCATCACAGAGGACAGAAGACTCAATATAATGTTTGAAACCAGAACTGTCTCCGCTGACTCATTTCACAAGTACGAATGAGAGAGGATGAGAGTATGTGAAGTACACGGCAGTCGTGACATGACCATGTAGTCCACTGGTATTGGATGTCAACGCAAATGAGTAGCACTACTGTGGAAGACACACATGTGTCGTGTGAAGTCGTATGGACGCAGTGCTCAGGTGGGTGGGTGCGACGGGTAGATGCGCACATGCCAAGTTGGAGCACGCCGTGTTGGGAGGGCTCATGAACAGTACACCACCGCTTCCCTGGGCATTGTGAGAGGACACCTGTCGGGGGGAGTGAACACGTGTGTGCACAGCAGCCGGGCACACGTACAAAGCGGTACCAGGCGCACCTCAGCCCACCCTCTGTGGACAAGCTGGATCCTGTTGTGCGCCCGCCATGCCCCTTGACAAGGCACACACAGCCCCAGTCGACCAGGTGTAACCCCAACATAGTCAATCCGCACAGGCGATACAGGGCACGGGATGGCAGTGGAGCATGGTGTGTGAGAGGTCTCCTCGCGCTCCTCCTGGTCATATCACGCAGGCAATAGAACCTCAACGTCCAGCATGGCAAAAAGTCAAATGGAAGTGTAGGGGGACGCACCACAGCACGAGCAGCACTGACGTCACGGGAGGTGGCTCGCACCATCCCATCCATTGCCCATCATACCAACCACGCCACATGCCATTGCGACTAAGTGCAAGCGCGTGCGCCACCACCCCTGAGCCCTCCCCAGAGAGGCCAAAGAGTGAATGTGTGGGCCATCAGCCACAGACGGACGCGGCATGGCCGCAAGGGCAGCCACAGCCACTGGGTGTCGCAGGTGGCGGATCCGGAAGGCGAAGACTGTGATGCATAGTCCATGCAGGCCGGGTCTCCATTTGGGGCACCACGCAGGTGGACGGCGTCCCGCCACACATCATACCCTGAGACAGCCCACTCGTGCAACTGGACCCACACATACACTCCTTGCCCTCTCTGGTGCGAGCTTGGGGCTGCCTGTGCAAGCGCTAGCCTCGCAGGTGAGCATGCATATTGGGGGGCGAGGGGAGGACATGAGGGCTGGGGCGAAGATGACTGTATCACTGTCAGTTAGTACAAGGGATGACCCAGATGTGGAAAGGAAGAGACGTGTCCCGTGTGTACTGCAACTAGTCGCCAATCCAACTACCCCCCCATGTCCGGAATGTAAGCCCGCACCTAGGCCCGCCCATCCGCCACATCGAACATACCACCAGCATGACAACCTTCCCATTCGAAACACTGACTGGGGGTGGCGACCAGTGAACAATCATGTGTAGCCTACCCACGCGTACATGTGGGCCCTCCATGATCCATGTCACCTGCGGCAAAGACATGACATGCGCAATGAGGGAAGTGAGGAGAGCTGTCCGCCCCACGCGCAGAAGGTGCATCAGCTCCACAGACCCAGCAGCGAGTCCAGCAGGGGTCACATGTGCAGGGGCAGCTGTGCCTGGTGTGAAGGCACATGCATATAGACAGCACATCGACCAATGTGTAGTCTGCCCACATCCACAGTCCATCATCATGCGGACATAGGAATTGAACACAGGGCAACACATCTTAGCTGGTGCACCCACCGTGACCAACAATGCGCAATCATCGACGTACCCGTCCTGTGCATGGCCCCCACCCAACGGAGGCACATCCAGTGCCACCATCCCACACACACAAGCCTTCCACGGAACATGCTGTGTCCAATGGTCAGTACAGAGTCAGCGCCCATCTGGTGGATCCTGAACAGGAGACACATGCACACACATGCCAGCTCCCACTATGTACGACTGCCACCTGGCACGTGCAATGTAACCTCTCACCTGTGACGTGTGACTGCAAGCACACAGCCGTCTTGGCATGGGGCTGTCAATGTGGACACCAGTCAATGTTTCGGGAGCTGTGATCCGTACAGTGCTGTACATAGGGTGCAGTGCTGACACCTACTACTGTCTCATATCCCCTCGTGCCACAGGTCCCACTTGTATTGGCCGCTCAGCCCGTGCCCACATCGTCGTCGTCGTGTGCCATACTCATCCAGCCTCGGAAGCAGTACCATGCTCAGCAGACACTCATGTTGCCGTGGCGTTGCCGCTTGACGAATATGCAGTCAGTCCCCATCAGCACGCCCCGCAAGTCATTGGGGCCTAGATCCCCATGTGCATGCACATGGCAGTGGTATGTCTCACTTGCCATTGCCATTGTTGGGAGACCTGTGTAAGTGTATTGTGGCCGTGCCGTCCCAGCTTGACAGCTGGGCTGTGGCCCATGTGCTTGCTCAGTCATGTCAGTGATGTGTATGCGAAATTGCTATGTGCCGTGTTGCTTTGACATGTGTCCTCTGCCATTTAACCCAGGCGGAGACCGAACATTGACCGCCCATACCAATTGCTGGCGGACATGGACGATACAGAGGTAATCAGGAAGTTTCGGCTGGACAGGCCAACTCTGCATCGACTGTGTGCCATGTTAGAGCCCCATCTCCGTCCCCGCAGGGTGTATCCGACTGCTGTCACCCCCACGGCTAAGGTGATGGCCGCCATGCATTTCTTCGCCACTGGGTCATTCCAGCACACAGTGGGCAGTGGAGGAGGGATGTCCCAGCCCATGTTCAGCAAGGTGCTGAGGGATGTACTGGCAGCCATGATGCTGTACCGGAACAGGTACATCAGATTCCCCAGGGCTCGTGAATTGGCGGCAGTGAAGGGTGCATTCTATGCCCTTGGCAGAATCCCACACGTCGTGGGAGCCATTGACTGCACTCATGTTGGCCTTGTTCCACCACAGGCCACTGAGCACCTGTACCGCAACAGGAAGCACACGCACTCCCTGAATGTGCAAGTGGTGTGCCTTGCGGACATGGTGATCACCCACGTGTGTGCAAAGTTTCCAGGCTCGGCCCATGACGCACACATAATGCGCAACAGCATCTTGCCACGACTGATTGCCAATCTGCAACAGGATCGTGGCTGTATTGTCGGTGAGTATGTGGAGTGGTGTAGCGTGCTGGTTGTGCGATGCTGTCCCCTGTCCAGTTGGAATAGCAACGGTTCTCTGTGTCCCTCACACCCAGGTGACTCTGCGTATCCGAATGGGGCATGGCTGCTCAGTCCATTGAGGAATCCTCGCACCCCAGCAGACGATCGATACAATGAGGCACATGGGAGGACCAGACGTGTGGTCGAGCGTACCTTTGGCCTCCTCAAGTCCAGGTTCAGGTGCCTGGACCGCACCGGGGGTGCACTGGCGTACTCCCCACAGAAGGTGTGCCAGATAGTGGTGGCGTGCTGCATGCTGCACAATCTGGCCATTCGGAAGCAGATCCCCCTCATTGTGGATGACGGAGATCAACCAGGGCCCCAGCCCGCAGACCAGGACAGCTCGAGTGAGGTGGACAGCGGAGAGGAGGAAGCTGGGAATGTGCGCCAGCAGCTCATCGCCCGCTACTTCACTTGACGGTGAGTGTCCATGTACGACGGATGATGTGTCTGTATCTATGCAGGTGTGTGTGTGCTGTGTCAGGGTGGCCGTATGTTCACTGCGTGCAGTGTGTCAACGCTCCATGGCCAGGGTAGTATGCCACTGTTGGTGACTGTGGCATTGTGCCCTATTGCTCTGTGCGATGTGTGTACATTGCTTGTAGTTGTTGACATGTACTGTGTGATGGGTGTGTGACACACTCATTGAATGTGCTCCTGTTCTGTCTCCCACCCCTAGGTCCCTACAGGCCCTCCGGATTCCATTTCCATGCCACGCATCAGGTGCCTTTCCGCCCAAGGTGGCCGTTGTATTCCGTACAATAAAGACACAGGGCACAAACAGCAGTTAGTGAAAAAGGTGCATTTATTACAAACTGTGACATGTGATTGTGTGTAAGGTGATGACAAAAGTGGTGCGTGCAGTGACAATGAGCTGTCGGTCATGGCTGCGTGATGATCAGGGTGTACCCACTGGTTCTATGTCCATAGTCCAACACACACATGCCATCCAGATGGCTGTGTGGAGTGGGATCGTAGAGCAAGTCAATGCAGTGGCTGGTCAAGGAAGGCTGGTGGAAGGCTGGCTGGCTGCCTCACTTGCGACTGGAGCGTGCGAAGTCCTCCCGGGAGATCTGTTTCCTCTTCGGACGGCCCCTTCCACGTTTGGGAGGGGGTGTGTGGTGGCGACCTGCTGGTGGTGGGTGAGGTGTGCTCACTGGCTGTGGACGCAGGGGAAGTGGACACTGCTGCCCGAGCCTGCGCCCTAGCAGGTGGTGGCGGAGGTGGTGTTGCTGGCCTTGCCTGTGACCCCACCGCCACCACCAGCTGGCCCATGAGGTCCACGAGTTGGTCCATACGGGACACGAATTGGCCCATATGGGCGTCCATGGACCTCAGCACCCCCAGCACCTCCCGCGTGTCAGTAGCAGACCTGGCCCATTGTCCTTGGGCCTCTTCATAGGCCCCAAGGACTCTGGCCATTTGAGGCAGGGCATGGCTCCCAGGGGAGGCTGGCGTTTCCCTGACCCTGCTCCTCCTACCAGTCCTGCTGCCACCGGCCTGCCCACTAGCCACATTGCTCACCACGGTCCTCGCTGTGGCTCCCAGGGTGGATCCAGTCGGCCGGGCCACCACCTGCGCTGGGGCTGGTGCCAGCGAAGACGTGGTGGTGGTGGAGGCGGTGGTGGTCGGTGCGGCGATGGTGGCGGTTGCGGCAGTGGTAGTGGCCGCAATGACCGTGGGTGTGGCCGCATCGACAGTGGCAGCAGGGGACTGGGACTGTTCAGCATCCCTGGATGATGGGTTGGTGGGTAGGAGGGGTCCTGGGGAGCGGCTGGGCCCTGCCACGCCAGATGGGCCAGCTTGGTGGTCCGTGTCCGAAGAGGTGGACAGATCCTCCAGATCCGTGTGTCCTCGTTGGGGGCTTGTAGGCTGGCTGTGCTGGCTGCTGTCTCCATCCCCAGCGTCCAGCAGTTCGTCACCTGTGGAGAGAATGAGATTTGTTATTGTGTTGCACCTGGCGAAGTATGTATTAGTCGTCTGACATTGGCAGTTCGTGCAATCTCGTACATGGGTTTCCCGGAGGCGAGTGTGTGGCTGTGGCATCTGTAGGTGTGTGTGCTAGGCAATGGGACTGTGTGCTGTGCACATGTGGCATGGGACGGATTGGCCATGCCGATGGGTGTGTTGCTTTGCCCCTACTCATTGTGACTCTGGTGTATGCGGGCTCCTGGCCCATCCTGGGTCTGGTTTGTACTTTGCTTTTGGAGTTCAAATGGAACGCTTAGGAACGCATATGGCAACATGGGGGCCATGCCCCAGATTCGCATTTGGGATGGAATATGCTTTTGGGGTTCAAATGGAACGCTTAGGAACGCATATGGCAACATGGGGGCCATGCCCCAGATTCGCATTTGGGATGGAATATGCTTTTGGGGTTCAAATGGAACGCTTAGGAACGCATATGGCAACATGGGGGCCATGCCCCAGATTCGCATTTGGGATGGAATATGCTTTTGGGGTTCAAATGGAACGCTTAGGAACGCATATGGCAACATGGGGGCCATGCCCCAGATTCGCATTTGGGAGGGAATATGCTTTTGGGGTTCAAATGGAACGCTTAGGAACGCATATGGCAACATGGGGGCCATGCCCCAGATTCGCATTTGGGAGGGTATATGCTTTTGGGGTACATGCTGTGAGCCATGGGTGCCGAACGTGACATGTGTTGTGGCAGCATGACAGTGCATGGTCTGAGGTGTGTGCATGCCTGACATGCCCTGCATATTTGCTGTCTGTTGTGGTTACTGGACATGGCATTGGACGCATCGTTATGAGTGAGTGATAGTTGTGTGCCAGCCAACGTATTGCAGTTGTCCCATCTCCTTGGTGTGCGTGCTGCCCTGTGCCATGTGCATCACTGCAGTGCTCGGGGGGTGTGGCCCATGTTGTGTGTTGTTGCTCACAGTGTGTCGTGCGCTTAATTGACTTCTGGCACATGGTTGGTCATGGGCATGTGTCTTAGCGTGACTGCTGTATGTGTGGCAGCTGTGCGGATGACATGCCTTTCATGAGACTGGGGCTGACGGATGGGATGGATGGTATGTTGTATGTGCATGGTGTGTCTGTGTGTTTGATGGGTTCAGTGGTGTTCGTGTGCATTTATGTTGTTCCGCTCTGTTGCGTCTAGTGTTGTTTGTCTTACATAGGCGTAGTTGTGGGGTGTGTGGTTGACAGGCAGTAGGGGCTACATGGACAGGACTTCAATGGTGTTTCGGTTGTGTGTGATGAGTTGCACAGTGGCTGCCGTGTGGGACTATATTCAGTGTGGCTTGTGCATGCAGACGTGGCTCCTTGGGTGTTGCTATGTCTGTGATGGGTCATGTGGGGTGTGAGTCTGCTGTTCATGTCCGTGTGCACATTGTTCACTTGTTCGTGACGGTGGGCGGTGCTGCGTGTTCGTGTGCTACGTGACATGTCCCATGTGTTGGTGGTGTTATGGTCCTCATGCCTCCAGTAATCCAGCCCTGTCCAGTTTCCCACCTGCAAGTTGTTCGTGCGTGCACTGTACTGGATGCCACATGGCTCTTAGCGGGGGGTGCTCCATGTTGCAGGTCTGTGGGGGTGGGGGGTGTAGTGGGTCGTGGGGGTGGCTGTACACCCACTGACACCGATTGCTGTGGACCGTGATGTCTGCCTTTCGGCTGTCGTTGTGCACTGCGGTGGCTGACACGTGGGTGTGGGGTGTGGGGGATGCTCCTCCTTGCTGTGCTGTGGGACTGGGGCCTGGTGTGTGTTGTACTTGGGCTGTCCACCGTCCCACCCACTGCACTTTGTGTTCCTGCCACTTACCTGTTACTTGTCGGTTGGTGCAGCTGTGCCTGACACATGGGTGTGGGGAGTGCTCCACCTTGCTGGTCTGTGGGAGTGGGGGCCTGGTGGGTGTTGTACTTCAGCTGTCCCCCTCCGACCCACTGCACTTTGTGTTCCTGCCACTTACCTGTTACTTGTCGGTTGGTGCAGCTGTGCCTGACACATGGGTGTGGGGAGTGCTCCACCTTGCTGGTCTGTGGGAGTGGGGGCCTGGTGGGTGTTGTACTTCAGCTGTCCCCCTCCGACCCACTGCACTTTGTGTTCCTGCCACTTACCTGTTACTTGTCAGTTGGTGCAGCTGTGGCGGACACATGGGTGTGGTGGGTGCTCGTTGTGGCGCTTCTGGCATATTTGGGGACCTGTTGGTGGTTACGTGGCTGGCTTAGTGTACACATGTCCCCACGCATCTTACAGTTGTTCGGTTTGGCCTGTGTGTGGTAGTGTCTGTTGCATGTGCGTGTGATGTGTTGTGTATTGTGTGCTGGACATGGGGGTGTTTGTCCCTGGGAGCTGTGGCATGGTGGTTGCGCATATGTGTACATAGCGGTGTGCTGGTATACATTAGTTTGTACTTACCAGCCTCCACTCCCCTGCTAATCCGGCGAGGATCTCCGGATGTATTACGACTCGCACCTTCTCCTCCCACGCTTTGAAGGTCTTAAAGAGCGCGGGATTCCCTCCGCCAGTGACGGCAGCCAGCTCTCTGTTTTTGCCCTCCTTCTTCTTGACCAGGCTCTTTACGTCATTCCAACGTTTGTTTATCTCGGTTCTGTTCCTGGGCAGGGTCCCGACTGCATTGACCTGGTCTACGATCCGGGTCCACATTCTGTTTCTGGTGGCTAGTGGTGTGTGCTGGACCATGTTCCCATAGATTTGTGGGTACACCTTGATGATCTCGTCGACCATGACCGTCAGCTCCATGGGCGTGAATTTGGGCATCCTTTGTGGTGCCATGGTGTTTGTGGTGCTGGTGCGGTGTGTGTTGTGTAATGTGCAGGGGATTTGTGGTGCCGGTGTTTGGTGGTGGTGGTGGTGGTGGTTGTGATGTGTGCGTTTCTGTGGTGTGCTGCTGTCCTTGCTGTGTCACTGTGTCCTCTCCTCTCCTCTCTGGTTTGCAATGTAGCAAGGGGTTGTGGTCTGTGGGAGTGCTGCTTTTGTACTCACCTATGTGGGTGTGTCCTCATGGTCTGTTGTTTTCAGGTGTGTTGTGTCTGGGGTTCTGGCCTTTGTATTTTTTGTTTGTCCGGGGGGGTGTTTTCGGGATGTGTACTGTGCTTGTGTATTTGTGCGTGCCTTGCTGTGTGGACTTGTTGGCCATGTTGTGTGCTATTGGTTTTGTGTGCGGATGGTTTCTGTGCAGGTACGTGGGCGCCATGGCTTCTGCCGTGTCGATTCTTATCGGCGTTGTTTGCGCTGGCGGGCGGTATTTTTGTTGTTTTCCCGCGCTCATGGCGTGCGATCGTAATTTCACGTGCGGTGTGTCGGCCGTGTGGGCGGGCGGTTTTGTGTTGTCGTGCGTGTTTCCGTCCGTGGCGGGCGGTTTGACTCCGACTCGGACGATGGCGGGCGGTATTTTGTATGATTTTTCCGCCGATGGCGGTTTTCAGTTTGTGTACTCATAATGGCGTGGTCGGTGTTCAGGCGGTGTGTGCGGGCGGATTTTTGCCGCTTCCATGCCTGGCGGATTTTTTTACGCCGGGTATCGTAATGTGCCCCTTAGTTATTAATTTGATATTAATTATTAATAATTAATTTGTTAATATGTTAATTGTGTCTTTTTTTAGGAGCGGGTTGCGGGTTGTGGGTTTATAAGGTGGGAAGTAATTTACTTGTAATGAAGTAATTATTTATTGGTATTGATAATTAATTTATTGTTAATTAATTATTAATTGGTAAATAATTTTTATTAATTGATTAATTCATAATTATATTAATTGTATTAATTATTATTGGGGCGCGTTGTGGGTTTATAGGAGAATAGGGTGGTAAGTAATTTAAATGTAATGAAGTAATTATGATTTTCATTTTTGGGTATTGATAATTAATTTATTGTTAATTAATTATTATCTGGTATTTTTTTTTATATTAATTATTATTTATTGGTATTGATAATTAATTTATTGCTAATTAATTATTAATTGGTAATTAATTTATATTAATTTATTAATTGCTAATTATAATAATTATGAGAAATGTTATGTGGAGTGGGTTGTGTGTTTATTGGGGAATAGGGTGGGAAGTAATTTAATGTTATTAAAGTAATTATTAATTTTTATTTATTGGTATTTTCAATTAATTTATTGTTAATTTATTAATAATTCATTATTTAATTACAAAAATTATTTAATTTTAAGTATGTTATTTTTAACCCCTACGCTATCCAACGCTTTCCCTACTGTTGCACTCTCTGGAGTTGGAATAGTAATTTTTACTCCTACGCTATCCAACACTTTCCCTACTGTTGCACTCTTTGGAGTGGGAACAGTAATTTTTACCCCTACGCTATCCAACACTTTCCCTACTGTTGCACTCACTGGAGTGGGAATAGTAATTTTTACCCTCCCGCTATCCAAAACTTTCCCTACTGTTCCACTCGCTGGAGTGGGAATAGTAATTTTTACCCTCCCGCTATCCAACACTTTCTCTACTGTTACACTTGGTGGAGTGGGAATAGTATATTATTCCCACCCGCTATCCAACACTTTCCCTACTGTTGCCCTCACTGGAGTGGGAATAGTAATTTTTACCCACCCGCTATCCAACACTTTCCCTACTGTTGCACTCACTGGAGTGGGAATAGTAATTTTTACCCTCCTGCTATCCAACACTTTCCCTACTGTTGCACTCACTGGAGTGGGAATAGTAATTTTTACCCACCCGCTATCCAACACTTTCCCTACTGTTGCACTCACTGGAGTGGGAATAGTAATTTTTACCCTCCCGCTATCCAACACTTTCCCTACTGTTGCACTCAGTGGAGTGTGAATAGTAATTTTTACTCACCCGCTATCCAACACTTTCCCTACTGTTTCACTCACTGGAGTGGGAATAGTAATTTTTACCCACCCGTTATCTAACACTTTCCCTACTGTTGCACTCGCTGGAGTGGGAATAGTAATTTTTACCCACCCGCTATCCAACATTTCCCTACTGTTCCACTCGCTGGAGTGGGAATAGTAATTTTTATCCACCCGCTATCCAACACTTTCCCTACTGTACCACTCGCTGGAGTGGGAATAGTAATTTTATCCCCAACGCTATGCAACGTTTTCAGTATTGTTATATTTTATGTAGTGCTAAATATTATTATTTTTTTAAATATTTATTTTAATGTTTTAACTTATTATATATAATTTATTTTTATATTTATATTATAGGTTTATTTATATATATATGTAATTATATTTTAAATTATGTTTTTAACATTTTATAATTAAAAATATTAATTATTTTTTAATATTATTAAGTTAATATATATAAAAAAATGCATGTTTATTTTTTTTTACGTTACATTTATTATTTATTGATTGTAACCTTTTTAAATCATTTTTAAGTATGTTTTGCTTAATTATATTTATTATTTCATTAATTTTATATTACTTTTAAGACATTTAAAAAAGTCGATATTTTAGCAAACTATATTATTAACAACGATATTTAGGATTCAATATTTTTGTACCTGTTTGTAGATAGGAAGTCGATATTCTGTCACTCGATATTTTTACCTCGATATTGTGGCAGGTCGATATTCTTCTCCTCGATATTCTGTCAGTGATCCCTCTAGCACACAGTTAGGTGGTTTGATTATGGCTCTAATTGAGAGAGGGCTCTTCTGAAGGGCTCCCACACCCCTACACCCTCTCAGAGCTACTCCTAATGGGGAAGAGAGTCCTGAAGAAACTCCTGTATCTTATACGCTTGACGGGCAGTATGGCCAAGAGTGGTAAGCAGGGTACACCAAATGACCACATTTGCAGATGATCTGCCTCTTTAGGTGCTGAAACTGTTTGTTGATCTGGATTGGATTAGGACATACAGGAAATGGAGTGAGGGGGGTGCAAGACCTTCATTTAAATAACAGGTTTCTCTCATTTGCCCATGCCCAGGAATAGTTTGAGCTGGGGTCAGTGCAGTTTTTGCACTACACACGCCTGACATGTGTCAAACGGAGTGGATGGCGGGCGTGTAGGGTGGGGGGGCTTCTGATCTAACTTCCCAGGCAAGCCACAAGAACATGCTGTGGTGAGGCAGATGATGGAGCTGGCTGGGTGCAGGCAATTTGTGACACACTTGCGGGCAGCATTGGTGCTGGATAGAGGGCTATCCAAGGACAGGGCTTTAGATCGGTGGAGTGCTGATTGCCCTGAGGTGATCACTGGGGTAGAGCGGAGGAGAGCATGTCAGCAGGTATGGCAGGTCTCTCCTAATGCCAGGGTCAAACTCATACAGTTCCACTTTCTACACAGAACCTACCTGATGCCGGCCAAGCTGACACAGATATACCCTGACAGCCCAGTGACTTTCGGCAGATGCAGGTTCCTCTCTGTTGATTTCCTACACATGACATGGTCCTACCCACTGGCAGCTAGTGCTAGTAACACTTATGCACCTGGTGAGCTTGAGAGTGGATGGTGGGGGCTTGATGGGGGTGGTGCCTGAAGATGCAAATGCGAATGGTGGCACTTGGAGAGGTATTGGCAAGGAGGCAGGTTGCAACACACTGGAAGGTGGCCAGGACCCCCACTGTGGCAGTGTGCCAGGCAGACCGGATGGAGTTGGCACTGGCTGATGAACAGCATATTAAGCAGACTCAAATGGATGATAAATTGGGGGAAGATCTGGTGGCCAGGGGGGAAATGATCGGAAGCGTTATGGACCCATTACCGGAGGGAATATAATGGGAGAGCCAACAGACTCAGCCACCAAATGGACTAGTTGGAATGGTGGTACCTGGGGGGGGACCTGCTAGAGGGACAGAAGAGAATCCTGGTGAGTTTCAGATGCAATGTATGTCACTGACATTGCTTGGTTGTAAGATAGCTCAAGTCATGATCATGTACTTGTCACTGGTAAAAAGCTTAACAAAAAAAGTTTTATAAAAATGGTGAAGCAAGTTTTTAATAAATATTTAGGGAAAGTAACTTTTGAAACGTTAGCTTTCCCTACCTAAAGCTCCTCTGGTCTCATTTGCGTTTGCCTGCTAGCAGCTACCCCTGCCAGTACCTGACGTTAATGAGGTGTGAAAACTGCTCCCAGAGCAGTACAATGGCTTAGGCCTGTTGGAAAGGATGGGCTGCATGTGAGGTATGTGACACCTGCCAGCCCAGGAAGAGCAGCTGGGAGGGTTCAGATTTTAAATTAGTTCAAAAGGGCAAGGGTGAAGTCTATCCATTCACAGGTAAGTGGATGGGGAAACATGAGGAAGATGATGCCTTTGTTCTTTAGGTCCTCTGTAGCCAGTTGATCACCAGCCCACTGGGAAGGGGAGCAGGTCTTAGAACCAGTATGGTGCAGTTGAGCTGGAGGGGTATGGTTATTTCCCTAGACACATCCCTGTCTGGTCAACAGGCTCCTTTTAAGGTCTGAAGGCCTGTGCCACCTCAGATTTCCTTTAGAATGGGGCATTGTGGCTAAAGGGGCATCGAAAGCTGCAAGCAGCCTTTTTCCTGATGTGACCAGTTGCAGCTGGAAGAAAACTGGACCGTGCTGGTGGCCTCTACAGGAGTGAGTCCTGACCTCTAAGTGCTTTCCCTGAGGTCCTGGGAGTCTTAGTGGTATCCATAAGGACTTATTCTGAGATCTCTTAAAAGTTGTAACTCAGGAAATAATTGGACTTCTAGACCTCCATAGGACTGGGACCAACCACCCAAGTCAGTCCACTCAAGGTGTGATCTCACTGGGCCAGAAAATAACATTGTTCTTGCTCAGAGCTTTTTACCCGCCTAAAGGTCCAGTTAAGTGGGGCCTAATGCCAAGCCTATCCCACTTTGGTGCAACCTTACCAGGTACAGCCTGCTGCCTTTGCTGCTGGAGGGATCTGAGCTCCAAAAATGCCAGAAAGTAGAAATCCACAATTATCCAACCAGTGAGAGGACTTTCCAGGGCATATGACCTTTCCCACTCTAAGCTTTTCCTGTCATAAACAACCAACCAACAGGGGACCTCACTTAACCTCACTCAACGCCTATCCGACTAAGAAGAGACTTTACCAGATGCAGCCTGCTGCCTTGACCACTTGAGGATTCTGAATTCCATTTCAAAGACTTAGGGGCCTATTACGATGGCGGTCGGATGACCACCGCCCGGCCGGCGGTGGCAACCGCCGGACCTGTGGCGGACATCCGCCGCGATCGCAAGCCAGAAAACCGCCGGTCAGATTAGGATGGCGGTGGTGACTGCGGCGGTGGGAAATTCCGACCGCCGCTTTTCCGCCGGTTGCCATCTGCACTCCTGCCCTGCGAGCGGAGAAGGACCGGGATAATGGTGGCGGTGCAGGGCAGGCTCTGCCGGCATGATTATGATGCCAGCGGTAGCCAGCCTTTCCTCAGCGGTCAGACCGCCATGGAAAGGCATGCGGTGATTGTCTTCCGGGGGCCCGTTACGGGCCCCCAATGTTTTGTGGGGGGTGTGGGTGCACTGGGGGGGTACCCATGGTCCCACCCTACATGTCCCTGTACCAGGTGGCAGGCACTGTGCAGTGTCTGCCACGCAGTGCAGGAAAATGCAGGACATGCTCATTTGGACATTGCTGCGGTGCTGTGGGCAGCAGCGACCGCCGCAATGTTAAGGCCCGCGATCTGACAGCCGCGGTCGGATTTCGAGCAAGGAACATCCTAATGCGACCGGCGGTTATGTTGCGTGCCTTGCAGGCTGTCTTTTCCCGTTACCATGGCGGTCGGGGAGGTTTTCCGACCGCCATCGTAATAGGCCCCTAAGTCAGGCGGTGAAAACTTTGACCGGGAAAACCTGCTGGCGTATCCGACTTGTATCCGACTTGCAGTCCATCATAGCTGGCCTGAAAATGCACCTAGTTTCTTGGCACTTTTCCTCTTAATTCGGTAACAATTCATATCTCTGGTTCACCTTATTGGATTTTTAGTTTTTTGGTGTCATTTTGTTTATTAAATGTGTCTTTCTCTTTATAAATTGAAGTGGGATTTGTATTGTGTTGTGTTTTTTTTTTACCTCAGTTTTGATACTTCTAAATGCTTTACACATTTTTCCTGAGTTAAGCCTGTCTGCTGTGTGTCATAGCTACCAGGAGTTGAGTTCAGCTTTAAATTACTGAGACCTTTGCCTGGACCGAACTGGTTAGTGACCTTGTGGTGAACTACCATCAACCCCTAATTGATAATTCACATTCTTACATATATAGTGCATTTCATCCTCTGTTCTATCAATCCAATTACCCACACTCAAAACCGAGAAAATGAATTGGGAAGGATGAGTACAGAGGTAGAAAGTAATACAAAAAGTTAGAGTAAGAAGTGATGCTTCAAGTTTACAAAAAAGAAAAGTCAGTGATACATCATCAATATTGAATGTGCATTTGTTTCCCATCAGGCCATTACAAGGGAATAGCATTTGCATATAATGAACCCACGCCTACTGCGGAGAACGCTTCATAGGGCAAACCCACCGTAAGCATTTACAAGTTTGAAATCTTAACTGTACAAAATAGCACTCAGCATAATATTAGTCTGATTACCACTCACTTCCTCAGAGAAGAGAAATATATGACCTTGTTTCACTCGTG
The DNA here is from genome assembly GCA_963921515.1 of Calotriton arnoldi. Lineage (NCBI taxonomy): Eukaryota > Metazoa > Chordata > Amphibia > Caudata > Salamandridae > Calotriton > Calotriton arnoldi. Next base: position 2,642,084 of record CAWUFW010001691.1, on the reverse strand, counting down.
TTGGAAAGGCTGGGCAAAATGTTTGTCTTAGTCCGCAGGATGGTAATGTGACTCACAGCCTGAATGAACAGTGTTCGCAAGAACAATTACTCCCTACAGCGGGCCCAAAAATAAAAATGATGAACGGCAGGCGTTCATTTTACAGAGGTCCATGGACTGTTGCAACATTTCCAGCCTCCGCGATTCACAGGTAATTTGTGCATTGACTAATGATTTGCTGCCAGCAATCAAACCAGCCAATGCAAGAATTGACAGAAGTCAATTACAATGGTCCTAACATATGACCCAATTCTAATTGGATGAAATGGTTTGTGATTTAGACAATCAGGATCCCTTGACCACACTTGGCAGTCCAGAGAGGCCCTAGAAGCCAGAACACAGTTATTTTCTTTGTTCAGATTAGAATTCCACACATTTTTTCTATTTTGTCTATGGAGCTCATTTTGGCTCTCTAGTATTCCATTTTTTTCTGCACTTGAACTAAAAAAAAAGGTGTATTTCACCTGATTTACTTTTAGGGGAATCTTTTAGCCAGTGGTGGCTGGAGATATATGAAAGTGATGGGGCATAAAAGTTGGGGTATTTCTTTTATGTGGCAGTCAATGCAAGCAAACTCAATGGACAAACGTGGGATTTGTGTGGGCCCTCTCCTGAGAAAAGTTTGAAAAATGATTGGCAAATCATGCATTTTCAGGCAAAATTAAATATAGAATTTAGTGAGAAAGCAAAAAGGTTTATAAAGCAATTGTGAATGTGTAGTCTTGAAATATTTAAACACATTAAAAACTGTCCCATATTTCACTGAATGTATATGGTCAATGGTTACTGTAGTGTGCAAATTGTACAGTGCAACATCTTCAGCCACTTTAAAGTGTGTGCTTGCCCAGTGTCTCGCACTGCATGATTCATCAACTTTGGAAGAAAATGCTCTAACCAGTCTTGGGGAAGCACCAACGGCTGCTGGCTGGAATCAATCTCAATCTCAACCTCAAAGTAATTTATTCGATCTTACTCATAAGATCATAAAAGTGTTTACAATCACAGTTTATAAAAGACATAGTAAAAATTATCATAAACCCAGGTATAAAAATAATGCAAACATTCATTATATCATAAAATCTAATTCATCAATATGAATACAATAAAAACATGATAAGCCATCCTGCTATATCTTAAGGGCCCAACTGCTTTCTCTTTTTCAAACATGCCCAGAGAAATGAGGCTAGAGAAAAACAGACATAAGGGTTCTGCAAGGATTTGAGGAAGAACAGAGCTACACGGCAACATTTAAAATTATGACTCTTGCAAATTGGTACAATAAATTTGTGTCGTTCTTGACAATAAAACTACAAAAAAACAAAACGTGGAGATCATTTTGTGGGGACTTGTTGTCACAAGGACATACTGAGAGATCGGAATGTTTATATTGCTTCCCTGGAAATCCTATCATCAACGGGATCATATTTAAGCGAAATCTCAGTAAAATGTATTTGTGGTGTGAGAGTGTAACATCAGCCAAATACAGAAAACTTCCCTCCATCAACACTGGTGTTAGTTCATACAGACGAACCGTCTGGGTGTGGGAGTTTTTTTCCTTTCTCAGATATTGTGCCCTCAAAATGAATATCTCAACCAGTTTTTGCTTAGACATGGATTACAAGTGGAGGGGTCTTTAAAAAGGCGGCTTAAACCAATGGCAGATAATTCCGACTCCACATACTGTAGCCATTTAACCCTACTGAAATTATCTGACTTTAGAATGAGTGTTATCAAGTTTTGCGTGAGGGGAACTGTCACCCTTCGCCAGATAGAGTGCCACAGTAGGAGTGGTGCCATTTTAATCGTGTCAATGATGTATGGTAAAGCCAATTCCATATGTAAAACATAGTTTGAATATGACTGTGGAACGGAAGTAAAAGACTTTAAAAAAATGTTCTCTATGGACTGCACAGTATCACAGGGAGCCATCCCCCGTATCGCTGCACCATATACTGCTGCTGCCTTAGTTTTAGCATGATCATTTTTTTTCATTGGGATCAGAGGTTTGACTCCCAGCCTTTTAGAGAATGTTTTCAGTGCCATAAGGTTTCTCTGCATGCCCAATGCTCTTCCCTCTAGTAATTTAGACCATGATTGGTTTCTATCAAAAAGGGCTCCTAAATAGGGGAACGAGTCCACCACCTCAATCTTACCGGAGTCCATAAAAAAAGAAGGAGGTCTGTCATGCTTTCCCCCCCGCAATGATAATAAAAGATTTGCTCTGGTTGACCTTTAAATCTAATGATTCCATGAAAGTTGCATAGGCAGATATAAGATACTGGAGCCCCCTCCCAGTTCTCGCCATCAATACGGCGTCGTCCGCATATGCTAGCATTGGTAACCGCTGATGGTTAGCAAGCACAGGGACATCCAAGGCTGCGCCCTCGAGATGTTTTCCCACACCATTAGTGTAGATGGAAAATAAAAATGGTGCCAGGACGCAGCCTTGTCTTACCCCTCTCAAGATCTTAAATGAGCGGGTACACTCCCCGTTCCTCCCATAGCGGACATCTTCAGCCACTTTAAAGTGTGTGCTTGCCCAGTGTCTCGCACTGCATGATTCATCAACTTTGGAAGAAAATGCTCTAACCAGTCTTGGGGAAGCACCAACGGCTGCTGGCTGGAATCAATCATATTGAAATATGTGCAGACAGGGCTTTAAGTGGAATGAAAAAAGTAAGGGTCTCTAAAAGGGCCATGGGTTAAACATATAAACTACATTTCTGTGATTCCTATAGTGTGCCACCCGACTGGTATTTTGGTTTCTCTCTGAACTCTCTGTTATTGCATCCAGATATAGAACCCAACTGGCATACACCTAACACCTGGCAGCACTATTGGCTTTGTCAATGGCTGTTAGCTGTTTAAGAAAAATGAGTAACAACAATAATTTTGTTTTAAATAATTAATATTGAAAAGGTTTCAATGCTGAAATTGTGAGACTGTGAATTAAATATTATTGAAGCCTGTGGAAGGAGCATTGGTCTTCAGTTCCGAGAACTTTATGTTAGACACAGATGCGCTTTTTCTCTCAACATCTTGCCCATCTGCATATCTTGAACCTCATCTGTTTCCTCTTCAGCCCCTACTATTCACTCTCTCTTGAAAGCACTTCCTCGCATCTCCTTCACTTCACTGCCCCTAAAGATACACTGCACTCACTTACATATAAGCAGTTTATTTTCTTTTACTTTTGCCTTGTCAACTTTTGCCAACTGTGTCCTTCCTTCACACAAATTTACACAGAATTTCAACTGCAAGTGCAATACGTGACCACTGCTCTGTGTGTTCTGCCGAGAGGCCAACCCTCTAACAGGCACTGTGAGAAATTTGCACTGCCTTCAGTCTCAGCACCAGAGCTCTCAATCACGGCCTGTCATAAACACGTGGTGCAACTCATTTCAAAGTATGCACTATACAAGCATAATATGATGCATGTAAAAAAACACAGAAACACATGATGTAAATATGTAACACTCTTAGGGAATGCAAGAATAAGTAAAATACAGGAAATGGAAACAGGAACTAAATCACTGGCATGCGGAACATTCATTGCACATGCTCTCTTGTTTCCCTCGTTTTTTTCTACACAGTTTTTCTCTTGTTTCCCTCGTTTTTGCCTAGTTTTTCTTCAATACTTTTCTCTTGTTTCCCTCGTTTTTGCCTCAATTTTTTTCACTGCTGGGCCCCTTGGACACACACTCCCACCTGCCGCCCATTTTCCCACCTCGTTCTGCCCACCGCCTCCCAACGCTGCTCCCTCCTCCCAGGACCTACTTAATGGAGGCCGCAGGAGAACTGTCCTACAGTAGAGTGTGGTGTGGCGTGGCGTGGCAGCAGTGTTCGCTGGGTCATCCGATGTTAGGGTGCGGAGGGGAGTGGCGTCATATATGTGGGTGGGTCAGAGACCAGGGATCCTAGCACCGGGTGTGGCCCAGGACACATGCTGGACCCCATCTTCACCTCCTGCAGTTGCATCAAATACAGCCACGCCACCGAACTCATGTGGACCGATCACTCCATTGTCCACTTCAACATCTCCATCCCCGCACCACAACCCCCAAGATGACCAGCGCCACCACTGGGCATGGAGTAAAATTTCAAAGACCAACTGTACGGACGCTCTTAACACCTCCAACCCCGCCACCGACCTCGAACAGGGAGTAAAGAATTTTAATGCCTGGTTCACCAATTGTACTAACAGCATCACACCCACAACATCCAGAGAAAACCCTCCAAAAAGGCCAGCTGGTACACCCCCGAACACAGGACTACTAAACGAGACAGCAAACAGCAGAAGAGGAAGTGGGCGCCAGCAAAGACACATCCGACAGGGCAGCCTTCAGGACCTCACTCAACCTCTACCACCGCCTGCTGAGAGCAACGAAGAAGGCAGCACTAGCCATACGTATTGAAACCAGGGGCAACAGCACCAAAGATCTCTTTAATATTGTGAAGGAATTCTCCACCTCAACTGCAAGCGAAAACAACATCACACAATCACAGGACCTGCGGGACAAGCTCACCAACTTCTTTCACCACAAGAATGCAACCATATACAGAAACTACAAACCCTAACCTACACCTACGGACTTCATCGACAGAGACACCACCAGCACAACCAACACCAGTCAAAGACTGACCACCTGGAACCTCCTCTCCACCCAGAACACCACCTCCGCCATGAAATCCAGCAACGCGGGAGCCTCCACGGACCCTTGCTTGCACCACATCTTCAATCTCGGAAACCAAAGGGTCGGCCAGGAACTCACCACTCTACTCAACACTTCCATCACCACTGCAACATTTCCCGATGCTTGGAAACAGGCCAAAGTCAAACCACTACTCAAAAAAGCCCTCTGCAGACACCATCATGCCAAAAACTACCGGCCAATCTCCCTGCTCCCATTCCCAGCAAAGGTACTGGAAATATCATTAACAAGCAACTCATGATATACCTGGAGCAGAACCAGATACTCGATGCTTTTCAATCTGGCTTATGCAGCAATCACAGCACCGAAACCAACCTGATCGCAGCCACCAATGAATATGAGCCCTCCTCAACCAATGAGAAAAAGCAGCCCTGAGGCTCCTCAACCTCTCAGCAACCTTCGACACCGTATCCCACCACACACTGATCAGAAGACTCCACCACATCGGCATCAAAGGGGAAGCATTCAGATAAATTACCTCCTTCCTCATTGGAATAACCAGAGAATCCTCCTACCTCCTGTCACCTCTGGTGTCCGCCAAGGATCATCCCTCGACACCACGTTTTTCAATGCATATATGTCCCCGCTAGCCAACATCGTCAGATCCTACAGTCTCAACATCATCTCCTACACAGACAACACCCAACTCATCCCCTCACTCCTGACGACCCCACCACCACCAAAACCAACTTCCACAGCTGTATGACAAGTGTTATCGACTGGATGAAAGACAACTGCCTGCAGTTGAACACAGACAACACTGAAGTTCTAATCTTCGGCAAGAGCAGCAACACATGGAACGACTCCTTCAGAACTTGGACCCGTACCCACTCCCTCCAAACATGCCAGAGCCCTCAGAATAATCATTGACAACAAAGCTCACCATGAAATATCAAATCAACGCCATCTCCTCCGCCTGCTTCTTCACTCTGCGCATGCTACGTAAGATCTTCAAGTGGGTACCCCTGCACACGAGATGCACCGTGAGCCAGGCCCTCATCACCAGCCGACTGGAATACAGCAATGCCCTCTACGTAGGAATTGCCACACACCTCCTACAAAGACTTCCGACCATACAGAACGCCACAGCCAGACTCATTCTCAAACTTCCCCGATGATTCCCCCATCACACCACACCTCAGGCACTCCCACATGCTCCCCGTACAGAAGAGATGCCAATTCATGCTTCTAACCCACGCTCACAAAGCTCTACAAAACCAAGGACCCGCCTACATTAACCACCACCTGAAATTCCACCAACTGTCGAGAAGGATGCACTCCATATCCCTATCACATGCCCACACTCCTCGCATCCACCTAAGCAGAAAGGAGAGGACGATCCTTCTCTTACATAGCAGCAAAGACCTGGAACAGCCCCCCCCCATGCATTTCCGGACCATCATCTCACTTTCGGAATTCCAAGATCTGGCTATTCAACTAAGCCGCCAAGACCTTCAAGTGCCTGGAAACCCTTGCAGGTGATTAGCCGTGCTTTATAAATCCTATTTGATTTGATTGATTGTTTAGAAATCAATCAGTGTTTTTGGCATTAATGGAAGAGCATGAATGAAGGGCTTGACAGGGACCCATTTCAATGTCTGTTTTATTGCCATAGGTCAGAGCCGGATTTCCAGAATTATGCAACCACAAACATCTAGCATGCTACAGCGTATAACTGTCCAAACAATCAAAACATGTACAGAGTGAGGAGAACACATTCTAAGCCATTGTGCATATCAATCAAAATAAATCAGGACCTTAACAAGCACCAAGTATGCACACCATATTCTAGGCATGCAGACTCATAGTATTAAATGGTTTTTGGACATTTTTCTGGTATTCCACAAATCAGGACACTGTATGCAAATATTTCTCCCTTTGCGCTTGACTCCCTCAAAAGCTGAGGATATTTCGATCAACTTCGCTAGGGAGCAAAAGCCCTGCATGACTTCAGGCAACTAAGCCGTGGAACAAATGCAGTAGCTCCACTTCTAAAGAGGCCAGTGACCTGCAGCCACTGCCTGGGATGTCAGAGTGGGGGCGGTCAGCGTGATCAGGCATCTCAGCACAATATACCTAATACAAGTTTAGCACTGACACTTACTATTACAGATGATAAGTTGCCGAATCTCACGTACCGCGTTCGCATCCAATCCTACCCTGAGACGAATGGGAAAAGGTGGGTTCTATGCCTGTAAATGAGTTCTGGCCTCATGCAGAGATGCAGCCTGCAATGCCTGAAACTGGGATGCCAGCAGCATCACTGGCCTACAGTGGATATCACCAAAGACTCCCATGGTACTGAAAGGCTTTAGAAAGGTAAGCCCTGCGTCGTGCATCACAATGCAGAAAGTTGTTAGAGCTCATGTGAAAGGTGTGGCTACTACCAAATGGCACAGTCAGCAAGGACATGATTTTTTAATTTTTTTATTTTATGCAATTGTATATAATGTATTTATAGCACATTGCACTTTTATGGTCAGAAAACGAAATAAAGTCTTTGATTTAGGAGCACTAGGGGTATCACCTTCCACACAATGCTGTGTGGGCTACTTTTCAACTCATGTACTATGACCAATTTTATTGGTTATCTCAAAAAGCAAACATCTTTCTATTTGTTACTAATTCTATCACACTGGGTTATGTTTGTTATCAAGAATCTAGCTCATTGTGGAGATATTTTACGGACAGACTGGTGCTTTATGTATTGAGTTCAAAATATCTTAGCTTATGAAACAAGCCTGCCACAGAATTTCTATGGTCAACTAATCCTTTGTCAATACTCTGCTGTGCTCCTCTTTCCTCTCTCAATCAACCCCTTTTTATTGTGGAATGTACTATTCATCAGTGTCCACAAATGGCATAATCCCAATTCAATTATTTCTCTCACATCGTACTTGAATGTGAAATTATACCAACATTAGATGTCGCGGACCAATAATTAGATACATGTTATACTCTCTCCTCTCAATGGTCTGTATGTGTTTTGAGATAGATTTGAATGAAGTGTGCCATAAGAAATAATTATTTTTTATTGACTTTACTTTTTTCTTGGCTGACTTTAATCCTTTTCGGTCTTTCACTTGACACTGCACTGTCTCACCAACACACAGGATTGTTGGATGAAACAGTAACTGTTATAGATTAACTCTTTTCTTACCCCTACATAAAATGCCATTACTCTGAATTCACAATATCTCTTACAAAAACAACCCAGACAAAACAGCATCTCTAACAGTTACTTTTTTATACATTTCTTTAACTAAGGTGGAGGTTTTACACGTTGGAATTAAATAATTCCCTTCAGGCTTGGAAACCTCTCTGTGATTTGTGTTTTTCGTGGAAGGGTGTGGGTTTATTTGAAAGAGACCGCATGTGATCATGTGAACAAAGACTTTTGCAATTCTGATTGTACACCTGCTGACTTTCAAGGGCTCTTGATAAATAACGATGTTTACATTTGTGGCAGGCCAGAAATGAGTGCAGAACACCACTCAGCCACAGTCCTATTTATCTACAACCTAGGTCTGGTGCAGCCAACTGCTAGACCTGAAAGCTGTAGGGTGGTCTTCCCCCTACTTTTTGCCTGCCTCCCTTTATTTTTATGTACTCGTTTTTGCTGGTTTTAGGACTATGAGCACTTTATCACTGCTAACCAGTGCTAAAGTCCCTGTGCTCTCTCCCTTATGTTATGATTGTCTTACACCTATTTGATATATTTAATTTACTTGCAGGTCCCTTGTCAAGTGGTAAACCATATACCCAGGGCCTGTAAATGAAATACTACTAGTGGGTCTGCAGCACTGATTGTGCCACCCACACAAGTAGCCTTTCAAACCTGTCTCACGCCTGCTATTGCAGGGCCTGTGAGTGCAGTTTACTGCCACTTCTACTTGGCATTTAAACTACTTTCCAACCCCTAAACTCCTGTTTTATTACATATAAGTCACCCCTAAGGAAGGGCCTTGGTAACCCACAGGACAGGGTGCTATTTACGTAACAGGTAGGACTTGTACTTTATATTTTAAATATTCTGGTAGTGACAAACAGCCTATTTCATTTTTCACTACTGTGAGGCCTACTCCTCTCAAAGGCTAGCATTGGGAATTCCTTAATACACTTTTAAGTTGTAATTCCTGATCAGAGAGGAGTAGCATTTTCATGTTTCATATGTTTGGAATGGTCTTGATAAATCCCCGTTACTGGTGAAGTTGTATTTAACATTACTGTTTTAGAAATGCCACTATTAGAAAGTGAAAAACATATGTATAGAGCTTGCACTCCTTCCCTTTAAATTATTCCAAAATTCAAAACTTGTGTATAAGTGCGTGCGTCCAGTGTCCGTGGATCGCCCCAACCACAGTCAATACTCATGTATTAAAAGAAGAACACACTTCTTGCGCTCCCACTGTCGCACTGCAAAGCGTGGGAATTGATCCCGCCAATGTATTATTTTTATCCGGTACTCCAATGTAATCTCATTATAACTGTTTCATTATCCAATGTTTATTCCATATACTGTTATCTTCACATCATAACGGAGACAGTGTGATCAAATCTGTAGTCTTTATTAACGTCTTCAAATACCAATTGTACGCCAATCCAAGCTTTATACAGAGGTACGTCCACATCAACCACTTTTTGAAGTTAACACACTTTGTGAATACCCAATGCATTTCGAGCCTGCTTGGCTCTTCGTCAGGGGTTACTGAAAATGCAATAAACAGTATAAGTATATTTATAAACAATGTTTTAGATGTTAAACACAACGTCTAAATCCGGCTAATTCATTTTCAACTTCATGTCTTAAACAAACAAAATTCAAAATTCAAATGCTACTGCTTATTACCCCATGTTTCTCCCAATGTCACCCACAACTGTGATTACCCTTCATATACTATGAACGTAAAAAGCATCGTGCCGACCATTTCATCAAAAAACCATACTCTGGCTTGTGAATCCTCCCCTGTTCTACTCCCCTTTCACTCTCCTCCTCAACACCCCTCCTTCTCCATATCCCACGTTTTTTCTTTAAAAAAACAGTCACCTTCAGTGCTCTTGCCCTTCACTCGGTACTCTGTTAACAGACTGCTTCTTCCTACTCTCGATCGTAATTCAAATTATCAGCTGTGTTCACTCTCCCTTTTATCAAAATTACCTCACGTGACTGAATTCCCCAGCTGTCTCTATCAATTACCTCCATAATTCTGTCAAAAGACTCACACTCCCATAATCCACCCCACTCCTCAACCTCTAAATCATTTGCATGCCCGTGTGTCAAACTAATACATTATCGTTTTAAAAAACAAACAAACCTCCCATTTCCCACAGGTTGTGTTACGAAAACGATTGTACCATTCAAACTAAATACGTGAGATAAACTCCAAAAATATCATTCATCTTAAAGAAATACGTGCACATGTCTGCGTTGTTAATAACTAATCCCAAAAGCAATATGAAAATGAAAATGAAACAGTCCCGGTTTTTCGGCTGCCATAAAAATCAACTTCAACTGTTGAAGGGGAATTCAGTCACGTGAGGTAATTTTGATAAAAGGGAGAGTGAACACAGCTGATAATTTGGATTACGATCGAGAGTAGGAAGAAGCAGTCTGTTAACAGAGTACCGAGTGAAGGGCAAGAGCACTGAAGGTGACTGTTTTTTGAAAGAAAAACGTGGGATATGGAGAAGGAGGGGTGTTGAGGAGGAGAGTGAAAGGGGAGTAGAACAGGGAGGATTCACAAGCCAGAGTATGGTTTTTTGATGAAATGGTCGGCACGATGCTTTTACGTTCATAGTATATGAAGGGTAATCACAGTTGTGGGTGACATTGGGAGAAACATGGGGTAATAAGCAGTAGCATTTGAATTTTGAATTTTGTTTGTTTAAGACATGAAGTTGAAAATGAATTAGCCGGATTTAGACGTTGTGTTTAACATCTAAAACATTGTTTATAAATGTACTTATACTGTTTATTGCATTTTCAGTAACTCCTGACGAAGAGCCAAGCAGGCTCGAAATGCATTATGTATTCACAAAGTGTGTTAACTTCAAAAAGTGGTTGATGTGGACGTACCTCTGTATAAAGCTTGGATTGGCGTACAATTGGTATTTGAAGACATTAATAAAGACTACAGATTTGATCACACTGTCTCCGTTATGATGTGAAGATAACAGTATATGGAATAAACATTGGATAATGAAACAGTTATAATGAGATTACATTGGAGTACCGGATAAAAATAATACATTGGCGGGATCAATTCCCACGCTTTGCTTGCGACAGTGGGAGCGCAAGAAGTGTGTTCTTCTTTTAATACTATTAGAAAGTGGACATTTCTCTGCTGTTAGCTCGTTTGTGCCTTACAGCCTGTCTCCAATACACGTCTGGGTTGGGTGACAACTACACTTTGTACATTACTTCTAGACAGCCACAAACACAGGAAGGTTAGGCTCATCTGAAATTCTGAGCACTCCTCTGCATTCATCTTCATTCTGATTGGTCTTCCTGGGCAGGGAGGAATGGGAGGGGCTGACACTTACACTTCAATAGGTGGTGTCCTGTCAACACACAAAGCAGGGTTAGCTTGGCAGACAGGACTGGGCTGGAAGGGATTGTGTGCAATTCAGAGGCCAGCCTTTCATGTCATTCTACTTCAAGGGCACTTTTGGGTATAAGTACTGGGTCCCTGGCCCACACAAATCAGACACTTCTGGATCTGCAACTGGACTCTTTCAGAAGAACTACTGTGCTGCTCAAAGGACTCAACTGGACTGCTGACCTTGAAGGCCTGCTTTTCTGCTTGCTACCCTGCTGCCTGTTGCACTCTGACTCTGCTGAAGGAGAGCTGGACTCTGTCTTCTTCCGAGTGAACTCCATGGGCTTGTTGGCTTGCTTCCTGTTGCTTGAGACTCAGGGAAATCAAAGTCTCTACCCCTGCTCCTTTTCCTGGCTCACTGGAAGCGCCCCTGGCACTTGCCACATGGATTTTGACGCATCTCTTGTCTGCGTGTAGCAGAACCGGTGCATTGACCCGGTTGCAGGAGAAAGATCGGTGCATCGCTTGAGAACCAGTGCTTTGTCTCCAGAAATCGACGCATGGGACAGCCTATAGCTGCCGCTTCATGAGATTGAAGCATCCCCTCAACTGTGTGGCAGAAACTGGTGCATCGTTCAATGCCGCTCGACTGCGACACCCGCATCACCTTCACTGCATGGAGAAGATCGACTCATCTTGCTGCTTGCTACCAGGAAAGGTACTTTGTTCACTGGTGCCTGCATGGGTCCTGTAGCCTGCCGGTGCTCCATCACGGTCAGAACGAACTTTGACTTTGCCCCAGTCCAGTGCGACCTAAAGTAATCTTTTAAGTGCTCCTTGTTTCTAAGCGTTTTACTGCATTTATTTCTTCAAAATTCAATATCTCAACTTCTTCACACTGGATTTTTGCCGTTTTGCTCTTAATTTACTCAGATAAATATTCTCTATTTTTCTAAACTGTTGTGGAGTCTTTTTGTGGTGTTTTTACTGTGTTACTGTATTGCACAAATAATTTACACATCGCCTTCTAAGTTAAGGCTGCCTGATCTGTGCCAAGCTACCAGAGGGTGAGCACAGGATAATTTAGGATTGTGTTGTGACTTACCCTGACTAGGATTGCGGTTCCTACTTGGACAGGGTGCATACCTCTGCCAACTAGAGACCCAATTTCTAACACCAACCTTTTATGAATAGTACGAAGAGAGCAGGATTTGGGTAACTCCCCTTAAGCCATTGCTTTGGTATAATGTAATTCATAACTTAGATCAGCCTCCACACGTATTGCTGTCTTACCATTATGCATTATGGATGTATTATTCTGCCTCTAATGGACTCTCAGCCTATTGCAATTCATGAGGTGCATTGTTAGGTCGAGCATTCGAGACCTCTTGTATATACTTTGGTATATACTTATATGTGTATGTACTTTATGGGCTCTGGAGATCAGCCGTAGGACTTGTCTGCTTCCGCTTATGGACTTTTTTTTCTGTTCAACTGCCTCTATTTAACTGTCTTGATAGAAAATGACCAGTAGAGGTCAGTAAAATACCAGAATTGCTTTCTGCTTGTTCGACTGCCTTTATTTAACTGTCTTGATAGAAACGACAAGTAGAGGTCAGTAAAATACCAGAATTGCTTTCTGCTGAGGGACTTTCTTTTTTTAATTTTTCTGGCAACTGCCTCTATTTAACTTTCTTGATAGAAAACGACCAGCAGAGGTCGGTAAAATACCAGAATCACTTTAGCATTTTCTAGATTCCAGTCTATAGAAATTGTCTTCCATGAGCACCTATAGACAATAATATTTTTTTCAAATCTTGTATTTCCAGTGATACGACCATTGAAGGCCCTGATTTTATATTAAAAACAGAGCTTTGGACTATACCATTTCCCGCTGAAAGGCAATATTTCTCTCCATGTGTTCCCATACCTGGTGTGTCACGCAGTTTGGTGCTTACTTTCCCTCCCTGTTAAAGAACAGTAGATGTTTCAGCACCCAGGCTAATGTGCTGCATAGCTAAATACATATAACGTCCCAAAGGCGAGACCGAATGCAGTGCAAATGCTTGTTTTTAGCTTGAGGTGGGGACTATTTGTTGAATGCAAAACCATCTTTGAAAGAAAGCTTTTCCCTCTAAAACCAAAATTTTCTGCTACATAACCAACAGGCACATGCATCAAAAGAAAAACCGGTCGCAAACGGGCAGATTCTCAGAATCTGCCCCTTTGCGACAGGTATATTTGCATTTGGGATGCATCATCCCAAATGCAAAAATCGCAATTTAAGTAATCTCTAAATTGCGATTACTTAAATTGCGATTGCATTTAAGGAATCGCAAATTGAGATTCCTTAAATGCAATGCATTAAAGTAAAAAAATTAGCGATTTCACTAATAGGAGTCGCAAATTACCATCAATTTGTACTTGATGGTAATTTGCAAAAACTTTGAAAAATGCACTAAAGTGCATTTTTCAAAGTTCCATTTTACACACACACATGCCCTTGGGGCATGTGTGTGTGCAAGATGTACTCATATGCAGATTTCAGGGTGCAACAGGGCGTCCTTTTGACACCCTTGCACCCTTGAAATAGCATGCGCAATTTGCGAGTACCTATTGGGTACTCGCAAATTGCGAATGTAATTCCCATTCATTCCTATGGGCCTCTAGGCCCATAGGAATGAATGGGAAGACATTCCTTAATTGCGACTCGCAATTTGCGAGTCGCAATTAAGGAATGTTTAGAAATCGCATTTTTTTTGCGATTTCTACATGCATAGGCTTATGCGATTCCTTAATTGCGATTCCTTAATAATCGCAATTAAGGAATCGCAAAGTCTACCTTGATGCATGTACCTGCAAATGCTTAATTGAAGTATGATGTAAACAAGTATCTAAGGGGCACATGCATCAAAGGTTTTTGCGAGCCTCTAGGCCCATAGGAATGAATGGAATCAATTCTTAATTGCGACTCGCAATTTGCGAGTCGCAATTAAGGAATTTTAAGGAATCACATTTTTTTGCAAATCCTTCATGCATTGCATTTTGCGATTTCTAAATAGCGAATCGGTAAAATTCGCTATTTAGAAATCGCAAAATGCGGGCTTGATGCATGTGCCCCTAAATGATTTGTAATTCAGGTCTTCTTTTTAAAGACAGTCTTGATAATTGTTCACGCAAGCCTTTCTTATTTTAATGGCGGGCCTGGATTCTCTGCATAGTTTACACAAACTATTAAAGAGGCAGCATTTACTGCGTGAAGCAAAGGACATTTCATTTCTGGACCTTTAAATGTATACATTCTGGGTCAGTAGCATTCCACATTGTGATAAGGGCAGCAAAAGAGGGGCAATCATTTGTTTACATACTGCCTAGAGATGCTGCAGCAAGGCTTTGAAGTGGAGGTGCAAACATTTGTGGACATTGCATTGTGTCTTTAGTAATAACTTTACATAATGTGTGAAAGAACACTAATTAACTTTAATTTTACTCTCAAATGCATATGCAAAAATTAGTGGCGGTATTAAATCGAGTGCGGAAAGACACTTTAATTAGAAAAAAGCATAAGATTCCTCAACTCAATTTGCAAGCTTGTGAAAATGTGAAATTACTTCCTGGAGTTGGAATATACAAAGGAAAAGGAGATGTTGTTTAGATAAGTCTTAAAGAATGTTGGTGTTGATTGAGGAGAGATGAATTGGGGAAACAAAGAAAGACTAAATTGCTGCTCGTCAGATAAAAAAAAAGACTCGCTTGTATTGTGATAAAGTAGTCAAATCAAATATCCACCTATTGTGATTGGTGGAGTTAACTTTTAGTTTGACGTTTGGAACAAAAGATGCTAACGCCATTACCGCAGGTCTAGTGGTATTTCTGTTATCAAAGAAATCTCCGTTCTCATGTGAACAGGACACACTACTTGAGTGTGTAAGCCGAAATAACTACGCATACAAAAGAGGTTATTGCTTTTAAGTTGAAGCATTCATATAATTTGCATTAATCACCTTTTATTACTTATGATAAATATTGTTCTTGAGGAAGGAAAGTGAAACAACTGCTGAAAAGTGATGAGTTGATTATATGAAGACGAAATATTAAGTAATTTACTGCTTATGGATTAAAATCGAAGAATATTCTGAAAAACGAAGAGAATTAAGTAAATACAACTTTGGATCAATTCCAAACACTTCATGCCTTCTTTACTTTTCATGTTATGTCCAAAAGACAGTACTGCTATCTAAAAAGACAACATCCTTACCTTGCTCAACTTCTCTGGACATACAATTCTGAAACTGAATTAATTCTGCCTATGCTCTCATAGGTCTTTTATGCTGCTTTCAGGGTTTCTGCCTGTATTCGACCTGTAACTCATATCTGGGACCATATCTATGGTACTCCAGTTCTATGAAGTGGCATAACACAAAATGTTGGGGTGACCCTGTAGATTGTGATGACAGGCCTCTGAGACGCCTATATTTAATAGATATCCATAGGATATATAACTGAATTTGGGCCCCTGAATGTTACACCTCCCCTCCCTCCCGCTGGCAGGGACTGCAAGGGTCTGTATTACACCCTTGGCTCTATGGGCACTTTTCTGCTTCCAACAAAGTTATAAAGGGGATACCATTGTACTCCCATCACTTTTCCAAGCTATTTTGAGTTCATGGATTCCCAGTAAACGGGATGGCACCCATTTGCTCCCATCCTGGCTACTGCAATTAATAAACACAATTATTGGTTTAACAATTCAGTTTTACTGATCTATTTCCACACATTAGCCCCCTTGATTTCTCCGCTGGTCCTCCCCCCCATCTATAGCGCCTCCTTTATTTAAAAAAAAAAAAAAAGTGAAATCATGGTACCTTTTCTCACATTTTGCATACATTTATAATTTGGGAGTATCTTTATGCTGTTCTGTACCTCTAATAAAAATACTAGAATAGAGATGATGAACTGGAGTTAGTAACACAGTACAATGGTAGACGTAACTCAATTAAAAAACATACATATGAAAACGAACTTCCACTGCAGATTTATTCCTGACTCAGTAGGAAGAAATGATGAGCCAATGTTGCCTAGGCTACAGGTGAGCAGATGTTGAGCACTTTCAATACCATGTTCTCATAAAGTTCAAATCTAATAACCAAAGGACACACCATCTGATATCTTGCAAGTAATTTTAATGACGTTTTTTTCAGGGGACAGTTGGAGAGAGAGCTTTCCCACTGGGTGAATAATATTCAAAAATAATACTTTATAGTTGGAGCCTGTGTCCACACCCAGGTTCATAGCCAATGTATAGTTAACCCTAAGAGGCCATAGCCATATCAATGACAGGAAGCAAGCTACATAACATACGTCTGATGTAACATAGTGGCACGTCCAAGAAATAGAAAAGTACATAGGAGAGAGGAGATGTGGCCTAAAGAACACAGCAGGCGATTTAGAAAATGGGAACCAGGCAAGAGTCCCGGCGTCAGATCAACATCCTGTGATTCTAGACAAATCACTTAGGGGCACATGCATCAAAGGTTTTTGCGATCGCAAACGGTGCGATTCGCAAAAATCGGCCGTTTGCGATCGCAAAATTACCTTTGCGATGCATCAAGGGTCAAGGCCTCGCAATTTGAGAATTCGCAATTAATTGCGAATTCTCAAATTGCGATTGCATTTAAGGAATCGCAAATTGAGATTCCTTAAATGCAATGCATTAAAGTAAAAAAATTAGCGATTTCGCTAATAGGGGCGCAAATTACCATGAAGTTGAACTTCATGGTAATTTGCAAAACTGTGAAAAATGCACTAAAGTGCATTTTTCAAAGTTCCATTTTACACACACACATGCCCTTGGGGCATGTGTGTGTGCAAGATGTACTCATATGCAGATTTCAGGGGTGCAACAGGGGGTCCCTTTGACACCCTGGCACCCTTGAAATTGCATTCTCAATTTGCGATTCTCTAATTGCGAATCGCAAATTGAGAATGTCTTCCCATTCATTCCTATGGGCCTCTAGGCCCATAGGAATTGATGGGGAGGTATTCTTAATTGCGACTCGCAATTAGCGAGTCGCAATTAAGGAATGTTTAGGAATCGCTATTTTTATAGCGATTCCTACATGCATAGGCTTTTGCGATTCCTTAATTGCGATTCCTTAATAATCGCAATTAAGGAATCGCAAAAGCCTACCTTGATGCATGTGCCAGTTAACCTCTTAGTGCCTTAAATAAATAAAAAACTGACCTTGTGTAACGCTCTAGTGCTCTGAGCCAAATTCGCCCTATGTGAAAACTGCAACAAGAAAATACGGTCCTACTTACAGTAAAACTTGTTGGCTGTGAGACTGGCAGATACCTCCTCGCCTTCCAAATTCTCACCAAGATACACTTCAGATAATAATTTTCAGATGGAAACATTTTGTCTGGCTAGTTATCACTGCCAGTGTAGCTTACAACAACACCGGAAACTCAGCCTGCCATGTACTCACTTCGGACAGCTCTTCCTGAAACATCCACCGTGATCAAACACCAGAGGAGAGGGGGCACCGCCGATCACGGGCTTGCTCAGCTCCACTACCAGCTTCGGGGTCGTCGAACTCGGCCGAACTTGCAGGACCCAGAGACTAAAAGGTCAGAGGGCACGCGCCACACCTGCGAAGGCCCCCGAAGGCGCTTTAAATACTGTCGCTCGTCGTCCCATTCTCCGCGTCCGTTCAGGCTGTGCTGTGATTCAGTCAGAGAGCTCAGTGGGCTGGAGTTACTGGCAACGAGGGATTTAGAAGACAGGGGTGGAAGGTGGGCGGACTGCGGGGTTTTCATATCCCAGCAGAAGTTTGTGATTGTAAACATAATTATATGTCAGCACCGCAGCTGAATTGGAGTAAAGCCAGAACAAACCTCCAAAGGACTTGCGCAAACACGCGCACTTCTTGAGAAGGGTGCGACCCGTGCGCAGGTCTCCACAGGAGCCAAGTTAAGATTAGAGGATTTCCCGGCGTGTTCCTGTCTGTGGAACTCTCCTCACGGGAAAGCGAAAGGTGAAAGTGAACATTGCTACAGGCAAACCACTAAGCTAACGATGTTTTTGTTTACCTTTCTAATGGGCACGTGCGCTCTCACCTCTATGGCTCGGTCTCAACAATGACTGCCCGGTGTATTAATTAGCGCTACTTCCATTTCATTAGTCTCTGTTCTGAACCTTGCACCAGCCGACAACCTATGAAGCTAATTCGTTCACTACTGCATCTCACACTGTAACTCAGGGTTAAAGTCCCGGTTACTTAATGGTAAACCTCATTAGTCCGAGTCCAGCTCTTCCTCCTACCTCACAGATATGGTACCCTAGGCAGACCAAGAAAAGTACACCCAAGATGGCAGCCTTCTCGCAACATGACATAAGAGAGCAACGTATCCAAATCATTTCCTGCTATAACCAAGCTAATATCAATAAATAAAAGGAAGCAAAACAAACAATGATCTACCAAATTTGGGGATAGAGGGTAGGGGAACCAGCACTGCGATAAGGAAGACCCAGACTCAGAGTAATGAAGATTATCAGTAAGTAACCGGGACATTACCTACTTCCTCTCACAGTCCCTACTGAATAAGTAAGTACCCAAGCAGAAAGTTTGAGTTTGATTCCAAAGATCCAAAGAGAGACATACAATAAATGAGGCTGAAACCATGATTTAATACATGAAAATAAGGCATTAAATGTCATGCACTGCTGACAAATAATGTGAACCAAAATTAACTGAAGATGGACCCTCAAGCTATAACCGATAATGCAACATAAAGTTGAATGTTGTAGACCAAGTGGCTGTGCAAAATATGTCTCTAAGGAAGGCCCCTTTAAACTCTGCCCATGAAGTCGAAACCCCTCTAGTGCATCTACCTTGAATTGATGATGGCAGATCCTGACCTTCTATCTCATAAGTCTTTGTAATGGCCAACGTGATCCACCTCAACAGTGTAGAAGAAAAAGGGCGCAACGCCGCAACCCCCTTTCTGATAGGCCATAAGTGACAAAAAGGGAGTCAACTTTATGAAGAGAGGGGGTTCTAGATAATATGTCGATAGCACTCTATAGAGATCTAGAGTATGGAAAGCAGGCTCCTCCTCTGAAGAAGGGTTTGGGAAAAAATAGGCAGGACAATATCCACAGAACAGTAAAAAGGGGTTGGAACTTTTGGTAGAAACGAAGGTCCTGGCCTTAGGACCAACCTGTCTGGGAGGAATTTAGGAAATGTAGGGGACGAGAGTAAAGCCCTAATCTCACCCATCCTTCTGCCACAGCAGATGAAAACTAGGAAAATAACCTTAGCAAAAGGCTTGAATAGCCACTCACTGGCTTCTAACTGTTGACACAGATAGCCCCAATAAAAAGACAACCCTCAAAAAATCAAGAATTTTTAATGGTTTATAAGAGAAGGGAGAGAGAGCTTTGGAACCACACCATGATTCAAAATTTTGATTTGAGAGTTGAGGGGCATCTGGATTGTTGGATATTCTCTGCCACCTCACTGGAACAGCCCTGGGACCTGAGCCTCAATCTCTCAAATGCCAAACCACTACATTGAGATGTTTCAAGACAAACTGAGAGAGCTAGAGATGGCTCAGAGGAGATCGGAATAGAGTGTAGTGTAGCTCCTATTTCCCTAATAGGCTCTGCGCATTGGAATAATATATCCTATAGGTTTGACATAGGACTAAGGTCAGTATGTCCCTATCGAGTATATTAAACTTAATTACTTGTGCCAGCTAGCTCAGAGGCCACTAGAAACTCCTTGACAACAAGAAGGGAGTAGTTTCTGGCAGCCGCAAAACATGACCACTGTGTTTCCCTTTAGAATCAGAACGTGTCCCAGAGTCGTGGAAACAATAGATAACTATTTCACTCAGCTCAGTCGTGCATGCTTAGTTTTCTCCAAGTTACACAGAAAGAAATAGACGGGCGTTTCAATAAAGGATTTATTGAACAGTCTTGTTTCTGGTGTAAGTAAAATGTGCTGTTACGATCACAAGACAGTATGCGAGATAAATAATGTACAAGGTGAGCAGGAGAAATAAATAATACTGCGATAGCATTATCTTTTAGTACATATGCATTTACATAAATAACACAGACTAAAAAATGTGAGTACTCATACGATGCGTTGCTAAGCTAGTTCTACCCCAATGTACCTAACCTAACCTAGGTGTAGGAAGAGGGAAGAAGTAGGTGAAGTATTCCTTACTATGGTATACTAAGAGTATGTTAAGTCTAGTATGCCTAGTATACCAAGAGTCCCTCTAGGTTCTAGTCAGCTCCATACCTGAAGAATGAGAGAGGTAGGAATCTCTTTGCCAGACTCGAACTCCAACACCCCGCAAGGGAAGTCCGATCACTGGAAGCGGGAAGCTGGGCTCTCTGCGTGCAGGGAATGGCAGCGTCTTCTCAGTGCGTCAGGCCGGGAAACGGGCTCCTCTGAAGTCGAGGTCTCCTCTGGTTTACAGGGGCTAGGGAAGGTATATTTATACCTGAGAGCACCTAAGAATGTTAGCATTGACGTGAGTTGGACAGCGAAAGACGTCATGAATGAACCCCCTAAGGAATAATGGTTCATGCATAATATATGAGTCCTTGACGAAATCAATAGTCCTGGACTAGGGAAACTCCCGCAGCCTAAGGGTCTGTTCTTCATGAACTCGTTGTGACGTTAGGGTGGACGGATGTCAGAGACCATGCCTGTATTTGGAGTACACGGTTTAATGCCTAAATAAGGGCTGGGATTTTATGCCTATATAAGGGCAGGGCGAATTGTGCCTATATAAGGACATGATACTGGAAAGCCCGTTTATGGATACCCTAAGAGGAATACAACACCCACTCCTCTTTCGTGTGTACGATAATACTAAAATGCTAAACATTTAAAATGCTAAACATTAAAAAGGAGTACCGCATATTTCTAAAATTTTTCATAAAACCATTTAAAAAAGGCATTTAAAAAACCTATTAGAATGCAAAAGGTACTGTACATTTGAAGCATTGCTTTTCATTACAGGCATAAAGTTTGAAAATAAATGCAATTGGAATGAAATAAGCAGTAATATTTACATTTGACAAAAAATGATCGATAAGTTTCTCAAAAATCAAAGTCATTTCATGTCATGAAAATTAATGAACTGTTTTAGACACACAAGATGACTAAGTGCCCGTGGAAGTACCTAGAAGTCTGTATTATAAGGCTAGTTCTACTTTAAGCAGATAGATATGCCATTTTCGTTCAAAAAGTTTTGGGGAAAATGTTCAATTTTGGTAGAGTTCCAAGTTGTTTAAAAAATGAAGGCCAAATTGTCACTGCATCTCTGGAACACAGTATGCCGAATCAGAGTTAGTTCACGGGTCTGGTGTAAACATGAGATCATCTATTTCAATAGACAAAACATCATCCACTGTTGTTGGTGTCAGTTGGAACACCTCGTGTAGTAGATTAATTGCACAGAGATGGGAAGCATTGCTTCCAGCATAGGTTGCCTCAGCAATGTTCGCGTCCGTTGTTACCTGTGTGCCTGGAGTTCTTTCTCGTACCTCAGCAGCAGCCGGAGGCATCTGTGAGATCTCAATGAATGCTGACAGCAGGATAGGAAGCCTCTGGGGACAACACAGAGCATGGGCCGTTATCGGGTCCAGCAGAGTATCGACATCCGTTGGCGTTGCTGATGGAAATGTTAGACAGGTGTCCAACACGCATTCTTCACCGCATAGCAGGCATCGTAGAACAGGTAAGATGCAATCTTGCCAGATTGGTCTGAATGACAGGAACCAGGTTGTATTAAGGTCCCGTAGACGAGTCATGCCCAAAAGCTTTACTATTTGCTCACGGCACTTTCGTTCAAGGAGAGCTTTCTCCAGTTCGCTCAGAGTGATGTCTGCGAATAGGCTGGCCATTGCGCAATAGCAGGAAGAGAAATAGAATTCCGGCAACAAGTGCTAGAATTAATGGTATGCCACCAAACACCGAATGTGCAAAGTTCGGGATGATTCCGAGTATTGCCTGGAAAGGTGCTAACAGACCTGAGCAGATGCTCTTAAATACATGTACAATTCCGGTTGTATCAGACATGTTGAAGATACGTGATATCATTTCCACGAAATGTATAGGGCAGTTTGTACGTATTAAAGTCTGTATCTCAGCCGAAGTCCTTGCTACTTGTAGATCATAGGTTTCTTTGGCCGAGGTCAAAGGCACTGTTTGCTGTAAAAGCATGGCTTTCATTCTGCTTAGAGTATCAAATCTTATAAAAGAGACGTTCAGCGAAGGCCATAGAGGCGACTCCCTGACTGTGTCTATTGGGGGAAACAATACTTGCATACAGCAAGTGACCCTGGAGTTGACCGTTACTAGATATGGGATGCCTGGCAGCATTCCGCAGCAGCTCTGATCATTCAACATGAGGTAACTCCCATTAGAAAGTTGTCCAAACGTTGGATTAATCACAGCAGCTGGAGTACCCTGCTGATGGCAAGACAAATTTTCCACTGAACCATTACAAGCCCCGTGCAAGGAAATGTCTTGACATATAAGTGAACCACTCAGTGCAAGTTTACAGTTTGAACCGCTCAAAAACACTTCACGATCCCCACTCCAACATCTATATGTATACGGTAAATCCCACGATGTCTTAATGTATTCCTTACCCAACCTTTCATATTTGCCTGCTTGCATTTGTCTGAGGCAATACTGAAACTGAAAAGTACTCACAGGTAATGTTATTTTGACATGAATAAGCCATTCTGTAGGTGGTTTTTCTGCCACAGTGAATGGTAACTTCTCCAATTTTTCAATGCTCAGCACTGTATACTTTGCTCCTCTTTGTGCCAGTTCGATCTGTTTATCAGTGAGATTGTATTCTGCAAACAGAGCCGTTGTGTTGATAAAACGCCAAGGCACATAGGGGCACATGCATCAAAGGTTTTTGCGATCGCAAACGGTGCGAATCGCAAAAATCGGCCGTTTGCGATCGCAAATTGGCCTTTGGAGATGCATGAAAGTAGTTTTCTATGCGCAATTTAAGAATTCGCAATTAATTGCGAATTCCTAAATTATGATTGCATTTAAGGAATCGCAATTTGCGATTCCTTAAATGCAATGCTAGAAGCACTTTCAAATAGCGATTTCGCTATTTGGGACCGCAAATTACAGACAAATCAAACTTGTCTGTAATTTGTAATACCTTCGAAAAATGCTCTAAAATGCATTTTTTAAAG
Source organism: Calotriton arnoldi (assembly GCA_963921515.1). Lineage (NCBI taxonomy): Eukaryota > Metazoa > Chordata > Amphibia > Caudata > Salamandridae > Calotriton > Calotriton arnoldi. Next base: position 2,618,544 of record CAWUFW010001691.1, on the reverse strand, counting down.
TTTTAGGTTACACACACACATGCCCTTGGGGCATGTGTGTGCGCAACATGGGTGCACATCACAATTTCAGGGTGCAACAGGGTGTCATTTTGACACCCTGGCACCCTTGAAATTGCATTCTCAATTTGCGATTCTCTAATTGCGAATCGCTAATTGAGAATGTCTTCCCATTCATTCCTATGGGCCTCTAGGCCCATAGGAATTAATGGGGAGGTATTCTTAATTGCGACTCGCAATTAGCGAGTCGCAATTAAGGAATGTTTAGGAATCGCTATTTTTATAGCGATTCCTACATGCATAGGCTTTTGCGATTCCTTAATTGCGATTCCTTAATAATCGCAATTAAGGAATCGCAAAAGCCTACCTTGATGCATGTGCCCCATAGCCCGCTCGCAAAGATTGCAGCGTCCAGCTTAATAACATAATAGAACGTAATTGAGATTGGCCTTGTTGTAACATCGCCAAATCTTGTCCTAGTATGTCGATAGCAGAGGATACAATGCCATCCAGTGAATATATTCTGGAGGACAAAGTTGTTAACCCATTGTCGACCACAGAGAGTGTTTTCTCTAAATTAATACGATCAAGTTCACGTATTCGTTCTGCGGCCTCTATCTGTGATACCTTCCAAGCTTCATTATAAGCAGCATAAATGCCGGCATATATGAAACGTTTTTGACGCGGTTTTCTTGGTCCAAGCAAGAAATCCCTAAGGTCTGCGTCCTTTTTAAGTAAGGTTAAGTGTTGTTTCACATCCTGTAGTGTAGACTTATGCAGCCAATCGAGGCATAATTTACCTACACTGTATGTTGTTACTACCCCCGGATGTTGTCTTTGGACGTATCTTGGGTCTGGCCTATGAATAGTAAAGCCCTGAGTTTTATTCAGGAATCTTTCCTGACAGTTATTCGTGTCTGTGGGCCAGATCAACCATTTTTTCCAAGTAGGATTAGATCTGTTGAGTTGTAGTATATTGTCAACTGTCACCACTGCCTTTGTATTATTATCACTGGCAGGTGTTGGTACAGAAGGTGTGTTCATCACTTTTATCTTGGCTAATCCAAGACAAGATGTTTGTTGGATAGTTTCGTTCAAAAACATTATTTGTTCTGGGATGATGCAGGCTCTAAATAAAGCTTCTATCCCCTGCACTTGCCAATCTTTAGTACCCCACACAGTTTTTGTGTCAATTGTGACTTTCCAAAAGTCGAAAACCTGTCTAGACAGTTGGGCATTAAAAACTGCAGAATAAATCTGTTTTGTATTTGTTAACATAATTTTCAGTCCTGTCTTGTTTACATTTTTATAGTAAAACATTTCTGGTTCAGATGTATTGTATCTTGAAAAATATGGAAACTTACTAGCAAATGTTTTTGAACTACCTTTAGGTGGTGTAGGACAATGTTCCCATTGGTTAAACATAAACACATTTCTTGGATATGCAGATTTATGCAAATAATGATGACCATAGTGATTATAACAATACATTTGTTCATAGTCTGATGAACCCTCTAAATATTCATGTTTAGAAAATGCAGCAGATTTTTCTAGGTCAAACAAAATGTCAGTCACAGTCTCAAAGTCCCAATCATCAGAATAGGTACTGGACGTAATTAGGTCACTTAGTGAAATTTTAAACAAATGTGGAATGTTCAATTGTTCATTCGGGCCGAAGATATCATAATCTGTTTTGTCCCATACTATACCATCCTGTATAGGAACAGCTGTGATGTTCACTGATGATAAGTCTCTTGCTTCACGATGGGAAGATTTATGAGGTTTCAAAAGTACGTTTACGTCCTTTCCTTCAGTGTTCACATGGATGTATCTGCCACTTATAAGCATGCTTACAGTTGTAACCAAAGCTAGCCAGAGCAGGAAAACAAAAAGTCCAGATGTAATCCAGAGTTCAATCCATGGAGAAACCAAATAAGTCTTTTTCACAAAATGAAGAAAGTCTTGTACTTGCTGCTTGAATTTCAATGACACTGGCGTCGTTTCAGGTTCACTCGGATCTTCTGAGAACGTATCAAAGTTAATGAAATAGCCAGAAGCAGTTCTGTCAATTGTTGGAATTGCATCAGGATTTGTAGAAATCACTGGAACCAGTTCATCACTTGTTACGTTGGTGTAGACAGGTGTATTTGGACGAACTGTTACTTGGTGTTCAAGAGGGATGAGTTCCATAGCGTTGTTGCATAGTCCTCCGTCTGTTACAGCTGAATTCTCAATTGTTATCAGTCTTTCAGTCTGAACCTCTTGGATAGTAGCGAGAGGAGTGCGTCTGCTACTAGGTCGGAGTCCACGAGGCCTACTATTTAGTATTGGCCACATACTGTGGTTTGATGAGGTCGATGGACACAAATCTTTTCTCCTTTCTTCCAGCAAGGGGCGGCAGAAGTACTGTTCTTGTTCCTTGAACTGCTAGGACAGGTACTGGTTGTCTGTAAGAAGGTCCAAATTCCTTCTTGACCGCAATTTTTTTTCTGACTAGATCCCCAACTTTTGGAATCCAGACAGGCCTTGCTGGGACAGCCGGTTGATCCCCAGTGGTGGTTGACTGTAGGAATACGTTGCTTTGTTTCGTTCTTAATTTGTTTAAGTCCTGTAAAACAGCCAAACGATGTTTGATATCAAAGGGTTTATTTTTCACCACTGTGCCTACGTGTTCAAGGTCTGGTACCCACATTCTTGTCCCAAATAGGACCTCATATGGAGTGACCCCCCCTAGAGAACTTCTTGGCAGATTGTTCATTGCGCGCTGTATGCCACTAGGGTGTTTGACCCACCCATCACCCGAACCTAATACCCTAGCTGTTATAGACTGCTTTATGTCCCGGTTTTTCCTTTCCACAACCGAATTTCCCTCAGGATGGAATGGAGAGGAGTACAGCAATGCAACGCCCAGACTGGCCATGGCTTTTTTGTAAGCCCTAGAGCTAAACGCAGGACCCTGGTCAGAATGTAGCGTGCCTATTGCGTATGTGCCAATAAAGACTCGCAAATCTATTATAACAGTTCGAGCGTCAGCCGAGCGCTGAGGCCATAACCATAGGAACCTAGAGCATGAATCCACTGCAACCAAGATGTATTTATAGTTACCGTCCCTTTGCAGGGGACCGCAGTGGTCAAGGTAAACACAAGCTAATGGTTTATCTGAAATTAACAGGGGTGTCTGCGCAGGACGTTTCACTGTGGAGACTTTCATCTGTTGGCATATATCACATTCTAAAACATAGTTCTTTGTTTGTTTTCTAATGCCAGTCCACCAATATCTTTGCTTGAGTAAAGATACTGTTGCAGAAACACCTGCATGGGCAGAAGCTATCCCTTCGTGTGCTGCTAGGATTAGTCCTAATCTGCGTTCCTTGTTTGGAATTACCCTATCCTCCACTCCAGGGATTCGAGCAAAAGGAACGTTGTTTGCATCAATTACATAAGAGTACTTGAGTGGAAACTTTTTTGGTAACGCTGCACTGCTTCCTTTGCTTGATGCATTGACAGCCAACATTATCTCACCGTCTATTTTTGTTTTGGAACGAGTGATCGCAGCTACGGAAGCCGTTTGCACAGCCCCCTTTGCGGCTTCGTCAGCCAATGAATTCCCTGCAACGTGAACGCCATCACGTTGATGACTCAGTGTGTGTATCACGTGAGCCTTTGGTAGTTCGTTTTTCAACCAAACTACTTGTTCCCAAAGCAATTTGTGCTTTATTGTGCCACCTTTTGCATCTTTGAAACCATTTTCAAGCCAGTTTTGTATATATTCATTATACGACTGAACACAGTAAAAGGAATCGCACACTATTAGTGTGGGGAATTCTCGATCTGTACTTTCAAGTGCCAGTTTAAATGCTTGTAGTTCAGCTCGCTGAGCTGTACAATCCCCTAGAGATTGTGTTTTTGTGACCATAGGTCTGAAGATGCCATCTCGCATGCGTCCTTTAACGATAGCACACGCTGCACTGTAAGCTTGCTTACCCCCTATTGCGGGTTGTGCGGATCCGTCAGTGTAAATTATAAATTCGTACTGATCAAGAGGCAGAATTTCAGTAGGCAGAGGACATTCTTGTTCATATTGTAGGAATGCTTGTGTTTTTAAATCTGGATCAAAAACATATTCAACATCTGTTGCAGCAAGAGAATTAACCCATTGTATCCATCTTGGATGTAATGCTTTAGCATTTGGAATGCTTGCTTTTGTAACAGCTTCTAAAGCCGGTACTGGGTTTACGACAATAATGCGTTTCCCTTGGGCTAAGGCTCTTTCTTTTGCTACAGCGGTTTGAACTGCTGTCAGAATTTTTTCAGTAGAACTGAAGCGCATTTCCGCTTGTGTGTACAAATGGGATTTGTATGCGATTGGTATTTTCTCACCCTCATTGAAGGTTAAGTAGGTGAATCCACATTGACCCGAAATTATTCGGATCACCAAATTTCGTTGATTTACACGTGTTTGTAAGTGATTTGTTGCTAACATGTTAGCCTGGAGTGAACGCAAAATTTCTGTGTGTTTCTGTGTCCAGTTTTTGATTGAAAAATCAGGTTTGATTAATGCGTAGAGAGGTTTAACCCTTTCTGCATAATTTAGAATGTATGTTCTTCCAAAATTGAGGAAACCCAGGATGGATTGTAAGTTTTTTAGCGTTTTTGGAGGTTGGAGCAGCGCACACTTTTCTAAAAAGTTAGCTGCCAAGCTCTTGCCTTCACTTGAAAGCTCATATCCTAGAAATAGGACATTGAGATGGGCAATTCTGGACTTTTTAAAGTTGAACTTGTAGCCCTCAGAGGCGAAACCCAGTATAATGGTGCTCACCCTGTTCAAGTGTTTGTCCAGGTCATCGTCTGTCAGATAGATGTCATCGACGTAGGACAATGCCTCATTGTCATAAATTTGTAGTAACTCCGTTACCCTCGCTGAGAATAAACCTGGGCTATTTTTGAACCCTTGTGGGAGTCGACAAAAGTGACCCTGGGTCCCCATTATGGAGAATGCTGTTAAGTACCTGCTTTCAGGTGCTATGTTTTGACAAAAGAAACCATTTGAGATGTCTAATGTGGTTTTATATTTTTTACGCACAATGTTATTCATTAATGCTGTGCTATGTGCATTTTGCACTGCAAAAGTTTTAGAACAAGTGTTTAAGTGTCTGTAATCCAAAACTAGACGATATGTATTGCCTGGTTTGGAGACAGGAAACAAAGGATTGTTCATTGAGGACGTGCATGTTTCAATCACCCCTTGGTATTCAAGTTGATCTAAGATCTCCCTGACCTGTTTTTTAGCTTCTTGCTTTATTGGGTACTGCCGTTGTGCAGTTGGTTCATGTTTCAGATGTATTTTATGTTGAGGTGAATCCTCATCCCATCCTACATGATTTTTATATAATGCTGGGGCCTGGGCCACTGCCCATCTCCTGGCATATGTATATTTTAAATGAATTGGAATATGGTTGGAGAAGGCAGGCATAATAATGTCCTCGCCGTGTGGGTACTCCCTGACAAATTGTGGTGGCCAGTCCTTTTCTGCTAGAAGTATGTCATAGCCTCTTGATAGTCTTTCCCAAAAAAGTGCTTTCACCTGTCTAGGTTTGTCTCCCTCCATCCGGAGTGTTATTTCATATAACTTTTGTGGAGTACTAACCCTGGTGTCTACAGTCTCAACTGTGATGTACTCATTCAAGTCCACTATCTCCAGAAGTTCCTTCACGTTCTGGTGAACTATTGTGACTTCTGCTGCACTGTCCAGCATTGTCTGAGCCCATTCTCCGTTCTTGAGTTGTGTTCTCAGTATTCTCGGCATGTCTGATCTTCAGACCTGCTACCTTCTTTTTGGAGAATTGAGGTTTTACTTTGGTTTTTGAAGCGTGTTTGTCGTCTGTCGATTTTACGCGTTCTTCTTTATGTTCTGATCGTCCTCTTCTTTCCGAAGTCTGTGATGAGATCTGAAAGGGACGAGAGGAACGTGTATCAGTATCTTGATACCTATCAGGTTTTCTCAAATTATCCCTATTCCTGAGGTTATACCTCCTTTCAGAGGGCTCCTTTTGAGGAGACCTACCTCGGGATTGAGAACGTTTCTCATTTGATTTTTGTTTAGTAGACTCCTACTTCTTTTTAGAAGATGTAGGAGTTTGTTTAATTGAGTCCTTCTCAGGACTTTCCGATAGTTTCGGCTTCAGTGGTCTTCCACCCAAACTATCTCTGCCTAATTCTGCATAAGATTGTTCTATTATTCTGGGTAGCTCAGTTTGATGTTCTGTAACATCGAATTCCTCAATTTTTGGCGGATCGCAACTGCTGCTGCCTCTCCTTTAATATTAGATAATATTATTGTCGAGACTTGCTCGAAATTTTTCAGTAATTTCATACCTAAATTTAGAGCAGGCTCTGCCCCATATTCATTTTGAATTTGTTTTAGGACATCAGGTATTACCGCAATTGATGGAATACCATGTGTTTTAGTATAGATGGCAGCAAAGACTGAGCCCCAAGTGGTGCAGTCTTCCAGTTGTGGTGTGATCCCCATCGGTAAACTGATTGTTAGGATTCTGTGTTTCTCATGCGGGCTGGTATTTGGAAATTCTGCTTCGATTTGAGTAATTTTTTGAGCTATCCAAAATGGAATTTGCTCACGTTTTGTGGGCATTTTACCTATGACTGGGTATAGAGTCTGTGGTGTAATTTTAAGTGTATTCCCCTGTTGATGAGTTGGATTTGGATATGTCAATGGTGGTCGGACTGTAAAAGTCTGCATGACATATTGGACCAATTGTCTGTAAATTTTTATTAACTCTGTGAGTTGAGTACGTAACTCCTCATCTGACATCTCTTCAATGTTAGGATGAGGTGTGTAGCCGGCTAAAATCGGCCATGTTGCTCCTGGTCTACCTAGTGGACCGAGCCTGGTAATGTTTTTGTGATGTTTTAGGGTGCCTTTAAACCAGAGCTGATGCTCTTGGTATGTTAATGGAATTTCTATATCCTCGAAAGGACTGTATTCCTCTGGTGGTTCATCTTCTTTGTAGAAGTGAAACATGTGTGTCACTGAATTGGATTCAGGAAATATTACCCATGAATAGAATACCTCTGTCTGAAAGGATTCATATGCCTCTATCACAAAAACTGCTCTACAGCCTCTTGGTGGTAGGCCATGTTTCATAAGTTTTAGAGTGATGGCTCTTCTTAAGTTTTGATGGATGTGTATAACACCCTCCTCGGTTTCATTTAAACCGGTAAAGTTAAAAATTGCTGCTAGGGCTGGATCAGCCACAGCTACACCGTCTCTGGTTTCATTGTCAGAGCCAGGCATTTTGTTGTTTGAAAAATGTAGAAACAAGTTTTAAGGAAACAAAGATAAGGTGCACAATATTGTGGAACACTGTATCCTTCAACGTTGAGCAAACCAAACAGCTAATATATAGGGTACTGCCCTATGTAGCCGTGGTGGATACTTAACCCTGCCCACTCAGGACGTCTTTTGGAGTATATGGGTAGGGGTCTTGAGAGAAAAAGCACGGCTGAGTTACTCAGTATCTAACGTTGAATTACTGCCTTACCAAACCGTTGGGCGCCATGTAGTGTAGCTCCTATTTCCCTAATAGGCTCTGCGCATTGGAATAATATATCCTATAGGTTTGACATAGGACTAAGGTCAGTATGTCCCTATCGAGTATATTAAACTTAATTACTTGTGCCAGCTAGCTCAGAGGCCACTAGAAACTCCTTGACAACAAGAAGGGAGTAGTTTCTGGCAGCCGCAAAACATGACCACTGTGTTTCCCTTTAGAATCAGAACGTGTCCCAGAGTCGTGGAAACAATAGATAACTATTTCACTCAGCTCAGTCGTGCATGCTTAGTTTTCTCCAAGTTACACAGAAAGAAATAGACGGGCGTTTCAATAAAGGATTTATTGAACAGTCTTGTTTCTGGTGTAAGTAAAATGTGCTGTTACGATCACAAGACAGTATGCGAGATAAATAATGTACAGGGTGAGCAGTAGAAATAAATAATACTCGATAGCATTATCTTTTAGAACATATGCATTTACATAAATAACACAGACTAAAAAATGCGAGTACTCATACGATACGTTGCTAAAGCTAGTTCTACCCCAATGTACCTAACCTAACCTAGGTGTAGGAAGAGGGAAGAAGTAGGTGAAGTATTCCTTACTATGGTATACTAAGAGTATGTTAAGTCTAGTATGCCTAGTATGCCAAGAGTCCCTCTAGGTTCTAGTCAGCTCCATACCTGAAGAATGAGAGAGGTAGGAATCTCTTTGCCAGACTCGAACTCCAACACCCCGCAAGGGAAGTCAGATCACTGGAAGCGGGAAGCTGTGCTCTCTGCGTGCAGGGAATGGCAGCGTCTTCTCAGTGCGTCAGGACGGGAAACGGGCTCCTCTGAAGTCGAGGTCTCCTCTGGTTTACAGGGGCTAGGGAAGGTATATTTATACCTGAGAGCACCTAAGAATGTTAGCATTGACGTGAGTTGGACAGCGAAAGACGTCATGAATGAACCCCCTAAGGAATAATGGTTCATGCATAATATATGAGTCCTTGAAGAAATCAATAGTCCTGGACTAGGGAAACTCCCGCAGCCTAAGGGTCTGTTCTTCATGAACTCGTTGTGACGTTAGGGTGGACGGATGTCAGAGACCATGCCTGTATTTGGAGTGCATGGTTTAATGCCTAAATAAGGGCTGGGATTTTATGCCTATATAAGGGCAGGGCGAATTGTGCCTATATAAGGACATGATACTGGAAAGCCCGTTTATGGATACCCTAAGAGGAATTCAACAAGAGGAAACTACCACTGGGGCTGCACTGGCAACTGGAAGAGAATCAAATACCATGGTCTTCTGTGCCAGGTTGGGTCCACAAAGAGCACTTTTGCTTGATCATCGCAGATCTTTCTTAGTACCCTTGGGATTAACTCGAATGGATGGACCAGTACAGAAGGCCCTTCGACTAAGGGATTGAAAAGGCATTGAATAGGCATCTATCACCCAGGCCTTCTGTGATGGAATTAGGGTGCTGAAGACCACGATAAGAGCATTCTCTTCTGTGGTGAAAAGGTCGATTCACGGGATCCCAGACTTCCTGATAATCTGATGAAAGAGCTAAGTAAAGAGACAGTGATGTAGGGAATAGCCGGCTCAGGAGGTCGGCAGGCCCAGTCTTCTTCCCTGGAAGATACACTGCCATAAGAGAATAGAGAGTCTGTTCCACCAACAGGCAGATCTCCAGGGAAAGTGAAGTCAGACTCTCAGGACCCATATCCCTTGGCGATTTATGTATGGCCTGACAACCTGGTTGTATACACACCACTTGAAAGTGGAATGAAGGGTAAAGAAGAGAAAAGCCTTGTGCACTGCCACCAACTCCCTCCAATTTGAAGATTGGGCTGCTTTATGAAATGACCACCTCCCTTGAGCTTTGTGCTCTCAGAAAGCTGCACCCCAACCCTTCTTGCTGGCATCCATTGATATAAGAGGGGAATAGTTCAAGTTGTAACCCCTGTCCGGATAGGGCGGTTTCAGCCACCAGATAAGCTGTTGCCTTATCTCCTCTATTACTGGAATTAAGGTCTCATACTCCCCTGATGCTGGATCCCAGAATCGAAGAAGGTGATGCACCCGGGGATACAGAGGGTGCCGGCTCCGAGGGATGAGATTTAAAGTTGAGTCCATCTCTCCCTGACTTCTCAGCGAGGTTCTTGCAGAAGCTTGAGACTTCCCCAGTAGTGATGATAAATGGGAAACAAGGTCTTGATTTCTTTCTTGCGTTAGCATGACTTGTCCCAGGTCCACCTAAAACAGAGCTCCATAAACTTCAGGTTTTATGTTGGAGAGAGGTGGGATTTTTTCAGGTTGAGCAGAAACCCATGCTTCTGGGAAATGTTACAGATCCTCTGGATATCAATCTCCAACTTAGAAAAAGAGGATGAGGCAGTTAACCAGTCATCTACATAAGGGTAAACCTGAATATCCTTGCCATAATGTATACCCACCAGTGGAGACAGAAGTTTCATGAAAACCCTGGGAGCTCAGAAGAGTACAAATGGCAAAACCCTGAACTGGAAGTGGGTGCGAGCTACTGCAAATTTCACAAACCTTTGGGAACTGGCGTAGATGGTGACGTGAAGATATGTGTTCAGAATATCGATGGGGCAGAGTAAGTCTCCTTGATTGATGTGGGCCAGAAGGGCTTGACGGGAAATCATCTTCAAAGTCTGATGTGGAACCCCTTCAAATTGGGGACTGGGCAAACGTCTCCTGATTGTTTCTGCACCAGAAATAGGACCGAGTAGTAACAATGAAATCTTTCTTGAGGAGGAAGATGTGTTATGGCCACATTGTCCAGTGGGAGTTGTATTCCTCGTAGCAGAGCTTGCTGGTGTACTTGACATTGAGAGAGATGTGTCTGGTGAAAGTGTTGTGTTACTGTGTTAAGTAATCATGCAGCACATAAACAGTACTAAAGTAAAAACAAATCGCAAGAAAAATCCTAAAACAATTGAGAAAAATAGTATACATTTTTAATAAATTAAATGATACCAAAACAAATTAAATCCAATCAGTAGAATTGTAGTTATGAATTTTTAAAGTTTTAAGTGAAAACTATTACCTAAAAGATCAAAGCGTAAACCGCATTTTTAATAAATTAAAAGATACCAAAACAAATTAAATCCAATCAGTAGAATTGTAGTTATGAATTTTTAAAGTTTTAAGTGAAAAATATTACCTAAAAGATCAAAGCGTAAACCGCGGGTATCTGGTGGAGCGAGACCGGGCAAAGTCAAAAGTTAAGGCTGACCGCGATGGAGCACGGTTCGGCTACACGAGGTGGATTGGGCCCAGTCACGGATTACCTTCAGATTTAGAAGAAATTTCAAAGCGAAGTTCCTGAGAAGGTAAGGGTCCACAGTGCAAGGCAGCCAGTGGTGTCTGAGGAGGAGGTGTAAACGTGAAGGAGCTACTGGACGGTGTGGCGGTGAAAATTTCTACTTTCTGACTTTTGTCACTTTCTTGGAATCTGAAAATCTCCTGCAGGCCGAAGTTACAGGTTGTAACTGATGAGAGTTTCACGAGGCCAGATACCTTCGCTGAGGGGCTCCGCTGAACAGGATCTGCTGCTGTGGAGAAGAACATAGCGGGCGCTGCCGTGGAGTCAGGCCGACAAGCGCTGCATCCTGAGCAGGCAGGTCCCGCTCTTCTGTCGGTTCTCTGGCCACTTTTTGATGAAAAGATTTCCAAGTACCTACTTTTAGGGTTAATTAGGAGCAGCACTTTCAGCACCACCACCAACGGTTCAGTACTGTAGGGACACCACTTGGAGGGTCAGGACTCACTCCAGCAGAGTCTAGATGCAGGTTTCATGGTCCCTGCAGCTCACACAGAAGACCAGCCAACTAGCCTTTGGAGTCACTCTGACAGCCCTGTGTTCAAGCAGTAAGAAAGGCCTCAAGTAGCAGGGCAGTCCTCTGGGGGTACAAGTCAAGCCTTAAGCAGCAGGGCAGTCTACCAGTAACAGCAGGGCAGACCTCTAAGGTACAACGCAGGACTCAAGCAGCAAGGCAGTTCTCTGGGAGTCCATGGCAGTCCATTTGATGTTAATTGTAGGTCCAGGAGTGTACTGAAGAGTGACTCAGAGGGTCCAATATTTATACCTGGTGCCAGCCTTTGAAGTGAGGGAACACCCTGGCAACCTCCACATCTGGTTCTGTAAAGTTCCTTCCTCCCCCTGTTAAGGCTCAAAGAAGTCTGGGGAGACATAAGACTAGTGTCAGGTTCCTTTTTGTGTGCTGAAGGCAAACCTTTGAAATGTAAGTGGGGTTGGGAACATCGCTGCCCTAACAATTCTGGCAGGATGGCCCATTCTTCCCACACCTACTCCCCTATTGTTCACAGTCTGGGCCATTATGCATTCTTAATGGGGGAGCCATTGACAGGCCTAGGCAGCTGGAAACTCCTAGAAGGCCTTAGAAACTTTTGGCCAGTAAAATGCCAACTTTCTAAAACATTCATTACTACAGAGATGCGTGACCGAGCATTACTGATTCTTCAGCACACCAGTGGAACCTGGGAAGCACTTGGTGCTCCTGGATTTTGGATGCCCATTAAATGGTGATCTACTTTGAAACTAAGCAAATCCACCATTGAGGAAGCACACATTTGGCTCCTTCATGATACCCGAAGCGGGTTTGATGTTTTCATCTGCTCAGTAAGGTTCTGACTGATATGAGAGGAGGGTACGTTATTTCTTTTTCCTTGAAAAACTCCCATAGCAGGCTGTGCACTATCGTGTTTATAGTCCTGATGAAGACCCAATGGTGATGTTGTCTAACCACACTAATTTTCTGGGGGTCGAAACGTCGACGTGATATGAACAGGCGCTGCACGCCCAAATAGACATGCACATGACAGGATGAAAATCATATGTCTCTTTAGGGTCATCTAGTGCATTTGGACACTAAAGCAAATTTCTGTATATATGTCAATTGTGTTTAATGTTCTGACTGTTTATTGTATTAGCACCTGTGTTATTTATGAGGCACGTATGTATGTCACAAACATTGTTCACAGTCTGTATTTAGTCTTGTCCTTTAATATTTGTGGATGTATCATCAGATATGATATATGAGTTTCTAATATATCGCCCATTCTTTTTTTCAAGTAAACATTGTGGTTGTCATTTGTCATGTTTAGTACTATTTACAGTCAGTAGTGTGCTTCTATGTATCATTGATTGATAGTCCTGAATCTTTGTGCCCAGAGTTACTCATAGAAAGCAAATATTATTTTCATGGCAGAACCTCTGTCTTTATAGTTTAGCTTTCTAAAAGTGGCATTTTCAAAATTGTTATCTAAAATCCAAAGTTACCATTAAAGAGGATTTTGAATTACAATTCATTTGAAAATGAACATAACATTTCTACCTAGTCCTAATCAGAACCAATGAGGAACAAGGTCAAGACTGATCTGCATATAGCTGGGTCGGAACTCGGGTGGCGAAGTGATCAAAAGAATGATGATGGATTCAACCCAGTTCTAATAGTGACTGGCTTGTGAATGTCCGAAAAGTTTCAGCACTCCGTCCATTATCTTATTTTGTTTGCTTGTTTGCCCTAAGTTGGCAGGGTATGCCCAGACGTGGGTCCCTTGCTCACTTTGCCACTGGATTCAACCTAGCCTGGCTGATGAGGGCTGTTAGCCCGAAACCGGTCCCAGGATGCTTGTTTCCAGTCCAGGGCATGAATAAGCTTTATGTACAGCAACAAAAGCAATAATGTGTATATGTTTATGTTCATGTCTGAATATTTAGCAAACTGCATATGTCATTGGAACAAAATTGTGTTATGTAGATTATGTTTAGAATAAAAGGAACTCAATGTGATGTCTTATAATTACATTATACACAAAAGAATAAATACAGAAGTAAGAAGAAAAAAATATATAGATATACTGTGTTAGTTATTGATGACATGGTGTATTAGAAAGTTCCGAACTTTATTGTTCTATGTGAACAGTGCTCACCGCATTCAGGTTGGGTACCTGTTAGGCTTATGAGTTTTGATTGGCTTGTGTGGACAGCACACGCAGCGGTGAAGCACCATTGGAGTATCGAGGCAGCTCAGAAGAGAAGTAATACATTTGATTAAAGCAGTGCACCCACACATCCATATAGGTCCCTTGCTCACTTTGCCACTGGATTCCAGCTAGCCTGGCTGATGAGGGGTGTTACCACGAAACCAGTGCCAGGATGCTTGTTCCCGATCCAGGGAAGACCTGGATTGGCAGTCCAGGCTGGACTGTTCCCATGAGGAACAGGGTCAAGACTGATTTGCATATGGCTGGGTCGGAACTGGGATGGCGAAGTGAGCAAAAGAACAATGATGGATTCAACTCAGATCTAATAGTGACTGGGGGTGAATGTCTGAAAAGTTTCAGCGCTCCATCCATCATCTTTTTGTGTTTGCCTAATCAGAAGTTAGCACTTATTAAATGTAATAAGGCAACCCAATGTTATCCAACAAGCAGCCCAGGAACTGTTTTACCTGACTCTCATGACCATTTATTCTGGATACCACTAAGTATCTGACTCCCAGAACCCCTATAAATGCTAGAATATATGTGCAAGTGTAAGGATCGTGCTCAAAGAGCATAGTACATACCTCTACTGACGAGCCCACTATGCCTCACCTGTCAGTAAAGTACTTCTATCAGGTAGGGCCCATTTGGTTCTACGCCTTCCTCCTTCTTGTAGTGTCTTGCTATGTTTTATGACGGAACCCTTTTGGCTCCTAACGGACTCTCTAGGGCTGTGACATAGGTGTCAAAGTGAAATCCCATGAAAGCTAGTTTTAGAATGTTGGGATCGCAGTTACCCGCAGCAGAATAAAGACGTGTAATACTAAGCTCTGTGTGTGGCATAGTCATTGGCGGGTACCTATGCTGGAGGACCCTACAAAAGGCGACAAAATAGGGGATAAGTAAATCTCTCAGTTACTTGGCTCCGTGAACTTGGCTCAAGGAGAAATGTACGGGGTTATGCTTACAGAGCCAACCATACCCAAAGAGGTTCATTCACAAAGTTGCCAAGTGGGGCTCAGAACAACTTCACAGATCTTCAGAAAATATAGAGCCAAGAGTGACTTTCGGAACATTGAAATTTTTCAGATGGCAGCGAAGAAAGTCACGTTTCCAGCTATCAATAAAGAATGAGTCAGAGGCCAGCACGTCACAAGGTCTCACAGATTAGTTGCCCAAACAAAGTAACAGGGATCCACCCGAGGTGTCAGTATGTTCCACAGTGGTCTACAACGCCGCTGCATTCCTGAAACTGCTTGGATAGAGACATTTGATGATTTCATTGATGCACTTGAAGAGACTGATAAAAAAGTTTAGCAAGTATCTAAAAAATATTTCTGGTTCTGGTATGAAAGAAGTCCTAAAGAAAATGCCACGAACCGACGAAGTAATTACATATTGTCAGATTAAAGAAACGCTGAATCTCAAATTCAATCCAGTACCAAACGTTGATTTCAAAAGATACATTTTCTGTCAAGAATACCAAAAAGTTGGTGAAACCATTGATGAATTTGTGGAGAGACTTGAGACGCTCATCAAACACTGTAAGTTGAATTAATTTAATGATGAGGAAGCTATGCGACTTGGAGTTATTGATGAATGCTTGTCAGATTAATTCAGATGACGAATGCTAAGAGAAACTCTTAGTCTGGAGCGAGTGTTGATGGCAGCCACAGCTGAGGAGCATGCTGAATGACAAGCTGCTGACAAAGTGGCCGGAGGTGTCCAGAGTGAATCAGTAATGAATATAAAAAGTAAGCCAAAACAAAAGGCTGCGGCACAAAAAGTGATGTTTACACGTAAAAAGAAGTTATGTTTTAGATGTGGATTTTATTTCCACACAAAGGTAAATGTCCCACTATTGGACAGATATGTAAAGGCTGTGGCAAAGAGAACCATTTTGTGACGATTTGTAAAGCTGAAGAAAAAGGAAGTGTGTCATGGCGCAAAGACAAAATGGCTGTTAGAACATTCCAGAAGCAACGTTCAATGCAAACCCACAAGGCCAAGTGGCGACATCAATTGAGGCAAATCGACACTGAACAAAGTCAATCGTCATCTAAATCATCCTCAAGCAGTTCGTCTGCCTCAATATCGAGTGGAAGTGAGGAAGATGGTCTCACCATGTTGATGTTTACCTCAGAGAAATGTGTTCATGTCAGCTAGCTGTATGTGAGGAAAAATGTCAGTCAAAGAAATGTTGCCATGCCAAAGCACCAAAGTCATACAAACATTGTTAGAAAATTACATTGAAAATAAATGATTGTTTGATTCCTTTCATTATCGTCAGTGGTGCATTGATAAACATAATGTCTGAAGAGAAATACAATGAATTATTGCCCGACATATGCCATCGAAAACCAAAGTGTACACCTGGGCTGCATCAACGCCCATAAAAAGTCAAGGTTCATTTGTAGCGACACTGAGTCACATGAAAACAAAGGTGCAAGCACCCATCCATGTGCTTCAAGGTTCAGCATCAGTACTACTGCTGACATGGGACTGATTTCTGTGAATTACAACATGAATGCTCACCACGAAATAGTAAGTCAATTTCCTTCGTTGTTTCATGGTTTGGGAAAGATTAAGGGGCCGATTCCGATCTCGGCCGGTAGGGCTCCGAATCGGATTCGGCTTTACCGGATCCGATTCGGAGCCCTGTTTCCCGACCGAACCGTACGCGGGTCCGGCCGAGCGAGTACGATGCGAAATCGCCGACCGACTCGTCCGGGCGTCCCGACCGCTCCGACCGACTCGCTCCCGGCTCGAACCGCTCCGACCGACTCGCTCGGACTCGACTCGCACCGCGCAATGGAGACGTTTCCCGGCAGGGTAAGTACGATGCGCGCCGCGAGCAGTCCGACCGAGCCGCGCACTCCGGCTCGTAAGAGCAGTCGGAGCAGTACTTCGGGGTCCGTGTCGGACCCCCTGCATGCGTAGCCGCGCGAGTCGCACACAGGGGGGACCCATGGGTCCCCCTACCTGTGCGTGTACGGCGCGAATCGCTTCGCCGCGTACCCGCTGTAGGGGGCGCCCTTGTCCGACTCACACCCATTGAGTCAATGGGAGCCCGCGTACGCGTTGTACGACCGGCTCCCATTGACATCAATGGGAGTCCGACCGACTCGAGTCCGATAACATACGGACGCATCGTACTCGTTCGGTCGGACTGCACGGGTCCGGCTCGGTCGGAGAAATTTCCGGCCCGAATCGGAATCGACCCCTAAGTCTATGACGGTAAAGTTACATAGTAATGAAGATGTCCATCCTGTTGCTCAAAGACATAGATGGATTGATTTTCATTCACAAGAAGCTGTTGAAAAGGAACTTGAATCGTTACTGAAGCATGACATTATTGAGCTTTCAACTGGTCTGATGCTATGTGTTTCTCCCATAATGGTAATGCTCAAAAAGGACAGTGAAGGAGCTGTATGCATATGCGCTGATATGTGTCACGCAAACAAGGCAATTGAATGATAACGACATCCAGGTCCACACACTGCTGACATGATAATGCAATTAAATGACACAAATGTATTTTCTCGCCTTGATTTAAATAAAGTTTATCATCATTTGGAACTCGAAGAAGATTGTAGGTATATTACAACCTTTTCTACACATGTTGGTCTGCTTCGATATAGGAGACTCAGTTTTGGTGTGTCATCAGGCGCAGAACTTTTCCAAGACGTCTTGAGAGATGCCATACTGCCTGTTGTAAATGCATTCAATTATAGCGATGACATATTGATTTTCGGAGCTACACAGAAGGAGCATGATAAAGCTCTCACCCAAATGTGTTGCCTACTTACTGATGCCGGCCTGACTTTGAATGTAGAAAAGTGTGAGTTTCACAAGACAAAGTTAAAGTTCTTTGGCCATATCTTTTGAGATGGGGAATGATACCTGATCCTGCCCAGTACAGGCCCTGTCAAATGCTGATCCCCCACAAGATGTTTCTATGATACGTTCATTTCTTGGCATGGGCAGTTACTGTTCAAGAGCCATACGAGGATTTGCTACTATAAGTGCTCCCTTACGAACGTTAACAAAGAAAAATGTTGAAAAAAGATGTTACATCAGGGTGATAAAATCCAATAGCCAGAATCCAATAGCCGACGCGAGCCGTGTTTAACTCTGGGGCTGTAATACTGTATTGCAATGATGGTAACAGTCATCGTTTGCTCACACCCACTAATTTGAATGGCGATTTGCACATGTTTTTGATATCTTCTTCTAGAACCATGTAATTGGCATTTAGCTCTGCTGAATAACCTTGCTTCCAATTTCAAACCCGCTTAGTGCGGGATAGTGATTCTAAAATGTGGCGTCCGTCTAATACTTCGTAATCGTGCAATTTTTGCGGTTCAAATACCGCGATAGGATGAGGCCATCTGCTGCGATAAAATGTTTGTCGTTTTTTATAAATGTAACTGAAAGCAGTATCAAGTGCATGTTTAGTATGATCATTATCTGGCAACTTTCAGTTTTAATGTGTTTTCTTTACGGGTCTGTCAGTAACCAGAAAGAAAACGACACCACAATAGTGCGTTATTTTACTGGGTTATACTTATGCCCAAGAGGGCCTTATATACAACTTTTGTGGTTCGATTTAAATTTATAAAAACGGCCCATAACTCTGTTTACCAAATGTGTCCCCTCTCTTTAATATAAGATCTGAGTGAGATACTATATCTCAAACATGGGGTCCGTTGTAGTATTTCTGAGTTATGATTATGTTGGAATGTTTTGATACTACTACTTGTTGGTATCATATATCATAGTGACTTATTCATCGGATGACATTTTCCATAAATAAAACTAGCAGCATTTGTGGCACATATTTTTATTTATATGGATCTATGTAGATCCTTGTACGAAATAAGATGGCATCTTATTGAAATTAGAACAAAACATAATAGCGGTTTATACAATCTTTAATAATTGTGTTTTTTGGAGATTGCTTCTTTTTCCTCTCTATTGTGTACTAAGATATGTGTATATATATATATATATATATATGCATAGACACCGATGTTTGTAAACAGTATACATATAATTTTTTTTATTGTTGTAGGTTAATGCACACTATACAAAATGTGCGTTTCAAGACACAACTGATGACATTGAATATGGAAAGTGGACATACACTCTGAAACTAAATTTGAGGTATGCTACTATGGAAACATAATATGATTGTAAATAGATGGGAGTGATTTTTTCCCACTCAAGAAAATTTAAGATGTATAGATAAATGCCTTTTCTCTTCTTTTTGTACAGAGGAGCAAATGAATTGCTTTTTAATGGCTAACTCCTAAACAGTTCTTTACCTTGGTACTTTTAGAAACATGTCTCTGTGCGTCTGTTGGTGTATATATGTATATATTTTTAAATGTATTTGTATATGTCTTTCTATAGCCTTGAAGAAGTCTCGATTGGGACGAAACGCGTCGGCTATTGGATTCTGGCTATTGGATTTTATCAGCCTGATGTATTATCTTTTTTCAATAAAGAACAATGTTTGAAAGAAAACGAAAATACAACGACTGAGAATTTCTTTGTATCATCGATAATGACTGTTGTCTAATTGACTTTGAATAGATATACAATTTGTGTGTGCGGAATTCCTCTGTCATTGATGTTGTTTTGGGTTTCCAAATAGGGAGTAGAGAGGGGTGTACTCTCTGGTTTTCCTGCACCAGTATTACTTTCCCAGACTTTGTTTGGACAGGTGCGGCTGTTTGCTCTTGCCTCAGCCCTCGGTTCGTCAGTTTTTAAAGAAAAATGTTTCATTCACGTGGTCACAAGAATGTGAGAGAAGTTTAAAAAAAATCAAAAAGCCATTGAAACTGCTGCTGAAATGGCCTACTTCAATCCAAAGGTTCATACACAGGTTGCTGACGCTAGCCCAGTCAGGTTAAGCGTGATCCTTGTACAGTACAACGGACACCCCATGCTCAAAGGCATATTGTGACATATGTCTGTAGAAGTTTGTACCAGACAGAACGTGCTTACTCACAACCTGAGAAAGAAAGTTTGGCTGTGGTATGGGCTGGTGAACACTTCCATGTATTACTGTATGGAAAGCCTTTTACGCTGGTAACTGATCATCAAGCTTTACTGACTATCTTTGGCAATTCAAAAGTCAAGGTGTCTTTTCACATTGAATGGTGAGGACTACGATTACAAGAGTACAATTATACCATTGTGCATCATCCAGGGAAGGATTAAAACTCTGCTGACTACTTTTCCCGAGTGCCTATACAAGGTCAAGGTACTCCATCCAAGATGGCTAAAGCTTACATTAATTTTTTTGCAAAACCAAATACGCCAGCTGCCATATTGTTAGCCCAGATCGTCACTGCCACAAGCCATGATAGTGAAATGCTGAAGTTGAAAAATATAAATACAGATCAGTCATGGAACTGACACACTCGACCTCTCACCAGTGATGGTGACTACCGAAAGTACAAAAATGTTAAAGATGAACTGTCTATAACTCAGTAAGGAGTTATACTACGAGGGTCGAGAATCCTAATCCCGAAGAGTTTGAGAAAGAAAATAATTGAAGTGCCTCACAAAGGACATCATGGTATTGTTGCCACCAAAAGAGCTCTCCCAGATCGAGTTTGGTTTCCATATTTAAATGAGAGGGTTGAAAAGGAACTCAAGGCCTGTCATGTATGTAACTGCGTTTCTACAAACATTACTTAACATACTCTTACCATGTCAGAACTCCCTAAGCATGCATGGGAGAGAATAGCCATTGGTTTCTTTGGTCCACTCGATAATGGGCATCATCTGATGGTAATTGTGGATGAGTATTCACGTTTTCCATTGATAGAGGATCTCTCATCCACAACTAATGAGCAAGTCATTGAAAAGCTAGAGTGCATCTTTGTGAAATGGGGCATTCAGCCATTTTGAAGTCTGATAATGGCCCACGGTGTAACAGTTGAGAATTCAAGGATTTCCTGGAGCATCTGAACATAAAGCATCAGAAGAGGACACCTTAGTGGCCGCAGGCCAACTGACTCTTAAAGTGTTTTATTAGTATGCTAAAGAAATCAGTACAGAGTGCAACTCTTGAGAGGCTCAGTTTTAAAATTGTATTGAATTCCAGCCTACAAGCCGATGGTTCAACATCTCACTCAACCACAGGCAAAAGTCCTGCAACTTTGGTGTTCAGGAGAGCAATGACAACCACGGTACCTCAATGGACCAACGAAAGAGTAGGAAATGAGAATACAACTCTGACGGAGGACTTGGTTAACAAGGAAAAAATGAAAGCCTATGACGACAAGAGGCGACATGTGAAGAACATTGAGTTTAAGTCAAGCGATCTAGTGATGGCCAAACAACTGCGAAGGAGGAAATCTGATGCTCCATATGATGCTGAACCTTTTTTTCATTGTGTCCTCCAAGGGACATATGGTGACTGCCCACTGTCCTGGAAATTGTGCTACCAGAGACTCTTCTCACTTTCAGCATTTGAGTCATTGATCTTCGGATCGAGATGGCGAAGGAAAGACTGAACCTGAAAACTCAGTGAAGCTGTCACTTCTTCACCGCCTTGGAAAATCTCTAACAGTGAAGATGACAATCCCCAGCTTCCAGTAACCTTATCACGTTAACTGATTAAAGCGCCAAGAAGGGTGATTGAAGGGATATATATATATATATATATATATATATATATATATATATATATATATACAATTGTATTGCATCCCTTGACCTCCGAAACGGCGAGAAGGAATACACGAACTCCACTTGAAGTGTGATAGGATTTTTTATTCTCTCCACATCGTAGTCATGACGCGTTTCGGCCGATAAAACGGCCTTGATCACATGCGGAAATGGCTTACGGTAGGACGTTTTTAAACATTTTTTTCTCTATTCATTTGCATATCATGTGACCCCAAACGATGCAGAAGAAAGACTATTGCCGAAAATTCAAGCTTTAAATGCAATTATTTTAAAAGCACTGATTAGAACAACATCTATCGTACTTTAGCAGAACTATTGCCCGTAGGCTCAATACACATACAAAAATATATTTGTGACTAAGCACTCTTATATCAAAGTCAATATTGTAGTTCTGTTCCGTCTATATCACCATATCTAATATGCATATGCAGTTCAATTCTCATCTGTGACATTACTACACATTTATGAATAAATATGCAATATAATAAATAATCATGTATAATATTTATATACACTACTGGGGCCGATTCCGATTCAGGCCGGAAATCACTCCGACCGAGCCGGACCCGGAGAGATTTCTGACCGAATCGGACTCTGGCAGTCCGACCGAACGAGTACGATGCGCACGCATGCAATCGGACTCGAGTCGGTCGGACTCCCATTGAAGTCAATGGGAGCCGGACGTACAACGCGTACGCGGGCTCCCATTGACTCAATGGGTGCGAGGCGAACAAGGGCGCCCCTACAGCGGGTACGCCTCGATGCGACTCGCGGCGTACATGCACAGGTAGGGGGGACCCATGGGTCCCCCCTGTGTGTGACTCGCGAGGCTACGCGTACAGGGGGGTCCGACACGGACCCCCAAAGCCCGGCTCCGACTGCTCTTTCGAGCCGGACGGCGCGAGTCGGTCGGACTGCTCGAGGCGCGCATCGTACTTGCCCGGCCGGGGAACGTCTCCATTGCGCGGTGCGAGTCGTGTCCGTGCGAGTCGGTCGGAGCGGTCGGACCCGGGAACGAGTCGGTCGACGATTTCGCGTGCGCTCGCATCGTACTCGCTCGGCCGGACGCACGTACGAATCGGTCGGGAAAGAGGGCTTTGAATCGGATCCGGTTAAGCCGAATCCGATTCGGTGCCCTACCGGCCGAGATCGGAATCGGCCCATATATATTATATTTACAGAATCATTAGTATAATAAGTTATTTCATACTAAAACCATTGATTAAAAATCATATAAATCTTATTACTGCATGAATGCAATTATATAAAATAAACCGTATATCTCCTCCATGAAGTCACAGTAATTTATC
The DNA here is from genome assembly GCA_963921515.1 of Calotriton arnoldi. Lineage (NCBI taxonomy): Eukaryota > Metazoa > Chordata > Amphibia > Caudata > Salamandridae > Calotriton > Calotriton arnoldi. The sequence goes on along the minus strand of CAWUFW010001691.1, from coordinate 2,595,932 downwards.
ATGATCATTGAATGTGCAAATTAGCATGGGATATGTTGAATCCACAAATAATAGTTCATCCTATTTAAGCAGCATGGTCCTTCTTGATTATTCTCCTGCATGTGCCTATGTACTTTTAGTGTGCAAAATTACGCAGTGCTGTGCAAAAGTGCAAAGAAAGTGCCAAGTGTAAAACAGTGCAAGTACAAATATATAATTAAAATTTCTTTTTCTTTTTCTTCTTTTTTTTAAAAGCACATATTTTCTAAAATTTATACGTATTTTTATAGTTTTTTTTAAATATATAGGATGATTCTAAATATATACAGGGAAACAAATAAATTATATTACATGTATGTACTCAAGAGGCTATTTCATACTTATTACAGCATCATTATTCCTAGACTGAGCCACAACAAAATTATTACACGGAAATCACCATTACTGCTCTGCTTGTTAATATGGCTACTGCACTAACATATTCAAAGGAAATTATATAAATCCTCCGTGGTGTTAAGACCTTTTGGGGACTTGCTGTCAAACTCCATAATCATGCGAGTTTCCCACTGGCGCAATCTACGCTCTCTGTTCCCTCCTCGTCGCTGGGCTGGAATGGCATCTATTATGTAATATTTTAAGCAATTCAAGTTATTACCATGTACTGCTTTAAAATGGCGTGCCACTGGATGAGTTGTATCGTTATTTACTATTTCCCTCAGATGTTGTAGGATACGCACATGTGCTTGCAATTTGGTGCTCCCAATGTAATTTAGATCACACGTACAAGTGAGCACATAAATAGCATATTCTGTGCGGCAAGTATAGTGACCCCTTATTGGTATGCTCCCATCACTGAACGGAGTCACATAGTGAGTTTTATTCACACCAAACTTGCAAGCTCTGCAAGTGGCACATTTATAAAAGCCATGTTTGGGTTGAAGCCAGGTACCCTTAGATGTCAATTCAGGGCTACTGTTGACCAGCTGATCTCTCATGGATACTGCTTTTCTGAAGGTCAGTGTAGGTTTGGAAGGAAGCATAGGTGCCAGTACAGCATCAGTGAGAATTATCGGCCAGTTTTTGTTAAGAATTGCCTTTATATGTCTTTGCTGTTTATTATACGTTGTAATGAGACGTGGAGTCTCATATTTTACTACATCGCCTGATGCCTGCTTCTGCTCTACATTAGTACTAGCACTGCTAGGTTCTAATAGCACCCCCCTGTTTTTTAACTCCATTTTGGTTTGTGCTTCCTTGAGGATGGTTTCACTATACCCTCTGGCTTTAAATCTGAGTAAAGCCTCTTTTGTACATTTCAGCAGTTCTTCCTCAGTGCTACATATCCTTTTTAGCCTGATCAGTTCTCCATAAGGAATACTCCTGATTAAATGCTTGGGATGCGAGCTTCTGGCATGCAGGGTAGCATTGCCAGCTGTACTTTTTCTATGTAAAGTAGTTTCCAGTTTGTTGACTGCTACATATACAGTGGTATCCAAAAAATCTACTTTATTTTGGCTGATCTGTGATGTAAATTTTAAGTTCAAATTATTGACATTAATTTCTTTGATGAAGGCCTCTGCACTAATGTGATCCCCCTTCCATACTATAAAAACATCGTCAATAAAAAGTAACCAATACTGTACATGAGTGGCACACATTCTGGCATAGTTACCCATTAGGACCTGCTCCTCCCACCAGCCTACGTGCAAACACGCATAGCTGGGAGAGAAGCAGGCCCCCATTGCTACACCACGTTTCTGTCTGTACATTTCATTACCAAACATAAAAAAGTTGTTAAAAAGGCACCATTTGATAAGTTCAAGCAGCATAATATTGTGACTGTGCAAATTCAAAGCTCTAGTATCCAAATAGTGTTTAACAGCTGTTAGCCCAGCATGATGGTGAATGCTCGTATAGAGCGACTCTATGTCCAACGTTATTAAGAGCAGATTTGATGACCACTCTATTGATTTGATTTTGTTCAAGAAGTCACTTGTATCCTTTATGTACATGGGTAGAGCCTGGACATGGCTCTGAAGAAAATAGTCAACATATCTGCTTATGTTTTCACATAATCCTCCCAAAGCAGATATGATAGGTCTGCCCGGCGTTGGTGTTGTCCCCTTATGTATCTTAGGTATTAGGTACAAAGTCGGAATGATTGGAAACTCATTGTGCAGATATTTGTACTCTTGGTTAGAAATCAGGCCTTGTCTCTTCCATGACAATAAACTTTTCTTCAGAGATTCCTTAGATTTTACATATTCTGTCATGGTGGCTTTTTCATAACAATCGGAGTTATTCAATTGTCTTGTTGCCTCCTGGATATATTCCTGTTGTGTCCAGATGACAATGTTGCCACCCTTATCCGCTTTGTTTATTACAACTTCCTGATTAGCCTGTAGTTTCCTTATCAAGTTTTCATATTGTATATCATGATGCTTTCTTCTTTTTTTACTCATATATATATATATTAATCAACAAAATGCCCGTGAGCATTAAGGAAGCACTCGACATCACTCCACGCCTCCGGCATAAATTACAGCTCGTCAGGAACTCTCCAATTATTTTATATTAGCCAACGCGTTTCAAGGCACAGAGGCCCCTTCTTCTTGGGCAGCTTCTCGAACCTCTCTGACACTCACAACAGATTGTCCGCCGGTTTTTATTACCCACATGTCCCTGCTGCAACTCTCCCACTCACGTGTTGCTGCAATGTCTTTTGGGGCATGTAGTTCCGTAGTTGTAAGTAAAATCATTAACTTTGAGTAAGTTCAGTCAAGGTTCACAATTACCAGCATTATGTTTCCTTAGTGGATATGAAATCGTCATGACGGGCTGCTTGGTTACTTGCAGAGCGATGGCCAAAAGGAGACGAACAGTTCCTCTCCCAGCCTCTCATGATGCAAGATGGTGCCTCCTCCACGGCAGGGACCAGCCGTGCTAAAAAATGAATCAACAAAATGCCCGTGAGCATTAAGGAAGCACTCGACATCACTCCACGCCTCCGGCATAAATTACAGCTCGTCAGGAACTCTCCAATTATTTTATTTTAGCCAACGCGTTTCAAGGCACAGAGGCCCCTTCTTCTTGGGCAGCTTCTCGAACCTCTCTGACACTCACAACAGATTGTCCGCCGGTTTTTATTACCCACATGTCCCTGCTGCAACTCTCCCACTCACGTGTTGCTGCAATGTCTTTTGGGGCATGTAGTTCCGTAGTTGTAAGTAAAATCATTAACTTTGAGTAAGTTCAGTCAAGGTTCACAATTACCAGCATTATGTTTCCTTAGATGATATGAAATTGTCATGACGGGCTGCTTGGTTACTTGCAGAGCGATGTGCCAAAAGGAGAAGAACAGTTCCTCTCCCAGCCTCTCATGATGCGAGATGGTGCCTCCTCCACGGCAGGGACCAGCCGTGCTAAAAAATGAATCAACAAAATGCCTGTGAGCATTAAGGAAGCACTCGACATCACTCCACGCCTCCGGCATAAATTACAGCTCGTCAGGAACTCTCCAATTATTTTATTTTAGCCAACGCGTTTCAAGGCACAGAGGCCCCTTCTTCTTGGGCAGCTTCTTGAACCTCTCTGACACTCACAACAGATTGTCCGCCGGTTTTTATTACCCACATGTCCCTGCTGCAACTCTCCCACTCACGTGTTGCTGCAATGTCTTTTGGGGCATGTAGTACCGTAGTTGTAAGTAAAATCATTAACTTTGAGTAAGTTCAGTCAAGGTTCACAATTACCAGCATTATGTTTCCTTAGTGGATATGAAATCGTCATGACGGGCTGCTTGGTTACTTGCAGAGCGATGTGCCAAAAGGAGACGAACAGTTCCTCTCCCAGCCTCTCATGATGCGAGATGGTGCCTCCTCCATGGCAGGGACAAGCCGTGCTAAAAAATGAATCAACAAAATGCCCGTGAGCATTACGGAAGCACTCGACATCACTCCACGCCTCCGGCATAAATTACAGCTCGTCAGGAACTCTCCAATTATTTTATTTTAGCCAACGCGTTTCAAGGCACAGAGGCCCCTTCTTCTTGGGCAGCTTCTCGAACCTCTCTGACACTCACAACAGATTGTCCGCTGGTTTTTATTAGCCACATGTCCCTGCTGCAACTCTCCCACTCACGTGTTGCTGCAATGTCTTTTGGGGCATGTAGTTCCGAAGTTGTAAGTAAAATCATTAACTTTGAGTAAGTTCAGTCAAGGTTCACAATTACCAGCATTATGTTTCCTTAGTGGATATGAAATCGTCATGACGGGCTGCTTGGTTACTTGCAGAGCGATGTGCCAAAAGGAGACGAACAGTTCCTCTCCCAGCCTCTCATGATGCGAGATGGTGCCTCCTCCACGGCAGGGACCAGCCGTGCTAAAAAATGAATCAACAAAATGCCCGTGAGCATTAAGGAAGCACTCAACATCACTCCACGCCTCCGGCATAAATTACAGCTCGTCAGCAACTCTCCAATTATTTTATTTTAGCCAACGCGTTTCAAGGCACAGAGGCCTCTTCTTCTTGGGCAGCTTCTCGAACCTCTCTGACACTCACAACAGATTGCCCGCCGGTTTTTATTACCTACATGTCCCTGCTGCAACTCCCCCACTCACGTGTTGCTGCAATGTCTTTTGGGGCATGTAGTTCCGTAGTTGTAAGTAAAATCATTAACTTTGAGTAAGTTCAGTCAAGGTTCACAATTACCAGCATTATGTTTCCTTAGTGGATATGAAATCGTCATGACGGGTTGCTTGGTTACTTGCAGAGCGATGTGCCAAAAGGAGACGAACAGTTCCTCCTCCAGCCGCTCATGATGCGAGATGGTGCCTCCTCCACGGCAGGGACCAGCCGTGCTAAAAATGAATCAACAAAATGCCCGTGAGCATTAAGGAAGCACTCGACATCACTCCACGCCTCCGGCATAAATTACAGCTCGTCAGGAACTCTCCAATTATTTTATTTTAGCCAACGCGTTTCAAGGCACAGAGGCCCCTTCTTCTTGGGCAGCTTCTCGAACATCTCTGACACTCACAACAGATTGTCCGCCGGTTTTATTACCCACATGTCCCTGCTGCAACTCTCCCACTCACGTGTTGCTGCAATGTCTTTTGGGGCATGTAGTTCCGTAGTTGTAAGTAAAATCATTAACTTTGAGTAAGTTCAGTCAAGGTTCACAATTACCAGCATTATGTTTCCTTAGTGGATATGAAATCGTCATGACGGGTTGCTTGGTTACTTGCAGAGCGATGTGCCAAAAGGAGACGAACAGTTCCTCCTCCAGCCGCTCATGATGCGAGATGGTGCCTCCTCCACGGCAGGGACCAGCCGTGCTAAAAATGAATCAACAAAATGCCCGTGAGCATTAAGGAAGCACTCGACATCACTCCACGCCTCCGGCATAAATTACAGCTCGTCAGGAACTCTCCAATTATTTTATTTTAGCCAACGCGTTTCAAGGCACAGAGGCCCCTTCTTCTTGGGCAGCTTCTCGAACATCTCTGACACTCACAACAGATTGTCCGCCGGTTTTTATTACCCACATGTCCCTGCTGCAACTCTCCCACTCACGTGTTGCTGCAATGTCTTTTGGGGCATGTAGTTCCGTAGTTGTAAGTAAAATCATTAACTTTGAGTAAGTTCAGTCAAGGTTCACAATTACCAGCATTACGTTTCCTTAGTGGATATGAAATCGTCATGACGGGCTGCTTGGTTACTTGCAGAGCGATGTGCCAAAAGGAGATGAACAGTTCCTCTCCCAGCCTCTCATGATGCGAGATGGTGCCTCCTCCACGGCAGGGACCAGCCGTGCTAAAAAATGAATCAACAAAATGCCCGTGAGCATTAAGGAAGCACTCGACATCACTCCACACCTCCGGCATAAATTACAACTCGTCAGGAACTCTCCAATTATTTTATTTTAGCCAACGCGTTTCAAGGCACAGAGGCCGCTTCTTCTTGGGCAGCTTCTTGAACTTCTCTGACACTCACAACAGATTGTCCGCTGGTTTTTATTACCCACATGTCCCTGCTGCAACTCCCCCACTCACGTGTTGCTGCAATGTCTTTTGGGGCATGTAGTTCCGTAGTTGTAAGTAAAATCATTAACTTTGAGTAAGTTCAGTCAAGGTTCACAATTACCAGCATTATGTTTCCTTAGTGGATATGAAATCGTCATGACGGGTTGCTTGGTTACTTGCAGAGCGATGTGCCAAAAGGAGACGAACAGTTCCTCCTCCAGCCTCTCATGATGCGAGATGGTGCCTCCTCCACGGCAGGGACCAGCCGTGCTAAAAAATGAATCAACAAAATGCCCGTGAGCATTAAGGAAGCACTCGACATCACTCCACGCCTCCGGCATAAATTACAGCTCGTCAGGAACTCTCCAATTATTTTATTTTAGCCAACGCGTTTCAAGGCACAGAGGCCCCTTCTTCTTGGGCAGCTTCTCGAACATCTCTGACACTCACAACAGATTGTCCGCCGGTTTTTATTACCCACATGTCCCTGCTGCAACTCTCCCACTCACGTGTTGCTGCAATGTCTTTTGGGGCATGTAGTTCCGTAGTTGTAAGTAAAATAATTAACTTTGAGTAAGTTCAGTCAAGGTTCACAATTACCAGCATTATGTTTCCTTAGTGGATATGAAATCGTCATGACGGGCTGCTTGGTTACTTGCAGAGCGATGTGCCAAAAGGAGACGAACAGTTCCTCTCCCAGCCTCTCATGATGCGAGATGGTGCCTCCTCCATGGCAGGGACCAGCCGTGCTAAAAAATGAATCAACAAAATGCCCGTGAGCATTAAGGAAGCACTCGACATCACTCCACACCTCTGGCATAAATTACAACTCGTCAGGAACTCTCCAATTATTTTATTTTAGCCAACGCGTTTCAAGGCACAGAGGCCGCTTCTTCTTGGGCAGCTTCTTGAACCTCTCTGACACTCACAACAGATTGTCCGCCGGTTTTTATTACCCACATGTCCCTGCTGCAACTCCCCCACTCACGTGTTGCTGCAATGTCTTTTGGGGCATGTAGTTCCGTAGTTGTAAGTAAAATCATTAACTTTGAGTAAGTTCAGTCAAGGTTCACAATTACCAGCATTATGTTTCCTTAGTGGATATGAAATCGTCATGACGGGTTGATTGGTTACTTGCAGAGCGATGTGCCAAAAGGAGACGAACAGTTCCTCCTCCAGCCTCTCATGATGCGAGATGGTGCCTCCTCCACGGCAGGGACCAGCCGTGCTAAAAATGAATCAACAAAATGCCCGTGAGCATTAAGGAAGCACTCGACATCACTCCACGCCTCCGGCATAAATTACAGCTCGTCAGGAACTCTCCAATTATTTTATTTTAGCCAACGCGTTTCAAGGCACAGAGGCCCCTTCTTCTTGGGCAGCTTCTCGAACATCTCTGACACTCACAACAGATTGTCCGCCGGTTTTTATTACCCACATGTCCCTGCTGCAACTCTCCCACTCACGTGTTGCTGCAATGTCTTTTGGGGCATGTAGTTCCGTAGTTGTAAGTAAAATAATTAACTTTGAGTAAGTTCAGTCAAGGTTCACAATTACCAGCATTATGTTTCCTTAGTGGATATGAAATCGTCATGACGGGCTGCTTGGTTACTTGCAGAGCGATGTGCCAAAAGGAGACGAACAGTTCCTCTCCCAGCCTCTCATGATGCGAGATGGTGCCTCCTCCACGGCAGGGACCAGCCGTGCTAATAAATGAATCTACAAAATGCCCGTGAGCATTACGGAAGCACTCGACATCACTCCACGCCTCCGGCATAAATTGCAGCTGCTTTGTAAAACAATTGTAATTTTTTATTCAACAGATGGGGAGATGTAGTGTCTTGTGATGTTTTATGACGGAGCCCTTTTCACTTGTAATGGACTGCGCAGAGCTGTGACGTAGGTGTCAGAGCGCAATGACATGAAAGCTTGTTTTAGAATGTTGGGTTCGCAGTTACACACAGCAGAATTAAGATGTGTAATACTAAGCTCCATGTGTGGCGTAGTCATTGGCGGTTACCCAGGCTAGGAGCACACTACATTTCTCAACAGAAATGCCACAGGCCCATCACTTTTGTTCCTGGCATTGGCCCAAAATATAAAAGTTACAAACTTCAGAGCTGTCCAGATAAAAAGCACATTAGTCAGTGACATTCACCTCATCTACAAGTTTTACTCAACTCACCGACATATGTAGCAATCTCAGTAGTTCTCAATACTACCTACATACTAAACTAGAGTTTGAGGTGGTAGAAACGTCATGTCAGAGTCACTAATGTTTATGTCAGAGAGAGCAATGGATGTTGTTGTCTATTTGACTCCATGCCCTTAACCATGTCTCTACCACCTGATATTAACCGGATGTCTCAAGGCAAGGTCCAATGGGAAAGGGCAATGGGACTGACAGAGAGAGTTTTCCACTTCTATCAATAATCAACAGGTGTTCTTGATGTCTTCAACAATCAGGCCTCTTCTCATACATTTGAGTCAAAAGGTATGTGCATCTGAACATCTAAAGGATAGTGTAATATCCAATCAAAATGTGCAATATTGACAAACTGAATTTAAACTGTCTACTTCTGGATCAGACCTGACTAGTTAATTTAGTTGTTCGAACTCTCTCATGGCAAATTATTGCTCTTCTGTGACTCTCTTGTATTTAAGAAATGCTAGAAACAATAACAATTATCGAGAATTCACCAGTGGATTGTTATCTCGATTTTATAGTTTCAGTTATTTGCTTACTTTACTGTGTTTCTACACAGTGTGTTGGCTTTCTTTTGGTTTCTTTTCAGGTTCACCTAATTGTAATTTTAATTGTATTTATATAGCGTTTACTACCCCTGACGAGACGGCGAATTGCTTTTTGGCGAGTAGCACGCTACTCCGAAATCCAAAGTGAATTAGTGGTGGGTTAGTATAGGGAAATCTAAGTTGTTAATTCGAACGGTGAACATGTGAGTCTGTTAGTTGGATTGAATAAGATAAAGGAGGGATAAAGGATGGATGAGTCTAGAAAGTGTTATTTGGGAGATCATAGTAGTAAAATGAGGTTTGGGATAAGTCAAAGGAGGGGTAGAGAAGGAAAGAGTCTAGAAAAGGTTATTAGGGAGATCATAGTAGTAAAATGAGGTTTGGGATGAGTCAAAGGAGGAATAGAGGAGGGCAGAGTCTAGAAAGGGTTATTATGGAAATCATAGTAGTACCCTGAGGTTTGTGATAAGTCATAGAGTGGAGGTAGAGGATATATTGAAAGAGGTATAGGATGAGGCATAGAGTAGTGAATTGGAGAGGTGAAGGTTTTTTTCTACAGTAGGTGTAAAGTAATAAATATATAGATACATAACTACATAGAATGGTATACATGTATATGGAAAATAATAAAGAGAAGTTCCATATGTACATATATGGACAAATAGTTAGAAACTCTGACTTTCAAGTGTTGCTGTACATAAGGCTAATTTATTTATGTATTTTTACATTTTTGGGGGAGTTTTGTTACATTTGTTTATTTATATTAATAAATTATTTTTTATTTTATATTTCCCACAACATTTCAATAGTGAAGCACTTATAGATGCAATTATGATCATAGTTACATATTGTGATAGATAAAACAAATTGAAACAGAGACCCATAAATATATATATATATATTCAAATAACTTATGTAACTTATCACATATTGTGATAGATAAAATAAAACAGAGACCCATAAGCATATAATCAAATAACTTATATGGAAAGTATGCAGTGACCTATATACATGCTAAGCATGAAATAATATATATGTATATATATATATATATATATATATATATATATATGTATACATACATATATGTATATATATGTAAATATATATATATATATGTATGTATATATATATATATATATATTTCACAACCTTCTTTAACAGAAGAAACGGAGCGCACTCACGGATAAAGTTTTTAAAGCTTTAATCCACTTTCTTTTTCTCGGGCATTATTCCACCACACAACCAACGTGTTTCGGTCTCCCTGAGACCTTGGTCACGGTTGGTTCATATGTATATATATATATATATATATATATATATATATACATATATATATATATATTACAAACAGTGCGGTCACAGTAATCGGTGCTCTCGCCGCACTCCAGGATCTCAGGATCACTTTAGTTTTTTTTATCAACAGACACTTTTGACTCAAAAGTCTTTTTCACTGTGCAAAAGACTTTTGATTCGAAACGCATCGATGTTTGCCATGCACTGTTGGTAATAAAACTAAAGTGATCCCGAGCTCCTGGAGTGTGGCGTATGTTTGTTTTCTGAAACATATATATATATATATATATATATATATATATATATATATTACCTACTGGCGGTCGACAGTAGGTAGTTATAGTTAGGACCTTGTTTCTATTGAAAAAGCGTTTTCTTTTGACAATATCCTGAAATTTTCAAAACTAATGGGGTGGTCAGGTCAGTTGCTGTGTTGAAAGTTTCGGGGTGATTCGTCAAGCGGGGGCCGAGTAAAAGGGGGGGTTCCAAAACACGTTTTCTCCATGTTAATTTCCATAGGAAATTTTAGACACGGCTACAGCCCGAACTGCAGAACGTAAATACAATACATTTGGCAAAAAGGTAGCTCTTGGTTCAGAAAGCACTCTTTTTGTTAAATGGTGTAAATCCGTTCACTAGTTTCTGAGAAATTTAAACATTTCTCAGATATACAACTGGGGACGCAGATGATCTGTGAACCCTCCTGATCTCGTGCCTGCAATCTGATTGGCTGCCAACACTTCAAATCAGGAAGTGTTGGCAGCCATCTTGTGACTCGGTTGAACCGAGTCACAAGAAAAAGGGTTAAAAAATGTGAAAAAAACAAGAAAATGGGTCATGTTAGAAACACCTAACCCCCTAGGCCAGCTCATTCTTTTTAAAACTTTGCTCTCGCTTGTTCAAAGCGAGCACACTTTGCTTTTTACCCCCAGGGAGCTGCATGTTAGCAGCTCCTTGGGGGTAAAAAGACATACCCGCTCCCCTCCCTTGAAAGAATTATTTTAATAATGTTAAAGATATGGCCTGGCCCCGGGGATGGGGTCGCGGGGCTGAAAATGTGGTCAGAGTAAGTCCCACACAGCAGGATTGATGTGTTCTGATAGCAGGCCACGCCCCCTTTCTCCACCACTCTGCAAACGCGCCTCTCAGCGCACTGCTGGTGGGGCGATGAGGTCCCTTTGCATCCTGAAGGCCTCAGGATTAAAGTGGACTCCATCCCCCAAGCAGCAGTGCACCAGGAGGCGTGTTTGCAAAGTGGTGGAGAAAGGGGGCATGGCTTCTGACCACCTCTCAGCAATCCCACTGTGTGGGGCTTACTGAGGTAACAGGTAGGCTAGTTGGCCCCTAAGCACCCTGCAGCAAAGGGGACTTCATCCCCCAACCAAGAGCGTACCAGGAGGCGCGTTTGCAGACTGGTGGAGAAAGAGGGTGTGGCCTGCTATCAGAACTCAGCAATCCTGCTGTGTGGGACTTACTGGAGGTAACAGAAGGGGTAGTTGGCCCACAAGGACTACATCTCTTGGTGCCTCCAGTAAGTCCCACATAGTGGGATTGCTAAGAGGTCTTCAGAGGCCACGCCCCCCCTTTCTCCACCACTCTGCAAACGCACCTCCTGGCACACTACTGGCTGGGGTTGAAGTCCACTTTACTCCAAAGGGACCTTGGGGGCCTAGAGGCAGAATTCCTGCGAGCTGGTTGGAGGCCCAGTCCCTTTTCTCCATCACTCTGCAAATGTGACTTCTAGTTAAAAAACCTTAGAAATTCACTAAAAAAACAAAGGTTACAGGGACGTTATAGTTAGCAAATAGAATTTAAAAAACCTTAGAAATTCACTAAAAAAGACAAAGGTTTCAGGGACATTATAGTTAGGAATTAGCATTTAAAAAGCCTTAGAAATTCACTGAAAAAACCACAGGTTACACGAACGTTATAGTTAGTCTGACATTTCACTTGATAAAACCTATGAAATTTAGCCGTTATAGTTAGTTGAGCTAATTATAACTCGCGCCCCCGCAATGCACTGCTGATGATGTCACATATTACATCACTCATGACGTGGTCAGTGACATCACTGATGACATCTCAAATGACATCACTGATGACATCATCCACATAATCTCTGATGCACCGACTTGCACCCTAATATAATCTTTCATACAATGACGTCAAAATTCAGAATACCATTCTCGAAACCATAGACACACCAATACCAGTACCTACATACCCACTCACTGATTCATAGGTCTACACACACACATCCACTCACTCACCCATACAGCTACTCATATACGAAGTCACTCACCAATACAGCTACAGATATATATGCAGTCATACACCCATACACTCACACACACTGCCACTCACCTATAGAGTTACTTACACACCAAGTCAGTCACCCAAAGAGTCAATCACACTGTGTTAGAAATGGGTAGCGTGGTGCAGAGCGGGCGGGCCAAACTCCGGAGGAAATGTGTAAAGCATCTGCGCAGCACACTCACAGGCGACACACCAGGCACCCTACAAAAGGAGACCACACCAGGTTGCATGAAAAATAACTTGTGTATTATACCAAATACAGTAGGATGCAATCACATGGTGAACACGGAGCCAACTGGCACCAGGTAGTCATTTACAGAGGGGACTATTTACAAGGCAGGGCCAATCGGGCCGCTGCCGGAATCATCACAAGTACACAGGATAAATGTGCAAGCATCAGTAACTGTGTAACAACCCGCACTTACAGGCAGGATCCTTGTGGGCATAACATTAGGCAACTTGCATGAGGCATCTCAATATGCATAAAAACACATTGTGGGCAACAATTAGGCATGAAAACATAGGAGACACTCTCATCAGGGGTAGGCCACCTTAGGCGGGGCATAAACCTCAGCAATGTCCACCCTAGGAAAAAGCATTAGGCACATTAGCATAACCCTAGGTATGAACACATCTGTATAAATCACTTTAACAGGAGGCCTGGGATGAGAACCTTAGGTTAGGCATGGAAACGCAACATGCATATTCAGATTGGCATTAGCATAAAATGCAACCTTAGGCATACCATCACACTGTGCATACATAACATTAGCATTACGCAAAACCAGGTGAGCATAGAGGCACCACCATCATTAGCGACACAGCATTAGGCCTGAACATGTGGGCATGGAAGCGACACCATTAGGGTGAAAGCATGAACAACACATTAGCAATTTGGGGGAAAACATTACCAGCATAAATGCATTAGCGTAGACCCCTTAGCGCAGGCATAGCCTTAGCATAAATCACCTGTACATAAATCATAAGAGGCGCTAGGCCTCACAAGCATAAGCCCCGGTCGCCCCCAATCAGGGGCACAACACTCTGAAACTGGGCCCAGGCCAACTGGCCTCTCTCAGGGGCTCAGAAGCCCTATATCCCGCAAAGTCAGGGCTGGCTGCAAGGGCAGCGAAAACAAAGGTGCGCAAAGCGCTAGGGCAGGAGGGTCCCTCACTCCTCTCTCTTTCCCTTCTGGGTAATCCAATGCCCCCAATGCGTGGCAGCTGCCCCCTGTCCTGCGGGGTAGCTGGGTAAACCCAACAAGCATTGGCGCCAACAATGCAGCGATGGGAGTCCCACTCCGGGCTCTAACAGGAATCTGCCCACAAGAACACTGGCACAGTGGAGCCCCTCTTCTGGGACTCTAGAATTTCCCAAAATGCCTCTGTCATGCAGCTGAGGGAGGAAACAAGTACTGGGCACATTGGAGCCCCCCTCCTATGGACCTCTAAACACAACCAATGCCCTCCAAAGAATACTGGCACCGGGGGCGGGCACCGACAATGTGCCCCGACATACCCCCCAACCACAGGATGACTGAGCCCCACTCACCGGCAGTCTGAGGCCCCTCTGGATGTCTCTGCAGTCTCCGGGCACCGGCAATGTGCCCCGACAGGTCCCGCTTCTGGGACCTCTCCTGGCTTCACCCTCAGCAGAGCCTTCTCCTCGTCAGCAGCGCGGAGGGACAGGCACCGACAATGTGCCTCGGGCCCCCTCCGCCGCAGGACTCCTCCTTGGCAATTTACATATAGCGCTCACGAGGCGCTAGGCGGCAGGAAAGTTCTTGGGCTGAAATTAAGTTGTAGCGCCCACAAAGTGCTAGGTCCCACACCATAAATGGTAGCGCCCCACTTCACTGGCAATGAAATATAGCCCTCCCGAGGTGCTAGGGAGCAGGCAGGAAGGCACAGTCACTGGAAATATAGCGCTCTCGCAGCACAGCGCTGGAGATGTCAGCTCCTCACCTCCTGGGCAATAAGATAAAGCGCTCTTCTTCTCCAGGCGCTAGCCAGCAGTCACTTCAAATGTAGTGCTCCTCTTCTGCTGGGCACAGTTATAGCTCTCTCGCAGCAAGCAGAGCACAGTCAATGCAAATATGGCACTCCGGCAGCCCAGCGCTGCAGGACCCACGCACCTTCTTCTCCTGGGCAGGGCTGGAGGCAGCGCTCTCCTGGTGCAGGAATAAGGTTGTAGCGCTAAGTCCCACAAAATAAAGTTGCAGCGCTCCTCTTCCCCGGTGGCACAGTTATAGCGCTTTAGCAGCACAGCGCTGCAGGCATCAGCTCCTCTCTTCTCCTGGGCAGACCACGTGCTCACAGGGTGCTAGGCAGCAGGCAGCTGGCAGTAAGATATAGTGCTCACCAGGTGCTGGGCTTAGGATGGCAGGAGAGCAGGCAGGCAATACTGGACAAGATCAGCAGGCAGTGGGTACTCATCAGAACAGGACAGCAGCTCCTAGAAGCAGTCATCTCCCATAAAGTGGCACTCCTCCTGACACAGCAGTCTTCACTCCAGTAAAGGGCTCTCACTGGCCCTGTGGACAGCGGAGGGGTGCAGATGGGCACAGGGGCCAGCACACAGCCCCAATGTGGCGGTACCTCCTGGCAGAGTGTCCCCTCTCATTCAGGTCCATGCTCAGTCTGAGCACATGGAGGCACAGCCCCCCTCACCCCACCTACCAGAAAGGGCTGGAAGCTTCTGGAAGGTTCCCTGGGGAACCGGTCCCAACTGGTTTAGGGGGAGGTGTAGAGCACCCTGGGTGCCAGGCTTCCCTCCAAAAGCTGGGGGTGCTGGGAAACAGACAACTAGACCGCCAACTCACCTCAGACAGGCGGCACATGTGCAGACAGGAAGGGCGTCCATTTTAAAAGTAACATTTTACAAAGGTGCATTTCTACAATGGTGGAAATAAAGGTGCGTACACCATTGCACAGCATTTATTATTTTCAGTTCAGACACACCATGTCAGTAAAAAGGCTAGGGGGAAAAGCGAAAAATTCAGGGAAAAAGGGCCAAGTCCAACACACTGCCATTTACTCACCTATACAGTTATACACACACCACCTCACTTATTCATACAGATACTAACACATCCTGACTCTCTTATACAATCACTAACACAAGCACACACTCATCCATGCAGCCACTTTCACAATCACTCACTCTCACATACAGTCACTTATATACTCCAACACTCACATACACTGCCTTACACATATCCAGTTACTCACCCATATACCACTGAGATATCCAGTCACTCACCAACACAGCCATACGCACACTCACTCACCCATACAGCCCCTTGCAGATGCACTCATGAACCCATACACCTAGTGAATCACCCACACACATACATGCAGGGAGTTACACCCACCCCCACCCACCCACACAGCCACTCAGGCACCCATACAGGTACTCAGACAACCAATCAATAACCCATATAGACACTCATGTAGCTACTCACCAACCCATGCAGCCACTTAAACTCAACTGACAGACTGATACAGACATTCACACAGATTAGTCACTCACCCATACATTCACTGAGACACGTATAATTACTCACTTATACATTCAGTCACGCACTCACTGAATCATCCATACAGACACTCATTCATTCTTCAATACACCTTGGCATGTATATATATATATATATAAATATATAAAACATTCTTAAACTTTTTAGAAATACTCACAGTCACTGGATGATATCATCAGTGATGCCATCAGTGACGTCATTTGAGATGTCATCAGTGATGTCACTGACCATATCATGAGTGATGTAATATGTGACGACATCAGCAGTGCATTGCGGGGGCGCGAGTTATAGTTAGCTCAGCTAACTATAATGGCTGAATTTCACATGATTTGTTCAAGTGAAATGTCAGCCTAACTATAACGTTCCTGTAACCTGTGTCCATTAATTTCTAAGGTTATATATATATATATATATATATATGTACAGTACATATGTAAACCTCGGCACTCTAAAACTATTTAACTATTGATTCATAAAGTTGTTAGATAAAGGCAACTAAAAATATCAGCAAAAAGTCAGTTCAATTTTTGCTAGGTCAATTTTAATGTCTAAAAATCAGTCAAATCCTGAATTACAAATTTCAAATTCATAACAAAATGACAATATATTTGAGAATAGACAGCTTAATACAACAGTCCTTTTTAGGCGTTGAACCGGCAGCCGACACGTGTTTCGTTTCTTTGAAACTTTTTCAAGGCTTTAGTAATTGGATCTCATGAATGGCGCTCAAAATGTAAAAAGGGATGTCCAGATCTTCGATGTGATAGTCATCTAATCTTGTCAAATTCTAAATATGCAAAAGTTCTTTGTCGAAGGGAGAACAAATCACGTATAGTGTGTATACAGTCCAAAGATCGTTATTTAATTTTATACCGTTGTAAGTTGATGGGCTATAATATGCCCTTCATTTTTAGAATCAGCTCACAACTTCGATCTCCTAGTCTTCTTAAATAAAAACGAAATCTGTTCCCGGGGCTCTTTTTAAAAGGAAAAAAAGAAAAAAGATTCAACTTACAACGGTATAAAATTGTAATTCAGGATTTGACTGATTTTTAGACATTAAAATTGACCTAGCAAAAATTGAACTGACTTTTTGCTGATATTTTTAGTTGCCTTTATCTAACAACTTTATGAATCAATAGTTAAATTGTTTTAGAGTGCCGAGGTTTACATATGTACTGTACATTCTTACTGGGACCATTGGGGTTCTAGTATTCTGGCTCCTTAGGTAGTGGGGTGCTGTTTTCTTTAACCTTGAGGGGCACCAATACTTGGCTATATACATTGAATGCACTATAAAGAATAGATGTGCTACCAATTAGACCACCACTGCCATTGTAAATATATATATATATATATATATATATATATATATATATCCAAAACACAGTATTCCACCTGGGGCCAGCCGAACTCGCGGCGGGTGCAACCGGGAAGCGGTGGTGGAAACCGCTTATAACTCAGCAAAAACAAGGAGTCCATGGTACTCCCAAGGTCCGGTGCACTCACAGGGTGTGTGTCGGCTATAAAACATCCGCAGGCGCGTTTCTGGCTCTTGCCGTCATCAGTGCGGAAAAGCCATCAATAAAACGACACAGTCATTTAAACGGTTCTGCCATATGGTTGGTGGATGCTTGGCCAATGAAAGGCCGGCAATGGGGCGTCACCGTTTTCATTATTTATTGCTTAATGCAATGTTTATGGCGCTCCCATCGCAAAAAATTAATTGGCAGCCGTAATAACTGTGCCTATACATCCCCTCGCCTGCCGCTATTAGAACGAAAACACTGTGAGTGTCCCACATATGGTGAAGCACTCTAGCTTTGTATAAGCACTGATGACGGCAAGAGCCAGAAACGCGTCTGCGGATGTTTTATAGCCGACACACACCCCGTGAGTGCACCGGACCTTGGGAGTACCATGAACTCCTTGTTTTTGCTGTGTTATAAGCGGTTTCCACCACCGCTTCCCGGTTGCACCCGCCGCGAGTTCGGCTGGCCCCAGGTGGAATACTGTGTTTTGGATTAAATTTGGGCTGCCGAACCGCCGCTTACGGACTCTGTTGACCTATTCAGGTTGTGGCTTATACAAAGCTAGGGTGCTTCACCATATGTGGGACACTCACAGTGTTTTCGTTCTAATAGTGGCAGGCGAGGGGATGTATAGGCACAGTTATTACGGCTGCCAATTAATTTTTTGCAATGGGAGCGCCATAAACATTGCATTAAGCAATAAATAATGAAAACGGTGACGCCCCATTGCCGGCCTTTCATTGGCCAAGCATCCACCAACCATATGGCAGAACCGTTTAAATGACTGTGTCGTTTTATTGACGGCTTTTCCGCACTGATGACGGCAAGAGCCAGAAACGCGTCTGCGGATGTTTTATAGCCGACCCACACCCCGTGAGTGCACCGGACCTTGGGAGTACCATGAACTCCTTGTTTTTGCTATATATATATATATATATATATATATATATATATATATATATATATATACATATATTTGTTAAGCAGACCTATAAGAATATCTATATATTTTTAAACCATAAGTAGTATATATATTTGTACAAAGAAATGCATGTATCACATACATATAATCAAATTATACATGTTTACATACACAGGCATATGCTGTACATTTGTGTTTTGAGTATGGTGGCCATGTAGCACAGGGCCAACTCTTGAGTAGTCTTCTGAAGATAAGATCGTTTTCCGTGGATCTTATATTTGGGGGTAGTGAATTCTTTAGTTTGGCTGCATGAACAGAGAAAGATGTACCACCCATGTTTTTTTCTTGTATGCTGGGGTTTATGAGGTGAGGTGCCAATCTGGAGCGGCGTTTCCTATGTTGTATGTATTTGGTGATTTTATTCCTGATGAAAAGTGATCCTGTTCCATGTATTGCTTTGTGGGTGATTGTAGTATCCTAGTTTCCTGTCCATGTTTATGTATGCCATTTTCCACCACATGCTCAGCCAGTGGACTGCTACAGTGATGATGTATTACGGAATGTTGGGAGTCTGTGAAGAAAAGCCACAGTTGAGATTGGGCTGAGCAGCATGCTGGCTGCTCCTGGTGGGGCTCCTCTACATATCTTGTAACCTGCTTCAATCAATCATCCTGAACTACATCAACTTGTATGGACCTGGTTACCACAGTGATACAAAGCAGCTTGAAGGTGAATCTTATGGTAACCAATTTAGGGTCCTCAAGGCAGGGTAGATGTGGACTTGTGGCTTTACGTGTAGGAGTAGTCTGACAGCAGAGTTCTGAATTCGTTGTAGTCTTTTCATTGTTGATAAAGATGATCTGTAGTAGAGTCCATTGGCATAATCAAGTTTAGACAGTACAAGAGAGATAGTAGCTTGGTCCTTGCGTTAAAATCCTATGTGGGGGAAGATAAGTCGCAGAGTTTTCATAGTAATTAAACTTGATCTTGCTAAATTATCCACTTGGCATTCATTGATAACTTGGAGTTAATGGTAATTTCAAGGTTTTTTACTTCCTTGTACAGTTCAGGAGGTGGTCCCTGATCGTCAGGCCGGGCGCTCAGTGGCTTGTAATTTTTCCAAATACCACATGTGAGTATTTCAGTTTTGGACTCGATCAATTTGAGAGGGCTTCATGTCATCCACTGGTCAATGGCTCTTAGGCAACTGAAGAGTTTTGAGTTTCTAATCTCTTTAGGCTTTCCAGTTTAAGAAGTATTTGTGTGCCATCTGCATAGTTATAGCCTGTGAGCTGAAAGTCATTCATCATTGCCGGTAATGACCTCATGTAGATGCTGAAAAGCATGGGTGAGACGAAAGAGCCTTGAAGAACTCCTGCTTTTGTGAAGTACGGTTTGGATGAGAAAGGGGGAGTATGGATGACATTTATCCTGTTTTGAAGGTAGGATGTGATCCTGTTGAGAGCAGTCTCTATGCCTGCTTCGTATAGTCTTTGGGTTAGAGTGTCATGATCAACTGTGTTGAAGGCAGCTGAAAGGTCAAAGAGAAGTAGTGAATCAGCCTCATTCTGGTCTACTGTGTTTTTAACGTCATCCAAGATGACAAAGAGGGCAGATTATGGGCCTCTTCCTGGATGGAATCCTGTTTGGAAGTTGGAAAGTATGGAGTTGTCTTCAATGAATTGTGACATCTGAGTGAATGCTGCTCTTTGTATCAGTTTGCCCAGGAAAGGTACATTTGTAATCGGTCTGTAGTTGTTTGGGTCATGTGGGTCCAGGTTTGTTTTCTTTAATAATGGTTGTATGTATGCCTTTTGTAAGTCTTCTGGAAAGACTCCTGTAGTTAAAGAATTATTGATGATTGGTCTCACTGGTGTTGCAGCAGAGGTAGTTAAAAGAATGTTCTCGAAGAGTTGTGGTGGACAAGGATCAGAAGGGCAGCATGCTTGCTTTGAAAAGATCCATGAATTCAGGTTCTGATAGTTGTTTGAAGAAATGTAGAGGCTGGGTTAGCCTACTCTTGGAGAGGATTGTTGGAAATGGGTTGGTGCTGGTGGTTTTCCTTTGTTTTAAATAGGAGCCTAGCATGTCTGCTTTGGTTTTGTAATGATCTGCCAGTTTGTCAGTAAATTCTTGAGTAAAGGGATGAGTTCCTTCTGTGCATTTAGGTTTACAAAATTCAGAGAGAATTTTATAAAATTAAAGCACAGAGTGATGTAATGACCAAAGCTTCTGATCTGGAACCAATTCGGAGCCTGGTTATGAGTTGGGCGGTGCATTCCGACAGGTGCATAAACCCCTGTTTACGCATGGGTTGGAATTATGAGTTGGTAAGTATTTAACGCATCTGATGTTATCTTTATTTATCAGGTGTGCTAAATAGCACCTAAACCTGTAACCAGGCCATTGGTGGGTATCTAACGCATCTGATATTTATCAGATGCATGCAATACCTCAACCTCGTTACATTTCAACAAGTCAAATCTGCCAAACTTTAATAGTGGAAAAACATACGGTATTTACCGTATCATGCAGATTTTGGAGCGTTAAACACCAAAATCCTCATGTTATTCCCCTATAACTTATAATAGGTGTTATATATCACACCCGATAAATAATGTACCTTGTGCTATCATTATTTATCAGGTGCGATAAATAGCATCTAGACTCGTCACTTAATATTCGATTCATACTCCTAATTAGCAGTCTATTTTTTGGAAGTTAGCCTGGCCGTGTTTTATAACCTGTGAGTTTAATAGTCCTAGGGGCTGATTCACAAAAGCCTTTAAGAGTACATGAAAAAGTAGTAAAGGAGCAGTCATTTTACATACTCTCAGATGCCTTTGTGAATCAGCCCGGAAACGTCCAAATTAGTAAAGTTGAATAAAGTGCAAAGTAGGCATAGTCCTTTCTATTTGTCCTAATTGTATATTAATGTTCAATGAATATTCCCACAGTAGTTGTATTTTAGATGCTTAAGGTCCAATTTACAAAGGCTTGTATGAGTATGTAAAACAGTACTACATAAGTACTATGTTAAGTACTTCAAAATCCTTATGAATAGGCCTCACTATATTTTTTAAGGATTAGTCTTTCAAGTGCAATGTGAACCAATAGTTCCTTTAAGGAGTGCTGTCTCTAAGTGAACGATTAAATGCTTATAAATGTTTTTCCTCTTACAGTTGCAAGCAAGTTCAATTGCTGTATACCTCTGGTGATGATCATTGGACCTATTTTCCACTGACTGCAGTTTTTAAGTTGGAAAAGAAACAAACAAGAATTGCCTGGAATGAATGTTTTTCTGTGGATAACTGCAGAGCCGGCTGCATGTAGAAGGTAAGGCTGTTGGCTGTTGTGACACACTAATTGATACTGCAGGAAAGAGTTTAGTTCATATTACATGGAACCAGGATCGCCTAATAGGGCAAGCAGGGACTGGATGCTGTATTTATATCACCAGATTCCAATGTGGCTGCCTAGATGTTGCAGGTTTCGTAAGGTATTGGTGCTATGGATCCCACGGTGCTTCTGATCTTCCAAGACCAGCAAAACCAGTGTGAACTACAATCTGTGACTGCTGCTCTCCTTCCTCCCTTTCCAAAACTTCTGGCAAGGGCAGATTTGGAAAAAAGCCCCACGAAAAGGAGAATGGAAACATGCTGGCCCATGACGCTATGGTCCAGTCAGATCATGACATCTCACCACTC
Organism: Calotriton arnoldi; assembly: GCA_963921515.1. Lineage (NCBI taxonomy): Eukaryota > Metazoa > Chordata > Amphibia > Caudata > Salamandridae > Calotriton > Calotriton arnoldi. The sequence goes on along the minus strand of CAWUFW010001691.1, from coordinate 2,573,865 downwards.
GTTTTTTAAATATGGAATCCGAAAATTCAAAGGGCATGTGGGCAGAGCACTATTTTACTTTCTGCCACTGGCACCGGTTTCCCAGGGAAAGCCATTTTTAAATAAGGCAGAGCATCCATCATTGATTTTGTTCCAACAAAGATTAGCAAACGTAGTTGTGAAATTTATAATACTTTACAAAGATTTGACTATCAATGCCTACAGGAGCCTCAGAATGGTGAGAAGCTGGCTATGTGCTTGTTCAGAATACTTACTATGAGTCAGACCAAATATGGTGACCTGTTTGGCTAACAAGTGTCCCCAAACATGCATTGGCACTAGCACTAAAATGGGAAACAGTTCCAGGGAATGTATGTTAGTGCCTTATTCTCCGTTCATTCACCACTCCAGTCAATAAATGCACACCATTTCCTGTTCATCACTGCCCCCAAATGCGTTGCCCCTGCTGCATCCGTGTTCAGCACTAAATCATTGCTGATTTGCCTTTCCATATTGAGAACCGTTTGACATTTTTGGAAAAAGGTATTCCCAATGGGTCTTATTTTATGCCCTTTGACAAGTGGATGAAATGGGAGTCATGCTGCAGGCACACGTCACCTCTGGTTAAAAGCCTGCAAAATGGGAATGTGAGCGGTGCCACCTTATCTTAAAGCTGAGATTTTCTTTGGTGGACTGAAGTTGCTTCAGGGTGAAATTGTTAGGTAACATGCACATTTTATTGGTGTTCTGAATATCATCACGTCGGCTGTTCACATTGCCTTAGAAGAAGTGGCCCAACTAGCCACTGTAGCCACTGAGAAATTTGCAGGTGTACCCATCTTTTAGTATCATTCATGCATGAACTTGAGGTTATGTCCACCTTGCTCAGCAGTTCCTCTTTCTCCCTCACCCTCTGATGATCCCTGCAGTTTCTCAAAGGTCGTGGATGTCAATGTACATTCCTTAATATTTAGGTGCCAATTCGCAGAGATACTTGCCAAATGAGAAAGGTGATGAAACATCCTAAACTCTCCCAGATTCTTCATGGGTGTTAAACCCAAAGGCCATGCTTTTAGGTACAGAAACAGTAATCTTCAAAAGTTTCTGCCTCCCGGCGACTCCCTGGCAGACCAGCCTCTTGTACATAATTTGAACCCGTTTATAACGCGATGCAGAAAGCACTCAGTTCACCTTTTGTCATATAACCACAGCTACCTTTTCTCCAGGTATCTTGCCACTATGAGGATTGACATACACAGCTGCTCCTGTTCTCTTCCTTCTTTTGTCATTTCTTCAGCCTGTAGCCTGAGTCCTTCTCTGCCTGTTTGTATCTTTTGCCTCCTTGTCCCACAACATCTGGTTGTCTTCCTTGAGATTGTTTAAAATAGTTGGAGCCTTCATTTGTTCCCCAGTAGTGGATGCTCACAGCCCACACACCAATCTCATATAACGCTGCCCACTATTGAACTCACGCTGCCCTTTCGTCTTGTGGTCCTTTCTCCTCCTATTGTGGTGTCCCACCACTGAAGTGGGAATACCACCAAACAACATAATTGGCCTGTCCAACATCCACTACTTTTGGTGTATCCTACCCAAGCTGCATGAAGTACTGTTCTCCTTGTTCTTTCTAACATGCTCATCATACACAAAGCACCCAACACTGATCTTATTGCATCAATAAAGATAACGCTTTAGCACATGGTCCTCATGGTTTAGCAAGCCATATGCTAAGTAGGGTCTCTCCTCCTTAAGCGCTTGGGTCATAGTTGCTAAGCTCGACCGCCACCTCAGGAAGGCCCTCTGACTTGTTTCATTTTCTCGGTGTCAACGTATATATAGATCTCCCTGTCCTGGTCTTCCTCTTACCTGGCTACAATGAAATACTGTCATTTGAGCACCTTGTCCTTCAAATCCTTTGAGAAGTATTCTGAACTATCCCTCATTCTCATCGCATCCAACAAAGGTTGACCCCACTGCTGCTTAAAAGGTTGACTGAAATCTTCAATACATTGTTAAATAATTGCCTAACTCTTTCCAGGAACTCTGTTGCTCATTCTCTTGGTCCCTCCTTCTTCTTATGACCTCCCCTACTTTGTTCTCTGCTGCGCCCATACCCTTGTGCACATTTTATACCCTTCTTGTGTACCGATCACTGCAGCTGAAGACCCTCCTCTCACTCTCGTTATTTATGCTTCTAATTAGTTTGACTTGTTCCTGCCTTCAGCCCTCTTCTTGCACACCATCAGCTTATCTATGATTCCTCTTATTGCCTCTACCCCTTTGTACCTCCCTCATTCCGGGGCCTGTATCTTCCCATGTCACTGCTTCCTCCTCATCACCTCTGTGTGCTGATTTGTTTCTCTTCTTGTACTCCCCTACCTTGCTCCAGTCTCTTTTCTCCTGTCGGATTTTGTCCGTCCTTTATTGAACCCCTTTTTCCTGCTTTCCATGGACTCCCCCCAATGCATTGCACTCACGTCTTTGTTTCACCCTTGTTTTGGTACAATGTCACCCCTGTATAATGATGGAGCAAGGACTCACAAAGAGACTTGTTCGTAAGCAATCCTCTCACCGAATTAATTAATTAAAACTTTGTAATGTCTTTATTAATAAGTGCATACACTACACCGTATCCGAGAGACGCTTGCCTAAGTGTTTAAAACTAATAAGTAATCCTTGTCTAATCCAAAATGGCCGCAAAAGCGCTGGAACTCCATTGCGCATGTGTCAACCATATCACGTGGTATGACGTCTTTCTTTGCTTGGAGGGAATCTTTGCTTCTGCGCAGTATGTGCTAAAATGGCTGCTTAATGTTCTCACGTGCTAAAGCTCACACATTTGCTGCAATTAATAATGTGGTATTCTAACGCTACTAATGCGGGATAGATTTTATAATTAAATGGGAATAGAGTAGAAGTAGGGGGTATACAGTGAAAACATTTATTTTTGATTTTAATATGTTTCTTCTTTGATTTCTATTAGTTCGTAAAATGGGCCTGGGTTAACCAAACAGCAGCTCAAGAGCCATGGAACGTGCGCATGTGCTCTGCAAATTAACAAGACAAAGCGATGAAGTCAACTTGGAAGATATCCAAGGACACGACCCGTTGGTCACCTCCACTGTACATCTGAGATGTTCTATCAATTGCAACAATGTATATACATTTTGTATTAAATTTGTCGTGAGACGGGTGGGAAATAAAGCAAATGTATTAATTGTGAGGGGCGGTATTTTAAAAACAATGGGCTTAAAGAAATTGAACTAAAATGTCATGGTGTGAGGATCAACCCCCTGTCCCTGTCCAATCAGAAGTAGTGGGCCCATAAATTTGAAACATTAATGGGAGGTACCTGGGTGTAGAAGGGTATAACAGATATAGAATTAGCTAATTAGTTAGATCAGGCTTTGGTGCTCAACGAGCTGATCGATTGCAGACTGAACCGCTGTCCAAAGAGGTCCTGAGGCGGGGGCGGCGGATTCCATTAGAAAGAAGACACGGAACAATCGAGGAGGAACGAAGTGTCAGCGAGGGGAACGACGCAGGCGTCTTTGATAGAGAGGTCACCTATCCTGTTCTGAACCTGGTCCGGAGGTCTTTGGTCTTCATCCTTCTTGGGACCCATCTTTCCAACTCCTTGGCCAAGGGGTTTGGTTCTCACACTCTTAGGTAACTATAAGCGTAAACCTTTATCTGTACTGTTGTCTCTATCTTCTTCTTTCTGAGGGACCGTCATTTGATTAAATAGGTGATTATTTAGTATACTTCCTCCTTGATATGCGATTAAGTGTTATGTGGTTTGTAATTTACTCTGCTAAAGAATTTAGATAAACATTTTAAAACTTCCTGAGTCAGTGATTATTTCAGATTTATGAATTGCATTATATTTTCTCATTTTAAACTTCCCAATTATCAAAGGGTCCATTGGTAAGTCATTACTCTTAATCAGAAAAGGTAATTGGTAGCAGGGAGATTGATAAAGAGTACAACTGACCCACCAGCGGAAATTGCTAGCGTAGTATGAATGAATGGGCCCAGGTGAGTATTCGGTGTATGAATGCTTGTTGCTAGTAACCCGCTGGATCAGTTTTCTGGCTATCAGAGGATGGTTTCGTTTTTTCTTTGTTAATTGGGTAATGAGAATTTTATTTTTATAAACTAACATCCGTTTGTTTTAAAAGATTTGTTTTGTGTTGTCTAGAATCCCCGGGGAATTTTGAATAGCGGATGGTAAGTGGAAGCCATACTACAGTGAGGTTATCTGTCAGGCAGAAATAGTACTGAAAAGTTAAGCAGGGCTATCAGTACTCGTTAGGGACTTTGTGCGTGTGAGTGACAGCAAAGGAATACGCTAGTGAAAATTTGATGTTATATCACCTAGAAAGGGTAACATTGAAGAAGTAGCAGGTTCTTCCAAAGCTTATGTGAAGAGTAAACGGAAGAGTTTTACTCGTAGTGTATGTTTAGTAAACGGAAAGGTTTTACTAAGTGTGAGAGAAACTATCTTTTCAAATTTAGAGAAACTGGCACGATAGCGAATGTTTTATGTTGTTACTGAATTTTAAGAAGCATAGAGAAAATAAAGTTTTGCGTACGATTTTGTAAAGGGAGGGTCAGCTGTCGGAGTAAAAAGCTGACGTCACAAACGCCGCGCTGGTATTGGTTGACACGGCGGGCGTGGAGCGAGTCTTGTAAAGGAGGGGTCGGTAGTCAGGAGTAATACTGACATCACAGGTACCGCGCTGGGATTGGTTGGAACAACGAGGGACAGAGAAGCGCAGATTGTAAAGGAGGGGTCGTCAGACAGACGTCACAGAAAAACCGCACTAGGATTGGTTCAGAGACAAATGTTAGCTGGAATTTGATTGGTTGTCAGCAGAGAAGTCGAAATCTTAGTGGACAGTGTAGATTATATGTGGAAACCCGATCCGACTTTAATAGGAACACATCCAGACAGAAGATTCTTAGGTTTTGCAGAATATAATTCAATACATAGATATTTACCCAAAATGTACGGAGAAAAGAGAAAAATTTCATTCTTACAAAAGATTAAGAATTATTTTAAGAAGGATAAGCCAATCAAAACTAGGGGAGGAATTATCATTCCACCAACAAAAACGCCCGCCTCATTCATGATGATGGAGAGGGGTTATCATACTTGCGTCTGGTTAGAAAATTGGATAGAATATACAAAAGAAGACAGAATATTGGCTTTCCCAGAGAATGGTACTTTCAATGGGAGAGTTCTTCAAAATTTACGAATAAGAATGAAGGAATTAGAACCCAGACCAAGATTAACTCAATACGAAGCCCTAGAAGAATGGGAAACCGAGGCATTCGAACGTGATAGACCCAGAAGCAATAGGGGTTATAGGGGATTTTTCCCTAGACACCAAAATGAGACACGAGAAAGTCAGATGAAACAGTGGAGAAGAGCGATGCTTACCGAGGGTTTGTATCCAGTTTTCATGACAGAGGAGCCGTTAGGGAGCAAATGCAAGGAAAAAACAAAACATCTGACAGGGTTTGGAGAATCGGAAGATGAATTTATGGAAGAAATATTAAAGAACCCTCCACCATATCAGGAAGGGTCAAGTGGATGTTCTCCAAGTGCACCAATTTTCAGAACACCATTGGTACCGCAAATATTGCATAATCCACCAGTTAATAGGGTACTTCAGGATAAGGAAAGAGAGGCTATAGACAGAAACAGAGCAGAATTGATACAGACAATAACACAGTTGAATGTACATCCTGATTCCCTGACCATACCTGTAACCATTGGTCCAGTGGTTCCCGTATATGGTGACAAAGTAAATTGTCCAAAGCCTTTAAGTATGCCTATACCTGTGGAGACTCCAAAACATGAAGCAGTAATAATTGATGACCATATCAGTGATTGTGAATCTATGATTTCACTAATGGATTTACCTAATCGAGACTCCGTAAACAGCACCCCCAGAAGAGTCCCACCTGGTTGCTCAAAAGATGTAAACATAATAACATCTTCAGGAACTAAGAGTGCATCAGTAGTAACCCCAGAAGACTTAGAAAGATGGGCACAAGGAATAGACAGACAAAGTTCACCCCCAAAGATTTTGGACATTTATAAATTAAAAGTCGAGTTAGAAGAAATGATAGCAGGCAACGTAGGAGTAGATAGTTTAAATACCTACAGTGAAGAAGAACTATTGTTCGTATGTAGCAGCATAACAAGAAATGTAAAGATATTCCATGAAAAGTTGGAGGATTTGGCCTTAGAAATGGTAATTGAAATAAGAAAGTCAAAAGTACTACAGAAACCATATAGAGCAGACTTTACTGACAAAGATTTAGAAAATATGAATACATCTGGTAGGAAATTACAAGTGAAAGAATTAATGTCAGTATTACAGAAATGGGGAGAACTAGATAAATGGAAAACTAGATGGACAAAGAAAAAGCAAGAGGCACGTTACAGTAGAACGACTTCTGAATATTTATTGAAGGAAACAGGGAAAGTAGATCAGATGTACCCGATGCGGGAGGTACCAGGAGGAGGTTACGTTCATGACCCATGGAGCAGACAAGATATTTTGTCATTTACAAATGATTTTCCAAAGTTGAGAGAAAAGCCAATTGAATGGTACAAGCAGGTTGAGAGGTTTGTGAAAGTGTCAAAGGTATTGTTAAAGGACTTGGATGGTTTGTTTGACATAGTGGTACCTGCCGATTTATGGACAGATTGTAAAATTACAATCGACTGGCCGAGTGAAGAGTATCCTAGAGATGCAAAGACAGGTGCCCCATCAAATGATGTGATGAAAAAGTATCACCAGGTAATAACTTATCTGAAAGGGAAAATACCACCAAAAGAAACAGATTGGATGAAAATAGACAGGACTACCCAAGAAGCAAGTGAATCGGTACATGCCTATTATGAACGTCTATTACAGATGTTCAAACAGTATAGTGGATTTGAGGATATTGGAGACAAAAATATGAGTCAGTTTGTCTACTGATTTGTTTATGGTCTAAAACCAGAGATTTGTCAGATGATTAAGCAGCATATGTTATGTTGGCAAGGGAAGCCTATTGACGAAATTTTGAAATATGCTAAATATTGTGGAGACGACATTGAAGATAGGCACAAGAAACTACAAGAAAAAGTAATGTGGGCTCAAGTGAAAATGGCTGAGCGACAGGGAATTAATTTGGATAATCCAACAGAAAGTCAGGGAAAAGATTCTGGAATGAATGGGGACACAGGAAATGGTGGAAAAGTGAGAGGATGAATGAGTAGAGAAGAGGCTAAAAAGAAATTTCCGTGTCATGGATGCGGAAAGTTGGGACATTGGAAGAACGACTGTAAAAAGATTCAAAATAATAATGGCCCAAATCATAATTTAAATCCACAGACGCAGAATGACTCACAGCAGGGTGTAAACCCTCAGAGTCAGTTGCCACCTGCCCCTATACAGGGTAATGTAAGCAGAGCAAAGCACGGTACAGACGTCGGATATCAAGGAGGAAGTGGTAAGAATGAATATGTAACTTCACAGTTTCATTTACAGGATGAATTTAGTCCGTATGACTATCAATGACGGTGCCTAAGAGAGGGAGAGAAGGAGTGCGTACTTGGCTCATCCTTACCGGTAGATCAGTCAGGTCCATATGTTGAAGGGAAAGTAAGAGGTAATGATATCACTTTTCTTTTGGACACTGGTGCTACCCGTTCTACTGTAAGAACAGCAGACATCTCAGACCTCCCTCTCTCTGGAGAAGCTATCCAAGTTGTAGGTGTAGCAAATCAAAAGATCAGAACACCCCTTACTGAGCTTATGGAAGTAAAAATAGGAAACTTCCGAGAAATGCACCAATGTGTGGTGTGTGATTCCAGTCCAGTAAACTTATTGGGTAGAGACTTACTGTGCAAAATGAATTGCACTATTTTCTGCACACCGGATGGTGTTGCAATACAGACCCCGGATGAAGATCATGTTTATAAGTTCATGATAGCCAAGCAAGGAAAAGAAATAGATGAGATGTTCTCCTTGATAACAAAAGACGAATTACCAGAAGAATTAAGAACTACAGTGAGTTCCAAGGTATGGGATTTTACGGGGAAAGAAGTAGGACTTATGGCAAAAATAGACCCAGTAAAGATCACTGTAAAAGAAGGCGCAATTTTCCCAAATACCAGACAGTACAAAATGAGTGCAGAAGTAAAGGCAGGAGTTGTTGAGGAAATTAGCAGAATGGTGAAACAAGGCATATTAAAAGAAGTTATGAATAGTCCTTGTAATTCACCAATCATGGGTCTGAAAAAGCGTAGTGGAAAGTATAGGATTTTACAGGATTTGCGGAAAATTAATAAAATTGTGGTACCTTGTTGTCCTATAGTACCAAATCCTGCAGTGATCCTATTCCAGATACCCTGGAGTGCAGAATGGTTTACTGTGGTTGATCTATGCCAAGCATTTTTCTCAATACCGTTGCACCCAGATAGCCAATATCTCTTTTCGTTTAAATTCGAAAACCATGTCTATGTGTGGAATCGTGTTCCTCAAGGATACACAGAAAGTCCCTCCATTTTTAATCAAATACTGAAAGGGTGTCTAGAAAAATTAGTACTGCCCAGAAGTTCAGTCCTGGTGCAGTACATTGACGACTTATTGGTAGCATCCAAAACTCATGATGATTGTGTTGCAGATTCAATTGCATTACTGAACCATTTGGCTGAAGAAGGACACAGAGTGTCACCTGAGAAGCTGCAGTTTTGTACAACGGCAGTTAAATATTTGGGACACCAAATTGAAAGGGGAACAAGAAGAATAACATCTGATAGAATAAAAATAATCAAGAAAATGAAAATGCCAGAAACACAAAGAGAAGTGAGAATGTTTCTTGGAATAGTAGGATACTGTCGACAATGGATTATAGGGTTTTCACTACTAGCAAAGCCTTTAATTCAGCTAACCAAAAAGAAAGCAAAAGATCCAGTTGAATGGGATGATGAAAGTGCTGGTGCATTTGTAAAATTAAAAAATGCTTTGTGTGAGGCACCTGCCTTGGGCATGCCTGACTATACAAGAGAATTCACACTATTTTGCTATGAAAGAGAAAATTGTGCACTTTCAGTGTTAACTCAAAGACATGGATTAGACAGGCATCCTATAGCATATTTTTCTGGTACATTGGACCCAGTGGCAGCAGCATTGCCAGGCTGTTTAAAAGCAGTTGCTGCTACCTCTATGAGCATTGAACAAAGTGAGTCAATAGTAATGGGATATCCTGTTAAAGTGTTTGTCCCACATGCAGTTGTGATCCTGTTGACAAGAACCAGAACTCAGCATCTCACACCTAGTCGGATGACAAGGTATGAACGAATAATTTTAGGAGCTGAAAATGTGACCATAGCTAGGTGCACTGTTGTGAATCCTGCTACATTATTGCCAGATCAAATTTGTGAAGAAGTTAAGGACGATCCAGAACATGACTGTCTACAGGTCACAGAATTGTGTACAAAACCGCGTCCTGACATACAGGAAATGCCCCTAAAAGACCCAGACAGGGAGCTGTTTGTGGACGGCTCATGCCTAAGGCATGAGGATGGTAAATTGAGCGCAGCCTATGCTGTATGTGAACTATCTGGAATAGTCGAAGCATCCTATTTAACAGGAGTCAAATCTGCACAAGTAGCTGAATTAATTGCTTTGATCAAAGCCTCCAAAATTGGGAAAAATTTAAGAGTAACCATATTTACGGACAGTCAATATGGGTACGGGGTTGTGCATGACTTTGGCCAACTGTGGATGCAGAGGGATTTCATGACTTCTTCAGGATCCCCAATCAAAAATGGGCAGTTTGTAAAGGAACTATTGGAGGCAATACAATCACCAAAAGAATTGGCAGTGGTGAAATGTGCTGCACACCAGTCAGGAGATGACTGGGTGGTAGCCGGTAACAGATACGCAGACCTAGTTGCTCAACATTGTGCCAGAAACAGATTGGCAGTAAACAGAAAAGTTGAAAGGATGGGAATCAGCTGCCAACTTATGCTATGTTCAACACCTGAAACATGGAATGATGTGAAAAGATTGCAAGATGATGCTGAGGAGAGTGAAAGAGATGTTTGGATAAAAATAGGGTGTACCCGAAGATGATGATGTATGGGTATATACAGATGGCAGACCAGTCATGCCCGACTGTTTGATTTCACAAATGGCCAGAATGTATCATGGAGACACACATGTAGGGAGAGATGCCATGATTAGACTTTTCAGACAAAGTTAGTACAATCCAAAGTTTAGGGCTGCAGCAGAGAGTCTTTGCCAGAGGTGTTTAACTTGCCAAATGAATAATCCAGGAAGGAGAACAGTAATTGGTTTGGGAAAAATTGGAAAGGCTGAAGGTCCCTTTGTAAGATTGCAGCTAGACTTCATACAGTTACCACCATGTAAAGGACTGAAATATGTACTTGTCATAGTGTGTCTGTTTTCAAGATGGGTGGAGGCTTACCCTACCAGAAGGAATGATAGCATTACAGTCGCAAAACTGTTATTACGAGAACTCATTCCTAGGTTCGGTTTCCCAGTAACTTTGGAATCAGATAGAGGAAGTCACTTCAATAACAATGTAATTCGAATAATCTGTGAAGCATTCAAAATTGAACAAAAATTGCACTGTGCGTACCGCTCAGAGGCTTCTGGAGTGGTTGAACAAATGAATGGCACAATAAAGTCAAGATTGTCAAAGATGTGTGCATCCACATCGTTAGATTGGCCACATGCATTGCTTCTTGTCTTGATGGGACCCAGAAGCATTCCTGATAGAAATACAGGATTGAGTCCACATGAAATCATCATGGGAAGAGCAATGAAGCTGTTCTGCGCTGTTGAGCGCTGTTTGACCATTGCCTGCGACCACTGTGATCCAGAGGGGGAGCGGGACCGGACCACAAGTCCCAGGCTCCCGTGAGGTGGACCACGCCGCTGACGCCCGCTCTACGCGCCCGGAGGCGCTTTAAAACACCTGCTGGGCTCCCGCAGCACGGGACGCGTGCGGGCGAAGCCCAGGCCAAGGGCGGGCCCGTCTGTGCCCGTCCGTGCCTGGACGAGGCTGGGCTGGGCCACGTTCCGTGGTTCCGTGGCTCGAAAAATCACACTACATCGGTAAGCCCTTTGTTATATCCTTCTATAGAAGGCTATCCACAGTCACTTAAAGGAGATGGGGAAAAGAAAACTGGTAGCAACCACCAAAGGGAAACCAACCAAACACAGCGCGCCAATTACTAACTATTTAAAAAGTGCCATGGGCCTAATTAATAGTGAGATTGTACAAGTGGAGGAGAGGCTAGCCGCCACAAAAACAGCACTGAGTGCTGCCCATAAGGACACTCTCACTACAGTGGAAGACACTGAAAAGAATAAAGACCTGGAGCTTGAAGTACTTGCACTCTTTAATCTTCGTGATAGCAGTAATAGCAGCCCGAAAGACACTATTACCTACACTGACACTATTAGTGATGATCCAAGAGCACTGTTAACAAGGCAAGGCACTGGTCCTTGTGTTTCAATAACGCCCCTTGAACTATCTACTGCCTCAGATTCTGTAGAGTTGTTATCTCCGCCGGCAAAGAGGTGCAAGCAGCGACCTGTATTGCAGTCGGTCACGCCAAAGAACAACCGTTGTAAAACTAATAAAAAGGGGAAGGTTATTAGCAAAGATGAAAGAGACTCTGTGATGGGACTGGAATAAATAGCTCGGCATATGCAAAGTTTTGAGTTGCTTTTTAAAAAATTGCATGGGAAAATAGATAAAATTGAAAGGCGGTGTTACGGATCTCGGAACGGCTCGGGCAGATCGCAGGCAGACTCCAAACGGAGACGTACCTGAGGGCAAGGGGGTCGCATCGCTGTTCGCCCGTGGCAGCGACACCTGGTCATGGCTGTCCGGATGATGGACCCCGGGAGGGGCCTCAGCGGTGGTAACTGGATCGGCGGAAGAATGGCGCTGCAACGCGATCGGCGTTGGGTGCAGAGCCCCAAAAACTATAATTCCCAGGATGCCTAGCGTACGTTTCCGTCATGGCCCCGATCACGTGGTGTCCTTTCCGGAAGAGGAAGACCGGTTAAAGGCAGCCACAAGGGAAGAACAAGCTGCTGGTTATTCCTTGGTTGCTCAGCGCCGGCCGCGCTGCTGATCCTCTTTCCAGCTGAAGTAGCGTAAGGGTGCACTTGCACCAACTAGACCGGGAACTTCAACAGACTCTTGATGTTATTCGCCTTGGAAGGGGGCCCTTGTGAGCTCTTCACTTTGGAACTCTGCTTCCGTTATTAGTGGGATCCTAGCCTCAACTAAAGCCCCACAACTCTTATACTGGGGAAAATATCATGTTACCTCCATGCACAGATACTACCAAGGATTTAGGTATCTAGGTAGCACAAGTAAAGGAGGTGAAATTCGCTTGTGCACTTGACAGTATTTTAATGCTGAAATATTCAACCGGAAGTCAAAAGAAGTATTTTGATCGTTTGTGTATGATTTATCTTAACAGGGGGTTCAAGAGGCGGCATTCTGCTCTTCCCCTGTGACGAGGGATAAAGTGTATGTACTGGTGTGTAAGGCTCTTTGGCGCATGGCAATGCTAACAGCGGCTGAGTGTCTGTTTAGGCTCATGGCTTTATGACTCCCTTGTACCTCTATCCTTTCCCTAGCACATCACCGTTATTTCAGGACAATAATAATGAACTGTTGATTTCATGAATGGCCTACACGAAAGGAATGTTATTGTTTACTTTACAGGTAGGGGTAGCTCATTGGAATAGATAAGAGAAATCATGTATCCCAATTATTGCTGATCTTTGAGTTCTTTTTGCTTTTCAGATCTCCCTCCCTGCTGAACCCTTCCTTTCCTTCCCCCGCTTGACCATCCCATTTGCCTGTGCTGTTATAGCATTCAGGGTAGGGGCTGTCGAGAGGTGGACCCCTTTTGGCATCGAACCGTTCCCGAGGAATCGTCGAGCTGACAGAATAACCAGCCCACGTATTTAATTCCTCCTGGGCGGGTCGATACAAAACATGGCCACTTTAGAGGACGTCATAGGTGCCCTGGCAACGATACAACAGGAGTTAGCCAACTCTCGGGCCGAAACGGCGGCTTTGAAACAAAGGATTGAGGGCATGCAGCGTAACCCTTTTGATATAGGGGCCGGAAGGTTTCCCGGGGGTGGGTTCCCAACGCACACTACCCCATTTAGCGTAGAGATGCCTGTCCCCATACCGTTGGCAGCACCAGAGAGATTTTCAGGAGAGAACCACAAGGTCCAGGTGTTTCTTACGCAGATCTTACTCCATTTCACTTGCAAGCCTAAAGCCTTCCCCACCAACCAGTCTAGAGTAGCATTTACCATCTCATACTTAATTGGCAATGCCGCTCAATGGGGTGTCTCCTTGGTGAGGCGGGACGACCCGTTGTTGTATGATTGGGATGCATTCCGGGCAGAATTTGAACGAGTGTTTGACCGCAGAGCTGCAGCCTTCACAGCTGATCGTGAGTTACTGGAGCTGAAGCAAGGGAGTAAAGAGCTGTTGGTATATATTAATACGTTCCAACGTTTGGTAGCGGAAACCGACTGGCCGGAAGCTAAACAAGCTGCATTGTTTTATCAAGGACTTAAGGACGATTTAAAAGATGTGTTAGCTCCTATTGAACCACAACCCACCTCGTGTATGGAGCTCATCAACCTAACCCTGAGACTGGATCACCGGCTGTCTGAACGTCGGTACGAAAAGAAGCGAGGGGATAGACCTGCTCTCAGATTCGAGAGAAACAGAACCAACACTGGAAGCGGCAATAGCACCTCCGCACCCATGGAGATAGGTACTGTACGAGCTTCTCTCACAGCAGAAGAAAGGGAACAACGACGTAAAAATGGCCTATGTCTCTACTGCGGCAGGAAGGGCCATTACGTTAAGGATTGTTTGGTGAAACCAAGAGGGAGAACCAGAGAAACACAAGTCAGTGCCACTACGGAGGGAAAGAAGACGGAAAACCTCAGAGCCCAAGAAAACCGGAAGGGAGATTCCTGGGCATAAAAGTAGTCCCTTCTGTTTATGGAGATCTTTCGGTACATTTTTACGTAACCTTAGAAGTCGACATTAATCATCAACAACACACCCTTAGGGCTATGGTAGATTCAGGGGCAACAGGTCTCTTTATGGATAAGGAGCTAGCTCGCAAATTACAAGTAGACCTTCTTCCTAAACAAGAACCAGAAACAGTGGTGGCAGTGGACGGACGACAACTGGTTTCGGGACCCATCTGTTACCACACCAATGATCTCGAGGTCGCATGTGGGGGTAATCACAGGGAAGTGTTGTCATTCAACATCATTTGAGCCCCACAATACGGTATCATTTTGGGTCTTCCCTGGCTCCGCAAACACAATCCCGTTATTGATTGGGAGAAAGAGATACTAGAGTTCACATCCCCATACTGCGTGGAACACTGTAAACCCATACGAGTCAGTCCTGCAAGAGAGCTTTCAAAAAGACATGTGATAGCTACAGCCGAAGAGAAAGAAGTAGACTTACCACCGCAATATCATGAGCTACAGGATGTTTTCAATGAAGAACAAGCGAATATACTGCCTCCTCATCGCATCTACGATTGTCAGATCGATTTAATCCCCGGAGCCGTGATTCCTTGTGGACGAATATATGCCCTCACGGAACCTGAGAACGAACACCTAAGACAGTACTTAGACACGTATCAAAAGAATGGGTTCATAAGGCCCTCTAAGTCCCCAGCAGCGTCGCCTTTGTTTTTTATTCCTAAAGCAAACCGCGAGTTACGGGCTTGTGTGGACTTCAGAGCCCTGAACAATGTTACTATAAAGAATAGGTATCCGCTACCACTCATTCCGGTTCTCTTAGACCAGGTACGCCAAGCAGTTATTTACACCCGGTTGGACCTCAAGGGGGCATACCATCTCGTACGGATGCGGAAAGGCGATGAATGGAAAACGGCCTTCCGTACTCGATACGGGCTCTTTGAGTATCGGGTCATGCCCTTCGGATTATGCAACGCCCCGGCAGCGTTTCAATTCTTTTTGAACGATGTGCTTCGTGAGTTCCTAGACCTCACGGCCATTGTATACATCGATGATATCCTGGTGTATTCCAATAGGGAAGAAGATCACACCACACATGTACGTGCCATCCTGCTGACGCTCCGAAAAAACCACCTTTACTGCAAACTAAGCAAGTGTGAGTTCCACGTGAAGAAGGTGGAATTCTTGGGGGTCATGCTTTCGAATGAAGGCCAGGAAATGGCACAACGTAAGATACAAGCTGTTATGGACTGGTCACCTCCACAGAACGTAAAGGAGCTGCAATGCTTCCTAGGTTTCACGAACTTTTATAGGCGCTTTATTGATCGATTTTTACACGTAGTGGCGCCCCTCACAAAACTCCTACGGAAGAATGTATCCTATCAATGGTCCGACGAAGCACAGCACGCATTTGTGGTATTAAAGACTGCTTTCACCTCCGCCCCCGTCTTAGCACACCCTGACAACAACGTACCCTATGTGGTAGAAGCTGACGCATCCGATGTGGCCATAGGAGCAATACTGTCGCAAAGAAACAAAAGTAATGGACAGCTACATCCGGTCGCCTATATGTCGCGGAAACTGAACATAGCGGAGTCACATTACACAATCGCCGAGAAAGAACTTTTAGCGATCAAAGAGGCTTTCGGGGAGTGGAGGCATTACCTGATGGGTGCAAGGCATACCATTACAGTATACACCGACCACCGGAACCTGCAATTCATGAAGTCAGCACGGTTACTCACTCCTCGGCAACTGAGATGGATGTTGTTCTTCGCCGAATATGATTTCATCCTCACCTACCGTCCTGGGGTGGACAATAGGAAAGCGGACGCCCTTTCCCGTCGGGACAACACCCCCGAATCAGCCAAATAGGAGGTAAAAGCCATCATTCCCTCCAGTAAAGTAATCTGCCTTCTACAAACCGACCACTTCCTGGAACAGGTACAACAATGCTTGAAGAAAACCACATGGAAAAAATGGATGGACAAGAATCCAGATTGGCACATGAAGAACAGGCTCCTCATGCGAGGAAAGCAGTTATTAGTGCCCTGTGTCGCCTTACAGAAGACGGTTTTTCAGTGGTGTCATGTGAACCCTTGTGCCGGACATACAGGAAGAGACAAAACCTTGGAAAAGGTGCTACGGCAGTTCTGGTGGCCCACGGTCAGACAAGATATACATACTCAGGTTCAACAGTGTGTGATGTGTAGTCAAGCCAAATCGGATCACAGAAAGCCCCAGGGCTTACTTCAACCGTTACCTACCCCAGAGAATCCATGGGAACATATATCTCTGGATTTTATCGTCTGTTTGCCACCAGACCAAGGGCATACCACAATACTGGTAGTAGTGGATAGCCTCACCAAGTTGGGTCACTTCATCGCGTGTCCAGCCCTCCCTACTTCTGCCCAGCTGGCCACATTGCTACACACTCACGTGGTCCGCTTACATGGGTTACCTTCTGTGATCGTGCCAGACAGAGGGCCTCAATTCACTAGCCAGTTCTGGAAAACATGGTGTGCTACCCTACGCATAACCTCCAACACATCCACTGCCTTCCACCCGCAAACCGATGGACAGACAGAACGTCTGAATCAAACTCTAAAACTGTACCTACGGTGCTATGTGGATCAATCCATGAACAAGTGGGTAGATCTTTTATGGCTGGCAGAGGTAGCGTATAATAGCGCTCAACATAACTCAATCAAGATGGCTCCATTTCTCTGTACCTTTGGTTTCCATCCTAGATTCCTCCCCTTGGTTCAACCACATCACACAGACAAAATCCCCGACCTGAAGGATCGCTCCAGAAAGATACAAGATACCCTTAGAGTAGCACGGAAGAACCTACTAGAGGCCAAAAGACAATATAAGAGGTATGCCGATAACCATCGTCGCCCTGGTCCCGCATACAAAAAGGGGGATTACGTTTGGTTGTCGACAAGAAACATACGTTTCAAGAGACATAGCATCTTCAACCCACGATACATTGGACCTTACCGAATAGTGCGACGTATCAACCCGGTGGCAGTAAAGCTGGCCTTACCAGCAAACATGAGGATCCAGCCAGTATTCCACGTCTCTTTGTTGAAACCTTCGGCTACTCCTGCGAAGAAGAAACAGAAACCCATCTGGGTAGACAACAAACCTGAATATGAGGTGAAAAAGATACTAGATTCCAGGATGAGGCGGAATACCTTATGGTATCTCATTTCGTGGAAGAACTATGGTCCTGAGGAGGATTCGTGGGAACCCGCGTCTAATGTGCACTCACCTCGTCACACCTCTGCATTTCATAGGGCCAATCCTAGGAAACCAGGTCCCGGAAGAAGGCCCGCGGAGGAGGGATGTGCTGTTACGGATCTCGGAATGGCTCGGGCAGATCGCAGGCAGACTCCAGACGGAGACGTACCTGAGGGCAAGGGGGTCGCATCGCTGTTCGCCCGTGGCAGCGACACCTGGTCATGGCTGTCCGGATGGTGGACCCCGGGAGGGGCCTCATCGGTGGTAACTGGATCGGCGGGAGAATGGCGCTGCAACGCGATCGGCGTTGGGTGCAGGGCCCCAAAAACTACAATTCCCAGGATGCCTAGCGTACGTTTCCGTCATGGCCCCGATCACGTGGTGTCCTTTCCGGAAGAGGAAGACCGGTTAAAGGCAGCCACAAGGGAAGAACAAGCTGCTGGTTATTCCTTGGTTGCTCAGCGCCGGCCGCGCTGCTGATCCTCTTTCCAGCTGAAGTAGGGTAAGGGTGCACTTGCACCAACTAGACCGGGAACTTCAACAGACTCTTGATGTTATTCGCCTTGGAAGGGGGCCCTTGTGAGCTCTTCACTTTGGAACTCTGCTTCCGTTATTAGTGGGATCCTAGCCTCAACTAAAGCCCCCACAACTCTTATACTGGGGAAAATATCATGTTACCTCCATGCACAGATACTACCAAGGATTTAGGTATCTAGGTAGCACAAGTAAAGGAGGTGAAATTCGCTTGTGCACTTGACAGTATTTTAATGCTGAAATATTCAACCGGAAGTCAAAAGAAGTATTTTGATCGTTTGTGTATGATTTATCTTAACAGGGGGTTCAAGAGGCGGCATTCTGCTCTTCCCCTGTGACGAGGGATAAAGTGTATGTACTGGTGTGTAAGGCTCTTTGGCGCATGGCAATGCTAACAGCGGCTGAGTGTCTGTTTAGGCTCATGGCTTTATGACTCCCTTGTACCTCTATCCTTTCCCTAGCACATCACCGTTATTTCAGGACAATAATAATGAACTGTTGATTTCATGAATGGCCTACACGAAAGGAATGTTATTGTTTACTTTACAGGTAGGGGTAGCTCATTGGAATAGATAAGAGAAATCATGTATCCCAATTATTGCTGATCTTTGAGTTCTTTTTGCTTTTCAGATCTCCCTCCCTGCTGAACCCTTCCTTTCCTTCCCCGCTTGACCATCCCATTCGCCTGTGCTGTTATAGCATTCAGGGTCGGGGCTGTCGAGAGGTGGACCCCTTTTGGCATCGAACCGTTCCCGAGGAATCGTCAAGCTGACAGGCGGGTTACATCTGAGATAAAAACAGTGCAAAAGGACATTTGCTCCTTAATGGACCTGGTAAAATCTATGCAGTTGTTAAAGGAAAATACCACATGTCAGAAATCTGTACCTAGCTCATCAGGTTTAACAAACGAAAAGGCATCATTAAATGCCACTAAGGCATCAGTACCTGTTGCTAATAATTTTCATCCAACCCTGTTGCAAACAAAGGAAGTACCAGGTCCCTCCAGGCCATTTCCTAATACCAACAAGGTAAATGGTAGTTCAACAAATGATAAGAAACAGCTTAAGGTGGACAATAGTCACCACCCTAGTAAAACCGCCAAGGGGGATTTTTTGAACTTACCACCCCAAGCCACCCCATATGTTATTGTTTTGAAAAATGTCCCACAATTGCATAAAAATACCACCGAAACGGCCTCATTAAAGAACCAGGTCGTACATTGGTTTTCCCGTAACACCGCATGTAGTATCAGGCTTTTGTCTGATGAAATAATCATGTTAAGGAGAACCTCCTGGGTGGGAAAAGGGGACAAGTTAAGTAAAGGGGACTGCATTGTAGTAAATTTCCGCCATCCAGAAGTGGCAGCCCGTTTATTGGGAGAGGCATCGGCTAACTATACTTGGGCAAATTACGATGGTTCGTTCAACATAACTGCAGTACCCCTCGGATATTTTTACAAAACAAGGCCTGAACAGATTCAGCAAATAGGTAGAGTCAACTATGCTCATGCAAATTTTAGCATACCTTTAATACCGAATAGGTTTGCACTTTTAGAAAACTGTGAAGAGGTTGATTGACTGGGCCCAAAACCAATAGAACAATCTGATGGTAATAGTATCCCAAGGTTTCCTGAAATATCCCAGGAAAAGGGGCTGGTGGCATCAGATACTACGAGCCAAGAAAAGTATAGCATATACACCAGTGACATAGATTTAGATCGTTCGTATCAGCTACACCGCAATACCAGTGAAGACCCCAACATATCAAATAATTTGACAGTGGCCATGCCAACCAATATACCTCTGGTTGGCTCAATAGAAATTATGATATGGAATATTGCAGGTATAAAAAACAAATTACAAAATCCGGTCTGGATAAAAACCATTCAAAATAGTACCTTGATTCTCAATGCAGGAAACATGGGCGACGGAAGCTTTTCATGTCAATGGATTCAAAACAGTTTTCACAAGTGCACTACCATCAAAGGTTGGGAGGGCAAGCGGAGGCTTGGCTGTTTTAATATCGGTATTAGCCCCACTGACCTTAAAGAAAACCCTATTAAGCTCTCAGTATTTCCAGTTTCTTGTCTTCTCTATAAAGGAAAAGCAGAATATTGTACTTATTAATTTTTATAATAATATTTTTAACAGAACTAGACAAGAGATAATCCTAAAATTAGAAGTCGAATTACATAAATTTTTGGGGGACTCACGGGGAGAACAGATATTAATATGGGCTAGGGACTTCAATTGCGAATTATGTGTGCATACTACTGGGGACCAATGCGGCCAGGTGGATGGTTTTGGTGATAACATCTCACACTTTCCACACAATAGTTATGGTGAAACCATCAATGATGTTATGTACAAATATAACCTGGAAATAATGGAACCGGGCCCACATGAGGGAGTCCAGCTAAACTATACTTATGAGGGGGCTAGGACAGTTTCACGTATTGACCATATCTTACTGTCTAGGAATTGCAGGTCTCAGATAGAAAATTGTTTTATACAACCGAGCCTGATTAGTGATCACCACCCCCTCTTGCTACAATTAAATGTTAGAATATATTATAGCCCAAAGACTACCACCTTTGCACCTAACATTACTACGCAAGGTGAAAATGGTATAACAATTAAGTGGACAGGAGTCGACCCAATAGCTTTAACTGAAAAAATTATTGATAACAATAATTCTCATATTAATACATGCCTGGATACTTCATCGAGTGACATGGAAATTGTATCGGCCTTTCAAGCCATTTCTGATGACATTTTAAAATCCTTGAAAACAAAAAATAAGAAAAATTACGATATCCGTCCTCGCTGGTTTAATCACCTTTGTTCCACTCTAAATAGGAACTTGAAGGGAGAGCTAAAAACAAAACCCAGGAACAGAGAAAAAATTCATAACCTTCGGAAGAGCTATAACCAAGCACTTAAGTCAAGAAAAAATGAAATAAGGGAGAATATATGGGACAATTTGATACAAGCTGCAGAGTCTAAGAACTCCATTCTCTTTTGGAAAACCATAGATCATCCTATATTTAAAGACGTTACATCCATAAAGGTTGACACATTAGTCATGCCAGCAGAATGGTTAAGACATTTCGAGGATATTTTTAACCCCTCAAAACTGCCCTTCCTTAATTATGAAGATCGCCACATTATTTTAAAAAATACCCCAAAGATAGAATATATAACTATACAAGAGACTCAAACAGCCTTAAAAAACAGTGCAAGTGGAAAGGCCCCGGGGCCAGATGGGGTCCCGATTGATCTTTTTAAGCATAATGCAGATCTCTGGTCTCCCATCCTAGCAAATTTATTTAATGCCATTATAAATGGAGTGCTATCAGTGACTTGGGCCGAAAGTGTAATTATCCCAATTTTTAAAAAAGGTGACAGAGGCAGCGCCAAATGCTATAGACCAATATCCCTCCTCGATTCCACCTCTAAATTAATGGGCCGAACTTTGCTGGCAAGGCTCGAGGTTTGGGTAAAAGAGAAAGACATCCTGACCGATGCTCAGTTCGGTTTTAGAAGGGGTATTGGTACTGTTGAACAGTGCATAAATTTAGAATTGCTTATTGGGAAATACACCCTTGCTAAAGAAGGCTCACTCCATCTCTGTTTTGTTGATTTGTCAAGTGCGTTTGACCTGGTGAATCATTCTAAATTATGGCAAACCTTAGCAGAGATGGGCGCCCCATCTCATGTTATAAAAATTTTTATCACAGATTTAGGCCCATTTAGTGTCTAAGGTTCGTTACGGCCCAAAAGGGGAATGCACTACGCATTTTAGAGTAACCCGAGGTATAAGACAGGGCTGTGTCCTTGCCCCCCTTTTATTTTCTCTTTATATTAATGGTGTTGATTTTTTATTACAGAGTTTGAAAGCTGATGCCCCTGTTATTAATAAACGCGTTACTCCAGTTTTATTATATGCAGATGATGCAGTCCTAATATCTAGGACTGCAAACGGCCTTCAAATCCTTATTGATAACTTCACACACTTCATGAACAATAAAGATTTAAAAATAAACTTGAGTAAAACCCTTGTGATGACATGTGGGAAAAAGAGATTCAAAGGTAGAACCCACACCGTCGAGGGAACAGTTATCGAAAGGACGTCTTCTTTTTCTTACCTGGGGTTACTTTTTAATAGTAAAGGAACATGGACCACCCATGTAAACACTTGCAAGTTAAAGTTTTTAAGATCAAGCGAGGCTATCCTTAGATTTTCGCAAAAAATTGGCAATAAGCCTATACGCGAAATTGTAAAGCTATATGGGAGTAAATGCATCACTGGGGTAGGATATGGCGGTGCACTATGGGGTATGGCAGACACCTCAACATTACAAACCCTAGAAAATAAATTCCTAAAACGGGTCTTATCGGTTCCAAGCTCAACTGCCACCTATATTACCCATAAGGAGTTAGCCGTTCCATACCTGAGCGACTTGATAAACCTCTCCGCCCTTATTCAGTGGCATCGAATCTGGATAAAAGATGAAGCGCACTTTACAAAAGACATAATTTTAGACTGCCTTAAACTAGAGCATCATAGGAATATACCATGGCTAAATTATATTCGCAGCCTTCTTGTCGAGTGTAATTTGGCCCCCAATCTCATAAGTCCCGAGGGTATACAAGATTATAGTAAAGGGGAAATCAAGAGGAGATTCCAGAAGTCCAGAGAGCGTAGGAGGCTTATGGATCTCGGTTCTAAAACAAGTATTACATTTTGGGGCCGATTCCGATCTCGGCCGGTAGTGCTCCGAATCGGATTCGGTTTTACCGGATCCGATCCGGAGCCCTATTTTCCGACCGAGTCGTACGCGCGTCCGGGCGAGCGAGTACGATGCGTATTCGCCGACCGACTCGTCCGGGCGACCCGACCGCTCCGACCGACTCGTACCCGGATCGTACCGCTCCGACCGACTCGCTCGGACCCGATTCGCACCGCGCGCAATGGAGACGTTTTCCGGCCGGGTAAGTACGATGCGCACCTCGACCGCTCCGACCGACTCGCGCCGTCCGACTCGAACTCGCTGTCGGAGCCGTACTTTGGGGGTCCGTGTCGGACCCCCTGTACGCGTACCCGTGCGAGGCGCACACAGGGGGACCCAAGGGTCCCCCTACCTGTGCGTGTACGCCGCGAAGTGCTTCGCGGCGTACTCGCTGTAGGGGCGCCCTTGTCCGCCTCGCACCCATTGAGGCAATGGGAGCCTGCGTACGCGTTGTACGACCGGCTCCCATTGAGTACAATGGGAGTCCGACCGACTCGTGTCCGGTGGCATACGAATGCATCGGACTCGTTCGGTCGGACTGCACGGGTCCGATTCGGTCGGAAATCTCTCCGAGGACGGCTCGGTCGGAGAAATTACCGTCACGAATCGGAATCGGCCCCTTTATTGTGAAGGTCCAACTTCTCTAGGGATACAATCATACCTTGTTTTTAAAAGAAATGTTCAACACAGGTTTTTCTTAACAAGACTAAGATTGAACACGCTCCACTTTCAAGTAGCCTTCCTTGAGATGGGTAAGTGGAGCATCACCCTACCCAGGTGCCCGTGTGATGGCAAAACCTCCCAGAGTACTTTGCATTTTATTCTTCTTTGCAATTTTTACAGGGATATTAGAAAAAAAATCTTGCGACCATGTTTTATTGCGAATAGGTTGTTTTCTTATAAAACAGCTTTTTATCACGTCCGTAACCTGGAAGATGCTACAATATGTAATGTGGTCATTTTATTTATATTGTTGGCTATTAAAAGAAGAAAGGAACTTTCACATTTGAACATACTGAATTACGAAATTGATTAGCCCATATCTCTTTTAAACCATGGATTGTCTTTCTTTTTATTATTATCAAATTTTAATGAATGGTTTTATTTAAAATGTTAAATTGTTGCTAAAACAAACAAACTATCTTTTGCTGCTTAGGTACTCGTTGTGAAGTCATGAACTATTTTTATGGAAATCTGGAATTTTGAATGTATTGATTGCTTCAAATATGAATTTCGTTTTTATGATAGAATGCTTTTATGGTTATTTTGTTATTAACCGAATAAAGCTTGTTTTGATTTGATTTGATTTGAGACAAGCACATGTACCTGCAAATAAACTGCTGAACATAACTGATGATATTGTTCTAGATTATTGCAAGGCATTGGCTGACCTAGTGCGTTCTGTCTCTCACCAGGTTGGAGAAGACGCAGTTTCCAGGCAGCCTGAACAAGAGCATGATCTGAACCCCGAAGATTGGGTGGTTGTGAAGCATCACACCAGAGAAACGTGTTTATCACCCAGGTGGGGCGAACCTTGTCAGGTTATATTAGTTACAAACACAGCAGTGAAATGTGCAGGATTGCCTAATTGGATTCATGTAAGCCACACCAAAAGGGTGCCAGCTCCTGAAGGAAAAGATCCTCAGTCAGCATCAATAACTGAGGAAGCTGAAGGTTGGCCAGCCGAAGAATCCCAGGTGAGAGATTCGGGAGAAGCTGAAGAAGAACAACCGAGCACAAGTCAGGACTGGATACCAGTGGTTGACATACCAGAAGTTTACAATAAAACAAGAGGTCGAGCTAGATTAGAAGAAATTAGTGAGGATCAGATAGGTGAAGAAGAAGCAGCTCAGGCTAAGAAGAATGAGACAATAAGAGAACCTGAGCAGGCCCAGAAAGGGATAGAAGATTGGGCTCAAATTGACAACGAAACAATAAAATGTGAGCAGGGACAGACAGGTTTAGAAGAACGCGGTCAGGCTGCAGAATTACAAAGTGCAATAAGCCCTGATCAGAACCAGTTAGAACAAGAAAAACACGTTCAGGGAGAAGAAAACAAAGAAGACATCGAGCAAGAAAGCTTCAAGCACAAAGACGTAAATCCTGAACAGGGTCAGTTAGTAGAAACTCACATTCAGACAACTGAAGAAACAACAATAAGACCTGAACAAGAACAGATAGAAGAAGAAACTGAAATCGAGGAAAATCAATTTGTGCCACACCTTGAAAATAAAAGAACTTTTGGAAAAGACTCAGAAAGTGAAAATACAGTGCAAACAAAGAAAGTCAGAAAAGGTGATCATTGGCCTAGTGTCATTAAAAGAGTAAAATACCATATAGAAACACGAAGTGAAGATCCAGAACAAGTAAATGAAGTAACAAGCTTATCTGGACAGACAAGTGGAACTGAAAAACGAAAAAGCAAAAGATTGAAACTTGTGAACAATAAGTTTAAAGGTCCTGATTGGACTTATATAATCCTTGAAGACTACGAAAATTCAGAGTCAAGTGAAAGTGGTGACGAAGGAACAAGTGCAGAACTGACTTATGAAAAAGAAGTGAAACCACCTTGATAACGTTAAAGTCTTGAAAGAAAAAGAAAAGAAGAGAAATCTTCTTTGTCAAAATGCCTGACGACAGAGTTTCTGGGAGACCGAAACGGAAATGTTGTAAAAGATGCTGTGCTATATGCATATGTAGTCTGGTAGTGGTGCTTATAGTGTGGTTAGTTGTGATTGTAGCAATTCCTTACCTGATGATAATGGATAAAAAGATTAACAATGAAACAAAGGGAAGGATAGATAACTTGAAAGGTAATAGAGTAAGAATAGAAGCAGAAGATGAACCAGAGTTTCATCATGTGGTAACAAATAACGATACTAGTTTAAATGTTTTCATTAAATTATTGTTTCAGTACGTAGATACAATGGAAGTTAGTCACTGTTATGTTTGTATGAAGTTACCTGAATCAGTAGCAGAAGGGTTAACATACCATCATTTGCCTTTAACTTATGGCATATCATGTAGTGTATTAACTAGTTTATTTTATAGAACAGGGAAACTTCAGTATTATTATTCAAATATAGATGTGATATTTTCAGAGATTCCGATTCGAAAGAATATGAACCCAGTGCTTAGTAGTCAAGATGCACAATTTATGGGAGAAATTTTCCTAACAATGAAGTCGATAGACATAACACATGCACATAGAAGCAATCTAACATGTTCATTACGTGAAGAAGAAAAGATATTTTTGAACTTAGTTGAGAATAGAAGACAGAATTTCCAAAAGAAAGCGTCTGAACATAAAGCTCATCTTCCACCTTGGGCTGAGAAAGAGGGTATTTACACACCTGGCAAAGCTCAAGCTGCTATGGCTCTGGATTTTGTAAAGACAGGGAAAATTTGTCTACATAGATTAAAGACTGATTATAACAATATTTTCATCGGTACCAGTGAATGTGAACATAATTTCTTAATTCTTGGAGGTTGGGGACTAAAAGGAGAAACAGATTCAATTTTTACTGGAATTTATTATGTTTGTGGGAATAAGGCTTACTTTAGGCTTCCTGCACGGTGGTATGGAAGTTGTTATTTTGGAATAGTTTTTCCAAAAGTATACCACGTAAAAAGAAACACTGGGAGCAATGAAAATAATAGTGAATTAACACGTAGTAAAAGAGCTAGTTTTTCTGAAATTGTAGGTGATATATTTGGTGCATTGATACCTTCAGTGGGAATAATTCTGAACTCAAGGAAAATATATAAATTATCTACAGTGGTTGATCGTTTATCAACGGATACTGCTGGAGGGTTTCTAATGATTAATGCGGAGATGGTTGCGATTAGATCAATGGTTATGCAAAATCGACTTGCGCTTGATATAATATTAGCAAAAGAGGGCGGAGTCTTTAAATTGTTGAAAACGAAACATTGTTGCACGTATATTCCTGACCAAAGTGCAGAAATCGGAACGTATATAAAGAATATAACAAAACTTGAGAATGAACTGAAACCAATGGAAGTTGATAGTATATGGGAAAGATTGACAAATAGCATTGCGTCAATTGGTACCTGGTTTACTAATGTAGGAAAAGGACTTATAGGTCAAATATTAGTACCCTTAGTAGGGATAGCAATAATAGTAGTCAATAATGATATGGTGCAAATGTTGTAGAAAGAATGAAACATATAGAGTGACAGGAAAAGGCAAGAAACGGAAATTTGATGAAATTGAATTAGAAGATCTGAAAAGTGAAATATACAAGAAACTGAAAGGAGAAGATAAGAATAGAAAATGTAAAAAATGAGACTGTGACAAAAATATGCTAGAAGTTGGCATCTGGTTGTGGGTAGTTTTGATGGCTCAGAAACGCCATCAGAGAGGGGATTGATGGAGCAAGGACTCACAAAGAGACTTGTTCGTAAGCAATCCTCTCACCGTATTAATTAATTAAAACTTTGTAATGTCTTTATTAATAAGTGCATACACTACACCGTATCCGAGAGACGCTTGCCTATGTGTTTAAAACTAATAAGTAATCCTTGTCTAATCCAAAATGGCCGCAAAAGCACGGGAACTCCATTGCGCATGTGTCAACCATATCACGTGGTATGATATCTTTCTTTTCTTGGAGGGAATCTTTGCTTCTGCGCAGTATGTGCTAAAATGGCTGCTTAATGTTCTCAGGTGCTAAAGCTCACGCATTTGCTGCAATTAATAATGTGGTATTCTAACGCTACTAATGCGGGATAGATTTTATAATTAAATGGGAATAGAGTAGAAGTAGGGGGCATACAGTGAAAACATATATTTTTGATTTTAATATGTTTCTTCTTTGATTTCTATTAGTTCGTAAAATGGGCCTGGGTTAACCAAACAGCAGCTCAAGAGCCATGGAACGTGCGCATGCGCTCTGAAAATTAACAAGACAAAGCGATGAAGTCAACTTGGAAGATATCCAAGGACACAACCCGTTGGTCACCTCCACTGTACAGCTGAGATGTTCTATCAATTGCAACAATGTATATACATTTTGTATTAAATTTGTCGTGAGACGGGTGGGAAATAAAGCAAATGTATTAATTGTGAGGGGCGGTATTTTAAAAACAATGGGCTTAAAGAAATTGAACTAAAATGTCATGGTGTGAGGATCAACCCCCTGTCCCTGTCCAATCAGAAGTAGTGGGCCCATAAATTTGAAACATTAATGGGAGGTACCTGGGTGTAGAAGGGTATAATAGATATAGAATTAGCTAATTAGTTAGATCAGGCTTTGGTGCTCAACGAGCTGATTGATTGCAGACTGAACCGCTGTCCAGAGAGGTCCTGAGGCCGGGGCGGTGGATTCCATTAGAAAGAAGACACGGAAGAATCAAGGAGGAATGAAGTGTCAGAGAGGGGAACGACGCAGGCGTCTTTGATAGAGAGGTCACCTATCCTGTTCTGAACCTGGTCCGGAGGTCTTTGGTCTTCATCCTTCTTGGGACCCATCTTTCCAACTCCTTGGCCAAGGGGTTTGGTTCTCACACTCTTAGGTAACTATAAGCGTAAACCTTTAGCTGTACTGCTGTCTCTATCTTCTTCTTTCTGAGGGACCGTCATTTGATTAAATAGGTGATTATTTAGTATACTTCCTCCTTGATATGCGATTAAGTATTATGTGGTTTGTAATTTACTCTGCTAAAGAATTTAGATAAATATTTTAAAACTTCCTGAGTCAGTGATTATTTCAGATTTATGAATTGCATTATATTTTCTCATTTTAAACTTCCCAATTATCAAAGGGTCCATTGGTAAGTCATTACTCTTAATCAAAGGTAATTGGTAGCAGGGAGATTGATAAAGAGTACAACTGACCCACCAGCGGAAATTGCTAGCGTAGTATGAATGAATGGGCCCAGGTGAGTATTCGGTGTATGAATGCTTGTTGCTAGTAACCCGCTGGATCAATACTTTAGGTCCCTGGTCCCAACTGCCTCCTCCTTGACTGCTGTTGTGTTCTCCACCTTGTCTTCTTCAACCTTTAAAACGGACTCAGGGATCTTTGTGACATCTTCCTCATGTCCCCCTTTTGGTGTCTCCAGGCAAATTCCACTTCTCTTGCTCACCTCTCTTTCTTTGGCCACCTGGTCAATCCTCCCAAGAAGGATCAGAATTCCTTCCATTATGGCTACTATCAATGCCATCCACACCCATATACCCTCAACCTGAGCCTTTTTCTTCTAACTTTTATTTTGTGCCATAAGCTGAAAATCCAGTAAACCACAACAATTGCTTTTGCTTTACTATCAGTCAGTAAAAAAAATGCATCAGTCACCCTTGAGTATGAGAGAATGCTGATATGTAAGCCTCACATTGACTTTTGCAGCAATAGATCAATTTTAAATTAGCACTACAGTTGTTTACAATGATTTGTCTCTTGATTGAATATGAATTGTGCTACTGTGTATACTGTTTGGAGCAAGGCTTTTAGTGAGTCTTCCTATTATAACCCACAGTATTCCGCGACAATCAACACTTGCCAGGTACTGAAAACTTAAACCCAGACCTACACCACATAAAGCAAAAGACACACAGATGAAGGACGGAATGCAGAGCAAATCAAACATTCCCCCTCAGCCAATAGATCTGGGTTAAATCCATCGTTCTTTTACTCACCATGCCACCCCAGTATAGACCCAGCCATACGCAAATCAGTCTTGACCCTGTGTCTCATGGTAACAGTCCATAAAAGTATCATACACAACACTCTTAATGAATATGTGTATTATCCAGGGCACAGTTCTTTATTGGTCTATGCTGTCTAAGGGGCCTGTTCACAAACTGCATTTTGAAGTACATCTAGTAGTACTACAGTTGTGCTACTCACATATTACAGAATGCTATTCACAAATCTACCTGCAGAGGTCTCCACTTCCACCTCTCTGTCTTTTCTGTTCGGAGCTCTCTGCCCAGGCTGCGGAGATCGCTACCTATAAAAGCCTATGTTTTAGCAGTAAATGTGGGAGGGACTTGAGAAGTGGCTGGAAAATGAAGAATACTTAGGACCTGATTTAGATTTTGGCGGACGGGCTACTCCATCACAATGGTGACTGATATCCCCTCCCCCGAAAGATAAATCTCATAGGATATTTTGAGATTTATATTTCGGCAGATGGGATATCTGTCACAGTTGTGAAGGAGTAACCCGTCCGCCGAAATCTAAATCAAGCCCTTAGTAATAAATAGGAGGGACTGTGGGAGGATTAGGAAAGGGTTAAGGGAGGACTAGGGAGGGGTTTTAGGAAGGGAAATGCACGGACCAACAAAAGATTAAGTGCATTACCATTCACAAACTGCACTTCTAAAGTTACTACAACTAAAAAGTAGGAAATGTACTCCAGCTCAGATGGGTGGGTGCTATGGAGCATTTCTGAAAGTTAGAAAAATACTTTGACACAGTCAGCATTGTACAACATGACTAAAAAAATTGACACTGTGCCATTGGTCCAGTGCCAATCAGGGATCGATAATCAATATTAACACAATTACTGGCCCATACTCATACACCCAACAAACCAAATCCCTGTTGCGCTGTTCAAGTTTGACTTCAATCAGTTATTCATATATACAGGATCATATCTAACACACTAAATACATAACTAAACCTGTATATCAACTCTCTTTCCTCTGGTCGATGGACCTACAGTTGAGAAGTTGATGATAATAATTAGTACTTAACTATCTATGTATTCTACTAAATAAACCACAAACTCAGTGTAAGGTTAACAGTGTTTATCGCAAAATAATGTGAAAGTATGATACTCATCATGTACAGGTTTACAAAACAAACAAAGATTTGATCACAGAGAGAGAACATTAATCAGAGCAAACAGTGTCAAACTCATATCAAAATGAACAATTATGCAAATGAGGGAGTGGATAGATGAAGAGACAGCAGATTCAGAGACAAATATACATTTGCAAATGATATTGCAAAGTACGGATCATTTAGCTATACTAACCTAAATATTTCAGTGGAAAATCTACCCCCTGGCCATGGGAATAGATGGGGGTTCCCCGAGAAGGTTCAGGGAACAAAGAGTATGACAGGAACAAGAAATAAGTAGGCCTCAATCTGGATACAGCAAACCGACGAACAGCAACGATCTCCCTCTCTCTAGCTTCTCCAAAGACGCGCACCCACCACCCCCTAGGCACCCCAGTTATACCCTAAAAACTACATGTCCAACCCATCATTGTAGCAACATTTCAGAAACTTAGTCTCTCATTGGTCAGTTTAGGGGGTGTTCTATCATACCACCATAGTCACGTCCATGTTTTCACAGCATTCTTTGTTTTACAATTTTCTCATTACGTTAACCACATCTCATGAATACACATTTCCTCCAACACGTAACATGTTGCAAGTCTCCCCACTTTCTTTGTTCGCCTCTGCAGTTTCTGCGGAAGAAGTTTGTACATTTGCACTTGATCCCACGCCCATCCTTCTGTTACTTGGCAGACATACAATAATCCTTGAAGGTTATCAGCCGTTGCCTTCTCCATTCTCTCTCCGAGCTCGATTTTCAGCGTATTTATTCGTATTTTATTTCTTTAACCCTCGACTGACATGCAAAGCTGTAGGCTCATGCGTGCATCACTACGATGAACAAAACACAAACTATTATTTTCATGAAATAAAATTCTCACTGTTCGCCACCCACCATTGCACTATTCCCCGTGGTATTTCTAACAAGAGCATTAATGTGCATAAAGCTGCATTATTATTATTTTAAAGCAGAACGCAAATGCGGCCTAGTTTTCATGCATTAGTCCACGCATTAGTGCACGCATGCGCAAAAGCATTTCCCCGTGTTTTTCGTGTTCTTGCATGTTATTTTCACAGCACACTGTTAGTAAAATGTTACTGAGGACTTAATCCGAGCAGGTTTTATTTTCTCTAAACCCTGCTCCATCACCATTGCTTTTTTTCCGGTGATTTGAAGTTCTTAAATGGTGACAGATGTTTTATGTGACAATAAGTCTACACCATGTGTTCACTTTCCTAACACAATTTCACAATTTTTCTGTTTGAGAAACCAATCCTGATTTTCCAGTTAGTTTTCTAACATGATTTTCACAATTTTTCGGTTTAAGAAGGCAATCCTGATTTTCCATGTAGGAAGGTACCCTTTATTAACTGATTGAATAATATGCACCCCTTTTGATTTAATTTGTTTTTACAGTCAGCTTAACTTAAACAGCTTTTTGTCCAAATACTGTAATTAGATTAAATAAGTGCGACAACATTAGGTAAAACAATATGAGAAAGTGATAAAGGTGCAAGAAAATTGCTGCCAATATTTCCATGAAACAGTGTATATGTAGTATCTTCATGTTATGTTTGTAGTGTTCCCCTTTACCTTGTAACTAGCTGCTCAGCCAGTGTGAGTGTTCTGTGTGGAATCTTGACATGAGTGGAATGCTTGGGAGCCTGGTGTGTGTGAGAGTTGGAAGATGGGCTGAGCAGCTAGCAGGCTGCTCCTTGTGGGGCTGTTACCTTTGATGTTATGGACTTCAATAAATAACTTGATAGACACTTCCTGGCTACGTCTGCTGTGTCACCTCTACTCAAGGAACTCAGTTCATTACAGTATAATAACTCCAGGTAAGCGCAGAGCCAACAGCAAGGCCATGAGAATAGTACGCAAATTAGACACATTTACAATTCTCTAAACTGCGCCCACAGCTAGTAATGAGCCACAAAGGTCAAAATCGACCTACAAACAATATTAATACTGAGACCACAAAAAGTCCTAGCACAGGGCAGAATGATGGGTGAACCCTGGGTTTTTGTGTCCCAGCGCGAACATCATGTAGTTATGGCAGACATCCCTTTCATGTGGATAGCTTTCACGTCAACAAAATGTAGGCTGCCGTGGATACAGGGACGACTCCTCCGTTAAGGGGGAGGAGTGTGGTCCTACTAACTAAATTGCCCCCAGAGATGGAAAAATAACATGGTAATAAAGTTCATTTATTACCAGTTTATTTTTCAAAACCCTGAGCCGAGCGTCAGTACGGGGGACTGGGCTTTCTGATTTCTGCTGCTGCCAGTCAGGCAGCAGCAGAAAGGAGTGATGGGCAGGGCACTTTAAGTTTAAGGTGCACATGTCTCTTTAATCGGCCAGCTTGCGACGGCCAGCCAGACAGGAGCATTTTAAACCTCTCTAACCCAGCTGTCTAAGGCAGCTGGGTTAGAAACAGCATCGGGCTCCAGTGTCCTCGGGAGCGCCAAAGGAGGCCGCTCCATCGAATCCTGGCGCCTCTTTCATGCTGCATGAAAGCACTGCCAGGACTGGTTCCTGCAGTTTATTGGGTCCTGTGTTGGAACCTGCCTGCCTGGAGAAGACCTGAGCAAGGAGGACATTGCGCCAGGAAGGTAAGTGTAATTATTTTTTTTAACTTTTATTTTTGTCCCAGCCACCTCACCACCCTCCGTACATGCCAGCTGCCACTGCTTGGATACTGTGCATTTCCCGTGAAGTGCGGCCTGTGCTGATTATAACAAGCAAGGACGGTGGTGGAGGGGGGTTACAGGGCAAGCAATATTAAAAATCGCTATGACATGATCAGCGCTGGCCGTGGTATGACGCTTTTTTTCTGGCTGGCAGTAGGGGTGGGGAAAGCATCAATGGGGGCTGGGAGGATGGGGCAATCGACAACAGCAGCATAATCCTTTTCATAAGAAAACCTTTACAAGCACTAAACTAATATAAACAAGCATTGGCAAAGCCAATAGGTCTCGCCTATCAAAAGCTATTTGCTTTGCCAATATGTGTTAGCTATGTTGTACGCCAGCGTGATTACAGTTCAGCATGACTAACAGTTAGTGGGGTAAAGGAGAGTGGCGTGGAGTGAAGCGTTGTAAAGTGGAGTAGAGGAAAGTGTTATGCAGTGACGTGGAGTATTGTACCATAGAGTTGAGTGGCGTGGAGTGGAGTGAAGTGGAGTGTTGTGGAGGGAGTAGAGTGTCATAGAGTGGAAGGGCATATAGTGGAGTATAGTGCCAGAGTGGAGTAGAGTGGAGTGACACAGAGTGTTGTTGAGAGATGTAGAGCAGAGTGGAGTGGCTTAGAGGGTGTTGCGTAGAGTGGATTACAGTGTTGTAGAGTGCCATAGTACAGAGTAGATTGTCTTAGAGTGTTGTATTCCTCCTAGGGTGTCCGTATATAGGTTTTCCTGTATCATGTCCTTATATAGGCACAATTCGCCTTGCCCTTATATAGGCATAAAATCCAAGTCCTTATTTAGGCATTAAACCGTGCACTCCAAATACAGGCATGGTCTCCGACATCCGTCCACCCTAACGTCACAACGAGTTCTTGAAGAACAGACCCTTAGGCTTCGGGAGTTTCCCTAGCACAGGACTATTGATTTCTTCAAGGACTCATCTATTATGCATGAACCGTTATACCTTAGGGGTTCATTCATGACGTCTTCCGCTGTCCGATTCACGTCAATGCTAACATTCTGAGGTACCTCTCAGGTATAAATATACCTTCCCTAGCCCTTGTAAACTAGAGGAGACCTCGACTTCAGAGGAGCCCGTTTCCCGGCCTGATGCACTGAGAAGACGCTGTCATCCCTGCACGCAGAGAGTCCAGCTTCCAGTGATCTGACTTCCCTTGCGGGGTGTTGGAGTTCGAGTCTGGCAAGAGATTCCTACCTCTCTCATTCTTAAGGTATGGGGCTGACTAGAACCTAGAGGGACTCTTGGCATACTAGGCATACTAGGCTTAACATACTCTTAGTATACCATAGTAAGGAATACTTCACCTACTTCATACCTCTCCCTACACCTAGGTTAGGTTAGGAACATTGGGGTAGAACTAGCTTAGAAACGCATCGTATGAGTACTCGCATTTTTAGTCTATGTTATTTA
The DNA here is from genome assembly GCA_963921515.1 of Calotriton arnoldi. Taxonomy (NCBI): domain Eukaryota; kingdom Metazoa; phylum Chordata; class Amphibia; order Caudata; family Salamandridae; genus Calotriton; species Calotriton arnoldi. Next base: position 2,539,288 of record CAWUFW010001691.1, on the reverse strand, counting down.
TGTAAATGAATATCTGCTAAAGATCATGCTAGCGCAGTATTATTTATTTCTACTGCTTACGCTGTACATTATTTATCTATTTTAGAGGACAGTGGTCCCTAGACAATTCGATGAAATATAAAGTTAAATATAGACCCAGTCAGTACTATATTGTCTGTCCAGCCGGACAGTTTGTAAAATGTACGTCAGCAGGACGCAGGCTGTGTCCCGCTTGTAAATTCTTGTCTTAATTGGTTTTATACAATCACTGTATATTAATAAACTGTCCGGCTGGACAGACAATATAGTACTGACTGGGTCTATATTTAACTTTATATTTCATCGAATTGTCTAGGGACCACTGTCCTCTAAAATAGTCAATGTACCCAAGGTCCCTGACCAATAGCATATTGGGTTCCCTTGTTTTTTGTAACAGTACATTATTTATCTTGCATACTGTCTTGTGATCGTAACAGCACATTTTACTTACACAAGAAACAAGACTGTTCAATAAACCTTTTATTGAAACGCCCGTCTATTCTTTCTGTGTAACTTTGAGGAAAACTAAGTATGCACGAGTGAGCTGAGTGAAATAGTTATCTATTGTTTCCATGACTCTGGGACACGTTCTGATTCTAAAGGGAAACAAAGTGGTCATGTTTTGCGGCTGCCAGAAACTACTCCCTTCTTGTTTATCAAGGAGTTTCTAGTGGCCTCTGAGCTAGCTGGCACAAGTAATTAAGTTTAATATACTTGATAGGGACATACTGACCTTAGTCCTATGTCAAACCTATAGGGGATATTATTCCAATGCGCAGAGCCTATTAGGGAAATAGGAGCTACACTACATGGCGCCCAACGGTTTGGTAAGGCGGTAATTTAATGTTAGATACTGAGTAACTCAGCCGTGCTTTTTCTCTCAGAGACCCCTACCCATAGACTCCAAAAGACGTCTGGAGTGGGCAGGGTTAAGTATCCGCCACAGCTACATAGGGAAACACCCTATATATTAGCTGTTTGGTTTGCTCAACGTTGAAGGATACAGTGTTCCAAAATATTGTGCACCTTATCTTTGTTTCCTTGAAACTTGTTCTACATTTTTCGAACAACAAAATGCCTGACTCCGACGATGCCACCGGAAACGGTGGAGCTATGGCTGATCCAGCCCAAGCAGCAGTTTTTAACTTTACCGGTTTAAACGAAACCAAGGAGGGTGTCATAGACATCCATCCAAACTTAAGAAGAGCCATCACTCTAAAACTCATAAAACATGGCCTACCACCAAGAGGCGGTAGAGCAGTTTTCATGATAGAGGCACACGAATCCTTTCAGACAGAGATATTCTATTCATGGGTAATATTTCCTGAATCCAATTCAGTAACACACATGTTTTACTTCTACAAAGAAGATGATCCACCAGAGGAATACATTCCTTTTGAGGATATAGAAATTCCATTAACATACCAGGAGCATCAGCTCTGGTTTAAAGGCGCCCTAAACATCACAGAAACATTACCAGGCTCGGTCCACTAGGTAGACCAGGAGCCACATGGCCGATTTTAGCCGGCTATACACCTCATCCTGACATTGAAGAAATGTCAGACGAGGAACTACTTGTTCAACTACAAGAATTAATAAAATTCTACAGAGAATTGGTTCAATATGTCATGCGGACTTTCACAGTCCAACCACCATTGACACTTCCAAATCAAATTCCTCAACAAGGGAATACACTAAAAATTACACCACAGACTCTATACGCAGTCATGGGTAAAATACCCACAAAACGTGAGCAAATTCCATTCTGGATAGCTAAAAAAATTACTCAAATCGAAGCAGTATTTCCAAATACTAGCCCGTATGAGAAACACAGAATCCTAACAATCAGTTTACCGATGGGGATCACACCACAACTGGAAGACTGCACCACTCGGGGCTCAGTCTTTGCTGCCATCTATACTAAAACACATGGCATTCCGTCAATTGCGGTAATACCTGATGTCCTGAAACAAATTCAAAATGAATACGGGGCAGAGCCTGCTCTAAATTTAGGTATGAAATTACTGAAAAATTTCGACCAGGTCTCAACAATAATATTATCTAATATTAAAGGGGAGGCAGCAGCAGTGGCGATCCGCCAAAAATTAAGGGAATTCGATGTTACAGAACATCAGACAGAGCTACCCAGAATAATAGAACAATCTTATGCAGAATTAGGCAGAGATAGTTTGGGTGGAAGACCAGTGAAGCCAAAACTATCTGAAAGTCCTGAGAAGGACTCTATTAAACAAACTCCTACATCTTCTAAAAAGAAGTGGGAAACTAATAAACAAAATTAAAACGAGAAACGTTCTCAATCCCGAGGTAGGTCTCCTCAAAAGGAGCCCTCTGAAAGGAGGTATAACCTCAGGAATAGGGATAATTTGAGAAAACCTGACGGGTATCAAGATACTGATACACGTTCCTCTCGTCCCTTTCAGATCTCATCACAGACTTCGGAAAGAAGAGGACGGTCAGAACATAGAGAAGAACGCGTGAAATCCAAGGAAGAAAAACACGCTACAAAGAATAAAACAAAACCTCAATTCTCCAAAAAGAAAGTAGGAGGTCTAAAGATCAGACATGCCGAGAATACTGAGAACACAACTCAAGAACGGAGAATGGGCTCAGACAATGCTGGACAGTGCAGCAGAAGTCACAATAGCTCGCCAGAACCTGAAGGAACTTCTGGAGATAGTGGACTTGAATGAGTACATTACAGTTGAGACTGTGGACACCAGGGTTAGTACTCCACAAAAGTTATATGAAATAACACTCCGGATGGAGGGAGACATACCTAGACAGGTAAAAGCACTTTTTTGGGAAAGACTATCAAGGGGCTATGACATACTTCTAGCAGAAAAAGACTGGCCGCCACAATTTGTCAGGGAGTGCCCACACGGCGAGGACATTATTATGCCTGCCTTCTCCAACCACATTCCAATTCACCTAAAATATACAAATACCAGGAAATGGGCAGTAGCCCAGGCCCCAGCATTATATAAAAATCATGTAGGATGGGATGAGGACTCACCTCACGATAAAATACATCTGAAACATGAACCAACTGCACAAAGGCAGTACCCGATAAAGCAAGAAGCTAAAAAACAGGTCAGGGAGATCTTAGATCAACTTGAATACCAAGGGGTGATTGAAACATGCACCTCCTCAATGAACAATCCTTTGTTTCCTGTCTCCAAACCAGACAACACCTATCGTCTAGTTTTGGATTACAGACACTTAAACACTTGTTCTAAAACTTTTGCAGTGCAAAATGCACATAGCACAGCATTAATGAATAACATTGTGCGTAAAAAATATAAAACCACACTAGACATCTCAAATGGTTTCTTTTGTCAAAACATAGCACCTGAAAGCAGGTACTTAACAGCATTCTCCATAATGGGGACCCAGCGTCAATTTTGTCGACTCCCACAAGGGTTCAAGAACAGCCAAGGGTTATTCTCAGCGAGAGTAACAGAGTTACTACAAATTTATGACAATGAGGCATTGTCCTATGTCGATGACATCTATCTGACAGACGATGACCTGGACAAACACTTGAACAGGGTGAGCACCATTATACTGGGCTTCGCCTCTGAGGGCTACAAATTCAACTTTAAAAAGTCCAGAATTGCCCATCTCAATGTCCTATTTCTAGGATATGAGCTTTCAAGTGAAGGCAAGAGCTTGGCAGCTAACTTTTTAGAGAAGTGTGCGCTGCTTTAACCTCCAAAAACGCTAAAAAACGTACAATCCATCCTGGGTTTCCTCAATTTTGGAAGAACATACATTCTAAATTACGCAGAAAGGGTTAAACCTCTCTACGCATTAATCAAACCTGATTTTTCTATCAAGAATTGGACACAAGAACACACAGAAATCTTGCGTTCACTCCAGGCTAACATGTTAGCAACAAATCACTTACAAACACGCGTAAGTCAACGCAACCTGGTGATGCGAATAATTTCGGGTCAATGCGGATTCACCTACTTAACCTTCAATGAGGGTGAAAAAATACCAATCGCTTACAAATCTCATTTGTACACACAAGCGGAAATGCGCTTCACTTCAACTGAAAAAATTCTGACAGCAGTTCAAACCGCTGTAGCAAAAGAAAGAGCCTTAGCCCAAGGGAAACGCATTATTGTCGTAACCCCAGTACCGGCTTTAGAAGCGGTCACAAAAGCGAGCATTCCAAATGCTAAAGCATTACATCTAAGATGGATACAATGGGTTATTTCTCTTGCTGCAACAGATGTTGAATATGTTTTTGATCCAGATTTAAAAACACAAGCATTCCTGCAATATGAACAAGAATGTCCTCTGCCCTCTGAAATTCTGCCTCTCGATCAGTACGAATTCATAATTTACACTGACGGATCCGCACAGCCCGCAACAGGGAGTAAGCATGCTTACAGTGCAGCGTGTGCAGTCGTTAAGGGTCGCATGCGAGATGGCATCTTCAGACCTATGATCACAAAAACTCAATCTCTAGGAGATTGTACAGCTCAGCGAGCTGAACTACAAGCATTCAAACTGGCACTTGAAAGTACAGATCGAGAATTCCCCACACTGATAGTGTGCGATTCCTTTTACTGTGTTCAGTCGTATAATGAATATATACAAAACTGGCTTGAAAATGGGTTCAAAGATGCGAAACGTGGCACAATAAAGCACAAAACGCTTTGGGAGCAAGTAGTTCAGTTGAAAAATGAACTACCAAAGGCTCACGTGATCCACACACTGAGTCATCAACGTGATGGCGTTCACGTTGCAGGGAATTCATTGGCTGACAAAGCCGCAAAGGGGGCTGTTCAGACGGCTTCCGTAGCTGCGATCACTCGTTCAAAAACGAAAATAGACGGTGAGATAATGTTGGCTGTCAATGCTTCAAGCAAGGGCAGCAGTGCAGCGTTACCAAAAAAGTTTCCACTCAAGTACTCTTATGTAATTGATGCGAACAACGTTCCTTTTGCTCGAATCCCTGGAGTGGGGGATAGGGTAATTCCAAACAAGGAACGTAGATTAGGACTAATCCTAGCAGCACACGAAGGGATAGCTTCTGCCCATGCAGGTGTTTCTGCAACAGTATCTTTACTCAAGCAAAGATATTGGTGGCCTGGCATTAGAAAACAAACAAAGAACTATGTTTTAGAATGTGACACATGCCAACAGATGAAAGTTTCCACAGTGAAATGCCCTGCGCAGACACCCCTGTTAATTTCAGACAAACCATTAGCTTGTGTTTACCTGGACCACTGCGGTCCCCTGCAAAGGGACGGTAACTATAAATATATCATGGTTGCAATGGATTCTTGCTCTAGGTTCCTATGGACATGGCCTCAGCGCTCGGCTGACGCTCGAACTGTTATAAAAGATTTGCGAGTCTTTATCGGCACATACGCAATAGGCACGCTACATTCTGACCAAGGCCCTGCATTTAGCTCTCGGCCTTACAAAGAAGCCATGGCCAGTCTGGGCGTTGCATTGCGGTACTCCTCTCCATTCCATCCTGAGGGAAATTCGGTTGTGGAAAGGAAAAACCGGGACATAAAGCAGTCTATAACAGCTAGGGTATTAGGTTCGGGTGACGGGTGGGTCAAATATCTTTATGGGGTCCAACGCTCATTAAACAATCTGCCAAGAAGTTCTCTAGGGGGGGTCACTCCATATGAGGTCCTATTTGGGACAAGAATGTGGGTACCAGATCTCGATGACGTAGGCACAGTGGTGGAAAATAAAACGTTTGATATCAAAGATCGTTTGGATGTTTTACAGGAACTGAATGAGTTAAGAACGAAACAAAGCAACGTATTCCTGCAGCCAACCACCACTGGGGAAAAATCGGCGGTCCCAGCAAGGCCTGTCTGGATTCCAAAAGTTGGGATCTAGTCAGAGAAAAGATTGCGGACAAGAAGGAATTTGGACCTTCTTACAGACAACCAGTACCTGTCCTAGCAGTTCAAGGAACAAGGACAGTACTTCTGCCGCCCCTTGCTGGAAGAAAGGAGAAAAGATTTGTGTCCATCGACCTCATCAAACCACAGTATGTGGCCAATACTAAATAGTAGGCCTCGTGGACTCCGACCTAGTAGCAGACGCACTCCTCTCGCTACTATCCAAGAGGTTCAGACTGAAAGACTGATAACCATCGAGAATTCGGCTGTAACAGATGAAGGACTAAGCAACAATGCAATGGAACTCATCCCTCTTGAAAATCAAGTAACAGTTCGTCCAAATACACCTGTCTACACCAATGTAGCACGTGATCAACTGGTTCCAGCGATTTCTACAAATCCTGATGCAATTCCAACAATTGACAGAACTGCTTCTGGCTATTTCATTAACTTTGATACGTTCTCAGAAGATCCGAGTGAACCTGAAACGACGCCAGCATCATTAAAACTCAAGCAGCAAGTACAAGACTTTCTTCACTTTCTGAAAAAGACTTATTTGGTTTCTCCATGGATTGAACTCTGGATTACATATGGACTATTTGTTTTTCTGCTCTGGCTAGCTTTGGTTACAACTGTGAGCGTGCTTATAAGTGGCAGATACATCCATGTGAATACTGAAGGAAAAGACGTGAACGTACTTTTGAAACCTCATAAATCTTCCCATCGTGAAGCAAGAGACTTGTCAACAGTGAACATCACAGCCGTTCCTATACAGGATGGTATAGTGTGGGACAAAACAGATTTTGTTATCTTCGGCCCGACGGAACAATTGAAGATTCCACATTTATTTAAAATTTCACTAAGTGATCTAATCTCGTCCAGTACCTATTCTGATGATTGGGACTTTGAGACTGTTAATGACATAATGTTTGACCTAGAAAAATCTGCTGCATTTTCTAAAAATGAATATTTAGAGGGTTCATCAGACTATGAACAACTGTATTGTTATAACCACTATTTTCATCATTATTTGCATAAATCTGCATACCCTAGAAATGTGTTTATGTTTAACCAATGGGAGCATTGTCCTACACCACCACAAGGTAGTTCAAAAACATTTGCTAACAAGTTTCCATATTTTTCAGGGTACAATACATCTGATCCAGAAACGTTTTACTATAAAAATGTAAACAAAACAGGACTGAAAATTATGTTAACTAATACGAAACAGATTTACTCTGCAACATTTATTACCCAACTGTCTAGACAGGGTTTCGACTTATGGAAAGACACAATAGACACAACAACTGTCTGGGGTACTAAAGATTGGCAAGTGCAGGGGATAGAAGGTTTATTTAGAGCCTGTGTCATCCCTGAACAAATAATGTTTTTGAATGAAACTGTCCAACAAACATCTTGTCTTGGACTAGCCAAGATCAAAGAGATGAAGACACCTTCTGTACCAACACCTGCCAGTGATAATAATACACAGGCAGCGGTGACAGTTGACCAAATACTACAACTCAACAGATCTAATCCTGATTGGAGAAAATGGTTGATCTGGCCCATAGACACGAACAACTGTCAGGAAAGATTTCTGAATAAAACTCAGGGTTTTACTATTCATAGGCCAGACCCAAGATACGTCCAAAGACAGCATCCGGGGGTATTAACAACATACAGTGTAGGTAAATTATGCCTCGATTGGCTGCAGAAATCTACACTACAGGATGTGAAACAACACTTATCCTTACTTAAAGAAGACGCAGACCTTAGGGAATTCTTGCTTGGACCAAGAAAACCGCGTCAAAAACATTTCATATATGCCGGCATTTACGCTGCTTATAATGAAGCATGGAAAGTGTCACAGATGGAGGCCGCAGAACGAATACATGAACTTGATCGTATTAATTTAGAGAAAACACTCACTGTGGTCGACAATGGGTTAACAACTTTGTCCTCCAGAATATATTCATTGGACAACATTGTATCCTCTGCTATCGACATACTAGAACAAGATTTGGCGATGTTACAGCAAGGCCAATCTCAATTATGTTCTATTGTGTTATTAAGCTGGACGCTGCAATCTTTGCGTGCGGGCTATGTGCCTTGGCGTTTTATCAACACGTCAATTCTGTTTGCAGAATACAATCGAACTGATAAACAGATCGAACTGGCACAAAGAGGAGCGAAGTATACAGTGTTGAGCATTGAAAAACTGGAAAAGTTACCATTCACAGTGGCAGAAAAACCAGCTACAGAATGGCTCATTCATGGCAAAATCACATTACCTGTGACTACTTTTCAGTTTCAGTATTGCCTCAGACAAATGCAAGCAGGCAAATATGAAAGGTTGTGTAAGGATTAAGGAATACATTAAGACATCTTGGGATTTACCGTATACATATAGATGTTGGAGTGGGGATCGTGAAGTGTTTTTGAGCGGTACACACTGAAAAAGTGCACTGAGCGGTTCACTTATATGTCAGGACATTTCTTTACACGGGGCTTGCAATGGTTCTGTGGCAAATTTGTCTTGCCACCAGCAGGGTACACCAGCTGCTGTGATTAATCCAATGTTTGGACAACTTTCGAATGGGAGTTACCTCATGTTGAATGATCAGTGTTGCTGCGACATGTTGCCAGGCATCTCATATCTAGTAACGGTCAACTCCAGGGTCACTTGCTGTATGCAAGTATTGTTTGCCCCAATAGACACAGTCAGGGAGTCGCCTTTGTGGCCTTCGCTGAACGTCTCTTTTATAAGATTTGATACTTTGAGCAGAATGAAAGCCATGCTTTTACAGCAAACAGTGCCTTTGACCTCGGCCAAAGAAACCTATGATCTACAAGTAGCAAGGACTTCGGCTGAGATACAGTCTTTAATACGTACAAACTGCCCTATACATTTCGTGGAAATGATAGGACGTATCTTTAACATGTCTGATACAACAGGAATTGTACATGTATTTAGAGTATCTGCTCCGATCTGTTAGCACCTTTCCAGGCAATACTCGGAATCATCCCGAACTTTGCACATTCGGTGTTTGGTGGCATACCATTAATTCTAGCACTTGTTGCCGGAATTCTATTTCTCTTCCTGCTATTACGCTATGGCCAGCCTATTCGCAGACATCACTCCGAGCGAAATGGAGAAAGCTCTCCTTGAACGAAAGTGCCGTGAGCGAATAGTACAGCTTTGGGCATGACTCGTCTACGGGACCTGAATACCACGTGGTTCCTGTCATTCAGACCAATCTGGCAAGATTGCATCTTACCTGTCCTACGATGCCTGCTATGTGGTGAAGAATGCGTGTTAGACACCTGTCTAACATTTCCATCAGCAACGCCAACGGATGTCGATACTCTGCTGGTCCCGATAACGGCCCATGCTCTGTGTTGTCCCCAGAGGCTACCAATCCTGATGACAGCATTCATTGATATCTCACAGACGCTTCCGGCTGCTGCTGAGGTACGAGAAAGATCTACAGGCACACAGGTAACAACGGACGCGAACATTGCTGCGGCATCCTATGCTGAAAGCGATGCTTCACATCTCTGTGCAATTAATCTACTACACGAGGTGTTTCAACTGACACCAACTTCAGTGGACGATATTTTGTCTACAGAAATAGATGATCTCATGTTTACACCAGACCCGTAAACTGACTCTGATGCATCCCACAGTGTTCCAGAGATGCAGTAACAATTTGGCCTTCATACTTCAAAAACTTGGAACTCTTCCCAAATTGAACTTTTTCCCATTTTTTCGAACTAAAATGGCAATTCAATCTGCTTGAAGTAGAACTAGCCTTATAGTACAGACTTGGCGGTACTTCCACAGACACTTAGTCATCTTGTTTGTCTAAAAAGTTCATTAATTTCCATGACATGAAATGACTTTGATTTTGAACAAACTTATCAATCATTTATTTTTGTGTCACATGTAAAGATTACTGCTTCTTTCATTCATATTGCATTTTATTTTAAAATATATGCCTGAAATGAAAAGCAATGCTTAAAATGTACAGTACCTTTTGCATTCTAATAGGTTTTTTAAATGTCTTTTTAAATGGTTTTAAGAAATATTTTAGCAATATGCAGTACTCCATTTAATGTTTAGCATTTTTAAATGTTTAGCATTTTAGTATTATCGTACACACGAAAGTGGAGTGGGTATTGTATTCCTCCTGGGGTGTCCGTATATAGGTTTTCCTGTATCATGTCCTTATATAGGCACAATTCGCCCTGCCCTTATATAGGCATAAAATCCAAGTCCTTATTTAGGCATTAAACCCTGCACTCCAAATACAGGCATGGTCTCCGACATCTGTCCACCCTAACGTCACAACGAGTTCTTGAAGAACAGACCCTTAGGCTTCGGGAGTTTCCCTAGCACAGGACTATTGATTTCTTCAAGGACTCATCTATTATGCATGAACCGTTATACCTTAGGGGTTCATTCATGACGTCTTCCGCTGTCCGATTCACTTCAATGCTAACATTCTGAGGTACCTCTCAGGTATAAATATACCTTCCCTAGCCCTTGTAAACTAGAGGAGACCTCGACTTCAGAGGAGCCCGTTTCCCGGCCTGACGCACTGAGAAGACGCTGTCATCCCTGCACGCAGAGAGTCCAGCTTCCAGTGATCTGACTTCCCTTGAGGGGTGTTGGAGTTCGAGTCTGGCAAGAGATTCCTACCTCTCTCATTCTTAAGGTATGGGGCTGACTAGAACCTAGAGGGACTCTTGGCATACTAGGCATACTAGGCTTAACATACTCTTAGTATACCATAGTAAGGAATACTTCACCTACTTCATACCTCTCCCTACACCTAGGTTAGGTTAGGAACATTGGGGTAGAACTAGCTTAGAAACGCATCGTATGAGTACTCGCATTTTTAGTCTATGTTATTTATGTAAATGAATATCTGCTAAAGATCATGCTAGCGCAGTATTATTTATTTCTACTGCTTACGCTGTACATTATTTATCTTGCATACTGTCTTGTGATCGTAACAGCACATTTTACTTACACAAGAAACAAGACTGTTCAATAAACCTTTTATTGAAACGCCCGTCTATTCTTTCTGTGTAACTTTGAGGAAAACTAAGTATGCACGAGTGAGCTGAGTGAAATAGTTATTTATTGTTTCCACGACTCTGGGACACGTTCTGATTCTAAAGGGAAACAAAGTGGTCATGTTTTGCGGCTGCCAGAAACTACTCCCTTCTTGTTTATCAAGGAGTTTCTAGTGGCCTCTGAGCTAGCTGGCACAAGTAATTAAGTTTAATATACTCGATAGGGACATACTGACCTTAGTCCTATGTCAAACCTATAGGGGATATTATTCCAATGCGCAGAGCCTATTAGGGAAATAGGACCTACACTACAAGAGTGGAGTGGCATAGAGTGGAGTAGTGTAAGAGGCAGTGGAATGGCATAGAGTGGAGGAGAGGAGTGATGTGTTCTAGAATAGAGTACAGTAAAGTGGCATGGAGTGGCTTAGAAGAAGTTGTGCAGAACATCACAGAGTGGAGTACTGTTGTAGAGTGGAGAAGAGTGTTGTAGAGTCAGTGGTGTAGGGTGTCAGAGTGGAGAAGAGTTTAATGGAGTAGAGCGTCAAGTGTAGTGTTATAGAGTGGAGTGTCGTAAAGTGGAATAGAGTGGCCTAGAGTGAATTGGCTTAAAGTACAGTGGTGCAGAGTAGATTGGCATAGAGTGCAGTGGTGTTGAGGGCATTGGTTTTAAGTAAAGTGGTGTAGAGTGCAGTGACGTAGAGTAGACTGGCATAGAGTGCAGTGGTGTAGATTGTTTTGGAGTAGAGTGAAGTGACGTATCGTGGAGTGGAGTGGTTCAGGTTAGAGTGGAGTGGTGCAAGGTAAAGTGCAGAGGGGTAGAGTAGCATGGCGTAGAGTGCAGTGGCGTAGAATAGAGTGGTGCTTAGTAGACTGCAGCGGGGTAGAGTGCAGTGGCGTAGAGTAGATTGTTTCACAGCAGAGTGAATTGGCGTATAGTGGAGTGGTTCAGAGTATAGTGGAGTGGTGCTGAGTAGAGTGCAGTGGCATAGAGTAGAGTGGTGTGGAGTGCAGTGGTGCAGAATAGATTAGAGTGGCGTGTAGTGATGCAGACTGTAGTGGCATAGAGTGCATTGGCGTAAAGTTCAGTAGAGTGGCGGTAAGTTCACTGGCGGAGAGTTCCGTTTTACAGAGTAGAGTGTCTTAGAGTGCAGTGGCATAGAGTAGAATGGCATAGTGTAGGCTGGCATAGAGTAGAGTGGTGCAGAGTAGAGTGCAATGACAGAATGCAGTGGCATAGCATGCAGTCACATAGCGTGCAGTGGCATAGAGTGCAGTGATGCAGAGTAGAGTGGCGTTGAGTTCAGTGGCTGAGAGTGCAGTCTTGTAGAGTATCATAGAGTGCAGTAGTGTAGAGTAGAGTGGTGCAGAGTAGAATGGTGCAGAGTTGAGTGGTGCAAAGAGCAGTGACACAGAGTACAGTGGTGCAGAGTAGAAAGTGAGGCGTAGCGTGCAGTGGCATAGAGTGCAGTGGCGTAGATTGTTGCAGAGTAGAGTATGATGGCGTAGAGTGCAGTGGTGCAGAGAATTTGGCCTAAAGTGCAGTGGCGTGTAGTGCATTGGTTTTGAGTAAAGTGGTGTTGAGTGCATTGGCATAGAATGCAATGGTTTAAAGTAGAGGGGCTTAGAGTGCAGTGGCATACAGTAGAGTGGTACAGAGTAGAGTACAGTGGAATAGAGTGGCGCAGCATAGAGTGCAGTGGCACAGAGTGGAATGGTGCAGAGTGGAGTAGAGTGGAGTAGAGTGCACAGATATAGAGTGCAGTGGCATAGAGTAGAGTGGTGCACAGTAGATTGCAGCAGATAGAGTGCAGTGGCGTAGAGTAGATTGTTTCAGAGTAGAGTGAAGTGGCTAAGAGTGGAGTTGCTCAGAGTAGAGTGGAGTGGTGCTGGGTAGAGTGCAGAGGTGTTGAGTAGTGTGGCGTAGAGTTCAGCGGCATAGAGTAGAGTGGTGTAGAGTGCAGTGGTGCAGAATAGATTAGAGTGGCGTGGGGTGATGCAGACTGTAGTGGCATAGAGTGCATTGGCATAGAGTGCAGTAGAGTAGCGTTGAGTTCACTGGCAGAGTGCATTCTTGAAGAGTAGAGTGCCATAGAGTGCAGTGCCATAGAGTAGACTGACTTAGAGTAGGGTGGCACGGAGTAAAGTGGTGCGGAGTAGAATGGTGCAGAGGTCAGTGGCAAATAGTACAATGCAATAGAATAGAATTGTGTAGAGTGCAGTGACAGAGTGCAATGGTGTAGAGTGGCGTAGCATGCAGTCACATAGTGTGCAGTGGCATAGAATGCAGTGGTACAGAGTAGAGTGGGATTGAGTTCAGTGGCTGAGAGTGCAGTCTTGCAAAGTAGAGTGTTGCAGAGCTGCAGTCTTGTAGAGTGCAGTGGCATAGAGTAGAGTGGCATAGAGTAGAGTGGTGCAGAGTAGAATGGTGCAGAGTAGAATGGTGCAGAGTAGAGTGGTGCAGAGAGCAGTGGTGTAGAGTACAGTGGTGCAGAGTAGAATAGAGAGGCGTAGCATGAAGTGACATGGAGTGCAGTGGCATAGAGCGTTGCAGAGTAGAGTATAGTGGTGTAGAGTGCAGTGGTGCAGAGTAGTTGGCATACAGTGCAGTGGCAAAGAGTGTCATGTGGTTAAGATAGGCCCGGTTAGAACCACCATCATGTTACATGCTCATGTTTCTTAAGTTGCCTCCTTTCTTACACCGTGATTTTTTACATACATTTGCTTGCGTGTCTGTACAGGATAATATTCTCTGAAACTGCATTGCTTACATTTCCACTTCGAATGAACACTATCACGACACCTTGAACATTTAGTACAAGAGATAAAGTTCACTTGCGCAAATGTTGTTGCATATTGTTGTCCGGTAGGTGACAAAGATATCGCAATAGGAGAAACAATAGCGACCTGACTGGGGCTCCTTGTTTAACAGAGAGGAGCATTTCGCTGACACTGCGAGGTAGATGCATGACGGAATTTCAGCCCAGATCACCCACCCTAGCTAGGTAGGAATGCACTATAATAGAGTCCTTATATGCCTGCATATATTCACTGCTATAGCACAATGGTGGAATTGTTCATCCTTTTCACTTATAATGCTAATTACGCGATTCTGTTTCATTCTACTGATTATCACAGGGCACGTATTGTATACAAGAATCACAATGCTTCAATAAATATTGAAACGCCTTGCTGAGTATTTCTTTTGTATTTCTTTGGGTATGCATGAGTAACCAAACAAAAGGGTTCTAGATCTGTTACTACGATTTCCTTGGGGGATCAGGGTTGCCATGTTCTGAGGTTGCACATGCATTTGTTACCCTGTAAGGTTATGGGTGCAGATGTTGCACTGTGAGCTAGCAGGGATACAGGCCAACTTATCCTGAGGGTGTGCACGGAATCAGTCTGGCACAATCTTGACTTTTATGTTGTCCAACAAGCACATAGTTTTATCGGAGAGGTACAAGCTGTACAACATGGCGCTGCCAACATTTTAGCTTGGGTTCTTATTTAATGGATAACCTGAGTAGTTTCCTTTTGTGTACCCAAAGACCCCTATTCACCTACTAACAGGAGACATCCTTGGTGTTAGGGAACATATACTCCTCAGCTGAGTAGGTTAACCCTGTATATTGGCTGTCGGTAGTTCAAGATTGAACCTTTCAAAGGATCTCCCTGTAGTGGTCCCCTCTCCGAATTCAACACATTCTCATGGCTGACCCAGCAGCATTAAACATATCTGAAAACTGCAGACATGCAGTTACTCAGAAGCTGCTCCAACATGATCTCGCACTTGTGGGCAGGGAGGTTATCTTCGTAGATGAGGCTCACAAAGCATTTAGGTTTTCTATTCATGGGTTACATTCCCAGCAGCAAACAACAGATCAAGGCTGTTTCACACTTACACTGCACTGGTGTTGAGCACATTGGCATAGAGTGCAGTGGTTTAGAGTAGAGCAGCATAGAGGGCAGTGACGTAGAGTAGAGTGGTACAGAGTAGAGTAGAGTGGCGTAGAGTGGTGCAGCATAGAATGCAGTGGCATAGAGTGGAGTGGTGTAGAGTGGAGTACAGTGACATAGAGTGCAGAGGCATAGAGTGCAGCGACATAGAGTGAATTGTTTCAGAGTAGAGTGAAGTGGCATAGAGGGGAATGGTGCAGGGTAGAGTGCTGTGGTGCAGCGTGGAGCGCAGTGGCATAGAGTGGTGTAGAGTAGAGTGGCGTTTAGTGGAGTAGCATAGAGTGGAGTGGCATAGAGTTGAGTGGTGTAGAGTGTAATGCATAGAGTGGAGTGGTACAGAGCGGAGTAGAGTGGCATAGATTGTTTCATAATAGAGTGAAGTGGTGTAGAGTGGAATGGTGCAGGGTAGAGTGGAGTGGTTCAGTGTAGAGTGCAGTGGCATAGAGTAGTGGCATAGAGTGCAGTGCCATAAAGTGTAGTGTTGCAGAGTAGTGTGGCATAGAATGGAGTGGCGTAGACTGGAGTGGTGAAGAGTAAAGTGAACTGGCCTAGAATAGAATGGTGTCGAGTGCAGTGGTCAGAACTGAGTGTGGAAAAGTGCACAGGCATAGAATAGAGTGGTGCAGAGTAGAGTAGAGAGACTTAGGGGCACATGCATCAAACTTCATTTTTGCGATTACCAAATAGCTATCTTTAAGAAATCGCTATTTGGTAATCGCAAAATTCAATGCATCAATAAAGGGTGCAAATAGCGATTCTCTAATTGCGATTCCTTAAGAATCGCAATCGCAATTAGGGAATCGCTATTTGCTATTGCGACTCCTTTCTTTCCTATGGGCCTCAAGGCCCATTGGTGGGAATGGTCATGCATTGCCTAAATTGCGATTACCTAATTGGTAATTAGCGTTTCCTAAATGCACAGTTCGCATTTAGGAAAGGCTTCTTCATGTGCATTAGGGAATCGCAAATTGCGATTCCCTATTAGCATTTGCAATTTAGGTAATCGCAAGATATTGCGAATACCTAAATTGCGAATCCAAAAACTTTCATGCATAGCAAAAGGCCATTTTGCGATCGCAAATGGCCGATTTTTGCGAATCGCACTGTTTGCGATCGCAAAATTGCTTGATGCATGTGCCCCTTAGAGTCCGGTGTTGAGGGGCGTGGCTTCGGAGCCAATGGAGATGGCCGCGGATCGGGAGAGCTCCGTGGCGGCGTGAGGCAGCGGACGTCCTCCAGGCTGCAATTCCTGAAATTCGGACTCCAAAACCGATCATACATGGATCGGAACTCCTGCTACACCGTCTACGACCTCTGTGAATAACCGGGGTGAGCACTAACAATGATTATTTGACTTTCTTCATCGGCCGCGGCTGACGCGTAATTGCGGCCGCCATTTTGTATTTCTCCCGCTTCCTTCGTATGCCGCCTGATTGCCTCAAGCACCTGTTGCCTCACAACATAATGCGCAACTGGCATTTCCTCAACGTTTTTTCTTAACTCTTCACCAGGCACATCTCCTATTGACCATTATTATATGCACAATAATTTCCTTGGCATAAATTACTTATTTCCCCTTTTCTCCTCAAGTGCTTATATAAACTGTCGTTGAAAGTCACTTCTACAGTTGGACTTTTACTATCAAAACAGTGGTTTCTACGCTATCATTGAGGAGGTCTCTCTCTCATTATCTTTCATGGCAAAGCCCTGCTCTAACCACATTGGTGCTCAACCTAATAACTTTACCTCAATGGAGGACCATAACCCTTTTAGTATTTTGCAAGAGCATATGGAGGACGCAGTTTCTGGACCTTTGGTTACAAATGGCTCGACACCTAACACACCTCGCTCCAATTCCAAGCCAGGTTCCAAAATGCCCTCCGCCTCAATGTCTGGCAAAAGAGTCAAGAAAGACCCTTCCTCTCCTAATACTCCTCCTTCTTCAATTTCTATAGAATTACTCCTTGAGGAAATTCGTGCTCTTAAGCCCTATATGGAGGAAACCAATATCCGACTTCAAAGCCTTGAAGATAATTGGTCACATACGGAGCAAAGAGTCGAAAATTTAGAGAGACGAATTGAATCTGTTCAAGTTGTCACCGACCAGGTTCCATCTATGCACAGAGAGATAGCTCACCTTAAACAACAGGTAGAAAATTTGGAAAATCGCAACAGGCATAATAACCTACGCATTTACGGTCTTGTTGAAGGACTCGAAGGCTCAGACCATCTCTCCTTTTTCCAATCCTTCCTTCCAACTCTTCTTGGTTTTCCTGAGTCCCCATCATTGAATATTCAACGGGCGCACCGCTTAGGGCAAGGCCCTCGCTCTCCATCTTCTTCGGCTAAACCTAGAGGAGTTATCTTGTATTTTCTGGAATACACCGACTTGCTCAGAGTTCTCCATGCCGCCAAACAGAAAGGGAAAATTTATTGGAATGGTTCTAATCTTTTCTTCACTCAAGACTATGCCAAGGCGACAGCGGATCGTAGGAAAAAGTTCTTGGACATGAGACCTGCCCTTCGAAATCTGAATGCTAGATATGGTTTGTTCCATCCCTGCCTTTTCAAGGTGACCTACAATAACAAAACAACAAACTATGAGGATCCTTCAATTCTTCAACATTTCCTGGACACTTGCAGAGATGAATCTATGGTCATTCCTCGGTCATCGATGAATTGATTGTTCCATTAATGTCTGTTGTTGCTTGTATTTCTCCTTCTTGATCCACCCCTCTTCGTTGTATCGTCATATCCTTTGTTAATAATTTCTTTTTCCTTCTCTACCAGGTGCAGTTTTGTGGTCCCTCGATATATGTCTCCTTCAATCTGCCTGGATGATGTCCCTCCTTGCCGTCTTCGTCCTGGGGTTTCCTGTTCGGCGTGCTGTCTCACCTATGTGGCTTCACCAACCCCGCACTTGATGTTTGTTCGTGGTATGCCTTTTTGTTTCCCTTCTTTATTTTCAATTGTCTGATTTGTATTGTTTATTTTATGTTCTCTGTTATGTTTTTCCCTTCTCCTCATCTTTTTACTTCGTAACTTTCTTCTTTCTTATGCTTCTTGATATTTATCCTGTTCCCTCCTCTCCCCTTTCCTTTTTACTGAAACATTACCTCTATTTCCATACTTTTATCCTTTTTCTTTCTCTTATTAGTAAATTTAATGGTTTCGCTGTTCGCTTATTAATTGTTCATGTTAAAATTTTTGGTCATATTCAGGGTTACTACATGGAATGTTAAGGGAATAAGTAATCCTATAAAAAGACAACGGGTATTAACCCACTTCGCTAAACTAAAAACGGATATTGCACTACTTCAAGAATCACACCTATCTGATGCTGAGGCATCCAAACTGAAAAGATGTTGGGTAGGCAATGTATTCTCGTCTCCGGCTTTAGGTAAGAAGAATGATGTTTTGATTCTTTGTCACAAAAAACTCCAGGTTTCAGTTGTTCATCAAGAATCGGATTCAGAAGGCCGCTGGGTTATTGTTAAACTTCTTATTAATCAGATACCTTTAGTTCTGTTCAATGTTTATGGGCCAGTTAATGTTGACAAAGTTTTTTGGACACAAATCTCTGATAAGCTCCTTTTATTTGATGACGATTATATTGTTTTTGGTGGTGACTGTAATCAAATAATTGACCCAGTTTTAGACAGACATTCCTCAGTTAAGTTTGTTAACACTAAGATGCACTCACAATTTACCTCCACTATACGCCGCAAATCTCTAGTTGATATTTGGAGGCTCTGTAATCCGGATCTCCGAGAATACAGTTTTTACTCTCCTCCGCACCAATCACAATCCCGAATTAACTACTTCTTTTTAAGTAAATCCTTATCTCAACAGGTTCTTCACTCCGAAATAGGTTCCATTTTAATATCAGATCATGCCCCAGTTTATGTTGACCTTGATTTGATACCTTTTACCCCACATACTGGTAGATGGCGCTTTAATAATACTTTATTAACCGATCCTAATTTTTCTAGCCAATTTAGCTCCTTTATCTCTGAATTCTTTTCTCTCAACTCAACTCCAGACTCTTCCCCTGCAATGGTTTGGGACTCTTTTAAGGCTACAGCCCGAGGCTTTATAATAAATTTTGTCTCACAAAAGAAGAAATTTTTTGACGCTCAAACTGCCCAATTACTCACTAAGATTAAACAATTGGAATATACTTATTATCACTCAAATACTGAATCCTCTTTAAAAAATCTTATTGATGCGAAATTCACTTTCAACAAAATGTCCACGGAAGCGGCTTCTGCCTATCTTTTAAAGAGCAGTTCTCGTTACTATGGAGGCCAAAATAAAATGGGGAAATTATTGGCTAATTACTTGAAGGTAAGACGAGAACGGACTAGAATAGAATCTCTACGAAATGCTGCTAGTACTTCAATTTTTAAAGACAATGATATCTTAAATGAATTTGTTTCCTTTTATAAAAATGTATATATCCCTGAAAAACAACCAACTCCATTAGATCTTTCTTCTTATTTTCAATCTATTGATTCCCCTCCTTCTCACCATATTGATTTTAATTCTTTGGAAACTGACATTACATTAACAGAAATTACTCATGCGGTTTCGGCATTAAGAAGAGGGAAAGTTCCTGGACCTGATGGATTCACCATTGAGTTTTATGCGCATTTTGCTAACCTTCTTCTCCCACATCTTTTATTTTTATTTAACTCCTTTATCACAGCTGGTTCCTCTCACGGAACTTTTCAGGAGGCCTTGATATGTTTGATTCCTAAAGATAATAAAGACCCTTCTCTTTGCAAAAATTATCGACCTATCTCCTTAGTCAACACTGATTATAAGATATTTGCAAAAATTCTCGCTCTTCGTATTGATCCTATCCTACCTGAACTTATTGGCCCTGAGCAATCGGGTTTTGTAAAAGGTCGATTATCTTCCGATAATTCTAGAGTCTTTTTCAACATTCTCAGTAAAGCGTCCTCTCTTGACTATCCTATTGCGGCTATAGCTTTAGACGTGGAGAAAGCTTTTGACAGGATTGGTTGGGATTTCATGTTCCAGGCTTTAAAATGGATAGGTTTTCCTCCAAAATTAATTTCTTTTATCTCCTTATTATATTCCGGTCCCAAAGCATCTATTTTTGTTAACGGTAAGATTTCGGACTATTTCCCTCTCTTTAGAGGAGTAAGGCAAGGATGTCCTTTATCACCTTTATTATTTATAGTAGCATTTGAACCCTTTTTAACTAAGATCAGACAAGATTCTCAGATTACTGGTTTCCAACTCGATTCCTCCCAAGTCAAAATGTCTGTATATGCGGATGATATTCTTTTATATTGTTCTAATCCCGTAACGTCCATCCCCTCCTTTCTTAGTCAGGTTGATATTTTTCTCAACTTTCTGGTTATCGCCTTAACCCTGATAAATGTGAGGTCTTACCTCTCAATGTGTTATGTCTTAAACATTACTTTATACATACTGGGTTTTCTTGGCAACCTTCTAAAATAAAATACTTAGGCCTATGGTTTTCTTCAGATATTTCTGAAACACTGAAGCTAAATTTTGATCATATCATCACAACTCTCAATACCACTATTACGCGTTGGCATCCTCTTTTTCTCTCTTGGTGGGGACGGCTGGACTCGATCAAGATGATGCTTTCTCCTTTGATTCTTTACAATATCTCAATGATTCCTGTACATATTCCCGGAATTTATTTTAGAAAAATCGATTCTCTTTTAACAAAATTTCTATGGAAAGGCAAATCTCCTCGGATAGCTTTATCCTCCTTAAAGAAAGATAAACCTAATGGTGGCCTTAAATTCCCTGATTTCAAATCTTATCATTATGCTTTCTCTTTAAAGCAATCTTCCCGTTGGCTCTCCCTCGAACCTTGTATTCACCCCCCTATATGGATCTCTATAGAAAAGTTTTTTGTTTCCCCCTTTGATTTTAAAGAAACTCTTGCCTTTACTAAGATTATTTCCTCTTTTCGCTCTCCCGTTATTTCCCATACTCGCAAAATTCTCCTCCCTCTTCTACCATCCTCTTATCCTTCTCCTACTTCTCTAGACCAGTAACCCATTTGGCACAACAACCTATTGCGTATAAAGAACCGTACCATTTACTGGAAATCTTGGAGATTGGTTGTTTTGGATTTCGCAACTTGTAGCCTATGACGTTCCTCTATCCTTCACTGATCTTTAAACCACATTTTCGTTACCGTCGTCCTTTAAATCACAATATAATCTTTTGCTCCCTTCTCTTACTCAATATCTTATCTCTCTATCATCTGCCCCTAAGCCATCCACGACGCGTTCAACTCTTTTTCCCATGCTACTTTCTTCCCCCTCTGCTTCCTCTATCTACAAGCATTTTCTTCTTTCCTCAAACAGAAACAAAACTAAATCTGAATTGGCGTGGGAAAAGGATCTATCACAGTGCTGGTCGACCATCATTTGGGATACATTGTGGTTCAAAATTCACAAAACCTCTAGAGCTGCTAATACTTCTCAAACCCTTTATTTTGTTTATCAACGTCTCTTATTTACTCCTACAACATTAGCATCCTTCTCTTCGAATACTTCATCTACTTGTTGGTCTTGCTCTTCCACAACTGCTGACTTATAGCACATGCTTTTTGACTGCCCCAATATCTCTCACTTTTGGCAACTAGTTTGGAATCAGATTAATAAAATTTTTAAAACTGATACACCTTTTTCCCTTCCTAACATTTTCTTAGGCTCCCTGTCACCTCAATGGCCCCAATCACCTTCTAACTTTAAATTAATAGATTTATTACTAGCAGTAGCCTTACATTTAATTACCTCAAATTGGAAACAAGCAGACAAAGTCACCTTTAGAGCCTGGTGGAATGCCGTATGTTTCCATCACAGACTTGATACTAACTACGTTACCCCCATATCTCTATCTATTAAAAGAGATCTTTTGTGGCTCCCTTTGACTACCTACCTAACCTGGGTTGCTTCATCTACTGTTCAACCTGCCAACACCTCGGACGAAGTCCGGAAACCACTATAAATGCATCGTGTTGTCTTTCTTCAAATAACAAATCATTATTATCTCTTACTTATGTATTTTATATCATAGTATGTTATTTATCCTTAAATGTTTTTTATGCTTACAGTGAATATTTTCATATCTATTTTTCTTCTAGTGTTATAAAGCTATGTTATATTCTTCATCCCCTGTTTCTTTCCCCCTCCCCCTTCCTTACCCCCCTTATTTCCCCCCTTTATTTTACACAGCATGTTTTATGATAGCTTTGTACTCTAGTTTTTATCTTTCTCTTTATAATATTTATATGTAATTGAGCTATATTATACTTATTGTACATGCTGTTTCTCTTATATTATCCTCTTGCTTAATAAACTCAAACAAAAGAGTGCGGTGTTGTAGAGTGCAGTGGTGCACAGTAAATTAGAGTGGTATAGAGTGGTGTAGCATAGAGTGTAGTGGCGTAGAGTCCAGTAGAGTAGAGTAGCGTGGCATAGAATTCAGTGGCAGAGAGTGCAGAATTGCAGAGTAGATTATTATAGATTGCAGTGGTGTAGAGTAGAGTAGCGTAGAGTGTATTGGTGTAGAGTGCAGTTTTATAGAGTGGTGCAGAGTTAAGTAGCATAGAGTGAAATGGTGTAGAGTGAGGTGTCATAGAGTGAGGTGGTGCAGAGTAGGTTAGAGTGGATTGGCATAGTGTGCAGGGGTGTAGAGTGCAGCGATGCAGAGTAGAGTAGAGTGGCATAGAGTGTAGTGGTGTACAGTGCATTGGCGTAGAGTGCAGAAGATTGGCTTAGAGTAGAGTGGTGCAGAGTAGAGTGCAGTGGTGCAGAGATCAATGGCGGAGAGTGCAGTGTTGCAGAGTACAGTGGCATAGAGTGAAGTGGTGCAGAGTAGAGTGGAGTGATGCAGGGTAGAGTTCAGTGGCATAAAGTGGAAAGATGTAGAGTGTAGAGGCATAGAGTGTAATGTCATAGAGTGCATTGGTGTAGACTACAGTGGTGCCAAGTAGAGTGCATGGCGTAGAGTTCAGTGGCAGAGAGTGCAGTGTTGAAGAGTAGACTGTTGCAGAGTGGAGTGGTGTATAGTAGAGTGGCATAGATTGCATTAGCATGGAGCACAGTGGCATAGAGTGGTGCAGAGTAGAGTGGCATAGAGAGTAGTGGTGAAGAGTACAGTGGTACAGAGTAGAGTAGAGTGGCGTAGAGAGCAGTGGTATAGAGTACAGTGGAGGAGAGTAGAATAGAGTGCAGTGACCTAGAGTACAATGGCGCAGAGTTCATTGGCGCAAAGTGTTGAAGAGTATAATGGTGTAGAGTGTAGGCGTGCAGTAGTGCAGAATAGAATGGCCTAGAGTGCAGGGGAATAGAGTGCATTGGTTTTGAGTAAAATGGTGTAGCATGCATTGGTGTACAGTGCAGTGATGCAGAGTAGAGTTCAGTGCCGCAGAGTTGAGTGCTGTGGCGTAGAGTAGAGTGGAGTGGCATAGAGCACAGTGGAGTAGTGCAGAGTGCAGTGGTGCAGAGTGCAGTGGCATCGAGTGCAGTGGCGCCAAATGCAATGGCGCTGCATGCAGTGGCGTAGAATAGATTGTTTCATTGTAAAGTGGAGTGGTGCATGGTAGAGTACAGTGGCAAAGAGTAGAGTGGTATTGCGTGCAGAGTAGATAGTATACATAGATATACATTAAATCAAAATGCTTTTCATCATGTTTATGATTAATGTTCCCAGTAAAAATTGTGACTAAAGGAAATTTTACATTTTAGTTGCCAAGACGCTGATCCCGTTGTTATGCATGCAACTGTGGTTCTGGGGCAGTTCACAATTTAACACCTCAAAAAATAAGGTTCCTGTAGGCAAGAAACTCAAAACATAGAAATCAGTAAATTAAAAAAGTCAAAGCTAAATTTGCAATAAATCAAACCTATTTGTGCATTTTGGATCAGATTAAGATGCCTTTGGGGTGTTCTTTTCCATTGTTATTAGGACGTTTGGGCCATATTTATCAAAGGGCTGCGTCGCTTTTGCGGGATGGAAGTGTTATGCAACCCTTAAGTGCAGTTTATCAAGCCATGAAAGGCCAGCTTGCATGGACCTGAGTGGCATGATAAATTCAGAGTAACACAGCGCTGCGCAAATCACTGCGTTCCATTACTCTGCCCCAGGGAGGCGTTCCATGGGTGGTGTGTGGGTATTCCCACACAGCACCCATGGATTTTGATGTATTCCCACATTTACTACAAGTGGTAGACCTGGGAATGAGCCATAACTGCTAAGCCCCCCAGGTGAGGCGTAATGAGGAGAAATATGTAAATTTCTCCGCGTTTTTTCCTCTTTCTATGTGTACTGCATTCTGCAGCACACATAGAAATAGGAAAATGCCTCAGGGTATTGTTTTTGGCGAGGATGGTGCCCTTCCTGCACAAAAACAATCCTGCTTATGACGCTAGGCTGCACATTGTGCGCCAGTACTGGGAAAAGGCAGAAATACGCCATATTATGTTAAGTATGGTGCATTCCTGCCCTTTTCCTGTCACGCAGCGCAGCAAGGTGGCTTGCTGCACTGTGCTGCATCACATAATGATAAATATGCCCCCTTTTTTTTGCCTTTTATGATACCATATTTACAGGATAACATGTGAATTGTATTTAGCAGCACTTTCCACACCAAGATTGCTATGTTTGCAGCCGAGAGTCCGTAAGTGAAAATCTGAACTGCTTGGTAAGTCAACTGCAAACTCAGCTTGTGTTGTGTTTGAAAACCGTTTCACAGGAATCTTGAATCAGGAAAAAATTGACCCAAATGATGAATTTAGCAAACCCATCCATCAATTCTAACTGCTTAGGAGCTCAAATTTGCTCATGACCAGGTGGGCGACTCCACTGTGGACGTCAGCACTTTAGCATTCGTAAGAGTCAGTTTGTAACTGGGGTAGTTAACTTCATTCTTTATTTCACTTCATGATGTATATATTTTGCAATTTAAATTCACAATGGTGGGCTGCTAAACTCAGATTAACATCAAAGGATAGAGATTGTCTCCTTCACATACTTTGCATCCAGCGGTGATTAAACCAGACGTAGCATGCGATATATCTGTCATAGTAATGATAGCGTAGATGTAACTAACTTCAGCAATGAGTTACACTAGACATCCTTTATTATTCACTGTAAATTACATTTCAATATGTTCGTCTAAGGTATTTTTTAGGAAATACAGGTATATTATTGTGTTACCCGGTGTCTTCCATCATTGAGATGCAAAGAAAATGGAAGTCATTGATGAACAGCTGAATGCACATGTTAATGTAAATGACCAACTCAGTAAAATATAGAAAATGTGGATCAGGGGATGGACAGTTGTTGGCTTGTCGGAAGTTTTGGCTGAGTGAATCATGAGGCTCATCAAGAAGCACAACTAAAGAGAGACAATTATGTAGTGATAGCTGAAGTGAAGTCATGGTTAATTCAGAATTTACAAAGAAAAGAAATGTTTTCTTTTCTTACTTTGCCACCATTCAATGAATCAGCACAAACGTTTTCAGTAATAAGTTCATCCATGTTGGGTATCACTTTGACAAAGAAAGAAAAGTCCTGTATGGGATTACACAAAACTTGGCATGAAAGTAGAACTTTAATCACGTAGGTGCCTTTTCTTAGTCTGGTGTTCAGTATTTTTGAGAAATTAGCATTTCCAAAATTGTTCCGGTCTGGGCATGAAGAGATTAAAAATAGATCTATCTTGATCATTACTCAAAGGATACTTAGTGGATTCAGGAATCCACACATGATTCACAAGCCAAGTTCCAAAAATAGAAGCCTAGGATTGGGTCAGGGAGGTTTTTCTCCCATCGTTCATTGCGTATTAGCAAATACTGCTACAGAATCTGCTGCATTCTGATTGGCTGTTTAAATATATACGGGGTGGACCAGGTAACCCTCAGAATCTGGGTCTACTACATATATAATTTCAGAATGATTCTGCCGGGAAGATAACAAAAAGGATTTTTGACCACAAATTATTTGTTAAGTAGTCCAAAAATCCTGCTTAACAGACAGTGTAGTGACTTACAGCACCACACCACTTAGCCACTATATTTAGGAATTGTAAGACAACAACATTATATCTGGGTTTTCCACACATTGAGATCGGCGCAGTGCTTGTGAAAGTGAGATAACAACAGGACAATGTACAACATATATTACATCATTAAGAACCTGTGACCTAACTATTATGCTCAAAGTTAATCAAAAAGGGGTGATTCGTCAACTCCTTATTTTGCCCCGTAACAGTCAGTCTGCATCAAGCTCATAATTGATTTCATTGTCGATGTTTCGACCCATGTATGCTTTGGAACTGTGTCTTCTTAAGAACAACAATGAAGGGTTACACCCTCAAAAAACACTTAATGGTGTGTGGAATTGCTAATATAGCTCCTTTATCTTGGTAGGTATGCAGAACATGAACCATCCACTATACTGGTTTCCAGGTCACTATACCTCAAAGATACACTGTACTCAAGCTTGTGATTTGCGGCTCCGATCTGTGTACAAGCTTAAAACCATGTTTTCTAAATAGCAAAAGTGACTTTACTCAACCAAAAAGTGAATCTAAGATGAACTGATGCATGCAAATCGCTTAGTGAGCTAAGCCCAAAGCCTAAAAAAACACGGTGTCAATTTATTGTTAATTTTATAAAGAACATTTGAGTTCAACATAGAATGACATGTCCCCTTTCTGATTTTCTTTATTAAAGGGCTGTAGATATTACTTTAACAAAACAAAGATCAGAGAAAGGGACAGACAGATAGAATGAGAAATAGCATTAAATGATCGCATTAATGAAGAATTCAGAAAGGCAAAACAATATGAGAATTTGAAAAGAAAGACAAAAGTCTCAACTGAAGATGAGAGTGAGCTCTAAAGATTCATTTGTGAAATTGCGATGGGTAAGAGAACCATCTGAGTGGGGAATTAAAGGTGTGTTTTAAAAAAAACCCGCAAAATAATATAGTTATATGTGCAGTATTAACGTGCAAGCTTTAATGAAATTAAAATGCATTTTAAAATGAAAATTTTGAAGTATGCTTTCACATTAACCCATGCCAGGCCTCAAATTGCTAACATTGCTTGACAAACATTGAATAGAAAATTGCTGAAACACACATAAAAGTTTTAATTTCTGACCTTTCCTTGCTCTTGTTCTGAATAAATAAATAGTTGCATAAATGTTTTCATTTAAATTCTGCAAAATTTTTCTGCTTCAACAAAGAACAGTGTTAACAGATGATTAGAAATTGTTGTTTAATTAAGCAATGAGGGGGCGTGGCTTGAGCAGCCAAGATGGCATATGCTTCTTGGTCGAGCTCCGCTCCATCCTCGCCTATCTGTCTCTTATCTGCTTTTACCCTGCCATCGATCCTACACATCCGGCCTCCCTCCTTTCCTGAAGCTACCTGCAGTCGTTGAAGGGGTTGCCCGCCCTAGGAGGTGACGAGGATGCTGGACGCCTGCGATCAACTGTTTTGGCCTCCTGTTTTAGCCCGTGTAGGGGCTGTGCCGGCGGTCCCAGAGGTGCTGCGGTGTCTGCACCTGTTCCCGGATCCTACCTGCAATCATTCACCACCTGCATGCCCTACCCTGGAGGAGAGCTGCCAGTGGCCCGATGATGTGGGGTGTATAGAGTCCCCCGGTATGGCCTACCATGTGCATGTGGCACTGAACTGAGACGTCATGCGGCCTGCGGAGTCTACATGTGGCCGTGCTTCCTCTCCTTTCTCTTCTGCCCCGCTGGGGGGGTGGCTGGCCTGGGACACGAGCATGGCTGACTGCTCGGATTGAAGTGACAGCGGGGCCATGTCACAGGCAGCTTTACCCCTGATTTGTCCTGCATGGGAGCGGCAGCTTTTTTTGAGTCATGACCTACTCTCGGCAGCATTGGCTTGAGTCGGATGCATGGTTTTAGACCTGGAGAAAACCTTTGACTCCCTGGAGTGGCCTTACCTTTTTAACACATTGCCTCACTATAGAATCAAACACAGATTTCTCAGACTAGTGAGACTTGATTAGGGTCAAAACAGGGCCCCTTATATCAGATCCAATTAGCATATATGGAGGCACCAGACAGGGCTGTCCACTATCCCTTTTACTTTTTTCTTTAGCAATTGAGTCACTAGCGATTGCACTTCGAGATCAGGGAGGTCCACAGGGCATACCTTTAGGGGATAGGACTCACATTATATCCTATACGCTGACGACATATTGCTTTATCTAAGGGACACATACACTATACGATAGCCTTGACACTCAACACATTTCCGTCCCTTTCTGGTAAGAGGGTTAGTTGGGCCAAGTCCTGTCTGTTCCCTTTCATGTTGGATGTTCCTAACCCACATTTTCTTCTGAATGGCATATAGATGGATTGGCTGCCTAGTACTTTTTGTTAACTTGGAGTGCCCATACATCACCTTCCAGCACCGGCCCCACCGCTCTTACTTGAACGGGCCGCGGCTGCAATAGGGATGCAATTTCATTTGTGTATGCAAGTGTACCATCATTGGCATAGTTTTTATCAATATCAACATCCCCCCCCCTCTATTTGAATTTTCAACATTCTGTTCTTCAGTTGTGACTAATACTGCTTTCCTAGTTATTTGCATTCCACTTGATTTGAGGACTACGTTTTTACATCAGGAAACCCCCAATTGTAGGAAACCACACACGAATAATAAAAGATGAAATGAAAATGGGCAACAGTGACGTGCACAGTCCTGTCAGCCACCAGGAGAGCCAGGCAAACCAGTTTCGATACCATGCCTCCTCAGAGGCACCTCCCTCCTCACGCATGCCGCTTTGTAAACGGAGCAGTGCTTGGATGGCAAGAGTCAAAGTTCCGTTATCCAGGTTGTTGCCTGGGAAAACTGTGCAGCAGGATGCACCGATCTTGGCACACACCCCTCCCTCCATTGCGGTCATTAGGTCCAACAAATATTGATGTTGATGGCTCTCAGTTCTTCCTTGATTGAATTAAGGTCAAGCTCAGTGGTATTCATCATCTTGAGCAGGTCCCACCTGATTATCGTTAACCAGCGGGCGTTCGCTGTCATTTGCACTGTGAAGAGGGGTATGGACCCCCACTGTGTTGATTTGTGTGTCAGAAAACAGTCTGAATTCATCAGGAATGTCCTTGTACTGAGCCCAGCCAAAATATTCAGCAGTTCTTTTCTCTCAAGCCTGATGCAAAAGAGTCGTCTTCTTCCTTAGCAGGTGTTGGTGCAATTCTGACAGATCTTCTCCGGGAATGAGCAGGGTCCGGGTGTGCATGGTGACAAGGGAGCAATGACCACGCCATCCGGGGACGAGCTGAGTGTAAGCAAACTCACCACACTGCCAGTAGGTATCCATCAGCGTTGAGGTGCCCCATTGCATATCCAGAATGTGCAAAATTGTACCGCAGTTCTTATTTGTTCCTAGTGGGATTGTTCCTTTTCCTCTGAAACAAAAGAAAAATAGTGTACGTTTCTGTACAATTAAGGGTTTCCCCTTCCCTTCTAACCACGTATATCTATTCACCTCAGTGTCCCAGATTTCCTGACATAGGGTATCTACGCTGTTGTTTAACCCTACCCTAAGAGACTCATTTCCCTTTGTATCTCAAGGTGGATGACCCTACACTGGAACTCCATGTCTAGGGTCCATTTGTTATTAACCCCTTCGATGCTCATGAAGGAGCGGTTCCGTCATGAGCATCGGTTGGGCTGTGCTCATGACGGAACCGCTCCGTCATGGCACCCACCCATGGGGGAAGCGCTGGCGCTCCCCCCATGGGCAGCCCAACATGTTGCCACAAAGGGGGATGGCATCGGAAGAGTTTCCGATGCCACCCCCGACCCCCCTTCGGCGATCCTCTGACGTCAGCGCCCGCCGATGTCATCAGGAAGCGCTGGGACGCCCGGAAGCCATTTGCTTCCAGGCGACCCAAGGAGGAGGGTGAGTGTTTGTTTGTCCGGTGGGGCCGGGGGGACAGATCCACATGCCTTGAGCCATCGGGGGAGAGGAAACAGTGTTTCCTCTCCCCTGATGGCTCAATGCAGGGCATTCCTGCTGCACGATCGCGCACAGCGTCGCGATCGTGCAGTAGGAATGCCCCCACTAGACACCAGGGATGTTTCTTTTATGTAAAGGAAGCGACCCCATGGGCAAGGGTCGCTTCCTTAGGGGCCAAATAAATGTTAAGACTTTTCTGCCCCCCCTGGGGACAGATCGCCGAATTTGTTGGCGTTGCTGGCCCCAGGGGGGGGGGCAGAAAAGCCCACTAGAGCCAGGGATTATTAAAAAATTAAAATGGAAGCGAACCCTTGGGCAAGGGTCGCTTCCAGGGGGCCTAAAATTTTTGTGGGTGTTTTCTGCCCCCCCCGCCGGGAGCAGATCAGCCCCTGTTTTTGGCCTTTCTGTCCCCAGGGGGGTCAGAAAAACCCACTAGACACCAGGGATGTGTTTAAAAATTAAATGGAAGCGACCCCTTGGGCAAGAGTCGCTTCCTTAAGGGGCACAATTATTTTTAAGACTTTTCTGCCCCCCCTGGGGACAGATTGGCTGGATTTCTGGCGTTTCTGGCCCCAGGGGGGGCAGAAAAGCCCACTAGAGCCAGGGAATTTTTTGTAATTAAATTGGAAGCGACTCCTTGGGCAAGGGTTGCTTCCAGGGGCCTTAATTATTTAAAAAGTATATTCTGCCCCCCCTTGGGGGCAGATCGTTTTTTTTATTTGGCCTTTCTGCCCCCAGGGGGGGCAGAAAACCCCACTAGACACCAGGGTGTTTTTTAATTTTGAAATGGAAGCGACCCCTTGGGCAAGGGTCGCTTCCTATGGGGGATAATTATTTTTAAGATATATCTGCCCCCCCTGGGGACAGATCGCCCGATTTATTTTGGCGTTTCTGGCCCCAGGGGGGGCAGAAAAGCCCACTAGAGCCAGGGATTTAAAAATAAATAAATTGGAAGCGACCCCTTGGGCAAGGGTCGCTTCCAGGGGACATATATTTTTTTAGGTGTCTTCTGCCCCCCCTGGGGGCAGATTTGCCCGTTTATTTGGCCTTTCTGCCCCCATTTGGGTAGTGACATAGGGGCCGATTCCGATCTCGGTCGGAGGCGCACCCAATACTATTCGGTCGGGAAAAAAGCCATGCGAAAGCCAGTTTCCCGACCGATCCGTACAGCACACCGAACGAGCAAGTACGATGCGCACAACAGCAAAAATTCCGGCCGAGCCGTACTCACCCAAACCAGGTCCTGTTCTCCGACCGAGGCGAATCCGGAAACGCCGAATCGAGTCGCACGGAAGGGAAAATGCAGCCCCGTCCGGCCGGACAAGTACGATGCGCTTTCCGTACGCGCCGAACCCGTCGCTACGCACGGCACGTCAAAGCATCCGGGAGAGGCGCACATAAGCTCCGAATCGCGCCACAACACGATCCACGGCTACGAGACGAACACAGCACAGACGAGGACGACGCGAAGCGACGAGGACGAAGCGAAGCGACGAGGACGAAGCCAAGCGACGAGGACGACGCGAAGCAACGAGAAGGACGAACGACACGAACCAACCATGAATCCCTTCGTCCCGATCATACCAATATTCTACATCTACTACCGGAACAGGCACGGACGCGTACGGCGCAGAAGGTAAGTCAGACACCAACCACAAAACACATACAACACGTACACGACACATCACACACATACACGGGGAATCTGAATATACTTGCAACAGCAGCACCATAGGGGCGGGATGCCCATCACCAATGCCACATATGCACACAGGGGCCTGAATGCGCGCCACCACCCCAACCCAGGGGGGCTGGATGCCAACCACCACAACCACCCTTAGCCAGGGGGGTGCCAAATGCCCACCACCACTACCACCCTTAGCCAGGGGGCAGGATGCCCACCACTACTACCACCCTCACCCAGGGGGGCAGGATGCCCACCACTACTACCACCCTTAGCCAGGGGGCTGGATGCCTACCACTACTACCACCCTTAGCCAGGGGGCAGGATGCCTACCACTACTACCACCCTCACCCAGGGGGGGCAGGATGCCCACCACTACCACCACCCTCACCCAGGGGGGCAGGATGCCCACCACTACTACCACCCTTAGCCAGGGGGCAGGATGCCCACCACTACTACCACCCTCACCCAGGGGGGCAGGATGCCCACCACTACTACCACCCTCACCCAGGGGGGCAGGATGCCCACCACTACTACCACCCTTAGCCAGGGGGGCAGGATGCCCACCACTACTACCACCCTCACCCAGGGGGGCAGGATGCCCACCACTACTACCACCCTTAGCCAGGGGGCAGGATGCCTACCACTACTACCACCCTTAGCCAGGGGGCAGGATGCCCACCACTACTACCACCCTCACCCAGGGGGGCAGGATGCCCACCACTACTACCACCCTCACCCAGGGGGGCAGGATGCCCACCACTACTACCACCCTTAGCCAGGGGGGCAGGATGCCCACCACTACTACCACCCTCACCCAGGGGGGCAGGATGCCCACCACTACTACCACCCTCACCCAGGGGGGCAGGATGCCCACCACTACTACCACCCTTAGCCAGGGGGCAGGATGCCCACCACTACTACCACCCTCACCCAGGGGGGCAGGATGCCCACCACTACTACCACCCTTAGCCAGGGGGGCTGGATGCCTACCACTACTACCACCCTTAGCCAGGGGGGCAGGATGCCCACCACTACTACCACCCTCACCCAGGGGGGCAGGATGCCCACCACTACTACCACCCTTAGCCAGGGGGCAGGATGCCCACCACTACTACCACCCTTAGCCAGGGGGGCTGGATGCCTACCACTACTACCACCCTTAGCCAGGGGGCAGGATGCCTACCACTACTACCACCCTTAGCCAGGGGGGCTGGATGCCTACCACTACTACCACCCTTAGCCAGGGGGCTGGATGCCTACCACTACTACCACCCTTAGCCAGGGGGCTGGATGCCTACCACTACTACCACCCTTAGCCAGGGGGGCAGGATGCCCACCACTACTACCACCCTCACCCAGGGGGGCAGGATGCCCACCACTACTACCACCCTTAGCCAGGGGGCAGGATGCCTACCACTACTACCACCCTTAGCCAGGGGGGCAGGATGCCCACCACTACTACCACCCTCACCCAGGGGGGCAGGATGCCCACCACTACTACCACCCTCACCCAGGGGGGCAGGATGCCCACCACTACTACCACCCTTAGCCAGGGGGCAGGATGCCCACCACTACTACCACCCTCACCCAGGGGGGCAGGATGCCCACCACTACTACCACCCTTAGCCAGGGGGGCAGGATGCCTACCACTACTACCACCCTTAGCCAGGGGGGCAGGATGCCCACCACTACTACCACCCTCACCCAGGGGGGCAGGATGCCCACCACTACTACCACCCTCACCCAGGGGGGCAGGATGCCCACCACTACTACCACCCTTAGCCAGGGGGCAGGATGCCCACCACTACTACCACCCTCACCCAGGGGGGCAGGATGCCCACCACTACTACCACCCTTAGCCAGGGGGCTGGATGCCTACCACTACTACCACCCTTAGCCAGGGGGCTGGATGCCTACCACTACTACCACCCTTAGCCAGGGGGGCAGGATGCCTACCACTACTACCACCCTCACCCAGGGGGGCAGGATGCCCACCACTACTACCACCCTTAGCCAGGGGGCAGGAAGCCTACCACTACTACCACCCTTAGCCAGGGGGGCAGGATGCCCACCACTACTACCACCCTCACCCAGGGGGGCAGGATGCCCACCACTACTACCACCCTCACCCAGGGGGGCAGGATGCCCACCACGACTACCACCCTTAGCCAGGGGGGCAGGATGCCCACCACTACTACCACCCTCACCCAGGGGGGCAGGATGCCCACCACTACTACCACCCTCACCCAGGGGGGCAGGATGCCCACCACTACTACCACCCTTAGCCAGGGGGGCTGGATGCCTACCACTACTACCACCCTTAGCCAGGGGGCAGGATGCCTACCACTACTACCACCCCCACTCATAGGATGGACAATGCATGACACAACAAGCACACCACAACCTAGGGAATGCAAGATTAAGACATCCCCCCACCACCATGACAAGCGTGTGAGCAGGCTGTGTCAAATGCCTACAACACCGAACATGACATTGAACATACAATGTGACCCCCTAGCACATGTGCCACACATATATGTGTGTGGCACCCACAATGCAAGCAGCCCATGACCATTGTGGCAATGGGGCCTAAACCCCCATCATCACAGTGACCAAAAGGCAAGTGTGGGGTCCATAGCTGAAGCACATTTTGACCATTGTGGCAATGGGGTCTAAACCCCCATCATCACAGTGACCAAAAGGCAAGTGTGGGGTCCATAGCTGAAGCACATTTTGACCATTGTGGCAATGGGGTCTAAACCCCCATCATCACAGTGACCAAAAGGTAAGTGTGGGGTCCATAGCTGAAGCACATTTTGACCATTGTGGCAATGGGGTCTAAACCCCCATCATCACAGTGACCAAAAGGTAAGTGTGGGGTCCATAGCTGAAGCACATTTTGACCATTGTGGCAATGGGGTCTACACCCTCATCATCACAGTGACCAAAAGGTAATTGTTAACAAAGAAAGAGCTGCAACTGCCAAACTGCATGGATCATTCCTGGTCACAGAACCAAAAACTCATCTGTGGCAAAGTAGTGTATGTGTCCCATTGCAACATAAATTGGGGGAGCCAAATACTGCAGTGCAAATGAAACATTCCTTTGGCCATGTGCAGACAAACAACACCCATGGGGGCTGAGACCGTCAACAGTCATCAATGACACAATGACAGAAGTGACCATCAGAATGCAGAACCACATATTTGCACCAATGGGCACACAAATGCAGATACCCTGTGGAGACAGCAGATGTGAGGTGAACAGATACCATACCATGGCAGCAATGGGACACACAAACCATGATCACTGTGCTGACCGATGACCTAGGAGTCCCAGGGACAGCAGGGGAAACACACCAAACAACATACAGCCAATGGCACACCCAAGATATGCCAATGCAGTGGTGCAGATGCACAAACACAAACAGGCAGACCAACACTGTCATCATACACAGCAGGTGAGGGGTGGGGGTGCCAGTGTCCCCAGGCAACAACACAACACATGAGGAGAGCTGAATACCAATCATACAGATGTGCATACACTGCCACACTAAGCTAACTCATGGATCCAAATCCCCTATGTGGGCAAGCAGGCATTGACAGGTGAGAGGGAGCACAAAACACACATGTCACACAGGCACGTAGGAACAACAACTGACACAGCAAGTCACAGACACACCACAGCACCACCCCCAGGGCCCCCACAATGTGGTGACCCTGGGCTGAAGAAAAATACCACTGTGATGACAAAGCTAAATGTCGTTCACACTGTGAACCACAGTCAGGTGTCCTGAGCAACTAACTACCATCACACCTACACAAGCACAAATCAATCAGCATGGCCAGTAAGCCAAGGCCAACATGGAGGCAGGGGACTAGCCGGGCAACAACTCTCATCTGCACACACTCAACACCACACCCCTCGACCTCCAACAATGTGCAGCAGTGAAGTACACATGCACTGGTGACATTGCACATGCACCCATGACTATTCCAGGGTGGTGGGTGGGAACCAAGGTGTAGAAACACATCACACATGGACACTCAACAAGACTCCTGAATGTCTGACACACTGCACACTACTCTGTACATGGACATGACGGCAATACCACACCGACCAATGGGATCCCAGCCACAGTCACACACCAATGAAGAAGCCAAGGTCACCCACAAAGAACACACATAGACAACAACCAACATTGCAGCCCGGACCCTAAGGAGTGCCAGCAGTCACACACACAACGTGTCACAATCACTGAAAGATAACACAAACTGGAAATCACATGACAGGGGCAAACAACAAGTGCCAAAGGGAAACCTGACTGTGACCCATCTGCGTCAGCACACAAACTCTGCCCTGACAGCAAACACACCTATGGGTGACACCCTGATGACCAGTAATGTGCCATGCACCCACATCACAGAGAACACAGGGAGAAGACTTTGGGGGAACATAGCTCAAGTCAGCAAGCATCACAAACAGGTACAACACTAGGGATCACAGCATGCGCAGATGAATGGAAGTGAACACACAGACATGCACATACAACACACACCTTGGGCGCAGGCAATGTCACACGTGTACACACTGCCATGAGGGGACTCCACTCCTGTGTGAGGAAAGCTGTGCCATATGTTGCCTCAGTAGGGCCCCATCATGTCAGCTGAGCACTTGGTCACACAATCAACAATTAGCACCAAATGAGGGCTCCCATCACATCAGCCTGGTCATGGATGTGCCAACGGAATCATCAGCACAGATCCAACACACTTGTATAGCAATGTTGCACTGACTACACGGATGAGTCCCTCCCCATTGATGCCCAAACCTGCATGTCCACTGGAGATGGCAACACGGTCAGGGAAGTAGACAAATGCAACGATGGCAGGCACAACAGATGTGCAGGGGTGGAAGCCACAGATATGAAATTGCCAATGTAAGTAGGAAACCCATTGCCAAATACTGAACACATGACACCCTCAGATGCTGCTATTGATGACATGGATACACCACATGATAGGACACATTCCCCCTGGACCACATGGGTTCCTGCACAGTAACACTTCATAATCATGAGACCAGATATCACCATCACTGCAGCAAGGGCATGGTTAGCTGCACCAACAACATGTACATCTGAAGCATGAGCACTAGAGAAAAGAAAGTTGCTTTATTCAGCATATGTGTTGAGGCCAAACGAAGTCCTGAAAAAAGAGCAAAGGCCAATGGCCAGTCCATTGTCAAAGTTCAAACAGGGTGACACTGGCAGATGTCACCCTACGCATGCCTGCACAATACCAGGGACAATCCACTAGGAGGGGCAACCGGGGGCAGGCCAGGCACCGCAGGGACAGGATCAGGGCTCACCAGGGGGAGTCAGGGAAGGGGTGGTGGGTGCAGGAGAGCCACTGACAACTGCAGTGGAGGTGTCTGACATGGTGTGTGCCGGCACAACTGGGGGGCATGACACAGATGTCGTGGGTGCCGGCACAACTGCAGTGGACCCTGCAGATGGGGTGGACAGGTCCGCCACTGCAGTGCCCAAGTCAGACAGGGCGGTAGTGGACTCCACTGCAGTGCCTACCTCCAGGGGAGGAGAATGGGGAACAGGCAAGGTGGGTTGGACAGAGGGGGGGACACCCTCACCACATCAGTGGCACAGACAAGCGCAGCGGGGGTGTGGTGCTGGGAGAGCAAGTGGCAGGGGAGAAGGCCGGAGCATCTTGGGGATGGTATATCTGTGGGTGGGGGAACCTGGGGCAGGGTGTGGTGGGGGCACCTGTGCAGTGGGGGCCTGAGGGATGGAGGACGGAGACCTTGTGCCTGAGCTGCAGGGTGGTGGCGGGGTCTTGCTCTTAGCACTCCGGGGGGACTTGCGGGTGGGGGCCTCAGTCCGTCTGCGCCTGGGGGAGGGTGTCCGGGGGCGAGGGGCACTCTGCTCCGTGTGGGTGGGCTTCCTCTTCCCCCGGGATGCTGGAGCAGCTTCATCGGTGGGGAAGAGGCCGAGGTCACAGAGGAAGAGCTGCTGTGACTTTGGGGTTGCAGGTGAGGCAAGGGAGGGTGCTTTGGAGGGAGAGGGAACTGAGGACTGCGCAGTGCATGTGGATGCGTGTGTGTGTTCCAGGGCCCCATCCCCTGTGAGTCTGGCTTCAGTCCCCTGAATGTGCGTGCGTGTGCGTTTTGTCATTGGCGTGTGTGTCAGTGTGCTGGATGTGTGTGTGCTGGTGTGTGCCTGTGCCAGTGTGTGTGTGCCTGGGATGGGTAAGGTGCTGGGGAGTGTGGATGGAGCAGAGGCAGGAGGGGTGAGGGACCGTTTGAGGAGGGACACTGCTGCCGTCAGGGAGGAGTCCATGGACCTATTGCCCCTCTGTAGGTCAGACATGCCCGATGAGATGCCCTCCATGAACGACACCAGCTGAGTCAACAGCGCGGTGTGCGCATGGAGGACACTCAGCATGGCTGTCTGCCCTACATGGAGCTGGCGAAGGAGGTACACAGACTCCTCACTCAGGGCAGCAGGGGACACAGGGGCAGGGGGTGCGGTGCCTGGCCCAAAGGAGACACGCTCCCGGACATGGGAGCCTCCACGGACCTGGGGAATGGGAGCCGATGGGAGGGCGGTGGTGGTGCTGGTGGTGGCGGGGACAGCAACACTAGCTGGGGTGTGGTGGCTGCTGACACCCGCCTCCACAAGGGAGTCATCCTCCGAGTTGCTCTGGTCCTCAGCTGAGGTGGATGCTGCTGAGGACTCCTCGGTGTGGCTCCCCTCGCCCTCCGTGCCACTGGGTCCCTCCGACCACTCCTCGGCTGCTGACCCAGTCTGGCTCTCCGGCTCCTCCTGGTCCGTGGAGCTGTCCCCTTCCGTGGCCGTGGATGTATCTGCAAACAATGGGGAAACAGACAGACATCAGTCACCTGCACCAAACGCACACACCACTGTGAGCACAGCACATTACAGAGCAAGCCCTGGCATCATTAGTTGTACATTGCTAAAAGTGCCCTAATTGAACAGGAGAAGTCAATTGTCAGTCTGATGCCAAGCATGGCACTCACATCCCACATGGCCTTGCACCCATCTGTCTGGTGTCTGTTGGATTGCAACACCCCAGTGTTGACACATGCACCAAGTACACAGTAGTTGGACAGTGCAGAGGACACGGTGTGGACACATCACAGCTCTTGCCACTGAGTCAGTACAGGTTTACGGATGTAAGGGATGCCCAGAGTCAAATAGGAAATGCATGTGATGCATACCAGCGACAGACACCATGATGCACCCATGTCCTGATAGCCAGCGCCACTATGGTGTGCATGTAGCACATGTCACTCCCCTGCAGGATCACCAATCAGTAGACACATGCCATGGCGGAGGCATGACTGCAAAGTCATACATCACTGTCTCAGTGATGTATGACTTTGCAGCCAGACAACAACACTCTGCACTGTGTCACAATAGTAGGTCATGGGGAATGCAAGTCCTGGAGCTGCACAAGTGCACATGTACATCCCCCCCACAACACATCCTCTTAACCCTCATCTGTCCAGGTCATACCTATTGGACATATGGGAGACCTGTGACACTACCCTCTGAACCTGAGCCCCTCACACTCTGCTGTGCATGGGGAACAGCTGCCTGAACTTCACATTTACATGCCCCAGTCTGCATGGGCAGCTGATCAGACACCTATGTGTCACACAAGTATCGTCTCCTATGGTCACATCTCCAGTGGCATGCTGAGCCCCTACCAAGAAACTCCACAGCAGTCCTGGCGACTAATCCACAGCACACTGACACAGAGGCAGACACCTGAGGGGTCAAATCACTGTGCACAATGTGTCCTCTGATACACGGGAGTGGGAGTACAGAGTGTATTGTATGGCCTGGAGTAGGCATGACTGTCCAGCCCCACATGAATGAGGGATGAGCCCTGGACTGTAGGCAGCTGGCTAAGTATGTGTGACACACGTCATATACATACTCCTGGGGCCCAAACATTGTTCCCACCCGCAGCATGGGTGTGTGCCAGGTACCCCAGCCACATGTGGTGGATCAGCTCAGCAATTGGACCACAGATCAAAGTAACACGCTGAATACATGTCAGAATACAGGCATTGTGTAAGCAATGGACCCACCCATGATGCCCACCACAGAGTCAGGGAAACAGATGCTGTCTCCCACCTTGAGTCAAGCAAACTGCAAGGACACAGTCCTAAGTGACAGAATTCCCTGCATGTAAGGGCCACACCTGGGTATCAGATGAGGAGTGGGCAGTGCACAATAGAGGGACATGGCTCCTGGACAACATGACTGCTGTACTGTGGCAGTTCAACCTGGCCCGAGGAGGGCACATAACATGTTAGACAGAGTACACAGTGCAGTCTTTGACTCACCCCCTCCTTGCTGCTCTCTGGCCTTCAGCTGCCCATCCAGGTCTGGAAAGACCACCGCCAGGATCCTGAGCATGTGGGGGGTCAGGGTCCGTGTTCCGCCCCTCCTGCGAGGAGGCGACAGCTTCAGCTGGACCCGTGCAATCCTCCGGGTCCAGCCCCGAAGGTCCTGCCACCTCTTTTGGCAGTTGCGGATCCGGCGCTTGTAGACCCCCACGGACCGGACAGCCCGGACGATGTCCTTCCAGATCTCATGCTTCCGATGGGCAGAAGCCTGTCAGGATGACAAAGTGATAAGGCCATTACTACACATGCAACATATCCGTGCATGACACAGTTGCATATACATGTCGCAATCACAGGGGCACATGGTGTACCCAGGCAGTGCACGGCTGCCCATGGACAGTTTTCCAGAAGTCACTACATGGTATCATAGCATGGGGAGTAAAACCCTGTTCAGAAGCACTGTCACTGCACCATACCTGTCCAGTGCAAGTCACTACACACTATGGGGGGTGACAACTACTCAGTGAGCCTGCTAGCCAGTGGTGTGCTGACTCTCAGCCTTGCTAGTCAGACAAAATGCACATTCAGAAAGGCAGTGCACAGAACACTCACCTGCTCCCCTGGTGTCCCATAC
Organism: Calotriton arnoldi; assembly: GCA_963921515.1. Classification (NCBI taxonomy): domain Eukaryota; kingdom Metazoa; phylum Chordata; class Amphibia; order Caudata; family Salamandridae; genus Calotriton; species Calotriton arnoldi. The sequence continues at coordinate 2,498,564 of CAWUFW010001691.1, read as the reverse complement.
AGCTTGCTGTACTGTGGAAGTAGGCTGTCCAGCAGGGCCTGGTTCTCTTCAAGGCTGAAGGCTGGGGCTCTCTCCACAGTACGTGCCATTGCAGGGTCCAGAGGGGCAGAGACAGCAGCAGTGCAGTGGCAGATGTCGTCCTGGAGCATGTAGTGCAGGCAAGTGGGCTCTCAGGGGAACATGCAGCAATATATATGTGCTGGAGAGGCAGATACTGTCCCTTGTGTCCAAAGTGATAGGTCCAAGTCGTTTGCATCTTCTGAATCTGGCCAATCCATGGAATAGCAGCACCAAAACACGCCCACAGCATCCTTCAAAATTTCAACTTCATGACATACATGATTTTGCAACATTGTTGTGGGTGACCAACTGATTTTCCAGCAACCGACTCGTTCGAATATTCGAAAACGCGTCCGTTGCCAGGCAAGCCCATTGTCAATGGGTGCGCACCGATCGGTCCATTGAGGTACAACGCGCACAGGGGTACAACGCGTACCCGCACACATTGAATGCAATGGGCCGGCCGGAGGCACCGATCGGTCCATTGCTGTTCAACGCGCACAGGGGTACAACGCGTACCCGCACACATTGAATGCAATGGGCCGGCCGGAGGCACCGATCGGTCCATTGCAGTACAACGCGCACAGGGGTACAACGCGTACCCGCACACATTGAATGCAATGGGCCGGCCGGAGGCACCGATCGGTCCATTGCAGTACAACGCGCACAGGGGTACAACGCGTACCCGCACACATTGAAAGCAATGGGCCGGCCGGAGGCACCGATCGGTCCATTGCTGTTCAACGCGCACAGGGGTACAACGCGTACCCGCACACATTGAATGCAATGGGCCGGCCGGAGGCACCGATCGGTCCATTGCAGTACAACGCGCACAGGGGTACAACGCGTACCCGCACACATTGAATGCAATGGGCCGGCCGGAGGCACCGATCGGTCCATTGCAGTACAACGCGCACAGGGGTACAACGCGTACCCGCACACATTGAAAGCAATGGGCCGGCCGGAGGCACCGATCGGTCCATTGCTGTTCAACGCGCACAGGGGTACAACGCGTACCCGCACACATTGAATGCAATGGGCCGGCCGGAGGCACCGATCGGTCCATTGCAGTACAACGCGCACAGGGGTACAACGCGTACCCGCACACATTGAATGCAATGGGCCGGCCGGAGGCACCGATCGGTCCATTGCAGTACAACGCGCACAGGGGTACAACGCGTACCCGCACACATTGAAAGCAATGGGCCGGCCGGAGGCACCGATCGGTCCATTGCTGTTCAACGCATCACTGTACATGTGACTGGCATATGTCAGCATGCCTGTCTCAGATGGACATATGCCAGCCACAGATAGCTCCCAGGGAGTGAGGGGCACACCTACATCACGACAGCCTGTCCAAACCTTATCATAAGGCATGTAAGGCTGCATTTCCTATTGTGTGTATGTTGGTGTACATTTTGTCCTGTGGGTGTCACCTGTGGGCAGCCACCCCCAGGCTGTGCACGTGTTAATGGGGACAGGATCCTGGGTGTTACGTGTACGTGACCACTGTGATGTGCAACTGTTCATATCTGTGCATGTGCCATGGTCACATTTCACAGTGGTGTTTGTGTATGTCATGTCACATACCCCGTGAGTCCCATGTGGGACGGTATGTTTGAGCCAGGGTGTCCCAGTGGCACAATAGTGATGGCCCTCCACAGTCTTTGTGCATGTAGTGTTTACAATGTCTCTGATTTCATGTGCACAATGGGAGACAGTCTCCACATCCACGTTGTGTGTGCATGGACTCTGATGTTGTGCGTGTGTGTCACAGACGTCCATGGCTCTCCTGCCATGGCAAGTGTGGCCACTACCTGTGGGGGTCATGTTTGTTTTGTTGTGGTGTACACATGATACTCCAGGTGATGCCAGTGTCCATGTGGCATTACAGGGTCCCTGGGAATGTGCCTGTCGTTGAGCTGTGGTGCCTGGGGCACATCTGTCCTCACATGTCACTGGGGGGGTGACTGTGACACAGCATCATGATATCCAATGGGCCAACCTGGGACAAATTGATGCCACCTGTAGGACCGTGTTGACAGATGTTGGCCATGTATGTACCATACATGTCGTTCCGGTACTGCACACTTCATGTAGTTGTGCCTCATGATGATGTATGTTGGGATCTTGAGTGTGTTCAATGCCGCATATGTGGGGTGACTGACGATCTTGCTTACTTCTCCTCTGCACTGCAGGGCTCCTGCTGTCCATCGGCCATTCCCAGACCTGGCAACGATGGTGGAACGGGACAGCATCCGACGGTACCGCTTCACCAGGCAGCTGATTGAGGATTTGGCAGTGCAGTTGTCCCCACATTTGCAGCCTGGCCGGCCGTATCCTACAGCGCTGACCCCCAAGGTGAAGGTGATGGCAGCCCTACACTTCTTTGCCACCGGTACCTTCCAACATACTGTGGCGTCTGCTGGTGGGATGTCACAGACCATGTTCAGCCGTGTGCTCCGCGATGTTTTGGCGGCAATGTTGCTCTTCCTGAACCGGTACATCTATTTCCCTAGACTGCGACGACTCACTGACGTGAAGAGTGACTTTTATGCCCTGGGGAGGATGCCGCATGTCATTGGCTCCATTGATGGGACACATGTGGCTTTGGTACCACCACAGGCCCAGGAGCAGGCCTACAGGAACCGCAAGCACTACCACTCGGTCAATGCACTGGTGGTGTGTCTTGCAGACATGACCATCACACACGTGTGTGCCCGTTTCCCTGGTTCAGCACACGATGCCTTTGTGATGAGGAGTAGTCGCATCCCCAGGTTGATGGCACAGATGCAGAACCAGCGTGCCTGGCTTGTCGGTGTGTACTGACTTTGTGCCATTGTGTGTGATCTGATCTGTAGTATTCCGCCCACTTTTCCAAGTCAGCTGATGTGCACTTGTCTGTCCGTAGGTGACTCGGGATACCCCAACATGCCGTGGTTGCTGACACCCCTCAGGAACCCTGTGACACCTGCCCAGATGCGCTACAATGAGGCACATGGTCGGACCAGGAGAGTGATTGAGCGGACCTTTGGTCTCCTGAAGAGCCGCTTCCGCTGCCTGGACAAGACCGGAGGGTCCCTCCCATATGCCCCTGCGAAAGTGTGCAAGATTATCATCGTCTGCTGCATGCTCCACAACCTGGCAGTGCGGAAGGAGTTGCCTCTCATCCAGGATGACGATGACCAACATCCGCCACCTGTGGAGGATCCTGGCCTGGAACACGATGCCAGTGACGATGATGATGATGATGGTGATGGTGATGTCCGCACACAGCTCATCACCAACTTCTTTAGCTGAATGTGAGTATCCTGAGGTGTCATGTCAATGATGTGAGTTGGCATGATGTGTGGGTGGTGCTCTGGTGCTGTTGGAGTGTGTCCATGGGCTACTTGACTGGATGTGTGTTGCGATGTGTGCTTACAGGTGGGCTGTACTCCCCAACAGTGTTCACATGCTAACTTGGTTCTGGGTGGGTATCTTGTAACATGTATTGTGCATGAGTTTTGCTGTTCTGTCCTGTACTCCATTGCTTTTGACTGTGTGTCATTTCTGTCCTTCACAGGGTACTTTCAGATTCGTTTGGTCAACTGTGTCCACCGACAACGTGATTGCACATCCAGGCTGGTAGCTGTTGTGTCCCTACAGGTGATGTGCGCCACACCCATGGACTTCCTTCTGTCTACAGTTGTTGACTGTGTGCCCGCTACCAGGTGGGGTTACCTTGCATCTGTAGTGGTTACGGCATGTTGCTACTGTGTAATAAACCTGTGCTTCACTTAGTGATGTGCGTTGTCTGTGGTCACACATTTGACTGCCATTTGCTTACTGCACCTGTGGGCTACTTGACTACAACTGGGAATGGGTGTGGTGTCTGTGCATTGCACCGTCTTCCCTGGCAACATCAGTGTAGGCAATGAGTCAGATGGCCTAGGTGTGTATGTGTTGTGTAGCCCTGGTGGTGTGTCTCCCTCATATGTGTCACGTTGCCTGTACTCACATGCCTGTGTTGTCCTTGCTGTTGCAGTTCGCATACACAGTGTAATTTTGTTATTCATCATCCCCATAACAGCACCCACGTTGGAATCACGACAGAGGCAAGTATGGTGTATTATTGTGTTTATTGTGATACATCTGTGATAATAGTGCATAGGATGGATTGTGCTGTACATGAATCTTGCAATCCCAAGTTCCTAGATGAATAGAAAGTCCAGGTAGACAGGATCCCCAGTATCGGGGCCACAGTTGTCTGACACATTGTTCCAACTTGTACTCCCCATGCAATGTGTGGGAGTAGTGTTGCCATCAACAGGGTGAACAGTCTGTGCACAAAGGCGAAAATCCAGAACAGGTTCAGGCTTCCTGGGAGTTGCGCTTGGCCATCAGCCTCTCACTTTCCCCTCCTCGGACGACCCCTCTTCTTGGGGGGGGGCCCTCAAGTGCAGGCTGCTGCGGTGCAGGGGACTCTCCGCCAGAGTCCTCCTCCCTCCCTGTGGCAGTTGCAGTTTGTTCGGTACCAGATGTTGTTGGCACACAGGGAGGTGTGGACTGGTTGCTGTTCATCTGGCGGAGGCATTGTAAAATGTCCCTGTGCACCGCCGTCATCTCATGTAGTACATCCCACTTGGACTCCACGCGGGTCATGTGGGAGTCCACACGTGACATGTGGGAGTCCACACGTGACATGTGTGACTCCACATGGGACATGTGGGAGTCCAAGCGGGCATGATGGGCAGCCTGCTGCTGTTTGATGTCTCTGAGGAGCCCCACTACCTGGCTGAGCTCTCCGGTGCTGGACTGGTACGCATCAGCTATGCGTACCAGTTGTGGGTCTTCATGCACACCAGCAACGTCTGCAAGCAGCGACCTCTGTCTCCCACCCCTCCCACCACCCCTGCTGACATGTGCAGTGTGTGCAGTTGCACGCACAGATAACCCTGGTCCACCTCGGGGGTTGGTGGTGGTGGTGGTGTCCATGGCCCCAGGTTGGTCCAGGGTCACTGCGCTGGTGTTGTTCCTTATTCTGTCCATGTCGGCAGGGATGGTATTCGTGGTGACAGTCGTTGGAGGGGTGGGTGCAGGGGGTGCAGCTGGTGGACCTGCTGGTGCTGCAGCTGGTGGTCCTGCTGGTGCAGCATGTTGACTTGCACCGGATGTGCCAGGTTGTTCTTCATCGTCCGAGGAGGACAGAGGCTGTACGACGCCAGTGAGCTCGGCATCCTCTTGAGCCTGGGACTGGGACTCCTCAGCGTCTGCTGCTGTGTCCCTATCATCACCTGTTTTTGGGAGACACAAACAATGTATGTCATGTTTCTGCAGGCATCAGTGGTTGACACACCTGACAGTTGTGACTGTGCCTCGGGGTGCGGGCCTGTACATTGTATTGTCCTAAGTCGTCACAGTCAGGGGTTGATATTGGTGTGGCACATTGTCCTGCATTATTTGGGCATTTCTATGTATTCTCTGGGGTGTGAACATGGTCTGCATTGATTGTGTTTGGTTGACAGCCAGACCTCCTTCCCACCCACCCACCCACCCAGTCAGTTATCCCACCATGGAACGTGCTTGCATTGCAGGGAGTGTAAGTTGTCTCTCAGGATGTCAGTCAGAGGTGTCCTGCTGTTTGTTGGTGCACAGTTGGCAGCAGGGCCTTGTGCTCCCCACAGCAGTAGCCAGTGTCAGCCATCTTGTGAGTCCTTCTCCACTCCCTGTGATGTGAGCATGGTTCAGGGTGGTGTTGATGGGACAGTTGTGAGGCTGAGCAATGTCTGTGACTACCACTCCCATCATGCTATTGCCTCCACCCCCTTCCCAGCATGCCCATGCTTCCTTCCTTTTGACTCTGCTTCCCTGTGGGGTGGGCTGGCTGTGCTGACAGGATGGCTGGGAGTGTTGTCCTGGCAGTTGTTTGGCTAAGAGTCCCAAGAGTGTCCCTGTGCTTCACACAACATAACCCAGGGTGGTGGTGCTTTGTGGGATCTTGTGTTAGGATGGAGGGCATTGCATTCTACCAGGTGGGTACTGTGGAGTTTGTGTTGGGGGGGGTGTGAGGGGAGGTGCTGGTGACTATGGTCAGTGCTGCAAGTCCCCCTTCCCACCCAGCCAGCCGGATATCCCACCATGGAACGTGCTTGCATTGCAGGGAGTGTAAGTTGTCTCTCAGGATGTCAGTCAGTGGTGTCCTGCTGTTTGTTGGTGCACAGTTCCCAGCAGGGCCTTGTGCTCCCCGCAGCAGTAGCCAGTGTCAGCCATTTTGTGAGTCCTTCTCCACTCCCTGTGATGTGAGCATGGTTCAGGGTGGTGTTGATGGGCCAGTTGTGAGGCTGAGCAATGTCTGTGACTACCACTCCCATCATGCTATTGCCTCCACCCCCTTCCCAGCATGCCCATGCTTCCTTCCTTTTGACTCTGCTTCCCTGTGGGGTGGGCTGGCTGTGCTGACAGGATGGCTGGGAGTGTTGTCCTGGCAGTTGTTTGGCTAAGAGTCCCAAGAGTGTCCCTGTGCTTCACACAACATAACCCAGGGTGGTGGTGCTTTGTGGGATCTTGTGTTAGGATGGAGGGCATTGCATTCTACCAGGTGGGTACTGTGGAGTTTGTGTTGGGGGGGGGGTGTGAGGGGAGGTGCTGGTGACTATGGTCAGTGCTGCAAGTCCCCCTTCCCACCCAGCCAGCCGGATATCCCACCATGGAACGTGCTTGCATTGCAGGGAGTGTAAGTTGTCTCTCAGGATGTCAGTCAGTGGTGTCCTGCTGTTTGTTGGTGCACAGTTGGCAGCAGGGCCTTGTGCTCCCCACAGCAGTAGCCAGTGTCAGCCATCTTGTGAGTCCTTCTCCACTCCCTGTGATGTGAGCATGGTTCAGGGTGGTGTTGATGGGCCAGTTGTGAGGCTGAGCAATGTCTGTGACTACGACTCCCATCATGCTATTGCCTCCACCCCCCTTCCCAGCATGCCCATGCTTCCTTCCTTTTGACTCTGCTTCCCTGTGGGGTGGGCTGGCTGTGCTGACAGGATGGCTGGGAGTGTTGTCCTGGCAGTTGTTTGGCTAAGAGTCCCAAGAGTGTCCCTGTGCTTCACACAACATCACCCAGGGTGGTGGTGCTTTGTGGGATCTTGTGTTAGGATGGAGGGCATTGCATTCTACCAGGTGGGTACTGTGGAGTTTGTGTTGGGGGGGGGTGTGAGGGGAGGTGCTGGTGACTATGGTCAGTGCTGCAAGTCTCCCTTCCCACCCAGCCAGCCAGCCAGATATCCCACCATGGAACGTGCTTGCATTGCAGGGAGTGTAAGTTGTCTCTCAGGATGTCAGTCAGTGGTGTCCTGCTGTTTGTTGGTGCACAGTTGGCAGCAGGGCCTTGTGCTCCCCACAGCAGTAGCCAGTGTCAGCCATCTTGTGAGTCCTTCTCCACTCCCTGTGATGTGAGCATGGTTCAGGGTGGTGTTGATGGGACAGTTGTGGGGGGGGCAATATGTGTGACTGCGACTCCCATGATGCTATTGGCTACACTGACTTGGCCAGCATACACAGAATTCCTTCCTTTGAGTGGTCTTCACTGTGTGTTGGTGTTGTTGTGGTGGCTACATGTGTGGATGTGTGTGTTAGTTCTATTTGTGCCACTGCCTAGCTGTAGTTGTGGTTGTGTTTGTACATGTGTTGGCACAGTTGGATGTGACTTTTTTGATGGCATGTGTTGTGTTTATCTGACTGACATACACATTTTGGGATGATTCTGTTCTAGTTGCTGTGTAATTGCTATGAGTGCATGGTTTGACTCTCCCCTTGACAGTGATGTGTGTGTTTTGTGGCAGTTTATTGTGTACATTTGTTGTGTACTCACCAGGCTCTGGGATGTCCTCTAGTCCATATACGCTCACTGGCGGAAGGATGGCCCGCACCTTCTCCTCCCAGGGCCTGAGGTATACTGGCTTGGCAGGAGGGCCACTGCCGGTGTATTGGCTCAGGTGGTAGTCTTTCTTGAGCAGCTCCCGGACCCTCCTGCGCACGTCATACCACCTGTTCTGGATGTCCGTCTTTGTGCGCCGACATGGTGATTGGGCGTTCACCCTGTTGATGATCCTCTCCCACATCTTGGTTTTCTGCGACATGGGGGTCTGTTGGACCAATGTGCCAAACAGCTGTGGCTCCACCCTGAGGATCTCGTCTACCAGGACTTCCAATTCACAATCTAGAAACTTGGGATTCTTCTTGGGGGGCATGGTGATGGTTGGTGATGGTGGGTGATGTGTGTGTTGGTGTGCAGGTGAGGGTGTGTGGGTGTGTGTTGTGCTGGGTGTATGTGAGGTAGGTATTTGTTGGTGTGCTGCTGGTGTGTGGCTTGTGTGAGGGATGAGCTGTGGGTGTGTGGTTGCTTTCTCTTGGGTGCTGGCAGTGGAATGGCATTTGCAAAGGCTCATGGTAGTGATTTGTGTCCTTTATATAGGTGGAGTTGTTGGTGTGTCTTTGTTCTCTGTCCCCACCCCCCCAGTATTTATTGGCTTGGTAATTGCTTGTTTGGCCTTTTTTTGGTTGATTTTTCCTTTGTGCTGTTTGTGTATGTTGGAAACGTTCTTGTGACCGAGTCGGACCCTGCATTGGTCTCGTACGGTGTTTTCCGTTTCGTTCACGCTGTGTTTGTGCAGTTTTGTATGCTGCGTACGCGTCGGTCGCGGTGTATTGTGTTGCTTCGGCTCGGTTTTGTATGCGTGTCGGTCGTACGGCTTGTCCTCCGTCCGACTCGGTCGTGTTTTTCGCGCCTTGCATCGTACTTTGCAGGTTGGAGTTGGCGGGTACGATTCGGTCGGATTTGTTCCGGGTGCGTGTCGGTCGGTTGGATTCGCGTGTTTTTCCGGCCGGATTGCTATTTTCCGAGCGGCTCGGTCGGTCGGCTTGGTTTCCTGACGTGTCGGTCGGATTTATCGCGGCTTGCATCGTACTTGGCGTGTCGGGCGCCACTGGTACGTGTCGGTCGGTATTTTTTCCGGATCCGAGTCGGTCGGTGCTTTTTCCGGCCCGAATCGGAATCGACCCCATAGTGTGTTATAATGTTAATTGTTTTATTTCTTGTGAATTGCAATTGTAATGCTTTATTTCTCCCTTTTTGTTCTAGTTCAAGGCTTTTGCTCTTTAGACTGTTCCAGGTTGCGGTTTCGTTACTTTTGGTTCTGCTGTTTGTGTAGTTGCTTGTGTTTGGTAAGAGATTTTTTTTGTACAATGTAAATGCGTTTTTTTTCTCTGCATTAATGTGTTTTTTGCAAATGGTGTAATAATAGCAGTATGTTTAGCTTCTGTTTTTTGAGTGTCAAAAACGTTTTGCATTTGTGCTCGATGTGTATTTTGTTGTCTTGTGAGTAATTGGTTTTGTTTTTTTCTTTCTAGTGGGATATCGTTGGGTTTTGCTGTCTCTCTGCAGAGTAGGTGCTGGTGAGTGTAGCTGTCTCTTGCAAGTGAATTGTATAGTTTGAGTATATAGATCTTTGTGATAAAGGCACACTTTTTTTTACTTACTTATTTTGCACAGTGTTGGTTGTTGTTGAGTTGTTTGTGCAGTCTCCTTTCTTAGTAAGGATAATGGCTAGCCGCAGGATTACTGCTCAGCAGGTTGTTGGTATGCTCTTTGAGTCTTCCTCTGACCATGGTTCAGAGACTGACTCTGCATCTGAGGTAGAGGGAGGGAGGAGAAGATTTAGGCAGTGAATTTTCTCTCCACATGGAATCATCGGATGATGAAGCTACTCTCAGTGCGGATGAAGCTAAGCTTAGTGCGGATGAAGTGCCTGTGTTAGAGGAGGACATTGATGTGCCGACAGTGCGCCAAGAGGCATCTGGGCTGCAGCCTGGGGCTGCAAGGCTTCCAGTTGGTATAGTGCGGCAAGAGGCATCTGGGTTGCAGCCTGGGGCTGCAAGGCTTCCAGTTGGAAGTGATGACCTCTGGGTTGCCCCAGGCATGGTGCAGCTGGCATTGCCAGACTTTACTGGTGTTCCAGGGTGCAGAGTGAACACAGAAAATGTTTTGCCGATAATTTGTTTTCAGTTGTTTATGGACGATGTGTTTTTGGCAGAGATTGTTGAGCAGACTAATTTGTATGCCGAACAGTTTTTGAGGGACAACAGTGCCAGCCTTAAGCCCCACTCTAGAGCTACCCGGTGGACTCCCACAAATCTGGAAGAGATGAAGAAGTACTTGGGTTTAACTTTTTTGATGGGCTTGCTAAGGAAGCCATCAATGTCTTCATATTGGTCTACTAGTACCTTGATGGCAACGGCTATATTTCCGGCAGTCATGAGTCGTGATAGGTATTTGCTTCTGCTTCGGATGCTGCATTTTGTCGATAATGGTTTAGCGTTGCCACGAGATCACCCTGAGTCTGACCGTCTTTTGAAGATTTGGCCTGTCATTGATCACTTTGTTGATCGATTTTCTGAGATCTATGCTCCAGGCAAAGAAATAGCTATTGATGAGTCTTTGGTCCTGTTCAAGGGCCGCTTGGTTTTTAGGCAATACATTCCTAGTAAGAGGGCACGCTATGGAATTAAGCTGTATATGCTGTGTGACAGTAGGACTGGATATGTCTCTAATTTCAGGGTGTACACCGGTAAGGAATCCAGGATTAACCCCCCTGGTTGTCCGTCCACTTTTGGAGTGACTGAGAAAATTGTGTGGGAACTTGGTAGAGGACTTTTTAACAAAGGTCACCATTTATATGTAGATAACTTCTACACTGGTGTGCGGTTGTTCAGGGAATTGGCCAAAGTGGACATTGTTGCTTGTGGCACAATCCGCTCTAACCGTAAAGGTTTCCCTAAAGAACTAGTTTGTCAAAAGCTTGTGCGGGGACAGTGCAGTGCGTTGCGTTGCGAGGAACTTCTAGCTGTGAAGTTTTCAGACAGGAGAGATGTCTACATGCTGACTACCATCCATGATGAAAGCACTTCACCTGTGACTGTTTGGGGTCAGGTTGCTGAAGCGCGCAAACCTGTGTGCATTTTAGACTATAATAGGCACATGGGTGGTGTTGACAGAGTAGATCAGAGGTTGGAACCTTATGCTGCTCTTCGTAAGGCTTACATTTGGTATAAGAAGTTGGCTATCCATCTTTTCCACTTGGCAACCTTTAATGGTTTTGTTGTATTCAAGGATTCTTGTCCTGAGTCAAAGATGACTTTTGCTAAGTGTCAGGAGTCTGTAATAGGCTGCCTTGTTTTAGTGGAACAGGCAAGTGTTCCTAGAGTTGGAGTGGTGGAGGATGTGGCTAGATTGAAAGATCGCCACTTTCCTGATCACATTCCTCCCACACCCTCAAAAGACTTTCCCAGTAGGAGATGTAGAGTTTGTTGGCGAAGAGGTACGCGGAAGGAGACTCGTATGTACTGCCCCGAGTGTCCTTCTAACCCTGGGCTGTGTGTGCCTGCTTGTTTTAGAATGTACCACACGCAAAATAATTTTTGGGAGCATCCATGAGTGCTAACGTGAACTGCCTGGTCTCTATTGTTTTATATTTTTTGTTCAGTTTCAAGGTTGGCATTTGTGCAATGTATTTAGTTTCAGATTTTGTGTTAGTAGATTTGTTTCTATTTGCAATTTGTTTGTGTTTTCTTTTTTGTATAAAAAAATCCTAAATGTGATGGCGGTGTGTGTAGGCTGGCACTTGGCTGGTGGTGTGCGTGGACTGTCGCTTGGCTGGCAGCGTGTTTGGACTGGCGCTTGGCTGGCGGTGTGAGTGGACTGGCACTTGGCTGGTGGTGTGCGTGGACTGGTGCTTGGCTGGCGGTGTGCGTGGACTGGCGCTTGGCTGGTGGTGTGCGTGGACTGGTGCTTGGCTGGCGGTGTGCGTGGATTGGCGATTGGCTGGCGGTGTGGGTGGACTTGCGCTTGGCTGGTGGTGTGAGTGGACTGGCGCTTGGCTGGCGGTGTGAGTGGACTGGCGCTTGGCTGGCGGTGTGAGTGGACTGGCGTTTGGCTGGTGGTGTGCGTGGACTGGCGCTTGGCTGGCGGTGTGGGTGGAGTGGCGCTTGGCTGGCGGTGTGTGAGTAGTGACTTGCTGCTGGTCACTACACACACTGCTAGCCAAACGCCACTCCACGCAATCCGTGATCTGGTGTGGTTGCTGTGTCAGGAATGTGGGCGTGTGAAAGTGATGGGCCCTTGAATAGCGCTGTCTGCTGGTGTGAGTGTTGTAATATGCTGGGCCCGCAGCTGGCGGTGTGAATGGTTTTGTATGTGTCACACGTCTGAAAGGTGTATGAATGGCCTGTAAAGAGGTTGATGCCTTGTCGTAGCTTTACAGCTCACGAGCTGTGAGTCAATGGTTCAGTTTCTCGTCCTTTCAATTATTAACAGTGCATTTCATTTTTGTGAAATCTCTGGTTAATACAACTGTATATACTGAACCATCACTCACCCTCGTGCCAAATCCAACCAGTATGTCTGTGTGCTTGAGGAATAGGTGGTTGTGCAGATATATTTGTCTTTTCTGTCTTTCTCAAGCCGGGTGTACCTTGTCCCTTTTTATGAATGTTGTAATGTGTTGGTTTCGTGCCTGGTGGTGTGAATGGTCTTGTGTGTATCACGTATGGAAGGTGTGTGAATGGCCTGTAAAGCGGTTGGGACCTTGACGTGGCTTTACAGCTCACGAGCTGCGAGTCACTGGTTCAGTTTTTTGTCCTTTCAATTATTGACAGTGCATTTCATTTTTGTGAAATCTCTTGTAAATAACATTTTATATACTGAACCATCACTCGCCCTCGTGCCAAATCCAACCAGTATGTGTGTGTGCTTGAGGAATAGATGGCTGTGCAGTAATCTTTGTCTTTTTTGTCTCTCTGCCAAGGTGTACATTCTATCTAAGAATAACCTACCAACTGTAGATATTGTCGTAAACTAAACACCCATGGGAGTACATGCTGCTGTCTCTCTTGTGGATCCCAAGAAGTTATCTTACCCACAATGTCCTGCAAACCTCAAATTGTGTCTGTCACATTTTTCTTGCATTATTGTGCCAACATTTTCACGCTGCAGACAGAAACAACAAATTTCCTACCCCTCCGCCTTTTTCCAAGTATCCCAATAGAAATGGTACCTCACTCGCGTGGGTGGGTCACGGACCCGCAACAGGCAAGGGCCCAAAACCTTGTGAGGCGACATCAAAATTACCTATCACAAACTAACCTGGTTTTCAAGTGGGGTCCCATGAGGTTTTGGCCCCAGGGTTAGCGGCCATCTAGGGAAACCTACCAAACCCATACATTTCTGAACAGTAGACACCCGGGGGATTCCAGGGAGGTATGGCTTACGTGGATCCCCCAACGTTTTCTTACCCAGAATCCCCTGCAAACCTGAAATTTAGCTGAAAAAATCACTTTTTTCACACATTTTTGTGTGGGAAAGTTGTGACATCACCGGGCTGACACAAATTTCCTACCACCCAGCGTTCCCCCAGGTCTCCCGATAAATATGGTGCCTCACTCGGGTGGGAGGCCCAAGTACCCGCGACAGGCAAGGGCCCAAAACGTATTGAGGTGACATCAAAATTGCCTATCACAAAACAACCTGGTTTTGCAAGGGGGGTCCCATGACTTTTTGGCCCGGGGATCGGCGGCCACCTAGGGAAACCTACCAAACCCACACATTTCTGAAAACTAGACACCCAGGAGATTCCAGTGAGGTATGGCTTGCGTGGATCCCCCAACGTTTTCTTACCCAGAATCCCCTGCCACCCTGAAATTTAGCTAAAAAAAATCACTTTTTTCACACATTTTTGTGTGGGAAAGTTGTGGCATCCCCGGGCTGACACAAATTTCCTACCACCCAGCGTTCCCCCAGGTCTCCAGATAAAAATGGTGCCTCACTCGGGTGGGAGGCCGAAGTACCCGCGACAGGCAAGGGCCCAAAACGTATTGAGGCGACATCAAAATTGCCTATCACAAAACAACCTGGTTTTGCAAGGGGGGTCCCATGACTTTTTGGCCCAGGGCTCGGCGGCCACCTAGGGAAACCTACCAAACCCACACATTTCTGAAAACTAGACACCCGGGGGATTCCAGGGAGGTATGGCTTGCGTGGATCCCCCAACGTTTTCTTACCTAGAATCCCCTGCAAACCTGAAATTTAGCTGAAAAAATCACTTTTTTCACACATTTTTGTGTGGGAAAGTTGTGGCATCACTGGGCTGACACAAATTTCCTACCACCCAGCGTTCCCCCAGGTCTCCCAATAAAAATGGTGCCTCACTTGGGTGGGAGGCCCAAGTACCCGCGACAGGCAAGGGCCCAAAACGTATTGAGGCAACATCAAAATTGCCTATCACAAAATGTTTTCAGAATGTGTGGGTTTGGTAGGTTTCCTTAGGTGCCGGCAGAGCTAGGGTTCAAAAACTACAGCTAGGCACTTTGCAAAAAAAGGGTCATTTTTCACTGTGAAAATGTGGTGTGTCCACGTTGCGTTTTGCGCTGTTTCCTGTCGCGGGCACTAGGCCTGCCCACACAAGTGAGGTACCATTGTTTTCGGAAGACTTTGGGGAACGCGTAGTGGGAGGAATTTTGTGGATCCACGCAGATTCCAGAACTTTCCACCACAGAAAAGTGAGGAAAATGTTTTTTTTTTTACAATTGTTTAGGTTTGCAAGGGATTCTGGGTAACAGAACCTGGTGATAGCCAGTCAAGTCACCCCATCCTGGATTCCCCTGGGTGTCTACTTTTCAGAAATGTGTGGGTTTGGTAGGTTTCCCTAGGTGCCGGCAGAGCTTGTGTTCAAAAACTACAGCTAGGCACTTTACAAAAAAAGGGTCCTTTTTCATTGTGAAAATGTGGTGTGTCCACATTGCGTTTTGCGCTGTTTCCTGTCGCGGGCACTGGGCCACCCACACAAGTGAGGTACCATTTTTTTCGGAAGACGTTGGGGAACGCGGGGTGGGTGGAATTTTGTGGATCCACACAGATTCCAGAACTTTCCACCACAGAAAAGTGAGGAAAATGTGGTTTTATTGACAATTTTTTAGGTTTGCAAGGGATTCTGGGTAACAGAACCTGGTGAGAGCCAGTTAGGTCACCCCATCCTGGATTCCCCTGGGTGTCTACTTTTCATAAATGTGTGGGTTTGGTAGGTTTCCCTAGGTGCCGGCAGAGCTAGGGTTAAAGAACTACAGCTAGGCACTTTGCAAAAAAAGGGTCATTTTTCATTGTGAAAATGTGGTGTGTCCACGTTGCGTTTTGCGCTGTTTCCTGTCGCGGGCACTGGGCCTACCCACACAAGTGAGGTACCATTTTTTTCGGAAGACGTTGGGGAACGCGGGGTAGGTGGAATTTTGTGGATCCACACAGATTCCAGAACTTTCCACCACAGAAAAGTGAGGAAAATGTGGTTTTATTGACAATTTTTTAGGTTTGCAAGGGATTCTGGGTAACAGAACCTGGTGAGAGCCAGTTAAGTCACCCCATCCTGGATTCCCCTGGGTGTCTAGTTTTCAAAAATGTATAGGTTTGCTAGGTTTCCCTAGGTGCCGGCAGAGCTAGCGTTCAAAAACTACAGCTAGGCACTTTGCAAAAAAAGGGTCATTTTTCACTGTGAAAATGTGGTGTGTCCACGTTGCTTTTTGCGCTGTTTCCTGTCGCGGGCACTAGGCCTACCCACACAAGTGAGGTACCATTTTTTTCGGGAGACTTAGGGTAACATAGAATTGTAGAGCAACTGTAATTACCTATTGACTTTCGATGCATTTCTGCCTTCCAAATGAAAGACAATGTGTAAAAAATAAGTAATTTGAAAAATAACGTATAATTCACTTGCTAGTATGGGTACTCCCAATTTCGGAAATGTGCAAATATCTACTGTTTCTAAACTCAACATTTTGTTCCCATTTCAGAAATGCATAGGTGTCTTTCATACTGATTTTTCCATGTTTACATTTTCCCAGAATAATTGCTATATACCCGGTACATAATAAAAAAACATTGCAAGGCGCTGCTCAGTTATTGGCTCTGGGTACGTCGGGTTCTTGGTGAACCTACAAGTCCTATTTATCGCAACAACCAGAAAGGTCCAGCGGATGTAACGGTATATTGCTTTCAAATAGCTGTCATAATTAGAAGAAGTTACAGGTGAAAACGTTGACACAATGGCTGTTTTTTCCAACTAATTTTCAATTTTTCCTTTATTTAACTGTTAGTTTCTATAAAGAAAACTTAAAGGATCTACACAAATGATCCCTTGCAGAATTCAGAATTTTGTCTACTTTTTAAAAATGTATAGCTTTCCAGGATCCATTACTGCATTCATACCCATTTCTACCATTAACTGGAAGGAGGTTGAAAGCACAAAAAATAGCAAAAATAGGCTATGTCCCAGAAAAATGCCAAAACTGTGTAAAACATTTTGGTTTTCTGACAAAAGTTTGCTTGTCCCTGAAAGCTTGGAAGATGGCAATTTCAGCCCCACAACCCCTTTTTTGATACCATTTGCAGGGAAAAAACCAGACACTTTCATCTGTAGCCCTTTTTTCGAATGTTTTCCAAAACCCCCAAAATTTAGCTGTATTTTGGCTAATTTCTGGGTCCCCTCTAGGGGAATCCACAAACCCTGGGTACCTTTAGAATCCCCATGATGTTGGAAAAAAAGGATGCAAATTTGGCATGGATACCTTATGTGGTCAAAAAGTTACAGGGGCCTAAGCGCGAACTACCCCAAATAGCCAAAAAAAGGCTTAGCACAGGGGGGGAAAAGGCCTAGCAGTGAAGGGGTTAAAGAAGACAGCCACGTAAATGCTAAGGGCCGCCCTAGGACCCCAGATGGAGGCGGAGGGGACTTGTTTGTGCAAAGGTGTGGGTGTTTAGCTACCTCAAATAACCTCTTTTCTGGAAAGTCTTGGGGCCAAACAGTATCCTCCCCTATGGTGCCACTCCTGCGCATCCTATCTACCTCTGTTTGAATGTTGCTAGGCTCTATGAAAAGGTACATTGCGGTGGGATTGGGTCAGGTTCACTAGTACTCTATGGGGTTTTACTCTATTGGGTTGTATCTTGGCCCTAATCCTATATATAGATGTAGGTGGAGAAGACATTTTGTTTTTTCTGGGGCTACCTCTTGGGAAAAGTAAAGCCTGTCTGCACCTACTGCGTGCGGTATCAGCGAACAAACATAACATGACCTGGCTGTTGTCTGGGAGCCCACAATGGTCATATGCTGATACCACATGTTGTGTAAGAGGGCGCTATGTATCACGTGTGGAATGTTGGGTTTGGTGTAATTATAAGTGGTGTGGGAGAGGTCCCTACGCAAGTGCAGTGATTGCTTTGGGATAGACTCCATCAGACTAGCAGTGCATTGATGACTAATGGATGCAGAAACACTCATAGCAAACAGAGGGTACATGGAAGTGCAACAATACATAAGTTATGGAACATTGCAGGTCTTTTTTTTAAAGTTTAGTTTTCTAATATGCTGAAACCTTTAGGGTTTCAATTCACTGGTGGTGTTTATGTTTTTGTCCCTGGGAATGTGTTGCCTTTTTTGTGTTATGTAACTATGGGGCTTATTTACAAGTCCCTAGTACTGACGGTACGCCACTTTTCCCATATTAAAAGTGACGTACCGGTGGCGCAAGGGAGTTGTAAATAAGCCCCTACATATTGTTTATGCACTTGAAGTGTCCTTTGGTTTATCTTTTTGACATACTGTGTATGCTCATTCAGATTTATCCACTTTTTGTATAATATTACAGCCCTGAAGAAGTTCACCTATGTGGACGAAACGCGTTGGCTATGTTTGCTGTAATGCTTGGAGTTCTGTTTTATACAAGCAAAATAAAAAGAAGACATGGAACAAGTTAAATTTGAATTGGACTCCAAAGGTAACTTATAGGACGGCAGTAGTTATAGTTAAGACTTCCTACAAATTAAGACAAGCAGAATCCAACACCTTAAGCAACATCTTGTGGTTAGTAACTAAGAAAGAGTGCCGCAGTAATAGCCTTAAAGAATTCTTGGGCCACTCGTTGAAGAACCTGCACCTTGAAAGACTCTGGGTGTCGTCTGTTTCACATAATGTCTTTAAAAAACGAGTGAACTCCGTAACGGCTAAAATCTCTGCCTGGTCGATCATTAACAGCGACTCAAAATTATTGCAATCACCGTACCCAGCCTGCACCTTCTGCTTCATCTGAAACTTAAAGTGCTGCAGGGCTGCCTGGGCTGCCCTCCATCTCTAGTGGAAAAACCAACATGGAAGTACACCCGGAACAGAGGGTGCAGTGATGCAGGGCAATCAATGAGAATTGCTGCACCTAATGTGCATTTGCCTTGAGCTGGCTATGGAGAGGAGGCATCTCCTCAAGCCCTTATTTCAAAGTAAAGGAGTATGTACATGCAGGCATCCCGTGATAGTCTGTCTAGGGCAGAGGTCTTCAATCTATGGGGCGCGACCCCCAGGGGGGCCGTGGAGTCATCAAAAGGGGGTTGCGCATTCACCATCCTCACGTTTGCCTCGAATCCAAAATGTTTCCTCTTCGTTTTGGATTAGAAATACTTGCATCTCAGAAGGCTCTTTGATTGGAGGACTAGGTAAAATAAGCCAATCATAATGTGTCTACGTCATCAATACCTGTCCTCCAGTCAGAGAGATTGCAGCATGCATACCAGGAAATGCCCGCAAACTTTATCCATAAAGATGGACCAGAACCTTTGTAGTGCAGCCTGTACTTCGAGGGAGTTCTGCAATATTCCACGCAGTCACTGCTGCCTTCCTTGGCCATCGCTGCTTTCACCTCGTGTCCTGCTTTGTGGCTCGTTGCTGCCTCTTTTTTAGGATCTCCTTGTTACTTCCGGCTGATTTCCAAGGCAACCCAAAGCTTCCCAGATTAATTAGGTAACCTGCCTCTTCCCCGCTGCAGACATACACTGAAACTATCTTGCGCGCACACACACACACAGAGATCCTTATTTGTTTCCCTGATTGAGCCATGAGGGCATTTAGGCAAAGGCTCCGTTAATTTTATTTTTTGTGTTCTGTCAGTTTTTATTCTTTCCTGCATGTGTGTCTATTTATTTATGCTGCCTGAACTCCGCACTCTATTTCATTTATTGCTCCAGAGAAACACAATGAAGAGAGAATGTTTGTCTTTAAACACAGCGTGTCCGTGTGGGGCTTGATGCTTCTGACAATGGACATTCACAGTGAAATGCTTGGAAAGATGTTAACTACGCAAAATGAAGCTATACATATATATTTTTTTACTTTTCAACTAAGCTGTAAGAGACAAACTTGTTTGTAAGATAAGTGCAGTGAATGGACTACTGAAGATGACAAAGTTGATGTCTGAAACATCATTGCTTTTACGTTTGTTTAAATATCACTGCCGAGAAAGATTCAGGCAGCATGGTTAAATGAAAGTGTCAATGCTCATGTTATTTGTCTGAACGGAGAATACATTTTTTCAATAATTGACAAAGCCAAATATTTTTACAGCATCAAAATATTACATGGTAAAGCCTGCACAACTCCAATATTATTAAACTCAATTAATAATTAAATTCAATATAAACTCCAGGGCTGGGGCAAAGGCTCCAGTTCATTTTTATGACTTTCAAATGTTTATTTTCAGTGTGCTTTCCATTTTCATTCTTGTAGCAGCAGTTTCATATGCATTTTTGTGACATTGGAATGTTGTTTTTTTTCGGAGTTTTTTCTGTTTTCATTCTTGTAGCATTCTTGCTTTTGTTCAACTACGGTTGCCACCATTTCCAAAGAAAAGTGCTGGCCATTTGTTCATGTGTAGAACTCTGCAAAGGCTTGGGCATAGTATTTCAAATTTGAGCTATTTTAACATTGTTTGCATTTATTTTTAACATGGTGAATTAATGCATGGAATTGTGAACCAGTTCATATCAGCTTTACCAGTCAGGGATGAGCAGTCGTGCTGGAAAGAGTAAAGGGTGAAGACTGTGTACACCTTCCATTCTGTGTGGCTGTAAGACAGTTTTTAACAAGATATCGTTGACACACTGCAGCAGTGAATGCTTTGTGAGTCTTCAGCTCATATAGAACACATGCTGCCACTTGTGTTTGCAATGAGATTTTGTGCATATATGTAGGTAGCTAAATACCGGTCGGTAACGGCTGAAATTCGGTAAATCTCCCGTTACCGACCGGTATTTAGGCGATTGAGATGTAGGAGGCCAAAAAGAAGGAATCGGTAATTATGAATCGGTAAATACCGATTCATCATTACCAAATTCAAAACTACCCATTCGGAAATCACCGATTCCTTATTTACCGAATCGGTAAATAAGAATCGGTAAAAACGAAAAAAGAGATGTAGGTAAATTCGGTAATACCGAATTACATGAAATTCGGTATTTAAGAGTCGGTAATTAACACTGACTGAAAGCAGGTGGTAATCATCTACAGCGAATATAAGCAATCCCAAAATGCAACAGTGTGATCACTATGGCGGCTTTCTATGTGATTGCAAGGTTGCTACGTCTACAGGCAGCAGGATTGAGGATCTGGAGAAGGGAGGAGCGCATTTACAGACAGCGCATCACAATCTTCCCACAGACTGAGGCTGAGATCCATGAAAGGTACAGGCTACACCCCCACACCATCCTGGACTTGATAAGGGACTTGCACCCACTCCTGGAGCACCCAACACCAAGGGCGCACACCATACCACCACATGTGCAGGTGCTCTGTAGCCTACATCTACTCGCATCTGGCAGTTACCAGGGGGTGATAGCTGCGGTAGGCGGGGTGTCTCAGAGTTGCCTGTCCCGTTTCTTCAGAAAGTTCCTGGATGCCATGATGCAGAGAATGCACCACTACATTAGCTTCCCAAACACACAGGCGGAACTGCTGAAAACCAAGACAGACTTTTACCAGATGGCAAAGTTCCCGCATGTCATAGGCTGTATTGATGGCACACACATTCCAATCTGCCCACCAGCAGCCACTGAGCACATCTACAGGAACAGAAAGTCCACCCACTCCATAAATGTGCAGGTAATCTGCGATGCTGCCAACATCATCACTGACATCGTGGCCAAATTTCCTGGGAGCACCCACGACTCATACATCTTCCAGAACAGTGGGATCTACACACGCCTGGCTGCGGGAGAATTTGGAGAAGGATTCCTGCTAGGTAAATCACTGTGACACTCACTCATACTTACTGCAGATGAATGTGTATTGGTGTATGTGACTAATGGCACTCTCTTCCTCACCTAGGCGATAGTGCATATGCCGTGCGGTCATTTATCCTCACTCCCTACCTAAACCCATCAACCCTGAGTGAGAGACGATACAATGTGGCACACAAATCAACACGCAACGTTGTGGAGCGCACGTTTGGACTATTGAAAAGCAGGTTCCGCTGCCTCCAAAAAGCGGAGGCGCACGTCAGTACACACCCATCATCTGCTGCAAAATCATTGCAACTTGTGCAATGCTGCACAACCTTGCCACAAAGAAAGGTACAGAAGTGGACTTAACTGATTTTGAGGACAATGATGATGAATTAGCACAGCCAGAGCCCAACGCAGCAGGAGTGCCACCAGCAACAGATGGGAGACAGAGACGGGCAGAGATCACATGCAACTATTTTTAAGTAAGTAAGGAGACACAGCCAGTTGTTGTATGTAATGACGTAGTTTTAATTTCTGGGCACTACGCCACAACACAAACGGCCAAACTTGGCATTCCAATTTCTAACATCCATAGTAGGAAGTCATGGGTTACTTCACCCAATTCTGTCCTGTTAGTGTGGGCTGCATCAGCGTCTGCGGCCACGCACAACAGTACTGGATGCCATTAAGTGACTGTCCTCACTGGCTGTGGAACCAGTGGCAGCCCCATGCCGTCTGCTGCTCCTCCGGGTGTCTGTTACAGGGGGGTAATGCTGCTCCGACTGGTCGTGTCCTCGCTGTCCCCAACTTCCACAGCACCAGTAGTGGCAGACTGACTTGTCAGCAGCACCTCAAGAGCAGTGGTCACCTTTACCAGCCCCCTAGTGACATCAGTGCTGCAGTGCGCCAGGCCCTCCTGCATGGCCACGGAGCGCCTGCAGAGCAGAGAAGTGGCAGTTGCTAGGCGGTTCACTGCCCTTGTATGGTGCTCCATTTTCTGCCTCTCCCTGCACCGTGTAACTCTGTCCTCATCCATTTTGCTGCACAGCAGCATCACAGACTGGGACATGTCCCGCATGCCTGCAGCCATCTCCTTCATGCCCTCAGCCATTGTGCCTATGCCCTTGTCAATGTTGCTCATGTTGTCATTGAGGCGCCTCATTTGTCGCTGGACTGACTGTATTGCCTTTCCTTGTAGGCGCTGCACCTTCACCATGCTTGCCTCCAGCCCTCCGAAGACACCATGGCTCTCACCCTGTGGAGGTGGACTGCTCACACGAGCCCTGCGGCGGCGTCTGGCACCTGTGTGTGCTCCCTCAGTGGTGGACAGCAAACCAGCATTGCTACCATCCACTGGCACAGTGGATGTTTCCCCCTCGAGTCTTCTGAGGAGGACTCAAACTCCATCAGTCTGGCAACAGCACGCCTCCTAGGTCTCAGCACTGCAGGTGGTGTTGATGCTGGTGAGGCTAGCAGTAGTGGCGAGGCTAGCTGTGGTGGTGAGGCTAGCAGTAGTGGCGAGGCTAGCTGTGGTGCTGAGGCTGACTGTGGTGGTGTTGTGTGCCCTGCACTCGTACTGGCCTTCTCAGTGATGTCCTTCCGGGGTGCCCTCTCTCCCTTGTCCTGAGCAGTCCTGCGCGATGTCTCGCCTGTGGACAGAAATTGTACATTAGCTCAGTGTACCTGCAGCCCTGCATAGCAAGAATAAATATACATTTCTGCCACACTATCTCATTGCCTTCTGCCTGCTTATCGCTGATGTGTGTCACATGCCTTGTTGTTCAGTGCGATTCCTGTCATGATAGGGGTTTCACTGACTACATCTCCCATAATGCATTGCTGGTTTGCACAAAAATCGGTTCTGGAGTGGGATTCACAGAGCCCAATTGGGGATTTAGGATAGGGGAGGGGGGGCACAATGCTGTGCATGCTTCTTACCTCGTTTAGATGCAGCCCTGGCAGAGCTGTCTGCATCCCCGATCCCACAGACACTTTCTGGCTCTATCGTGGTCTCCACGAGCCGCTCAAGTTCAGTCAGGGCAGGTGCCCTGTTCCTTCCTCCTCCTGTCAGCCTGGCTTGTTTCTTGAGATCTGCCATCTTCTTCTTGGTGATGCTCCTGATGTCATACCACCGCTTCTTGAGCACATCAATGTCCCGGGGGTCACTCCAATGGCATTCACCTGTGACTGGATTTCAAGCCAGATTCTCCTTTTCACTGACTCTGCAACTTGCAGGGACTGCTTTCCAAACAGCTTTGCGTTTTGCTTCACCACCTCCTCCACAAGGACCTGCAGTTCCCTCTGACTGAATTTCAGTTTCCTCTTCCTTTCCCCTCCTTCTCTTTCTGTGTCCTGGGTGTCCATTGTGCAAGATTTGCAGGCGAGGTTCAGGCAGTGGCTCTGTTGCTCTCCTCTGCACTCCCAGCCTCTCCAGAAGGTTCTGATTGTGTGCACCTGCCTGGGTGTGGCCACTTCCTGGTTGGGAGGGGTGGTGGTTGCACAGGATTGGCTGATTCCTCAATTGCTGTTTTTTTGAATTACCGATTCGGTATTTACCGATTCGGTATTTACCGATTCGGTAAAACCGATCGGTATTGTGGATTCGGTAAATATTTACCGATTTTTACCGATTTGGTATTATTTACCGAATACCGAATACCGATTCATAAATACTGATTCGGTAAAATTCGGTAATTAGGAATCGGTATTTCCAGATTACCTACATATGGCCCTCAATGCTGAATAGTACCTTAGCATGTATGCTGTTGTCATTGTGGTATTAAATACCAATGTGTGCCGAGACTGTTCTCTCGTGACGTAATTTTCCATGACTGGTCTATAAGTTTGTCAGCAATAAATCACCATTAATCAACCAGGTACCGGGGAGGGGAGAAGGAGGAGACAATGGTGTGCGGTAAACAGCTGTCTCTCTCATGTCAAGGCCAGGCTCTCACAGAATCACCGTGTGTGCTGATTTGGAGGCTACCCAGCTCCTCGCCGACAGCCTGTGTGATCTTGAATAATCTAGTTTACCTCTCTGTTATATTACCTGTGGTTGGTAGCTGCCTCTGGCTACAATGAACGTCACCCACATAAATGAAAAGGGTGTCTTTTGACTTCCATCTCTAGACGAGTGTATTTTGCTACCTTTCACAGCCTCTCTTCTGACCCTCACCCTGCGAAGGCCTTCCCAAGATGAAGGGTCAGTTGAGCCAGTCTGACCGTGCAACATGTTGTCCTGCACCTGCACCAAGTGCATGGGCACACATGTTCACAATGGATGTCATTCTCCTTCCAGACACTAAGCCTCCCACTGTACTGAACGTATGGCCTGCAAAGAAGGGCACTTCTAGGGGCACTGACGTGAAAGAGGTCATCTGCTAGGGACAAGAGATGCCCCGTGAGCATAGGTAGTTGGCTTCAAGATGACCTTTGAGTATAGCCCAAGCACACAAACCACAAGGGCATACCCCATGGCCGTCCTTATACCACATGAACATAATTATAGCCTAGGTGACTGGACACCCAGGCAGCCAGTCTCTTAGCATTTTCTCGTGGTCTTCAGAATTTATTGTTCACTTGGCCAAGATGGTTACCAAACACCAAAACAAATAACAAAACCCAAAAGACCACGAACCACAGTCACCCACAAACCTTTGGTTTTGCTAAACACTGTTTAATTCTATTTCCCCACCAGAAAATGATTTGGCGTGGGAATTGGGGGCGCTTTTGGTTGTCGATGATGGTGAGTACCAAGTTCTAGACATTTTGGTCAGGAGTGGGTCCTTATGCCTAAAAGTTTTTGACAGGGGGGTCTCGGCATCAAAAAGTTTGAAGACCTCTGGTCTAGGGCCAGATGACCCCATATTAACCTGTTGCTTCAAAAAAATGTTATACGAATTTAAACGTAAACTGCCCATGCAAGTAAATCATTGCACCGTGGCCTAGCGATCCTATAGATCAACTGGGGCCGTATATATTTCCACTCTTGCCTAAACTGCGGACCTCTGGAAGCCCTGCATCGTCCTTTGGTGCACATGACTTTACTTTGCTCTTCAAATGTTCATGCCGCTTGATGCCTCCCGGCTGCCCGGGAAAGCCACCCACAAAGTACGAATCGTACCGGGCCAGACTGCTTGCAGCAGTTTGAGCCTCCCTTCAACCTCTATGCTATCCTGGCCACAGACGTTTGGACCTTACTTACAAAGTGGCCCGTTGGCCCCTATCATCAGTGGCTTGTTGTTTTATGCCAGTGAATCTGCTGTGCTGTTTATTACTGTGCATGTTTACCTTTATATCATTCTCTTCTGCATTGTACCTTATGAGGGGCCGATAGCGAATTACCACGCCTCTACGACTACTAATAGCTGCCGCACACCTGCATATTAATTAACTGCTGCCCCCATAGCTACCCCGAGTGAGTGGTCCTTTTACATCTTCTTTTAAATCTTCTTGCCATTTGTACTTTATCAGGCGTCTCGAGGGGTCGCTAGTGAATTAGCATGCTTGCCACTTATTGGTTTGCTCCTATAACTATTAATAGCTGCTGCACTTAGCACTTTATTCTATTGCTGCCCCCACATTTACCACGAATGAGAGGCCCTTTTACACCTTTTAGACCTTTTGACATCTGCACTTCACCTGGCTCCTAGAGGGATTGCTCGTGAATTAACCCGACCCGCCTGGCTCACATGACTACTCACATGACTATTGACAACTACTGCACGCATGCACTTTAATCTATTGCTGTCTCCATAGTTACCCCGAGCAAGTAGTCCTTTTAACCCTTTGACCTTTTTCCCATTTGTTCTTCAACTGGTGCCCAAGGGCTGGGGTGCTTGTGAACATGGCAAGCCTGGTAATTACTGGGTAGTTCCCACAAATATTAATTAGCAGCCGCTTGCTCATATTTTAATTTACCATTGCCTCTAGTCGCCCAGGATGTGTGGCTTAATTGTGAAATTGGTACCACCTGAGTAGTACCTTTTAATGTATCAGACCTACCTTATTGGTCATTTTGTATTATGGTCAATTTGTTTTATGATATATTATGGTCGATGCTTCTTTGTAAAATTTTAATTATTTGAATACAAATAAAGATTGATTTGAATTGGACTTTTTTTGGTGAAAATATTGAATGTGGTGCAGCATTATCTGTGTTGTTATATTCTTGTACTATGTCTTGCTATTGACACATTTGCAGCGCAACGCTGAACATGTATCTGTACGATTGTATACTGTGACTTGACAGCTGCTGTGGATAATACAACACTGTAATAAAGATGTTTTTTAAAAAAATGATAGTCGTAGATAATACACTATTCCATCTCATGTACATAGATACACATCATGCTTCACATGCCCTTTTATAACAATATAATGTTCCATTTGTCTTTGTTAAAGTGCTAACTGTTCTTTAAAGTTAGTGTATATCATGGTTTTACCTGTACACTCCCTCTAATACCCAAGTAACAACTTTATATACCTTCACTAGCCGTACTTGAGGGGGATGGGGGTCAAACAGCTTGACAATGACGCCATTCTATCTAGGGGTATAGAATGGCATACTCTCCAGGAGAAATACCCAATCCTCTTCCAAGGTGCCCTCTCTGAAGACTCCACTCTGCAAAGGAAGAGGAGATTGATGATCCCATGCAGGATGACCCATTTGATACCACCTCATAACAGGTCAGCAGGCTATCACCTAGGCCTTTTCTAGGGGATACAAGTCCTGGTTACTCAGGATTCACCTTCAACCACCCCTCACTCTGCAGATCCTCGGTTCCATTCTTCCACCTAGGTGCAACTCAGGTCTTCTCTCCATCTAACCAAGGAGAGGAAACACAATTACGCAAACTTCCCATAGTTCAACCCTCCATGTGCAGGACACCCAGCTAGCTGTATGAGACAGCCATACATAGAGGTTTGCTTGAGTAAAATATTGCCCTCTGAGAGGATAAGTTCTTTCAACAGCAATCTTCTAAGTGGGGGATATTAGTGAAATGGGTGGGGGAAGGGCGGTGGGGTTATGCAACATCACCAATCACCTAGATGACCTTCCAAAGGTTGATTGAGAGACAGACTTTTTTTCCCTGTAAAACACAGACAACAGTCAACAGGACATTGTGGTATTGCACTTGGAAAATATATTGGTATAGAGGGAGAAGGAAACAAGGTGCTATGCTATGCTCATTCAGCTCATATAGACTCTCTCAGAGAGTGGCCTGTCTGAAGCTGACAGGCCATGTCAGGTACCTCAGACAACTGGGGGTCAACAAACACCTGAAGGGCGTACCCCCATCACCAACCGACCTGCTCCCACAATAACCCATCTGCTGCCACTGCACATCTTAATCTGCAACCTTATGTGGGCCTAAAATTGCATAGCCTTGATTTCAACGAACCACCCACCCCATGGGCTTGTACAGCAACCACCACAACCTTGAACATGCACCCACCAGTCACTGCTCCATCTTCAAAAAATACACCTGACTTTTGTATTCACCAATTCTGCCACATAGATGAAAAATGTATTTAAAGGCCAACATAAAAAGAAAGTTAGTCCTCAACCTAGATGCCCTTTCTGAACTGCTGCCCTGGTTTGAGGGCACCAGTTCCTTGCCATCCTCAGATTCTAACAGTAACACCTCTTGGAACTCATCCTCCAGCACAGGCAAATTCAGGTTGTGAATAAATGATGATGTTAATTAAAAAACATAGAGCATGAACACTGGGCTCCTCTCCCTTCCCCTTGTTTTGTGTGAGGGTGTGGACTCCAAAGACCAGCTCCAGCATCCAGTATGCAGCCCATCTCGCACAATGAGAAGAGGAAGGTCACTGAGTATGAGAACTTGTACTTAACTAGTGGATTGTCACAGGAAACTACACTGCATTCACACACTCTCATTTTAGAGGAAAATGCGGTTATATAGCACAAGTTCACAATAAGGTGAAACCTTGAGGGTGGATGGACACTCCGTGGGAGATTTAAAAAACATAAATAGCAGGGTTAGAGGAGGCATGCAAGATGATGGATGTGCCTATTCCTGGGACAATTACATGTGTTACTTCTTGCTGGCTAGGAAGCGCCTTGTTATAAGCCTTATCCTGGCATGTGGTGTCTTATTGGCCACTCCCTCATTGGTGTCTTCAGCCCCCACCTAGAGACTTTTGGATTGTCATCTTGTCACTGTCTGGGTGGGCATACTCTCACTGCTGGTGCCCTCACTCTTCTCCTCAGGGGTGGTGGTAAGTTTTTGTGCCGACTGAGAGCCCAAGGCTCTTGTCCTTTGCTCCCGGTCCTTAATCCTGCATTCTCTTGAATGAAGGTTTAATTGGAATGGTGCCAAAAAACACTTATGCATACGTAGCTCCACTACATCATGTACATAAAAATGTATGCTGTCCTTATTACTACAGTCAGTATGACAAAGAGGGACATTATCACTATAGGAAATCCACCTTTTCTGTGTGGTCACCTCAGATTTATCGCCTTTTGCTGGAGCCTATATTTTTGCTGGATTTACCGAACATTACCACTGCTAACTGGTAGTAAAGTACCTGTACTCTCCCTTTAACCATGGTTAAATTGGCTTATTCCTGATTGGCTCACTTAACTTGACAATAAGTCCCTATTATGTACACCCATGGCCTTAAAGACAAATGCCACTTGTGGACTGCAGCACCTACTGTGCCATCCAATATAGTAGCAGTGCAAACATGTCTTCAGGCCTACCCTGTGTGACCTGATTGTTGCAGAATAAACACTGCGGTATGACCAGTTAAAATAACCCTTTTTGACTGGAAGAACCTCACTTTCAAATATATGTTAATCATCCCTATGCAGACCTTGCAGCCCACAAGGTAGGGTGCATAGTATTTAAAGTGGCGGATTTAGCTGTTCTATGTAGAAAACCAGAGTCCAGATTAAAACACTAATACTGTATCTCAGAAATGGGACAAGCTAGTAAAATGATTTAACTACTATTTTTAGTAGTCATTAAAAATCGAAATTAATGTTGAAATTGGATTTTAATAAATATTAGGTAGAAATATTTTTCAAAAGTTACTGTTTACCAGCATGAACAGTCAGAGGGCTTTTCAGCATAAGCCTCAGTCAGTTATCAGCCTGTGCTCAGCCTTGAATAGGTGTGAAAGATGTGTGAAATGCCTTCCAAGAGCAAACAATAGGCTGACCTAAACAGGCAGAGATGACTTCTCTGACCGCCACAGAATATTCAGAGTAGAGTCTTTGGGCCTCCTTTTGACAGCACAGCTTCTAATCCTGCTAAACAGTTCTGTTGAGCCACATGTAACACTTGGGCACACTTGAAAGGAAGAGAAAAGAATGTCAAGATAGTTCTTGTGAATCTCCTATCTGGTTGCTGAAGGACTCTGCTTTTGTCCTACTAGACTTTTGTCCCTGGGTTTGTTGTGGGTACAGTGCCGGTTTCCAACTGGAATTTAGTGTTAGATGGGGAGGACACTAAGATTACAATAATACATTACCCACAAACACCCCCAGCTCTCAGAGCTCAAGTTTAGTGTAGCTGAAGACTTTGGCCATCTTGAAAATACCTTGACTCTCTAGGTGCCCCCACTGAGGTCCTATATGGCTTTAGAAATAGACTCCCCTGGTGGATTGGGACTTTAAAGATAAGGCCTAGATCTGCTAAGATTTTGAGTCAGGGTTGTGGCACTTTGGTGGTGCACCCCTGAGGCAAAATCCATGTTTAGATTTACCAAGCCCGCAAATCAAGATATGGTGCGCCTACACGAGGCTGGCGTAACAAGGAGAAAGATCTTTATTTGTCCTCATTACTTTCTTTTTGCAAATGTGCTGCATTCTGCAGGACACATACAAAGAGGATAAGCCTCTAATAAAACGTTTCTGACCACAACACAGGCACCCTTTTGTTGTAGAAGCTAGAAGTGCATCAGAGCTTTCCCTTTGACGCAAGGCAGCATTGCTGCTTCCCTTGCTGCATTGAATTAAGTTTAGAAAATATGGCTCTAAGTCAGAATATAAAATCTTTGAAAGAGCCGAACCTGGTTGGAGTATTCGACCCACGCTCCATCGCAGTCAGCCTGAAATTCCGCTTAGGTGGTAGGTCTACCACGTCCATAGACTGTCATTGCTCCTTTCTGCTTTTTGGCACTATTTTCCATTAAATCTTTAAAAGCGCCCATCTTCGGGTTCCCTTAGTGGATTTTTGTCATTTAGGTGTCATTTTGTTTATAAACTTGTACTCTATTTTGTAATTTGGTTGGGGATTTTTCTTGTTTTACATTTTGATGTTATTACTGTTCTAGTACCACATAAATATGTTACACAGTCACCCTAAATTAAGCCCATCTGCTCTGGGCTGTACCTACCAGGGGTTGAGCTCAGGTTAATTTAGTGATTACTCCTTTAAGTGGGCAGCCACTCAACTCAGATAACAATCCAATTTCTTACAGTCACCTGCTTGACTCTCCTGCCCCATGCTAATGTGATGTTCCCACATACAATTTTTTAAGTGGTTTTTTTGTCCCAGTTGGCAACAACTCTGCCTTTGCTACATATTTGTCTGCCTCCGATAAATAGTTCTATGCCTATTTAGCAGAGGCGAATAACTCTGCCAAAGCTGTGTAGTTAATTTATATATTCTATCTAAATATATGTAGTTTGTTATGTATGCTGATGGGTGTAGTGGATTCGTGTTGTGTGTGACTTACTCCAATGTCTGGCTGGAGTAGATATGAGCTAGTTTGTGTTGTAGTTCTACTGGAGTAGATGTGGATGGCACTAGCAACTGGATTACTATTTTATAAGTTTGTTCCCTCTGCCCATCCTTACTTTTACCTTTACGTTTCCAACTTTGAAATAGATATTCCCCATTTTGCAGCCACTCACCCTTGCTGCTCCCACATTAACACCTAAAATATAGCCTTACACATGTGGAGTTCTACACAGGCATAGCAGAAAAGGCCACACATAAATATTAGGAAAGGCAAAGATGGAGATATCCAGCCGGACCTTAGTGAAAAGCATTTGTGAGTGTCAAAAGTAGTAAGACAGGCGGACTACTTTAGGTATTCAAAATGCTTTGGTAAAAAGGCCCTAATGTGTTTTGTGCCCTCTTCATTTTGTCTGTTTTGAGTGTTACAAATGTAATCAAAGAGGGTGACTAGTGTACAAAAGCTACATTGGAATGCTGGGTCTAATTATGCACTTGCTTTCTCCAACTTTTTTTTAAAAATCTCGAGCTTTTCCCAGGGTGGCAATGTGCATTTATGAATAACATGCACCGATTTACAATCATAAATGAAAGTTTTAGTGCACCTGAATTGGACTTGAATATACACATCGCTTTGATAATGTAGCTCATAGCAGTTACTGCTCAGAGGCCAGATGTGTTTGCTGGTGAAAAAAATTGGACTGGAATGAAATGCTGAAATAGCATTTATTTAATTAAAGAGTAGTTTTCAATGTTTTGACGTTTTCATTGAATTGCAATGAGGTCAACGGAAATGTGTTTGCATCACTGTTAGTTGAATTCCGATGAAGTATGACATGGGTTTCTAGGGAGTCTTCTTGCATGATTAGAAAGTTGTGCTAGATTGCTCACCGTGGTTTGCTGCGCCATAGCTGTCCTACTTGGTTAGAAAAACTACAGATGGAGCACCGAGAAGTGTTCCTCTGGGAGTGGCAATACCTCTTTTACTCGTGGCCAAACACTTTTGAGTCATTTCTACCAAGAAGTAGGAATGTGCTTGCTTTTCAAAATACAGCAAATATTAGGCTTGAATTACTTAAGAGGAAAATTGTACAATTGAAAGTGTGTAGGTTGTGGTTGCACGTCTTCTGCACCCACCAAGACTCACCTCTTCAGCCAGCCTGTTACATACTCTTCACAGGATGCAATTAAACATTGGGTTCTATTGTAGGCCTTAAGCTATATGCATAAGTTCCTTTCCTACACAGGTCCCATGTATCTGAGACTTATGGTGTCTTGGTATACACCCAAACGCTCACTCCGCTCTAGCCTTCAGGAGCTGGAAGTGGTTCCTAGAACTAAGAGAACCCGTCAAGGTGGTTGAGCATTTGTGTATCTGGGACCAGAGTTGTGGAACATCTTGCCGCAAACACTGAGGGGGACATGTACAATAGAAGTGGCGGAGTGAGGTGTTAGCCGTCATAGCTTAACGCCTCACTTCGCCACTTCTGAAACGCAAGGCTGCACCATATTTACAACGATATGGTGCAGCCTTGTGTTTCCCCCTGCGCTGGCGCTAGACTTAGTAGTGTAGCGCCAATGAAGGCAGCCTTGCACCAGAGTGCAAGGGTGTCTGCGTGCAGGGGAGGATTGTTTATGTGTAGGAAGGTGTCCCCTCCTGATTTTCCAGCAAGGAGGTAAGAGCTGGCTAAACACACCCCTAGGATGGCTAATTTACTTAGACTCTCCCCCCTGCATCTGCTCATACCTTCCTTAATCCTACCAACTGCCTAAGGTGGAAAGTTTAGAGTTGTAAATGACACTGTTCTCTGCTCTCCTCTTTGAAGAACATAGTTTACGACTCCTCCCCCTGGCCTGGCATTCCTATGGAACAGCACACTGCCCTGCCAGCAGAGCTGGTTGACCCCAGGGGCTCTTTATCACCTCTTCAAGGCAGCCTGGCTAATCCACTTTACACTGACCAATCAGGGCAGACCACTGGAAGGCTGAATCTGGACTTACAAACAAGAAAGTCTTATAACTTCTTGTATGTACACTTTAGGAGAAATTCAACAATATCATATTGTTGAATTTATTAATACCATTCGGGAAGTCTTTGAATGGCACTTCTAGCCCTCTCCTATCAAGAGTTATTAGTTAATAACTTTCTACCATGTTAACCTATGTAACAGGGGATTTGCAATGGGAAAAATGACTTGGGCCATTTTTCCAGCACCAGGAGTTACAAAAACATATTTTATAAGTACTTTGCTTATATCTACAGGACCCCCACCACATGGGACAACTAGGGGAGACTTTAGGTGTTCTGAATCTGTAAAAATATTGCAGATCCTCACTTCACAGTGCTCCTAGCATCAAAGTCGAATTTGGGCAGCACTTTACCACAATGTGGGGAGTGAAATGTAAAATTTCACTTAACCCAGGGCATATAAAACTCAATTTATAAGGGTCTACCATATAGATACCTGACCCCCCACCCCTGGGACACCTAGGGGAGACCCTGGGGGTTCCTAATATGCCATAGCATTGTAGGTTATCTATTTTTAAGTGTCCCAAACACCAAAGTCGAGTTTGGGCACAATTTACTTTTTAAAAGCAGTCCTGGCACCCAGGGCTGCTTTTAAAACTGACCTCAGGCCTCAGCAGTGCACACATGCAAGTGCAGAAAGCTGCTGGCCTCTAAACAGCCATGTCCAACTATATACTAGGGACTGATAGGTAGTTTCAATTCCCCTGCCCTATTATATACTAGGGGCTTATAGGGTAGGTCATGCCAATCACAGGGGTACCCCAACCCGTAGTGTACCCTAGTGTATGTAGGTGTTTTCACTGTATTCTAAGTGTTTTCAGCATAGCACTGGCCCTGGGCCTGGTTAGGCAAAGCCCAGGGTCAGTCAGAGTCAGTTACCACCAGTACCAGTCAGCAAAAAGTTGGGGGGTGCCCAGGGCACAGGATGACTTTGCAACATAGCCTCCCCCAAACGAAAGGTGATGGGTTACTAACCTACACCCTGGTAGTCCTCATCAGCTAAGTGGAAAACCTGGAAAGTCCATCCGCATTTGCATGGGCAACCCCAGGTCTGTGTTCCACTGTAAAGTCCATCCCCTGTAGGGAAATGGACCACCTTAACAGCTTGGGATTCTCCCCTCTCATCTGCATGAGCCATCTGAGAGGCCTGTGGTCAGTTTGAACCCGAAAGTGAGTCCCAAACAAATATGGTCTCAACTTTTTCAGGGACCAAACCACAGCAAAAGCCTCTCTCTCAATGGCACTCCACCTCTGCTCTCTGGGAAGAAGCCTCCTGCTAATAAAGGCAACTGGCTGATCAAGGCCCTCTTCATTTAGCTGTGACAACACTGCCACAATCCCTTGCTCTGAAGCATCTGTCTGAACCACAAATTCTTTTGTGTAGTCAGGGGCAAGTAGCACTGGTGCTGAACCCATAGCAGCTTTCAGGGTGTCAAAAGCCTTCTGATACTCTGGGGTCCAATTCACCTTTTTGGGCCTCTTCTTAGAAGTGAGTTCTGTTAGGGGCCCCACAATGGTCCCATAATTTTGAACAAACCTTCTATAGTACCCTGTCAGTCCAAGGAATGCCCTGACCTGAGTCTGGGTAACAGGAGCTGTCCAATCCAAAATAGTTTGGATTTTAGCTTGGAGAGGCTGTACATGGCCCCCACCTACCAGGTGGCCCAGGTACACCACAGAACTCTGCCCTATTTGGCACTTGCTGGCCTTAATAGTCAGGCCTGCCTGCTGCATGGCCTGAAGCACTTCCCTTAGGTGGCTTAAGTGATCCCCCCAGGTAGAACTGTATACAGCTATATCATCCAGGTAAGCTGCACTGAACTGTTCCAACCCAGACAAGACCCTGTTCACCAACGTTTGGAAGGTGGCAGGTGCATTCTTTAAGCCAAAGGGCATTGCCTTGAACTGATAATGTCCCTCTGGTGTGGAGAATGCTGACCTCTCCTTTGCTCCATCAGTGAGGGCAATCTGCCAGTAACCTGAAGTCAAATCAAAAGTACTCAGGTACTTAGCAGCCCCTAACCTATCAATGAGCTCATCAGCTCTAGGTATAGGGTGAGCGTCAGTCTTTGTGACTGCATTCAATCCTCTGTAGTCCACATAGAACCTTAACTCCTTGGGTCCCCCTGAGGATTAGGTTTAGGCACCAGCACCACTGGACTGGCCCATGGACTCTCAGACGGTTCAATTACCCCCAATTCCAGCATCTTAGCAACCTCAGCTTTAATGCTGGCTCTGACATGGTCAGACAACCTGTACAGTTTATTTTTGACAGGTAGGCTGTCACCAGTGTCAATGTGGTGCACACACCACTCAGTGATGCCTGGGGTCAAAGAGAACAGGCCAGCAAACTGCTCCAGCACTTGCTTACAGTCTCTGTGCTGCTGATCTGTCAACTTGGGAGAGAGTATCACCCCCTCCACTGACCCATCTTGCACATTAGTGGAGAGGAGGTCGGGCACAGGCTCAGTTTCCTCCTCCACACCCTCATCATCAGTGACCAGTAACATGGTCATGTCTGCACTGTCATGGTGGGGTTTCAATCTATTCACATGCAGGACCCTATGAGGGTTCCTGGGGGTGCCAAGGTCAACCAAATAGGTAACCTCACCCTTCTTTTCTAAGATTGGATAGGGCCGACTCCACTTGTCATGGAGGGCCCTGGGAGCCACAGGCTCCAACACCCACACCAATTGTCCTGGAGTATACTCAGGCATAGTAGACTTTTGATCATACCAGTGCTTCATGAGCTCCTGGCTGGCCTCCAGTTTCCTGTTTGCCTTGTACATGTACTCTGCCATTCTAGATCTCAGGCCTAGCACATAGTCAAGCACATTGTCCGTTGCTTCTTTAAGAGGCTTCTCTAAAGACTCTCTCAGCAGGCTCAATGGCCCCCTCACAGGGTGTCCAAACAACAACTCAAAGGGACTGAAACCAACCCCTTTCTGTGGCACCTCCCTGTAGGCAAACAGTAAGCATGGGAGGAGAACATCCCATCTCCTCCTGAGTTCTCTGACAACCCATTTATCATGCCCTTCAGGGTTTTGTTGAATCTCTCAACAAGACCATTTGCTTGTGGGTGATAGGGGTGGTGAACTTGTAGTTGACACCACACTCATCCCACATAGCAGTCAGATAGCTGGACAGGAAATTCGTGCCCCTATCTGACACCACCTCTTTGGAAAACCCACTCTGGTGAACACACCAAGCAGTGCTCTAGCCACTGCAGGAGCATCAATGGTTCTAAGAGGGATTGCTTCAGGGTACCTAGTGGCATGGTCCACTACCACTAAGATATACCTATTCCCTGATGCAGTAGGTGGGTCCAGGGGACCAACAATGTCCATCCCCACCCTTTCAAAAGGAACCCCAAACACTGGCAGTGGTATTAGGGGAGCCTTTGTTTTGCCCCATGCCTTTCCACTGGCCTGACAGGTGACACAGGAGCTGCAAAACTCCTTTACTTTCTCAGACATATGGGGCCAGTAGAAATGGTTCACCAACCGGTTCCATGTCTTTGTCTGTCCCAAATGTCCTGCCAAGGGGATATCATGACCCAAAGTCAGGATGAACTCTCTGTACCTCTGGGGCACCACCAACCTCCTGGTAGCCCCCTCCTTGAGGTTTCTGGTCTCAGTATAAAGCAGTCCATCTTCCCAGTAGATTCTATGAAACCCACTGTCATCCCCTTCCTCTTGCTTGGAAGCAGTCCGCCTCAAGCTCTCAAGGGTGGCCTTACTGAACTCCTCTCTGGAGGGTCCACCTGCTCCTGTCAGTTCTGCCAAATCTGACAGCTCTGGCAGGGAT
The DNA here is from genome assembly GCA_963921515.1 of Calotriton arnoldi. NCBI lineage: Eukaryota > Metazoa > Chordata > Amphibia > Caudata > Salamandridae > Calotriton > Calotriton arnoldi. The sequence continues at coordinate 2,461,837 of CAWUFW010001691.1, read as the reverse complement.
GGAGTCCTCCCTCAGAGGACAGATCCTCCCCATCAGGGTTAGATTCTGCCTGCACCTCTGGAGTTCCCTGGGCTGGCTCACCGGGCCCAGTGCCCTGGTCCTTGGATGCTTGGCCCTTTGTTCCAGGGTCCAAGTGTCCAGCCCCTCCCTTCTGGCTAGTCTGTGACCTAGTCACAGCACATACCCACTCAGGGAGCTCCAATATTTTCATATGGAGTCCTCTCTCCACCTCTGACCACACAGAGGCTTCAAGATCATTGCCCAGTAAACACTGCACTGGGAGCACCTTTGACACAGCTACCTTCATAGGGCCTGTCACACCTCCCTATTCCAAATCCACCACAGCCATAGGATGGAGTTTGGTAGTGCTGTCTGCATAAGTCACCTTGTGAAACTCACCAGGTAACAACCTCTCTGGAGGCACCAGCTCATCCAGGACCATAGTTACACTAGCCCCAGTGTCTCTGATAGCCTCAACCTCAGTCCCATTCACTTTAGGTCTCTGCCTGTACTTGTCCATGTTTGGAGGTAAGGCAGTCAGGGTTTCAATATTCACCCCACCCAGGGACACTAAGGTTGCTTCCACCACCTGACTACCCCTCACTGGGGCACCATTCTCCACCCCTACACTGACACTGGCAATCCCTGTGGATGGCCCCTTAGGGGGGAGCTTCTTGGCGAAGATAGCATCTCCTTGTTTGTGCCCTGGCTGGTTACAGTCGAAGCACTTACCTACTTTTGAGGGATCAAAGAACCTACCATTCTTTCCCTGATTCCACCTCCCTTTGGATTTGGGTTGGCTCGGGCCCCCCCTCCTTGTGCAGGTTTTTGTGGGTCTTTGGAGGTCTCCTTCTGGTTTTGACCTTCTTTCCCTTGGGCTTTCCCCTGGGGAGGGACCTGTCCTCCTTTCTTCTGGTCACCCCCCTGGTGCTGAATGGAAACCCGGGTTCTCACCCACTCATCAGCTCTCTGGGGTCTGTCAGCTTAGAGTCCACTAGATACTGGCGTAACTTCTCTTCTGCACAATGAGTCAAAATATGTTCTTTCACAAACAAATTATACAATCCCTCATATGTGTCAACTTTGTTACCAACAATCCAGCCTTCCAGTGCCTTCACTGAAACGTCCACAAAGTCTACCCAAGACTTTGAACTCAATTTCTGGGTGCCTCTAAACTTCACCCTGTACTGCTCTGGAGTCAGACCAAACCTCTTAACTAAGCATGCCTTCATCTGCTGGTATGATTCTGCATCCTCTCCCTTCAGGGTCAGGAGCCTAACCCTCCCAGCTACTGGAATCAACTCCCACAGGAGTGCACCCCAATACCTAGAGTGGACCCTACTCATTCTAAGGGCCCTCTCAAAAGCTGCTAGCCACTTTTCAATGTCATCCCCCTCAGTGTACTTGGGTACTATACCCTTGGGAAGTTTGTGATCAAATGCACCACCCCTGGACATTTCAAAATCTTCATCATTTTCACTGCCACCATTTCTTTTCAACGCCTCCTGCCTCTCCCATCTCTTCTCAGCCAATTCCAGTTTCCTCTGCTCCAAAACTATCAAAGCTAATTGAGCCTTAAGCTGTCTCTCTGCCAGGGACGGTGGTGGTCCCTGAGTAAGGGACCCTTCCCCACTCCCACCATCTGGATTCATGTGGCTCACACTAGAGAAAATGGAAGAGGCATCATCCTCAACCTCCTCTTGGATGAGGTTGGGGGGGACACCCTCTATCCCCCCTTGACTCTCCTCAGCTGCCCTAGCCCAGGCGTTTAGGGACTCAAGCGACCCTGCCCCCACTGTCGACAATACCCAACCATTCCAAGGAACATTCTCACCTCTCTTTGTGCCATTGGAGCTCTCATTCCTCGGATAATCTTTATTCTCTCTGTTGTTACCTTCCGCACTCCCTTTTCAATCTTGTGACCTAGGTATTGAACCTCCTGTTGATAAAACTGTAATTTAGACGGAGACACTTTATGTCCTCCTTCGGCTAAGTGGTTCAGTAAAGTAATTGTGTCGGTAACACATGCTTCTTTGGTCTTTGATGCCACTAACAGGTCATCAATGTACTGAACCATCACAGATTTTTCAGGCATTTTTAAATCTTCCAATGATTTCTTTAGGATCTGATTAAAGATTGATGTACTTTCAGTATACCCTTGAGGAATTCGGCACCATGCCAAAATACGCTCTCCAAACCGGAACGTAAATAATGGCTGGCTATCTGGATGTAATGGAATAGAGAAAAATGCATGGCACAAATCAATGACTGTATACCATTCTGCATCACGTGGAATCTGATACAGTATTACAGCGGGGTTTGGCACAATTGGACAACAAGGAATAACGATTTTATAGATTTTTCGTAAATCTTGCACTATCCTATATGTCCCATTTGGCTTTTTCAGTCCCATTATAGGTGAATTACATGGACTGCTCATGATTTCTTTCAAGATTCCCTGTTCAATCATTTTATTGATTACAGGTGTTATTCCTTCAATAATTTCTGGCGTCAATTTATATTGTGGAGTATTTGGGTAATTTGTTCCTTCTCTTACAGTAATTTTTACAGGGTCTACTCCTCTCATTAGCCCAATGTCTTCGCCTGTAAAATCCCATACTTCAGATCTGACTGTTTCTTTTAACTCAATTGGGATTTTCTCTACATCAAACACAGGAAACATGTCATTCACTCCTGGCTCTAGTTCTGCCATTGTCATTTTATATAATACGTCTTCATCTGGTGTCTGAAATGCAATCCCATCCGGGGTACAATAAATGGTGCAATTCATTTTACAAAGTAGATCGCGTCCTAGTAAGTTTACAGGACTGCAATCACACACCACAAATCGGTGCATTTCTCTGAATGGTCCAACTTTTACCTCTACTAGTTTGGTAAGAGGTGCTTTAATCTGCTGGTTTGAAACACCTACGACTTGGATATATTCACCTGAGAGAGGAAGGTTTGGAATTTCCACTGATCTAACAGTAGAACGGGTAGCTCCAGTGTCCACAAGGAATGTAACATTTGCACCATTCACTTCTCCATCCACAAATGGACCTGTCTGGTCTACCTCTAGAGTTGCGCCAAGTACGCACTCTTCCTCCTCTCCTAGGCACCGTCATAAACTTTAATCCGATTCATTCCCATCCTGTCGTAACCAATACTGCGATATTGCAGCTGCGCGCAGCAATTTTGTTACCTGCTCTCCTCCGTAGAATCCTGTCTCTGCACTGTATCTTTGAGGGTTTACACTCTTGGGAAGAGGTGGTTGTGGCACCTGACTCTGTTGAGTAACTACCTGCGGTTGCTGCAGCTGTTGGTAACTCACCTCACTCTGCACCTGTGGATTTAATGATTGATTTTCCGTATTAGCTTTTGGAGGAAATTTACACTCGTTTCTCCAATGCCCTAATTTTCCGCAGTTGTGGCATGGCCACTTCTTCTTTGCCTCTTCTATACTCATTTGACCTTTGCCTTTACCTATATTCAGTTTGGATTTAGTCTGTCCTGTCTCATTAATTTGATTATTCAGTTGAGCTTCTTGTTTTTCTGCAACCTTCACTTGTGCCCACATCGCCTTTTCTTTTAATTTACGCTGTCTACACTCAATGTCATCACTGCAATATTTTGCATACCTCAACACTTCGTCCACAGTACTGTTCTGCCAACACAACATATGCTGCTTAATCATTTCACTTATTTCTGGTTTCAATCCATAAACAAATCTATATACAAAATGACTCATGTCCTTTTCACTCAGAGTCTCATAACCGCTATACTGTTTGAAAACCAAAAGCAGCCTTTCATTCATAGTAGGCGTGTACAGACTCCTTACTCTCTTGCGTAGTTCTGTCAATCTTTACCCAATCAGTTTCTTTGGGTGGAATCTTGTTTTTCAAAAATGTAATAACCTGTTCGTACTTCCTCATTACTTCTGGACCTGGCGCTCCAGTTTTCGTATCCCTAGGATATTCTACTGTTGGCCAATCAATGGTAATCTTACATTCTGTCCATAAATCTGCTGGTACTACAATGTCAAATAATCCATCCAAGTCTACCCACAACACTTTTGAAACTTTGACAAACCTTTCCACTTGTCTGTACCATTCTACAGGCTTTTCTCTCAATTTCGGAAAATCATTTGTAAATGACAGTATATCTTGTCTGGACCATGGAACATGTACATAACTACCTCCTGGAGTTTCTCTCATTGGGTACTCCCGTACAATTGACTTTGTAAGGTCAATGAACTCGAAAGTGACTTGCAGTATCCTTTTAACGTACACCAAAGATTATACTGATTCCATATAATACATGGTCACATCATCTCGCTTCCCAAAAACAGCTTAAGTCCTTGGTGTCTTGCTGTTACATACAAAAGAGATAGTATGGTTGTGTTCATGAAGAATAAAAGTGGAATCTGTAATGCGAAACTAAACACACTGTAAAAGCAGTTACTTATTTGTTGAAAAAATATATTGGACTCAGTTCAATCTAAGTCAGATTAAAAAACCCTGTAGCTAAGAATGTGCAGAAACATGCAGAGAAATTCTATCTTTCTGATAGTGTGCAAAAAATAAGCATGTTGTCATAAATACCTCCTTTTTGCTAATCATTGATCATTTTTCAAAAACAGATCAGAAGACTGAAAAGCCAGTTCTTGTTTTCGTTGTTTAAACTGCATCTGTAATGTTGTCCTGTGACCTGCCTTCCCCTTGGCAGCAGGAATTTTGACACCACATCTCTACTGTAATAACATATTACAGTTAAGCAGGCTCCCATTTATTATAACGGAATATTAACTCATCATCTTTTTACAATATTCTTTCAATCAGCCATAGGCATTTTACAAAACACAAAATAGCACTACAACAGCAACAGAAGAAAAAGAGCAGAAAGAAATACAACAATGACCCTCAAAACAACAAAGATGGACAATAGAATAATACAGCAACACAAGATCAGAATAATTATATCAACATATGAGAAGAATGGAACAGAACAACAAGCCAAAGGTCTAAAAAGGTAGCTTGTCATGAATGTGCATGTCTCAAAAAAATTACGATTGGGGCTTCCTATAGTGTCCTAGAGGGCACAGCAATTTTACTTTACACTTCCAGTAAAGACATCTCAGTTCCATTATTGAAACATTCTCTGCATGAACCCTCAGGTTTTTCAAGAAACTCAACTATTGTGCAATGTAGGTCTCATCAAAATAAGTGCTAGTACCACCTGCCTCTTCTTCTTAGACTTGTGTACACGCTCTCCAGAAAAACCCTGCCATTCTTTCGCTGTATATTTTCTGTTATACTTTGACGTAAACATTCTGCCTCTATGATTTATATCTGCTCTTCTGGTAACTCGAGCATAGCAAAACCTATGAGGTGCAAAACAGCTCAGAAAAAAGTGGTAGATCTTCGGTCTAATAAAATGCACGTAGTACAAAGGACAATTTTCCTTGTGTTTATAATGTATATATTAAAAACACGACAAATTGGAAAAAAATACCAAAACATCCATTGGAGAACTTAAAATAGACGTTAAGAGAGCCCCAAATACCTAGCTCAGATCATCAACTGCTACAAACAATTGCCATCAAGATTACAGGAGCCCTGCGATGGGGGACTGGGTAGGGCTGAGCTTTAAGGCATGAACATTGATTTCTGTGATGCCACCGGAAGTGACATCGTTGGAACTGGCATCAACAGAAGTGATGCTGCTAAAAGCGGCATTGACTGAAGTTATATTTATTATGTGGCATTGAAGAAACCACTGTAGCTTTATAAAAGGAGATGTTAAAGTTGTAGGGTGCTATAACAAAGGTCACACAGAACAGCCAGGACTTGGGTATTTGCTGTCAAAAGTAATCTTATCATCTGTCTGTCTGTCTCTCTCTCTTTCACTCTAAGGAGCATGTGCAATAAGCAACCACAGGTATCTTACTGACACTGAAATGGAGCTTGTGATCTGCAGGTTACACAGGTTATCTACAGGTTTTCGCTGTAGCAGATACTTAACCGAAGGCCAGATTACTAAAGGATTTTGCAATTGAAAAATCTGCGATTTTTGCGACTGCAAAAATTCCTGTTTGTTATGTACAAAAAAACATTTTACAACTTTGAAGTTTTTTTCCGGCTCAAAAAATGGGTTTTGTGATCCTTACCGACTTGTAATTTGAAAGGGGTGTGAAAGGAGGGTTCCTCAAAATTGTGATATGGTATGGTATGTGCCAATTTGTCAATGGTTTTTGACACAAGCCTCTGTGTTTGGATCTATTTAAAGGGCTCAAAGCACATGTATTGTTCTCCCTCCCACTATGCATGCCTAATATTGCCAGCCTTAGGAAAACCCTGGAGCACTGATTGTAGTTTTACAACTAAGCAGGGGCGGCTCCTCCGTCAGAGCGGAAGAGCGTCACCCCACTTAAAATCCCCCCCAAAGCCCCAGAGATGAAAAATAAAATGGTATTTCATTACCATTTTATTTTTTATCCCCCGTCTCGAGCCGAGCGTCAGGATGGAGGCGGGTCCGGTGCTGACTTACAGTTGCAGGGAGGAGTGTGAGGTGCAGAATGCACTGTTTAAAGTGTGCATGTCTTTTTGGCTGGCTGTCTTCCGACAGCCAGCCACACAGTCGCACTTTAAACCTCTCAAACCAGCTGTCTTAAGACAGCTGGGTTGTGAGTCAAGTGCAGGCCTCCAGTGCACTGTGGAGCGCCGAGTGAGGCCGCTCCCTCCGATTAGGGTGCTGCTCACATTCAGCATGTGAGCAGAGTCAGGATTGGACAAGGAAGTTCCAGGATCCAGTTCCAGTTCCTGCAAAGAAGAGGTCCGGAGCAAAGACGCAGATTAAGGTAAGTTTTATTTTATCTTTGTTATAATATTTTGTGCGCAGACGCCCCCACCCTCCACCCTGTAGATGCCAGCCAGCACTGCAACTAAGCACATGATACACCATTGATTTTACTAGTTTCATTTGCGTGGAGTGGAGAGGAGTGTGGTGTTGTGGGCCCTGGGCCCACATGCTACTAATGATGACATAGACACATTGCAGTAGGGTACTGGAACTGGCCCAGGGCATGTGCGCCCGGCCCCTTTTATTTGCAGGGTCACCTGACCGGTGATGTCTGTGATGGCTGGGTGAATGGTGTGGGGTGCAAACGCAGGCAGAACAGTAGAAGGTGTCCAGCAGGACACTACATCCCTCCCAAACTTTAATGAAAAGGAAACAAACAAAAAGTCCAACCTATGAAAGAACAAACAACAATACACAGCACCAATGAGTCTCTTCAGGCCATCTGCCGGGCAGTGCTGGAGCTCTGGACCCCACGGTCAGGATGCTTTAGTCCACCTCGGCGATTTAGTTCAGACCGGCCTGGTCTCGCGGTGTTGGAGTCTATTTACACAATTCAAATAGCGGTGCATCTGGAGTGGTGGTGGAGCCACTTTGGAGATCTTCTTGCAGACGCTCAGGCTCCGGTGGACAGCAAACCTGCAAATACTAAGGATGACCTTGGTGGATGATGCCCTTCCTTGGAGGCGATGATGCTTTCCAGTTCCTGCTGGCCGAGCAGATTCAGACTTGCCTCTGCTGCCTGGACTCCCCTCTCACAGGGAGGGCCTTCCTGCCGGGCTACCATAGGATTGTGTGGACTGTGCGGGCCTCGTCTAGGCCGCGTGTAGGGGTCGCTGAGGAACTGCCAACAGGACCACAGCCAAGTCGCTCATGCAGCCATAAGGGGTGGTGTCTCAGAGTCTGTGGGCTCTCGCCGTCAGGACTCAGGTTCTACACCTTCCTCAGATGGTCTTTGGGTGACCAGTCTCCATCTGCGACCTCCATGCTTCCCGGTGCCTGTCGTGGAGCTGCTGCTGACGCATCTCTCTGATTGCGATTCCCCTCTCACAGGAACTCCATTGAGGCCCTTGCGCCTGGATTGCCACGTGATCACGTGGGCTGTGCGGGCCTTTTGTAGGCCGCGCTGAGGGGTCGCTGCAGAACTCCCAACAGGGCTACGGCCAAGCCTCGTGTAACCCCAAGGGTGGATAGTCCAATGGTCAGGTATGCTCTTCTTTGGCAGGCTTCAGGTTTACGGGGGCACACAGAAGGTTCCTGGGTGGCTAGCTTCGTTGAACTCCTGATGTCTTGAGTATTTGGATCCACTCTGGTGGTGCGATGCTCCTCAGATGTTCTTGGTGATGATGCACTTGGATGATGAATACGATAATTTTCCTTCAGTTGGGCAACAGGAGGCGATCTCTTGCTTTCGGTGAACTCGTGGAGTGAGGAGGACTGGAGGGACTTCATGCCCACTTACGGTTGTCTTCTGGCAGGTGCACTTGCTAGATGTGGCACCATCGATGCCAAGCAGCCGGTGACAGGTGAGTGGGCGGTCGCACTGGACGCAGATCGGTTGGTCCTCCCGTGAAGCTGTCTCCAGTGACGTCTCTGCACCCCGGTGGCTGGCTTGTGCTGATGAACACCTTCTCCAATGCTGGCATGAGTCCTCTGTCCTGTCGCTCTTCTACTTTTCCCTCTTGCGCACCTGTGGTGGTTGTTTGCCCTGTGCCGTAGTGCCACTCTCCTTTCCTCCTTTGCGGAGTGGCATCCTGCCACGCTCTTCTCCTTCGCTAAGTGCCGTCTAGCCACGCTCTTCTCCTCCTTCCAACCAGGTTCCTCACTCGGATGTGGCGTCCTGCCACCTGTCTCATGTTTGCGCCACATGGACATCTCGCTGGTCGTGTCCGCTTCTTGGGATGGTCTTTATTGCTGTGGACCTGTGGCAGGCCTGTCCTGTCACTAAGACATTCTTCTTCTCATTGTGGACCTTTCGGGGCCCCATGCCCTCCTCAGGAATTTTCGCAGTGCTCCTTTGCCAGGATGGCAGGTTACCTCTTCGCTTGAGGGCATTGTGCTTGCACCTCGAGCCTGTGCCATCGTGGCGACTGCTCCTGCCTCCGTTTGGGCATGCTTAGTGGGGTCGGTCACTTTGTGTGACGTGCTCCTTACTTGCTGTGCGAATGTGACGTCCGGCCATGTGTCGCCTGTCGTCAAAGCACACGTTGCGGTGGCAGCTTGCAACGTGGAGTGTGCGACTCTCCTCTTGCCTGTCTGGGGCCACTGACGACTCCGTCTTCAGACAGTGTGAGGGAGGACACAGTGCTGTCTTTGGCCCACTGCGGGGCTTTGCTAGTGCAGTAGAGATGTGGATGCTCTGCCTTCAGCATTGCTTCTTCTCTGTGGAGATGCCTCTATCTCCTGGGCGCCTGCCCGTGCTGTCAAGTTTGCCGGTGCGGCCTTCTGCGTACCTCTGACCTCGTGCGCTCCATCCTCTTTTTGGGCGCCCTCTTCTGGCACTTGGTGTACCTGTGTTGTAGCTTGCCATTGTGTCCGTTCACCACTAGGGGTGAGTGGAGCGATTTCCTCGCTGGAGGTGGCGTCGGGCAGCCACTGGTGGTGCATGCTCTACACCCATCTTTCTTGTGCTTTAGGTGGGGATTGCTGCCTTGAGATTTTGCTGTCTGGCTGCTCTTGGCTGGGTAGCTTTTGGCTCCCCGGTGCTCCTTGGGGTGGGGAGGGTTTGAGACTCTCCTGTCAAACGATAGGTAGCGTCCAGGGATGTGTGGTGCTCACGTGATAATGAGCTGTGCTCAGTCTTTCTCACTCGTCTCCCTGCCTGGGGTTAGAGGAATGTGCACTTTCCCCTGGCGCTTCTCCTTTACAACGGTACAGAGGAGACAGGACACTATGTGCATGGACCGGTGTCTGCACAGCTCTCCTTTTTGCTGTAACTGCTCCAGTTGGTGGCAAGGTTTGTGCAGTGGTAGCTTCCGGCCAGATACCGGTGATGTGCTGCTTTGTAGTGTCACTTTCCTTCGTGAAGGCTGTAGGCACCCTCTCACATTATCGCCTTGCGGCAGATGACTGCTTCACACTCTCTCTGGGAGAGAGCCTGTGGTACCGCGAACTACTGCCAGGTGGCATTGCATCCATCTATCTTCTCTGTCCACAGCAGTCTTCCCTTGCACTGCAGGCTGTGCAGCACTTACTTGCCGGGAAGGGATGCCACCCTTAACGCAGCAGGCACCCCGTTAAGGAGAAAGGGGCATTGTGTGTTTGTGACTCATGTCAGGCAACAGGGCAAGCCTAAATTTGCAGAGACAGCTACCTTACTTTGCACAATGTATCATGTCCTTGAACGTGGTGCAGTAGGCCACCACTGGGTGGCGCCGTGAATACTTCTGTCGGCCCACAGCAGCATTCCCTATCATACGGGCCGGCTTTTGGGGTTGCAGGTGTGACAGTGTACACTGGGACACGTCGGGGAGGCGCGGTCCACTCTGGCTGCAGGCAGTTTTATCCTGGTGTCAACCCTCACGGCATCTGGCTGGAGTCCTGGTGCCTGTCCAGCTCAGTCTCTGAGGCACAGGAAGCTATTGAAGTTCAGGCTTGAGTGCGTGCCTGATTGCTCATCCATGGGTATGTGCAGGTTTGTTTTTTCCCACATCCAGGCACCTCAGGTGCGGGGCATGCAATGTGCAGCGGCTCATTTGCTAAGCAGTGTTAGCCCCGTTCGGGCCGCTTCATTCCCGTGGCAGTCACTTGGCAGGGTGCGGTGTGCTGGGCTCAACTAGGTGGTGCTATACCCACCATTTTTCTGCGGCCGCTTTAATGTCGCAGGTCGTCTTAATGCTGGCACGCAGGCTCACAGGGGTGAGACCATCAGTGACTGAAGGCAGGCTGAGAAGGCATGTGTGCCTGCCTGCTGTGCTGACTCGATGCTCTGATTTTGTTGTAGTACAATACAAGATTGGTCCCAGTAGGATATTATTCAACATAAACACAGCATAGGAAAGATGAAAAACAAAATAAAACAAATAAGTTGTAAGCTTCGAGGTCCAATGTTATTTAATCACATTGAACACTACATTGGCTTTTGTATCAATGATTAAATCAAAACGATGACAGAACGGAGTCGGCAGCGCGCGCGAACAAAGATGGCCACGCGCTTTGAAATCCGCTCTCACCTGCCATAACGGCGATCTTCAGGCGCCGATAGGGGCTTTGTAGAGGCTTCATCTTCGGCCCAGGTGCTCCTTTGTGCCTGGAGTGTCAGTGGGCTGAGTTTTGGAGCTCTGGCACCTTCGTGGGACGAGCTGTAGGCGTTTTTGTGCCCTCCTCAGAAAGGGCTCCTGCTCCCTCGATCTCCTCTGTGCGCTCTACATGCAGGGGAGGTGGGTTTGACTGCTGGGTGCCTCCCCCCTCTCTTCAGAAGCCTTTCTCTCTTAAAGGGGTGTTCTTCTGCCTCTGTTGTAAACTGCCTAACAGGATTAAAGGGATTTTGTTTCATAAAGCTTTATTGAAAAGCTGAATTCAGTCTTTCTGGAGCCATTTCATTGTATTGTTTTGTCAGAAAACCATATTCCAACTCACAGTTTTTCCTATCTGTGGCATAAACTATTTATTACTATTTGCCTGCCTTCTGTCTGTCAATATGGAATCAAAAACAGCAGCAAATAAACGTAAACAAACTGTTTCACCTCCTCCTGCCAAATCCAAAGCCATTGATTCTCAAGATAACTCTTTGGCAAACTTTTTAGAGGAAATTCAAGTGATTCATACAAATACTGATACAATTTCTTTCAATATTAAAAATATTCAGAGAGATATGGCTTCATTATCGATGAGAGTTGCTGATAATGAGATTAAAATCCGTGACAATACTAAAACCATCACTACTATGGCTCCACTTATTCCTCAGGTTGCTTCCCTCCAACGTTCCTTATTGGATTTGGAAAATAGAAACAGGCAATACAACCTACGCATATTTAATGTCCCGGAGGGAGTTGAGGGACAGAGTTGTCGTCTTTTCTTGGAAAACCTCCTACCTAAGTTATTAAATATCAAATTTCCAGAGCGTTTTGAGATAGACAAAGCTCACAGGATTCCTTCAATTCGCAAACCTCATCAAACCAAACCAAGACAAATCATATTCAAAGTTCTGAGGCATCATCACCTTCTCCTCATTCGAAAAGCTGCCCGAGAAATCCCTTCTTTCCTAATTGAAGGAAATAAAGTCTTTATCCATCAAGACTTTGCAAAGGAGACAGTTCAAATACGATGACAATTTTCTGAATTGAGGCCTCGGTTACGTGAAGCTGGTTACAAATATGGCCTTTTTGACCCTGCGATTATGCGCATTTGGAAAGATGATGTCTCCAAGTCTTTTTCAGCTCTGGCGGATTTTATCAGATTCTTGGACCAGCACGATCCTATTTGCATGGACTCTCAGCCTTCTGGTTCTGCGGATTAACATTCTTTAGCCCTTAATGCAGGTGGTTATTCTTTTTTAGGCGGGTGCATATGTTGGTGGTTTTCTTGCTTCGCACCTCCGTCTCCAATGTTCTATTAGTATGAGGTCTTGGAGACTGACCTCTTTTTATGTTGTTTGTCTTGTTTTGTCTTTTTTATATGGGCTACTGTCTCTGTTCTTTTATTCTCTTCTATTGTTTATGAGAAAGCAATATGTCTGGATCACGTAAGTTAGTTGTTGCCTCCTTAAATGTGAAAGGTCTGAGAAACCCTGTTAAAAGACGTACAATTTTAGAATATCTCAAAAAATCTAATGTGGATATCTGTTTTGTACAAGAAACTCATGTGGATGATAAGATATTACATACCATGTCTAAAGGTTGGGTGGGGCTTATAGTTTCGTCTCCTGCTGCAACAAGTAAAAATGGTGTAGCTATATTTTTTTCACATAGAACTCAGGTACAACTATTGTCTCATCATCATGATGCAGATGGCAGATTTGTTTTTGCTCAAGTTCAGATTGACAAACTCATTTTGAATTTGGCCAATATATATGCTCCTACATCTGATGACCCTGCCTTTTGGTCTTATGTCTCTGCTGAAATACTCAAAATTGGTAGTATGTATCTTATAGTAGGTGATGATTTTAACCTTATTAGGGACCCTTTGTTGGACCGGTCTTCTGCTTTTAAATTCCGACCTAACAAAGCAGTTTTTGCTTTAAAGTCTTTCCTTTCCGTTACCAAATTAGTTGATTTTTGGAGACTGGAACATCCTACAGACAAAGAATTTACCTTTTTCTCCAATGCTCACTCCTCTTTTTCTAGAATTGATTACTTATTAACTTCACGTAACCTATGTCACATGATTAGTGAGGCGGTTATACACCCTATTACGGTTTCAGACCATGCTTTGATTTCCTTTTCTCTTTGTATTTCTGATCCCCAAGTCTCTAATAAAAATGGAGAATGAACTCAGACATAGTTCTTAATCCAATTAATTCTAAAAAATGGCCTTAGCTATTAATGACTATTTTCTGAATAATAATTCATGTGACACTTCCAAAATTATCCATTGGGATGCTTTTAAAGCTTATATTCGTGGAGTTTCAATTTCTATTATGGCACATGAAAATAAATCTTTTTACTCTCACCTCACTAAATTAGAAAAACAGATCGCATCTGTGGAAAGACTTTTTATTACATCTCGAGATCCACAATACAAATCCCAACTTCAGAAATATAGATATGAATATAATTCTATGCTTAGTAAAAGAGCAGGTTTACTTATCTCAAAAGAAAAATCTAATTTTCATTTTAACTCCAACAAATCCGGTTGACTGTTAGCTAATTATATACGCCTCAAACGTGATAGGATTCAAATCCCAGCCATCAAAACGAATAATGGTACATTAGTGACAGATGTTCAGGATATTCTGAAAGAGTTTATTTCTTTTACTCTTCATTATATAACGAGCCTCTCACACCCAATAGTAATGTTATCAGTGATTTTCTTCATTCTTGTCGACTGCCTCAGATTTCTGCTACTGATAGATTGACCTTAGATAATCCCATTGACGTTAAAGAAATTATTGCAGCAATTAATGCTTTGAATTCCAAAAAAACTCCTGGTCCAGATGGTATCCCGGCTGAATTCTATAAGTGTTATCAAGAACAATTATCCCCTTTTTTACTATCCCTTTTTACTGATTTTCAGCACAATTCCATGATGGGGGGATCTTTTAATGAAGCCACTATAATTGTTCTTCCCAAACCTATTAAAGACCATACCCTAGTATCAAATTTCCGTCCCATATCTTTGATTAATCAGGATTGCAAAATATATGCCAAAGTCTTAGCAAATAGATTGTCTCCCTTATTATCCAACATTATACAACCTGATCAAACTGGTTTTATGAAAGGTAGATTATCCTCTCATAATACCCGGTTATTATGTCATGTATTATCTCTTGCCAAACTATCTCGTTGTCCAATTGGTGTAATGGCCTTAGATGAAGAGAAGGCATTTGATAAGGTTAATTGGCAATTTCTGTTTAAAACTTTAGAAGTATTCCATTTTGGTCCTCTTTTTATTAATATGATTAAAGCATTATATTCAGCCCCCTCAGCTTCCATTTTTGTCAATGGTAGATGTTCTTCCCCATTTCGCTTATATAGAGGCACTCGGCAAGGATGTCCTCTTTCTCCTTTACTTTTCCTCATTGCAATTGAGCCCTTTTATGTTCTCTCCATATTAGTAATTTGTATACAGGTGTTGTTTTAAAAAATACTACCATTAAAGTTTCTGCATATGCTGATGATGTGTTATTATATGTTAATGATCCCCTTACCTCTATACCTATTATTCTTGATATTATTAATAAATATGCTAATGTTTCTGGTTATTCACTGAATACTAATAAGACCGAATTTTTTCCATTAAATGTTTTTGTAATTCTACAATGTTGGCAAATACTGATATAATTTGGTCTCCAAAAAAACTTAAATATTTAGGGATAACTTTTACCAATTCGATTAAAGATACAGTTGAAACCAATTGTTCCACAATTCTAACTAACACCAAAGAGAAACTAGATAGATGGTCTACTCTTCATCTAAACTGGTGGAGACGTATTGAAGCACTTAAAATGTCTATCACCCCACAAATTTTATATTTCTTGTCTATGTTACCCTTCTCCTTTCCGTCCACTTTTTATGTTAAAATATACAAGTTGTTTACTAAATTCATTTGGAATAATAAACCTGCACGTATTGGTCTTAAGACTCTTCAACTGCCCAAATGTGAAGGTGGGGTTGGCCTTCCAGATTTTAAAAGTTATCATTTTGCATTTATTGTGGCACAATGCTCCTTATGGTTCCATAATATTCCCCCACTAATGCACCTACATGGCTTACATTAGAAAAGAATATTTTAGCCCCATATCCATTGACTGCTTTTCTTACCTTGGCAAATGGTTCTTTTGGTAAACGTTCCTCCATTATTGCCAACTCTAAACTGCCCTTTTATCATTTGATAGTAGTTTTTCTATTAATTTGTCCTCCACTAAAAAAGTTTCTCTTTGGTTTAATTCTAAATTCCAATATCACAAACATATTTCTTTTTGGAACCTATGGATTACAGCTGGTATATTCTTTGTTGATGACATCTGTCAATATGATATGTTTTACACATTTGATGTACTCCAAGCTAAATATAACCTACCATTATCTGAATTATACATTATTATGTAATACTGTTCTTAATGCATACCCGCATTTACTTTCTATGTCTCAGTCCTCCGGTATAGAGTTATGCATTCCTATGTTCAGCCGTTCAGGACATATAGCTTCTAAAGTATATAAAAAACTTATTACTTCTAATTCCTCCTTTTCACATTTTAATCAAAAATGGCCATCACTCATGAATCTTCACTCCTCCACATTATCCTGGAAGGATATTTGGAAATCCAACACAGCTAATTACCTCCCTGCTACTCTTATACAAACAAACGTTTATCTACTTTACCAATGCTTCTGGACTCCAGATAAATTATTTAAAGCTAAACTTTTAGATACTCCAAATTGTTGGCATTGTAAGTCTGACACTGGTGACTTGCGTCACTTACTTTTCAATTGTCCTATTATTCATACATTTTTATTAGATATATGGAATATCATAACCCGGATCTTTAAGATTCATACAACATTATCTTTTCATATTCTACTCCTCAAATCTTCTTTTTTTAAATCTACATTATCCCCTATGGATTGTAAATTGCTTGATTTTCTTATCTCTACTGCAATTAAATCTATTACTTGTAATTGGAAAGACGTCACATTACTTTCAGTTCATGTATGGTGGGAATGGATTATTTTTCTTAGACGTGGGCAATGCTCTTTTCCATGTTCCCCTAATGAATTTTCTCCTTCTAGGTCTAATATGTGGTCCAGTTTAGATTCCTATATAAGTACATGTTCTTCAATTTAAAGTATGCATTTAAATTTCTTATTAGTCAATTTTTATACAATGTAGCCCCTTTATTGTTTGTATTATGTCTGTAATATAGTTTTATTTCTCATATATAATTATTAATGCTGGTATAGGTATTCTCTTTCATTATTAATGGTTGTTTCATTTTTTATATTGTAATATGTATCTATACTTTTATGTTCGGTATTATTCTTTGTATTGTGTTTCTTAATGTTTATGAAAAATGTACCTAATAAAATATTTTGAACAGACAAAAAAAAAAAACGATGACAGAACAAGTGCCCCACAAGGGGAGAGGAAAAGGGGGAGGATGTGATAAGAAAGGTATTGTGATATGAGTGAGGATAAAGGGGGTATACAGGAAAGATATTGTGCACATCACATGATTCTTTACATGAAGAAACGGCTCATCCTTAAGCCACATAAATTAAAACAATATCCCCAAAAAATGCATAGCCATGATTAGAAACAGTATCACAGTGAAAAATCGCTGTTGATCAAACTGGCAAACAGTAAAATGTCGACGTTTCGACCCCTAAAGAGATGTAGGTTTCTTATTCCCTTACGGAGGGGTCTTCCTCAGGACTGTGGTGAAGGGGAGGAAGGGCACCATAGAACACCCCAGAGTGGGGATGGTTTGAAACTCGTTGGGCGCGTAGGCTCCGAGACACAGAGAGCGGAAGACAGGCACTTAAAATGAATTGATATCTAATTCATCCCTCCCAAATCAAAGGGTCGTTGAACCGAGCCAAACAAATTAGCTGGACCACATAATTACATTAGGCACGTGGATTGAATCTTAAGGATTCCTAGAGACAAACGGGCGGCCCGCTCGGTGCACAATCGCTGCTCTGAAAAACGTCTCCGTCTACTGATTTTGTTGTAGCTGCGATATGCCTAGAGGCGCTGGGGCAATCACTGCGCATGTTCTGCTGCTGCAGGCAGTGTATTTCAGCAGGGCCTCGCTCACTGTCTTTTTCTTTAACGTCAGCCCGACGGGGATGTTTCTTACAGTTGCCGGCCTCTGACAGTAGAGATGCTGGTGCGAGGCTTTGGTCAGGTGTGCAGCTGCATGGA
Organism: Calotriton arnoldi; assembly: GCA_963921515.1. Taxonomy (NCBI): domain Eukaryota; kingdom Metazoa; phylum Chordata; class Amphibia; order Caudata; family Salamandridae; genus Calotriton; species Calotriton arnoldi. The sequence continues at coordinate 2,444,458 of CAWUFW010001691.1, read as the reverse complement.
CCACTAGATAGCACCGAAGATCTTCACATGGCCATGGCAGCCTTCCTCATGTTGCTGGCCGTGCCTTTACTTGCAGGCGTTTCGGTCAGGTACAGGGAGCGGGTGCGACCTCTGTTTCTCTCCTTGCTGGCTGGGTCTCAGTAGGCTCGCAGCGGCAGCCTGCAGACCCCTCTTACATGGCGAATGTGCACCACCCGGGGAAGCTGCACTTGCTTAGGCCTCGCTGGGAGTCTGAATGCACATCGTGGGGAGGGTGCTACTCTCTCCCTTTTCATCCCGGGGCAGATGGTGGCAGGCACCACCGCTGATGGGCACCTCAGCAGGTGGGGGTGTACCTCTTGTTTCGTTGCTGACCAGTTCTTGATGGAAGGCTGTGGGGGCGCGCATGCAGGCACGGCCTGTATTTACTTTCCCTGGCCCCAGGCACTTCATGCAGGGCACATACCTGTGGTGCGGCTCACTGCACTACCTCTCTCCATTGCCTCTGCGGCCTTGCCTGGATGGGGGCAACTTCGGTAGCGCTCCTTAGTGGTGAGGACGTGTCCCTTTTCCTTGATGGGGCACCGACTCCTGGCCGCAGGTGCATGCGGTCGGATGCCTCACATGGGGCCACAGCATTTCCAGGGTATGCACGGTGTTGCGCAGACCAGCTTCGGCAGGGCTGGACTGCCACGCGGGGATGTACAGTCATCTCACTCCTACCTCAGGGTCAATCAGTGCTGGGTGCCTCAGGCTATACTCCCTCCACGAGGAGCTGTGAGGCGACTGTTACCTCACACGCGGGGTAAGACTCCCTCGTCGCCATTGTCATGTTGTGGGCCCTGGGCCCACATGCTACTAATGATGACACAGACACATTGCAGTAGGGTACTGGAACTGACCCAGGGCATGTGCGCCCGGCCCCTTTTATTTGCAGGGTCACCTGACCGGTGACGCCTGTGATGGGTGGGCGTATGGTGTGGGGTGCAAACGCAGGCAGAACACTAGAACGTGTCCAGCAGGACACTACAAGGAGGACAGCCTACACTAACAGGTACACGCAATTTAATGACTGATAGTAAACTTAGCGTGCTTCAGTGCTAACATTAGCACATTAGTCTATGCAACGAGGTCGCCTCTTTTTCCTGTACTGGGCTTTCTTTTTAAATATCATTGTTTTCACGTGTGGGAGTCCAATGGTCTCGACAGAACTTAACCAAGACTACAAGTGCAAGAATAACAGTATTTGCGTCAATGAATGCCAAGGACTGGAAGCGAGCTGCCTTTTGGATTTGAAGTTATATGGTAGCCCTAGTCTTTGCCCCCAACACTAAAATGATCAGCACAGAAGAAAAGAGGCCTCAAACAGAAAATTCAACTGCTCATTCTCCACATGAAAATTCTTTGATCAGGAAGAGTGTAACTTTCAAAAGAAAAAGCATGCCAGTTCAGTAAAGAGAAGACGCATTTCCTGCTGTAGTTTGTAAAAAATAAAAAAAACAGATGTTGGATCATTTCCATGATATATTTAATGCCTTCTATTGCAAGCAGTGAGTGTGAACCACTTAGACTTTTATCCTTCTGGAATCGATAAAGTAACCTCAATTACAATGCAACAGAGGTGGGCGTTGTAGGCTGGTCGGTGGCAGGAATACAAATGGAAAGAGCGATTTTTTTTTTTTTTTGAGCGGCAAGATTCGCCTGATTTTCAGGCCCTTGTGAAAACTGCAAGAAACAAAAGTACAGTTTAAAAGTGGAAAACTTGCCCAAACTGAATGAAGGGTTTGCTCGCTCAATAGGTTTGAAGGCAAAATGCAGTAGGTGTTGATGTGCTGAACTGACCTTCCAACCTCATCACTCCCTTCACAGGTCCCTTCAGCTTTTGTCATACATGTTTTATCTGCCAGGGTCTGCAGCAGACATTTTTTTAGCTTCAGATGCCATATAGACCAGCCCATCTGGCAGAAAAAAACTACACCCACCCTGGTCTAGTGCTGCACGTGGCAGTGTCTATGCTTCTTCCACTGTGATAACGTGTTCCCTATACCAAGATAACATGTCCCTTTTCCCTGACCCGCCTGGACCTAGTCAGAAGATCCGGGATGGGGATAGGAAGGGGAACCTCCTCCTCCCCACCCCCCAATATTCTCTGTGCCCTTAATCAAGAAGTTACAGACAGGAATTCCCTAAGATGTGATGCTTCTTAAGAACGCACGCCCTACTAACTCAATTACAGAATTCTCCGGTACCACGAAACAGCTACACACGTCTTGCATAAATGTGACGTTCTCCCGCCTGTATTGCTTTAACATTTTCCTTGTACTTTAATCATCCCCTCTTCATATTCCTTGAAAGTTTTCGCAAATTGAAGACAACAATCCTAAATGTGCTGTGTTTAGGATGTGAGAGATGCATGTATGTCCAGTGACATAATCTGTTAGTACTTGCACACTGATGCAAGATCTGGTTCAAAAAGATCCCCCATATGAGTTGCAGACAAAAAGATCAACCTGCATAAAAATCAAGTGCACAATAGCATCACCACTATATCACCAATGTAACCATATATGGATATAAAGATTTACTATTCTAATTTCACATTTACAGTACAAGTCGATACTGGGGAGTCGAGCACAAATATTGCTGGAAAGAAGGGGATCCCATTTCCTGCAGCTAATTCTGGCCTGATTTGGGATCCAGCTGACCCAGGGAAACATGCTGAATTTGCCCTGGTGCAATTTTCTGACACCAGGACACATTTCAGCAGCGCCTGCACGTTTTTCCCCATTAATTTCAGAGCAGCCAAGTACAGGCAGAGATATGTCTTTCTTATTTACACTTGCAGCTCAGCCCAAAACAAAGGCCTGATCTAAAGGGCTATCAGGCCCTATTTTTGTTTGAGTATAGGACTGGATGGCAGCTATCTGGAGCCAAACACCTCGATGCCAAAGCAAAGGAAGAAAACAATGGCTCCCATCATGTTATCACTACACAAGAACTTGAGGAAACTATGATTTGGAGGCAGGTTTTTAACTTTGGTGAACCCCATGTAAGAGATGTGCTTGAACTGTAAGAATGCAAGATGTATCTCATGGATGTAAATCAGTGTACAGGACATCTTACATAAAACAATGAGGCTTCTAAATTATAAAGATTAGGAATCACATATCACCCATACTTGTAGACACAGGTTATGAGGGAATTGTCAGGATAAATACAAAGTCAGGATATATAACTTAACTCAGTGACTGTCTGTATTAATTAGACTTTATTACTGCCCATAGGAACTCTTTTTTCAATCTCAAAATAACAATAGATTGTAAAAAAAAACAATCAGTGTCTACAACCATGACTTACAATTTGCATGCAGCTCCTTGGTGCCAGTAAATAGATCACTGTGCTATATTAGAAGGCTTGCAATTTATTATGTGGAAGTTACAAAATAATCTCAGCAGTAGCCCACTTACCTTTCTAAATAAAAAAACAAATCTGTGATCTGCACGGTGCACGATTTGTTTTGCAACAAGACCTTTAACCCTTTATGCTAATTGATGAGACAAAACTGACATTACACAAAACTCTTCCAGAACTGTGTTAACCAATAGAGTTATCTTATTGCTATTATAATAATCCCTTCAAACTTGCTGAGTGCACAATGATCTCTGCAGTTTTGTAAGATATTGTACAATACAGCCTCTTTACTAATTAAGTACCCTATAACAGATTTATTGTCATATATGTCGTTGTTGGCAATCTCCTTGCAACAGTTTTATTTTAAATAAATGTATAAATTGACTGTCAGACTCTGCTCTTCAATCTCCTCGCCTTGTGACTCCACCCCCTTTCCTCTGATACACCTTGACCCCTAATTGATAGGTTCCCTGAAAAACGTTCTCATAGTCCAGCACTCAGTACAAGTACAGTACAAGACAACATTGTTGAGTCAATATTTGTGCAGGTCGATGTTAAAAGCTCAATACTGTGATAGAGCACCTTGAAGCCTTGGCAAGAGAGGCTATCCATGGTGGTTTACAGTATGAAAAGGTGGGGGCAGGCCTGGATGACATGGTGGGCTAGCGCAAGGAGCCGGAGATCCGGCTGAGGAAGCTCGACACCGCCAGACATCACCACGCACCCTGCACTGAGACAGCAGCCCCTCGGCGGAAGGTGTGGAGGCCGCCAGGGGAAAAAGTAGCCACGGGAAGGGCAGCACCAGGCAGAGGCACGGTATGATCCTGGGCGGCCATGGTGAGATCCAGATGGTAGCCACCATGGCTCGCAGCAGTGGCCAGGGCTGATAAAAAAACACAGTCCTGGGGGGCACAGCAGGACAACTGGGGCACCCATAGCTCACAGCAGAAGCCCTCCTGGGTGATGAGGCACCCTCAGGCTACATGCAGAACCCCCTTCTTCCAGGAAAGATTCTAGAGTGAATGGCCACCGAGACCCCCCACAGTTGTGGCCCGCCATGGCCATAGGCGGTGACCAGGTAGGCAACGGGGGTTTAGAACAACAGCCAGTCCATGACAGGGGCAACAGGAGTAGCCCCAGAATTTGTCCCATGCTGGGAGGAGGCAAGAAAGAGACCCCCTCCCTTAGAGAACTGCTCCTTGCCATCCAAGACACCCACTCAGTGCTAGAACATAACACACTGATTCGCGTGGACCCGAGGAAGATTTCTGAAAGGGTATGCGCAGCGGAGGTCACCTTCACATATCACACAGTGGCCATCCGTACCCTGCAGGCCGAGGTGCACCAGCTGAAAAAGAAAACCTCCTGCCTCCATGCAGGAGTCCAAGACGCAAACAGCAGATCCAGGCGCAACAACATGCACCTTGTAGGAGTACCTGAAAAGGTGGAGGGTGTGGAGGTGGATCGCTTCGTGGAAGACCTGGTGTGTTGTATGCTGAAACTGAAGCTCACTTCGTGGTTGAATGAGCACATCAGGTTCCTGGGACCCCACCAAAGCAGGGGGCCTGACATAGACCTATTATGGCTCGCATCTTTAATTTCAGAGCAAGGGACGCAATCCTTAGGGCATTTTGAAAATCACACAATTATGATTTTCCCGGACTACACCCAGAAAGTCTAGGCATGGCAAAGCTCCTTGGATAAGGTGAGGGGGAAACTCTGGAGACAGAATCTGCAATAGAAGATGATCCTCCCGGCATGCCTGAAGGTCCTGGCAGAAAGGCACTCCTGGTTCTTTGGTACCCTGGAGGCAGCCTGGGAATGGCTCAAAGGCTGGCAACCGGCGAAGTACGGATGGCGGTGGAATGGACGCTCATCATCAATGAGGACAGACATTGAGAAGCTGCGAGCAGATATGGGGGGGATGCCATGATCAGAGATAACCGAACATGCAACAAACGACCTATGGTCTCCCTGATGGAACACTGGGACTAATGGTCCTGGAGGCAAACTGCTGGAATACAAATGGCAGTACCGGTGGAGGCACGGAACAACGGAGAATGCACAACACCTACCCTCTCAGGAGGGCTCCTTTCGCAGGCAATGAAAGAAGACCTGGGGCTTCATTTATGAGGCCCCTTGCACTGCTCGAACATCACTTTTTGTGACATTCCGTGGCGCAGGAGCCTGCTCCATATTTACGAGGCAACACTAAGCCACTTTTTTTGGCTTAATGCTGCCTCGTAAATATTGTTCCCTTTGACGCAGTTTTCTGCATTAAAGGGGTGTGCATTGGGTGTTGCTGGGGGCGTTCCCAGCAACATCAATGGGTTTTTGTCACTGCCCCAGATCTATGGGAAATCGTAAATCTGAGGCAGTGCCAAAAATGTACGCCTCCCCAGAGGAGGCGTAAGGGAGGCACATTCAGGAGAAATATCTTTATTTCTCCTTGTTTTTCCTTTTTCTATGTGTGCTGCATTCTGCAGCACACATAAAAAGAGGACAAAGCCTCTTGTGATTGTTTTTGTGCAAAGGTGCCTGGTTTGCCGCACGGCAGCCCATTGTGCACCAGCGCTGGGGAAAAGGACAGGAATTGCGCCGTATCTGATAGATACGGCGCATTCCTGCCCTTTTCTTTTTGCCATAGGGCAGCGCAGCAGGAAGGCCTGAGGCACTGCCCTATGGCGAAACCTCAAAAATGAGGCCCCTAAAACCTAAACGTTCAAGTTCAAGTTTGAATGGGGAATAGGGGTAGCAACGGGCACCTCAAGAATTTGGGAAGTGGGTAACTATAACTGCAATTTGAAGATGAAGGGAGGGGGAGTTTCTGATGGAGCACGGGTACACCGACAAATTGAGGGGACACGCATACGCACACAGACCCATGGACCTCAAGCAATACCCATGGCTACACAGCGGGAGGTTGAAGGCCACAAAGGTGGACATACCGTACTCTAATTGAATGTCAATGGATTAGGGTACAAGTTGAAGAGGGGTTGGTATCCAAATACATATATAGGCATAACCCAGACAAGTACATATATGGTCATAGCCAAGACATAGTCCTGCTACAGGAGAAGAATCTAGTGGGGAATAACTGCGGGTTCCTGGGAAAAAGATGGCATATAGTGCTTGCACACTCAGGAGTCTGAACGAGGTCGTGCGGGGTTGGAATTCTGGCATTTAGGTCTCTACCGATACAAATCAAATCAAGCATAGACAGACCTGGGCAGGGGGGGTGTTTTGCGGTGATTAGCAGAATATATGAGGGAGAGCTCCTAACAGTGGCCTCCTGGACAGTATGAACAAGTCCTAGCTAGGTCTAAGAGACACAGACAGCATGTCATCAGAGTATTGATGACGTGGTAATGAAGTGGTGTGTCATGTTGTCAGCAGAATATTGATGATGTGGTGTACGTGTCTAACACTGGATGACAATGGATTGATGGACATTAAGAAAGAGAAGGGTCTCTGTGTAATAGCAGAAATGAGAGGGACAAGTCTTACCAGGATGTTTGGATAGAACGAAAAAAGGCAAAGGTAAATAATACTTTAATGTATGCACAGACCTAATCCTCAGTGGGACATTGAGCACAATATTGGGGTCATATGTTACTGAGGTTTGTATGACAGCACCTCAGATACCGGCTGCGGTGTGTTGGGTCAGGGTTTATGGAAACGTCCCAGATATGGGACAGTGGTGTTTGGGGTTTATGGCAGATTGTCAGGTATGTGGTCTTGGTTGTTGCAGGATATGGCATGATGCCAGATATGGGAATATGGTGTTTGGGGTCTATGGCAGAATGCAGGGTATAGAGCTGTGTTATTTGTTGGAAGGGCTAGCTTTTCAAGATTATGTTATTCATACATCAGATATTAAACTGTTTGAAGACGGTAGGACCAGCAGGTATGTGACTGCTTGGGAGTGGGGTGTGTGTGGCTGATGAGCATCAAGCATTATGGGTGGGGATGACAAGGTATCCAGAGATATTGGCAGATGTGGATGCAGTTACCTCTACACACTTCTATGACTGCTCTGCATTCTGCACCGCTCTCGTGGTTGCCATAGCTGGAATTCTGCAACTCTGCCCAGGCTCTTCTCTGTCTCTCCATCTTGAGATGGGCCTCGGCAGTAGCCTGCTGTTGTGGATTTGGAGGAAAGGCAGTGCTGATGCGGCTTGCAGGTTGGGGGTGAGTTGGCGCTAAAGCAATGTGGGAGAGAAAGATATGCCAGCTATTGAGTTGTGCCAGTCCTTGAGAGTTCACTGGCTAGGATAAGCAGGTAACAGTAACACTATGAATGGCTTGTCCTCGCAGACTTTGCAGTTATCCAGCTATCTACTAAATGCCACTGAAAAAAATCTCTTGCATGCAGTGGCAGCTGGCATGTACCAAGGGAGGTGAGGCAGATGGAACAGAATTTCTTTTTTTAATCAAATACACTTACCGTCCTGAGAGAGCATGACGTCCTCCTCAAACGGTCTTCTTCCTCGAGGCAGGCTCCCAACTCCCAAACCAGTCCAGGCACTGCTCTCATGCTGTTAACCAGCACCAGGTTTGGAGAGAGTGGCCTCTCTCAGCGCTTTTAAGAGTGCTGGAGGCCTGTGCTTTCTTTAACCCAGCTGTCTAAACAGCTGGGTTAGAGAAGTTTAAAATGCGCATGTCTGGCTGGCTGTCGCAAGACGGCCGGCCAAAGGGACAGGAGCACTTTAAACATTGCACGGCTCTCTGCTGCCACTCAGCAGCAATGCCCGCCCCGTCCTGATGCTCAGTTCAGGACGGGTTGGTTGATGAAAAATAAAATGGTAATAAATAAACTATACTGACATTTTATTTTTCACCTTTGGCCTAGGGCTTTTTTGTGGGGTGAAGCTCCTGCTTGCATGATGTGTTTAGCACAAGATGCTGGATTAAATGATTAATTGTCACCTTCTACACAAAGCAGCAGTCCCTGTGCCACGGACAGCATCACTGACAGCAGGTAGAAAGCTAGTTAGTGGAAATAACTAAAGCTTGTATGGTGTAGGTATAGACAGAGTTGGTAGAGCTTGGTGCCCACCAGAGACCTGATTAAAATCCTCAGGCAAGGATGAAAATCTTCTGCACCCAAATGCGCCCTGTCATAGGACGATCTCTACAGTACTCATGAAACGTTTGACCTTGCAGTCTGACGACCTTCCACTTAAAATAAGATTAAATTTAAGCAACATGCTCACATGGTCGCAGAAATTAAGTAGCATAAAAAATGGCTGTAGCACTGCTCAGGATGCAATTGCAATAGCTAAGGGCAAACAACCAGTTGAAACCTGTACTAAAACAAACAAACAGGCAAGTGTGCTACTTAGCTGCTAGCTCTGGACATCAAGACCTGACAATTTAATCACCACCATGGGTCAAATTAATACCAATGATGTTTCTCTAATAACAACAGGCTCTGAGGCAGAGAAGATTTACAGCATCGATGATTTTGATGACCCAGTCAACGCAACTCAATCATAAGTTGGAGAGACTAACCTTGACTTAAACATTACCCTAGAAGATCAGACTTGATCATGGAATTAGGGGTAACAGCAGTTATCCCTGAGACCATCTGTATACAAATAATTGACAATTCACACTCTGAATTACTACATTTTACTTCCCAAGACCAAACATCACAACTGGATAATGACAATGCACCTTCATCCTTTACAATCCTTGATGGCAATGGGCGCAGGCGTGGGTCCCATCCTCACTGTGCCACTGGAACCAAGCTAAACTTGTCTGATGAGCCCTAATAAGGGCAAAACTGGTCCTGGGTTGCTTGTGGTCCAGTTCAGGGAAGACCTGGCCTGGCAGTTCGACCTCAACAGTTCCCACTGGAGCAGGGTGAAGACTGATTTGCATATGGCTGGGTCCTTACTGAGGTGGCATGGTGGGCAAAAAAATATGGATTGGGATGCGGCCTAAGCAATTGTCAGTGGCTTAGATTAATTCAAGCATTCTATCTATCACCTTGTTTTTGTTGCCCTAAGTGTGATGGGTATGCCCAAAGGAGGGTCCAGTGACCACTGTGATAGAGCTAGATTTCTCAAATTAAGCATTGCTTTATTTTTATGTTTCAGACAGACTGCATTTAAAATGGCACACAAATTTTGGTGCAAGTGAAAACACATGGCACATGCCTAGTCAAAAGTTTTTTAAAAGTGGCACTTTTGGTGCATGCAAAGTGAATAACATAAAATGAGGCTGTCATAAATGCTTTCAGTCTGAAATGCTTGTGCTGAATTAACATGTGTTTTTGCAGTGTAGAGAAAACTCGTGATTTCAGTGGCCTCTTTAGCTTTGAATCATGGAATGTGTTCTCTCTTCCCAGTTTCCTTTCCCTTATAATCTACACTCCCTGTTCCTGTCTCAAGAGACTTTGGCTTTGTTGCATATTTAGACAATGCATATTCAGTTCATAACACATCTTTTTATAATGTGTATTAATTAATCAACCATGCACCAACACTACACATGGGGCAAACGCATTTTGCATGAAAAGCTATCTAAAACATTAGAGCATGTTGCTATGAGTATGTATTAACTGTGTGCGCTTTCAAAATTTACACTAGTGCATGTTTTATGCTATGTTGTACATTGCACATTTTTGCATGTTGTGCACAAATAATATGAAAAGCTGCTTTAAACTAATAGCTTTTGCTAGGTAATCATTTATACAGGGTATTAGTATGGGGGCGGTAAAACATAATGGGTTTTATTTCGTAAATTAATACTATTTTTGTGTTTGTTTTGTTTATGGGCCTACCATTAAATGGCTGTCTAAGAATCCAGCATGGCTGAGAATCGTGCTGAAAAACGCATGCGCAGATTATACCAGCTTGCCTCAAGTGGAGGAAGAAGTCAAGGCCACCATGAACTGTACATTCTTGTTACCCTGCCAATGTATCAGTGTTTGTGGAATGTGTCCTTCCTGCGTGTGATCTGACAGGAAGGAGGAAATAGACTGAAACATTTTTCCTAGTAAATGTTGCTAAAACATATAATTGTATTAATCATTAATGCTTCTTTTGTTAAAACTGGTATGGGTTGGATTTGCCAATGAGAACAGGATGGTGAGACCCTCATGTCATCTATCCTACCCAATCACGGTGCAAGCTTTACTGAAAATTGCAACATTATTAGTATAGTCAGCCAAGAATTAGAGTATAAATAATGACCTCTTTAGAGGGCTAGGGGGGCTTTAGAGGCTTTAGAAGCTTTAGGGGGTGCAGTCTGAGAGCAGATTGCGTCCGAGGATAGAGGGAGGTGGGGGGCATAGGCTAGCCTTGCACGTCATATTTTTGGCAAGGCAGATCACATTCCTCTGTGGTCTTGTGAAGGGCGGGCTGTCTAGCTCCTTGTGAAGCAGCCTCTCTCAGATTGAACAGACCAGGGCAGAGAGTGGAGCTGGATAGAACAGGATTAGATTTAGATGCTAAAACTTTTAAGTTCATGCTTTGACTAATTAATTAGTTTTTGAAAAGATTTATTTGTCTTATGTATTTATTTCTCTTTATGGGAGATTTTTGCCAATTATTAATTATTGATTAGCTTTGCAAAACTCACTCTTGAATCATATTTTCCTGAACTTTCTTTGGAGAATTCTGATTGACATTTGATTGCCTCATTCCCTTCCTTTATGAAATGTTTTGTATGCAACCTATAATATGTTCTGTATTAATTCTATTTTTCCTGTTTTCTAAATTCTGTAACCTGATTGATATTTGACTAATGAATAAAGAGTCAGAGAACTTTAACTTTTAACTAGAAAATAAAACCCTTTAAAATACTCACAACTCTCTTTATTGGCTTAAATATTAATTGCATTTTTGATTTTTCATGTTTATGTAAAATCTCCTGATGGTAATATACAGTGGCAAGGGTCCAGTACCTTTGCAGCGGTAAATTAGAAGGTAAATGAGGTTTTGCATTGAGAAATTACCGTGAAATTGCCGCTGCATCAGTTTTCTGGCTATCAGAGGATGGTTTTTATTGTACTTTATTAATTGGGTAATGAGAATTGTACTTTTATGAACTAACATCTGTTATTGTTTAAAAGCTTGTTTTATGTTGTCCAGAAAATCCCCGGGGAAGAATAGCAGGTGGTAAGTAGGAGCCGTACTGCAGTGAGGTTATATGTCAGGCAGAAATAGTACTGAAAAGTTAAGTAGGACTATCAGTACTTGTTAGGGACTCTATGCATGTGAGTTAAAGCAAAAGGAATATGCTGGTGAAAATGTGATGTTATATCACCTAGAAAGGGTAACATTGAAGAAGTAACAGGTATTTCTGAAGCTTACGTGAAGAGTAAACGGAAGGGTTTTACTCGTAGTGTATGTTTAGTAAGCGGAAAGGTTTTACTAAGTGTGAATAAAACTATCTTTTCCAATTTAGAGAAACTGGCACGATAGCGAATGTTTTACGTTGTTACTGAATTTAATAAGGAGAATAGAGAAATGAAAGTTTTGCGTACGATTTTGTAAAGGGAGGGTCAGTTGCCGGAGAGGGAACTGATGTCACAAAAAGCCGCGCTGGGATTGGTTGAAACAGCGGGCGTGGAACGACTCTTGTAAAGGAGGGGTCAGGAGTAGTACTGACGTCACAGGTACCGCGCTGGGATTGGTCAAAACAGCGAGGGACAGAAAAGCGCAGATTGTGAAGGAGGGGTTGGTGTTGTAATGTACTAATTACCCAATGCACTCTCCCTACAGTGGTTCTCTGCCTGGCTGCTCAGCCTATGATGAGGTCATATAGAATGTTGAGTGTGTTTGTATTGAAGGGAGAATCAGATGGTGTGGAAGGGCTGAGCAGCGAGGAGGCTGCTCCTGGTGGGGCACTTTTATGGATCAGACTAACATCCTGTAACCTGTAACCTAAGAAGTTATCTCAAGAATAAATCTACTACCTTTTCTACAAGACCTGCCTGCGTATCATTCTTCGTTTTAACACTGGCGACGATTTGGAAGAACCTACGTGTGTACTACTTCATTGGATTATGGTTTGTGAAGCCTAAAGGACTTTCAAGTAAAAGGAACTTCAAGAGAAATTACAAGCTGCGTATTTTGAGGAGGCTGGCACTCCAGAGCCCCACCAGTGACCACTCCATCGGTCGCCCTAACATGTAAGTGCCAGTTACTGTTGGACTTTCTTTCTTCTGTACCCTGTTGCATTGTAACAAGAATCTCTTGTTCTCACCACGTTAAAGTGAACCTACACGTTGAGGAAGGATGGCTGTGAATACCCTTTGACCGTTTTCAAACAGTTACTGTGAATCCTTCATTTACAGAGTCTGCCACCTCCCTCAAGAGGCTGTCGTTTGAGGGAAAAGATGGTTTACATGCACAGCATCAGCTAAGAGACATGCGTTATTTTAACTGTTCTCCACTTGATGGTGTATTTACACTATGTAATTGCCCAGCGAGAGCAAAGATCGGACCCTGTTCTTATTTAATGCTGTTCGGCAGTGATGAGTGATACGTTATGAGTGGGCAAAGAACGAGACTGGTGTTATTCTACAGCGATGCCACAGTCCCCCGCATCCGGAAAACGACCGCCGGCGGCAGAACCTTCTCCCACCTCGCCGCCAAGACCTGGAACACCCTCCCCACCAACCTCCGACAGACCCAAGACCTACTGGCCTTCAGAAGACTCCTCAAGACCTGGCTCTTCGATCAGTAGCAGCACCACCCCCCTCTTCCCCCAGCGCCTTGAGACCCCCACGTGTATGTAGTGCGCTTTATAAGTGACATGATTGATTGATTGATTGATTGATTGATTGATTCTATGGTGTTTCACACGCATGATTTACACCTTGAAATGTGTTCATCTGCACAGAAGCGGTATTCCGGTTCGAAGTGTCAACCACTCTAGAGATTCACGCTTTTGAGTTTGGAGATCGGGGGCAAGTGTCGAGCCCCGGTGTAATGTTTAGAATGATAACTCTCTACTTTTTGAAGTGATGGCAGAGATCGGGCCTCAGTGTTAACTGGTGATTAACTGTGCGGTTAAAAAGAAAACTGCCAAGCAGCCATTTAACAAATCAAACTGGACACGCGCTCCTCATTTGAATGTGCGCCGCGAGCCCTATGTAGGCATCAGCACGCGTGCTCTTACCTCCATCATAGATTCCTAGGGCTCTTTCGTGGCATCTTCTTTGACGTTGTGGCCTTTCTGAATGCTTTTAGCTGCTTAGGGATGCTCTGCTGTCTTGACGTGCCGGTAGCCACCCGGTACGGTGTGAACTGCGTGCCGCCATTTTAGGATTGGCGTTCCTGATCTGCTTTGTTTCAATACAATCCACTCGTGTTGCCAACCACGTTTCTTGCCAACCAAGTTTGCGTTTATTTTCAATAGACTCGATCGGAGCGGCATGGACTACAACCTAACTGCGTTAACATGCGAAAGGAGTCCTGACACCTCGTACTTGTTGGTTTGTCGCGCTATGGGTTTGCGTTTTGCTCTTATTCCACTCGTTCCACTTGCTGGATGATACATTTCAATCAACATGTCAAATGAGAAGCTGCCCCGCTGATTGGACAACGGTGACTACATTTGTTGTTTTAACTTGTTATGTTAAAGATATTGTAATCTGTTCTGCTATGCATGTCAGTTATATTGCTGGATGTACTGTTGATAATATTTTACAGTTGTGTCCGATTTACGCTACCATTTTTGGCGCATGTTGCTGATGTGTGTTGAATCTGTATGTAGTAAGGGGGGTGTCCCTGGTCATGTTGGTGTATGTTTTTTGAGTAATTGTTGCCTCGTGTGAGGTGTTGGACTGTGCGTTATGGGTGCGCACATGAGAAGACTCCTTCTTTTGAAGCTTCTCTGACTTACTGGTTTTGGTGATACCCTCTGAATGGTTGTTGCCTCGTGTGAGGTGCTTGGACTGTGCGTTGTGGGTGTGCACGTGAGAAGACTCCTTCTTTTGAAGCTTCTCTGACTTACTGGTTTTGGTGATACCCTCTGAATGGTTGTTGCCTCGTGTGAGGTGCTTGGACTGTTCGTTGTGGGGGCGCACGTGAGAAGACTCCTTCTTTTGAAGCTTCTCTGACTTACTGGTTTTGGTGATACCCTCTGAATGGTTGTTGCCTTGTGTGAGGTGCTTGGACTGTGCGTTGTGGGTGCGCACGTGAGAAGACTCCTTTTTGCTAAGCTTCTTTGGTTTGCCACCATTTGGTGGTTGTGGGTTACTTTTACCCGAGTGTGAATTAACGTGGGTGTGTGCTCACCGTTTTAGAGAATGGAATGTTTTTTTTGTCCTTTACCTATCTATTCTAGGTGGGTTTGGGCACGTGATTCTTATGAATTTGTGGGACATGTGTTGTGTGTGTGTTTCATCTTGCATATCATACCCTGAATTTAGTTTGGGTTCAAAGCTACCCTGTTTTGGTATGGGTGAGTCATTTTCCTTTCTTTAGGTTAGACCTGTCCTGCCATTAGTATGTGCAGTAGAGGGTTGTAGATCCCTGGTTCTGCCGCAGTCTTGTGCCTTAGTTTGTGGCGCAATGGGTACTCCGTGTGGTGTGGTGGTATTGTACCCGCAGTTTGTAGTGTGAGTTATGGTGGATAGCATCCACTGTTTTTAAGAATGTATTTCTTTACCTTGCATTCTTTGTTGTTTATGATCATTATAAGGGGGGAGATGTATATAATGATTTTGTTGTTTTATGCATCCTCCTTTGCTGTCATTTGTATGTTTTACAATCTCCATGCATTTGATTGTTTATGATCATTATAGGAGGGGGTGGGGGAGGATGTATAATTATTTTGTTGTTAATGCATCCTCCTTTGCTGAGATGTGTGTTTTATCACCTTCATACATTTTGAATGTTTTCGATCACTATAAGGGGGGAGATGTGTTGTAATGTACTAATTACCCAATGCACTCTCCCTACAGTGGTTCTCTGCCTGGCTGCTCAGCCTATGATGAGGTCATATAGAATGTTGAGTGTGTTTGTATTGAAGGGAGAATCAGATGGTGTGGAAGGGCTGAGCAGCGAGGAGGCTGCTCCTGGTGGGGCACTTTTATGGATCAGACTAACATCCTGTAACCTGTAACCTAAGAAGTTATCTCAAGAATAAATCTACTACCTTTTCTACAAGACCTGCCTGCGTATCATTCTTCGTTTTAACAGTTGGCAGACAAAAACGTCACAAAAAGGCTGCGCTAGGATTGGTTCAGAGACAAAAATTTAGCTGGAATTTGATTGGTTGTTACCATAGAAGCCGAAATCCTAGTGGATAGTGTAGATTGTATGTTAAAACGTGATCCAACTTTAATAGGAATTCGTGCGGATAGGAGATTCCTAGGCTTTGCCAAATATAATTTTATACACAGAGATTTGCCAAAAATGTACGGAGAAAAGAGGAAAATGTCATTCCTACAAAAGATTAAGAATTATTTTAAAAAGGATAAACCAATCAAAACTAGAGAAGGAATTATCATTCCACCAGCTAAAACATCCGCTTCATTTATGATGATGGAGAGAGGTTATCATACTTGCGTATGGATAGAAAATTGGATGGAATATACCAAAAATGATGGAATATTAGCATTTCCTGAGAATGGTACTTTCAATGGGAGAATTCTTCAAAATTTGAGATTAAGGATGAATGAATTAGAACCCAGACCAAGATTAACTCAATACGAAGCCTTAGAAGAGTGGGAAACCAAGGCATTCGAACGCGACCGATCCAGGAGTAATAGGGGTTATAGGGGCTTTTTCCCTAGATACCAAAATGAGTCAAGGGACGGTCAGATGAAACAGTGGAGAAGAGCCATGCTTACAGAGGGTTTATATCCAATATTAATGGCAGAAGAATCGTCAGGGAATAAATGCACTGAAAAGACAAAACACTTGACTAGATTTGGAGATTCTGAAGAAGAATTTATGGAAGAAATATTAAAGAACCCGCCACCATATCAGGAAGGGACAAGTGGATGCACCCCAAGTGCACCACTGTTAAAGACACCATTAGTACCGCAAGTATTGCATAATCCCCCCGTTAGTAGGGTACTTCATGATAAAGAAAAGGAAGCAATAGATAAAAACAGAGCAGAATTGATACAGAAAATAACACAGTTGAATGTACATCCTGATTCACTGACCATACCTGTAACAATTGGTCCAGTGGTTCCC
This sequence comes from Calotriton arnoldi, assembly GCA_963921515.1. Taxonomy (NCBI): domain Eukaryota; kingdom Metazoa; phylum Chordata; class Amphibia; order Caudata; family Salamandridae; genus Calotriton; species Calotriton arnoldi. The sequence goes on along the minus strand of CAWUFW010001691.1, from coordinate 2,427,899 downwards.
TTATATGGTGACAAAGTAAGTTATCCGAAACCATTAGCGATGCCCACACCTGTAGAAATCCCAAAACCAGACCCTGTAATAATTGAGGATCAATTTAGTGATTGTGAAAGCATGATATCCTTAATGGATTTACCTATTCGAGGTTCTGTAAATACCACTCCTAGACGAGTAACACCTGGTTGCTCCAAAGATGTAAATATAGTAACCTCATCAGGAACCAAAAGTGCCACAGTAGTTACACCAGAAGACTTAGAAAGGTGGTCACAAGGATCAGACAAACGGAGTTCACCTCCAAAGATCATGGACATTTACAAATTAAAGGTTGAGTTAGAAGAAATGATAGCAGGAAACGTAGGAGTAGATCGTCTAAATACTTACGATGAAGAAGAGCTGTTATTTGTATGCAGAATCATCACTAGGAATGTAAAAATATTTCATGAAAAATTATCAGATTTGGCTTTGCAGATGGGAATAGAAATAGGGAAGTCAAAAGTGTTACAGAAACCCTATAGAGCAGATTTTTCTGACAAAGATTTAGAAAACATGAATGCCTCTGGTCGAAAATTACAAGTAAAGGAATTAATGACAGTTTTACAGAAATGGGGAGACCTAGATAAATGGAAAATTAGATGGACAAAGAAAAAGGAGGAAGCACGGTACTGTAGAACCACTTCTGAATATTTAATGAAGGAAACAGGGAAAGCAGATCAGATGTACCCGATGTGAGAAGTTCCAGGAGGAAGATATGTACATGTCCCATGGACCAGACAGGATATTTTGTCATTTACGAATGATTTTCCAAAGTTGAGAGAAAAGCCAATTGAATGGTACAAGCAGGTTGAGAGGTTTGTGAAAGTGTCAAAGGTATTATTGAAAGATTTGGATGGTTTGTTCGACATAGTGGTACCTGCCGATTTATGGACTGATTCTAAAATCACAGTAGATTGGCCAAGCGAAGAGTATCCTAGAGATCCAAAGACAGGTGCCCCGTCAAGTGATGTAATGAAAAAGTATCAGCAGGTAATAACTTACCTGAAAGGGAAAATACCACCAAAAGAAACAGATTGGGTGAAAATAGACAGAACTACCCAAGAAGCCAGCGAATCGGTACATGCCTATTACGAACATTTATTGCAGGTATTCAAACAGTATAGTGGATTTGAGGACATTGGAGATAAAAACATGAGTCAGTTTGTCTACCGATTTGTTTATGGTTTAAAGCCAGAGATTTGTCAGATGATTAAGCAGCACATGTTGTGCTGGCAAGGGAAACCCATAGATGAAATTTTGAAATATGCAAAATATTGTGGAGATGACATTGAGGATAGGCACAAGAAACTGCAAGAGAATGTGATGTGGGCTCAGGTAAAAATGGCTGAGCGACAGGGAATTAATTTGGATAATCCAAGTGATAATCAGGGAAAAGATTCTGGAACGAATGGTGACACTGGGAATGGTGGAAAGATGAGAGGACGAATGAGCAGAGAAGAGGCTAAAAAGAAATTTCCTTGTCATGGATGCGGAAAATTGGGGCATTGGAAGGATGAATGTAAAAAGATGCGGAATAATAATGGCCCAAATCAAAATTTAAATCCACAGATGCAGAATGACTCACAGCAGGGTGTAAATCCTCAGAGTCAGTTGCCACCTGCTCCTATACAGGGTAATGTAAGCAGAGCAAAGCACGGTACAGACGTCGGATATCAAGGAGGAAGTGGTAAGAATGATTATGTAACCTCACAATTTCTTTTACAGGACGACTTTTGTCCATACAGTCAATGACGGTGCCTAGGAGAGGGGGAGAAGGAGTGCGTACTTGGCGCATCCTTACCGGTAGATCAGTCAGGTCCATATGTCGAAGGGAATGTGAAAGGTAATGATATTACTTTCCTTTTGGACACTGGTGCTACTAGGTCTACTGTAAGAACAGCAGACATCCCAGACCTTCCTCTCTCTGGAGAAGCTATCCAAGTTGTGGGTGTAGCTAATCAAAAGATTAGAACACCTCTTACCGAACCAATGGAAGTAAAAATTGGAAATTTTAGAGAAATGCATCAATTTGTAGTGTGTGATTCCAGTCCAGTAAATTTATTGGGCCGAGATTTGTTGTGTAAAATGAACTGCACAATTTTCTGTACGCCGGATGGTGTGGCAGTTCAGACCCCGGATGAAGACCATGTATATAAATTTATGATCGCAAAGCAAGGTACAGAAGTAGATGAGATGTTCTCTTTGATAACAAAAGACGAGTTGTCAGAAGAATTAAAAACTACAGTAAATTCCATGGTATGGGATTTCACGGGAAAGGACGTAGGACTGATGGCAAAAATAGACCCAGTTAAAATCACTGAAAAGGAAGGTGCAATTTTCCCAAACACCAGACAGTACAAAATGAGTGCAGAAGTAAAGGCAGGAGTCATTGAAGAAATTAACAGAATGGTAAAACAAGGCATACTAAAAGAAGTAATGAGTAGCCCTTGTAACTCACCAATCATGGGTTTAAAGAAACCTAGTGGAAAGTATAGGATTGTTGAAGATTTACGCAAAATAAATAAGATTGTTGAACCTTGTTGTCCTATAGTGCCAAATCCTGCAGTAATCCTATACCAGATTCCTTGGAGTGCAGGATGGTTTACTGTGATTGACTTATGTCAAGCATTCTTTTCAATACCATTGCACCCGGATAGCCAGTATCTTTTTTCATTCAAATTTGAAAACAAAGTCTATGTATGGAATCGTGTTCCTCAGGGGTACACGGAAAGTCCTTCTATCTTTAATCAGATATTGAAAAAATGCCTAGAGAAACTAGTGATGCCAGGAAGCTCAGTCTTAGTACAATATATAGATGATTTACTGGTGGCATCTAACACCAGAGAGGACTGTGTTGTTGACTCCATTGCATTATTAAATCATTTAGCTGAAGAAGGGCATAAAGTTTCACCTGAAAAGTTTCAGTTTTGTACAACAGCAGTTAAGTATCTAGGACACCAAATTGAGAGGGGAAAAAGAAGGATAACCTCTGAAAGAGTAAAATTAATCAAGAAAATGCAAATGCCTGTCTCCCAACGAGAAGTGAGAATGTTCCTTGGCATAGTGGGTTATTGTCGACAATGGATACTAGGGTTTTCTCTGCTAGCAAAGCCATTAATTCAAATGACGAAAAAGAAGGCAAAGGACCCAGTTGATTGGGATGATGAGAGCGTAGGAGCTTTTGTAAAATTGAGAAATGCTTTGTGTGCAGCACCTGCCCTAGGCATGCCTGATTATAAAAGAAAATTCGCATTATTCTGTCATGAGAGAGAAAATTGTGCACTTTCAGTCCTAACCCAGAGACATGGTTTGGACAGACGTCCTATAGCATATTTTTCTGCTACATTGGACCCAGTGGCAGCCGCGTTGCCAGGCTGCTTAAAAGCAGTGGCTGCTACCTGTTTGAGCATTGAACAAAGTGAATCAATTGTAATGGGACATCCTGTAAAGGTGTTTGTTCCACACTCAGTTGTGATTCTGTTGACAAGAACCAGAACACAGCATCTTACTCCTAGTCGGCTGACTAAATATGAAAGAATAATACTTGGTGCTGAAAATTTGACTATTGTAAGGTGCACAATAGTAGATCCTGCTACCTTACTACCAGACCCATATCAATGAGGAAGTTAAAGATGATGAAGAGGAACATGATTGTTTACAAGTCACAGAATTGTGCACAAAACCACGTCCTGACATACAGGAACTACCCCTCAGGGAGCCAGACAGGGAGCTGTTTGTTGATGGTTCGTGCCAAAGGCATGAAGATGGTAAACTAACTGCAGCATATGCAGTATGTGAATTAACTGGAATAGTCGAAGCATCCTATTTACCAGGAGTAAAATCTGCACAAGTAGCTGAATTAATTTCTTTAATAAAAGCTTGCAAAATTGGGAAGAACCAGAAAGTAACTATATTTACAGATAGCCAATATGGTTACGGGGTTGTGCATGATTTTGGCCAATTATGGATGCAGAGGGATTTCATGACTTCTTCAGGATCCCCCATTAAAAATGGACAGTTCGTAAAGGAACTATTGGAAGCAATACAATCACCAAAAGAATTGGCTGTGGTGAAATGTGCCGCACACCAGTCAGGAGATGACTGGGTGGTAGTCGGTAACAGATATGCAGATTTGGTGGCTCAACACTGTGCCAAAAACAGGTTGTCAGTTAATAAAAGAGTTGAAAGAATGGGAATCAGCTGCCAACTTATACTGTATGCACCTCCTGAAACATGGAATGATGTGAAACGACTACAAGATGATGCTGATGAGAGTGAAAGAAATGCATGGATTAAAATGGGATGTTCTCAAAGGTCAGACGACGATGTATGGATTTGTGCTGATGGCAGACCAGTCATGCCCGACTGTCTGATTTCACAAATGGCCAGAATGTATCATGGAGACACACATGTAGGGAGAGATGAAATGATTAGGCTCTTCAGACAAAATTGGTACAATCCAAGGTTTAGGGCTGTAGCAGAGAGTCTATGCCAGAGATGTCTAACTTGCCAAATGCATAATCCAGGAAGAAAAACAATAATTGGGTTTGGAAAAATCGGAAAGGCAGAGGGTCCATTTGTGAGATTGCAGCTTGATTTCATTCAGTTACCACCATGCAGGGACTGAAATATGTACTTGTCATAGTGTGTCTGTTTTCAAAGTGGGTGGAGGCTTACCCTACCAGGAGGAATGACAGTATTACAGTCGCAAAGTTATTGCTACGAGAGCTCATTCCTAGATTTGGTTTCCCAGTAACTTTGGAATCAGATAGAGGAGGGCACTTCAACAATGATGTGATTAGAATAATCTGTGAAGCATTCCAAATTGAGCAAAAATTGCACTGTGCATATCGTCCAGAGGCTTCTGGAGTGGTTGAACAAATGAATGGCACAATAAAATCCAGACTGGCAAAAATGTGTGCATCAACATCGTTAGATTGGCCGGATGCATTGCCACTTGTTTCGATGGGACTCAGAAGCATTCCTGATAGAAATACCGGATTGAGTCCGCACGAAATAATCATGGGAAGAGCAATGAGACAAGCACATGTTCCTACAAATAAACTGCTGAATATAACTGATGATATGGTTCTGGATTATTGCAAAGGATTGGCTGACCTAGTGCGTTCTGTCTCTCACCAGGTTGGGGAAGACGCAGTTTCCAGGCAGCCTGAACAAGAGCATGATCTGAATCCCGGAGACTGGGTGGTTGTGAAGCATCACACCGGAGAAACGTGATTATCACCCAGGTGGGGCGAACCTTGTCAGGTCATACTGGTTACGAACACAGCAGTGAAATGTGCAGGATTTCCTAATTGGGTTCATGTAAGCCACACCAAAAGGGTATCAGATCCTGAAGAAGAAAGTCCTCAAACAGCATAGATAACTGAGGAAGCTGAAGGTTGCCCAGCTGAAGAATCTCAGATCAGAGATTAGAGGGAAGCTGAAGAAGAACAACCGAGCACAAGTCAGGACTGGATACCGGTGGTGGAAATACCTGAAGTCTACAACAGAACAAGAAGTCAAGCAAATTTAGAAGAAATTGAAGAAGATCAGATAGGTGAAGAAGAAGCAGCTCAGGAAGAGGAAGAAGAAACAATAAGAGAACCTGAGCAGGATCAGATAGGGAGAGGAAATTGCGCTCAAATCAACAACAAACCAACAAAATTTGAGCAGGGACAGACAGGTCTAGAAGAACGCGGTCAGGCTGCAGAAGTACAAAGTGCAATAAGCCCTGATCAGAATCAGTTAGATCTAGGAAAATATATTCAAACAGAAGATCTCGAGAATGACGAGCATGAAGACGTAGATCCTGAACAAGTTCAGTTATTGGAAACTCACAGTGGAGCAGCTGAAAAGAAACCAATTAGACCTGAGAAAGAACAAATAGAAGAAACTGAAATTGAAGAAAACCAAACTGTGCCACAACCTGAAGATAAAAGAACTTCTGAAGAAGAAATAAAAAGTAAAGAGACAGTGCAAACAAAGAAAACCAGAAAAGGAGATCATTGGCCTAGTGTCATTAAAAGAGTAAAATACCACATAACAACAAGAAGTGAAGATCCAGAACAAGTAAATGAAGTGACAAGCCAAACGGGACAAACAAGTGGAATTGAAAGACGAAAAAGCAAAAGACTGAAACTTGTGAACAACAAATTTAAAGGCCCTGATTGGACTTATATCATCCTTGAAGATTACGAGAGCTCAGAATCAAGTGAAAGTGGTGACGAAGGAACCAGTGCAGAACTGACTTATGAAAAAGAAAAAAAAACACCTTGATAACGTAAAGAGACTTGAAATAAAGATAAGAAGAGAAATCTTCCTTGTCGAAAATGCCTGATGATAGAGTTGCTGGGAGACCAAAACAGAAATGTTGTAAAAGATGCTGTGCTATATGCATATGTAGTCTGGTAGTGGTGCTTATAGTATGGTTAGTTGTGATCGTAGCAATTCCTTACCTTCTGATTATGGATAAAAAGATTAAAAACGAAACGAAGGGAAGGACAGAGAACTTAAAAAGTAATAGAGTAGAACTAAAGGCAGAAGATGAACCGGAGTTTTATCATGAAGTAACAGATAACGACACTAGTTTGAATGTTTTCACGAAATTATTATTTCAATATGTAGATACTATGGAAGTTAGTAATTGTTATGTCTGTATGAAGTTACCAGAATCAGTAGAAGAAGGGTTAACATATCATCACTTGCCATTAACTTATGGCATATCATGTAGTGTATTAGCTAGTTTATTTTATAGAACAGGGAGACTACAGTATTATTATTCAAACATAGATGTGATATTTTCTGAGGTTCCAATTCGAAAGAATATGAATCCAGTGCTTAGTAGTCAAGATGCACAGTTTATGGGAGAATTTTTCCTAACAATGAAATCGATAGATATAACACATGCACATAGAAGCAATCTAACATGTTCGTTACATGAAGAAGAAAATATATTTTTGAATTTAGTAGAAAAAAGAAGACAAGATTTTCAAAAGAAAGCATCGGAGCATAAGGCTCATCTGCCACCTTGGGCTGAGAAAGAGGGTAGTTACACACCTGGCAAAGCTCAAGCTGCTATGGCTCTGGATTTTATAAAGACAGTGAAAATTTGCCTACATAGGTTAAAGAATGATTATAACAATGTGTTCATTGGTACCAGTGAATGTAAACACAATTTCTTAATTCTTGGATGTTGGGGACTCAATGGAGGAACAGATTCAGTTTTTCCTGAAATCTATTATGTGTGTGGGAATAAGGCTTACTTTAGGCTTCCTGCACGGTGGTATGGAAGTTGTTATTTTGGGATAGTATTTCCAAAAATATACCATGTAAAAAGAAACACTGGGAGCAATGAAAATAATAGTGAATTAACACGTAGTAAAAGAGCTAGTTTTTCAGAAATTGTAGGTGATATATTTGGTGCATTGATACCTTCAGTTTGAATAATTCTGAACTCAAGGAAAATATGTAAATTATCTACAGTGGTTGATCGTTTATCAACTGACACTGCTGGAGGATTTCTAATGATTAATGCGGAGATGGTTGCGATTAGCTCTATGGTTATGCAAAATCGACTTGCTCTTGATATAATATTAGCAAAAGAGGGCGGAGTCTGTAAATTATTGAAGTCGAAACACTGTTGCACTTACATACCTGACAAAAGTGCAGAAATTGGAACGTATATCCAGAATATAACAAAACTTGAGAAGGAACTAAAACCACTGGAAGTTGATAGTGTATGGGAAAGATTGACAAACAGTATTACGTTAATTGGTACCTGGTTTGCTAGTGTAGGGAAAGGACTTATAGGACAAATATTAGTACCCTTAGCAGGGATAGCAATAATAGTAATGTCAATAATAATATGGTGCAAATGTTGTAGAAAGAATGAATCGTATAATGTGACAGGAAAAGGAAAGAAGCGAAAGTTTGACGAAATTGAACTAGAAGATTTAAGAAGTGAATTATATAAGAAACTGAAAGGAGATGTGAAAAACAGAAAGTGTAAGAATGAAGCTGAGACAGTTTTATGTTAAAAAGTTGGCATCTGGTTTTGGGTAGTATTTTGATGGCTCAGAAACGCCATCAGAGAGGGGATTGATGGAGCAAGAAGTCACAATGAGACTTGCTCGAAAGCAATCCTCTCACAGTATTAATTTATTAAACTTTGTAATGTTCGTACTAACAAACGCACACACGAATACAAGTAGAAGGAAGCTTGCCTATGTGTTTAAACTAACAAATAATGCTTGTCTAAATCCAAAATGGCCGCTAAAGCGCGGGAAACCTATTGCGCATGTGTCAACCATATCACGTGGTGTGACGTCTTTCTTTGCTTGGAGGGAAATCCTTGCTTCTGCGCAGTGTGTATTAAAATGGCTGCTTAAATGTTTTCACGTGCTACAGCTTGCTCACATGTTAAATTAAACTGTGGTATACTAACGCTATTAATGCGGGATAGAATTTTTAATTAAATGGGAATAGAATAGAAAGAGTGGGTATACAGTGAAACAATTTATTTGTGATTTTAATATTTTCTTCTTTGACTTTTATTAGTTCGTAAATGGGCCTGGGTTTGGTTGAACTGAAACTCGAGAGACAATGGTTCTGCGCATGCGCCCTGCGAGGCTGCCCAGAGGAGAGGATGAAGTCAACCTGGACGTCGTCCAAGGCCATGACCTGATGGCCAACACTATTGTACCCACGATGTCCCTACTGAAAGAAACAATTTATGTAAACATTGTATAAACTTTGTCGTGAGACGAGTGGGAAATAAAGCAAATGTATTAATTGTGATGGGCGGTATTTTAAAACAATGGGCTTAAAGAAATTGAACTAAATTGATATGGTGTGAGGATCAACCCCCTGTCCCCGTCCAATCAGAAGTAGTGGGCCCATATTTTTGAAACATTAATGGGAGGTACATGGGCGTAGAAGGGTATAATAGATATAGAATTAGTTAATTAGTTAGACCAGGCTTTGGTGCTCGACGAGCTGATCGATTGCAGGCTGAACCGCTGTCCAGAGAGGTCCTGAGGTGGGGGCGGCGGAGTCCATTAGAAGGAAGACACGGGAGAAATCGAGGAGAAGCGAGTATCAGAGAGGGGAACGACGCAGGCGTCGTTGATAGAGAGGTCACCGGTCCTGTCCTGAACCTGGAGGAGGTCTTTGCTCTTCATCCTTCCTGGGTCCTATCTTTCCAACGCCTTGGCCAAGGGGTTTGGTTCTCGCACTTTTAGGTAAATATAAATGCAATCCTTAGTTGCGCTGCTGTCTCTATCTTCTTCTTTCTGAGGGACCGTCATTGATCGATAATTGATTATTATGCTTCATCCTTGATATACGATTAAGTATCATGTGGTTCTGTATTTTACTCTGCTAAATCTTTAGATAAACATTTTAAAACTTCCTGACTCAGTGATTATTTCAAGATTATGAATTGTAATGAATGTCACTCATTTTAAACTTCCCAATTAGTAAAGGGTCCATCGGTAAGTCATTACTCTTCAATCAGAAAAGTAATTGGTAGCAGGGATTTTTGATAAAGAGAACAACTGACCCACCAGCGGAAATTGCTAGCGTAGTATGAATGTATGGGCCCAAGTGAGTATTTGGTGTATGAATGCTCGTTGCTAGTAACCTGCTGGATCAACTGCACCACTGGAAATAAGCTATATCTGGATGATGAGCCCTAAGAAGGGTAAAACAGGCCCTGGGTTGCTTGTGTTCCGGTTCAGGGAGGACTTAGCCTGGAAGTTGAGGCTGGAATTTTCTCATTGGAGCCAGATCAAGACTGATTTGCGTATGGCCAGGTCCAAACTTAGGTGGCCTGGGTGGTCAAAAACAATGAATTGGTGTCCGACCCCGTGCAATTGCCAGTGGCTGCGATTATTTCATGCATTGCATCTATCACCTTGTTGTTGTTGCCACAATCAGTTTGATGCCAACGAATACCAGATACTCCTTTTAGTCACCAGTTTTCCTTACTACCTGAACAAGTACCCTTGTTAAAATCCATCTCAGTGGATTTAAAGCTTTTGGAAGTTGTTTCAAAAAGGTATCATCCTTCTTCTGAAGTACGAAAACCGCTTTAAATTAAGATGTTTTTAGTTTCATCCGTCTTTATCTATAGTGCTTACCATTATATTTAGTATTGCTTTAATGTTTTATAAAATGTCTACAGTTTATTATATGTTCTCTGTATCAGATTGCATTTTAGGTTGATGGACTTTTTCTCCCTTCTTATCCCCCCCATCCTTTTCCTCTCCCCTTCCCTTTTGTTTCCCAGACTTTGGAGGCTACTATATTGCATAATATTCTATTTCTCACAGCAGTTTGAGCTATATTATTCTTAACATCATTGGAGTTTTGAGTTGCCTCAGCTCTGATTATTTATTGGTTTCTTATATTTGTTACATAGTTCATTATACCTCCCCACTATCTTTTATCAGTATGTTCCTGTTGTGTAACTTTTTAATAAACTTAAACTTAAAAAAGGTATAGTCTCTTAATTACCTACTGAACGTCTTCAAACTTAGGGGGTCATTATGATAGCGGGCGGATCGCCACTGCCGCATGGTGGTGGTGATCCGCCCGCTATCTCACACCGCCCGCCTAACATTTTCCCCCGCCATATTATGATGGCTGGGGGGTCCGCGGCGGACGGAAAGACCGTCCGCCGCTTTTCCATCGGTCGACTCGTCGACCAGGCGGAAAACATACATAATATGGTGGCGGTGTCTGCAAGACACCGCCATCCATATTATGATGGGGGCGGTGCAGGGCTTTCCATGGCAGAGACTCCGCCATGGAAAGCCAGGCGGATTACACTTTCGGGGGCCCGTTGTGGGCCCCCAAGATGTTGGCGGGTTGGGGGGTGCACCCCCCTGCCTTGGCATGGACAAAGTGGCGGTGCCTGTCACCTTGTGCATGTGAATGCCCAACGTGCATTCCCAGCATTGTGGCGGGCGGTGCTGTGAGCACTGCCCGCCACAATGCTGGGAATAGGGGATGCCACCGCCACCGTGGCGGTGGCATCCTAATACCCACGGCGGGACCGCCGCTCTTATGGCGGACGGTCCCATTCACCGTTACGGTGGCGGGCAGACGTTGTCCGCCCGCCATCGTAATGTCCCCCCAAATTCTCACTCTGTGACTAAATACGACTACTTCCAATTAAACTAGTATCTCAATTACAAGCAAGTGGAAAAGGGGAAAAATCTAATTGTGAAGCTCAATCTACAGCACTGTTGAAAAATCTTGCAAGCACATATTCAAGCACGAGCACCATAGACAACAATATTCCTAGAAACCAAACTAAATGACTCGGTCCCCTAAGTAAATAATAGCCAGAAGCTCACAGAAGCTGAATCAACGAAGGCAGAGATATCCACGAGTGCTCGGCATATATACAGCACTTCCTCTATATCCACTACATTTAGGGGCCGATTACAAAGTCGGTCAGAAAGCCTCTGACTGCTAATCGGAGGCTTTCCAACCACGGTCAGAGGTTTTTCGACCGACTCGGTCAGTTCGCAGTCCGACTGACCGATTATGATATCAGCGGTCGGAACGTAAACAGGCTGGTCATTCCGACTCACTTCCGACCGGCTCTCGGAGTCTTCTTGTCAGTCGGAACCGCACCGTAATCCCGTATGGACGGCGTTTCCGCCGTCGGGATTACGATATCGGTTTCTCACAGCCTTTCCGTGCTGGCCTTTCTGACACGGAAAGGCTGTCGGACTCCGACTTTGGGGGCCCCTTAGTAGGGCCCCCTTGCCTCTGCGGTCTACTGTCAGCAGTCGAGGGGGTACCTATGGTACCCCCCTGTAAAAACCCTGCACTGTGTGGCAGGCACCATGGGGTGCCTGCCACAGGGTGCAGGGTTCTACCCACACACCCATTTCTCTATAGGAGCCTGTATTACGGTCGGTTTACGGCCATAATACAAGCTCCCATAGAGAACAGTGGGAATCCGACCGAATAGTGTTCAGTCGCATCGGAATCAGGCGGTCGGAACCGCTGACCTGAGGTCGGTCGGTCCCGAGTCTGAGACAGTGTCTGTCGGAGGCTACCCCGACCAACATCGTAATAAGCTCCTTAGTACTAACGTCAACTAATCTATGCAGGTGTCTTGTTACCTCAACTACACCTCAAACCAATCCAATTCATTAGAGAACCTTTTCTCAGCAAAGAGCCACGATCTGCCAATTTCAAAAATACATAAGTAAAAGGAGGGAAAGAAAACATAGAAAATTAAACAAAAACTTGGGGGCACATAATGCTGATAATTACATTCAATAAGGTATTCCAACTAACTTCTATTTCCAATCTTTCAAGCCAAAGATAATCAAACAAAACATTAACAAGCTATGCTCATAGAGAAGAAACAAATCAAGACAACTCTAAAACAGAGCCTTTAAATGTACAATTATTCGAACCAAAAGAATCTTGCTGAAAGTTCCACAGCAGCTGTTGGAGGTCATGAAACTGATCACTTTATCACTGAGGCATTCCGAACCGACGAGCAGGTATGTGACAAATTAATTCAAGAAATCACAGAAAGTATTTCAAAATTAGCAACAGATATTGATGCTTCAACGTACAAAACCCATGTAGCTGGAACACACAAAAAAGAGAATGAGCTTCAACAGAGATAAGAGAGGGGTGATAATGGTACCAGGAGCCATAGTTTAGGCTCTGGAATCCCAGTTTACAACTTTACCCAAATCTGGAAAGGAATTTAAAAAAAAACTATAATATAACACCAATGGGCATCATCAAATTTCAAGACTTTCTATGTTCACTTTACTTCCACTTGCATAAAATTATAAATACATCAAGTTGACTTACATCCTACATATGAATTGAAATTTCCACATGACTTAATGAAGAGGCCCAACATCCTGAAACTATTACAATCATTTAAAGAGTTTGGTACCATTAACTCATGAGATCTCAAAAGAGGTGAATTAATCATGGCTAACAAACAAGGTTGAGAATTCACATGAACAGCCTGGTCCTTTAAGAATTGGTTAAACCTCCTTGAAGAACAGTAATCTGATCTATCTGTTTGGGTATTCTTTTAAAAACAGTCCCCAAGACCAACTATCAGAACATCCTGAGAAAAGGCAGGAAAGGTTGTCACTCTAATTCACTCTAAATAGAATAAAATAATAAACTTCAAAGGTCCTTACTTACGCTGTTCCATGAGTATTGAGGAAAAAATATTGTGATACAAGAATATCCTGTCAGAAATAACGGCAACACAAAAATATCATGGGACAGAATATATAGGGTAAGAATATTGGTTTTCTAGGTATATAATATCAGTTTTTAAAACATTGTTGCATATAATATTGTTTTCTGTAAAATAGTTGTACATAATATCTTTTTAAAATTCATTTAATATATATTAGTTATTGCATTAAAATAAGGTGATAGTATTATGATGGCATTTGTTTTTTATTTATTTTAGTATAGATTGTAATTTTTAATGTAAAATCTATTTTTTTAAATTTAATAAGTAATGTTTAATTTAGATTTAGGTTGTTGGGTTTTAGGGAGTTCGGGTGGGAAGTTATTTAAAATGTAAATGATTGTTTATATTTTTTATACATTTTTATGTTAATTACATAATGAATTGATAGTTAACTATGTGAACATGATTGCTTGTTTTTTACTTATTCATTTTTTAAATTGATAATTGGTTTATCAGTTAATATAATTATAACATTTAGAACATTAGTTTCATTTTTTTATTTAATTTTAATTGTTTTGTTTAATAATTAAATATGAATAAAGTTTCATTTAAAATAACATTAGCATCAGTTTTAATTGTTTCTTGATTTATTTGGACAGTATTGAGGGAAGTGTATTTGCTTTAACTATTTTCAATTTTTTAATATACTTTTACAATTATTTTGTAATGTAAAATTTGTACTTTTTATTTCAATTTAAATGTATTTATTTGTAATGATTTCTTTTTATTTTAAATACGTTTAAATATTTTTATGTTGTTTAATGTTTAAATGCTTTTAAAAATATGTTTGGTTGTTGGGCTAGTAAATCTAGTCTCTCTAAAGTCCTACACTTTCTCTACCAATGCTAAGATTCCAGTGGGAATAGTAAATCAAACCCCTCCAAAGTCCAACATTTTCCTTTATTTTGCTTACATTGGGTTGAGAATAGTAAATCAAATACCTCCAAAGTCCAACATTTTCTCTGCTGCTGTTTTTATTGGAGTGGGAATACTATATGTAACCCCTCCAAAGTCCAACACTTTCCCCAGTGTTCCTCAAACTGGAGTAGGAAAAGGCTTTATTGCTCATATTGGAATGGAAATTGTAAATCTAACCCCTCGAAAGTCCAACACTTTCCCTACTATTGCTCGGATCAGAGTGGAAATAGTAAATCTAACTCCTTCAAAGTCCAAAACGAACCATGCTTTTGCTTACATTGGAGCGAAATTAGTAAATTTAACCTTTTCAAAATTTAACACTTTGCCTTCTTTTTTGCACTTTGGAGTGGGAATAGTAAATGTGACCCCTCCAATGTCTAAAACTTTCCCTACTGTTGCTTACTGTGTTGGAGTTACAATAGTAAATCTGACTCCTTCAAAGTCCAACACTTTCCCTACTATTAATTAACTTGGATTGTTAATATGTATTTTGTTTGTTTAATTTAAAATATATATATATATATTGATAACAATTATTTAAAATATTCTATTTATATTTTAGTTTTGTTGGGTTTGTTTTTATTTATTTTTTAAATTAGGGAGGGGTGTAATTTAGGCATGGTGAGGGGCTTTTAGGAGGCAAAATGGATCATGTTTAGGTATTCTTAGGGGGTCAGGGATCGATGGTGTTTAGAAGAGATGTGGGGGTCAGTGAATGAAAAGTGTCCAAAGTAATTGACAGTGTAAAGATATAAAGTAAGGCCCATGAAGTAAAGCACTAAAATAAATACTTCAGACAAAAATGTTTCTGAAAGTAAGACCTGCAATATTTACACCTTACAAAATAAACATGCAGAAGCCAATTTCGCCGAAATAATGGACATTCTATGAGTTGATTTCTATGAAATAGTAAAAACCATTCATCCAGCAAGTTTCTATTAAACAGTTTAGGAAATGGTTTCTCAGTAATGGCATTCAAGGAAATCGTTATTCTATGTAATAATAACAACAAACAAGAAACAGTACAAGCCTGGCTCAATGACATGAACCTTGATGGTTTCGAACCCCTACATTTATTGAATGCCAAGTCACTTGGATTCACCCACACAGAACTGTTCTTCAAGCCCTTCTACACTTCCATCTGGATGGTGGCAATGCCTTCCTCCACGGCCTCCCAGACTACACATTGGCGCACATTAAGAACATCCTACACGTCTAGCACATCTCATTCAGGGTCTGAAGATATATGATCACATGACTGCCATCCTGACTGAACTCCATAAGTTCCCTTGCTGGCATGCACCATCTTCAAAACCAGCTGCATCATTTACAGAGCCATCATGACCAGCACCCCGACTATACTGCAGACATGCTCACCATCTCAGATGCTTTCCGGCACTTCTACAGCCAGCACACCATCAGGCTACAGACTAAGGGGCCGATTATGATGTCAGTCGGAGTTGCCTCCGACTGACACCATCTCGGTCTCGGGCCGCCCAACTTCCTGTCGACGGTTCCGACCACCTGATTGCAAAGCGACCGAACACTATTTGGTCTCATACTCACTTTTCTCTATGGGAGCTTGTGTTACGGCCGTAAACCGGCCGTAATACAGGCTCCTATAGAGAAATGGGTGTGTGAGGAACACTTTGCACCCTGTGGCAGGCACCCCATGGTGCCTGCCACACAATGCAGGGTTTTACCGGGGGGTTCCCTAGGTACTCCCTCGACCACCAACCGTATGCCCCAGAGACAAGGGGGCCCTGCTAGGGGCCCCCAAAGTTGCTTTCCGACAGCCTTTCCATGTCAGAAGGACCGGCATGGAAAGACTGGCGGAAACTGACATTATAATCCCAACGGTGGAAATGCCGTCCATAGGGTATTACGACACTGTTCCGACTAGCCGGAAGACTCCTAGAGCTGGTCGGAACCGAGTCGGAATGACCGGACGGTTTACGTTCCATGTCGGTCAGAAAGCCTCCGACCACGGTTGGAAAACGTCTGACTAGCGGTCGGAGGCTTATAGACCAACATCATAATCGGCCCCTAAGTGTAAAAAAGAAAAAACAAGTCAGCAGGTCTTTTCCATTTATACATCGAGGACCTAGAACAACAGCCCTGTATCCATCAGGACCACCTTGCGCTGCTTTAATTTAGGAAGGAGTTGAAGGCTCACGCCTTTAAGGCACAACATAACAATGCATTAACCATTGACAACCCAACTACCTTTCATATCACTTGTTGATTTTATACTTGTCTTTGACACTGTACAGCATTCCGCTGCCTTTTTGGCTAGGTTTGCGCTAAAGAAATAACATACGCATGAAGTATGAAAAAGGTGCTCCTATTTTTCCCTCAAATGCAGTAGTTTCAGAGAGGACAAGAGGTCCTTTTTTTGATTTCCTAGTTCCTTGTTAGGTCTGGCCTGACAACGGCGTACATATGCTGTTGATGCAAGAAGTGTTGTTTACAGTAAAGTGCTTGGAGCCAACCCATTGCTTACCATTCATTGTCATCATTGCCACTCTTCTGTAAATGGCCTGTGCATGCCGTGTGTCACGTCCCTTTTCTTTCTGTGGTGCATGGACCAAGCACAAACTGATTCATTTTGTCTGACAGCTGCACGTATTAATGATTCAGTACTACTTCTTATTTATCCTTCTTCATGTTGCTACTCCCCATCCCCTCACCTCTTCCCTTACCATCGTTGTTGCTTGCCTGTACTCACACAGCCTTCCCCTGTCCTTACTTGTTTGCCTCGCCTGCCTGAAAAAATCAAGGTGACGAGGCGCTAGTGTTGGCTTCAGGATCTATATTTAGGCTCCATCAGTTACAAATGTATTTTTTCCTATAGATTGATGTCGCCCATTTAACCGGGCGGGTGGAATGAGGAATAATTTTTTGCAATGTTAAATATTTAGCTAAGTCATATTTTATTACCATGGATAGACGAGCCGGATATTCCTCTTTTCTTCCTGCGTGTGTGCCTGCAGCATGGCTCGATGAACTGGGCGGAAAGACCAGCTACTGTCGTTCCTATAACTCTACTTTGTGCCATGCCTGGTTCTTGTTCTACCACAACAAACATCAGGCTTTGTGTGCAGTTGCTGATCTGCATCTTTGAAGAAGTTTTCTGCAAATATCAAAAGCCCTGCCCAGTGGACAGTGCAAACTGTGCAAGGCACGTCAAACCTATTAGCAATGGTCTACTTAAAGCTGATTAACAGATTACTCTTTTATCAGGGACACAATTTCCAGCTTTGGGCATTCGTTTAACAACCGAATGCATTCTGGGAGCTGTAATCGTGTTTCTTTTGAACTGAATCAATTACACTAACATAAATGAAAACAAGGAACTGTAAAACAGAGGGTTGGAATATCTCTGATAACATGGTGCCTTCTGGTAACCTTATCCTGAGTTCATGTGTACGCTTTTATTGCAAGTCTACAGTGCATGGAAAAATCACAATTTAACAAAAACACATAATACAGTAAAGAAAATTAAGCACACAGTAAGTGACTAGGTCTTTAGCAGCTGCCAGGTCTGGGAGAAACGTGTCCTCTCAGAAGAGAAGCGACTGAAAAATGACACATGTAGACATGTATAGCTCCACACTGTGAACTCTAAAGCTTCATGATTAAGAAGACACAGAAAGGGTAAGGTTTGTTTTTAGTTACACATGCAGGCAGGAGTACGGTTGGGGTAGGTGCACAAGAGCCGGCACCCAAGCAAAACTCCCGGTAAGGTGCAGGCGCTCGACTCCTACTAGCCTATGGAGCAACTCTCCTCATACTTTTTAGGTGGTATCCAGGAGCGGCCAACATCTAACTAGTTATTGCAGTTAGACTGCAGGGTACACTGTTACCGTGCCCGCCCGGATATCCATTGAGGGTATTAACCCTGTTCACTTATCACGTGCACCACACTTTAGTTAATTTATTCTCTTGGTCCTGAAGAAGCACCACAAATCTGTTTTGACCACATAGGCGCGAAACATGTAGACGCTCTCTAGTTACCTAGGGCTCATTAAGCCTACATAGGTAACGCCTAACCTACGGGTTTTTTAGTCTGCCAAGGGTGCCCTTTTCATTAAAAATCATTCTTTGGGTAAACCCTTATACAGTTTTAGACTCACGCTGCACGCACCACTTCACCCTCTTAGAGGACCCACATCACACACCCGCATGCACCATACGGCGTTTTGTCTTAAAAGATCTCCGCTAAAGTGACCCTGCGGGGGACCCATAGGGCATTGCAGCGCCGGCCCGACGAGGAGCAAAACGCCCAAATGATGAAGCATGACATCCTTCGGGGTGTGTGAGGGCATTAAGAGACAAGACTTACTCTTTCCCCTCACAAGTGGGCCTCAAAAATCCTAGGACTATTTACACCTTTTTCTTACTCTATATTGAGTGGGTGACTACTTGTACCCCTCATCTGGAACAGTGCCCTCTGTTTGATTAATTCGTTTTTAGTTATTTCACATGGTAACCAGAGTTTGCAAGCCCAGCAGACTATACGGTATGAGAAACTATAAATGAAGCAGGGACATTTTCAGCAGGAAAGTGTAGGAAAGTGGCCCTTTTTGCATGGGTACCCCCCACCTTTTGCCTGACACTTTATGAACTTTGACTTGATGTGCCCTGGGTCTCTGCCAATCAGGTTCCCAAGACTGGTGTTCTGTCCCTAAAGCTGTACCTTTGTACCCACAATTGGCACCTCTCTGGCCCCAGGTAAGCCCTTTGTAAGAGGTACCATGGGTACCAAGGGCACTTTGGTCAGGGAAGGCCTCTAAGGGCTGCAGCATCAACTGTACCACCGTTAGAGACCTTGCACCTTAACACCCACACACTGCCATTGCAGGCTATGTATTTTGGTGCAGAGAAAAGTGAAGAGACTTACCTAGGCCACAGCCTGTGGCCTAGGTAAATCACCACTCTAGCAGGGTGCACTAGAACACAGGTGAGGGTACAGTTGCATGAGCACTGTACCCCTATAGCGTCTAAATCCATTCTTAGGCATTGTAAGTGCATGTAAAGTCATGAAGAGTATATGGTCTGGGAGTTGGTCACTATGAACTCCACAACTCCACAACTCCATAATGGCTTAACTAAAACCTGGGAAGTTTGGTAGCAAAACTTCTCAGCACATTAAAGCCACACTAATGCCAGGGTGGGTTTTAATCTAAAATGCACTCAGCCAGCATCTTAGAGATGCCCCCTGAAAAAACGACCAGCACTGGTGTGGTTCCTGAATGGCTGCCCCCCATTTGCCACCACCAGATAGATTTCTGGACCCCTAAGTAGGGGGCCTCTGCTCTCTTGGTCCAGAAACAAAGCCCATCCTGGGCAGGGTTGTCAGTCCTCCTATCCCCGGTATAGGCTGGGTCCACGAAGGGGAAGCTTCAAAGGCCTGTTGTCTTTGTGAGTTGACCCTGCCTTTTGCTTCCCCCAACAACTGGCTCCCACAGGTTCTGCTCCCTCTTTGGGCAGGAGAATTGGTGGGAAAACCAAGTGAGAAAGAGAGATGTGCCCACATTTTGCCAATGCCACCCCTCAGGTGGGGGAGGCAAGGTGAAGCACACATCTCAGTCCCCTCCATCTTAAAGATGAGGGGACACCGCCAGAGAGGAATATTGGAGGTGGCATATTGGTCCCAACCTGAACACCCCTGTAACACCCCTAACTTTAGTATTTAGGGGCGACCCTGAACCTTGCCTCCTCAGATTCAAGAAAGAAAGAAGGACTGAAGAGCCGTGCTGACCCAGGAAGAAGAGGACACCGACTGCTTTGGCCCCAGCCTGTCCCGACTCCAACCTGCTCACAGCGAAACCCCGGCATGTCCAGCAGCCATTCAGAACCAGGAGGACCTGCCCTGCTTTCATCTAAAAGACTCTGTCTCCTATGAGCACCTCATTTGCTCAACTAAAGACTCCAACACAGAACCCAGATCCAGGCGGCTCCGTGGTTCTGCACCACTCTGCACCCAATGCTCACGGTTCAGGTTCGAGTGGCCCAACACCATGAGGAGGCCTCACCAGTGATCCTGCACTGGGATCTGGTGATCCCCGACCTACCTCGAGCTTCACACCGACACCTGCAACCTCAACCTGAGGGGTCCCCCTGCCTGCACCAGAGTTGGTAAGAAGATCCGATGCCTAAAGACACCCCTGCACCCAACACCCCATGTCCCTGGGTGGCCCACCCGACAGTGTCCAGGCATCCCCCAAGAACCCAAGCTACCCCTCCTGCTGGTAGTCACCTTCAGGAAACCTTCCTGCCCGAGCCTGCAGCTTTTTCTTCAAACTGAAGATCTCCATTGAAAATCACAGGTCTTCCGACGTCTTCTTGGCAGTCCGCATCCGGCCGCATCCGTGCCGCTGGTGGTGCAGCTCCTGCTCTGATTGTTGGTCCTTGCAGTGCTGATCTTAACCCCAGGAGTGCTGCTCCCACAACCGGGTGGCCCGCTCGTGAGCAGCCCCTGACTGAAGGCCCCCTAGCCCAATTGGCTTTCATTGTGCTCCTGCACTCTGTCAGCCCTAGTGCTGCTGGTGTTGCAATTTGAGTGCCTAACTGAACCCTGAACTGAACTGAACTGAAGTTATTCTGGCAGGTCGTTTACTTACCTGCCAATCGATAACCTTCTTTTCGCCCATAAGAACCAATGTTATGGTTTTTGTTCCAAAAATGTTCTAAGTGTTGAACTGACTTTTGTATTGAAAACAAAGTAACTTTGCTTTAAACACAAACCTGTCGTACTTACCTGTATTGTTTAAGACCCAGTGTGTGATATCTCGGCATATCACCCCCAATACTCAAAGTAACTGAAAAGTCTTCTAAAAGTAATCAAAAGTTATTTCTATGTATTCTAAACTGTTTTGAAAGCAAATACAAACATGTAACGGTTCCAATTCCATTCACAATTGCATTTCCTTGAAAAGTTTTGCATTTGAAAGTATATTTTGCTTACCTGTGCCAAGTCCTGCTTGGTTCTAGAAATAAAACATAAGTATTCCTTTTTTTATACTTACCTGATTGGTCTGGATTCTGTCTCTGAGTCTGTGCCATCAGTCTTGATTGAGTGAATACAATAAATGCTTGACATACCCTCCTGATAAGCCTAACTGCTCATCCACACAACCACAAAGAGAGCAGTTAGTGATTATCGAATTTAGCCTCTGCTATACTTCTGTTGATCCCCTGAACTCTCTGCACACTATACCTTACTTTGGTATAGTATACACAGAGCCAGCTTCCTACTAAAAGTCCTGTAACTGCTTGTTGCATACAAACTGTATAGAATGTGTACTCTAATCCAAACAACAAAAACTAGAAGTGCTTATACAAGAGCAGTGTAAACCGGCTGAATTCAGGACAAAAAGGCCTGTGTAGGCATGTGCAGCATAAAATCATGCTTATTTTGAAGGCTTGTTTGTAAATGTCCTAATGACTCCAGAATCCAGAGGTTGTATTGCCATTCATATCATTAACTACAAGTAACAAATTGGTACAAATATAGTCATAATTTCTTTTTGTATGGATTTCTGTTTCTTTTTTCAATAGCATCTAACATGAGTTGACCATAGATAGAAGGAAGGACACATTTGAAAAATATAGTTAATGTCTATTTTTTCTTTATAAGTCAAACAAATCATTTCTCCATTATTTCATTTTACTTACTGGTGGAAGGACACTCCACAGACCCTCTGCTTTAATGCCCACAGCTGCTCTCTTTTTCTGAGTCTCGCTGTTTCTCCTGCCTCTTGCCAAATCTTCCTTCCTGTTTGAAGTCCCTTTGCTTAACAACTTCGTGCAGCCGACTTCCTCATTTTTCTCTTTTTTGATGTTCTAGTACTGGGGTATCTACCCTAGTTCCCACTCCTTCCTTCCATACTCTCTTCTCTACATATCCTTTCTTTCCTCTTCTCCACATCACTTTCATCCTCCCTCATTTTCTAATCTCGTTTCTCAGCTAAGCCCTTTTTCATCAATGCCCTTCTTTTTAGGTCGAGTTTACCATACAGCAGAGCTTTCTGGTTGCGAAATACATATTGCAGACTTACCAAGCACATACAGGAGCAGAGAGCCATCCCCATTGCTTACCATTGTTTGGCTTTCCTGTCACTTTCATTTCCTTGCTTCTTATTCGTATCCCCCCAGATTCTTCTGTTTGTTAGTCCCATGGAGCATAGGGCCATATGTAGGTAATTTCTATTTACCGATTCCTAAATACCGAATTTTACCGATTCGGTATTTATGGAGGCCCATAGGAATGAATGGGAAGCCATTCACTATTACCGATTCGGTACATACCGAATCGGTAATAGGGGGAGCATATTCAAGGGTGGCAGGGTGTCAAATTGACACCCTGTTGCACCACTGAATCGTGCATGTGTGCACATGTGGCGCACATACATGCCCTAAGGGCATGTATGTCTGCCACGTGGCACTTTTAAAAAAGCACAAAATTGCTTTTTAAAAGGTATTCAGTATTTACCACCAACCTGTAGTTGGTGGTAAATAACGAATCCTTAAACCAAAAATGCACTCACTTGAGTGCTCCCTACATAGGATTTAAGGAATCGGTAATTTACCGATTCCTTAAAATAACGAATCGGTAAATTACCGATTCCTTAAATCCGGCCTCCTACATCTAAATTGCCTAAATACCGGTCGGTAACGGGAGATTTACCGAATTTCGGCCGTTACCGACCGGTATTTAGCTACCTACATATGGCCCATAGTCTCTTACAAACTCTCTTGATTGGCTGATGTCTAGGCTTCCCCTGCTTGCTTTCAAACACTAGTTTTTTCTTTCTGGTTAAACACTCCACAAGAGTGCATGTGTTTTCCAGCTCTCTCCCTTGTGTACTTCTCTCCCCCTGCAATTCATGTTGCTCATTATCACCCATGTCCTTCTCCTCAAACCCTCCATGTTTCGTTTGCTCTTGTGTCCTCCTCCCATTGCTTTTTCACCCATGTGCTTCACCACCACCCACTCCACGTTGCACTCTCACCTGTTGCTTCTCAACCCCACCTCTGCTACCTGTCTTGCTTCCTTCCACCTGTGTGCTCCTTCTCTGTTGCCTGCATTGCTTCGCTCACATGCATCCCCCATGTTGAACCACCCTCACCCTCTCTGTTGCTTTCCACTCCTATGCTTTAATTAAAAATAAAGCTGTCATGCATTTTTTCTTTTCGTTTGCCGATCCAACTCGGATAGGCTAATAAAAATTAACAAAAGAGGTCACATCATGGGCTTTTTTTTTTATTTAGCCATGCTGCACAGGATGGGGGATGCTTTACAGCATGGATAAAAACCATTGAGAAAGGCAATCGGTCTCAAAGGCAAGACCTATTGGCTCTTGGCTTTGCCAACGCTTGTTTACACTGAGAAGCTATGATATCATGGTCTGCCGGTCGCTAAGGGACAGATTAGAACAAAAGAGAATAAATCTTATCTGAAATGAGCAATAAAAATACAAGTCTTAGCCATCTTTATAATAGCCTATATAAATCTGAATGGCAAATCGTCCTATTCTGAATTTTGGAGATCGTAATGTGGAATAACACGCTGCTTGCAGATGCTTTACAAGGTGAACAAACTCAACATATGCCCCACGTACCCTTAAGAATTCCAAAACGTTTGACCTGATGAAAATCATGTGGCTAAAATCCAAGGATGTAACATTATTATAGTATCAAAGTAATATCAGAAATAACAATTTGAAATCAAATATGGCCATGCATTGGTGTGAGCACAATCACAACATCAGTCAATTATGGTTTCAAGTCTTAGAAGTCATTGAGAAGTCACCTGAGAGGGGCAACAATAAATATTTATTACAAAGAGAGTCTATGTAGATAAAACAATTAAACACTTTACAACCAAGTGGAATAAAGGACAGGATTGAAAAGTCCTGTTTTCTATAAACTGATGTGTTCTCATGTTGCTTCTGATTAGTTTCCGCGTGTATAAATATTGATGTTGTGTTGATATGTATGTTATTATTACATCTATATAATTGTCATGCACATAAAACTGATGGGTCCTTGTGTTGCTTTTGATTAGTTTTTGTCTGCACAGAGATTGATGTTAATGTATATATTTATACCATATTTGTATAAGTTGCAAGCATATACACGCGCTCACAACATCACTCCAATATGGCCGCTACCAGAGTGGGAAACAGTTAAAATAAAACGGTTTAACATCTCTAGCTCACACAAAAACAGGGTTGATCCCCGCTCTCAGTTACTCGTATGAGTTTCCTCTCACTTCTCCGTGACAGATCTTTGCCGTCGTGTATGAGAAGATCAGGAGCTATGCATCATAAATTCAAAAATCAACATACTACTTCTAAATTTAGTCAATAAAGAGAGTTTTTGATTAGTTTTACAGGTTTTATTTTCATTAAGAGGTTTAGTAAGCTCTTGTTTGTGCTAGCAATAGAGCCGCTGGCAATATGGCGCATAGGGCGATGTTTTACTGGGGCATGCCACTTGGAGATACTCTACATATCATCTTGCTGTATGCGGATGATGCTTTATTCTACCACTCCTCACCTCGGGCTGTGGTGCCCAAACTGTTGCAACTGCTTGATAACTTTGGGAACCTGTCTGGCCTCTGGCTTAATCGTAGTAAATCCTTGCTATTTCCATTGGCCTCCCTCATCGGCACGCCGGTGCACCGGTTACTGGTTGTGGGCCTGAGATGGGAATTAACGCATTTTAGATATTTAGGGGTTGAAGTAGCTCACTTCCGCTCCCTGCAGTTATGCCTTAACATTGACAGGGTCTTAGAAGCACTGAGGTTGTCGGTGGGCTTCTGGAACACGTTGCCGCTCACCTTCATGGGTAGAATGGCAATAGCCAAAATGGTCCTACTTCCTAGAACACTGTGGGGTCTATTGCGATGTCTGGAGGACTTGTGTCCGCCCGACACCGTCGTGGAAATGGGACCAACCATCCTCCAGTCGGTGGCCCCGACCGCCTAATTATGATGCGACCGCACATGGTGCGGTCGCATTCCCACATTTCCCTATGGGAACATGTGTTACGGCCATAAACCGGCGGTAGTACCTCCTCCCATAGGGAAATGTGAGGTGGTGTTAATACCTCACCCGTGACAGGCACCTCAGGGTGCCTGCCACTAGGTGAGGGATTAACAGGAGGGCACCATAGGTGCCCCCTCGGCTCCCAACTGGAGGCCGCAAGGGAAATGGGGCCCTACTAGGGGCCCCCAAACACGCTTTCTGAAAGGGTTTCAATGTCGGAAAGGCCGGCATGAAATCCCTGCCGGAAACCATGCATCGTAATCCGAATGGCGTAAACCGCCGTCCATTTGGATTACATGCCGGTTCTTATGGAAGCCAGCCGGAATGACCGGCCGGTTTCAATTCCGACCGGCTGTATCAAAATCAGCCGGTCAGAATTGAAACCGATGATGAGCAGTTATTCTTATTTCTCTTCTATGGGCGGAACGTTGTAGCAGGGTGGCGCTGACAAAACTGACCAACTGGTACAAGGATGGTGAGCTGGAAGTCCAGCGCCTTGACTTGCATTATTATGCCGCACACCTCCAACATGCGGCTCGACCCAGACGAACCGCCTTCTGGCTGGTAGAGTCGCGGAAGACCGCTTTCCGGAATTATTGATGGAGGGCACCAGGGTCTCACAGGACCTCCCCTATGTAGTCCAACACATGGCCCTCATATGGCAATGATTTGTGAGGCCAGTATTGAAACGAGCCCCACTCCACAGAGAGCTTCACTTTGGACACTGAAGCCAGTCAGACAGA
The DNA here is from genome assembly GCA_963921515.1 of Calotriton arnoldi. Classification (NCBI taxonomy): domain Eukaryota; kingdom Metazoa; phylum Chordata; class Amphibia; order Caudata; family Salamandridae; genus Calotriton; species Calotriton arnoldi. Next base: position 2,401,887 of record CAWUFW010001691.1, on the reverse strand, counting down.
TAATGGAAAGCATGTCTTTTCAGGCATGCAAGAGAGAAGGTGCACCTACTTAGCCAATTTATACCTTGAGAGATGCTCATCTTCTTCAAGGAGGCCCGCCAGGAATTCACTCTCGGGCCTGGCCAATTCTTGCACCATGCAGGCCTGGCAGAAATGGCCAGGGTGATTTGCCCTACATATCCTGAAGCACCCAGTCCTTAACAAATGCTTGGGACCCTCTAAAGCTGCGGTTCAGGCCATCACTTGATTGCGCTGCTGTGCAGGGCTGTGCGTGCGGACGCGGTGGGGCCAACCCCCCGGGTTCGTGTAGCCTGGACCTGGACTTAGACACCCCATTGGACGACTAGGATTGGACAAGAGTTAACGAATTAACCCACACTGTCTCTTATAACACCTGCTTTAAATTGGTACATTACAACTTCCTTCATAGGACTTACCTTACCCGCAGGGACATACACCGAATGACCCCGACACGCCCGGATAGTTTTCTATGCTGTGGCATCAGTGGCGCAGGCTTCCTGCATTTAGCCTGGCAGTGCTGATGAGTGCAGGACTACTGATGACAGGTGGCAGATGACATCACTAGGACCACGCACTTAAACATGACGCTTTCCCCTCAATGCTTCCTGCTTGGTAATGTAAAGCGGCCAAAGGTCAGGAAGATGCAACACAAATTCTTACAGTTGGTACTGGTCTTAGCGCAACGGAGGGTCCCTATCACGTGGATGGGGTAGAGGGCACCCGAGATCCCACTGACGCATAGAGATGTATCAGTGTGGTCCTTAGCAGATGAGATTCACATGCAGATTAATAGACGGGACGATACGTTGAAAAATTTTTATTCTACCCAAATTGAGTTATCTAAGAACTCTGCCAAAGAGCTCTTTAGAACAGTCTCCAATTTAGCCTCCCTGAGTCCAGCTATTGTTCAATCCAGTCAAGAGTTATGTGAGGAGATTGCTAAATTCTTCCTCAATAAAGTGGTTAGTATTTTTTCAGTGTTCAGTGGATCGAGGGAGGCTGGATCAAGTATGATTAAGGAGACCTTCGAATTTAATAGGGTCCCCCCCGTGCCTTGGACAAATTCAGTCCACTGACTGTACAGGATATTCTGGAGCTTCTTAAGGGAGCCAAATCTGGCTCGCCTTTTGACCCCTGCCCAGTAATGATTGCAAAATTGGCCCCCAGTCCAATAGCCGTATATCTCGTAGCCATCTTTAATGGTATGTTTGAAACTGGACAATTTCCCAAACTATGGAAGCTGGCTTCAATACTCCCTCTCTTGAAGAAGCCAAGCTTGGATCCCAATGATCCCAATAATTTCCGCCTGATCTCTTGTTTGCCTCTCCCTGCAAAAATGGCGGAGAAGGTTATGAATCATCAACTCAGTGCCTTTCTGAGGGAGGTCCAAGCATTGGATCCCTCCCAACATGGTTTCAGAGAAGGACACAGCACTGAGTCGGCCCTCATTAAGGCTACAGAGGAGATTAGAGTGGCAGTGGATCGAGGAGGTAGGGCTGCTTTGATCCTACTGGACTTATCCGCCGCATTTGATACGGTCCATCACGATATTTTGATGGACCGTCTCAGGGAATGTGGGGTACAGGGTAAAGCCTGGGATTTGCTCAGGTCTTTTTATCAGACAGAGGACAGATTGTATCCCTGGGGAAATTTCAGTCTACTCTCTTCACACTGCCATGCGGAGTACCGCAGGGGTCCTCTTTGAGCCCAACACTTTTTAATGTTTATGTTTCATCGCTAGCTCCTGTCATCAGTGCCTTTGGATTTGGAATTACGTCTTATGCGGATGACACACAGATTGTGGTGTCTCTTCTACCCGGCCAAGAGCTAGGGATAGATAATAAATTTCAGACTTGTATGGAAGCAGTAGGGAATTGGATGGCAGACAACTGCCTTAAGCTAAACTCGGGTAAAACCGAAGTGATGTTGTTCGGGAATGACACTAACTTTTGGACCCCTAATTGGTGGCCCGCTTCCCTCGGAACTCTTCCATCCCCCTCTAAAAAGGTGAAAAATTTGGGAGTTATGTTGGATGAGAAATTGTCTTTGGGTGCCCAGGTTAATGCAGTAGTGTCTAAAACGGTATATGTCCTGAGAACTATCAAGAAAATTGTGCGGCTTCTCCCTTTGGGGAGCCGGAAAACAGTGGTCACAGCCTTGGTTTTGTCAAGGCTGGACTACTGTAATAGCTTATATCTTAACATGCAGCAAAAGTTTCTGAACAAACTTCAGTTGCTCCAGAATGCTGCGGCCAGACTTCTCACGGGCTCATCCAAATTCTCCCCAATCTCTAATGAGATAAGAAAATTGCATTGGCTCCGGGTGAAGAGCCGCGTGCGTTTTAAATCGCTTTGTATGGTCTTTAAGGCATTGCAGGGTTCGGGACCAGAACATTTGCAACACCAGTTTCATTGGTACAGACCGGCAAGAACATTGAGATCACTGGGAGCTAAACTGGTGGTAATTCCACCCGTAAAAAGAGCCCAGTGGGGTGGCAGAAGTTTCTCCCTCTGTGCAGCTAAGGCCTGGAATGGTTTGCCTTTTCACTTGAGAAATGCCGATAATCTTCTGGCTTTTAGGAGGGGGCTGAAGACCTGGCTTTTTGATGAATAACTTCTGTCTTTCAGGTCTCAGCAATTGGAATAGTGACTAGCGCCAGGACACCTCCGGGAAATCGCGCGCTTTAGAAATCGTCATAACATAACATAACATGACCTAGCTGGATGAAGGGCCCTGGTTGACATGCTCCTAGATCCTAACTCGGATAAGACCACATCGGACAGTGATGGCACAGATGACAGGGGGGAGGGGATACCCTGGTTGGGTTCCCTAACACCATTGAACAGAAGTTGCGGCATATGACTTACTGGTGGGGAGAACTCAGTCGCCACTTGTCAGATTGTTGATTTTCCAGTAACCCAGGAATTCATTACCATTAAATTGCCTTCAGTCATGTGTATCGTAGCTGTCATCGTGCAAGCTACTATCTGCTGTTTTGTTCTTACTATATTGTTTTGTAAAACTGAAAAATAAAAGTTCTAAAAAAAAAATGTATTGTGTCTATAATTAAAAACTTAGATCGTTTAGAAAGGGAGATAAACATGAAAGGAGTTTGCAGAATGGTCGAAAGAAAGCTGCACATGTGTATGTGTTTGACTTTGAATTTTGTAACTGCTAGCCAGCCTCCCAATTTAGGGGCTTTCATTGCATTTTATCCATTTTTATGAGTTATTACAAAGATGGTGTTTCTGAGGGTATATTCTCTGCATATTTGGATAGACTGATTAGTTATATGTTTATTTAATATTTCCAACCAAAGATCATTACTGTGGGAATCAGTTGAAATATTCAAAGGGCGCAAGGATGATGCACATAGGAAAACTGCTTCTGGTCTCTGGGAGGTCAAACTATGGACTTAGCTAATAATAGTACATTGAATAGCCTATGGAATTTGCAGTGACGGGAGGAAAGGGGTCTCTCCTGGGCCCCGGACCAGCCAATATGTCTTTTCAGTCTTAAATAATCTCTGGAGAGAAAGAGACAGATAAGCCAAGAGGGATGGAGACAGGCATTAGACTTAGAAGAGGCAGAGATAGACAAAAAAATGAAAAAGTACCATTTGTTACAGACCCCGAGGGTGCCAACAAGCAACCAGACTGCCAGTTTGCTGTTCTGCAGATCTCTGCCAAAATATAGAGAGAGGCCTGTTATTTCTACGAATGCTATTTTGGGAAGCCAATGCCTTCCTGCGGGATTCGTTGGGGAAATTATTCTCAAGAAGGTAAAAATAAACGTGGTGGCTGACCACCACTGCCGCCCATCTGATGTACTTTCTGGGACACAGGCACAGTGAATTCATTCAACTATAGAAATAACGTAGACTATTTGTAGCTGTGTGAGTGGAGATTGAGTAGGAGTGTAAGGGCAGATTGTTTGAAATGTAATGCTTAGAAAGTAAGAATGGAGGCTTTAGCTAAACTAAGAACAACTTAGGCTTTGTGACTCTGCAGTCCAACACAAGACTCGAGCTGCTGTTTTATTCCTCAACATAATAAAGAATTTGTAGATTTCACTAGACGAGAAGAGAGTGATTCCGTAGCTAAGTAAAGAGAGTGCAAAGACTGTCCCAGACTGAATAACGTACTATGAAACATTTCATGTGCTGAGAACAGACGCGGGGTATACAAGAACGCCATGTAGTAGATTAGTGACAAATCCTCAAATGTATTCTGTTGCAACGGTTGCTCCTTTGCTTGTTTTCTATTGGTTAAGAGCATGTAAACCTTGCACTGATGTAGTAAATGTATGAACCTGTTGTTTGAAACACCATCAAAGAGCGTGGTTTCTCCATGTTAGGAGGAGCCCCTTTCCCCAGTCTTAGAAAGTGAACCTATGCTGGATTTCCATTAGATCTTTACTGAGTTCTTTGCTGTTTTCTTTATTGATTTTTCTGCTTATTGACTATCGTATTTGATGGACCAGCTTATGCTTTTCTGTACTTTCATTATTTGAGTAAATCTTTAAACAGAGATCATTGTCTGCCATTTTTACCAGAGATGCTTTAGTCTTGCCTTCTGTATCTCCATGTATTAACATAAATTGAGATCGGTCCAACGGGAAGCACCAAATTCTGACAGGGACTACACCGCGCCCGATCCGATGCCAGCACCCTGAGTAGAGCAAATCGAGGTGTGGTTTAGCGCACCCACTAGTGTGAATTTGGATTTGTAAAGCAAGCTGCTATTGTTCCAGAATGCTGCTATCTCCATTATGTGCGCTTCCTTGATAATGGGTCTGTCTGTTGGGTGGCATGAATATAGGCAGTGAACCTCTGGTTCACAATGAGAAGCATAGTCACCACTCACTGCCAAGGCAATCTTATAGGTTAATTTAAGGTTCGGAGAATGCCAATCGAACTGCCAATGCGGCAGAGGCCTGGCCACCACTGCGACTCTGGGGGAACTCCTGCCGAATTCAGGGATCCCCTGCCCTAGCGTGGCTTCAAATGGATCATTTTACAGAAAGTCCTCCTGCACTTTTAGCAAGAATGGAACGCGAGAAGACTGGTTGGCCTTTTTCAATGTTTTGTGAGGTGCCTAAGTGCTTCAGTTCATTTTTGAAGGGGTATTTTCAGTGGTAGGAGGGTCTGAGTATGTATGGCACTATTTGGAGGATTTCATTTTTTGCAGGGGCAAGAAAGAGAGAGGCATGTAAAGAAGTGTATGAGAGTTTTTAGATTTTGATAGATGATTTGTGGGTGCTACCAGCACCAGAAAAGACCAAAGAACTAGCTACTACTAGATACTTGGATTTTGAAAGATATAGGGGAGACTGTCAGAGGAGAATGTAGAGGTGGTTCTTCAGTTAACTGAGGATGCATCAGAGGCAATAGAATGGAGCTGAAGAGGGTGCAGGCCAAGTTAGGGCATTTGAATTTAGATTGAGTGGCATGAGCAGGGAGACCTTTCTTTAGGAGTATACATTTTGTTGTGTGCAGTAGTTCAGCTGCATAACAGGGAATGGTGGTGGCAGGCAAATGAATAGGCAAGCAGTGAGGGAGGAGATAGTTTTGAGACTTTTGAAGGAGTTTGTGGTTGTGTGTATGATGCATAACATTATTTTTAGGGTGAGATGCATCCTGTTTGTGAATAATGAAATTGCAGGTGCTTTGCCTCATTCACAGTGGCAGAGATTCTGTGGGCTGGTGCCAGGAGCATATTTGATGAAGATGGTAATGCTGGTAGAGGGTTGAGAGCTACAGTAGGATAGTGATGGATTTGCAGATGCTTGAAGGTGCAGAAACGGTATCAATATAAAAGAACATACAAGCAAGCCTGGAAGGAATTTCTGCAGATTGGAGTAATATGTTGCAGGGCAGTGTGACAGAAATTCATGTCGGCAAAGTGCAATGGAAAGATAATGTGGTTAATTATATACTGGATTTGATCAATAAAGTTTTGTCACCAGTAACAATTGTAGGAAAACTGGCAGGTTGGGGTGAAGGATGGTAGGCGAGTGAGAAGGAAGCTTTGGGGCAGGAAAGAAGGCTAGAAACAATGGAGATCTTAAAAGAGGTATTGTGAGTAATGGGCAGATTTTATTTCTTGGAGCGGGCGGTGGTGTTGTCCAGACTTTGCATGGCCTGGAGGTTTTTTGAGGATTTTTTTCCAGAATTGCTAGGCAACACAGGGAGGGTTGAGTGGGAAGATGAAAGGTTATGGGTTATCTAAGATTAAGTCAAGGAGGTAAAAAAGTCTATGAAGTGGAGTAAGAATATGCTATATGGAGGTCGTGGGACAGGATGATATTCCCATAGAAGACATTGCAAGATTTTAATATTTAGGGGTGAAAGGGCCAGACCCATGGGTTCTAGATCTGTTCTGGAATCACAATCTGATGGTTCTTTTTAGCAGCATGTAAGCGTAGAGGGGAGAAAATCATTAATAAATCACAAATTCACTTTACTGGGAGTTCTCTGAACACATAATAACCACAGACAACTATGCCAAAAATAGGTGAATGTACAGACACCTCAACATGGGAGTTTAAAAATACATCAGAATTACCATAAAGGCAAATCTGCGTATCAGTCGGAGGCGTCGAAGCAAAAGCAGAACGATTAGTTCAAGGAGTAGTATACAGAAGATCAAAAAGCATGAGTCTAAGTTTCCCTGCATCGAGGGTTGTTTAGTATAGAGCATTAATCTATCCCTACATTAACATTAAGATGACATCCCTATCTAGGCATGTCAAGCAGAAGATCTAAAAGGTGTCCACATATGGAGCCTTCTTAAGAAGCCTCTCCATAATTGAATGGGTCAGTTAGCATAAAGCTATCGAGACAGATCTTGATCTCAGATGCTCTCTCTCCGAAGGCAGAAGAAGAAGTGGGCGTCTTTCCCTACTATAACATTGTATTATTACAGGTAGTTTTCCCAAGAGTCCTTGTGAGTCATGCCATCCGCTCTGAACACGATCTCATAGGTAACTTTCCATGGGATAGCTATGTTCCTGAACCGCAACATGTTGACCTTGTTTCCCAGGCCGTCTCTGGTGTGAAACACAACAGTCTCTCTTATCGGCTTAGCTCACTATGTATATCTCCTTCTCTCCTTGCCTGACTAATCAAACAAAGACATTATTCTAGCTAATGAAAGCGCTTCTTCCACCTGTAACACAAAACGTGAGAAAGAACAAAATCCACAGCACACATGAAATTCAACTATTAATTTTAAAGCGAGAGCTTCCAGTGAAATTGCATTTCAGGCCTAAAATGGTTGAGCTAACATAAGGAAAAATGGCATATAAGCTTAACAAAACTGCATAGAAAATAAGGCATATTCAGTAAATATATTCCCCTATGTCTAAATAGCACATTAATAAACACATTTAATGAATGAGTGCACAACACAAATTCTTCACGTTAATGTTTCCTGCTAGTTGCATTTACTTTCTACTTTAAATCTTTCACGTTACATTCAAATGACCTAAAATACATCACGTTTGGATAAATACATTTCACAATTTTAGCACTTCACTTTAACACGACAAAAGATTATATGCAGGTGCGCCCTACATGTGTGATTGTAATGCACCGCTACATCAGGGGATAATGGAAGTGTATTTATTCATGCATCCAAAGGGGGTGCCATTGGCAGGTTTCATTTGCTGAGCATTTTTATCTTACATTTGGCACAGTTTTGGTTGGCCAAGCTGGCAACAAAAGGCACATTCATTTACAGAATAGAGAGCTATATGAGCTGGAAGATTAACGGATCAAGGGTAGAGGCTATTATTGGTCCAATCATAGAAGATATGTACTCCTCGTTCACTTCTGTATTCAGTATTTTTAAGAAGATTGACTACTAGGACCGCTCAAAGGAAGGACACAAGTATGTATCAGCAGGAATTGATTCAAAGTGGGCAAGGAAGCAAGTGGAGAAGAGATGAGAGAGTTCAGGTAGAGTGGTGGGTAAAAGGAATATAATGTGGACAGTTGCTACCCATGCTTGCTGAGTGGCACAAAGGGGTACGGTGTCCAAATATGTTGGAGATGCAACTGAAGAGAACAATCTAAGTTAGCTTACTTGAGTCATGCTAATAAAGAAGATAAATTGTGATATCATAGATATTAGAAGATACTGGGTTGGCCAGTAACTGCACAGTATAGAAGAGCGTCAGGGTTAGAAAGGTGTGCTAAAATCGCCTATGAAAGACAAGGTGATGAGGAAATTGAATAGGGAGATGCAGGTTTTTGTGATTTCAAAGGGTTTGAAAGGATAAGGCTCAGGGACATTAAGACTGAGGAGTAAAGTTAAGTTTCTTTAGGTAGACTACAGTACACTTGTCATTCTTCAGGAGTAAACATTACATCTTAGAAACAAGGCATGTGATAGCAAAAATATCCTGAGAAAGGTTATATGTGGAGTTGGAAGTGAATGATGATGTGGCAAAATGTGGAGTAGGACACTCTCTGATGAAAAGGATTTACCCATATGAGGTTTAGTTACACGTTTGAGGGGTTGTAGGAGGGTTGGTGTAGACCCTGAATAGATGAGGTGAGGCTTTAATTTGGGGGCCCTAGTGGAGCTGTGATGCTCAATTAATGAATGATTTAAGAGCAATAATGGGAGACATTAGAGACAAGTGAGGGACAGGGGCATTATAATGGTAACTGATGTTAGCACAGTCAGCTTGTCAGCCTTTTTGTTAGGGCACTTGGTGGAAGTTGAATGAATATTGTGCTGAGGATTGCAAGGGATGTTTGATGGTGGTCAGTTTATTGGTGTTAATGTTGGATTAGTGAGGTCTAGGTTTTATTTGGTAAGGAGGTGGACAAATTATGCCTATTGTTAGCATAGACCTCTCTCATTAAAGTGGCCTCTTCCATACTGTTCCTTTGCCTGTCATGATGGCATGGCCTCGCTTGAGACACTGATCATCAGGCTGTCCTCCATGTGTTGTTTATTGGCTGTTTTAGTAGGGTACCTAAAATCCAAATCAGGTGTTAGAAGTGCTTGTGTAGTAAATGTTTAATATAGAATATTCTTTTTGGTTTAGAAGTATGGCTATTTGAGTGGGACTTCAGGGGGCTTGAACTAAGCAAATGCAGTTTTTCACACTACTGGCAGCATGCACCATCTGATGGCTCAGAATATTGACTCATCTGCCACTTAAAAGACAGTGAGTGACCCACCCAAAGCGTCAAACTGAGCTACAGTGCATATTTTTCTTTCTCTTGTTTACTCAATTTCTGATCATCCCAGTGCTGGAAATATACATTTTTCACTCTTGATATTCACCATTGTGGGAGGGGGAAGTGGAGAGGGCAGAGGTAAAGATGAAGGTCTGTAGGGCTTGGGCTGATAAGTACAGACAAGGCAATTTCTTGGACTGGCAGGAAATAATCTCCCTAGGTGCAATATACTTAGGAATACATCGTGCCAGTGATGCTAAGTGCTTTCATGCTGTCACATGTTTAGACAAAAGGTATTGGGAGTTCATGAAAGTCAGGAAGTTATTGTTACTTGAAGAGATCAGAGTTTCAGTCCAACTCAGGATGTACTTGCAGGGTCACCAGCACAGAAAATATTTACTGACACTGACTCTTGTTAACATACTTTGCTTCTGCAACGGCTCCAGCAGATGCATTTTATGCACAGTCAGCATTACAGCATCAAGAAGGCCATTCCCTTTCCTAAGAGGGAAGACGGAACTTTGGCTTTCCAACCTGCAGATCAACCCTCAGGCCATAATAGTCAAAGTTTTTAAAAAAAGTGGTTGTTAATAAATCTGGCTCACTAAACCTAAATCTAAATCCGGTATTTGTAAAGCGCGAACTACTCACCCCTAAGGGTCTCCAGGGTCTGGGGGCCGTTAGTGAGATTAAGTGAGCTATTGCCCAGAGTCACATGGTGCTGAGCTGCCGCCGACGATCGAACCGTGAGCCTTGCGCTCCGGAGTGAGCCGCCCTGGCCGCTGTGCCACACCGCTCACTCCTGTGTGCAGTCGGTCAGGAGTGAAACAAGGGTGTCGGTGACATTCCACTTCAGCCCAGCCTGTTCGGCTTGGCAAGACATGACATTTGGCAATGAACATCTTTTAGATTTATCCCCCTGTGAACTCCAAGTGAAAGTGATGAATGGTGAGGATGCCATGGAAATGAGGAGGAGCCATGCCTGTGATTCTTCTCTTCTTTTACATTTTACATTTTTTTACTGATTGGGTGTGGTGCCTGCATCTGGTAACCCCAAAGTACTTTATTGCAACCAAATAACATGGTACTGCATTGAAGCCCTCCTTTACACTGGGGACGGTGTCAGGTCTGAAGGCACTACGCAACACCAGACACAAGCAGGGCAATAATGCCGCAAAGATAGTGTTCACAGCTTACCTCAAGTTCCAAGTCAATGCGGATGGAGGTGTTTTCTCCTAAGGTGTGCCAAGCAGAGTAAGTCTGTCAATGAATGCTTTTCATGCTACACCCTAGCACCACGCTAGTGAATGCATTCCGTCTGACATAAATGGTGTTGTGAGAAGCCCACATATTACAGAGTTTGCAATCAGCCAAACGAAAGTAACAAATCTTCTGGAAGCTTGACCTACCCGTTATTCACATTCATGGCAATGGTGCCAGGAAACTGAATGATGTAGTCGTAGATAACCACAATGGAAGATGATGGGACCACTGACACTTCCATGAGAGATGTTAGGTCAGCACATCATGCTCTGATGGAAAATAGAGACCAATCTAGAGAGTGCACCTGACAAATAACTTTAGTGGCTCAAGGCATTGGTACAGGATAGGATAACTGTGGTTGTGCTCACCCACATTAGGTCGAATGCAGGCTCGGAAGTAATTTTGCCAGAACAGCAGAACCTTTGCCATCGCGACTCGCCAAGAGGGTGTGCTGTCTGTTGCTTGAGCCAGAAATGCATAATCAGAAGTGAGAGTTGACGAAGAAAGATATGTGTTTATGATTTTAATAGTGCTGGATGGCACCAGGGTTGGCAGAGTATCTGCAACAATATTTGGTTTTGTTGGTAGATCAGTGCTTCGATTGCCAACCATATTCCTAACCAAGGTGTTATTTAGAGACACTATGGGCCAGATGTACGACCGTTTTGGGAAATCGGCCCATTTGCCACAACAAAATAGGTCTGCCCTATGTACAAACCCTATTTTGCGAGTTGGGAACTTATTACCGACTTGCAAAATAGGGTTTGCGACTCGCTATCAGGAAGGGGCATGCCAAGGGCCTCCCTTCCTAATAGCGAGTCATACTTCAATGTACGATTGTTTTGCGGCCGCAAAACACTCCCAGTTTACCACCCATTTCAAAAAGGTGGTAAGCCACTCACAAACGGGAAGGGGTCCCCTGGGCACCCCTTACCCCTTTGTGACTGGTAGCGAAAATATTTTTAAGGGCAGGCAGTGGTCCCAGGGACCACTGCCTACTCTTAAAAAATGAAACAGAAACGTTTCATTTTTCTTTTTTAAATTCATCCCGTTTTCCTTTGATGAAAACAGGTTGCATATTTAAAAAAAACAGCTTTATTTAAAAAGCAGTCACAGGCATGGTGGTCTGCTGACCCCAGCAGGCACCATCCCTGGGAGTGCTAGCCACTCCCAATGGGTCGCAAATTGCAACTGCCTCATGAATATTAACGAGGCAGGCAATTTGCGACCCCATTAGGAATCGCAAACAGTGTCTGAGACACTGTTGTAAATTCCATTTTGCGAGTCGTAAATTACAAGTCGCAAAACTACGCACTTTGTGAGTCGTAAAATGGAAGGGTCTTACATCTGGCCCTGGAACCGCTAATAAGACGGTTGATGGCATTTGAGGCACTCGTGAGTTAGTCCATGGCTGAGAAGCATGACTTAATCATGCTGCCTACATTCATTACTTACACAAATTAGACAACAATCAGAGTGACCTTCGGCTACAGTTATGTGGGTTTGGACAGTTGCAACGAATGTAATAAAGTGCTACACTAGGGAAAAAATAAATACTTATGATTAACTAACCATGAGTAATTCAATTCATGAGAGCAGTGTGCATTTTTATACCCACAAACGTCGAATGGAGAATGCTGGATTATACATCCACCTTCCCACGACACAGCTGTGTATGATTTTGTTTCTGGATTTCAGTCTTTTGGTAACAGGGCTAGTCTCATGTTTTCAGCGTGGCTTGAGAAAGTTTCTATGGGTTTTCACAGTGAGATCCCTTATAAGGTTACCTAATGTGCTACTGTGGTTTATAAACCACTGTAATCTCAAGGGGCTGCCAGTACCACATGACCATCACTTGCAGTTGTTGTCCCTTATCCATTTACTGTGTGGTGGTAGTGTGAATGACAGTGTTTTCTGAGGTTTGCAAATCCCATTATATGTTAAGAGGAACATCTATGATTGACATAACACTCATGAAAATGGAAAGGTTAAAAATATGTTTTTCTACAGTATTATGAGTCATTGTTAAAAACCGGAGACCTGAAAGTTGAGCAAACCAACAACAAGCCGAAAAGATGAAAAATTATTAAAGCTTTAACACCACCGATGGCCTTTGAACAGTTTTATCGATTTGAAATGTCACCTATTTGCCAACTATTTTGGCTGACATTTCTAAACTATAAGTCCTAATTATGTTTGTTCAAATCTCAAAGACAAATCACAGGGTTTTTCTGATCTAGGAAAAGTTCTTGGCGACGATAACCCTTTAAACACAACCTATTATTTATTAAAGCGCATGGCTACCTAAAAAAGGTTTCCCAGCGCCAGCCTCCTTACTAAACCAAAATCAACCAGCATTTCCAAGAGCCAAAAAATAGCTGTTGTTGAAGAAGTGAGAACATCCAAGTTTTAAGCAATTTGCGGAAAGCTCTGAGCCATTTACAAACTCTCAGGGACATATGTACAAGCCCCTATCGCCACCACAACGTCACTTTTATCAACGTTGTGGTGGCGATAAGAGCTAGCCTTATTTACAAGGCAGCATTAAGCCACTTAATGTGGCTTAACGCTGCCTTGTAAATAAGGACCCTTTTCACACTATGGTTAGCGTGGAAGGGGTGGGCCGTGGGTGTTGCAGTGGGCGTTCCACCACAACACCCATTGATTTTGACGCTGCCCCCTATGTACAAGGGCAGCGTACATAGGAGGCGGCGCCAAAATTAAGACCAGGAAAAACCTGGGTTTAAGCTGGCGAAACGAGGAGAAATGAATTACTTCTCCTCGTTTTTGCTTTTTCCATGTGTGCTGCCTTGTGCAGCACACATGGAAAAAGCAAAATGCCATGGATTGTTTATGTACAGGAAGGTGTCCCTTCCGGTACATAAACAATCTTTAAAAAAAAAATGCCATTTTGTGACTGTTGCAAAGTCATCCTGTGTCCTGGGCACCCCCCAACTTTTTGCTGACTGGCACTGGTGGTAACTGACTCTGACTGACCCTGGGCTTTGCCTAACCAGGCCCAGGGTCAGTGCTATGCTGAAAACACTTAGAATACAGTGAAGACACCTACATACACTAGGGTACACTATGGGTTGGGGTACCCCTGTGATTGGCATGACCTACCCTATAAGCCCCTAGTATATAATAGGGCAGGGGAATTGAAACTACCTATCAGTCCCTAGTATATAGTAGGGCATGGCAGTTTAGAGGCCAGCAGCTTTCTGCACTTGCATGTGTGCACTGCTGAGGCCTGAGGTCAGTTTTAAAAGCAGCCCTGGGTGCCAGGACTGCTTTTAGAAAGTAAATTGTGCCCAAACTCGACTTTGGTGTTTGGGGCACTTATAAAATGGATAACCTACAATGTTATGGCATATTAGGAACCCCCAGGGTCTCCCCTAGGTGTCCCAGGGGTGGGGGGTCAGGTATCTATAAGGTAGACCCTTATAAAATGAGTTTTATATGCCCTGGGTTAAGTGAAATTTTACATTTCACTCCCCACATTGTGGTAAAGTGCTGCCCAAATTCGACGTTGATGCTAGGAGCACTGTGAAGTGAGGATCTGCAATATTTTTACAGATTCAGACCCCAAAAGTCTCTCCTAGTTGTCCCATGGGGTGGGGGTCCTGTAGATATAAGCAAAGTACTTATAAAATATGTTTTTGTAACTCCTGGTGCTGGAAAAATGGCACAAGTCATTTTTCCCGTTGCAAATCCCCTGTTACATAGGTTAACATGGTAGAAAGTTATTAACTCTTGATAGGAGAGGGCTAGAAGTGCCATTCAAAGACTTCCCCGAATGGTATTAATAAATTCAACAATATGATATTGTTGAATTTCTCCTAAAGTGTACATACAAGAAGTTATAAGACTTTCTTGTTTGTAAGTCCAGATTCAGCCTTCCAGTGGTCTGCCCTGATTGGTCAGAGTAAAGTGAATTAGCCAGACTGCCTTGAAGAGGTGATAAAGAGCCCCTGGGGTGAACCAGCTCTGCTGGCAGGGCAGTGTGCTGTTCCATAGGAATGCCAGGCCAGGGGGAGGAGTCGTAAACTATGTTCTTCAAAGAGGAGAGCAGAGAACAGTGTCATTTACAACTCTAAACTTTCCACCTTAGGCAGATGGTAGGATTAAGGAAGGTATGAGCAGATGCAGGGGGGAGAGTCTAAGTAAATTAGCCATCCTAGGGGTGTGTTTAGCGAGCTCTTACCTCCTTGCTGGAAAATCAGCCATTATGGATTTGGAAGATTTGATGCACTCTGGGACAAAATAATGCCACACTCTACAGGATGTGGTCATATCTTTGAGGAGTTACCCTGCTGCCATTGGTCAGGAAGTGACCTCCTACTTGACCCAGAGAACTTGGAATAAGTATCTGAGAGGGGCAGAGCCCTCCAGATCTGCTGCTTGAACCTGAAGAAAGCAAGACACTGTGCCAAGCTGAGAAGTTTTGCTGTGCAAATTCTAAGGCCTGACCTCTGAAGCCTGCACCATCAGAAACTACAGCCCTGTGGACTACCTTGCTGAAAAAGAAGTAAAGAGTGGACTCCCTGCAAGCTACAGGTTAACAGAGCTCACCTGGACCCTCACCACCAAGGATCATCAACCTGGGGAACTACCAGTGGATTTGTAAGGGTGACGTCCAAGTGGATTGTGGGAACTGAAGTCCTCAACTTTCAAGGACCATCTTGGAGCTTCCAGACCCTTGGAGTGAGTTTGAGACACTTTGGGACCCTTTGAGGAACTTCAGGAAGAAGTTCAAGAAGTTTGGAGAACTTTGGAGGAACTTTGAAAAAAAGCTCCATAGAGGGACCGACTCAACCTGGTCAGTCAAGCCGCCTGCCTTCAACCCTGAGCCAGCCAAGCCATCCAGGTTCGTCCCGGTAAAAGCTCCGTCGGTCCAACTTCTAGAGTTTGACCGGGAGTAGAAGAAATCCGAGGCCGGCGAACCCTCACCGAATCCGGCCTGGTGAAGAGCATCGAGGGACCCCGCGAGAAAAAGCTCCAGAAAAGTTTCTAAGTCCGCTCGTAGAAAAGGTGACTGGGAGCAACCGCGAAAGCCAAGCCGCCTGCCTTCAACCGCGTGTCGGCCTGGATCCTGGGTTTGCTCCGCTGGAACGCTCCAGAGGTCGAACCGCAAAAGTTTCTAAGTCCGAACGTAGAAAGGTGACCGGGAGCTCATCGCAAGGCAAGCCGGCGAACCCTCACCGAATCCAGACTGGCTGAGAGCGTCGAGGGACCTCGGGGAGAAAAGCTCCAGAAAAGTTTCTAAGTCCGAAGGTAAAAACTGTGACCGGGACCTTCCGCGTGGGGTATCCGCTCAGGGCTCCATCGCGGTCGGCCTGAAACTTTGACTTTGGGACGGTCTATCGCGAGCCTGTATCCCAATATGGTGCTATAAGCTTCTAAGTGCTATATTTTGCTAAATATTTGAAAATTCATATCTCCGGTTCCCTACGTTGGATTCTTGCCGTTTTGGTGTCATTTTAAAGATAAAAATATTTCCTATATTCATAAATTGGTGTTGGATTTTTATTATGTGTTGTGTCTTAATTATTTACTGAATTAGTGTTTTTAAATGCTTTACATACCTGTCTTTGAAGTTAAGCCTGTCTGCTCGCAGCCACGTTACCAAGGGTTGAGCATAGGAATAATTTTCTAAGACCAATGCTGAGTCCTACCAATGGTTAGTGGCCTTATTGCCAGTGGCAGACCTACATTTGCCCCTATCAATAATCCACTTTCCAACATTTGGTGCTCAGCGGTGTGGATGAGGACTTGTGTTTAAAAGTACACTTTTCAGTAAAGTGAATTAAGATTATAAAAATCCTCTAAATTGCCTTAGAACAAATCTTTTGAGTTTGATTTTAGGAATTTGGACTAAACTGTTTTTAATCCATTGTTTTGATTTTTCCAAATTGTTCTAAGTCTGTTGTGCCTAGTTTTTGTGACCCAAAACTAGGGAACCATGGAGCTGGACCAGTTTAAGATGGCTGATCTTA
Organism: Calotriton arnoldi; assembly: GCA_963921515.1. NCBI lineage: Eukaryota > Metazoa > Chordata > Amphibia > Caudata > Salamandridae > Calotriton > Calotriton arnoldi. The sequence goes on along the minus strand of CAWUFW010001691.1, from coordinate 2,385,411 downwards.
GGGAACAGTGTAGGCTTAGGGGGCTGCCTGCTTTCAGGAAGCTTCTTTACAGCGATTGACGAAAAAGGATGTTAAAGATCCGTTTGAATTGAATGATGAAGAAATGAAAGCCTTTAAAGAACTAAAAACAAGGTTGTGTGAAGCACCGGAATTGGGAATGCCTGACTATGAAAAGGAATTTGAACTGTATTGTAGTGAGAGAGATGGATGTGCACTATCGGTTTTAGTGCAAAGACATGGAAAAATGAAAAGACCTATTGCGTATTTTTGAGCTGTTTTAGACCCAGTGGCAAAAGCGTTGCCTGGTTGTCTGAAAGCAGTAGCTGCTACTTGTGTGAGTCTGGAACAAAGTGAAGGCATAGTGATGGGATATCCATTAAGAGTATATGTTCCACATTCTGTTGAAATTCTTTTGACAAGAACCAAAACTCAATTCATGACACATAGTCTGCTGACTAGGTATGAAAAAGTGATTCTGAGTGCAGACAATGTAACCATTGACAGATGCACAAGTGTGAATCCTTCGACATCATTGCCAGATGAAGGGAGTGTAGAAGACAAAGATGAAGTCGATCATAATTGCTTGGACGTACTTGAATTTTGTACGAAACCAAGGCCGGATATAAAAGATGAGCCCTTAAAAGAATCAGATTATGTGATGTTTGTGGATGGTTCATGTCTGAGGACAAGTGAAGGAGTTTTGAGTGCGGCGTATGCTGTGTGTACAGTAGCTGCAATAATGGAAGCGTCTTGTTTGAGAGGGATACGTTCAGCCCAAGTGGCTGAACTGATTGCTCTGATTCAGGCGTGTAAACTGGGAAAGAATGTCCGAATTACGGTGATCACAGATAGCCAGTATGGCTTCGGAGTGGTCCACGACTTTGGACAGATCTGGTCTCAGAGAGGTTTCTTGACGTCTGCAGGAACTCCAATTAGAAATGGTGAGTTTGTGAAGAAATTGCTTGAGGCGATACAGCTGCCTAAACAGATCGCAGTGGTGAAGTGTGCTGCACACAAATATGAGGCGGATTACATTACCGTGGGTAATAGGTATGCCGATGAGATAGCCCAATATTGTGCTAAAAATGTGGTTTCGTTAAACCGAAGAAGAGAAAGAGAGCATGTTCCATGTCACTTGATGTTTACTAACATTGTTGAAACATGGGATGAGGAAAGACAATTACAGGAAGAAGCAAACGATGAGGAAAAAGATGGTTGGATAAAAGCAGGATGCAGAAAGAGGGAGGAAGATGACGTTTGGGTTTATAGAGATGAAAGATCAGTTATGCCTGATAGCATGATTTCTAACATGGCCCGGATGTACCATGGACAAGCTCATATTGGAAGGGATCCCATGATCCGACTTTTCAGACAAACCTGGTATAACCCAAAATTCAGAGCTATAGCTGAAAGTCTTTGTCAAAGATGTCTTACTTGCCAACAGATAAATCCAGGAAGGAAAACAGTAGTGAGTCTAGGAACAATAGGGCGGGAAGGAGGTCCTTTTACTAGAATGCAACTAGACTTTATCGAAATGCCCCCAAGCAATAGATTGAAGTACGTTCTTGTGGTCGTTTGTTTGTTTTCCCGTTGGGTGGAAGCCTATCCAACAAGAAGGAAGGATGGAGTTACTGTAGCTAAGCTCCTGCTGAAAGAATTCATTCCAAGATACGGTTTTCCAGTAACGATTGAAACAGATAGAGGAACACATTTTCAAAATGAGCTAATTCAACTGATATGTGAAGCTCTTGACATTCAACAGAAATTGCACTGTGCTTACAGACCAGAGGCTTCTGGAGTGTTAGAACAAGTGAATGGAACAATAAAGAATAGGTTAGGGAAAATGTGTCAAGCCACAGGACTCAAATGGCCTGATGCCCTACCATTGGTGCTAATGACTATCAGAAGCATACCTGACAGAAAAACAGGTTTAAGTCCCCACGAAATAATCATGGGACGAGCAATGAGACAAGCACATGTACCTGTCAACAAACTGCTGACTATAACTGATGATCTCGTGTTGGATTATTGCAAAGGATTGGCTGATGTGGTACATTCTGTGTTTCATCAGGTTGGACCGGATGCGACCACTCTCGAAAGAAAACCAGCTCATGACTTGAGTCCAGGAGACTGGGTCCGCATAAAAGTCCACAGAAGAAGAAACTGTTTGGTTCCTCGCTGGGATAAACCATGTCAAGTGATCCTGGTGACAACAACTGCTGTCAAATGTGCTGGAGTGAAAAACTGGGTGCATGCCAGCCATACTATCAGAGTTCCAGATCCTGAAGCTCGATCTGTAAGTCGACATCTGGAGATATCTGATACCAGTTCAGCATCCGATGCAGAAGTCGAAACGAACAGAGTTCCAGATCTTGAAGCTCGACCTGTAAGTCGACATCTGGAAGACCCAGGTACAAATTTGACAACAGAAGAAGAACTTGAAATAACAAAGGTTCCAGAACTTGAAGATCGACCTGTAAGTCGACATCTGGAAATATCAGATACTAGTTCAGCATCTGAAACAGACCAATCAGATTGTGGTGAAAAGCCAAAGAATAAATGGAAAACTGACATTATAAATGAAGAAACTGAACCAAGAGACAGTGACAATGATCAGCCAAGCACAAGCTATGGTAGATTTCCTTCAAAGATTGTCGAATTAGACGAGGGAGGGATAGATTCAGATAGAGAGATAGAAGAAGAATCGGAAGAACCCCGAGGAGCAATAGGGACAGGCCAACAAATACAAGAACAACAGGGAAATTTAGAAACAGACAGAGAGACCAACGAGAATCCGGAAGAGACTCGAGGAGGGATAGAAACAAGTGTCCAAACAGAAAAGACACAGGAAGGTTCAGATTTAGATAATGAGGGTGAAATCATAAAGTTCAAAATAAGAGGAAGTGAAATAAGGTCTGAAACAGAATCAGAAGAAAGTGAAGAAGAGAGAAAACAGAGACTAGGACCAAGAAAGAGGACTTGGAGAGCTGAACGAGAGGAAAAGGAAAGTGAACCAAAAAGGCCGAGGAAAGGAGACAATTGGCCCCACGAAGTCAAAAGATTGAGATACAAAATAATAAACTTAAATAGAGATAATGCAGAACAGGTAAATGAGATAACAAGTCAAAGGGAACAAGGAAAACAAAGTGGAAAACAATCGCAGAAAACAAAGAGAGCGAAGAAACCTAATTTGAAATATAAGTCACCTGAGTGGCTATACATTGCATTGACTGACATCAAAGAAGAAGATAACACTCACGAGAGCCCAGAAGAAAGCTGCAAACAAATGGGTGAAAGTGAAGTGCAACAAGTCTGAGAAGAATAAAGAGAAAACCCGGACTGGACACCAAAACCTGAACGAGACAAGGAAGAGTTCTGAAAAGAACTAAAGAAAGTACCAAACGAGACAAAGTGAAAGGGCAGAGTGGCTGATACGTCATTCTGAGGTGTGGTGACACATTTTCTATACATATATAAATAGTTAAGTAATAGAACGAAATGGTAGACACGGAGAATAGAAAATCTAGATGTGAGTTTTTACGTAGATGGAGTAGAATGTGTTTCTTTTGTACAGGTTTATTAATGTTTGTCTAGCTTATTTTAGCAATCACCATTCCAATTAGATTAGCTATAGAAGAAACGTCCATATTAGGAAACAACACGAAAAAGGATAAAGAAGCTAACACACAGAACACAGCAACATTAATAGATAGTGCTGAGTTACATAAGGATAGATCTATAACTGATTTTTCAAAGAACGTTTTCACGAAATTGTTATATGAATATGTAGAAACAATGGATGTGAGGGATTGTTATGTTTGTATGCAATTACCTGCGTCTGTCACAGAAGGTGTGACCTATCATCACCTTCCTTTGACGTATGGGATAACATTTAGGGGCCGATTCCGATCTCGGCCGGTAGGGCTCCGAATCGGATTCGGCTTTACCGGATCCGATTCGGAGCCCTATTTCCCGACCGAATCGTACGTGCGTCCGGGCGAGCGAGTACGATGCGTGCGCTCGCGAAATCCCCGACCGACTCTTTCGCAGGACCCGACCGCTCCGACCGACTCGCACGGGGACGACTCGCACCGCGCAATGGAGACGTTCCCCGGCCGGGTAAGTACGATGCGCACCTCGACCGCTTCGACCGACTCGCGCAGTCCGGCTCCAAGGAGCTGTCGGAGCCGCACTTTGGGGGTCCGTGTCGGACCCCCCTGGAAGCGTAGGCACGCGAGTCGCACACAGGGGGGACCCATGGGTCCCCCCTACACGTGCATGTACGGCGCGAACAGCATCGACGTGAACACGCTGTAGGGGGCGCCCTTGTTCGCGTCGTGCCCATTGAGTAAATGGGAGCCCGTGTACGCGTCGTACGACTGGCTCCCATTGACTTCAATGGGAGTCCGACCGAATCGAGTCCGATGGCATACGTGCGCATCGTACTCGTTCGGTCGGGCTGCTAGGGTCCGATTCGGTCGGAAATCTCTCCGGGTCCGGCTCGGTCGGGGAGATTTCCGGCCCGAATCGGAATTGGCCCCGTAGTGTTTTAGCTAGTTTATTTTATAAAACAGGTAGATTAGAATATTATTATACTGACATAAATAAGGTTTTCGCAAAAGTTCCTATAATCCCTGAATTGAATAAGGTGAAAGAAGCAAGAATGTTTGGTGAATTTTTCCTAGAAAATAAAGATTTAACATTAGAGTATGTGGTTAAGCACAATCTTACCTGTGAGTTAAAGAAAGAAGAAAAGGTATTTTTAGAGATGGTAAAAAACAGAAGAGTTAAGTTTCAAAGAAAAGTAATAGAAGAAGAGACAAAAACACCCCTTTGGACATTTGAAGAAGAAAATCATGATAAGAGAGGGACAAATGCAGCTATGACTTTAGATTGGCCCCAACAGGGAAAGTTGTGCATTAGTAGAAATAGGACTAGGTATGATAACTATTTCGTGGGTTCCAGTGAATGCCGAGACACTTACAAAATTTTAGGAGGATGGGGATTCAAAGGAGGAAAAGATCCAATATTTCCAGGGATCTATTATATTTGCGGGAATAGAGCTTATTACAGGTTGCTGGATCATTGGTATGGGTCATGCTATTTAGGCCTGGTCTTTCCAAAGATTTTTCATGTGGAGAGAGGAGAGAAAGGAACACACGAAATGGGTGAAACATTCACACGTAGAAAAAGGGAAAGTTTTTCAGAAATAGTTGGTGACATTTTTGGAGCATTGATACCAGCAGTGGGTATATCTTTGAATGCATTTAAAATTCGGAAATTGTCCACAGTAGTAGATCGTTTATCAACGAATACAGCTGGAGGATTCTTGATGGTAAATACCGAGATGGTTGCCATGAGAGCTATGGTGATGCAAAATCGACTTGCCCTTGACATTCTTTTGGCAAAAGAGGGTGGAGTCTGTGGAATGCTGAAAGTCCAACATTGTTGCACTTACATTCCAGATAAAAGTCAAAATATACAGAAGTATATAAAGAATATTACTAATTTGTACAAAGAGCTTGCTCCACTAGAGGTTGAAGGTGCCGGGGAGAAACTTGGTAAGAGTTTTTCCTCAATACCAAAATGGTTCACTGAAATAGGTGGTTCTATTGTAGGGAAAATTTTAATATCAGCAACAGTAGTAATATTAGTGGTGTTATTAGTGAAATTAGTTATTATATGTATTAAAAGGAGAAAAAGACAAAATAAAATAAAAAGAGAAAATAAGATAAATAAAGAAAGAGAACGAGAATTGGGAGAAATAGAACTTGAAGAACTAAAAGAAAACATGTATGAAAGAACAAAAAGACAAGATGAAAGGGACACTGATGTGTGAACTAACAAAAGCAAGTGGACAAGAAACATTCTATCTGAGAAATTGTGTAACATGGGTTTTTGTGGTGATATTAAAAAAAATCACCAAAGGGGGGAGTTGATGGAGCGAGGTAAATGAAACATTTTTTGGAACCCCCTAATATCCATACTAATAAATTAATGTTGCTAATTGTTTGATGGACTAACCAACACTTTACACCTTTTGGTAAACACCTATATAAACGGTAATCGCAATTTATGTGCAAAGTTAACTTATTTACAAATTGTAAAAGTGAAGTAATACTAATATAGTGATTTGCGTACTAATTAGAGTAAAATTGCATGATTTGTGCTATGTAGTAAAATTATATTGTGGCAAAAGAATGCGGATGGTAAGTAAACATGGCTTTAAATGTCGCTTTTGCTAGGTAACACCTAATTGGGGTACTTAGAATGACGGGTGGGAAACAGAAAGGCTTATTTTCTTTATTTTAATTATGATTGTGTTTGTTTTCATGATAGTTCGTGCTGCAAAAATGGCTGCCGAGGCAGATGAGGTCAATGCGCAGACGCAAAGATGGCCTCTAAGCGGAAGAAAGCCGCAGAACCATACCACGTGGGTACGAGTCGAGCCCAGAGTGAGATGTGTCAAGGTAAGGCTGACCTGACACGAGGAGAATGCCAAGAAAGACTCAGCGTGTATCCGTGAGAACAGGGGATGAGCCCCAATGAATTAACAATGGACTGTTTAAATATGAGCAACAAAAGAGAAACATTTACCGAACTGTCAATTGGACTGCTATTAACCAAAGGTCGTGTGAAAGTATGAACCATAAACAATTTTAGAACCGGTTTGAACAAGGAGGGCAATGAGGTGATTCTTGCCACCCCTCCAATGGACCAATTAGCGTGATTCTCGCCCCCAAAGATTGCAACTTTATGTTTAGTAAGCTAGTAGTAGGGTATAAGAGGACCTACTCTTAAGTAGGAGGAGCGCTATTCCTGCATAATTTTTGAGCACTGAACGTTGATGCTGAAGAAGCTGCTGTCATTTTCTATAGGCCATTTTCTTGATAGAAATATTCATTTTTAACTTTAAATTTGACTGGGGAAAGGAACGAGACCGATGCGGGAAACCTGTATAGGAGGTCCGTCGAGGAGGCCTGTTTAGCGGGACAGACAGTCAGTTTTGGGAATTCCATGCTGTGATCTACAATTTATCTGCTTTGGTGAACTTTTTATTCTCCATCTAAGAAGGGTATGCATAAAATTATTTCTAAAACTTATTTCTTATATGATATTGAAATGTATTAAAACGATTAATAAAATTGAATCTCACTCATGCATTTAAGGAAATAGATAAAACTTTATTATAATTAAAGCTACGAGTCTGTGGTTCTTTAGCTCAATAATAAGTGTAATGTTTTAAAAGGTTTTGAATGTGATTGAGCTGGTCTTAATCACCATCAACTTATTCTACTAGTTGGTCCATCGACCAAAGAGCGGAATACCTTGATGTTTTAGAACCGACAGGATAAGATCTGATTATGTATGATGATTGAGAAAATATCCTGTTAATTTTAATAAGGTATCCCGTTCCTCCAGCAATTACGTTCTTCTCTTTGGTAAAAGTGGATGTGACCCAGGGAACAATTGTGGGAGTGTATGGTTATGCGGTGTTATGGGCCCCACCGTCATATGGTATAGTTGTTGTGAATGATCTTTACCTGGAGGTTATGTCCAAAAGAGAAGAATTTATATTAGCCGCGCTGGATCACAGTCATGCCACCAGGTAACAAATCCTAAATTAAGAAGTTGGGGGTGGGGGACTAATAAATATAGTCAATGCATAATGATACCACATGAAGGGATGCCTGAGGTATGTGGGGAGGAGATGTGGCCTAATGGCCAGAGCTGCTGACTTTGGAACTTGGGAGCCAGGTTCTAGTCCCAGCCTCAGCTCGACCCTCCTGTGATTCTTGGTAGGTCACGTATTTCTCTCCGTCTAAAAAAAAAATTATCTGACCTATAAAGTACTACAATGCTCGCGGTTGAGTTCGTTCTGTATGAAACTGCAAACCAAAAACCTTGGTAAACCTCTCATTCTTAAATATACAAACCTTGCTTTAAATATTAAGCATTACTGTAAAATTGTTTAAAATGAATGTATCTATCTATACCACTCATTCACTACTTGGAAGTCTGTGAAAGCAGGGCATGCTTTAGGCAATATGCAAGTCAGATTTTCACAATAAAGCATTTATAAATATTTAATCATAGAATGGAATAAAGAACAAATGGACACACCTGCTATGCAACTAAACATAAATTATGGAATGCATTAAGTATTTCTAGAAGCCATGTACTCCTAAACAGTATCATTTATATTTCAGACTCTTAACGTTAATATCAGGAATGACAAACTAAATAAGACAATTTTTAGTTACATATTATAAAGTAACATTAACAACTAACATTAAAAATAACACGGTGCATGAGATTTGTGATCATGATATGTTTCTATTAGCGCTCCGAAGGGGCCTTTACTGCACAAGTGCTAACCAAAACAAACACATTGACACAGATACAAATTTACTAACATCACACTATTCATTATACTTATGGTAAATAAAAGGCATTTTTACAAATAAAAGGGTAATGCCTGGATTACTTTTCGATAATCTTCATTACTCGGATTCCATATTCCTCGTCCTGTTACTTACTAATTGGAGTTATGGTGAGAGAAATACTCCAAGATCACTCCTTACAGATACCTCTTTCTCCCTTTTTTTTTTTAAATAACTCTCTCCTCCTTAAAAGGGGAAATGCTCCTGGTTTAACAAGTTTCCAAAAGCACTCTAAAAATAAAAAAGGGAGGGAACATAAGTAATGGGGCAAGGGATATACAATCAGTTTAATGAAGATTACGAGTAAGGCATTTAGGCATTACCTCCTCATCCATTCCTCATCCAGTTCCTTGCTAATTGCAGGAATACCAAAGCATAACAAACAATAGCTGACGGAATTCATGCTAAATTTTAGTAAATCAAAACATACATGAATCTTCCAAATAAAATTTGTAGCACTATATTAGTTTAGAAGTAAGAACAGCAGTACCAAATTCCAATTCTAATCTCTGAGCCAAATTCAATCTGTAATGATGAACCAAAATGGAATGAGATGGGCAGGTTGTTGTGGCACAAATATTAGAGATGGAAACACCACCCCTTTCTGCCTAAAAGGCAGCAATCCCACTAGATGAACGAGCCTGCACAGAACCAGGCTGCTCAAAGTTAGTTATTCTGTAGGAAAAGAGAGTACTTTCTTAATCCAATGAGATTATGTGGAAAGAGAAGATTTTTTTTCCCTCTGTTGGTTTGGCCAAAATTAACAAAAAGGGGGTCACTTTTTTTAAATACAGCTGAACTGGACAAATAACTTCTGACTGGTCTTACCACAGAGATTCGGAGTTAGAAGATAGGAGAAGAGGAAGAACAATTTTCTGAGATTTGTTAAAGATGGAATTTACCTTAGGAATAAATTGCGGGCTCAGTTTTAAAAGAAAACGGTTCTCATATATTTTTAGATAGGGGATTACAGCTCAAATCAGAGAGTTCACCCAGCCTTCTGACAGTGACTATAACTACCAAAGAGAAACACCATCAAAGTCAAAAATTTTAGGTAAGTTTTTGTCATGCCATGGATTCAAGGGCAGCACCCTGCAGTGTTTGTAAATCGAATAGAAGATCCCGAACTGGAACGGTATTTCATACTTTAGGTCTCAGGAGCTCTTAAAGAGCCTTAAAATCCAATATTCATCCTCAGCCAGAGAACCCCAAGGAGATATGAATGCGTTTTTGCTGCCCACTGAACCTTCAGCATAGCTATGGGCCAACCCTTGTCAAAACCATCTTGTAAAAACTGCAAAACGGATTCAGAGGAACAAAGAACAGGACAAAGACCATTATCTATACACCATCTGAAAAAAGAGGCCCGATAATGTGCATATGCCTTCTGAGTAGTAACCCTCCTAGATGCCTGAATGAATTCATCTACGGAATTACAAAGGTAAGTTACACTTTTCAGTAAGTTTACACTTTGTAGTAAGTTTACTACTTTCATTTTTCACAAACTCTGAGTGTAAATTTACTCCAAAAGTGTAATATATATGTTTCCACCCCAAAAGTAATGCAATTGAACTACTCTTGTGTTGGTGGGTGACATGCCTCCCAAAACCCCTCCCTGGCCCTCAACTAAACCTCTCTCACTCATCCCTAATCCTATACTTTTTAGTATTAATTTTGCCCCTTTTCCCACCCATTTCCACCAGTCCATCCCACAGTAACTACTAAAACGTATATGTGCAGAGACTGCAGTTGGGTGATGAACTCCGGACATAAAGTACAGGCAGTACAGAGTCGTAAAAATCCATGCATAGTTTGTGAATTGCAATTTGTAGTACGTTGTGTACAAAACTACAAAGTGCAGTTTGAGAAACAGACCTCAACAATCATGCTTCTCACATTCTATGCAAAAAGAACAGTTGTTGGACGGAATGCTGAACAATGTCAAACGTTCACCCCAGTACAGAGATCTGGGCCTAAATCCATCGGTTTTTTGCTCCCCAAGCCATTCCAGTTTAAACCCAGCCTTAAACAAATCAGTCTTCACCCTGCTCCCCATGGGAACAGTCCAGCCCGAACTGCCAGACCAGGTCATCTCTGGACTGTAAACAAACATCCTGTGACCGGTTTCGGGGTTTCACCCCTCATCAGCCAGGCTAGTTTGACTCCAGTGGCATGGAGAGCACGGGACCCACGTCTAGGCATACCCGTCCCACACGAGGAGACAATGCAAAAAGAACAATTGATAGACAGAATACTGAAAAATGTCAAACATTCACCCCAGTACAGAGATCTGGGCCTAAATCCATCGTTTTTTTGCTCCGCATGACATTCCAGTATAAACCCCGCTGTGGGAGGGCGGGTCGGATAAACAGACGCGGAGGCCGAATATATGGTCCAAGGACTCGTGTTTTATTTTCGTCAGGTGCCACAGTCTTAGGTTTCCCTACAGGGATGGGGTGCTCTTCTCCCTGTGCCGGTCTCTCTCTCCAGGGTCGGGATTCGGGACTAGGTCGTTCCTCCTCTTCCTCTTCCTCGACGGGGTGAAGGGGGTTGGATTCTGGCTCCTCCGTCGTGTCGTCACTCACCCGGAGGCTCGTACCGAGGAGAAGAGAAAATGGAGACCGTCAGTGACGTTCAGGAAGGGGGGTGAGTAGAGAAGCCAAACCCGTCACCTTCACCCGGTGATATTATGGATCGTGATGTGAAAAGGGGACGTGAATAAGGGGATGGTGTGCCTTGAATCTTGGGGTCAGAAAAGCCACCGAAAGAATAGGGTCGAGCCCGAAATGCCAGCAGAAGATGAACTCCCTTACTGGCTCTTGGTTTGTTGCTCTCACCCCTTGTGTCCGTTTCCACCCTCCTCCCGCCTCCCACATCTATTCCAACCCGCTTTGCCCAATTCCAGTGCCACTCACCGGCTCCGCCGCAACTCTCGTGAGCTGCGGCCGCTCTTCAGCCACCTCCGGTGGACGCCACCACTCTTCGGTCCACTGGTCGTCTGCTTCCTCCTCTTCCTCCTCGACGCTGCTCCGTTCGCCGTCCTCTCGTCCCGCTCTCTGTCCTCCGTCCTCCTCTCGTCCCGCTCTCTGTCCTCCGTCCTCCTCTCGTCCCGCTCTCTGTTCTCCGTCCTCCTCTCGCTCTCCGGTCAACGACGCCTCTTCCTGGTTCTTCTCTGCCCTTAAAAATCCAGCCGCCGTCCATCCGGGGTCAGCTCCTCCCCTTTTCACCTCCTGGCCTCGCTGCGGAAAAACAGGAAAGGTGGGTGTGTCACTCCCCCTGACAACGCCTTCCTCGTGCACGCCCCTAGCATGCCGATCGTTGCCTGCAAAGGAGTCTGGTAGTTGTGGTTCTCCCACCGCCGCCGGCGCTGTTATTCCGGGGCCCGCCTTCTCACATCCCTTTTCCCTTGCCGTCTTATTACAAGGGCTCTGCTCTTGGGGGTATCGTGACAGAAAGTCCACGTTGCCTTGTTCTGTTCCCTTTCGGTGACGGGTTAGGAACCGGTAAGGTTGTAATGCCAGGAACCACCTCAACACCCTTACATTGTTACCTTTGTTTCGTGCCAGCCATTCCAGGGGGGCATGATCGGTATATAGAGTAAACTCTCTCCCTTCCAGGTAGTACCGTAAGGTGTCTATGGCCCATTTGATGGCCAACGCCTCCTTCTCTATGACGGCATAGTGACGTTCCCTAGGAAACAGTTTCCTACTGATGTACAATATTGGTTTCTCCCCGTGTTGTGCCGTTGCCTGAGACAGCACTGCCCCCAGGCCCCGTTCTGAGGCGTCCGTCTGGAGTATAAAGGGAAGGGTATAATCAGGACTAGCCAACACGGACTCGGAAGTAAGGGAAGTTTTCAGGGTCTCAAATGCCTGTAGAATCTCCCGTGAAGGTTTCCTCAACCTAACTTCTGTATTCACTGTTTTTTGTAACAAGTCGGTGAGGGGGGTTGCAATGTGTGAAAAGTTGGGGATAAACCGTCGATAATAGCCGAACAGTCCTAGGAAGGCACGGAGATCCTTCCTTGATTTGGGTAACAGGATTCGGGAGATAGCTGTTACCTTGGAATCTTGGGGTCTGATGGCTCCTTCACCTAGTAGATATCCTAGGTATCGGACTGTTTGGGCTGCAAGACGGCTCTTGGCGGGGTTGATCTTAAGACCATGGTGTCTTAGGGCTTTTACCACTCGTGACAAATGGGACATGTGTTGCTCCCAACTGCCGCTATAGATGACGATGTCGTCTATATATGCACCGGCATACCTCTCATGTGGCCGTAGGATTTGGTTCATGACTCTCTGGAAGGTAGCCGGTGCTCCATGCAGTCCAAAGGGCAATACCTTGAATTGGTACAACCCATCTGGGGTGGAGAACGCTGATTTTTCCTTGACTTGTTCGCGCAGGGGTATCTGCCAATACCCTTTACAGAGGTCCAGGGTACTGATATATTTGGCCCTGCCTATTCTCTCGACCATCTCGTCCACCCTAGGGAGGGGATAGGTGTCAAATTCCGATATTTTATTCACTTCTCTGAAGTCGATACAGAAACGTACCAAGCCATCCGGCTTCGGTACGAGGACAATTGGCAAATTCCATTCACTGATGGACGGTTCGATGACGTCCATCTGCAACATTTTCTGTATCTCCTCTCGGATGGTGTGTCGGCGGGCTTCGGGTACTCGGTAGGCTCGGAGACGTACCCGTTTACCGGGGGGGGTTTTGATGGTGTGTTCCACCAGGGACGTCCTCCCAGGGGTCGTGGAAAAGGTGTTGTGTAGGGGAAGAAGCACGCCAGCCAAGTCCTGAGGTCTTATGACGCTTTGGCGGCAACCCGTATCGGCTAAGGCAATCGCGGGTTGTCCGTTGACCGTCACCTTGCAGTGGTACTGAGGAGGCCTCCGTTCAGTGGGGGAACAATAATAATTACGAGCCATCCCTATCTCCATGGGCTCTTCTTTTTGTGGACAGAACCTGGCTATGTGTCCCATGCCTCCACAATGAAAACACTGGGGTCCCGGAAGAGGGGCTCTATGGACAGGAGGGCCATGAGCACCCGGGATGAAGGTTACGGGTTCCGGTTTTTGTATAACAGATGGACGTAGGGGTCTGTGAACTCCAGGGCCTCCAGACCTCCAGGAAGGATCGTCCTTTCCCTTTTGTATTTCCTGGGCGCGACTATAGGCGCTGGCTATCTCCACTGCTGTCTCTAAGGTGAGATGGGCCTGTTGTCGGACCCATCTCTGTATGGGTGGGTGAAGGGAGGACAAGTATTGTTCCAGATAGATCTTGGCCATGATGCCATCCTTATCCGTGGTGCCAGGCTTCAGCCACCGATCCGTCATGTCCTTCACCCGATAATACAATGCTCGAGGGGTTTCCTGGGGTCCTTCTTTTATTTGTCTCAACTTAATCCTATAGGACTCGTCATCTATTCACAGGCGCTCCATAATGCACTGCTTAATGTCCATGTATGGGACTGCTCCCTGGACGGTGGCAGCTTGATATGCCGCCTGTAGATCACCCGAAAGGAGGGGCCCCAGATACTGTCCCCACCTGTCAGCAGGCCAGGCCGCCGCGGTGGCTATGCGTTCGAAGTTGTTGAAAAAGAAGTCCGGGTCTTCCCCGCTGACGTATCGTTGGAGTACCATGGATGGGAGGGTAGTGGGACCCCTCTGCTGTCCCAGGGCCTCGGTCCAACTTCTCCATGGCTGCCCCGTGGGTTTGGCCTTGCCCCGATAACACCTGCTGTATCTTGCCCCGGTCTTCTTCCACCACCGTAAGGAACCGTTCCATCACTTTGCCCAGGTGTTCCTGGTTCTCCGCCATCTTCGCCATAGCGGCCTCCATGTCACCGCCAGATCCCACTTCTGACACCACCTGTGGGAGGCGGGTCGGATAAACAGACGCGGAGGCCGAATATATGGTCCAAGGACTCGTGTTTTATTTTCGTCAGGTGCCACAGTCTTAGGTTTCCCTACAGGGATGGGGTGCTCTTCTCCCTGTGCCGGTCTCTCTCTCCAGGGTCGGGATTCGGGACTAGGTCGTTCCTCCTCTTCCTCGACGGGGTGAAGGGGGTTGGATTCTGGCTCCTCCGTCGTGTCGTCACTCACCCGGAGGCTCGTACCGAGGAGAAGAGAAAATGGAGACCGTCAGTGACGTTCAGGAAGGGGGGTGAGTAGAGAAGCCAAACCCGTCACCTTCACCCGGTGATATTATGGATCGGGATGTGAAAAGGGGACGTGAATAAGGGGATGGTGTGCCTTGAATCTTGGGGTCAGAAAAGCCACCGAAAGAATAGGGTCGAGCCCGAAATGCCAGCAGAAGATGAACTCCCTTACTGGCTCTTGGTTTGTTGCTCTCACCCCTTGTGTCCGTTTCCACCCTCCTCCCGCCTCCACATCTATTCCAACCCGCTTTGCCCAATTCCAGTGCCACTCACCGGCTCCGCCGCAACTCTCCTGAGCTGCGGCCGCTCTTCAGCCACCTCCGGTGGACGCCACCACTCTTCGGTCCACTGGTCGTCTGCTTCCTCCTCTTCCTCCTCGACGCTGCTCCGTTCGCCGTCCTCTCGTCCCGCTCTCTGTCCTCCGTCCTCCTCTCGTCTTGCTCTCTGTCCTCCGTCCTCCTCTCGTCCCGCTCTCTGTTCTCCGTCCTCCTCTCGCTCTCCGGTCAACGACGCCTCTTCCTGGTTCTTCTCTGCCCTTAAAGGTCCAGCCGCCGTCCATCCGGGGTCAGCTCCTCCCCTTTTCACCTCCTGGCCTCGCTGCGGAAAAACAGGAAAGGTGGGTGTGTCACTCCCCCTGACAACGCCTTCCTCGTGCACGCCCCTAGCATGCCGATCGTTGCCTGCAAAGGAGTCTGGTAGTTGTGGTTCTCCCACCGCCGCCGGCGCTGTTATTCCGGGGCCCGCCTTCTCACACCCGCCATATGCAAATCAGTCTTTACCCTGCTGCCCGAGACAAGTCCAGCCCAAACTGTCTCTGTACTGGGGTGAATGTTTTACATTGTTCAGCATTTTGTCCATCAATTGTTCTTTTTGCATTTGTCACCCCGAGTGGGACGGGTATGCTCAGACGTGGGTCCCGTGCTCTCCATGCCACTAGAGTAAAGCTAGCCTGGCTCATGAGGGGTGAAACCCCGAAACCAGTCCCAGGATGCTTGTTTCCGGTCCAGTGAGGAGCTGGCCTCGCAGTTCAGGCTGGACAAGACGGGGTCGGGCCACAGAGTGCACATCTCCCTCTTACCAGAGCACGCTATGGCGCCAAGATGGTGTTCTCCGGCATCAACCAGTAACCCCTGGTACCCCGGCCCCCCACCTGGACAGCCCATGACAGATGATGCATGGCAGTCTCCCGACCACCGGTCACTGGGCATGGCGGAGCACAACAGCGGACCCGGGACCACATGTCGGGCGAATCGAGGTAGGGCCACAAAGCATACTGTCCTCCTGCTGTAGTGGGCTTCACCGCCAAGATGGTGGTCTCCCGTGTTTCCCTTCTCCTTAGTTGTTATGCGGTCCTCTTCCACGTTCCTCGTTGTGTCGCCCTATTCCTCGATTTTGGGCTCTATTGTCCGCTGTGGGAGTTCGAGAGATCATTGCTCTCAATTCACGATATGCGGTGGCTGGATGGAGTGGCTTTGCTAGGATTTACGCTGAAACAGTGATCCCGAGCCTGGGAGATCTCGACGGGAGCTCCTTAACAGTCAGCCAGTCTTGTCTGTATGACATCTGACGCTAAAAAATGTCTGCTACAAACTCTGGCAGATAAAAACATGTGTGACAAAAGCTTAAGGGACACATACTGCATTTTACCTCTAAACCTATTGAAAGTTCAGACCTTTCATCCAGCTTGGGCAAGTGTTCCACTTTTAGTCTGTGCTTTGTTTCTTCACGATCAAGTGTAAATCAGATTAATCTTGTTGCTCAATTAGAAAATCATTAATTGTTTCCATTTCCCATTCCTGCCACCGACCAGCCTACAACATCCACCTATGGAACATTATAATTGAGGTTACTTTATCGATTCCAGAAGGATGAAAGTCTAAGTCGCTCACACTCACTGCTTACAATACCAGGCATTAAATATATCTGGTAAAGTAGGCAACATCTGTATTTTTATACAAAGTTCAGCAGGAAATGGAGACTGGAACCAGTTAGACTACTCTCAGAATTCCTAAATCGCAAATGCAGGCTGAATCACATTAGCAGCAAAAATCCAAGACGTTTGCATTGCGTTATACCAGGGGTCATGTAATCTTGCCTAACTTAAATCGAACCAATGAAATGAACTAACCCATTCCTAACAATAGGTAAGGCGTCTTCTCTTAGTTTAGTGAGAAAGCATTATTTGTCCTTTGAAATTTCGAACACCCTTTTTCCTCATCAATGTATTTTCATGTGGAGAATGAGCAGTTGAATGTTACTGCTTTCAGCCCTTTTCTTCTGTACTTTCATGTTAGTGTTGCGGGCAAAGACTAGGGCTAGCTACCATCTAACTTCAAGTCCAAAAGGCAGCTCGCTTCCAGTCATAGGCATTCATTGACAGGACATGCTGAGACTTGTAGTCTTGGTTTAGTTCAGTCAAGCCCATTGAACTGCCACATATAAAACAAGTTTTGGCAAAGCCAATAGGTCTAGCCTATGCAAAAGCTATTGGCTTTACCAATATGTTTTAGCAATGTTATACACCAGAGTGGGTGCTGTTCAGCATGGCTAAATGTTAAAGGGGTAAAGGAGAGTAAGTTGTAGTGGAGTGTCGTCAAGTAGAGTAGTGGATTGATATGGAGTGTCGTAGAGTGGTGTGGAGTGGCGTACACAGAGCTAAGTGGCGTGCAGGGGAGAGGAATGAAGTGGAGTGTCATGGAGTAGCATACAGTGTTGTGGAGTGTCATGGAGTGAGTAGAGTGTTGTGAAGTGGAGAGGCGTAGAATTGAGTGGCATAGAGTGGAGTACAGTGTCGCAATTGAGTAGAGTGTCGTAGAGTGGAGTGGCATAGAGTGTCGAGGAGTGGTGTAGAGCAGAGTGGAGTGGTGTAGAGGGTGTTGCTTAGAGTGGAGTAGAGTGTTGTACTATAGAGTAGTGTAGAGTGGAGTATATTGTTATAGATTGGAGTGGCATAGAGTGGAATAGAGTGTTGTAGAGTTGAGTGGCTTAAAGTCGAGTGGCATAATGTCATAGAGTGGAGTTACAGAGTGTCAGAGTGGAGTGGCATAGAGTGGAGTTGATTAGAGTGGAATAGTGCATCACAAAATAGAGTGGCATGGAGTGGCATAGAGGAGATGTGTTGAGCGTCGTAGAGTGGAGTAGTGTCGTTGAATGGTATATAGTGAAGTAGAGTGGCATAGGGTGTAGTCGAGTGTCAGTGGAGCAGAGTTTAATGGAGTAGAGCATCATAGGGTGTAGTATCGTGGAGTGGGGTGTCGTAGAGTGGAGTATAGTAGAGTGGCTTAGAGTGAACTGACGTAAAGTACAGTGGTGCAGAGTAGATTGGCATATAGTGCAGTGGTGTGTAGTGCATTGGTTTTAAGTAAAGTGGTATAGAGTGCATTGGCATAGAGTGCAGTGACACAGAGTGCAGTGGCATTAAGTGCAGTGACTCTGACTCTCCTGGTCAGAGTCACTGCTCTCCCCTCGCGCTGCTCCGCCGTTAAGGCACTGCCCTTAGCGCCTTCTTGTGATCCAGGTAGGTGTTCGAGGCCCTCCTCTACCCGCAGGCTCCTGCCTGCACCTCATCCCTGGTGATCTAGTGGAAGAGCCTGCTGTTCTGCTAGTCCGCTCTGTGTGTGTCAATCTCTTTCTGTTTTTGCCTCTTTCTTTTTTTCCCTAGTTTGTTTCCTGTTTTTGCCTTTTTTGCCTTTTTCTGTCTCTCTTTATGTTGTAAAAATCACAAAGAAGAGACCAGGGAATGAGCCTTCTCTGACTCCCCTTCCAATGTGAAATGGGAAATGGAGGAAAACTAAGCTGCCGGGTGATAAACTGGCCTATAAATCGGCTCATAGAGCCTATTTAAAAAGCTGTAATACAGCAAGAAGAGATCATTTAGGCATTCGAATATCGGAGGCAAAGAGCTCCTCTAAGGAGCTCTTTAAGATGCTTAAGGAGTTCACTAACCCCAGAGCTAATAGTCCCTCCCTCCCGCCTACGCAAAGGCTTTGTGGCGACCTTGCCAACCATTTTAAGCAGAAGATCGACAAAATGTATAGCTCCTTGGGTGCAGTAGAGGTCTCGAAGGGGATAGTCCCTTCTCGGATTGATACTTCACTACCTAGGCTTGATTCTTTTGTAGCTATCACGACAGAGCAAGTAGAGTCTGTACTAGCTCACACTAAATCAGGCTCGCCGTTAGATCCTGCTCTTCCTTTTATTATGTCAGAATTAGCCCCGCTCTTATCTTCCTCACTCTCGGAAGTCTGTAACATATCTTTGGCCACGGCCACATTCCCCATTAAATGGAAGAAGGCGCACATGAAACCTCTGCTGAAGAAGGCTCTGGCAGATCCGGCAGACCTGCAAAATTATAGATCGATTTCTCTCCTTCCTTGCTGCTCTAAAGTCATGGAGACTTTGATTAATCAACAACTCTCTGGATACTTGGAGCAGAATAATCTACTGGACCCCTCCCAGTCGGGCTTCCGGGCAGGGCATAGCACCGAAGGTGCCTTGGCGGAAGTAACAGATACAATAAGGATGTCATTGGATAAGGGGATCCCTACAATGTTAGTGCTCCTTGACCTGTCGGCGGCCTTCGACACCATCTCTCATAGTGTCCTTCTGGATAGGCTACGAGAGATTGGTGTCAGAGAAATGGCCATAACCTGGCTACAAAGCTTTCTGACCAACAGAACACAATGTGTCCAATTGGATACATTTGTGTCACAGACCACGTTATTGGACAAGGGGGTCCCCCAGGGGTCCATTTTAAGTCCTACCTTGTTCAACATCTATGTGGCCCCTCTGGCTACCATTATTAGATCTTGCGGTTTTGAGACGATCTCGTATGCGGATGACACTCAGATGATAGACCCCATTGAAACGGATCCCGCAGTAACCAGAGCAAAGTTTAAGACCTGTATGTTGAAAATAGCCACATGGATGAGTAAGAACTTCCTTCAGCTCAACTCCAACAAAACGGAGATTCTCCTGTTTGGAAAGGCTGAGGAACTGTGGTCTGCGGACTGGTGGCCTATAGAACTTGGGGAAGCACCTAGCCCAAAAAAGCAGGCAAGGAACCTGGGCATTGTTATTGATAACAAACTTTCTATGGAGGATCATGTG
This sequence comes from Calotriton arnoldi, assembly GCA_963921515.1. NCBI lineage: Eukaryota > Metazoa > Chordata > Amphibia > Caudata > Salamandridae > Calotriton > Calotriton arnoldi. Next base: position 2,365,692 of record CAWUFW010001691.1, on the reverse strand, counting down.
AAGACGGTCTCGGGTACATGTTTCGGACTAATGCGGATGTTGAGAAAGATCTTTCCGTGGATTCCCCTTGCGGCCAGAAAGACCTTAATACATGCGCTTCTAGTCAGTAGACTGGATTACGGCAATTCATTATTAGTGGGAATGAGGGAAGATCTATCATCATAGCTGCAAGTAGTCCAAAATACGGCAGCGCGTCTGGCTCTCAACAAACCGGTACGCACCTCGTCATTACCTCTCTTGAGACAATTGCACTGGCTGCCCATTAGGAAGAGAGCAGTCTTCAAGCTCTTGTGTATAGTGTTTAAAGTACTTCAGGGGACTGGCCCTGCATACTTAAGGGAGAAGCTAATACCCTACGTCCTGGTGCGCCAATTGAGATCGAGTAATCGGAAATTGCTGTGTCCCCGGAAAATCAGCAAAACCAAAATGGGTGGTCGTGCGTTCTCTCACTTAGCCCCCTTCCACTGGAATAGACTACCAGACGAGATCCGAGCTTGTACAACCCTTGTGCAGTTTAAGAAACAGCTTAAAACATGGATGTTTTAACTGTCATGGGTCACCGGTTGTGTGCCACCAAGGCGCCAAGAGATCCCTTCGGGGATGATTCGTTGCGCAATACAAGTCCTAATAACAATAACAATAACAATGTCTTTAACTCACAAAAAGAGAGAACGACTAATAAAACCTAAGCCAAGAATGTAACCCAATTTGAATTACAAGGTTCCTGTCCCCTTCATTATATAGGAATAATCAATAAGCAAGAAACAAGGGAAGAAGGAAAATCGAAAGATTTCTCAATACTGCCCTCACCCACTATGCAGTGGCATGCTTCATCATAGGGCCGCTGCAAACGTCCAGGCGCAGACCAAAGCACTGGACGGAGCGCTGTTTTTTTAGTGGTGAGGGAGAAAAGAACAGAAAGAAAAGGAAATTAGTGACAGGGAAGAATATTCCCTAAAGAAGGGATCTTCAGTGTAGAAAAGTAATAGAATAAAACTGTCTAAGGAGATACCTTTGTGATACCTTTATTCTTGGTTACCCTTGACAGGATTAAAAATAATGCGATCTGGGGATATGCAGGAGGGGTAACTGCCCCTAAATCCCCACTGCAAGTACCAACATGTTTCAGCCTTCCATTCTAGCCCCCATGGATCATCGAGGCCTTCTTCAGGGTGTAGATCCCTTAGATTATATGGTCTTGACCCACAATTTGGTCTTTGCGACGAAAAGGATTTTTATGTATTTAAAATTTGTATATGATGCGCCTTCTACTTTGACCGGCGTTCGTCCTCTTTTCCCCCACTTGGGTCCTCCGACGATCTTATCTTTATGTTTTGCCTTCCTGTTTTGCGTTGCCTTTTCCAAACCGCTGCTACCCCCACGGCTCCTCCACCCCAGTGTGTTCCCGCTCCTGCCTCCCACCTCCCAGCTGCTCACCCTCCCCCAACCCCACTTAATGACGGCCGCTTAGCGCCAAGGGGAGCAAGACCTCTGACCTCCTGGTCAGAGTCACTGCTCTCCCCTCGCGCAGCTCCGCCGTTAGGGCACTGCCCTTAGCGCCTTCTTGTGATCCAGGTAGGTGTTCGAGGCCCTCCTGCACCCACAGGCTCCTGCCCGCGCCTCATCCCTGGTGGATTAGTGGAAGAGCCTGCTCTTCTGCTAGTCCGCTCTGTGTGTGTCATCTTCTTTCTGCTTTTTCCTCTTTCTGTCTTTTCCCTGTTTTTCCAGTTTTTTGTCTGTTTTTGCCTTTTTCTGTCTTTCTTTCTGTTTTGCCTTCCTGTTTTGCAGTGCCTTTTCTCTGCCACTGCTGCCCCCGAGGCCCTTCCCCCCAGCGTGTTCCCGCTTCGGCCTCCCGCCTCCTGCCTCCCAGCTGCTCACCCTTCCCCCGACCCCTACTTAATGGCGGCCGCCCTGCTGGTGCCCCAAAGGCACACCCGTCTGCACCCATCCGCAACCCAACCGCGACCAGCGCCAGGGACCCTTGTCCCCCGACATCCCGCTGCTACGACCCCAGCACGCTCCATACACTCAACCCTGGATGCAACAACAACTCAGCTCTCGACGCCGACCAACACCCAATGCCCGTTCTCCTGCCGACACTGCCGCCGCACCTTCCCCCACCTCTGGACCCAGTCAGCCATCCCACCCCGCCGTACATAAGCCCCTGAGCTGCATCCTCCTCAACATACGCTCCCTGCACAGACACGCCATAGAAATCTGGGACCTCCTCAACTCTCACTCGCCCGATGTCGCCTTCCTCACAGAAACCTGGACTAACGCCAGCTCTGCTCCCGACATCGCAACCGCCATCCCCAACTGATACAAGATCCTGAGAAAGGACCGCCCCAACCACCCGGGAGGAGGCCTCGCCATCGTCCACAAAAGCTCCCTCCGACTAACAACCACCTGCTCGGATGACGCCTCGCCCCTCATGTAACACATCCACTTCCAGATCCAGCCCAACCCTAGAACGACGCTCCATGGAACACTCGCCTACAGACCTCCCGTGCCCTGCACCCCTTTCACTAATGTCATCGCAGACTTCATCGCTCCCCATGACCTCGCTTCTACGGACTACATACTGCTCGGAGACCTGAACTTCCACCTCGACAACATCAGCGATCCCAACACCACCGCCATCCTGGAGAACATCACCAATATAGGACTGAAACAACTTGTCTCCACCCCCACACACACAGCAGGACTAACACTCGACCCCATCTTTTCCACAGGAAACAACATTTGCTTCAGCCACACCATGGAGCCTCTCTGGACAGATCACCACTGCATCCATTTCTCCTTCTCGAAACCCTCCGCACACAAGTATACGCCCGCCTCCCACACAGAAACTAGAACAAAGCTGCACTCCTCCCTCCACTACGTCAGACGCCAACACCACAGCGAGCAAGCTCTATCAATGGATCGCCAACTGCGCCAACACTCTCGCCCCACTCCAGAACACCACGAGACGACACAACCCGAAAGCCACCTGGTTCACCACGGACCTCTGAGAATCCAAGCGCTCTTGCCGATGACTCGAGAAAACGTGGAGGAACAGCAAACCCCGGAAGCACGCTCCACTTACAAGGCAGCTACCACGGCACACCTCCAAGTCATCAAATCAAAAGAGAAACTTCATCCAAGACAGAATCCTCTCCAACTCCCACAACTCCAAGGAACTCTTCACCATCATGCAAGAATTTGCCAGAACCAACAGCGAAACAACCGACGTCCCTCCCTCCCAAGGCCTCTGCGCTAGACTCAGCTCTTTCTTCCACCTCAAGATCAAGACGCTGTACGACAACTTCGATGACCAAGACCACAGCACCACCTCAACACCCCCCCCCCCCCCAGCGATGCCAACCAACAGACCCTCCTCACCTGGACCCCTCTCACCACAGAAGACACCGCAAAGACCATGATAAGCATCCCCGCCGGAGCACCTACTGACCCCTGCCCACTGTACATCTTCCACAGGGCCGCCGCCACCATTGCACCCGAACTATGCTGAGCTATCCACTGCTCTGCTCCCTGAAGACCGCCACATTCCCTGACGACTGGAAACTCGCCGAAGTCAAACCCCTCCTTAAGATGCCCTCCTCAAACCCGACAGATCTCAAGAATTTCAGGCCCATCTCACTACTCCCTTTCGCAACCAAAGTCATTGAGAAAGCTGTCAACATCCAGCTAGCACACTTCATAGAAAACGACAACATCCTAGACACCTCTCAATCTGGTTTCCGCAGCAACCATAGCACCCAGACCTCCCTGGTAGCCACCACCGACAACATCCGCGCCTTCCTCGACCAAGGCCACACAGCAGCGTCCTCTTGGACCTTTCAGCAGCCTTCAACACCGTCTCCCACCGCACACTAGCCACCAGACTCCACGACACCAGCATCCAGGGAACAGCCCTAGACTGGATTCGATTTTTCCTCTCAGGCAGAACACAAAGAATAAGACTCCCACCCTTCCTCTTTGAACCAATTGAGATCAGATGCGGAGCACCCCAGGGATCCTCCCTCAGCCCCACTATCTTCAACGTGTACATGGCCCCCCTCGCAACCATCGTCAGAAAACACAGTTTCAACATAGTCTCATACGCCGATGACACACAGCTCATGCTCTCCCTCACAAAGGAACACGACGCCAGGCGCAGTTTCCATGAAGGGATGAAAGACGTCGCAACCTGGATGAGTAGCAGCTGCCTGAAGCTCAACTCAGAGAAAACAGAAGTCCTCATTCTCGGCTCCACCCCCTCCGCATGGGACAACACCTGGTGGCCCGCAGCCCTCGGAAACCATAGAGTAGAGTGGCGCAGATTTGAGTAGTGTGGCATAGAGTGAAGTGGCATAGAGTGGAGAGGAGTAGTGCAGGGTAGAGTGCAGAGGTGTAGACTAGAGTGGTGTAGAGTGCAGTGGCACAGTAGAGTGGTGTAGTACAGAGTAGAGTGCAGAGGTGTAGAGTAGAGTGGCGTAGAGTGCAGTGGCACAGTAGAGTGGTGTAGTGAAGAGTAGAGTGCAGAGGCGTAGAGTGCAAGGGCATAGAGTGCAAGGGCATAGAGTGCAGGGCCATAGAGTGCAGGGGCGTAGGTACCCAAAGGTATTGGAGCAATTTACATGAGCACCAGTTACATTACACAAAGACTCATAAGTGATTTGCCCAGAAATACAAGATGTTGAGCTGTGGCCGAGACTTAAAACTGGTTCCCCAGTTCCAAAGTCAGCAGTTCTGGCCATTATGCCACACAGCAGGGGTACAAGTCTTCAACCATAAAGAGGACTTTTCCGTCCCAGCACTTAGTATGACGTTATTTTACCTGCGAGCCATGTAGTCCTTAAGTGTATGACAGGTTGCTGTACCATTGGGATGTGTGTTAGGATTTACATCCCTGTGCTGGTTATTGGTTTTTCCTGCTCTTTGACTTAACCAACAGGTGTTTTAAACAACTGCTGGAATTCTAACCAATGTCCAACCAACTGCCCTGCATTTTTTCAGACACTTTTTTTTGAGGAACAAACATTTGGTAAATTTCCTTAAATGTAATGACCCCCTGTTATACAATTCACATGAGATTAAGGATATACCCCTCTTGAATCATAGACGTGCTCCAAAACTGTACCGTAAGGCAATGTTTGAAAGTTGGCATCCCTCAACCATAAGCTACCAACAGCAGATAGATTTTGGCAAAAGGCGCATTAATCCAAACTATTTTATCAGCGTAGAGGCGAGAAGCCTGCAATTATGGCAAAGCTCTTATGCACAGTGTTATGGAGGAAGTGGTTCTGTTACCCAGTGATTGATTTTGTGTGGTCTGGAGCAGTAACATACAGATCCATTTGCTTTGCCAATGTGTGGTTGTTAGAAATGGGGGTCTCTAGTTGGCAGAGGTAGGTACCTTTGTCCATAGGGACCCTTCTTCCTGGTCAGGGTAAGGGGGATACACTTCTAAAATAACCCCTGCTCACCCCCTTGGTAGCCCGGCATGAGCAGGTAGGCTTATCTCAGAGGCAGTGTGTGAAGCATTTGTGAACACATACAGTAGTACAGTGAAAACACTACAAATGGACACCACATCAGTTTAGAAAAATAAGTAATCTTTATCTAAACCAAACAAGACCAAAACAACAAAAATCCACAATACAGTATTAAAAATATGACTTTCAAATGGTAGAAATAGTTCCGTTCAAAGCAAATTGCGGATGCAACACTTTTCACACAAAGTACCTTGGATGCGTCACGCACACAAACAAAAAGGGTCTCAGGGAAGGTGATGCGTCGGTTCCTTATACTCAGGGAAGGTGATGCATCGGTTTCTTGCTCCGGGGGAGGTGATGCGTCGGTTCCTTACCGCTGCGCAGGGGAGGTGATGCGTCAGTTCCTTACCGGAGAGGAGGTGATGCGTCGGTTTCTTACTGCATGGGGTGGTGATGCATCAGTTTCTTACTGTGTCCCCCAACGATGCAACAGACCTGGTACCTCGATGCGATGTGACGATCCAGGACGATGCGTGGATCCTTGCAGCCGCACAGCAGGGCTTGCATCGGAATCGGTGCAGTGATCTCGGACTTCGGAGACTGGTGCACTTGATGCGGCTTGCGGTGATTTCCCGAGCCGCGGGCAGGCGCTGTGTCGGTTTCTTCAGCAACGTCAGAAACAAGTACGGATGCGTCGCGCTTCTCGTCGTTGCATTGCTTTTCCAGCTCCCAACAGCCAGAACAACCCCCAGAGGCCCAGAACAGCAACAGGCACCTCTTGGCAGGTCAGAACTCCCAGCAAGGAAGTTCAGGGGAGCTGCGAGTGAAGTCTTTGAGTCCCTGAGACTTCAGAACAGGAAGAAAGCTCTTCTTCAAGCCCTCGGAGATCTTCCTCAAGCAGGGGACACAGCAAACAGCAAAGTCCTTTTCCCTTTCCTTGGCAGAAAGTAGCCACTGCAGGCCAACCCCAGACAGCAAACAGCACAGGGGCAGTATTCCTCCTCAGTTTCTCCAGCTCAGGTTCCTCTTGATTACCAGAAGTGATGTAAAAGTCTGGGGTCTGGGCCCCTCTTTTTATAGTACAAAATCCTTTGTTCTCTGGAGGCAGAGAGTGTCTTTTCCCAGCCAGAACCAGTTATGTTCTTTCCGGTGCAGCTTCTTGGCAGGAGGAGGAGACAGCATTGTCCTTGGCAGACCAGGCCCATTCAGGTGTGAAATAAATCTCCTCCCCCTACTCTGAATGCAGCCCAGGTCTATTCAGCCCAGCCCTGACTCACCCTGGAAAGGCAGGACACACCTCAACCCCTGAAGTAGCTGTCTGAACAGAATGCAGATCCCTAGCCCCTGTCACTCCAAAGCCAGACAGTCAATATACAACCTAGCAGAGGCACACTGGATGGTTAGGCAAGAAAATACCTACCTTCTAAAAGTGGTATGTTCAACCCAGAATGTATAAATCACCCTCACTAAAAGATGCATCTTAACATTCTGAGTTCAGGCATATCAAACATAATTTTGCTATCTTGTTCCCATGGGCAGTAATACTCATAAGATGTTATTATGAGCAAACTCCCCATTCTATCCTATGGGGACAGATAGCTTTACAATAGTGAAAAAACAAAATAGACAGTATTTCACCATCAGCATGTGCCACACACATCAGGGCATGTCCTACCTTTCACATACACTGCACCCTTTCCACAGGGGTACCTTGGGCCTACCTTAGGGGTGACTCACATGTAAGAAAAGGAAAGGTTAGGTCCTGGAAAGTGGGTGCACTTGCCAGGTCGACATAGCAGTACTAGACTGCGCACAGGCACCACAATGGCAGGCCTGATACCTTGTTGCAAGGCTGCTTGTGTAGGCGGCACAATCAGTGCTGCAGGCCTACTAGCAGCTTTTGGTTTACAGGCCCTGGGCACACACAGTGCACTGTACTAGGGACTTAACAGTAAACCAAATAAACCAATAATGGAAACACCAATCCATAACAACAATTGACAAAGGGAGCCCTTTGGCACTGAACAGCAGTGGCAAAGTGCCCAAAGCATCTTGTCCGAGCACCTTGTCCGATGCCCGGTGGAGCTGCTCGGTTCAGCTATAGAGGAGATCGGCCCTGGTTCATCCCCTCGGCCGTCACCTACCCAGCCGGACATTGGGCATAGTTTCTCCCCGTCTCCCTGTTTTTCTCCCTTCCCTCCCCCTCCCCAGACGAATTTCCGTAACTGTGCTTTCTTTTTTCCTATGTTTGATTTTGCTCTTGGAACAAATGTAACTTGTAACCTGTAACTCTGATCCTCATGTAAAGCGCTCTGATACCTCTGGGTCTAGCCAGCGCTATATAAAACTCAAATAAATAAATAAAAATAAACATCTAGACCAGCAAAAACGAAGCACAACACACAGCAAAATAACAGGAGGCAAAGGCAAAAATACTGGGGAAACTCATGCCAATGATGCCAGGTCTAACACGTGTCCCCTCCAGCTGAAATGTGGGGAGAACTACCCACCCTCTTGGGAGTTCTCTTCACTTAGGCGGAAAAATCTGGACTGACCATCAGCATTGGCGTGTTCTGTCCCAGGGCGGTGTTCCAACATGAAGTCCATCCCCTGTAGGGAAATGGACCACCTCAACAACTTTGGGTTCTCACCCCTCATCTGCATCAACCATCTGAGGGGCCTGTGGTCGGTCTGAACGCGGAAGTGAGTCCCAAGCAAGTAGGGTCTCAGTTTCTTCAGCGCCCAGACCACAACAAAAGCCTCACGCTCAATCGCACTCCACCTCTGTTCCAGTGGAAGTAATCTCCTAATAATGAAGGCTACAGGTTGGTCTAGGACCTCCTCATTTATCTGTGAGAGCACAGCCCCCACACCATGCTCTGAAGCGTCTGTCTGCACCACGAATTCCTGTGACAAGTTGGGTGCCTTGAGCATGGGCACCATGCACATGGCAGATTTCAGGACATCAAAAGCTTTTTGGCAGGCGTCAGTCCAGTTCACCTTCCTGGGCTGCTTCCTGGAAGTCAGCTCGTCAAGGGGGCAACAATGGTGCCATACCCCTTGACAAATCTCCTGTAATATCTAGTGAGGCCTAAAAGGGCTCTCAACTCTGTCTGGGTCTTGGGGGATTCCCAAGCCAGAATGGTGTCTGTAGGGGCACCACCTGGCCGCTTCCTACCTGGTGTCCTAAGTACACCACTGAACCCTGCCCTATCTGGCACTTGCTTGCCTTGATCTTGAGGCCTGCCCTCTGTGGAGCTTTCAACACTTCCCAGAGGTGGTACAGGTGTTCCTCCCAAGTGGCACTGAACACTGCGATGTCATCCAGATAGGCGACATCCAGTCCAGCCAACAACTGGTTGACCAACCTCTGAAAGGTGGCAGGGGCATTCTTCAACCCAAAGGGCATCACCTGGAATTGGTAGTGCCCCTCTGGGGTTGAAAATGACGACCTCTCCTTTGCCCCATCGTTTAAGGCAATCTGCCAGTACCCAGACGTTAAGTCAAACGTACTGAGGTACTGGGCAGCTCCCAACCGATCTATGAGCTTATCAGCTCTGGGGATGGGGTGGGCATCAGTCCTGGTGACTGAATTGAGCCCTCGGTAGTCCTCACAGAACCGGAGTTCTGGTGTGGCACCGGGTGCAGCAGCCTTTGGGACCAAGACCACTGGGCTGGCCCAAGGGCTGTTTGAGGGCTCAATCAGCCCTAGCGCTAACATCTTGGCGACCTCCTCCTTGATGCAAGCCTTGACCCTGTCAGTCACTCTGTAAATTTTGTGCTTCACAGGAGGACTGTCCTCAGTGTCAACATCATGGACACACCACTGAGTGACACCAGGGGTCAGGGAGAACAGAGCAGCAAACTGTCCCAACAGTTGGCGGCCGTCACTCTGCTGTTCAGGAGTCAGGGCGGGGAAGAGGGTTACACCGTCCAGTGAATCCATCATGTTCCTTGGCAGACAGGGGGTCAGGAAGAGGCTCAGTCTCCTCCTCCATTCCAGCATCTGTCGCTCGGAGCATGCCCACTTTGGACCTCTCCAAGTGGGGCCTTAAGGAGGTTCACATGCAGGACCCGCAAAGGGTTCCTTGGAGACTGCAAGTCCACCAGATAGGTGGCTTTACTCTTGCGCTCCACCACCTCAAACAGCCCAGTCCACTTATCCTGGAGCGTGCAAGGCTCCACTGGGGCCATGACCCACACTTTCTGGCCAGACTGAAACTCGATCAGAGTGGCATTCTGATCATACCACCGTTTCATTTGTTCCTGTCTGGCTTCTAGATTCGCTTGAGCGAGTTGCCTGAAGCACTTAGTCTGGTTCCTGAAGGCCAGCATGTAGCTATATACATCCTGGGGAGGTTTACTGGGAGCTTTCCCCCATCCTTCTTTGACCAGACTTCTAAGGGGTCCTCTTACAGGATGCCCATACAGGAGCTCAAAGGGACTGAACTGTAAGGACCTCTGCGGTACCTCCCTGTAAGCAAACAACAGGCATGGTAAGAGGACATCCCCCTTATGCCTCATGGGTTCACCAAGACCCATAATCATGACCTTCAGGGTCCGGTTGAGTCTCTCAACCAGCCCATTACCTTGGGGGTGGTAAGGAGTGGTGAACTTGTAGGTAACACTGCACTCCTGCCACAGAGACTTCATATACTTGGATGTGAAGTTGGTACCCCGGTCAGACACCACCTCTCTGGGGAACCCCACCGGGAGTAAATCCCCATCAACGCACGACCCACCACGGGGCCATCACAGTCCGGAGAGGGATGGCTTCCGGGTACTGGCATGGTCCACCAAGACCAGGAGGAACCTGTTGCCCATGGCTGTCTTGGGATCCAGAGGCCCCACAATGTCAATACCCACCCTCTCAAAGGGGGTGGTGACTACAGGGAAAGGTTGGAGAGGAGCCTTGTACTTCCTCCCACTCTTACCACTTGCCTGGCAAGTCTGGCAAGACCTACAATGTGTGTCAAAGTTCTTACGCATTTGGGGCCAGTAAAAGTGGGGGAAAAGCCTTTCAAAGGTCTTGTCTTGCCCCAAATGCCCTGCCAAAGGCACACCATGAGCCAGCCCCAGTAGGAAGGCTCTGAAGCGCTGGGGTACCACCAGCACATGGGCTGACCCAGGTTCAGCAACCTTAGGCTCACTATACAGGAGACAATTCTCCCAGTAAATCCAATGTGATCCAGATTGATAACCTGCTGCCTGGTTTGCAGCCTGCTGCGGCAAACCAACAAGAGAAGGGCATTTCTGCTGCTCCTGGCAGAATGACTCCCTGGAGGGGCCCTCTTCCTGCTGCCAATGGGTCAGCTCAGGGAGGTCCCCCAGTTCAGCCACTTGCTCCCCTGTAGGCTCTAGGGCATCCCCTCAAGGTTTGTTTACTCCTGGACCGTGGAAACTTCAGGCGCCGGTTTCCCGCGCCCTCCCTCTTCTCTTTCTGGCAGGCACCTGGGCCCCGTTTCAGGCTCCAGGTCCTCTTGAACGCCCTTACCGGCTGCCATAGACAAGTGGTCACACACGCCCACTCAGGCAGACCCAACATCTCCAAATGAGATTTACGCTCCCTTTTCTCCCAAGGAGAACTCTCCAAATCGTTGCCTAGCAGACAGTCAACAGGCATGGCTGGCCTCACAGCTACTTTCAAGATACCTGTGACCCCCCCCCCACACTCAAAGGGAACCTGTGCTACTTTGCAGGGCACTCTGAGTTGTCAGCTACAACTACTGGGTAGAATGTGTTGGGGACCACGTGCTCCTCAGACACTAGCCGACAACTGACAGCTGTCACACTGGCTCCAGTGTCTCTCAGAGCTTCCACACAATGGCCATTGATGGTCACCCACTTCCTGTACTTCTTAGTGTTATCAGGCAGGTGAGCTCTTGGGACCATCTCGACTCTTCCCCCAATGCTACACTAGCCAGCTCCCAGGGCGATGCACCAGTTGGTGCAGTGGTAATCATTTTGGGACACCTAGGGTCCCCCTGGAAGTGACCTACCTGACCACAACCAGAACATGCCCTGGGGCCCTTCTGAAAAGGCTTACCTCTAGGGACCCATGGCTTCTTTTCAGTGGGAGACTGGGAACCTTTCCCTTGGTTCCCTTAGGGATTACTTTGGGGCCCTTTTTGGAGCTCCTTCTGTTTACCCTTGTCCCCCCACTCTTCTGTTGGGGACCCTGCCCACCTTTGGCGGAGTCTCCCACACAATATTTTTGGATCCTGGTACTGACCCAGCGGTCCGCCTCCACAGCAAGCTTCCTGGGGTCAGTCAGCCTACTGTCAATCAAGTGCTGGCATAGCTCTGGAAAACAATTATCTGACAAGTGCTCCATGCACCCAAATCATAGAACCACTGAAAATAATTTACCTGGCTACCCTTCACCCATCCATCCAGTGCTCTGCAAAAATAGGCGAAATACTCCACCAAGTGCTTGACTCTAGCTTCTTACAAGCTCTCAACTTCTGCCTGTATAGCTCCAGGGTCAAACCATACCTCCTTATCAAGGCTTCCTTCATGGGGGCATAAGACATCTGATCCTCAGTGGGTAATGCTAGCAATGTGTTCCTCCCTTCAGAGACAAAGCGGCTCCACAACCCCGCTCCCCAGTCTCTCTCAGGGACTCTGTAGGACCTCATCGCTACCACATAGGCCTTAAACCACTGACCAATGTCTTCCTGCTTCACAAAATCCTTAATAACCTCCTTGGGGATGTATACCTTTCCTTCTCCAGGCACTGATGATGCTCTGCCACCATTGGGATTGGACTTTATACTGTTTGCTTTTAGATCCAGTTCCCTCAAACGTCTTTCATGCTCCAAGAGCATCTTTTCCTCTTCCAGGGCTAATTTCTCCCTCTGAAATGCCAATTCCCTATCCTTTTTCCCCAGCTTGAGCTTTGTGAGCTCCAATTCATGCTTCCTGCTTTTCTCCCTGTACTCCAGCCCCTTTGAAGAGACACTGCTGCCCCCCTCGGGAAGGTAACCTCCCCCCAGGCAGACCTAATAGCCTATCCTGCTGTCCATCTACATTCTCCACCTCCTCCATAGGCTGGTTGTCATGCTCGCTGGCATCCCTTGACTCCAACCAAGCCCTCAGCGCCTTTTGGAATTCCTACTTTCTGGAGAGGCCTCTTACAGAGATTTTAAACTTTTTGCAGATAGCTTTCAATTGTGGCACAGTGTAGGTTCCAACCCTATCCTCTTCAAACTCAATATCCACAGATGCAAGTGATGCTGGCTTTGACATGATGAAGATTGGCAGTTCTCAGTTGCAAGAAAAAAAAAGTCCCAAAGAAAAAAGTTCCACCAATTGTATGTGGTTGCGTGATGGTCTGCACTCTACTAGTACTGTACACCAATCACTGTATGTAAGACACAAATGCAAGTCCTCACCGCTGACCACCAATGTTAGAAATGGGGGTCTCTAGTGGGCAGAGGTAGGTACCTTTGTCCAAGTTGGAACCCTTCTTCCTAGTCCTGGTAAGGGGGATACACTTCTAAAATAACCCCTGCTCCCCCCTTGGTAGCTTGGCACGAGCACGCAGGCTTATCTCAGAGGCAGTGTGTACAGCATTTGTGAACACATACAGTAATACAGTGAAAACACTACAAATGGACAAATATCTAAACCAAACAAGACCAAAATGACAAAAATCCACTGTACATTAATAAAAATATGACTTTCAAATGGTAGAAATAGTTCAGTTCAAAGCAAATTGCAGATGCAACACTTTTCACACAAAGTTACTTGGATGCGTCACGCATACAAACAAAAAGGGTCGCAGGGAAGGTGATGCGTTGGTCCCTTACCCTCAGGGAAGGTGATGCGTCGGTTCGTTGCTCCGGGGGAGGTGATGCGTCGGTTCCTTACTGCTGCACAGGGGAGGTGATGCGTCAGTTCCTTACCGGAGAGGAGGTGATGCGTCGGTTTCTTACTGCGCGGGGAGATGATGCTTCAGTTTCTTACTGCGTCCCCCAACAATGCGACAGACCTGGCGCCTCGATGCGATGCAATGATCCGGCATGATGCGTGGATTCTTGCAGCCGCACAGCAGGGCTTGCGTCAGAATTGGTGCGGTGATCTCGGACTTTGGAGACTGGTGCACTTGATACGGCTTGGGGCGATTTCCCGAGCCACGGGCAGGCGCTGTGTCGGTTTCTTCGGCGATGCGTCTGAAACAAGTACGGTTGCATCGCGCTTCTCGTCATTGCATTGCTTTTCCAGCTCCCAACAGCAGGAACAACCCCCAGAGGCCCAGAACAGCTACAGCCACTTCTTAGCAGGTCAGAACTCCCAGCAAGGAAGTTCAGTGGAGCTGGGGGTGAATTCTTTGTGTCCCTGAGACTTCAGAACAGGAGGCAAGCTCTTCTTCAAGCCCTTGGAGATCTTCCTCAAGCAGGGGACACAGCAAATAAAGTCCTTTTCCCTTTCCTTGGCAGAAAGTAGCCCCTGCAGGCCATCCCCAGACAGCAAACAGCACAGGGGTAGTATTCCTCCTCAGTTTCTCCAGCTCTTCTCCTCTTCCTCTTGATTCCCAGAATCCTTTGTTCCCTGGAGGCAGTGAGGGTCTTTGCCGCGCCAGAACCAGTTCTCTCCTCTCCGGTTCAGCTTCCTGGCAGGAGGTGGAGACTGCATTGTCCTTGGCAGACCAGACCCATTCAGGTGTGAAAGAAATCTCCTCCCCCTACTCTGAAGGCAGCCCAGGTCTATTCAGCCCAGCCGTGACTCACCCTGGAAAGGCAGGACACACATCAACCCCTGAAGTGGCTGTCTGAACAGAATGCACATCCCCAGCCCCTGTCACTCCAAAGACAGACAGTCAATACACAACCTAGCAGAGGCACACTGAATGGTTAGGCAAGAAAATACCTACTTTCTAAAAGTGGTATTTTCAAACTTAGAATGTAAAAATCACCCTCACTAAATATGCATCTTAACATTCTGAGTTCAGGCATATCAAACTTTATTTTCCTATCTTGTTCCCTTGGCAGTAATACTCATAAGATGGTATGAGCAAACTCCCCATTCTATCTTATGGGGACCGATAGCCTTACAATAGTGAAAAACGAAATCAAATTGGCAGTATTTCACCATCAGGACATGCTACATACATCAGGGCATGTCCTACCTTTCACATACACTGCACCCTGCCCACAGGGGTACCTTGGGCCTACCTTAGGGGTGACTCACATGTAAGAAAAGGGAAGGTTAGGTCCTGGCAAGTGGGTGCACTTGCCAGGTCGACATTGCAGTACTAGACTGCACACAGGCACCACAATGGCAGGCCTGAGACCTTGTTGCAAGGCTGCTTGTGTAGGTGGCACGCTCAGTGCTGCAAGCCTACTAGCAGCATTTGGTTTACAGGCCCTGGGCACACACAGTGCACTGTACTAGGGACTTAACAGTAAACCAAATGAACCAATCATGGAAACACCAATCCATAACAACAATTGACAAAGGGGGCACTTGCACTTTGGCACTGAACAGCAGTGACAAAGTGCCTAAAGCATCTAGACCAGCAAAAACGAAGTGCAACACACAGCAAAATGACAGGAGGCAAAGGCAAAAATACAGGGGAAACTCACGCCAATGATGCCAGGTCTAACAGTGGTCATACATGGAATCTGTTGTGCTGCACTCCTCTCCCTACTGTGAAGAAATAGGTCATTCGAATGATAGCTCAATGAGTTAAATGTTTTAGTGTAGGCCGTCCTCCTCTCAATGCAAGGGAGAAGCCAGAAAATGAAAATACCCCCCACTTGAATCATTCCTCTGTTCACACTGATTGTACAATTATTCAAACCCCATCCATGTTAGAAGAGTTCCTTTCCCTTATTCATCTTCCTTCTATTCAACCTTTCACACTTCTATCTATTCATCCATTTATTTTCCCATTTCCATTCGTTCAGTCATCTATCCATCAATATATTCATGTAGCCAACCATTTGTGCTTTCACACTTCATCAGTCTTTCCTTTTTCCCTTCCCTTCCCTTTCTTTTCAAGTTTTCTTCTTTCCTTATACCCACCCTTTCTCCTCCTGTTCCTTCGTTCCTCTTTCTATCTACCCATATTTTGTCTTGAATCCTTTTCTTTCTTATCTTTCTTGTGCTCACTTTCTCTGTTTGGCCCCCTCTCGGTGTCACAAGTTCCATTTAAGTGCCATTAATATACCTGTAGTTGCTTATTAAATATGCTGCTGAGAGTCCTGGCTGTTCTGTGGGACCTTTGTTATAGCACCCTGCAACTTTACCAACTCCTTTTATAGAGCTACAGTGGTTTCTTCAATGCCACATAATAAATATAGCTTTTAGCAGCACCACTTCTGTTGATGCCAGTTTCAACGATGTCACTTCTGGTGGCATCACAGAGGTCAAAGTTCATGCCTTAAAGCTCAGCCCCTCCCCCATCGCATGGTCCTGTGATCTTGGTGGTAATTGTTCGTAGCAATTGACGGTCTGAGCTAGGTATTTTGGGCCTCTTAACTTCTCCAATTAATTTTTGGATACTTATTCTAATTTGTTGTGCTTTTAATATATAAGTTATAAAGTGCAAGAAAAATTATCCTGCGTACTACGTGCAGTTTGAGAGACCAAAGATCTACCACTCATTTCTGAGCTGTTTTATACCTCATAGTTTTTGGCATGCTTGAGTTCCCAGAAGAGCGGATATAAATCATAGGGACAGAATGTTTACATCAAAGTATATCTGTACGTCAAGAAGAAAACATACAGCGAAAGAATGTCAGGGGTTTTCTAGAGAGCGTGTACATACAAGTCTATGAAGAAGAGGCAGGTGGCACTAGCACTTATTTTGATAAGACCTGCTTTGCACAATACTTGGTTCTCTTGAAAAGCCTGAGGGTTCATGCAGAGAGTGTCTCAATAATGGAATCCACTTGTCTTTATTAGAAGTGTAAAGTCAAAGTGATGTGCCCTCTAGGGCACTGAAGAAAGCCCTAATCGTAATTCTTTCTGGAAATGCTCATTCGTGACAAGCTATCTTTTTAGACCTGTGGTTTGTTGTTGTTATGTCCTATTCCTCTAATATGTTGATATTGTTATGGGATCTTGTGTTGCTGTATTATTATATTGTTCAGCTGTGTTGCTTTGATGTCCATTCGTTTTTTTCTGTTGTTTTAGTTCTGTTGCTGTAGTAGTGCATGTTGTGTTTTGTAAAATGCCTATTACTGATTGAAAGAATATCATAATACAATAAGGAGTTCATATTCTGCTATAGTACATTGGAGTCTGCAATCCCTGTATAACCCCTCTCCCCCTAATTCCCGTATTACAGGTGAGTTGTGATGTCGCTAGTCACCTTTAATAAATAATGGAACTGCTCAACTGTAATAAATCATTACAGTTGAGCTGTGCTATCAAAATGCCTGCTGCCAAGGTGAATGGCGGGTCACAGGACATCATTACAGATGCAAGTTAAACAACGAAAACAAGAACTGGCTTGTCAGTCTTTTCATCTGTTTTTGAAAACATTATTAATGATTAGCAAAAAGGAGATATTTATGGCAGCATGCTTATTTTGCTGCACAATATAGCAAATATAGATTTTCTCTGCATGTTTCTACACATTCTTAGCTACAGCATTGTTTTAGTCTAACTTATATTGAACTGATTCTAATATATTTTTGCAAAAAATTACTAACTGCCTTTCAGTGTGTTTCATTTTGCACCACAGATTCTACTTTTATTCTTCATGTCCACAACCATACTATCTCTTTTGTATGAAACAGCAGGACACCAAGGAATTGAGAGGTCATGACCACATATTATAAGGAATACAATAATCTTTGCTGTATGTTAAAAGGTTATTACAAGTCACCTTGGAGTCACAAGAACTTAGAAAGGACCTCAGCATTTGGCCTCATTTTTCTATATGGTGAGGGAACTCCTCGTAACTTGTAATCCTTATAATTTGGGCAGGGAGTACTTTATTCCATAAATCATATTGATTTTAAATGGAAAACACATTGTAAATGTGAGGAAATGCCTCTTTTTGCATGATCAGCCCTAAAGTTTTGGACTGATGCTGCTGTTTTTTTGACTCAGAGTGCACCGAGGCCTCTTAACCAGACCTCAGTGTTAGTGCTCTGACTCTTAAAAAATAAATGTTTGAAACTTGGCTTATACCTAATTGGCATAGGATAATTTACTTATAAGTCCCTAGTATATAGTACCAGGGGTACCCTTGGGCTGAAAGTTAAAATGTCACCCAGAGACTTCAGCTCTGGTTGTGCCCCCGATTGTGATAAAGTAAAACATGTCTTCCAGCCTGTGACTGCAGCCTGGAAGAGAAGTTTTAAACTGCTAACTCGATTTTGCCATTTAAACTAACAGCAAAGCTCAACCATCCCTTTTTAATGTATATTAGTCACCCCTAAGGTAGGCCTTGTGAGTCCCGAGGCCGGGTGTAGTATTATAAAAAACAGAACATGCATTTTATATGATCTTATTTGCAGAGTTTTATATAGCGCTGGCTAGACCTGGAGGTATCAGAGCGCTTTACATGAGGATCAGCGGGTTACAGGATACGAAAATTACATCAGTTACAGTTGCAGTTACAAGTATAGGCATAGGAGAAAAACATGAGATTACACAATAATATAAGTTATTAGCGCGTAGCATAACCAAGACACACGTCTTATGGGGAATGGAAGGTAGGGGGGGAAAAGGTAAACGGGGGAGAGGAATGGAGATAGAGTCAGGTAGACAGGAAGGGGTAAAGTACTTCAAGGGGAACAAAGCAGTCAAAGAGAAAGACAGATAAAACCGTGAAGAACCGTGATAAACAATGTCCGATGTCCGGCTGGGTAGGTGACGGCCGAGGGGGTGAACCAGAGCCAGACGCCTCTATAGCTGCATAGGACAGCTCCACCGGGCAACGGCCAAGGGTACTCAGGCTTTGCGGTAAGTACAAACAGTTTTGGTTTCTGCCCATGGGGCATCGTCATAGTTCATCGAAGGCAATGGTCCCGGTGTTACTGGGAAACGCCGTCCGCCTCATCCTCCAGCGCGCGCCATGATAGGAGAGGTGGAAGAGACAGCTCCTAAATCTTCAGATCATCCCCATTCCCCGAAGCAGTAGTTAGTGTTGGGCAATTGTCCAGGAACACAGTGGTAGGGGGGCCATGGGCACCTCAGGGTCGAAAAGTGATGCTCGGAGAGTGGTAGGCCACCAAATAGAGCCTTATAGCCTCAACCAGGAAACCGGGGTCTCCAAGCTCCCGAAGGACATAGGGAGAGATCGCTGGCGGCAGTGAAGGAAGGTTCCCTGGCGGTGGATTTTATGGAATCAACTTTCTTAGAGGGGTGTTATTGAGTGCAGAGGGACGGTGCACAGCCACTGCCAATGACTACATACCTCCCAGCTGCGGGCTCAGACCCCGATAAAGGTCCGGTCTCATGGGAATCTGCAGGTCGGGCTCGTGTGCCCGTGTTTGATCTGGCTTCCCCATTTTGGGCACCGAAGGCTCTTGATACACCCCCCAAAGCAGCTGCCCAAGTGACCGCCACCACACCCAATGCCAGGCGTCATGATCTCGCCGCGCTATTCTTCCAGCTTCTATGCTCGTTGTGAGGTCTACAGGGGGCACACAAGCAGCGAACAGGCCTTCTGTGTTATTTATGCCAGCTCCTCCATGCGTCTGCGCCCTCCCCTGTGTTTTAGCAATGAAGATTGTCCCAGTTCTGTCTACTTCTGGCTATTCGGGCGGACTGATTGTGCCACCGCAGTACTCGGTCAGTGTGCCTCTATTTTAGACCCACGCCTCTCCTCTGCTTTCCGATCGCTCACGGCATGGGGCCGATTCAAAGGCCTTAATCCACACAGCCGCCCGGTTCACTCTTGCAGCGTTCCTTGAGCCGGAGGGCCCAGCGGGAGCTTCAATCAGCTGGCGGTCTTAAGTTTTCACCCCCCGCCCTCAGGCCCGCAGCTCAGGTCACAGCCCAGGCCGCTCCTTACTCACTCGGAGGCCTCGCAATTGGCTCTACTGCACAGGTCTGCTCCACTCCTCTGGGCCATTCTGTGAGCAGATTTCTGGTTGCCGATTCGGAACTCGGCAAACGCTCCTCACCGTCGGCGCAGCGGTCAACACCCTCGACGGCCCCATCCTAGCAGTTGTCTTGGCTCGCCTCCACTTCACGGTCCGGATGTGCCCACGTAATCGCAGCCAGGCCGCGACCTCGCCCAGATCTGCTTCGTCGTTACTTCGCGGTTCGGCGGGCAAAAAGCTTCCAGAAACGTTTTTCTAGCTCTGCTGCATAGCGCGATCAAAAGCACATCGGTGTAATAATTCTCCTCAGTCTCTGACCGGATTTCTTTAGGATGGGTGTGATCTGAAAGTAAAAACACCAAATTCTCCTTATTACTGTGTGAGAGGCCAGTAGCCCCATTGACAAGTACAGGTTACACACTGACAACTCAGTTGTGCTAACTTCCGAATGGGACTACTAAATTTGGTACTTCAAAGTATCAAATTAATTGTTGCGTTAAACCCACCTTGATGTCCAAGTCGAATTTAATGTAACGTTTGAGAATATGCAACTTTTAGAAAGTTGCTAATCTGTTGGCCAATCCTTCCAGCGACCATTGGCAGGTGCTGGTCACAGGACAGCTTTCTGCCCTCCGGGCGAGAGCTGTGAATGATGGCCAGGAGCAGGAACAATCAAGGCCTGCTGCTGTAAGAGGTGCTATTTCTTTCTGGCAGGAAGCTACACAGTGTGAGTCCAAAAGGTGAGCTTCAAAGGGAAAACTGCCTTTAAAGGGCAAATGGTGACCACACATGAGAGGGGCTGCTCTTTTTTTCGAGTAGATAGGCCAGCGTCAGGGACAGAGATGAGAAGCCAGTTGTCAAACTGGTTTTACAGTGGGCGTGTAGCCCTCAGGTAGTCACACCTCTAGGATGCGCTATCAAGCTCCACACACCGAGAGAAGGGTCCCACCATCTTGGAAGTGGGAAGAATAGTTCACTCTAGGATAGCTAGATGCCACACATTGCATTGATAACAAGGACAACCCTATCTGCTTATGTGGACCAGGGTAGGTATGTATTAATGTAACAATTGTCCAGTGGGACTCATTTAAAAATGGTACCTTTGTATGTGTCTTACAGGGAACCCAGAATTACTCATACTTATTCATCGGACCAAAATTAACTACAAAGAAGACGAAGCACAGAACTGGTATAGTTTGCATCTTGTAAGGTTTTGACTCCAATCAAGTGTAACAATCAACAAAATAAGTTATCATAGTGCACTCGACGCAGTACTCCGATGGTGATTATATTTACAAAGTACATGTATACTTCCCTATGGTTGTATGCATTCATTGATAAAATCCAAAACAGGGTCTGCATATGTCAGTGTGGAATTCCTTGAAGTTAAATTACACGATCACATGTAACAGTCAAGGGGGGGGGGGTCATAGACATTTCAACCTCATGTGGCTGTTAGGGTCTGTTCAGGACATAGTCATCTGACTACCAGGCCTACACGTAAGAGTGACAGAAATAAAAATATTTCTAAGTCCTGTGCTTTTACATACTGTATACTTCCATTAACCAATCAATGAGTAACTCACCACCTAATAGTGAGATCACTTGTGTGACAGGAAGAACTACCTGGACTTCAACCTTCAACCTATGTATAATAAAAGTAAATTAAAGTCATCATCCAACTTCATCCCAACTCAGTGCCCAAATATACGTTGGTGGTTTACGAACCCACAAAAAAGACTGTGCACCAACAGTGTGCACACAAGGTGTCTCAATCAAAAATAATGAGACAAAGGGATCTTGA
Source organism: Calotriton arnoldi (assembly GCA_963921515.1). Classification (NCBI taxonomy): domain Eukaryota; kingdom Metazoa; phylum Chordata; class Amphibia; order Caudata; family Salamandridae; genus Calotriton; species Calotriton arnoldi. Next base: position 2,344,402 of record CAWUFW010001691.1, on the reverse strand, counting down.
GTGATGAAGGCACATCATGTCACAACAATACAAAGTGAAACTCCTCCTCTTATATGTAAATTGCCAATACCGTTACTATATTTTTGGTGAGAGGTCCAACACAACTCAGTATATGCTCATATGTTAGTTATTTAAGAGCGTAACTACTTTATGTTTAAAAAGGAATACTATTTTCAAGTCAAAGGTGTAGACATGGAGACATTGTTTTGCTCCGGATTTGACTAATTTGCATGTAGGTGAATTTGAGCATAATGTGCTCAATAATATTAACAACCCCTACTTGACCAATATCAACATCTGGAAGTGCTACATTTACAAAGTCTTTCTTCTCTGGTGTGGAAGTGTGCCTGACCTCAAAAATGTTTACTTGGTTAAATAAACAAAGTCAAGATTTATATTTTACTGTGAGCTACGGCATTATAGAAATTAACTATTTGGTTCTCATGGTAAGACAGAGAAACAGTATTCTGTACACTACTTTAATACAAATTCCCTGCTGAGATATAAGCCATCATCCTCGGGCCTTGAAAGACAATTTACTATGTGGCCAATTCTTACGCCGATGACATAGTTGCCATCTCAAGGAAGACTACTTCAAAGAGGTGGAAGTACTTAGATCAAAACTTCTACAAAGGGGTATCTGAGGAAAATCATCTCCAGAGCCATGAAGAGTGATCAGTTTTGTTCCAGGGAAAGTTTGTTGACCCCTAGACAGAGAGAGGAATCCAATGATAGAGTGGTGAGGGTGAGCACATTCTCTCCCATCAGTAATAAAATCAAGAATATCATTAGGAACCACAAGCCTCTAATTCAAGAAATATGTGAAGAACCTCCCTTGTTTGCTTTTTAGCAGAACAAAAATGTTAGGTACTATGTCGTAAGGGTCAATAGAGAAACTACTGTGAAAAGTGTCTTTACAGCACTATGGGGCTTAACTTATGTCCTATGCGACTACAAATATGGTGGATGCACTACCTGCAAATTTACTTATGACACTAAAGCTTTTACAATCAATAATAGAATTTTCACTTTACAATCCTTTGCGAATTGCAATACTCGTAATGTTGTATATGTCAGTATATGCCCCTGTATGAAAATATATGTGGGACAGACAACACAAATGGTGAAACAGCGTATAGCCCAACACAGAAGCCGGATCAAATGCAAAGTGGAAGGAGCCCTTCTGGTAAGACATTTTGAGGATTTTGTCTTAGGGTTCCCTCCAAGACACATATGAAGTTACGATTTTTTAATGAGTCCCACGGGACAATTATTATATTAATACACATTGCAGGAATTCATCCGGCTGGAGGGGACTTGGTAGCCCATTGGATAGTAACCGCTTCATCCCCGAGGGCACATTCTGGTCTTAAATATGGCACCCCTGGCACCCACACTGAAGATCACATCTAGACTGGAGAGAGGACCAAAGAAGGACTGCTCTGCTGTTCCTTGGGCCTGGCAAGAGAAGTTGCACCACCCACTGGACTGCACCTGCTGATCCTTGGCTAGCAAAGAGAGGACTGTGGTGCCTGGCTTGTGGAAAAGTTGATCCCGAGCCCCATTCAGAAGAGGTGAACTCCGAGCGTCAGTTGACTTGCTGTTGCAGCACCAGGGCTACAAAAGCTGAAGAAGCCCATTCTGGCCAGTCAGTAGCCACAATCAATGAGCAGCCCAGATGACCTTTCTCAACACTCAAAAGTTACATCCGAGTCTGTCGGACCTGGAAGTGATGTCAGAGTGTAGTTTGGTTGCCCAAGTCAAACACTAGCCTTTGCAAAAGGGTACCATTGGTTTACTTGTGGCCGGAGACGTGTATCCCCGTGCCAACTGGGCTTTTGCGGGATCAAAGAGGACTTCAAGAGACAATGACCACTGTGGCCAAAGTTACCCCATCGGACCCTGGACCGAAGAGTAGCCCCAAGAAGACGCTTGTTGACCGCACAGCGTCCTCAGCATTTTACAGCATCTTCAGCATCCTGTATCTCTTGCATTAGGACCCCCTCTATTGAGGTCTCTGGTGTTTCACCCATTTTAAAGACTCAAGAAATTCACCAATGTAAATTCACTTAAGGCCAAAAATACTCAGCTGTATGGCCACTTGAAACGTTGCTTTTCATGCACCTTCTGTAGTTATTTTCCAGGGCAGGTAGGTGTGCGGAGAGTCGTGAAGGTTATAATTCTGAGAGCCAGCAGTACTCTCTGCAAGCAGCCTTCAGCCTTCTTTCACAAAGAAAACTGCCAGTCATTTGCTCATTTTTGAGATCCTAGAAGGGCCAGAAGCTCATCCTCAAATAACATGTTGTATAAAATCCTTTGTTTTCTTTTTTACCATTAGTAATTTTGCCTCTGTTAGCTTTATTAATCATGTATGAAAAGTTTCAACGGATCTAACATACTTTTAAAGCAATTTTGCCTTGTATTTCTTTTGTCTATATTCCATAGGGGAAAATACCTTGTTTCCCAAAGTTTCACTGCGATTGACATTAAAATACCATCCATGCTGGTAAAATACTGTCCAGGTACCACTAATGCTTCAACCCACCCATCCATTTCAGCCATGCAACCAGGCAACAATCCAAAATTAAAAAGTGGGTATGTGGGGTGGATAATTAACATAGTCCATGCATAATGATTCCACATGAAGTGATGTCACAGGAATGTGGGGAGGAGATGTGGCCTAGTGATCAGAGCTGCTAACTTTGGAATTGGGGAGCCAGGTTTCAGTGCTAGCATCGGCTCAACATCCTGTGATTCTGAGCAAATCACTTATTCTCCCCATGCCTAAAACAAAAAAATGACCTCGTGTAACGTAATCTTGTGTTCGTATAAAGCACTACATTGCCCTATGGTAGAGTTTGTACTATATAAAACTGTAACAAACAAAAGAAACCCTGACAAAACTCTCATTCGTATGATATTATCTTATTTATGAAATATACAAATCTTGCTATATATGTTAAATATTACTGTAAACATATATAAAATGTATGCATGCATATCTATACCACACATTCACTCCATCTACTTGTATGTCTGTGAAAGCATTAACAAGTAACATTAAAAATAACAGAATGAATGAGATTTGTGCTCATGATCTGTTTTTATTAGCACACTGAAGGGGCCTTACTGTACAAGTGCTAACCAAAACAAACAAACACATTGACACAAATAAAAATGCACAAACATCACAGATTTCATTATACTTTGGTAAATCAAAGGCATTTTTTAAACAAATAAAAGGGTAATGCCTAGATTACTTATCGCTAATTCTCGTTACTCGGTTTACATATTCCTCATCCCATTACTTACTAATAGTAATTATGGTGAGAGGAACTGACCAAGGTCGCCCCATCCAGGCACCTCTTTTTGCCTTTTATTAATTAACTCCGCCCCCTTAAATGTGAGACAGACTTAGCACTCCTCTCGATATAACAAGGCTCCACAAACACTTCAAAATAAAAAAGCGAGGCAGGGAACATAAATAATGGGATGAGGAATATGGAATCGGGGTAATGAAGATTACCGGTAAGTAATCTAGGCCCTACCTCCTCATCTATTACTCGTCGCATTCTGTTACTTATTACAGGAATGCCAAAGCATGAGAAACAGTTAACAGAATTCAAGCAATAATTTGAATAAATCAAAACATACATGAATCTTCCAAACAAGAAAATATGTAGCACTATATTGTTTTAGATGTTAGAACGACAGTACCGAATTCTGATACTGACCCCTGAGGTAAATCCAATCTGTAATGATAAACAAAAGTAGATTGAGATGCCCAGGTTGCTGTGACACATATCAGAGATGGAAACACTTTACGATTCTGAGAGAGGCAGCCATCTACCTAGTTGAATTGACCTGAAGAGAACCATGTGGCTCAACATTAGCTTTTCTGTAAGAAAGAGAGTACCTCCTTAATCCAATGGAATTACATGGAAAAAGAAGATTTTTACCCTCCGTTGGCCTTGCTGAAATTATCAAAAAAGGAGTCACTCTTTTAAATTCAGCCAACCTGGATAAATAAATCTTGACTGCTCTTACCACAGAGATTCAAAGTTAGAAGATGGGAGAACAATTTCCTGTGATTTGTGAAAGATGGAATTTGCTTTAGGAATAAATGCCAGACGCGTTTTAAAAGAAAACTGTTCTCAAATATCTTTTAAATTACAACTCAAAGCAGATAGGTCACCCAATCTTCTAGCAGTGACTAGCGCTACCAAAAATAAAAAGCCTTAAAAGTCAAAAATGTCAGGGAGGGTTCTGCCAAGGATTTGAAGGGAGGATCTGGCAGTGTTTGCAAAACCAGTATAAGAACCCAAGTTGGAAAGGTAATTCGTACTTTAGGTCTCAAGAGGTCAGCAGCCTTAAAGAGCCTTGTTACCCAATTTGCAGCCTCAGCCAGAGAACCTCAAGGAGGTCTGAATGCCTTTATTGCTGTCCACTGAACCTTCATTGTAGCTTTGGACCAACCTTTGTCAAAACCATCTTGTAAAAATTGCAAAAATAATTCAGAGGATCAAAGAACAGGAGAAAGGCCATTATCTTTTCATCATCTAGAAAAAGGGGCCGCATTATGTGCATATTCCTTCAGAGTAGAAACTCTCCTAGATGCCTGAATGGATTCTGCTATAGAAATAGAAAGCCCTTCTAATCCCCTTCTTCTCAATCTGCAAGCCATTAATCTCAATCGCTATAGAAAAGGAAGGGGGAACAGAGGAGGAAGAAGAAGAGGACTCCGAGAGTGAGGTAGGAATCAAACCTGGGACACCAACATTTCTTTCAGCAGTGGAAACCAGTGTCCCAGAGACCAGAATGGATATACCCTAATCACCTCCACCCCCTCTCTCTAGACAGAAGACGAGGGATTAGGGAACTTGGAGGCACATGCATACAAAAGTTCCCTCGGCCTATGGCATCTCAATGCATCCACATCTGTCGCTTACAGATCCCCAAACCTTGGGAAAAAAACAAGAAGAAGGGCATTGTGGAAATCTGCAAATAAATCTCTCCTGTGATTGCCAAAACTCTGACACATTGTCTGAAATATCTTCCTCATGATCCTTAAATTCTGAAAGGAAGGAAACACTCTCACAACATTTGTCTGCTGTTCTGTTGTCTTTCACAGAGGTTTTTTGCCCACAATATGAATCACCTTAAAGATGGTAGGTTCTTCTCTGCCCAGTTTATTATCTTTACAACCAAACAATTCAGGAAAGGAGATCCTGTTCCAAACTGCCTGTTTAGGTATGACATTCCTACTGTATTGTCTGTTCTCACCACCACATTCTGTTGAAAAATACAGGATTGGAATCTTTGTAGAGCCTTTCAAATTTCTTGGTGTTCTCTCCAATTCAAAGAATAGATTTCTTTGTGAGGCCGCCAAAGACTCTATGCTGAGGTGGGGGTTCAACACTGCTCCCCAACCCCTGACTGAGGAACTCCTCTTTCGAAATTAAGAAGCTCAATCCACCAGAGGAGGTGATCTATCAAAGTTTGTATCACTGGAATAGAGAGGTTGAATCTGTTAGAGACTGGATTCCAATGTTGCATAATATGGAACATCAAAGTGTTCAGATGTTGATGACCCTATGGACCACAAACAGAGAAGTTGCCTGGAAACAATAAAAGACAACAAAGCAATCTCAGTGTCTTAGAAAAAGAGATATCAATACATAATGTAGCTCAAAAGGCACTGAATTGAAGATTACCATGTCACCCTGAACACCGAGAAATTCTCTCGCTGATGCCTGATCCATACTTAAGAGAGCAAACAGTCTCTGGACCAACTTGATCCTTCTTTTCATAGGAATACAAACAACACCTATGTCTGATTGAAACCAGACTCCTATGTAAATCAGGCTATGTGAGGGGTCCAGATTTGATTACTTCAGGCAAAAAGTCTGCACCACTGGTGAAATGTCCAGGTGTAATATCTGAGGAGAATTGGAGACTCTGAGGGGATTGTCTAGATAGGGATGCATTTGTATGTTTCTCTTGTGGAGAATGGCAACCACTGGAACTAACACTTTGGTGAACACCTGTGCTAGAGTGGGAATCAATTTAAATAAAACTCTGATTTATCCTCCCAAGCACACAGGGCTAATCCCCGCTTCCTCGTGCTCTGGCCCAAAAGGTTGATGGACCTTGGCTGTGGTTGAGAAGATTAGGAGCAAATCATCACATACATATTAATCCCAAATTCTATATAAATTCAGTCAATAATGTGAGTTATTTAAGATTTTTAAGGGTTTTATTTTTTCAAAGTTTAGCAATCCATCTTTATTCAAAATCATGAGTTTTATTTGTATTAGTTTCAAATAATCAATCCTTTACAGAATTGGTAGAGAAATAATGGTTAATTCAATCAAATACAATGCATTTAAGTGTGTTCCGTAAAGGAACAAAGGGGCTCATTACGATGGCGGGCGGAAGCACAACCGCCGTGCTGGCGGATGCAAAAACCACCAGTTACCGCCGGCACGCAGCAGTCCACACGCCCGTCCAATTACGATGCGAAAAGTAGGCCAAACACCGCCGGCAAGCCAGCAACACCGTCCGCCATCAAAGTGCGCCCGTACACGTAGCGGCGCAGCCCAACTGACACACACCGTCCGACGAAACACGTCCCGCCCGGCGTATAAATTACGATGCCGCAAACAAACGGCTCCCACGGCTAAGAGACACCGCACGTGAAAGAGAGGCGGTAACACGGACGCAGAGCACGGACAACGAAGAAGCGGCACCCCGAGCATGAATCCAGCACTGCAGGCCCTTCCCATGCTTCTGCTAATGCACCACCAAGGACGCAACGTACCGCGGAGACGCAGGTAGGCACACACACAACAAGTGCACGCAAACAGCGCACACAGTGCAAGGGCGGAAAAAGCGGACAACCCCCCACCAGCGCGTGTACACTACACATCCACCATTGCATCCACATATGACACACAGGCCAAATCCTAACATCGCGGAACACATGTGTACACACCACCTGGGACTAGGAACCAACCACCCCGTCACGGCCCCAAAGCGGCGATGACGCCGCCACACATGTGCACAACGCAGAGGCCAACCGCAGCGCCATGCATGCGTCGCACACAGACACAGGGACACAACCAAGCAGCACACACATCAGCCCCACCCCGAACACACATGACACGTGACAGGCCTGCCACAGACATGTCCCCAACGCCCAAATCACGGACAACACCCAACGCCACACAACCGACGCACACATGTCAGTGAAGTCACGCAACAGCAGGACACACCCCAGTGTAACAAACATGGCGTAGCACACAGCGGCGGCAACACCAACTAGGAGAAGCAGGGCCCCTTCGGGAAGAGGAACGCCAGTACCACACTGAAAAACCCATACCACCCTGCACATATGAACAAGACATATAAAACGGAACACCAAAGAGCACGGGGACCGACAACAGGTGGCCCAAGAATAACATTCACACACAAGGCCCAACGCAGAGCGGAAAGGCAGCCTGCCGCCCACACAAGGGAGAGCAGACAGCACTGAATGACCTTCCATTCCAACTCCGAAACCACAGCCCTACGACAGAAGCCGGTGAATACAGCCATTGTCCAAGAATAGACCAACACAGGCATGCCGAGGAGACCGACCACAGGGCAGATAGCGCATATCACAGAAGCACACAACGGACGGGGAAGAAAGAAGAAAACACTCCCCCATGTCGGCCACATGCAAGTTAATTGGAAGGAGTCACACATCACTGACCTTGAACTGTCTGAGAAGCATGTGGGAAGAGGGCCCGTGTCCTCCAAACAAGCAAACAGAACACAAGTCCTGTCTCCCTACGACTACACAGAGCTCACAGCAACCTCGGAGCGTGCACATTGCAGACTGCACACACAGCCGGAGCACGCCACCACAACGCACCGCTGCGAAATGGCAACCGCAACACACCTACCCAACTACGCCGAACAGCTCAAGCTGTACAAAACCAACCTGTTACATACATTGGGATGTGATCTCCTGTCCCTGCTGAACGTAAGTTACCGACTGACTTACCACATCACATTGTTCAGCTGCGTCATGCCCGTCTTCTACTGTCGGAGGTGTCCCTACCAGCATCCCGTCGAGATATGCCTCTCCAACCCGGCATGTCTGAAGGCGGACCTGCTACCACTACTCCTCCCTCTGGACGCACACGACAGGGCCTGCTCTGCCTATGGGGGCATGGCGTATGTGGCCAACATCGCACCCGCACTGAAATGGGACCACTGTGCCTCCACACGACGGATCATCGAGAACAGCTACATCGAATGTCACCCAGCATGCCCCATCATGGTCCTCCAAGGGACAACTTACGAACAACACCTTGACAGCCACCATCCGCTACATTGGCTGGCAAACATGTACACCACCAATGACATGGAAGCCCTGCTGGACGGCATCGCATACCTGACAACCTGTAAATACGTCGGACCACAACGCAGGTTCCCCGAGTGACCTATGATGTCCAACCCCGCACCCATGCTTAGCTTCCGCACGGACTGGCCAGTCACCACCACAACAGCCATACCAAACGACCGGCAACTGTAACCACACCATCAACGACATCGCCATGACATCGGATATGACCGGGACATGCACACTGTTCCCCATCACATCCAGGAACACCGCATGCATCGTGGGAGGCAGTGGCATGGGCTCTGTGTATCGCACCCACATGGACGGAACTGCACGAACAACCAGGACACGACATGGATCCAGCGCACATGGACACACACACCGCTCAGTGGACATGAATAGGTCGCCTGGAGTCTGTGGGTGCTGCACCCCTCCCACCCCCGCCCCGGGAATCCCATACCAGGACCTATGCATGGACGACAAGTGCATACAACAACAACACGACCCCAGTGACTGTGACATGTCCAGTAACCACCACAGTGCAACAACAAGTGGCACGCCGCTGCATGCACGCAAGCACATGCCCTGATGTCATCTCACATGCACGCGTGCATGAGGAACAACCGCAGCAAACCTGTCACATGGAACTGAGATGGACTGTGCCCATGATGCCAAGCGGTCTGGTAGGCTACATGTATACCGTCTGTGTCAAAGTCCGCAGCTCCGCAGCTATACGTAAATGTACATTAGCACAGCCTTGGCCAAGCAGATGTCACTCTGAAGCCCACATCCCACATGCAACAGCCAATCACATGTAACCCCACACCCTATCCCATTTGCAATCATGCTCAGTATATCCTCAACATGTATTCCGCTGCCAGTAGTGTCCACTATACTGCATCACAGAGGACAGAAGACTCAATATAATGTTTGAAACCAAAACTGTCTCCGCTGACTCATTTCACATGTACGAATGAGAGAGGATGAGAGTATGTGAAGTACACGGCAGTCGTGACATGACCATGTAGTCCACTGGTATTGGATGTCAACGCAAATGAGTAGCACAACTGTGGAAGACACACATGTGTCGTGTGAAGTCGTATGGACGCAGGGCACAGGTGGGTGGGTGTGACGGGTAGATGCGCACATGCCAAGTTGGAGCACGCCGTGTTGGGAGGGGTCATGAACAGTACACCACCGCTTCCCTGGGCATTGTGAGAGGACACCTGTCGGGGGGGGGAGTGAACACGTGTGTGCACAGCAGCCGGGCACACGTACATAGCGGTACCAGGCGCACCTCAGCCCACCCTCTGTGGACAAGCTGGATCCTGTTGTGCGCCCGCCATGCCCCTTGACAAGGCACACACAGCCCCAGTCGACCAGGTGTAACCCCAACATAGTCAATCCGCACAGGCGATACAGGGCACGGGATGGCAGTGGAGCATGGTGTGTGAGAGGTCTCCTCGCGCTCCTCCTGGTCATATCACGCAGGCAATAGAACCTCAACGTCTAGCATGGCAAAAAGTCAAATGGAAGTGTAGGGGGGACGCACCACAGCACGAGCAGCACTGACGTCACGGGAGGTGGCTCGCACCAACCCATCCATTGCCCATCATACCAACCACGCCACATGCCATTGCGACTAAGTGCAAGCGCGTGCGCCACCACCCCCGAGCCCTCCCCAGAGAGGCCAAAGAGTGAATGTGTGGGCCATCAGCCACAGACGGACGCGGCATGGCTGCAAGGGCAGCCACAGCCACTGGGTGTCGCAGGTGGCGGATCCGGAAGGCGAAGACTGTGATGCATAGTCCATGCAGGCCGGGTCTCCATTTGGGGCACCACGCAGGTGGACGGCGTCCCGCCACACATCATACCCTGAGACAGCCCACTCGTGCAACTGGACCCACACATACACTCCTTGCCCTCTCTGGTGCGAGCTTGGGGCTGCCTGTGCAAGCGCTAGCCTCGCAGGTGAGCATGCATATTGGGGGGCGAGGGGAGGACATGAGGGCTGGGGCGAAGATGACTATATCACTGTCAGTTAGTACAAGGGATGACCCAGATGTGGAAAGGAAGAGACGTGTTCCGTGTGTACTGCAACTAGTCGCCAATCCAACTACCCCCCATGTCCGGAATGTAAGCCCGCACCTAGGCTCGCCCATCCGCCACATCGAACATACCACCAGCACGACAACCTTCCCATTCGAAACACTGACTGGGGGTGGCGACCAGTGAACAATCATGTGTAGCCTACCCACGCGTAAATGTGGGCCCTCCATGATCCATGTCACCTGCGGCAAAGACATGACATGCGCAATGAGGGAAGTGAGGAGAGCTGTCCGCCCCACGCACAGACGGTGCATCAGCTCCACAGACCCAGCAGCGAGTCCAGCAGGGGTCACATGTGCAGGGGCAGCTGTGCCTGGTGTGAAGGCACATGCATATAGACAGCACATCGACCAATGTGTAGTCTGCCCACATCCACAGTCCATCATCATGCGGACATAGGAATTGAACACAGGGCAACACATCTTAGTTGGTGCACCCACCGTGACCTACAATGCGCAATCATCGACGTACCCGCCCTGTGCATGGCCCCCCACCCAACGGAGGCACATCCAGTGCCACCATCCCACACACACAAGCCTTCCACGGAACATGCTGTGTCCAATGGTCAGTACAGAGTCAGCGCCCATCTGGTGGATCCTGAACAGGAGACACATGCACACACATGCCAGCTCCCACTATGTACGTCTGCCACCTGGCACGTGCAATGTAACCTCTCACCTGTGACGTGTGACTGCAAGCACACAGCCGTCTTGGCATGGGGCTGTCAATGTGGACACCTGTCAATGTTTCGGGAGGTGTGATCCGTACAGTGCTGTACATAGGGTGCAGTGCTGACACCTACTACTGTCTCATATCCCCTCGTGCCACAGGTCCCACTTGTATTGACCGCTCAGCCTGTGCCCACATCGTCGTCGTCGTGTGCCATACTCATTCAGCCTTGGAAGCAGTTCCATGCTCAGCAGACACTCATGTTGCCGCGGCGTTGCCGCTTGACGAATATGCAGTCAGTCCCCATCAGCACGCCACGCAAGTCATTGGGGCCTAGATCCCCATGTGCATGCACATGGCAGTGGTATGTCTCACTTGCCATTGCCATTGTTGGGAGACCTGTGTAAGTGTATTGTGGCCGTGCCGTCCCAGCTTGACAGCTGGGCTGTGGCTCATGTGCTTGCTCAGTCATGTCAGTGATGTGTATGCGAAATTGCTATGTGTTGTGTTGCTTTGACATGTGTCCTCTGCCATTTTCCCCAGGCGGAGACCGAACATTGACCGCCCATACCAATTGCTGGCGGACATGGACGATACAGAGGTTATTAGGAAGTTTCGGCTGGACAGGCCAACCCTGCATCGACTGTGTGCCATGTTAGAGCCCCATCTCCGTCCCCGCAGGGTGTATCCGACTGCTGTCACCCCCACGGCTAAGGTGATGGCCGCCATGCATTTCTTCGCCACTGGGTCATTCCAGCACACGGTGGGCAGTGGAGGAGGGATGCCCCAGCCCATGTTCAGCAAGGTGCTGAGGGATGTACTGGCAGCCATGATGCTGTACCGAAACAGGTACATCCGCTTCCCCAGGGCTCGTGAGTTGGCGGCAGTGAAGGGTGCATTCTATGCCCTTGGCAGAATCCCACACGTCGTTGGAGCCATTGACTGCACACATGTTGGCCTTGTTCCACCACAGGCCACTGAGCACCTGTACCGCAACAGGAAGCACACGCACTCCCTGAATGTGCAAGTGGTGTGCCTTGCGGACATGGTGATCACCCACGTGTGTGCCAAGTTTCCAGGCTCGGCACATGACGCACACATAATGCGCAACAGCATCTTGCCACGACTGATGGCCAATCTGCAACAGGATCGTGGCTGTATTGTCGGTGAGTATGTGGAGTGGTGTAGCGTGCTGGTTGTGCGATGCTGTCCCCTGTCCAGTTGGAATAGCAACGGTTCTCTGTGTCCCTCACACCCAGGTGACTCTGCGTATCCGAATGGGGCATGGCTGCTCAGTCCATTGAGGAATCCTCGCACCCCAGCAGACGATCGATACAATGAGGCACATGGGAGGACCAGACGTGTGGTCGAGCGTACCTTTGGCCTCCTCAAGTCCAGGTTCAGGTGCCTGGACTGCACCGGGGGTGCACTGGCGTACTCCCCACAGAAGGTGTGCCAGATAGTGGTGGCGTGCTGCATGCTGCACAATCTGGCCATTCGTAAGCAGATCCCCCTCATTGTGGATGACGGAGATCAACCAGGGCCCCAGCCCGCAGACCAGGACAGCTCGAGTGAGGAGGACAGTGGAGAGGAGGAAGCTGGTAATGTGCGGCAGCAGCTCATCGCCCGCTACTTCACTTGACGGTGAGTGTCCATGTACGACGGCTGATGTGGCTGTATCTGTGCAGGTGTGTGTGTGCTGTGTCAGGGTGGCCGTTTGTTCACTACGTGCTGTGTGTCAACGCTCCATGGCCAGGGTAGTATGCCACTGTTGGTGACTGTGGCATTGTGCCCTATTGCTCTGTGCGATGTGTGTACATTGCTTGTAGTTGTTGACATGTACTGTGTGATGGGTGTGTGACACACTCATTGAATGTGCTCCTGTTCTGTCTCCCACCCCTAGGTCCCTACAGGCCCTCCGGATTCCATTGCCATGCCACGCATCAGGTGCCTTTCCGCCCAAGGTGGCCGTTGTATTCCGTACAAATAAAACACAGGGCACAAACAGCAGTTAGTGAAAAAGGTGCATTTATTCCAAACTGTGACATGTGATTGTGTGTAAGGTGATGACAAAAGTGGTGCGTGCAGTGACAATGAGCTGTCGGTCATGGCTGCGTGATGCTCAGGGTGTACCCACTGGTTCTATGTCCATAGTCCAACACACACATGCCATCCAGCTGGCTGTGTGGAGTGGGATCGTAGAGCAAGTCAATGCAGTGGCTGGTCAAGGAAGGCTGGCGGAAGGCTGGCTGGCTGCCTCACTTGCGACTGGAGCGTGCGAAGTCCTCCCGGGAGATCTGTTTCCTCTTCGGACGGCCCCTTCCACGTTTGCGAGGGGGGTGCCTGCTTGCGACATGCTGGTGGTTGAGGTGTGCTCACTGGCTGTGGACGCAGGGGAACTGGACACTGCTGCTCGACCCTGCGCCCCGGCAGGTGGTGGCGGAGGGGAGCTGCTATCCCTGGCCGTGTCCTCACCGCCACCACCAGCTGGCCCATGAGGTCCACGAGTTGACCTATACGGGCGTCCATGGACCTCAGCACCCCCAGCACCTCCCGCGTGTCTGAAGCAGACCTGACCCATTGTTCTTGGGCCTCCTCATAGGCCCCAAGGACTCTGGCCATTTGAGGCAGGGCATGGCTCCCAGGGGAGGCTGGCGTTTCCCTGACCCTGCTCCTCCTACCAGTCCTGCTGCCACCGGCCTGCCCACTAGCCACATTGCTCACCACGGTCCTCGCTGTGGCTCCCAGGGTGGATCCAGTCGGCCGGGCCACCACCTGCGCTGGGGCTGGTGCCAGCGAAGACGTGGTGGTGGTGGCGGCGGTGGTGGTCGGTGCGGCGATGGTGGCGGTTGCGGCAGTGGTAGTGGCCGCAATGACCGTGGGTGTGGCCGCAATGACCGTGGGTGTGGCCGCAACGACAGTGGCAGCAGGGGGCTGGGACTGTTCAGCAGCCCTGGATGATGGGTTGGTGGGTAGGAGGGGTCCTGGGGAGCGGCTGGGCCCTGCCACACCAGATGGGCCTGCTTGGTGGTCCGTGTCCGAAGAGGAGGACAGATCCTCCACATCCGTGTGTCCTCGTTGGGGGCTTGTAGGCTGGCTGTGCTGGCTGCTGTCTCCATCCCCAGCATCCGGCAGTTCGTCACCTGTGGAGAGAATGAGATTTGTTATTGTGTTGCACCTGGCGAAGTATGTATTTGTCGTCTGACATTGGCAGTTCGTGCATTCTCGTACATGGGTTTCCCGGAGGCGAGTGTGTGGCTGTGGCATTTGTAGTTGTGTGTGCTTGGCAATGGGACTGTGTGCTGTGCACATGTGGCATGGGACGGATTGGCCATGCCGATGGGTGTGTTGCTGTGCCCCTACTCATTGTGACTCTGGTGTATGCGGGCTCCTGGCCCATCCTGGGTCTGGTTTGTACTTTGCTTTTGGGGTTCATATGGAACGCTTAGGAACGCATATGGCAACATGGGGGCCATGCCCCAGATTCGCATTTGGGAGGGAAGATGCTTTTGGGGTTCAAATGGAACGCTTAGGAACGCATATGGCAACATGGGGGCCATGCCCCAGATTCGCATTTGGGAGGGAAGATGCTTTTGGGGTTCAAATGGAACGCTTAGGAACGCATATGGCAACATGGGGGCCATGCCCCAGATTCGCATTTGGGAGGGAAGATGCTTTTGGGGTTCAAATGGAACGCTTAGGAACGCATATGGCAACATGGGGGCCATGCCCCAGATTCGCATTTGGGAGGGAAGATGCTTTTGGGGTTCAAATGGAATGCTTAGGAACGCATATGGCAACATGGGGGCCATGCCCCAGATTCGCATTTGGGAGGGAAGATGCTTTTGGGGTACATGCTGTGAGCCATGGGTGCCGAACGTGACATGTGTTGTGGCAGCATGACAGTGCATGGTTTGAGGTGTGTGCATGCTTGACATGGCCTGCATATTTGCTGTCTGTTGTGATTACTGGACATGGCATTGGACGCATCGTTATGAGTGAGTGATGGTTGTGTGTGAAAGCCAACGTATTGCAGTTGTCCCATCTCCTTGGTGTGCGTGCTGCCCTGTGCCATGTGCATCACTGCAGTGCTCGTGGGGGGTGTGGCCCATGTTGTGTGTTGTTGCTCACAGTGTGTCGTGCGCTTCATTGACTTCTGGCACATGGTTGGTCATGGGCATGTATCTTAGCGTGACTGCTGTATGTGTGGCAGCTGTGCGGATGACATGCCTTTCATGAGACTGGGGCTGACGGATGGGATGGATGGTATGTTGTATGTGCATGGTGTGTCTGTGTGTTTGATGGGTTCAGTGGTGTTCGTGTGCATTTCTGTTGTTCCGCTCTGTTGCGTCTAGTGTTGTTTGTCTTACATAGGCGTAGTTGTGGGGTGTGTGGTTGACAGGCAGTAGGGGCTACATGGACAGGACTTCAATGGTGTTTCGGTTGTGTGTGATGAGTTGCACAGTGGCTGCCGTGTGGTACTATTTTCAGTGTGGCTTGTGTATGCAGACGTGGCTCCTTGGGTGTTGCTATGTCTGTGATGGGTCATGTGGGGTGTGAGTCTGTTGTTCATGTCCGTGTGCACATTGTTCACTTGTTCGTGACGGTGGGCGGTGCTGCGTTTTCATCTGCTACGTGACATGTCCCATGTGTTGGTCGTGTGCCGGTCCTCATACCTCCAGTAATCCAGCCCTGTCCAGTTTCCCACCTGCAGGTTGTTCGTGCGTGCACTGTACTGGATGCCACATGGCTCTAAGCGGGGGTGCTCCATGTTGCAGGTCTGTGGGGGTGGGGGGTGTTGTGGGTCGTGGGGGTGGCTGGACACCCACTGACACCGATTGCTGTGGACCGTGATGTCTGCCTTTCGGCTGTCGTTGTGCACTGCGGTGGCTGACACGTGGCTGTGGGGTGTGGGGGATGCTCCTCCTTGCTGTGCTGTGGGACTAGGGGCCTGGTGTGTGTTGTACTTGGGCTGTCCACCGTCCCACCCACTGCACTTTGTGTTCCTGCCACTTACCTGTTACTTGTCGGTTTGTGCAGCTGTGGCGGACACATGGGTGTGGTGGGTGCTCGTTGTGGCGCTTCTGGCATATTTGGGGACCTGTTGGTGGTTACGTGGCTGGCTGAATGTACACATGTCCCCACGCATCTTACAGTTGTTCGGTTTGGGCTGTGTGTGGTGGTGTCTGTTGCATGTGTGTGTGATGTGTTGTGTATTGTGTGCTGGACATGGGGGTGTTTGTCCCTGGGAGCTGTGGCATGGTGGTAGTGCATGTGAGTACATAGCGGTGTGCTGGTATACATTAGTTTGTACTTACCAGCCTCCACTCCCCCTGCTAATCCGGCGAGGATCTCGGGATGTATGATGACTCGCACCTTCTCCTCCCACGCTTTGAAGGTCTTGAAGAGCGCGGGATTCCCTCCGCCAGTGACGGCAGCCAGCTCTCTGTTTTTGCCCTCCTTCTTCTTGACCAGGCTCTTGACGTCATTCCACCGTTTGTTAATTTCGACTCTGTTCCTGGGCAGGGTCCCGACTGCATTGACCTGGTCTACGATCCGGTTCCACATTCTGTTTCTGGTGGCTAGTGGTGTGTGTTGGACCATGTTCCCATAGATTTGTGGGTGCACCTTGATGATCTCGTCGACCATGACCGTCAGCTCCATGGGCGTGAACTTGGGCATTCTTTGTGGTGCCATGGTGTTTGTGGTGCTGGTGCGGTGTGTGTTGTGTAATGTGCAGGGGTTTGTGGTGCCGGTGTTTGGTGGTGTTTGGTGGTGGTGGTGGTGGTGGTTGTGATGTGTGCGTTTCTGTGGTGTGCTGCTGTCCTTGCTGTGTCACTGTGTCCTCTCCTCTCCTCTCTGGTTTGCAATGTTGCAAGGGGTTGTGGTCTGTGGGAGTGCTGCTTTTGTACTTACCTATGTGGGTGTGTCCTCATGGTCTGTTGTTTTCAGGTGTGTTGTGTCTGGGGTTCTGGCCTTTGTAGTTTTTGTTTGTCCGGGGGGTGTTTTCGGGATGTGTACTGTGCTTGTCTATTTGTGCGTGCCTTGCTGTGTGGACTTATTGGCCATGTTGTGTGCTATTGGTTTTGTGAGCGGATGGTTTCTGTGCAGGGACGTGGGCGCCATGGTTTCTGCCGTGTCGATTGGCATCGGCGTTGTTTGCGCTAGCGGGCGGTATATTTGTGGTTTTCCCGCGCTCATGGCGGTGCGATCGTAATTTCACGTGCGGTGTGTCGGCCGTGAGGGCGGGCGGTTTTGTGTTGTCGGGCGTGTTTCCGTCCGTGGCGGGCGGTTTGACTCCGACTCGGACGATGGCGGGCGGTATTTTGTGTGATTTTTCCGCCGATGGCGGTTTTCGGTTTGTGTAATCGTAATGGCGTGGTCGGTGTTCAGACGGTGTGCGGGCGGATTTTTGCCTCTTCCATGCCTGGCGGATTTATTTACGCCGGGTATCGTAATGGGCCCCAAAATCCCTATTCTAAGAATTGAGTGAAAAGGTGACAGTCAGAACCCATAACGGTTTCAAGTTCGAAAGGGAGAAAGATGGTGCAGAGACAGAATATCGACGCAAAAATATCGACATGCATGAATATCGAGGTAAGAATATCGTTGGTGTTAAACATCAAGGTAAGTAATATCGATGTCCAAAATATCGATTTTCCTGTTATGTAGCAATATCGAATTTAAAAATATTGAAGTAAAAAATATTGATGTAAGTAATATCGATTTTATGTTTTCAATGTTTTTTTATTGTTTCATTTTATTTGTTTTATGTTACTTTTTGTTCATTTATAATGTTAAAATAATAATATTTTGTTTAATTAAATTATTTTTATTTGTTTTTATATTATTTTTAGGAGCTGGAAGTTGGGTTTATAGGGGATAAGGGTGGGTAGTAATTTAAAAATGTTGTAGTGAAATTGTTATAATATTTAAAATGTGTATATATTTTAGGAGCGGGATGTTGGGTTTATAGGGGATAAGGGTGGGTAGTAAATTAAAAATGTTGTAGTGAAATTGTTATAATATTTTAAATTTGTATGTATTTTAGGAGCGGGATGTTGGGTTTATAGGGGATAAGGGTGGGGAGTAATTTAACAATATTTTGGGGGGTAATATACTTTATTTATTTGTACACTGCCATCGGAGGGACTCGTGCCTGATGATAGCTACTGATATACTGTACTAGCTATTGGAGGGACCAACGGTGAGTGTCTTTGAAAATGTACACAGGCGCTAGAGCAATCGGTTGTGGCGCAGGAACCTGAATTTTCATGCACATGTATATAACTGTATGTGGGATGATGTTTTTCAAGTCATGCATTCAATAAAAAGAGTTTAAAAAAATATTATGGGGGTTATATACTTTATTTATTTTTTATTTATTTATAGGAGTGGGGTATTGGGTTTATAGGGGATATGGGTGGGTAGTAATTTAAAAATATTGTGGGTGTAAAATTTATTTAGTAATAATAAATACATTTTATCTGTGCTATATAGAGTTTTTATGGGATATTGCTTTAGAGTTATTGAAGAATGTTTGTGCAAAATTAATTTTAATAATTAAATTAGAAATATTTAATTTAAAAAAAATTAAAACGTTTTCAAAATCTCAAATAAATTTCCTACGAAATTATTACTGTAAATATCGTTAAATATAAATAAATATTAATAAATTCATAATTTTTAATAAGGTAAAAAAAAAAGAACATTCTTCTTTTTTAAAACAAAGGAATACATTATTGATTTTTATTTAAATATATTAATAACTTTTTGAAAATTGTGTTAAGAATTATTTATTATAATAAAATAATATTTTTTCTAAAATGTAATAATTTATTCAAACTTTTGACATAAATTTAAATTTAATAATGATGTTTTTAGTTAAGGATATATATGTATTAATTGTAAAGATTAAAATGGGGGTATTAATCATTTTTTGTTTTGAGTTTATTTTTTTATGAGTTGTAATAGAATATAATTATGGTTTACTAACCAGCATTTGCCGTGAATTTACTTGGATTTGGAGTTAGAATAGTACATTATTATGGTTTACTATCCAGCACTTTCCCTGAGTTTAGTTGGATTTTGGAGTTAGAATAGTTTGTTATTATGGTTTACTATGCAGCACTTTCCCTGAGTTTAGTTGGATTAGGAGTTAGAATAGTAAATTATTATGGTTTACTATCCATCACTTTCCCTGAGTTTAGTTGGATTTGTAGTTAGAATAGTAAATTATTATGGTTTACTATCCAGCACTTTACCTGAGTTTAGTTGGATTTGGACTTAGAATAGTAAATTATTATGGTTTACTATCCAGCACTTTCCCTGAGTTTAGTTGGATTTGGAGTTAGAATAGTAATTATTATGGTTTACTATCCAGCACTTTCTCTGAGTTAACATGGATTTTTGAGTTGGAATTGTAAATTATTATTGTTAAGTATTCAGCATTTTTTAAAGTTTTTTTGTAAATTGTAATAAGTAAATAGATGTATGTTAGTTTTTATTTTCAATATTTGTTTGATGAGAAGACATTTATATTTTCATTCACAATTACAATTTTATTATTTTCTTTGGTTACAAAATTTATTATAAAATATAAAAAAATTAACCATACATTTTGGTGTTATTCACATTTTATTAAAGAGTATAACATATTTGTAACATTTATTTATAAATGGGAAACAAATCATATATGTTTACATATAAAAAATGTTGGTACAGTTTTCAACAATTGTACATTTTTGGGTAGCATAGTCATGTAATGGTGAAGTAAAACATTTAATTTTTTTATTAATAAACAGTTTAATTTGTATTGTTCATTTGTTTTTTGTACAAAAATTAAAACATTTGTATACATTTTTATTTCCATTTTTATAATATATTTTATATCATTTTAATTAGTTTGAAAACATATATAATTTGTATTTTACAAGATTATATATTTTTAATTAGTATATTGAATATAATTTTTTATAAAATAATATTTAATATGTTAAATAATTTACAATATTTTCACAGAAATATTTTGTTTAATACATATATATTTTTTATCACATTTGTATGAAATAAACATATATTTTAATATACATTAAATATTATATTATAGATTTTTGGGATAATATAATAGTTAGTGTATATTTTAGTTTTTTTATGTTTATTTTAAACATTGGGAAAAAACATTGCAATACATAAAGTTATACATATAATTTAAAACCTTTTTCTAAATATTTTCTATTGTTGTCTATTGGGAGTTAGTCCTATTTTCATTTTAATTATCCGGCCATTTTAATTCCTTTTGTCTTACCTGTCTATCTAGCGCTTTTATTTTTAGGTCATTTTGGAAGAGTGAATCTCGGGGTTGGGAGCTGTTTTTCGTCCGTCCGGGAAAGTTACATTTTATATACTTTTAAGTTAGTTTTAGGGTAGGGGTAAGATAGTAGTAGTAGTGTAAATACATTTGTTAGGGCGTTATTTAATCGTTTTCGGTGTAGTTAGGTGTTGTTTTGGTAGTTTAGTGTTTTATGTGTTTGACGTAGTGTCCGATGTAATTACAATGTTATGTAGTTTTACTTATGTGTTCATTACATGTGTTATTGTATATTTAATGTTGATATTAGTTGTTGTGGGTTTGTATTTCTGTTGTGGGAGGGTGTTGTTTATTTTTTATTTACAGGTCCTAGCTTTGGTGAACCTATGGAGTGGCTCACACGTTTTTTTTTTCTTTTCAATAAAGGATAATGTTGTTTCTTGTTTGATAACAAGTTACTATACATTTCCTTTTTTCCCGGTTTGTTGGAGCGTTTGTTTATAAACTAGTTTCGGCTTTTTGAGGGTTTCGTTATGGAGAGGATTGCGGCGTTGGATTATTTTTTCTACAGTTGTATTTTTACATTTTCTTGGGGGTTTCCTTATTCAATGGATTACTTTTTACTTGGTTTTCTGTGGATTTGATCTTTTTCGAGGATATTCTACAGCTACATAACTGTAAGTAATTTTTTTTTTATTAGTATTGGTGGGAAATGTTTATTTTTCATTCACTTTTTAAAAAAAAAAATTTATATTATGTCATATAATTTTGTGTTATATTTTACATTTTATAACATAATTATATTTATTAATTAAAAAAGAGAAATACTTTGTTTCTATGTTTTATATTTGTAAAATGTTCGCTAATTGGTTTACTTTAAAGAATTGATTTTGCAATCCTGTCTAGATATTCTAGACCTTGGGTATCTGGATACATCCTAGTTTTATGTTGGAGGTATTCATACATAGTTTTCATTTGCTTGCTTAGTTTAGGTCCTATTTTGCTTAGAAGTTGCTCTAGTCCGAGCTCTTGGTAGCTTTATTCTTTTTTAATAGCTTTAATAAGTTTGTGTAATGTTAATTGTCCTATTCCTATTGTGGCTTGGAAGGCATTATGCCATCCTTCCACTGCATTGTTTGTCTTGGCTTTTTGAGCCACAGTACTAGCATACACATTCCACCAGGGGATTTGAAATTGAGGTTGTCTACGATGCCCTGACCTATGTAACCTTCCCACCCAGGTGTCTTCAAAGTAGTCGAGGAAGGGACTTAATTTTGTTTCATTGGCTTGATAGAAAGGACTTTCTATTAGTAAGTTATAGTAATTGGCTACTTCAGTAGTTGGTACATCGGCCAGGGCTATTAATTTTTCAATTTGGTAGGCAAAGTTGCTGTTTATTGAATATTCTATGCTTAAAGTAGATTTTTGTAGGTGCCTCCATATGCTTTGATTAATATGGTAGTAGCAACCTTTTATTGCAGTGTGTGGGTATAGTTTGAGTATTGCTTGAATCATTGCCTGTTCAAAATCTATTATTATCCTTTATCCTTTAGGGATAGTAATTTTCTGTGAATTGTTTTATTATTATTAGTACTTCAAAATATGGTGGTGTTATATTTATTAGGCAGTAATGCGTAAATGAATGGGATATTTGTCTCTTCAAATTCTCCATGAATTGTATAAAGCTGATAAAATGGTTTGGGATAAACTTTAAAGGTCCCACCCATCATCCACGTTTCACAGTTTTTAAGTTTTTGCAAATTAGTATTAGTTGCAAATATAATAATTCTTTTGTCATGACTTTTGTTGTCATAAAGCAAGAAATTTTCCTCTTTATGGGTGATGGTGTATTCTGGCAGTATTTGGATTTCTCCAAAAGTTTGGGGGAGAGGTGGACTTTGATCTGAAGCGCTCCTATTTTTTGCTATTAATCTTTTCAAATTAGGGTTGGAAGGTAGTTGTCCTGTGACATGTTCTGGTACTCTGGTTAAAAAAAAAATCAGTATTTGAGTACTTGTCTGGTGGGAACTTGTGCTTGCTTCCCTTATTGTCTCTAGGGCATCTCTTACTTCCACTTCAGTCACATTGGGGGATGGTGGTGTTCTCTAACATTCACAACATTCATATCTAATGTAGTAGCTCTCCCATAACAGGCACTGGAATAATATTTGCTACATTTCCAATGAGTTTTATTTTCTATAACTTTTTCTTGGATGTAAGTGTAACCCATGTAGCAAAGTATTAGTTTCCCTTTTGAGATGTAATAAACTTTGCTCCTTCTGCCATTTTTGGGGTATATCTGTGATGATATATACATATGTGTTTAGTAAATTTGTAATTGTGAATAATAAACATGCTAGTATAACTAATAATAAAGAAAAAGTACTTACATTAGTGTTTGTTGACTTTTGTTGATGGGATTATTTGATGCTCGTTGTTTTTTCACTGTTCTATTTTCTGTTGGTATGAAAGTAAAATGTTTATGTTATTTAAATGTGATAAATGTTTTTCATTTTTTGTATCGTTTTCTATTTAGGGGCCGATTCCGATCCCGGTTGTAAACCGTTCAACCGACACTGACCGGGACTGGATTCCGAGCGACACGTACACGCGCTGTACGACCGGCGCAGTACGATGCAATGCGTGTGAAATACAACCGACTCACACAGAGCAGAATCCGCAAGACCGAAACGTACGGAAAATAGTGAATCGCCCGTAAATGGACCTGGAACCGTTCCGAACGACACGGACCGGGAATGGTTCCGACCGACACGAACACGTGCTGTACGACCGGCGCAGTACGATGCAATGCGTGTGAAACTAAACCGACTCGCACGGAGCACAATCAGTAAGACCGTAACGTACGGAACACAGTGACTCCCACGTTAAAGAGCCCGTCGCGACCGACGCGTACGCGAACACTGCAACATAGCAAAATGTGAGTGTGACAGACTCGGATCAGCCCGCAATTGCCGCTGTAAGCTTCCGTCCCGGACAACTGAACGTCTCCGTCATGCTCAACAAAATCAAATAGAAACAGACAGAAAAAAACCAAACAAGCATTGCCAAAGTCAATAAAATAAATAAATAAATAAATGAACAATGACACACCCACAACTCCACCTACATAAAGGGCCAAAATGCCTACCATGATCCTTTGCAAATTCTACAGATCTGACAGCAGAGAACACTACCACACTGCACTCAGAGACACACTTACAACTCACTCACCACACAACCTTCACACCATTAGCACCTCTCAAAAGCACACTCAAAAACACACAGCTAAACTGACAGCCACTCAATCTCACTTGCACCCTCACACACACATCAATCTCCACCACCACCCATCACCATGCCACCAAAGAAGAATCCAAAGTTCACAGATAGTGAGTTGGAAGTCATGGTAGATAAAATCCTCAGAGTAGAGCCACAGTTATTTGGCACATTGGTCCAACAGACCCCCATCTCCCAGAAAACAAAGATGTGGGAGAGGATTGTCAACAAGGTGAACGCACAAGCACCTTGCCTGCGCACAATGGAGGATATCAGGAACAGGTATTATGATGTGCGAAGGAGGGTCAAGAAGCTGATTGGCAGAGACCATGCCCTAAGCCAGCGGACCGTCGGTGGCCCTCCTGCAAAACCTACGCACTTCACTTCCTGGGAGGAGAAGGTGCGAGCCATCCTTCCACCGGAGGGCATCCATGGATTAACAGGAATACCAGAGCCTGGTGAGTACATAACCAACTAGCCAATATTGTGAGCCAATACACACACATCACTGTCAAGGGGACAGTGAAACCAACCACTGTTAGCAAAGCCACATCAACCGAAAGCCAATTATCCTGTGATGTGTATGCCAGTTAGACAAACACAATACCTGCAATCTCAGAGTAATATGGAACTATGTCCTAACATGTACAAACTTACTAACAAATACAGCAAGGCATTGGCCCAGAACACCAACAAACACTGTCAGCCATTTTGCAAGCACTGACACTATACCTCACAGGGAAGCTGATTCACAGGAAGGAAGGTTGAGTATTCTGGGAAGGTGGGTGTATCCGATAGCATGATGGGAGTCGTAGTCACAGCCAATACTCCTCCTCCCACATGGGCCATCAAGCCCACCCTGAACCAAGCTCACCGCACGGGGAGTGGAAAAGAACTGCCAAGATGGCTGACACTGGGCTCTGCTGTGGGAAGCACAAGGCCCTGTTGGGAGTACTGCCCATGCAAACACCAGGACACCACTGTCAGCCATATTGCCAGCACTGTTACACTACCTCACAGGGAAGCTGAGTCACAGGAAGGAAGGTTGGGTATTCTGGGAAGGTGGGTGTATCCGATAGCATGATGGGAGTCGTAGTCACAGTCAATACTCCTCCTCCCACATGGCCCATCAAGCCTACCCTGAACCAAGCTCACCGCACATGGAGTGGAAAAGAACTGCCAAGATGGCTGACACTGGGCTCTGCTGTGGGGAGCACAAGGCCCTGTTGGGAGTACTGCCCATACAAACACCAGGACACCACTGTCAGCCATCTTGCCAGCACTGTTACACTACCTCACAGGGAAGCTGAGTCACAGGAAGGAAGGTTGGGTATTCTAGGAAGGTGGGTGTATCCAATAGCATGATGGGAGTCGTAGTCACAGCCAATACTCCTCCTCCCACATGGCCCATCAAGCCCACCCTGAACCAAGCTCACTGCACAGGGAGTGGAAAAGAACTGCCAAGATGGCTGACACTGGGCTCTGCTGTGGGAAGCACAAGGCCCTGGTGGGACTTGTGCAACAACAAACAACAGGACACCACTGCCTGACATCCTGAAAGTAAACTTTGACTCACTGCCAGGGAAGCATGGTCCATGGTGGCCGATCTGGGCCAGGGGGGAGGAGGAGTGCTAGCTCTGACTACATCTACCAGCAGGCCCTGTCACACACACACACACACCCTCCCACAAACTCCACAAAACTCACCTGGGATAATCCACTCCCTCAGAGCCAAGTAAAATCTCCTACAAAGAGGCCTCACACTGGGCTCTGCTGTGTGAAGCACAAGGCCCTGTTGGGACTTGTGTTCAAACAAACACCAGGACACCACTGTCAGCCATCCTGAAAGTTGACTGTGACTCTGCAATGGAAAAATGCGTCATGGGTCATTAACTGGCGTCTGGGGGAGAAGGAGGCCCTGCAATGCCTCCAAATGCTATCAAGGCCAGCTCTACACACACCTTCTCAGCCAGAGCAAATAGCACTCTTGGGAACAGTCACTCCATTACAGTGAAAGTAAATGCCCTGGCAAGATGGCTGACACATGGGCCTGATGTATGAATTGGCTGCAAGTCACACCTAGGCACTGGCCCCATCACACATGTTCACACTCACAGCCATCTCAACTGTATGTTTCCACTCACTGTCTGGGGATGTGGTGTCCCAGGGGTGCCGCCTGGCCTGGCTGTGAAGGTGTGTGGGTTCTATGACAATTGGGGAGATGCAGACATAGCACATATCAAAACACACACACAAAGTCACATATACATCATTGACAGGAGACACCTGACAGGGAATGGAATGGCTACTGCAAGATAGCTGACACTGTTGCATGGTGTCATTTACAAAAGGCGCTGTTGTGAGCTGCATGCTATTCCTACATCATGCAGCGTTGTCAGCATCCTTGACACAACACTACCCTCACTGTCATTGACACTTGCAACACAAGGAGTAACCTGGACTGGGTTGGAGGAGGCATACAACTGACAGTAGCATAACTCAAACACACAAACCTCTGGCCCTCACTGTCATGAGCATGGAAAATCAAGAGAGCTGCCCTGGTTAACTCCTCTTTCCATGGAGGACATTGACAAGACAAATGACGTTATCACGTACAAAGCTCAGCAGCTACATCATTTGCTACGGTAACACCATCACATGTGTGCAATGAGATGTAAACTAGGAACACATACAACAAAATAGTATCTCTCAGGAAATCTGAGACATACCGCACTCTGACCATGTCGTATAGACACACCAATGTGACTCAAAAATACATGCACAAATGCCAGCACACATGCCCCAATATTGCAACACATCGTAAGAGGAAGTGCACGTATGTAATTGTTAAAGAACAAATGTTGACAAGAACAACACACCTGTGTCATGCATGGGATTGCACTTGAGTAGCAATGGCCATGTACAGTCAATGAATGAATACATGAGCTGTTCATGCACACAGCTCCATGTGCCCATCAAAACTCTTCAGGTTGTCATGACAATGTGCTTAACCAATTTAGACCTCAGTCTGTGACAATTCAGGACAATGCAAGGTACATACACTCATTATGAAGTACAGTAGCAACTGTAATGTGTGTGATCTGTTGATGTGTGCTGAACCACAACATACATTGTGTGTCTCTTCCACCCATAGGGGATGCTGGGGACACAGCAGGAACAGAAAAGGAATCTCAGTCCCAGACTCTGGTTGACCCTGAGCTCTCCGGTGTGGATGTCTCTCAGTCCTCTTCGGACGACGAAGAACGACCTGGCCCCTCCGGTGTGGGTAGCGTGCAGCACCAGCAGCTGTAACATCAGCACCCCCTGCCACCACTCCTGCAAACACCCAGATGACCTCTACCAACACGGACAGACCAAGTCAACATAACACCGACGGCAGAGCTACACAGGGCACTCTGGAGGTGGCGGACAACACCACCAGTGCCAACACAGAAGGAGGCCCAGTGTCGTCGGTCCCAGCAACCGCAGGTCCTGCTCGTGTGGGTAGGGGTGGTGGGAGTGTAGGCAGGGTGAGGCCACGGCCTGAAGATGGGTCTGCACTGCAAGGTGATCCACAGTTGCGACGCATCATAGATGCGTACCAGGAAAGCACCGGACGCTTTGGCCAGGTAGTGGGGATCCTCACGGACATCCAACAACAGCAGGCTGCCCATCATACCAGATTGGACTCCCACATGTCCCGGGTGGAGACACACATATCCCGAATGGAGTCCAGAATGGAGTCCAAAATGGACAAAATTGATTAACTCACGACGGTGCATAGGGACATACTCACATGCCTCCACCAGATTGCTGGCAACATGACCACACCTCCCTGTGTGCCCACTACATCTGTTGCCACATCATCTGCAACTGCCACAGGAAGGGATGAGGACTCTGGCGGAGACTCCCCAGCACCACAGCAGCCTGCACCTGAGGGTCCCCCTGAAAAGAAGAAGAGGGGTTGTCCAAAGAAGGACAAGTGAGAGGCAGATGGCCATGCATATCCCCCAGGAAGTGAACACCTGCTCATGACATCCTCCATTGTGTGCAAAGCGTACACCTTGTTGACTGTCACTTAACTCTCCCACATGTGATGGAGGGTCTAATTTGGAATAATGAATCAAATGACTGTGGACTTTACTCTGGAAATCTCATCTACCAACACTACCAACTCCTCTGTGAACTTTGGATCTCAATCACACTGTCCAGCACTTTAAATTACGTTTACTATTCTCACACATGCATGTAAATAAATTCATAATCACACAATACTTGCCTCTGTTGTGAATCATCATTGGTTGGTGACATAGAGATGATTACCTGCTAAACAAAGACTGTGCATGAAAACTACCACAGCAATGTAAACACTGTTTTGTGAGTCATTGTGATGTGACACATATGAGCGACACAACACAAATTTCCCATGGCCATCATACTCATTGCCTCCACTATTGTGAACTGAAAATACAGTGGAATGCACATACACAACACTCATCCCGAGGTAGTGGCAATCAGCCCACAGGTACAGAATGCAAATGAATGTCGGATGTGTGGATACAGACGAAGCACATCCCAAAGTGAAGCATTGCTTTATTACACAATCACAACATGTTAACTCCACAACAGAAGCAAGGTAACCTCACGTGACAGTGAGCACACAGTAACCAAGTGTGTAACAAATGTCAGTACATTCCATACACAATTCTGAAGATACGTGAAAACAACCTAGTAATCATGTCAACACTGTTTGGGAGAACATACTAACTCTATGGACACATAACTGCAAGCCGCCTGTCAAGTAGCATTCAGCCACACGTATGCAGCGACATTGCACTACACACACATATCAGGCAATGAAAAAACGTAGACAAGTCATCACTGTATACTCACAATCATGCAAAAAAGTTGTTGATGAGCTGTGTGCGAACATCCCCCTCACCCTCATCATCACTCGCAACATGACCCAGGGCAGGATCCTCCACGGCTGGTGGCTGCTGGTCGTCATCATCCTGATGAGGGGCAACTCCTCCCTCACTGCCAGGTTGTGTAGCATGCAGCAGACAATTATGATCTTGCACACCTTCTCTGGTGCATATTGGAGGGTCCCTCCTGTCCGGTCCAGGCAGCGGAATCTGCTTTTAAGAAGACCAAATGTCCGCTCTATCACTCTCCTGGTCCGCCTGGTCCGCCCATGTGCCTCACTATAGCGTATCTCCGCAGGTGTCACAGGGCTCCTGAGAGGTGTCAGCAACCACGGCATGTTGGGGTATCCAGAGTCACCTACATACAAACAAACAAACATTTCATGGGTCAGAAAAGAGTGTAAAACTTCAAGATATAAAAAGCACACAAGGTAAACAGATATTACACACCGACAAGCCAGGCACGCTGGTTCTGCAGCTGTGACATCATCTGTGGTACACGACTATTCCTCATGATGTAAGCGTCGTGTGCCGAACCAGGTAAACGTGCACAGACATGTGATATCGTCATGTCCGGCAGACATACCACCAGGGCATTTATGGAGTGAAAATGTTTTCTGTTCCGGTATGTCTGCTCATGTGCATGTGGTGGTACCAAAGCCACATGTGTCCCATCAATGGAGTCGATGACATGTGGCATCCTTCCCAGTGCATAAAAGTCACTCTTTATGTCAGTAAATTGTCGTGGGGTCGGGAATTGGATGTACCGGTTCAGGAAATACAACATCGTCTCCAAAAAGCTGCGAAGCACACGGCTGAACATGGTCTGTGACATCCCACCAGCAGAAGCCACCGTGTACTGGAATGTTCCGGTGGCAAAGAAGTGTAGGGCTGCCATCACCTTCACCTTGGGGGTCAGCGCTGATGGATATGGGCGTCCAGGTTGTAAATGTGGGGCCAACTGCTCTGCCAACTCCTCAATAAGTGGCCCGTTGAAGCGGTACCGTCGGATGCAGTCACGTTCAGCCATGGTTGCAAGGTCTGGGAACGGTCTGTGGACAGCTGCTCCCCTGCAGTACATAGGTGAGCAAAGAAAGATTGTCAGTTCCCCTACATATGTGGCAATGACCATGCTAAATATCACATGCTACATCATAGCAAGACACAATTGAGTCCGGTGTGTGCTGTTGAGCATGGACACATGTGCCAGCTATGTGCCCCCCATCTAACATATCAGCTGCAGATGGTTACACAACAAGTGCAATGCTGTGCTGTGAACAATCTATGGGGTCTATCACAGTACACCTG
This sequence comes from Calotriton arnoldi, assembly GCA_963921515.1. Classification (NCBI taxonomy): domain Eukaryota; kingdom Metazoa; phylum Chordata; class Amphibia; order Caudata; family Salamandridae; genus Calotriton; species Calotriton arnoldi. The sequence goes on along the minus strand of CAWUFW010001691.1, from coordinate 2,314,416 downwards.
AACAAATGTCACATACTAAACACACACCTCAGTGACTAGTGAGGATAGATGTGTTGTCCAAATGACTGGTGTTAGTAAGTTCCACACACAGGGATCTTGTAATGCCACATGGCCACTGTCATCATGTAACGTCTGATGTACACGTACCATCACACCCATGACACACATGATGTGCTTCCAGATTAATTTGGCGTGGCAAACATGGATGTATGTGACACACAGACACAAAAGCAACTCACATGCCAAAAACAGGAGGATGTTGGAAACAACTTACATCTGCCACATACAAAAAGACACATGTGCCTAGCACAATATGCAAATACTCTGGATTAACCTCACACTGTTAGCTCTGGAGCACTTTGTTACACACAGTAAATTTCAGCTGTAATTCATGGTGTATGTAATCATGTCATCACACAATGGGCCCCTGGAACTCTGTACATGCCTCGGGTGGTGATCTGACAAGTTGTCACTCACAGTAGTGATGTGCAACACACACAATGGTTTTGGTCCCAATGAAACATGCCATATCCTGGGAGTGTGTGCTACAATGTGCTCCCTACAATATGACATGTGAAGTCATGTACACACATGTTATGAAGCCTGAAAAGATTTAATTTCCTGTATGTCAGGCTGTATGCCTGTTGTAAAGCACCTGAGTCTCTGCCAAAATGTTGTGGGTGGCATCCTTTGCCTGTTATCTGTAATGGTGACAACCTTGGGTGAGTGTGCAAAAGACGCGTCGTACACTTATCGACCGATCCGGACGCACGCATTGGCTATTGACTGTCATGGAGACGGACGCGGGTGAGTATTCAAAAGACGCGTCGTACACTTATGGACCGATCCGGACACACGCATTGGCTATTGACTGTCATGGAGATGGACGCGGGTGAGTATTCAAAAGACGCGTCGTACACTTATGGACCGATCCGGACGCACGCATTGGCTTTTGACTGTCATGGAGACGGACGCGGGTTAGTATTCAAAAGACGCGTCGTACACTTATAGACCGATCCGGACGCATGCATTGGCTATTGACTGTCATGGAGACGGACACGGGTAAGTATTCAAAAGACGCGTCGTTCACTTATGGACCGATCTGGACGCACGCATTGGCTATTGACTGTCATGGAGACAGACGCGGGCGAGTATTCAAAAGACGCGTCGTACATTTATGGACCGATCCGGGCGCACGCATTGGCTATTGACTGTCATGGAGACGGACGCGGGTGAGTATTCAAAAGACGCGTCGTACACTTATGGACCGATCCGGACGCACGCATTGGCTATTGACTGTCATGGAGACGGACAAGGGTGAGTATTCAAAAGACGCGTTGTACACTAATGGACCGATCCGGACACACGCATTGGCTATTGACTGTCATGGAGACGGACGCGGTATTGCTACGTGTATGAATCGCGTGCAAACAAATTCCGTTGGCTACCAACAATAATGTATCAAAGTCAATGGTGTAATGATGCGGAATATTTGAACGACACGGAAGGCGTGTACGATGCGTGCAATGTCATGGATTGGCTAATTTCGGATAATGCGAACGTCTCGAACCTATCTCTTTGGCCGCATGGAACTGATTCTGCCTCTGCAGCACAGATATAAGGCTGTCTATTCCCCAGAGACTTCACTTGCCTGCACTACATGCTACAGGACTACATCTCTCACTACCACTGCTGCTGTCTCTGCATCCTCTGTGACCTGAAATGGCACGTACTGTGGAGAGGGCCCCAGCATTCTCAGAGGAGGAGAACCAGGCCCTGCTGGACAGCCTCCTCCCACGTTACTGCAAGCTGTATGGGAAACCAGGGGAGCAGGTGAGTGTGGAGTCCACTGCCATTTCAATTGTACATGTTATCTGACTGTTAGTACTAGTGATCCGGCGGGTTACTAGCAACAAGCATTCATACACAAAATACTCACCTGGGCCCATTCATTCACGCTAACTAATAATCACCGCTGGTGGGAATCAGTTGTACTCTTTATCAAAATCCCTGCTACCAATTACCTTTTCTGATTGAAGAGTAATGACTTTCCAATGGACCTTTGATAATTGGGGTTGAAATGAGATCATACAATTCATAATTTCATTAACCACCTGAAAAAACCACTGACTCAGGAAGTTTTAAAATGTTTATCTAAATTCTTTAGCAGAGTAAATTACAATCCACATAATACTTAATCGCATATCAAGGAGGAAGCACACTATATAATCACCTATTAATCACAAATGACGGTCCCTCAGAAAGGAGAAGATAGAGACAGCAGTACAACTAAAGATTACGCATTTATAGTTACCTAAAGGTGTGAAAACCAAACCCCTTGGCCAAGGAGTTGGAAAGATGGGTCCCAAGAAGGATGAAGACCAAGACCTCCGGACCAGGTTCAGGACAGGATAGGTGACCTCTCTACCAAAGACGCCTGCGTCGTTCCCCTCTCTGACACTTCGTTCCTCCTCGATTCTTCTGTGTCTTCTTCTAATAGAGTCCGCCGCCCCCACCTCAGGACTTCTTTGGACAGCAGTTCAGTCTGTAATCGATCAACTCTCGTCTATGGCAGCATCTGAGCCTAAGTGCTCAGTTCCTTGCACTCCTCTGCGCTAACTGCTCACTCCAATGCTAATGCTAACTAATTAGCTTATTCTATATCTATTTTACCCTTCTACGCCCAGGTACCTCCCATTAATGTTTCGAAATTATGGGCCCACTAATTCTGATTGGACAGGGACAGGGGGTTGATCCTCACACCATGTCATTTTAGTTCAATTTTCTTAAGCCCATTGTTTTAAAATACTGCCCCTCTCAATTAATACATTTGCTTTATTTCCCACCCGCTTCACAACAATTTTAATACAAAGTGTATACAAAATGTATCAATTTTTAGGACATTTCGGATGAACTGTGAAGGTGATCAGCGGGTCATGTCCTTGGACATCTTCCAAGTTGACTTCATCGCTTTGCTTTGTTAGTTTTCAGGGCGCATGCGCATGTCACATGGTTCTTGAGCTGACGTTCAGTCAACCCAGGCCCATTTTACAAACTAATAGAAAATCAAAGAAGAAACATATTAAAATCAAAAATAAATGTTTTCACTGTATACCTCCTACTTCTACCCTAGTCCCATTTAATTATAAATGTCTATCCCGCATTAGTATCTTTAAAATACCACATTATTAATTGCAGCAATGCAAAAGCTTTAGCATGTGAGAACATTAAAGCGGCCATTTTAGCATACACTGCGCAGAAGCAAAAGATTCCCTCCAAGCAAAGAAAGACGTCATACCACGTGACATGGTTGACACATGCGCAGTAGAATTCCCGCGCTTTAGTGGCCATTTTGGATTAGACGAGGATTACTTATTAGTGGAAAACACATAGGCAAGCATCTTCTAGATGAAAATGTTGTGTTTGCACATTATTAATAAAGACATTACAGGTTTTAGTACAAATTAATTAATACTGTGAGAAGATTGCTTTCGAGCAAGTCTCATTGTGAGTCCTTGATCCATCACTAGTATTGTGATTAACAAGGGCAAGCATGCACACCAAGTAATTTCAAGTCTCAAAGTGTGTGGATACATGTACTGTACAGGTGCAATGATGAAAAAGTGTATTTTCTCATGGTTTGTATTTTCAGGCACTGTTTTATGTTGTCAATGCAGGCTTGCACACAGGACAACTGCCCATGACCATAGTTGCACTACCTGTTTACATCATATGCCCTTCTGATAACAACATGTATGTCCAACTGTGTGATGTACAAACATGTTGCATGTGTAGTAATGGTGTCTCACTTTGTCATCCTTACATGTTGATGCCCATCAGAAACAGGAGATTTGGCAGACCATCGTCCAGGCAGTGAGATCTGTGGGGGTCTTCATGCGCCGCATCCGCCACTGCCACAAGAGGTAGCAGGACCTTCGTGGCTGGACCAGGAGGATAGCCAGAGTCCAGCTCAAGCTGTCGCCTCCTCGCAGGAGGGGCGGACGACGGACCCTGACCCCCCACATGCGCCGGATACTGACGGTGGTCTTCCCTGACCTGGATGGGCAGTTGAAGGACAGACAGCAGCAAGGAGGGGGTAAGTCCATGCCTTTGTGGTGAATTGTGTATAACATGCAATTTGCACTCCTTCAGCCTGGTGACACTCCCACTGTTCGTCAGTCTGCTGAGACAAGACTCATGTGTCTAAATTTGGTGATGTCCCATTCTCATCTGATGACCAGGTGTGTCCCTTCCCCTCTGTGACATGTGTCACTTGGGTTGTGTGTATTTGCTGTTGTCCAAGGTCAATGTTGAGAACAACATCTGCAACCCAGGCATTGAGTTGAGCATCATGAGTGAGGCAATTGTCGGACATGTGTCAGCACATTAACTGAAATATGACCTGTACTCTGTGTGGCCCATACATCAATGTGCAAATTGCTGATCTGGGTCAGCATAGGTGTCTGAGGTATTAACTACACACCCATGCCGCAGGTAAGACCAGTGTTGAGGCCTGACACAAAGAAAATGTATGAGCGTAACAAATGCGTAGTCACCTGCCTAGTGTTCCTGGTAATCCTATGTTTCACATGGCCCATGGACAGGGATGCCAACTCCGGACATCTGAGACACTCTGGCCTCCTAATCTTGGGTGTCAGACAACAGTTTTCCCATTGTGAAATTGGTAATCATGTGTCAGACTCTGTGTCATTGTGGACTGGCATAGCTTTTTGGATTGCAAAAGTGGGAAATTTGTTTGCCATGGACAGACATCTGATATGTGGAATTTGGATCAGCACACAGGACTAAACATATGTGTGTAATCGCTTGACTGTACCTAATGGTGGCTTCAACATATATGTGTAGCAGCTTTACTTTCTTCTTGTGGGCCTGTAATGTGTTCATGTGTGCAGATTTGTTGACTCACAAACTCTAATGTCTCATTAGGAGAATGTGGGATTATCAGATTATGTCAAATGTGTAGCATGTGGTTGACATGTATACTTGAGCACTACAGAGGTTGCATTCACAGTGCATACATGAGTGTGACACGGTGCTCACTGTGGAGTCGGGATGCACTGCCACTGTGACAGGAGTCAGTACTGACTGATTGGCCACATAGGCCTGTGGCATGGTGTACCACATGCAAATCTAGAGCATGCAGTATTGTCACTTGTCTGTTGTCCTGCATACACACCATTCTAGCATTGACTTTCAAGACATGAGCCCATCATGGTGTCTGGGGATGGAAGTATGTTCATCCTGTCAACAATGACTTTGGTCATCCCATTTGCTGTCCCAATTACTGAGTCACTAGCATGAGACGAGACGTGTGTTATGACACATGACACTCACAATCAGTAAAACTCAGACAACAGGCAATATGGTGCATGCCTGCCCATGTATGAGGGGAGCCACACTGAGGGCTACTCAGCAACATCAACCTCAGCTGAGGAACACTCCGGCTCCAGTGAGGACTCCCTTGTGGAGGCGGGTGTAACAAGAACACAGACCCCAGCTAGCGAGTCTGTCCCCGCCACCACCACCATCTCCACCCTCCCAGCTGCTCCCATCCCAGATGTCCGTGGAGGCTCCCGTGTTAGGGAGCATGTCTCCTTTGGTCCAGGCACCGCACCCCCTGCCTCTGTCTCCCCTGCTGCCCTGAGTGTGGAGTCTGTGGACTTGCTGAAGCAGGTCCATGTGGGACAGACATCGATGCTGAGTGTCCTCAATGCCCACACCAGTCTTTTGACACAATTGGTGTCGTACATGGAGGGCATTTCATCTGACATGTCTGCCCTACAGTGGTCCAATCAGTCCATGGCCTCCTCAATGACGGCAGCAGTGTCCCTCCTACAACAGTCCCTCACCTCTCCTACCTCTGCCCCATCCACAATCCCCACTACCCTACCTGCCCAACGCACACTCACACAGGCACATTCAGGCACCACAACAGACACAAGCAGCACACAGCAACGTCAGTCAAAGGCAAAACGTACAAGCACGTACACTCAGGGGACTGATAGCACACACACAGGGGATAGGGTACAGAAACACAAACAGCCATCCACAACCACTCCGCAGTCCTCAGATACCTCTCCCTCCAAAACCCCTTCCCTTGACTCACCTGCAACCCCCCTTCCCAGAAGCTCTTCCTCTGTGACCTTGGCCTCTTCCCCACAGTTCCATATGAACCAACTCACAAGGGGAAGAGGAAGTCTCCACACATAGAGGGGAGATCCCCCGCCACGCCCACACATTCCCCCAGGAGCAGGAACACTGAGGTCCCCACTCGCAAATCCCCCAGGACCAGAAAGAGCAGACACCCACCACTATCACTCACTTCACCAGACAGTCTCCGTCCTCCAGCCCCCAGGCCACCACTCCAAGAGTTCCCACGCCACACCCTGTCCCAGCTTCCCCCACACACCGGTACACCATCCCCAAAATGATTAGGCCATCCCCCCTGCCACAAGCACCTCCACTCCCACATCCCGGCCTCAGCCTGTTCCTGCGACTGCAGTGGAGACCGTGTCCCCCCAATCTATCCTGCCCACTTCATTTGAGCCCCTGCCCACTCCTTTGGACATTGCCACTGCAGTGGAGACCCCGCCCACTCAATCTGACAGGTCCACTGCAGTTGGCACAGAGGCTCCTGTACCCACCACCCCTCCCCTGCCCCATACTGCTATTCCATGATCCTGTCCCTGCGGTGCCTGGCCTGCCCCTATGGGTGCCCCTCCAAGGGGAGATGTCCCCTAGCTGTAGCAGTGCAGGCAAGCACATTGTGACAACTTGTCATGTGTCACCCATGATGGACAATTGCAATGTACTGGCCATTGGCCTTTAGCTTTGTTGTGCTACAATTTAATTTTTTGACAAGCTGAATAAAGCTTATTCTAGTTATGTTGTTGAATTGCATTTAATGTACATGATGTTGCTGAAGAGTGTCCTGAAGTTGCTGTTGTAATAGTGTTTGTTAACAATAAGTCATTTGGTGAGGTGATGGACTGCATGTGGTCCATGGTATATGTGTCCTATTACAGTATGTATCCATGTCGTCATTTGCTGCAATTTGAGGTTGTCATGATCTCAATCATTTGGCACAGGGAGTGTAACCTTCTTTTCACCACTTCACATGTTTGGCGTACACTGTTGCATATATGTTGGGCTGACATTGGTGCACATTGTACTTTTTTCTAACTGTAGGCCCCTCTCCAATGGACTGGCGGAATGGCGCATTGATGAGGAACAAGTCATCAGTGTCATCAGTGCTATTTGCTATACATGTGTTTTGTGTATGTGCAGATGACTTAAGAGACACTCCTGTACACAGGCTGATGTGACCAGAGCTTTTAGTATGTTGTAATTGTTGGCACAATGTCCGAGTTTTATTCTGACATGACAGAGCCCTGCACAGAGAACGTTTGACACAGCTGACCTTCCACATGGGTGACGTCACCTTATTGCAGTGTGTTATTCGGTGACATTGCCTGAGCCCATGGTGTGTGTTCTGTGAGCCAGAGTCTGTGTGTTCCTATCCCTTTTTCTACACAGCTTGTATTCCCTGCTGATGTTCCTGTTTGTGATGCTTGCTGTGTTGTCCTGTGTTTTTTATACCTTGAGTTTCTGGGATGTAGGTGCATGAAAAACTAATAGTCATTAGGGTGTCATCCCTGGGTGTGGTTGATGTATGGGCCTGCACTGTGGTCAAACGCACATGTGACATATTAACGATTCCCCAAGTCACATTTGTGTTTCCAACATCAGCTTCTTTTCACTATGTGGTATCTTCCTGTGACTTTGTCACTTGTATATGTGTGTGACTGCTCCCACTCATCAGGTCCTAGCCGTCAATGTTGGATGATGTCAACATGTGTTCTTTGTGGGTCTACTAGGGTTTTTCATTGGTCTGGGACTGTGACCGACATCCCAATGTGTCTGATACATTTCCCCTCATGCACATGTACCTCATACTATGCAGTGTGACAGACATTCACAAGGTTTGGTGACTGGCCATGTGTAGTATGTTAGTATACCATAGACCCCCCCCTGGGATTGTCATGGGTGCATGTGCAATGTCATCAGTCAATGTGGGCTAAACTGATGCACATTGGTGCATATCAAGGTGTGTGGTATTGCGACTGACCAAATGTGAGTTGTCTCATGGCTAGGCCCCTACCTACATTGTGGCCTTACATTACAGGCCATGCCCAGTGAGTTGTGTTTGTCTATGTGTGATGGAAGTTGATCTGTCAAGACACATGACACAGTGCGCACAGGTGAATGTGCTCCACAGTATGGGCAACATCCAAATTTGTCTTCACAGAGGGATCATCATACAGGCTACTGTCACCACAATGTATGGTCCTTGAGGGTACTGCTGGAGTGAGTCTGTTTCTTGATGTGTTTGTTGCTGTCCCGCCCAGCTTGTTACACATGTGTCTGTTGTGAGCCGCTCATCTAACAATGCGCGATTTCCCACAAACAGGAACCCAATTCATGAGATACTTCAGGATTGGACTGACAACGCATATGTCTCATTTGAGTCCAGCCCCCCATCATGTGTGTGGTTGTAGCCTGGGGACACTTACACACACACACATGTTGTGTTTGATATGCAGTGTGTGGTTGGTTGTGTTAGTTCATCTGCACCCATATATTGATGTTGATTTTGTGGGGCATTGAGTGGATGTTTATTTGAGGTTTTTATCTCCTGGCCCTGGGACTCCTACATCGTCAGTCTGTACATTCATCATGTTTGCTATTTCCCATTGCTGGCACAGTATGGAACATGATCACCTAAATGCTGCGGTCTCCGAAGGATTCCTTTGTATGTGTGTCTGTTAGTGAACCTATGTGTTAATGCATTATGATGGTCACTTATTACATTGTCCATTTGAACATTGGAGGTTTTGTCAGCCCACATGGGCGAGCCTTGTATGCACATGGCTGAGGGTATTTTTGTAGGTACAACAATGTTATCCTCAACTGAACTATTTTTGTCTGGCACACAACCACTACTGTGTCATTACATTGCTTGTGGTTTTGGACCAGAAATCATACCTGATTGTTTGCACATGCTGGTATTTAGAACCCCCCACTCACCTTTTGGTCACTACAGTGAGGGGGTTTAGACCCCATATCCACAATGTTCCTGACAATGCTGGGGTTTGAACCCCACACTCACCTTTTGGTCACTACAGTGAGGGGGGTTAGACCCCATATCCACAATGTTCCTGACAATGCTGGGGTTTGAACCCCACACTCACCTTTGGTCACTACAGTGAGGGGGGTTAGACCCCATATCCACAATGTTCCTGACAATGCTGGGGGTTTGAACCCCACACTCACCGTTTGGTCACTACAGTGAGGGGAGTTAGACCCCATATCCACAATGTTCCTGACAATGCTGGGGGTTTGAACCCCACACTCACCTTTTGGTCACTACAGTGAGGGGGGGTTAGACCCCATATCCACAATGTTCCTGACAATGCTGGGGGTTTGAACCCCACACTCACCTTTTGGGCACAACTGTGATGGGAGTTCCTGTAAGTTTTCTCTTTCAGTGTCACTGTAGCAAGCAGTTTGCACACAAAACACATTATTGGCATGATAGTAGTGGATGAGTGTTTGGCGTAGAACACCAATGGGTAGGGACTGCTGGTATTGCTAGCCATCCACACCCCTATGGGTAGGTACTGCTGGTAGTGATAGCAATCCATCCACCTATAGGTAGGGACTGCTGGTAGTGATAGCCATCCATCCCCCTATGGGTAGGGACTGCTGGTAGTGATAGCCATCCATCCCCCTATGGGCTGGACAATGCTGGTAGTGATAGCCATCCATCCCCCTATGGGTAGGGACTGCTGGTAGTGATAGCCATCCACCCCCGTAAGGGTAGGGACTGCTGGTAGTGATAGCCATCCACCCCCCTATGGGTAGAGACTGCTGGTAGTGATAGCCATCCATCCCCCTATGGGTAGGGACTGCTGGTAGTGATAGCCATCCATCCCCCTATGGGTAGGGACTGCTGGTAGTGATAGCCATCCACCCACCTTTGGGTAGGGATTGCTGGTAGTGATAGCCATCCATCCCCCTATGGGCTGGACAATGCTGGTAGTGATAGCCATCCACCCACCTATGGGTAGAGACTGCTGGTAGTGATAACCATCCATCCCCCTATGGGCTGGACAATGCTGGTAGTGATAGCCATCCATCCCCCTATGGGTAGGGACTGCTGGTAGTGATAGCCATCCACCCCCCTATGGGTAGAGACTGCTGGTAGTGATAGCCATCCATCCCCCTATGGGCTGGACAATGCTGGTAGTGATAGCCATCCACCCACCTATGGGTAGAGACTGCTGGTAATGATAGCCATCCATCCCCCTATGGGTAGAGACTGCTGGTAGGGATAGCCATCCATCCCCCCATGGGTAGGGACTGCTGGTAGTGATAGCCATCCATCCCCCTATGAGCTGGTCAATGCTGGTAGTGATAGCCATCCACCCCCCTATGGGTGGAGACTGCTGGTAGTGATAGCCACCTATCCCCCTATGGGTAGGGACTGCTGGTAGTGATAGCCATCCACCCCCCTATGGGTAGAGACTGCTGGTAGTGATAGCCATCCATCCCCCTATGGGTAGGGACTGCTGGTAGTGATAGCCATCCATCCCCCTATGGGCTGGACAATGCTGGTAGTGATAGCCATCCACCCCCCTATGGGTAGGGACTGCTGGTAGTAATGGCCATCCATCCCCCTATGGGCTTGACAATGCTAGTGGAGATGGATATCCACCCCCTATGTGTGTGTAACATTTCGCGGGTTCGTGACGTTTTTGTGTGTGGTGGGTGTCTGACTTACCGTCTGCGACATACGCGTCGGTTCTGGTTGTTGATCCGGTCATAGATGTACAGGACAGGGATGACCTGCGCGATCGGATTCATGGTTGGTTCGTCTCTTAGGCGTTGATCGTTGGTTCGTCTCGTAGGCGTTGCTCGTAGATTCGTCTCGTAGCCGTAGATCGTCTTGTGGCGCGAATCAGACCTGATGTACTGCTCTTCCGGATGCTGTGACGTGCTGGAGGTGGCAACCTGTTCGGCGCGTAGGAAGTACGCATCGTACTTGGCCGGCCGGAAAGTGCTGTGAAAATCCTTCTGGACGACTCCATTCAGCGTTTACGGACCCAGCTCGTACGGGGAATGTGGCTGGATTCGGAGCTTGCGTGTCGGTCGGGATTTGGACACAATTGCGCATCGTACTTCATCGTTCGGACGGACCGGCTCCCGGAATGAGTCGGTCGGCAGGTAACGCAACGGACAGCTCTCGGAGGGCTGTCCGAGCGAGATCGGAATCGGCCCCTTAGAAGTGAAACAAATAATACTTACTAATTATAGTTGATGAATTTAATTTCGTGGATGTTCTTTGTAGGTGCAGTTTGTAAAAGCTGTGAATAAAAAAGTATTTATTAATTACAAATGTTTATTTATTTAATTTGTCGTTTCTTATTGTATCTTATTTATTAGTTCCTATATATACTTACTTAGGGGCTCATTACGATGGTGGACGGACATCAGTCCACCCGCCATCGTTGCGGTTCTGGGACCCCCCCCCGGTAAGGCGGCAGTCCCGCTGGGTGAATTAGGATGTGCCCGCCACTATGGCGTGTGCATCCTGGGCCTTTATCATTGCGGGCGGTGCTGCTGGCTGCAGCACTGTCCGCAATGATAAAGGTGCATGCACCGCATTTCCCTGCACCACTTGGCAGGCACCACGCGGTGCCTGCCACTTGGCGCATGGAACTGCAGGGGGGTACCATGGGTACCCCCACAGTGCACCCCACCCCACACAGAGGGGGTCCGCAACAGGCCCCCAAAGCCAGTCTCCGCCTGTCTTTTTGTGGCGGGATATCCGCCGCAAAAAGACAGGTAGAGAGGGATACCGTAATCCCTACGGCGGTGCCTGCACGGCACAGCCGCAATGTTGCCCTGGTTCCGGATTCCGCAAGGCGGCCGGAAGAGGACAGCCTTGCGGAACCATGGTGGACGGACTTTCCGTCCGCCGCGGAACCATTGTGATTCCCACTGCCATCCTAATTTGGCGGTGGGAATTTTCCTCATGATGGCGGAAGGACCACCACCACCGGCCCGGCGGTGGCGGTCCTTCCGCCATCATAATGAGCCCCTAAGTTTGATGTTTTTCTTTAATGTAGATTTTGTAGTTTTCCACCAATTTGTTTGTTGTCACCTTGTTCGGTGCAGTTGTAGTGAAGTTTAAGCTGTGAAATTAAAGAGAGAACGTTATTTTTTTAGTTTATTATATTATTTTTATAATTTATGAACACATGTATTGAGTTAAAGAATTGCGAATCTAAAATAGCTATTTTTAAGGAATTGCTGTTTAAGAGTCGTAATTTTAAATGCATTTAGGAATAGCTAAATAAATTGATAGTTATTTACAATATTTAGTAAGGAGTACAATATTTTGTTAATAATTTCTAACTATGGGCCCGATTCTGATGCGGTTAGGAAATCTTCCCGATCAAATTGGTTTGGAAATGGTTTCTGACCGAATCGGATTGGGAGAGTCCTACCGACCGAGTATGATGCATCCGGATGCTTCCAGATACGATTTGGTTGGACTCCCATTGACTTCTATGGGAAGCCTATGTTCCTAACTGCATCGTAATCTGGCCCTCGGTTGGGAAGACACGTTCCCGATCCGATTGGGAAGGAGCAAATGCCATTAGGAGGCCTTCCTAACCGCATCGGAATCGGGCCCTAGGTGGGAATGCTTTCCTAACCGCATCGGAATCAGGCCCTATGTAGAGGGCTATAGGAAAGAACTGGAAACCATTTGCAGTTTGACAGTATCTATCTTGCAATTAGGTTTTGAATTCATGCATTTTAAAAGTACTTTTATCTGTCGTAAATGAGGTTATACTTAAAATCTGTTAGTTTGCGACCGGTAATAATCTGGATGTTTGTGCTCATTAGTTTTTAGCGGAAAACATTTATTTAATATAAAATATTTACTTACTATTTCTGTTTGATGAAGTGGTTTTTGTTGATGTTGATGTTTAGTAGAATTTTGTAGCAGCTGTCAAGAGAAAAGTATTTCTTAGTTATGTTTTGTACTTTTAATACGTTTAAAAAATCAGAGTTATTTACTTTCTTTATAGGTTAAGTTGTATATTTAATTCCTTATATTTTTCATTATGTTGAGTTAAATAATGTACTTAATAACATATTTGTTTTGTATTTTCTAGGTGTGGTTGTAATGCAATTTAGCTTTGATTTAAAAGAGAAACATTTCATTATTTTAGTAAATTAAGTTAAAGAGGTCTAAGTATTTATATTTTGTAAATAAGTTTTGTTCTTACCTGTGTTATAATAATGTGATATAGTGGTTTGTGTAGATTTTCTTTATTCTCTGGTCTCTCTCTCTCGCAAAGTAACGCTCTCCCTCCGTGTTTGGCCGATAAACGGTAAATTTGTGTTAATTAATTCTTTGTTTTTATAGTGTTTAGTTAATTAGTTAAGATTTTCTATTGGTTTGTGTGTTTTTAGTTTAAAATTATTGGTTGAGATACGTTTTTAATTTTTTTAGCAGTTACCTTTTAATTAGGTAAATATATGTAATGTTTATTTTATGTTTATATTTATGTTATTTGTTGTTGTTATTTAAATATATTTGTAAATAAATGTAACTTATAATATTTATAGTTGTTATATATTATACATATGTAATTTTCTGATTGTTGGAAACTAATTTAATGTTATATTGTTAATGTGTTCATTTATTTGGGTTAGTATAATTATATTATTATTTCTTAAATCATTTAGGGGTCGATTCCGATTCGGGCCGGAAAAAGCACCGACCGACTCGGAGCCGGAATTTATACCGACCGACACGTACCTGTGGCGCCCGACACACCAAGTACGATGCAAAGCGTGCAAAATCCGACCAACACGTACAGAACCCAAGCCGAACGACCGAGCCGCACGGAAAACAGCAATCCGGCCGGAAAAACACGCGAATCGAACCGACCGACACGCACCCGGAACAAATCCGACCGAAACGTACACGCGAACTCCAAACCGCAAAGTACGATGCAAGGCGCGAAAACCACGACCGAGTCGGACGGAGGTCAAGCCGTACGACCGACACGCATACAAAACCGAGCCGAAGTAACACAAAACACCGCGACCGACGCGTACGCAGCATAGAAAACTGCACAAACACAGCGTGAACGAAGCGGAGAACACCGTACGAGACAAATGCAGGGTCCGACTCGGTCACAAGAACGTTTCCAACATGCACAGACAGTACAAAGGAAAAATCACACAAAAAAAGGCCAAACAAGCAATTACAAAGCCAATAAATACTGGGGGGGGTGGGGACAGAGAACAAAGACACACCCACAACTCCACCCATATAAAGGACACAAATCACAACCATGATCCTTTGCAAATGCCATTCCACTGCCAGCACCCAAGAGACAGCAACCACACACCCACAGCTCATCCCTCACACAAGCCACACACCATCAGCACACCAACAAATACCTACCTCACATACACCCAGCAAAACACACACTCACACACCCTCACCTGCACACCAACACACACATCACTCACCATCACCACCCATCACCATGCCCCCAAGAAGAATCACAAGTTCCTAGATTGTGAATTGGAAGTCCTGGTAGACGAGATCCTCAGGGTAGAGCCACAGCTGTTTGGCACACTGGTCCAACAGACCCCCATCTCCCAGAAAACCAAGATGTGGGAGAGGATCATCAACAGGGTGAACGCACAATCACCATGTCTGCGCACAAAGACCGACATCCAGAACAGGTGGTATGACGTGCGCAGGAGGGTCCGGGAGCTGCTCAAGAAAGACTACCTCCTGAGCCAATACACCGGCAGTGGCCCTCCTGCCAAGCCAGTATACCTCAGGCCCTGGGAGGAGAAGGTGCGGGCCATCCTTCCGCCAGTGAGCGTATATGGACTAGAGAACATCCCAGATCCTGGTGAGTACACAACAAATGTACACAATATTCTGCCACAATACACACACACATCACCGTCAAGGGGAGAGTCAAACCATGCACTCATAGCAATTACACAGCAACCAGAACAGAATCATCCCAAAATGTGTATGTCAGTCAGATAAACACAACACATGCCATCAAAAAAGTTACATTCAACCGTGCCATCACATGTACAAACACAACTACAACTACAGCTAGGCAGTGGCACAAATAGAACTAACAAACACATCCAGACATGTAGCCACCACAACAACACCAACACACAGTGAAGACCACTGAAAGGAAGGAATTCTGTGTATGCTGGCCAAGTCAGTGTAGCCAATAGCATCATGGGAGTCGTAGTCACACATATTGCCCCCCACAACTGTCCCATCAACACCACCATGAACCATGCGCACATCACAGGGAGTGGAGAAGGACTCACAAGATGGCTGACACTGGCAACTGCTGTGGGGAGCACAAGGCCCTGCTGGCAACTGTGCACCAACAAACAGCAGGACACCACTGACTGACATCCTGAGAGACAACTTCCACTCCCTGCAATGCAAGCACGTTCCATGGTGGGATATCTGGCTGGCTGGTTGGGAAGGAGGACTTGCAGCACTGACCATAGTCACAAGCACCTCCCCTCACACACCCCCTCAACACAAACTCCACAGAACCCACCTGGTAGAATGCAATGCCTCCCATCCTAACTCAAGATCCCACAAAGAACCACCACCCTGGGTTATGTTGTGTGAAGCACAGGGACACTCTTGGGACTTTTATCCAAACAACTGCCAGGACAACACTCCCAGCCATCCTGTCAGCACAGCCAGCCCACCCCACAGGGAAGCAGAGTCAAAGGAAGGAAGCATGGGCATGCTGGGAAGGGGTTGGAGGCAATAGCATGATGGGAGTAGTAGTCACAGCTCTACATCCCCCACCACATGGCCCAGCAAGCTCACACTCACGCATGCACATCCCACAGAGAGTGGAAAGGCCCATCAAAGATGTCTGACACTGTTGCTGTGTCGTGGGGAGCACAAGGGCATGCTGGGAACTGCACACCAACCACAGCAGGACACCACTGTCAGCCATCTTGCCATTGCTCTCACACCCACACACACTGAACTCCCCACACAACCAAGTAAGTATGGGAATGCTGGGAAGTGGGGTGGAGGCAATAGCATGATGGGAGTGGCCGTCACAGATATTGGTCACCCCCACAACTGTCCCATCAACACCACCCTGAACCATGCTCACATCACAGGGAGTGGAGAAGGACTCACAAGATGGCTGACACTGGCTACTGCTGTGGGGAGCACAAGGGCATGCTGGGAACTGCACACCAACCAACAGCAGGACACCACTGTCAGCCATCTTGCCATTGCCCTCACACCCACACACACTGAACTCCCCACAAAAGCAAGTAAGTATGGGAATGCTGGCAAGTGGGGTGGAGGCAATAGCATGATGGGAGTCACAGTCACAGACATAGCTCACCCCCACAACTGTCCCATCAACACCACCCTGAACCATGCTCACATCACAGGGAGTGGAGAAGGACTCACAAGATGGCTGACACTGGCTACTGCTGCGGGGAGCACAAGGCCCTGCTGGGAACTGTGCACCAACAAACAGCAGGACACCACTGACTGACATCCTGAGAGACAACTTCCACTCCCTGCAATGCAAGCACAGTCCATGGTGGGATAACTGACTGGCTGGGTGGGAAGGAGGGCCGGCTGTCAACCAAATACAACCAATGCAGACCATGTTCACACCCCAACAAATACATAGAAATGCCCAAATAATGCAGGACAATGTGCCACACCAAAATCAACCCCTGACTGTGACGACTTAGGACAATGCAATGTACAGGCCCGCACCCAGAGGCACAGTCACAACTGTCATGTGTGTCAACCATTGATGCCTGCAGAAACATGACATACATTGTTTGTGTCTCCCAAAAACAGGTGATGATGGGGACACAGCAGCAGACGCTGAGGAGTCCCAGTCCCAGGCTCAAGAGGATGCGGAGCTCACTGGTGTCGTACAGCCTCTGCCCTCCTCGGACGAAGAAGACCAACCTGGCACATCCGGTGCAAGTCTACATGCAGCACCAGCAGGACCACCAGCTGCAGCACCAGCAGGACCACCAGCTGCACCCCCTGCACCCACCCCTCCAACGACTGTCACCACAAATACCATCCCTGCCGACATGGACAGAACAAGGAGCAACACCAGCACAGGGACCCTGGACCAACCTGGGGCCATGGACACCACCACCACCACCAACCCCCAAGGTGGACCAGGGTCATCTGTGCGTGCCACTGCATGCACTGCACATGTCAGCAGGGGTGGTGGGAGGAGTGGGAGACAGAGGTCACTGCTTGCAGAGGTTGCTGGTGTGCATGATGACCCACAACTGGTACGCATAGCTGATGCGTACCAGTCCAGCACCGGAGATCTCAGCCAGGTAGTGGGGCTCCTCAGAGACATGAAACAGCAGCAGGCTGCCCATCATGCCCGCTTGGACTCTCACATGTCCCACGTGGAGTCACACATGTCCCGCGTGGACTCACACATGTCCCGCGTGGAGTCCAAGTGGGATGCACTGCATGAGATGACGGCGGTGCACAGGGACATTTTACAAAGCCTCCGCCAGATGAACAGCAACCAGTCCACACCTCCCTGTGTGCCAACAACATCTGGTGCTGAACAAACTGCAACTGCCACAGGGAGGGAGGATGACTCTGGCGGAGAGTCCCCTGCACCGCAGCAGCCTGTACTTGAGGGGCCTCCCAAGAAGAGGGGTCGTCCGAGGAGGGGCAAGTGAGAGGCCGATGGCCAAGCGCAACTCCCAGGAAGCCTGAACCTGTTCTGGATGTTCACCTTTGTGCACAGACTGTTCACCCTGTTGACGGCAACACTACTCCCACACATTGCATGGGGAGTACAAGTTGGACCAATGTCTCAGACAACTGTGGCCCCGATACTGGGGATTTTGTCTACCAGGACTTTCAATTCACCTAGGAACTTCTGATTGCAAGATTTATGTACAGCACTACCCATCCTATGCACTATTCACACAAATGTATCACAATAAACACACTAATACACCATACTTGCCTCTGTTGTGATTCCAACGTGGGTGCTGTTATGGGGATGATGAACTGCAAAATTACACTGTGTATGCGAACTGCAACAGCAAGTACAACACAGGTGTAGGAGAGTAGGATCTGCTTCACATGGGTACCCCCACTTTTTGCTGATGCGTCACTGTTTTTCGACATTAGTCTGGCTGGGGCCCTGCTAATCAGAACCCCAGCCTAGCTGCTTCCTCTCTAAAATGGTTTCCATGTGCCTTAGGCACATCACTGATTGGGATCTGAGTGCCCTTATAAGTCCCTAGTATATGGTATACTAGGTACCAAGGGCATAGGTACCTCAGAGGCCTGCCAGGGGCTGCAGCATGTATTATGCCACCCCTGGAAGGCCATCCAAACTGACACCACAGGTCTGCTACTGCAGCCTGGGTAAGGTGGTGCATGCACCCCTTACTGTGATATAGGTTACCTATATCACGAAATACATACACACATATAAACCTATAAGTCACTCCTAAGGCAGGCCTTATCAATCCTAAAGGCAGAGTGCGTGGTTCCTATGTGAGAGGGTGCCCCTGCATGAGCAGGGCCCCTCTGCAGCGTTCGGAGACCATCTCTGATGCTGTTTGTAGTGCAGCCTGACCATATACTCTTAAGCGCATTATATCCTCGCGGTAAAATGCTAACTTTGGAATGGCTGCACCTAAACATGTCGTGTTTGGTGTCAAACATCTTGGAATACTACCCCCGCCAATCCTGGCGGCGGGGGTAGCATTCCACCCTTCTAGAGGGAAAGACATGTTAACTCTGACTAGTCCGGTAACTTCTTTCCAGAGCCCTGGCATCACAAAATGGATGCTGCTGCCACAGACACGAGTCTGGCCTCCTGCTGCTGGACGAAACTCCGGCAGGGGAGGCCTGGACAATAGGTTTCCTGTCCCAGGGAGGTGTGACCACCTCCCCAGACAGGATAATGTGTATTGGGGCTGGGCGGGAGCACTTTCGGGTGCTTTGAAGTCCTGCACTGGGGGCACATTTGGTGTCCCTAGTGCATACCCCAGTTCAAACCGGATCAGGGGCTTGCAGCCCCTGCTTTGGCGCGAACTGGACAAAGGGAAAGGGGTGTAGCCACCCCTCTGCCCTGATCCACCCATAGGTGGGGCCACAGAGTAGTCCAACCCCTATTTTTAGAATAAAGGTAGGAACCCAGTCCTTAGGACTTTAGATTATACCTGGACGAAACTCTGAAACTGAATCCTGGACCTTCGACGCTCTACGACAAGATTAGAGGACGGAAGAATCTCCCTTGGGGTCAAGGAGTGACTCCCCTGCTTGGCAGGCACCAAAGAAGCATCTGTCCGGTTCGCATTTCTGAAGCTCCCATCGGACGCCGAAGTCATCACATCACCAGAGGTGGATTCTCAGACTACCCTGAGTCCCCAGCAAAGCTGAGGCCCGTGGCTATCGTGGGTGACTTGAGACCGTGACCCCTGGACACCAAGCACACTTGCAAGTGCATCCTCTTCTGGGTCACCCAAAAAGTCGTACTTTGGGCTCCGAGTAGCCCTAGCCTCCAGCACCACCTGCACCGAAGATCACTGGCCCCCACTCCACGAGTGTCCTGTAAGCCAGCTCCACGTGCGGCGTCACGAGGCTCCTTCGCGGTCGCTAGCCCGTTGGCTAGTAGCCCTTAATGAAGGCCAATCCTTTTCTTACTTGGCATCCTGGTTGCTCCAGGCCTGCCCTCACTTACCCTTGCTGGGTGAGTTCCACAGACCTTGCTGGTCTGCACCATCGACAATCTACATCTTAATCGAGACTTGCCGTTGCCAAGGCTTGTTGGGTCCAATCCGGTCGCCAACACCTCAGCACTCGACAGACATCGTGTACCAGCCCGAATCCTGCTCCTGGTCACCGACAACGCCTCCCGGACCTCGTGGCTGAAGAGTCAAGACGACCGTCAACGCACCTGAAGCACTCGACATCGGTGGGCATCTGTCCATCGCCTTCCTGGTCACTGGCTAGTGACCCAGACTCTGTCCCCTCTGCTTTCAGGTTCACCAGAACTCCGATCCACTCTGGGATCCACCCGGACACTTTTCTCTTGGCCGCCAGCAGCACTTTGCAGCAGATCGCCATTCGAATCGACGACGAAACCCGACCCCGAAAGGCACCTATGCACCCGGCTTCCCTGGGTGAGGTAACACGAGTACTCCGGTGCTCCCGTGGGTAGAGACTCTTCAAAGTCCTAGATCTCAAAGGGTTTTGTCCTAGTCTTCTTTTAAGTGTCCCTTTCCTCTATTTTCCCGATCCCGACTTTCTCCATAGAAGTTAACGGCGTATCGCGGTTGTGTATTTACACTGCACGCGTCTCCCGTGGGTCCCCTGTGTCACTACCTTGGGTGGTTCCTTGTGGTCCAAGCACTTCTAGAGGCTCTAGGCCTAGTGTCTAGTTCAGTCGTGGTTCGCATACCACTTTATTGGTATATGGTTTGGTACGCCCCTAGGGCCCAAACGTGTATTTGTGCTATTACTGTGATTTAATATCTTATAACTTATGTACTAGAGGGGTGTGTTTAGTAATAAATACATATATTTTGAATATATACCTGGTGTGGTGCTCTTTCATTTGGTCACTCAAGAGATTATAGACTGGTAAAACAAGCTGCTTTACATTCCTTCAAGACTTAGCCTGAAGGCTGCTCTCCATAGCTACCACTAGGATAGCTTTCAATAAGGTTGTCTTTAACCTATCTCCAATAAGGGGTTGTTTGGACTGGTGCAAGGTGCCCACTATAATTAGTGGACAGCATATGCCAGGCCAACTTCTCACAACAGGCATGTGAGTAAAGGCAACGTGACACATATGAGGGAGACACACCACCAGGGCTACACAACACATACACACGTAGGCCATCTGACTCATTGCCTACAGTGATGTTGCCAGGGAAGACGGTGCAATGCACAGACACCACACCCATTCCCAGTTGTAGTCAAGTAGCCCACAGGTGCAGTAAGCAAATGGCAGTCAAATGTGTGACCACAGACAACGCACATCACAAAGTGAAGCACAGGTTTATTACACAGTTGCAACATGTCGTAACCACTACAGATGCAAGGTAATCCCACCTGGCAGCGGGCACACAGTCAACAACTGTAGACGGAAGGAAGTCCATGGGTGTGGCGCACATCACCTGTAGGGACACAACAGCTACCACCCTGGAAGTGCAATCATGTCGTCGGTGGACACAGTTGACCAAACGAATCTGAAAGTACCCTGTGAAGGACAGAAATGACACACAGTCAAAAGCAATGGAGAACAGGACAGAACAGCAAAACTCATGCACAATACATGTTACAAGATACCCACCCAGAACCAAGTTAGCATGTCAACACTGTTGGGGAGTACAGCCCACCTGTAAGCACACATCGCAACACACATCCAGTCAAGTAGCCCATGGACACACTCCAACAGCACCAGAGCACCACCTACACATATCATGCCAACTCACATCATTGACATGACACCTCAGGATACTCACATTCAGCTAAAGAAGTTGGTGATGAGCTGTGTGCGGACATCACCCTCATCATCATCATCATCATCACTGGCATCGTGGTCCAGGCCAGGATCCTCCACAGGTGGCGGATGTTGGTCATTGTCATCCTGGATGAGAGGCAACTCCTTCCGCACTGCCAGGTTGTAGAGCATGCAGCAGACGATGATAATCTTGCACACTTTCGCAGGGGCATATGGGAGGGACCCTCCGGTCTTGTCCAGGCAGCGGAAGCGGCTCTTCAGGAGACCAAATGTCCGCTCAATCACTCTCCTGGTCCGACCATGTGCCTCATTGCAGCGCATCTGGGCTGGTGTCACAGGGTTCCTGAGGGGTGTCAGCAACCACGGCATGTTGGGGTATCCCGAGTCACCTACGGACAGACAAGTGCACATTAGCTGATTTGGAAAAGTGGGCGGAATACTACAGATCAGATCACACACAATGGCACAAAGTCAGTACACACCGACAAGCCAGGCACGCTGGTTCTGCATCTGTGCCATCATCCTGGGGATGCGACTACTCCTCATCACAAAGGCATCGTGTGCTGAACCGGGGAAACGGGCACACACGTGTGTGATGGTCATATCTGCAAGACACACCACCAGTGCATTGACCGAGTGGTAGTGCTTGCGGTTCCTGTAGGCCTGCTCCTGGGCCTGTGGTGGTACCAAAGCCACATGTGTCCCATCAATGGAGCCAATGACATGCGGCATCCTCCCCAGGGCATAGAAGTCACTCTTCACGTCAGTGAGTCGTCGCAGTCTAGGGAAATAGATGTACCGGTTCAGGAATAGCAACATTGCCGCCAAAACATCGCGGAGCACACGGCTCAACATGGTCTGTGACATCCCACCAGCAGTCGCCACAGTATGTTGGAAGGTACCGGTGGCAAAGAAGTGTAGGGCTGCCATCACCTTCACCTTGGGGGTCAGCGCTGTAGGATACGGCCGGCCAGGCTGCAAATGTGGGGCCAACTGCACTGCCAAATCCTCAATCAGCTGCCTGGTGAAGCGGTACCGTCAGATGCTGTCCCGTTCCACCATCGTTGCCAGGTCTGGGAATGGTCGATGGACAGCAGGAGCCCTGCAGTGCCGAGGAGAAGTAAGCAAGATTGTCAGTCAGCCCACATATGCGGCATTGAACACACTCAATATCCCAACATACATCATTATGAGGCACAACTACATGAAGTGTGCAGTTCCGTAAGGACATGTATGGTACATACATGGCCAACATCTGTCATCACGGTCCAACAAGTGGCATCAATAAGTCCCAGGTTGGCCCATTGGATATCATGAGGCCGTGTCACAGTTCCCATCTCCTGCTGCCGTGTCACAATCACCCCCCACAGTGACATGTGAGGACAGATGTGCCCCAAGCATCACATCTCAATGACAGGTACATTCCCAGGGACCCTGTATTGCCACATGGATACTGGCATTACATGGAGTATCATGTATACACCACAGCAAAACAACTATGACCCCCACAGGTAGTGGTCCCACTTGCCACTGCAGGACAGACATGGACGTCTGTGACACACACACGCACAACATCAAAGTCCATGCACACACAACGTGGATGTGGAGACTGTCTCCCATTGTGCACATGAAATCAGAGACATTGTAAACACTACATGCACACAGACTGTGGAGGACCATCACTATTGTGCCACTGGGACACCCTGGCTCAAACATACCGTCCCACATGGGACTCACGGGGTATGTGACATGACATACACATACACCACCGTGAAATGTGACCATGGCACATGCACAGATATGAACAGTTGCACATCACAGTGGTCATGTACACGTATCACCCAGGATCCTGTCCCCATGAACACGTGCACAGCCTGGGGGTTGCTGCCCCCAGGTGACACCCACAGGACAACATGTACACCAACATACACACAATAGGAAATGCAGCCTTACATGCCTTATCATACAGTTTGGACAGGCTGTCGTGTTGTAGGTGTGCCCCTCACTCCCTGGGAGCTATCTGTGGCTGGCATATGTCCATCTGAGACAGGCATGGTGACATATGCCAGTCACTTGTACAGGGATGCGTTGAACAGCAATGGACCGATCTGTGCCCCCGGCCGGCCCATTGCATTCAATGTGTGCAGGTACGCATTGTGCCCCTGTACGCGTTGGTACGCGTTGTGCCCCTGTACGCGTTGTATCGCAATGGACCGATCGGTGCCCCCAGCCGGCCCATTGCATTCAATGTGTGCGGGTACGCGTTGTACCCCTGTACGCGTTGTACCGCAATGGACCGATCGGTGCGCACCCATTGACAATGGCCTTGCCTGGCAACGGACGCATTTTCGAATTTCGAACGAGTCGGTTGCTGGAAATTCAGTTGGTCACCCACAACAATGTTGCAAAATCATGTATGTCATGAAGTTGAAGATTTGAAGGATGCCGTGGGCTTGTATTGGTGCTGCTATTCCATGGATTGGCCAGATTCAGAAGATGCAAACGACTTGGACCTATCACTTTGGACACAAGGGACAGTATCTGCCTCTCCAGCACATATATATTGCTGGCTGTTCCCCTGAGAGCTCACTTGCCTGCACTACATGCTCCAGGACGACATCTGCCACTGCACTGCTGCTGTCTCTGCCCCTCTGGACCCTGCAATGGCACGTACTGTGGAGAGAGCCCCAGCCTTCAGCCTTGAGGAGAACCAGGCCCTGCTGGACAGCCTACTTCCACAGTACAGCAAGCTGTATGGGACACCAGGGGAGCAGGTGAGTGTTCTGTGCACTGCCTTTCTGAATGTGCATTTTGTCTGACTAGCAAGGCTGAAAGTCTGCACGCCACTGGCTAGCAGGCTCACTGAGTAGTTGTCACCCCCCATAGTGTGTAGTGACATGCACTGGACAGGTATGGTGCAGTGACAGTGCATTTGAACAAGGTTTTACTTCCCATGCAATGATACCATGTAGTGACATCTGGCAAAGTGTCCATGGGCAGCGTTGCACTGCCTGTGTACATCATGTGCCCCTGTGAATGAGACATGTATATACAACTGTGTCATGCACGGATATGTTGCATATGTAGTAATGGCCTTTTCACTTTGTCATCCTGACAGGTTAATGCCCATCGGAAGCAGGAGATCTGGAAGGACATCGTCCGGGCTGTCCGGTCCGTGGGGGTCTACAAGCGCCGGATCCGCAACTGCCAGAAGAGGTGGCAGGACCTTCGGGGCTGGACCCGGAGGATTGCATGGGTCCAGCTGAAGCTGTCGCCTCCTCGCAGGAGGGGCGGAACATGGACCCTGACCCCCCACATGCTCCAGATCCTGGCGGTGGTGTTTCCAGACCTGGATGGGCAGCTGAAGGCCAGACAGCAGCAAGGGAGGGGGTGAGTCAAAGACTGCACTGTGAACTCTGTATTACATGCTTTGTGCCCTCCTCTGGCCTGGTTCAACTGCCACAGTGCAGCAGTCATGTTGTCCAGGAGCCATGTCCCTCTATTGTGCACTGCCCACTCCTCATCTGATACCCAGGTGTGGCCCTTACATTCAGGGAATTGTGTCACTTGGGACTGTGTCCTTGCAGTTTGCTTCACTAAAGGTGGGGGACAGCATCTGTTTCCCTAACTCTGTTGTGGGCATCATGGGTGGGTCCATTGTTCACACAACGCCTGTGTTCGGACATGTAATCTGCGTGTTGCTTTGATATGCGGTCCACTTGCTGAGCTGAGCCACCACATGTGCCTGGGGTATGTGGCACACGCCCATGCAGCGGGTGGGAACAATGTTTGGGCCCCAGGAGTGTGCAGATTACGTGTGTCACACATACATAGCCAGCTATCCACTGTCCAGGGCTCATCCCTCATTCATGTGGGGCAGGACAGTCATGCCTACTCCAGGCCATGCAATGCACTCTGTACTCCCACTCCCGTGTATCAGCTGATACATTGTGCGCAGTGATTTGACCCCTCAGGTGTCTGCCTCTGTGTCAGTGTGCTGTGGATTAGTTGCCAGGACTGCTGGGGTGTTTCTTGGTAGCGGCTCAGCATGCCACTGGAGATGTGACCATAGGAGACGATACTTGTGTGTCACATAGGTGTTTGATCAGCTGCCCGTGCAGACTGGGGTATGCGAATGTGAAGTTCAGGCAGCTGTTCCCCATTCACAGCAGATTGTGAGGGGCTCAGGTTCAGAGGGTAGTGTCACAGGTCTCCCATATGTCCAATCGGTATGACCTGGACAGATGAGGGTTAAGATGATGTGTTGTGTGGGGGATGTACATGTGCACTTGTGCAGCTCCAGGACTTGCATTCCCCATGACCTACTATTGTGACACAGTGCAGAGTGTTGTTGTCTGGCTGCCAAGTCATACATCACTGAGACAGTGATGTATGACTTAGCAGTCATGCCTCCGCCATGGCATGTGTCTACTTATTGGTGATCCTGCAGGGGAGTGACATGTGCTACATGCACACCATTGTGGCGATGGCTATCAGGACATGAGTGCATCATGGTGTCTGTCGCTGGTATGCATCACATGCATATCCTATTTGACTCTGGGCGTCCCTTTCATCCGGAAACCTGTACTGACTCAGTGGCAAGAGTTGTGATGTGTGCATGTCCACATGCTACAATGTGTCCTCTGCACTGTCCAACTACTGTGTAGTTGGTGCATGTGTCCACACTGGGGTGTTGCTATCCAACAGACACCAGACAGATGGGTGCAAGGCCATGTGGGATGTGAGTGCCATGGTTGGCATCAGACTGACAATTGGCTTCTCCTGTTCAGTTAGGGCACTTTTAGCAATGTACAACTAATGATGCCAGGGCTTGCTCAGTAATGTGCTGTGCTCACAGTGGTGTGTGCGTTTGGTGCAGGTGACTGATGTCTGTCTGTTTCCCCATTGTTTGCAGATACATCCACGGCCACGGAAGGGGACAGCTCCACGGACCAGGAGGAGCCGGAGAGCCAGACTGGGTCAGCAGCTGAGGAGTGGTCGGAGGGACCCAGTGGCACGGAGGGCGAGGGGAGCCATACCGAGGAGTCCTCAGCACCATCCACCTCAGCTGAGGACCAGAGCAACTCGGAGGATGACTCCCTTATGGAGGCGGGTGTCAGCAGCCACCACACCCCAGCTAGTGTTGCTGTCCCCGCCACCACCAGCACCACCACCGCCCTCCCATCGGCTCCCATTCCCCAGGTCCGTGGAGGCTCCCATGTTCGGGAGCGTGTCTCCTTCGGGCCAGGCACTGCACCCCCTGCGTCCCCTGCTGCCCTGAGTGAGGAGGCTGTGTACCTCCTTCGCCAGCTCCATGTAGGGCAGACAGCCATGCTGAGTGTCCTCCATGCGCACACCGCTCTGTTGACTCAGCTGGTGTCGTTCATGGAGGGCATCTCATCGGGCATGTCTGACCTACAGAGGGGCAATAGGTCCATGGACTCCTCCCTGACGGCAGCAGTGTCCCTCCTCAGACAGTCCCTCACCCCTCCTGCCTCTGCTCCATCCACACTCCCCAGCACCTTACCCGTCCCAAGCACACACACACCGGCACAGGCACACACCAGCACACACACATCCAGCACACAGACACACACGCCACAAACAAAATGCACACGCACGCAC
This sequence comes from Calotriton arnoldi, assembly GCA_963921515.1. Classification (NCBI taxonomy): domain Eukaryota; kingdom Metazoa; phylum Chordata; class Amphibia; order Caudata; family Salamandridae; genus Calotriton; species Calotriton arnoldi. The sequence continues at coordinate 2,287,102 of CAWUFW010001691.1, read as the reverse complement.
AGTCAGGGGACTGAAACCAGACTCACAGGGGATGGGTCCCTGGAACACACACACGCATCCACGAGCACTGCACAGTCCTCAGTTGCCTCTCCCTCCAAAACACCCTCCCTTGCCTCACCTGCAACCCCAAAGACCCAGCGGCTCTTCCTCAGTGACCTCGGCCTCTTCCCCTCCGATCCAGCTGATACAGCATTCAGGGGGAAGAGGAAGCCCACCCACACGGAGCAGAGTGCCCCTCGCCCCCGGACACCCTCCCCCAGGTGCAGACAGACTGAGGCCCCCACCCGCAAGTCCCCCGGAGTCGTAAGAGCAAGACCCCGCCGCCGCCCTGCAGCTCAGGCACCAGGTCTCCTTCCTCCATCCCTCAGGCCCCCACTCCACAGGTGCCCCCACCACACCCTGCCCCAGGTTCCCCCACCCACAGATATACCATCCCCAAGAGGATCCGGCCTTCTCCCCCTGCCACTTGCTCTCCCGGCACCACCCCCCCGCTGCGCTTGTCTGTGCCACTGATGTGGTGAGGGTGTCCTCCCCCTCTGTCCAGCCCACCTTGCCTGTTCCCCATTCTCCTCCCCTGGTGGTAGGCACTGCAGTGGAGTCCACTTCCACCCTGTCTGACTTGGGCACTGCAGTGGCGGACCTGTCCACTCCATCTGCAGGGTCCACTGCAGTCGTGCCGGCACCCACAACATCTGAGTCATGCCCCCAGTTGTGCCGGCACACACCATGTCAGACACCTCCACTGCAGTTGTCAGTGGCTCTCCAGCACCCACCACCCCTTCCCTGCTTCCTCCTGGTGAGCCCTGATCCTGTCCCTGCGGTGCCTGGCCTGCCCCCCGGTTGCCCCTCCTAGTGGATTGTCCCTGGTTTTGTGCAGGCATGGGTAGGGTGACATCTGCCACTGTCACCCAGTTTGGACTTTGACAATGGACTGGCCATTGGCCTTTGTGTTTTTCTGGACTTTGTTTTCATTCCACACATATGCTGAATAAAGCAACTTTCTGTTCTCTAGTGCTTATGCTTCTGATGTACATGTTGTTGATGATGCTAACCATGCCCTTGCTGCAGTGATGGTGATATTTGGTCTCATGATAATGAAGTGTTACTGTGCAGGAACCCATGTGGTCCAGGGGGAATGTGTCCTATCCTGTGGTGTATCCATGTCATCCATAGCAGCATCTGAGGGTGTCATGTGTTCAGTATTTGGCAATGGGATTTCCTACTTAGATTAGCTATTTCACATCTGTGGCTTCCACCCCTGCACATCTGTTGTGCCTGCCATTGTTCAATTCGTCTACTTCCCTGACCGTGTGGCCATCTCCACTGGACATGCAGGTTTGGGCATCAATGGGGAAGGACTCATCCGTGTAGTCAGTGCAACATTGCTATACAAGTGTGTTGGATCTGTGCTGATGATTCCGTTGGCACTTCCATGACCAGGCTGATGTGACGGGAGCCCTCATTTGGTACTAATTGTTGATTGTGTGACCAAGTGCTCAGCTGACATGATGGGGCCCTACTGAGGCAACATATGGCACAGCTTTCCTCACACAGGAGTGGAGTCCCCTCATGGCAGTGTGTACTCCTGTGACATTGCCTGCGCCCAAGGTGTGTGTTGTATGTGCATGTCTGTGTGTTCACTTCCGTTTAGCTGTGCATGCTGTGATCCCTAGTGTTGTACCTGTTTGTGATGCTTGCTGAGTTGACCTATGTTCCCCCATAGTCTTCTCCCTGGGTTCTCTGTGATGTGGGTGCATGGCACATTACTGGTCATCAGGGTGTCACCCATAGGTGTGTTTGCTGTCAGGGCTGAGTTTGTGTGCAGACGCAGATGGGTCACAGTCAGGTTTCCCCTTGGCACTTGTTGTTTGCCCCTGTCATGTGATTTCCAGTTTGTGTTAGCTTTCAGTGATTGTGACACGTTGTGTGTGTGACTGCTGGCACTCCTCAGGGTCCGGGCTGCAATGTTGGTTGTTGTCTATGTGTGTTCTTTGTGGGTGACCTTGGCTTCTTCATTGGTGTGTGACTGTGGCTGGGATCCCATTGGTTGGTGTGGTATTGCCGTCATGTCCATGTACAGCGTAGTGTGCAGTGTGTCAGACATTCAGGAGTCTTGTTGAGTGGCCATGTGTGATGTGTTTCTGCACCTTGGTTCCCACCCACCACCCTGGAATAGTCATGGGTGCATGTGCAATGTCACCAGTGCATGTGTGCTTCACTGCTGCACATTGTTGGAGGTCGAGGGGTGTGGTGTTGAGTGTGTGCAGATGAGAGTTGTTGCCCGGCTAGGCCCCTGCCTCCATGTTGGCCTTGGCTTACTGGCCATGCTGATTGATTTGTGCTTGTGTAGGTGTGATGGTAGTTTGTTGCTCAGGACACATGACTGTGGTTCACAGTGTGAACGACATTTAGCTTTGTCATCACAGTGGGATTGTAATGCAGCCCAGGGTCACCACATTGTGGGGGCCCTGGGGGTAGTGCTGTGGTGTGTCTGTGTCTTGCTGTGTCAGTTGCTGTTCCTACGTGCCTGTGTGACATGTGTGATTTGTGCTCCCTCTCATCTGACAATGACTGCTTGCCCACATAGGGGATTTGGATCCATGAGTTACCTTTGTGTGGCACTGTATGCACATCTGTATGATTGGTATTCAGGTCTCCTCATGTGTTGTGTGGTTGCCTGGGGACACTGGCACCCCCTCACCTGTTGTGTATGATGTGCAGTGTGGGTCTGCCTGTTTGTGTTTGTGCATCTGCACCACTGCATTGGCATATCTTGGGTGTGCCATTGGCTGTATGTAGTTCGGTGGGTTTCCCCTGCTGTCCCTGGGACTCCTAGGTCATCGGTCAGCACAATGATCATGGTTTGTGTGTCCCATTGCTGCCATGGTATGGTATCTGTTCACCTCACATCTGCAGTCTCCACAGGGTATCTGCATTTGTGTGCCCATTGGTGCAAATATGTGGGTCTGCATTCTGATGGTCACTTCTGTCATTGTGTCATTGATGAATGTTGACAGTGTCAGCCCCCATGGGTGTTGTTTGTCTGCACATGGCCAAAGGTATGTCTTATTTGCACTGCAGTATTTGGCTCACCCAATTTATGTTGCAATGGGACACATACACTACTTTGCCACTGATGTGTTTTTGGTTCTGTGACCAGGAATCATCCATGCAGTTTGGCAGTTGCAGCTCTTTCTTTGTCAACACTTACCTTTTGGTCACTGTGGTGATGGGGCGTTAGACCCCATTGCCACAATGTTCAGAATGTGCTTCAGCTATGGACCCCACACTTACCTTTTGGTCACTGTGATGATGGGGGTTTAGACCCCATTGCCACAATGTTCAAATGGTGCTTCAGCTATGGACCCCACACTTAGCTTTTGGTCACTGTGATGATGGGGGTTTGGACCCCATTGCCACAATGTTCAAAATGTGCTTCAGCTATGGACCCCACACTTACATTTTGATCACTGTGGTGATGGGGCGTTAGACCCCATTGCCACAATGTTCAGAATGTGCTTCAGCTATGGACCCCACACTTACCTTTTGGTCACTGTGATGATGGGGGTTTGGACCCCATTGCCACAATGGTCATGGCCTGCTTGCATTGTGGGGGCCACACACATATATGTGTGGCACATGTGCTAGGGGTCACATTGTATGTTCAAAGTCATGTTCAGTGTTGTAGGCATTTGACACAGTCTACACACGCTTGTCATGGTGTTGGGGGATGTCTTTTTCTTGCATTCCCTAGGTTGTGGTGTGCTGGTTGTGTCATGCATTGTCCATCCTATGAGTGGGGGTGGTAGTGGTGGTAGGCATCCAGCCCCCCTGGGTGAGGGTGGTAGTAGTGGTAGGCATCCAGCCCCCTGGGTGAGGGTGGTAGTAGTGGTAGGCATCCAGCCCCTCCTGGGTGAGGGTGGTAGTAGTGGTAGGCATCCAGCCCCCCTGGCTAAGGGTGGTAGTAGTGGTAGGCATCCAGCCCCCCTGGGTGAGGGTGGTAGTAGTGGTAGGCATCCAGCCCCCTGGCTAAGGGTGGTAGTAGTGGTAGGCATCCAGCCCCCCTGGGTGAGGGTGGTAGTAGTGGTAGGCATCCAGCCCCCCTGGCTGAGGGTGGTAGTGGTGGTAGGCATCCAGCCCCCTGGCTAAGGGTGGTAGTAGTGGTAGGCATCCAGCCCCCCTGGGTGAGGGTGGTAGTAGTGGTAGGCATCCAGCCCCCCTGGCTAAGGGTGGTAGTAGTGGTAGGCATCCAGCCCCCCTGGGTGAGGGTGGTAGTAGTGGTAGGCATCCAGCCCCCCTGGCTAAGGGTGGTAGTAGTGGTAGGCATCCAGCCCCCCTGTGTGAGGGTGGTAGTAGTGGTAGGCATCCAGCCCCCCTGGCTGAGGGTGGTAGTAGTGGTAGGCATCCAGCCCCCCTGGCTGAGGGTGGTAGTAGTGGTAGGCATCCAGCCCCCCTGGGTGAGGGTGGTAGTAGTGGTAGGCATCCAGCCCCCCTGGGTGAGGGTGGTAGTAGTGGTAGGCATCCAGCCCCCCTGGCTAAGGGTGGTAGTAGTGGTAGGCATCCAGCCCCCTGGGTGAGGGTGGTAGTAGTGGTAGGCATCCAACCCCCTGGCTAAGGGTGGTAGTAGTGGTAGGCATCCAGCCCCCCAGGGTGAGGGTGGTAGTAGTGGTAGGCATCCAGCCCCCTGGGTGAGGGTGGTAGTAGTGGTAGGCATCCAGCCCCCTGGGTGAGGGTGGTAGTAGTGGTAGGCATCCAGCCCCCTGGGTGAGGGTGGTAGTAGTGGTAGGCATCCAGCCCCCTGGGTGAGGGTGGTAGTAGTGGTAGGCATCCAGCCCCCTGGCTAAGGGTGGTAGTGGTGGTAGGCATCCAGCCCCCCCTGGCTAAGGGTGGTAGTAGTGGTAGGCATCCAGCCCCCCCTGGGTGAGGGTGGTAGTAGTGGTAGGCATCCAGCCCCCTGGGTGAGGGTGGTAGTAGTGGTAGGCATCCAGCCCCCCTGGGTAGGGGTGGTGGTGCGCATTCAGGCCCCTGTGTGCATATGTGGCATTGGTGATGGGCATCCCGCCCCTATGGTGCTGCTGTTGCAAGTATATTCTGCATCCCTCTGTGTGTGTGTGATGTGTCGTGTACGTGTTGTATGTGTTTTGTGGTTGGTGTCTGACTTACCTTCTGCGCCGTACGCGTCCGTGCCTGTTCCGGTAGTAAATGTAGAATATTGGTATGATCGGGACGAAGGGATTCATGTGTTGGTTTGTGTCGTTCGTCCTTCTCGTTGCTTTGCGTCGTCCTCGTCGCTTCGCGTCGTCCTCGTCGCTGGCGTGTTCGTCTCGTAGCCGTGTATTGTGTTGTGGCGCGAATCGGAGCTTATGTGCGCCTCTCCCGGATGCTTTGACGTGCCGTGCGTAGCGACGGGTTCGGCGCGTACGGGAAGCGCATCGTACTTGGTCGGCCGGACGGAGCTGCATTTTCCCTTCCGTGCGACTCGATTCGGCGTTTCCGGATTCGCCTCGGTCGGAGTACAGGACCTGGATTGGGTGAGTACGGCTCGGCCGGATTCTGTGCTGTTGTGCGCATCGTACTTACTCGTTCGGTCTGCTGTACGGATCGGTCGGGAAACAGGCATTCGCATGGCTTTTTTCCCGACCGAATGGTATTGGGTGCGCCTCCGACCGAGATCGGAATCGGCCCCTAAATATTTTTTCTATATGTTGTCATAATTTATTAGAATTATTTGGGATATGTTAAATAATTAAATAATTGTAAATAGTATTTATTTAACCTTAAATGGCATTTTTGATAATATTTATATGTATTTTCGCGATATTTGTGTAGTCGATATTGGTTTTATTGATATTTTTGTTGTTTTTCATTATATTTTAATGTTATCGATATTTTTGTTATCTATATTTTTGCTGTCAATATTTTTGTATTCGATATTTTAATAGGCGATATATTTTTCTTGATATTTGTGTAAATTCTTGTTTAAGTATAGGGTGTCGATATTTGTGTGTACGATATTTTTTCCGCTATATTTTCGTAGGTCGATGTTTTTTGTAGTCGATATTTCATCAGTGATCCAGAAAGATGAAGCATAAAGCTAAAAATATATCCAAAGGTCATCAATTGATCAAAGCAGAACGTCCTATAAAGAGATGTTCATGGAACTCAGTAGAGTCTCAAAGAAAAGGAAATAAGGCAAAGGAAATGTGCAGTAGGAACTGTAATCAATCGGATGGCAGGAGAGTTGGGGAATGGTGTGGAAAGCATGGAAAAGAGCATGTGTTTGCTACTCTACGAACACATACTACTATAAACAGTCAAAACGCAATGCTGCAGTTAACATTGCATCTTCTTCTCCTCTCGTCCAATCATCTTTCAGGGTTCTTCCTGGGAACAGGCTCACTCCTCGTCTTCAAACACAGAAATACAATATTGTTCAGACAGTAACCTTCGAGTGTGCAACTTTGTTATTTAGAATCCCCCTACACGTGAGGCTTCTTTATTCTAGACGTCCTTTCCCACGAATGGGACTACATTTCTATCCTTCTAATGAAGCAAATGAGGTGATTGCTAACAATGAGCTATGTAAAAACCGAAACATCTACAGTAGCAAAAGAACATTTTCGTCAATATTTTATCCTTGGGAAATAAGACAAGTATGTTAAAAGAAAGCAAATTCAATTTATGTGCTACATTTTATGTGGTCATTCTTCATAATTCTCCTAAATAATACATACTAAACGGGCATTTGGACCTCTTCTTGGTATAAGAAGAAACGTTTTGAAAAGCTATGTGTAACATTTTTTTAAGTAAAAAATAATCATGGAAAGGTCAGGAATTAAACGTTTAACGAGTGCATCTGCATATTTTTGTGAAACCACTTTCTGAACAATGCTCCTTTAAACAGTTTTGAGGCCTAGTACGTGTAAGTATGGCTAGTAACTACATTTGCACTTTTAAAATATGCATTTTGTTCATTACAAAATTTGCATGTTAATATCACACATATATTTTAACTATATTATTTTGCGTTATGCTGAAAAACACCTCCTCAATTTCGTCCTCTGATGGTTATCTTAACCATCACATTTACACCTGTGAATCCATCAAAGCTTACCCTCATCTTCAGTTGAGTCTTCGTTTTTTCTTTTTAACTTTTGAATTGTTTCTATTTCCTGTATTCTTCATGAATGCAATCATTTAATGCTATCTCTCTCTCTATTCTTTCCCTCATTTCCCTGCTTTTTCATTTGTTAATGCAATATACCCAGCCCTTGAATAAAGCTAACAAAGAAAATAAGCCCTATGATCAACATTTTCCAAAACACTAGGGGGCTTATTTACAAGCACCTTGCGCAGCCGGTGCGTCACTTTTATAATGGGGAAAAAGTGCCGTACCGGCGGCTCAATAGGCTTGCAAATAAGCCCCTAGGTGTCTCTAATGGTTCTTATTCAGGTTTCAAGTCAGATATGTTCAATTTAAAAGGTAGAATGAAATTCAACAAAAACACATGTTGGTAATCACTTGGCATAGTCAGCTCAGATCTGGCATGCCAATTTTAGTGAAGATCCATGCAAGGAAAAAATAGTTGCGGGGAAAAAGTGTTTTCTCATTTTAGCGCCAATGGGAAATTTTGCTTATGTCTACAGCAAAAAACTGCTAAACAGATTTACTACAAACTGGGCATTAAGGTAAAACTTTTCTCAGGAAGTGTGCTTTATTTGGTTTGGTGCAAATCCATTCAATAGGTTTGGATATGTATTGGTTTGGTGTAAATCCATTCATTAGTTTTAGAGATATAAACATTTAAAAAGTTAGCCGTGGTCTTGAAAGGGTAAACACTTTTATATTACTCTGTCATTTAAAATTGTAATTCAGAAAATTGCAAATCCTGTCAGGCTGATGGAAGGGATATTTTTTCATCATCTTGAAATTCTTGATTGTTAAAACAAATTATGATTTTCGTGCTGTGGGAAAAAATTCCACAGCCATGGGAGTACACGATTAGAACTGCCTAACAATAGGGGAATAATGGGGGGCATCCAGAGGTGTGGGGAAAAGGCCCACAAAAATCACCGATTTGGAATTGCGTTCTTCCCGCTACTGAATATTACTGCCCTCCACATTTCACAGCCCTTCTTCTAAAATATTTTAACTGCGCCGTGTTTTATTTGCTCATTTTTAAATTCTCCTACCTCTGGTTCCTTTTTGTTCCCTGTGTCTGCTGATAGTTGCCTGTGCCCCGGTCCGTCACGGCTTGTGCCGATTGTGCGGAGGGTCCTCACGGCAATTAGCGCGACTTCCGGTTGCCGCCGGAAGTCTGAAGTTGGCGCTCTAGTCTCCTCCGCATTTCACTCTATTTAGAGCGGGTCAGTGAGCGGACGCGCGCAGCGGCACCCGATTTGGAATTGCGTTCTTCCCGCTACTGAATATTACTGCCCTCCACATTTCACAGCCCTTCTTCTAAAATATTTTAACTGCGCCGTGTTTTATTTGCTCATTTTTAAATTCTCCTACCTCTGGTTCCTTTTTGTTCCCTGTGTCTGCTGATAGTTGCCTGTGCCCCGGTCCGTCACGGCTTGTGCCGATTGTGCGGAGGGTCCTCACGACAATTAGCGCGACTTCCGGTTGCCGCCGGAAGTCTGAAGTTGGCGCTCTAGTCTCCTCCGCATTTCACTCTATTTAGAGCGGGTCAGTGAGCGGACGCGCGCAGCGGCACCCGATTTGGAATTGCGTTCTTCCCGCTACTGAATATTACTGCCCTCCACATTTCACAGCCCTTCTTCTAAAATATTTTAACTGCGCCGTGTTTTATTTGCTCATTTTTAAATTCTCCTACCTCTGGTTCCTTTTTGTTCCCTGTGTCTGCTGATAGTTGCCTGTGCCCCGGTCCGTCACGGCTTGTGCCGATTGTGCGGAGGGTCCTCACGGCAATTAGCGCGACTTCCGGTTGCCGCCGGAAGTCTGAAGTTGGCGCTCTAGTCTCCTCCGCATTTCACTCTATTTAGAGCCCGTCTAGGCCCGTCCGCGCCTGACCGACGCCAGAGGCCAGGACCCCTTTTCCTTTGGACATCACCACTGCCCCAGGTAACATGGCAATTCTAAAATACACAAACAGGGAACTAATAGAGCTAAATAAACCCTGTATAGGAACTAACGTTATGTTAGAAGAGGCTCTATCTGGACATCCAGGTATTTCCCTTCTACCGAGTGCACCCAATCTAATTAAACTCATCACCCCTAATGACTCTAATAGATCCAACTTACCAGATTTGCTTACTGCCATTTATTTTAATGCTCGCTCTATCCCCAAACATGCAGTAGAGATTTGGAGCTTGTTAGATCTGGTCGCACCAGACTTATGTTTCATTATGGAATCTTGGCTACATGAACACGCTTCTTCGGATGTTCACATTGCCTTTCCACCTCAGTATAAAATCACTAGACTAGACAGAAAGGAGAGAAGAGGGGGAGGCATACTAATCGCCTCTACCGGGGACTTGAAGATTACAATTCTAGACACCATTACTTCAGATCAGCTTGAACTTTGCATTTTTAAACTCGACAACCTACACAATGGAACCTGGAATGGAGCCTTAATCTATCGCCCCCCCGGCCCCAGAGGTGACTTCCCTGACACGCTATTAGAGACCCTTGTGCCCTATGTATTGGCCTCCGACAATTTCCTACTTATTGGAGATTTTAACCTCCATGCCGAGTCTCTCTCTAACGCGCAGACTGATCAGCTGATTTCTAACATGAATACTCTCGGACTTGTCCAGCTGATCATTGGCCCTACTCACAAGGCAGGCCACACACTAGATCTCCTTTTACAAACTATCCGGGAATCATTGCTGAACCCCTGAGCCATTATTATGGACTGACCATTATTTATTAAAATTTACCATTCCCACAATAATCACTAAAAATGGCTCCAAAAACGCATTAACACTACGTAGACCTTGGCGGAAAATCACCCTGCCCCTTTTTTCTAAACACTTTAGCTCAGACTTTTTAGGGGCACATACAAATATACATCAGGCAGCACTAGATCTTGATAAAGCCATTCTGGCTGCATTAGATAAAATCGCTCCTCTCACTCAGGTCAAAACTAAGCCTAGATCTGCTCCCTGGTTCACAGACTTACTAAAAACCACAAAATTTCTGTGTAGGACTGCGGAACGTAAATGGCGAAAAACTAAAAGTATGGCTGACCGTGAAATTTATAAAAAAGTTCATCAAGGTTATATGACCGATATTAAACAGGCAAAAAAACTCTTCCTCTTAAATAGAATAAACTTGGCAGAGAACTCATGTAAAGAACTCTATCAAATTTTGAAAGAATTTACAGTCCCTACTAATCAGCCATTAATACCTGACTCTCAAACTTGGACTGACTCTCTTTCTGAATATTTTGAAGAAAAAATCATGGTAATACATCGGTCCTTCCCTTCACCTTATAATTTGAATTCGGAAGACATACACAGCTCGTTTACCGACCCCTCCCATATCTTGGACGTATTTCTCAAATTTGACACCAAAGCAGTTGCCATCGCCATGTTGAGGATAAAATCAGGCTCCCCCACCGACATAGTACCGCCTAAATTTCTTCCCACTGTTGCCCCGGTATTATTGGAAAGACTTACTGAGCTATTTAATAACTCACTTGTAGAAGCAGACTTTCCTAGATGTTGGAAGGTGGCTAGGGTAAAACCGATCTTAAAAAAGCCCACCGCCGACCCTATGCTGCCTGCCAACTACCGCCCTATATCTCTGCTTCCCTATTTCGGGAAAGTACTGGAATCTTTGATTAATAAGCAGCTTGTTAACCATCTGGAGAGCCAGGGATTGCTCGACTCTTCCCAATCAGGCTTCAGAGTGGCACACAGTACCGAGACTGCCTTGGTTGAGGTAACAGACAACATTAGGCTGGCCTTGGATAAACATCAGTCAGCCATCCTTGTTCTGCTCGATCTATCCGCAGCCTTTGACACCATCTCCCACGGCATTTTAGAGCATCGGCTCTGGGAGATAGGTGTCAGAGGCCCGGCCCTCGAGTGGTTTAAGAGCTACCTTACCGACCGTGTGACCATAGTACAGATTGGAAATAACCTCTCATGTGAGAGATCAGTCAAGATGGGAGTACCCCAGGGCTCTATTTTGAGCCCGACCCTTTTCAATCTGTACATGACTCCTCTAGCCAAAGTGATTCGATCTTATGGATTTGATGTCATATCTTATGCAGATGACACTCAAATTCTGGTCACTATTGGCCCAGACCCTACTGAAACCCAGCTACGCTTCAGTAAATGCCTATCTCACATTGACAGGTGGATGAACTCCAATCACCTACAATTGAATGGAGCCAAATCTGAGGTTATGCTTTTTGGCAGCGCAGAGGAGCATTGGTCCGCCGACTGGTGGCCATCCCATCTTGGCCTCTGTCCCACCCCCAAATCGACGGTGCGGAACCTGGGTTTCCACATGGATAATCAATTATCCATGAAGAACCAAGTCAACCATATCATTGGCACGTGTTTTGGAGTAATGCGCAGCCTTCGAAGGGATTTTAAGTGGCTCCCAGTGGAGGCCAGGAAACCATTAGTCCAAGGGCTGATAATAAACAGAATGGACTATGGAAATTCCCTACTGTTCTCAATTAACAGCAACCTTCTGGACAGACTGCAGATCTTGCAGAATGCCGCGGCTAGGCTGGCCCTAGATCTTCCGCCCAGATCGTCCTCCGCACCATGTCTAAGAACCCTTCACTGGCTACCGGTCAGGAAACGAATTCTTTTTAAAGTTCTGTGTCTAGTTCATAAACAGCTGTATGGAAAAGGTCCTAGATACTGGACCAGGAAATTATGCTGGTATCAACCTCGTAGGGCCCTTAGGTCTAGCAATGAGTTTTTGCTTTCTCCTCTCAAAATACACACTGCTAGAAAGGGAGGACGATCTTTCTCCTTCCTTGCCCCATCATCCTGGAATAAAATTCCCATTCATCTGCGAAGTATCCCTGACCATAACTCTTTTCGCAAAAGGTTGAAGACATGGCTTTTTGACATCTAAACCATCTCATTTCCTTTCGGAGTTGTTTGCGAGCGCCATGAGACTTTAGGGTGATGTGTGCGCTGTATAAATGCCCTCTGATTTGATTTGATCCAGAGGTGTGGGGAAAAGGCCCACAAAAATGAAAGATTTTCTGTGATGCATTTGCAATTTTAAAGTAAATCACAATTTTTCAGCCACTATTTTTGGAGCAGAAAAAAAGCACTATTTTGTGCTAAAAATCGTAAATTTTCAATAAAGAATATGGTCCAGGCCCTGCAGCACACTTTGACAGTCAAGAAGAGAGGGTTGGTGCAGCTATTATGGCTGGGGCCAGTTGGGGGCAGAGTGCTGTGGCCAAACCCTGCTGTGCATATTTGAACGCTGGTCCTAGCGGGGGCGGGCAGCCCGCAGTGGGTTATCTGTTTATGGTGAGTTATGGTTCTGGATCAAACATGCAAAACCACTGAAATTCATCAGTTATGTTTAGCAATGCAAAAAATGCACACCATAACTCATGCCACCCACCATGTTTTTCTCTAGCTATTCTGGGCCTGATTCACAAACTGCACTTTATAGCACATTTTGTAGTACTACAAAAGTACTACAAAATGTACTAATGTAGTAAATGTTTGTAGTACTACAGTAGTACTACAAAAGGTACTACTAAGTGCTACTCACAAACTACTTGCAGAGTTTATGCCTCCAAAGTACCTACAATTATGTGTATGGAGTTCTCTGTGCCGACTGCAGGATCTTCGCACACGTAAGTATGCGTTTTAGTTGTAAATGTGAAAGGGACACAGGGGAGTAGCTTAAAGAAGGGGCAGACTTATTACTAAAGGGGATGGTATTAGGGAGAATAAAGCTGGTTTATCAAGGGTCAAAGAGGGGTTTAAGAAAAGAAGTCACCCGCCCATGCAAAAGTAAGCCAACTGCTATATACAGGGGGGAGACATGTACTTTTGTCGTACATTTACACTCAGATTTTGAGAATATCAAAGTCGTAAACTTACTCAAAAGCATAAGTTACCTTTGTGAATTAAGCCCTCAGACTTTTGTTCTTGTTTATGGTATGTGTTTTGTGCATTGCTAACCATAACAAGTAAATTTAAGTGGTTATATGTAATATAGTGTTCTCAATAACTCTGGCACTGTTTGACAAATCCTCATGTGTTTTCCAATAAATAGCTCATTCCACTTGGGTATGGCATGGCAAGTTTTGTGCACATCCATGGAAGGGGGGAGGGTCTATAAAACAAGAGGGGAGCAAAAAAGTGTCATTTTCTATTTTAATTCCCATAGGACTCTGCTCTCCAATACAGGAAATAGGCTGAACTCATTACACCAAACCTGGCATAAAGCTAGAACTTTACTCAATGAAATGCTTTTGTTTGGGTTAGGGTAAATCTTTTCAGTGGTTTTTGAGGAATTAGCATATAAATATTGTTTTAGTCTGGGAATGAAGAGGTTAAAATGAAAAAATATCTGGACCGTTAGTCTGCGAAGATCTGTGAACCTGGTTGTGTGGACCTCTGCAAACTAAAAATTAGAAACATATTTGAATCTGACTGGACAAGGGAGCTTTTTTCCTATTGTCAAATGTACACCTAGGACTGTGAACCAGGCACAATCTGATTGGCTGCCACTGCTGGGAGAAAAATGATACAGCCGCCATTACCAGATGCAGGAACTCAGTCCCTGTGACCTTTAAAAAACAAATGAAAGGAGCCATTAAGCGGCATGGGGCACCCCTGACCTCCAGACTCGGGTGAAGGGCCCACAATAAAAGTTAAGAAAAATGCTGATTTTGCCATGGGGCTCATGGACCTCAAGGCTGGGTTCACAGTCCCCATTGCAGCCCCTGATGTTGACGAAGCCTGATCATGCCTGGTCACAGGACAGTGGACCAACAGCATGCTTCATGGGGCCTCTGCTGGAGCTTTCACAGGGCTTAGAGTACCCTGAACCAAGTGCGGGTTATGGTTTTCATGTCTGTTGTGCTAATTATGGAATGTAGTTCCTAACCATAACTTGTGAACTTCAGTATTTTTTTAGTTTTAATAAGCAATCATAACATCACTTTAACTGTGTTTTTCTCAGTGTACTTCTCAGATTTATGTTTAGGTGCTATACCCTAGACTAACTATAACTGCAATTTAACCTTTAAAAAACTAAAGGAATTAATTATTTATGAAGAAGAGTAAGGTAAAATTCTCAAACTAACAATGAGAGTGATTAAATAGTAAACAAGTATTGGCAAAGCCAGGTGGTCTCACTTTGTCTATGCATGTTGGTTGCTGTTAGTGGCTTTGCCAATGCTTATAAAATGACGATGTTGCTGGCAAAGGCAATATTAGCGGCCAGCCTTTTTGGATTAGTAATTACTACACTTCCAAGATTACCATCATGTGAAACGCATCTTGAAAGTATAGAAAATAAGGTTCCAAGGTGGCTGTCATGTTGCATCTACACTCAACTTGATAGTCATCTCAGAAGCATAGAAAATGCCATTCCAAGATCGCTGGCGGCTTCTATTGGCTTTGTCAAAGCTGGAGCAATTTTGCAAGAATTGGTAAAGCCAATATTGGCAATCGATGTGCAGTGGGCTGAGAGAGAGAGGTGGGAAGGCAGGAAAGAGAAAGAGTGACTGGCACCACCAGTGCTTGGTGTAAGATGATAGGCAGAGAGGAATTTGGAGTAAGTGGGAACGAGGGGCACAGGAACAGAGAATGACTGGAGGTGGGAAGAGATTGCATGGAAAGTGTAGGAGTGTGAGCACACAAAGAAAATATAAAAAAGAGAGACAGAATACGGCCCAAGGGATGCACCCACATGGAGTGCTAAATCACAAACATGGAGATACAAAAAGAAAGAAAAATAGTTCCCTAATAGCAGTGGGGAGATATCCTGGGCCAGTCAAAAATCAGAATGAAACCTAAATTCTCCAGCGGTCCACCTGACCAACAACTAGGGCACCTCACACCACAATTTGCCTCTATAGTGTGTTTCTACTCTGCTTCTCACTTTTCTGGCTTAGTTTATAATAGGGATGTCAGCAAAGGTAGCAAAGCAGTGTGTGTGAAGGCCAGAGCATTCATCAGTGTGCCGCTGCCACAGCCATCATCTCAAATAACAAGGAATAGCAAAGCCTCTAGTCTGGCCTTGACAAACCTGCAGTTTTTATTTATTTATTTGTTACAAACACATACAGTAGACATTAAAAGTAATAAAAAAATTAAAATGCTGCTATATAAAGGTATCATGCATATGTTGGCAAAAATAGTAAGTAAAGAATGACCATTGCCAAAATAAAACCCCATGAAATGAAAGGAGAAATGAAAGCAGCGATTGGCATACCACTCATGAGGCTGAAGGGGGAAACTTTTAAGGCAGATATGCACATGTGCACAAGCAAAATGTCATCATTCACAGTGAAGTGAGTCAAGAGCTGTCCCACTACTCAGTGCTGTAGTGAGTATAAGCAGAATATGAATGCCACTTGAAAAGGTTAGTGGATGAAGAGAGCTGACAAAAAAACCCTATCTATCTATATGTTTGTCGTAGAAAATTGGGTTACTGGTTGGGGGGGTGAAACCCTGCTCAAGATGCAACCACAATTCCTGTCAAGGGGAAGTCACAAGTAAACCCCAAATTAACCTGTGCTTAACCCACTGGTAGCTTGGCACAAAGCATTCAGACTTAACTTCGAGGCAATGAGTAGAGTATTTATGCAGCACTTCAAACAGTAATAAAGTGAAAGCACAGCACAAGACAAATCTCACACCAATTTAAAACGATAGAGTGAAATGTAATAAATTGTTTGAGACCAAAATCCAATCAGTAGAACCGGAGATATGCAGTTTTAAAGATTTAGGTAAAAATAGTGCCTAGAAGCACAAAGCATCAACTGTGGTCATCTGGTCATGTCGGTCCGGGACAAAGTCACAAGTTCAGGTCAACCGTGATAGAGCGCGGGCCATATGCAGGGATCAAGTTAGGTCTGCTGAACAAAGTACCTTAAATCCTGGAAGATCTTGCGTAGAGGATGTGTTGTGCAGAGGCAGTTGCGATGGACTGCAAGCTGCAATGCCAGGTCCTGTGTCAAGGATGCATCATGCAGCAGCAATTCTGGGAATCTGCAGGGCTGCGATGTGGGGTACTGCATCGAGGATGCATCACACAATGCAGTTCTGAGGAGTTCGGCGGCTGTGAGGCAATGTGCCATGCTGCGTTGGTTCTGCTTGGACCACAGCTGGGCTGGCAGAGCAGATTCAGACCCACTTCCAAGGGTCTAGGGTTGGGGTGGCACTACTTGGGGGGCAAAGATTATAGTAGACAGAGTCCAGGTGCTGGGTTCCAAGTGGTTGAAGCCTTTTCTGTCTCTGGGGTTCTGATCAGGAGCCAGCCAACTAGCCCTTGGAGTCACTCTGGTGGTCCTCGGATCAAGATGCAGGTCCAGTTCTTTTCACTCAGGAAGCAGGACAGCAAAGTATCAGGGCAGCCGAATAGTAGTCCTTCTTGCAGCAGAGCAGCACATCAGTCCTTCTTTTTCTTCCACAGGTCCAGAGGTATTCTGAAGATTTGGGTCTGAGGGTCCAATATTTATAGCTGGTGCCAACTTTCAATTAGAAGTTTTGGGAGGTTTCCACCCCCAGAGGTGTTTGGAATGTCCTGCCTCCTTGCCCTGGCCCAAGCTTGTCTGGGGCACAAAAGACTATTATTAAACCCTTTGTGAGTGTGCTCAGGCAGAGCCTTTGTGATATGCAAGTGTGGTAGGTGACAACTCCGCCCCCTATCAAGTCAGAGATAGCCCATCCAACCAACACCTATTTCCCCTTTGTCTTACTGTTTGGGAGCAATACGCAGAGACCAACTGCCAGCCACACCTAGTCATGTGACCCAGGATACAGGCTGCAGGCACCAAATGGTTGGGACAAGAAAATGCCAACTTTTTAAAAGCAATATCATGCAACAGTGATTCACATAGGTATCATACATGAAGTAATACTATTAGTCAATTGGACAAGAAAGCCTCATAAATATCTACAACACCTGGACTGTCTATGAGCTCATGAGCTTGGGGGTTGGGGTGAGCATCAGTCGTGGTTACTGAATTGAGACCCCTGTAGTCCACTCAGAACCTGAGTTCTGGGGTGGTGCCCGGTGGGACAGCCTTGGGAAACAGCACGATTGGCTGGACCAGGGACTGCTAGAGCGTTCAATCACCCTTAACACCAGAATCTTAGAGACCTCCCCATAATACTGGCTCTCACCTTGTCCAACAACCTATACATTTTGTTTTTAACAGGCATACTGTCATCACTATCTATGTTGTGGGTACATAACTGTGTGAGCACTGGGGTGAGAGAGAACAGAGAAGATAACTACCCCAGTAACTGCTGACAGTCACTCTGCTGCTCTGGGGTCAGAGTAGGGGAGACAGGAGGTCAGGGAGGGGTTCACTCTCCTCTTCCACTCCTGCATCTGTCACCAGGAGCATGCTGACTTTGGATCTCTCAAAGTGCTGCTTGAGGTGGTTTATGTGGAGCACCCTTACAGGTTTCTAGGGGTCTTGAGGTCCACCAGTTAGGTGGTCTCCCCCTTTCGCTCCTTCACCTCATATGGACCTGTCCAACAGTCTTGGAGAGCTCTGGGCTCTATAGGATCCATGACCCACACCTTCTGGACAGGCTGAAAACTCCATCAGAGTGGCCTTCTTGTCATACCAGAGTTTCATCACTTCTTGACTTGCCTCAAGATTTTCTTTAGCCTTCTTCCAGAAGCATTGCATTTGGTTGTGGAAAGCCAACCTGTAGCTGACTACATCCAGGTGGGGGGTTTCCTAGGAGCTTGATCCCATCCCTCGCTCACAAGGCTTTGAGGTCCCCTAACAGGGTGACCCAAGAGAAGCTCAATTGGGATGAACTTAACCCCCTGCTACAGTACCTCCCTGTAGGCAAATAGCATGCATGGTAAGGGGACGTCCAACTTCCACCTCCTGGGCTTGGGCAGGCCCATAATCATGCCCTTCAGGCTCTTGTTGAATCTCTCAATACACCAATTTGTTTGAGTGTGATAGGGTGTGGAGAAATTATAGGTTACCCCACACTCATCCCACATGGACTTCATGTATGCTGACATGAAGTTAGTGTCTCTGTCAGATACCCCTTTCTTGGGGAAGTCCACACTGTTAAAAATCCCCATCAGGGCCTTAGTGGCCCTAGAATAATGTGCACAATGACTAGCTTCAATGCCTATGTTGACCTTTACTAAAATGCTTACCGTACAATCATTCCCATCATACCCTCATATTAAATAGTACAATGACTTATGGTATTTAAGCTGTTTAAATACAACAGTTTATCATGGTTACGCCTTCTGTATGAGATGAAGAGCCCCCTGCGGTACATTATAGAGCTATTGAAAGCCATTGAGGAGTTCCACGATCATATAGAGAAACAAAGCAAAAGGTATTTTATTCCTTATAATATATGGCCACATTACTCTGCCCACAAACCGCTTAAATCCTTGGTGTCTTGCTCTTTCATATGAAAGAGATATTGTTAAAGACAAGAAGAATAAAAGCAGAATCTATAATGCGAAACTAAACAGCCCAAATTTGTTGCAAAAAGATATGAGAATCAGTTTAATATAGGTCAGATTAAACAAATTCTGTAGATCAGATTGTGTAGAAACATGCAGAACGATTATTCCATATTTCCTGGAATGATACATAGTGCTTCATAAAATAAACATGGTGCCATATATCTCTGCTTTCTGATGACTGGTGTTCATTTTAGAAAACAGAACAAAAGGAAAAGCCATTCCTAGTTTCTTTATTTAACCTGCATCTGTATCACAAGTTCCCTCTTTGCCTTTTTCTCATGAGTAAGCCATCTCTCATTCTCTCTCTCCCTGTTGCTCTAGGTTCTTAGTATGTATATACTATGGAAAGAGATATGTATATTATTTAACTGCATAGTTCATATTTTAATTAATCTACAAATATTTATGTTCAATAGCTTTTTCTTTTACTGAATTAGTTGAATTTTATTTGTTGAGACTGAGTAGGCAAAATGCAATCCCTTTTGCAGCGGCTAGATGGCAATGTGCATTCAGATAAATTCTCAGTGGCTCCAGTTTTGCAAGTTAGGTCATACTGGATGCTGTGTTTACACACAATATAGTACTTCATGCCTGAAGGATATAAATGTGTCTCATAAAACTCTGTATTTTGCATTATCTTCATTGTGCTGTGTACTAGAAAATACCGTATGTAAGGTCAAACATAGTAATCTACTGAAAGCTTGCCAATACCCAGTTGCAAAGAAGCTATTTTCTTCAGTGTGTTTTCGCTGAAAATCAGGGGCATAGCTTAGTCAGTGAGATTGGGGTGAGGTGGGCGGCGGGGGTGGGGGAGATTGGGGGGTGCTTAAGGGGGGGTTGTTGGTCGGGAGGAGGATCTCAAATTCCCCAACTAAAAAAGCAGTGCGCCTCAAGGTGAAGGAGTAAGATGACCAAAGTTTGAAATAGACTGTCCCCATGAGGAACAGGATCAGTACTGATTTACATTAAGGTGGAAGTGTCTACAGTGGCACAGTGGGCGAAAACTTCCCAACTTGCCCTTTCTTTGCCCTCTCATGCGTCTGTCCCAGTATGCACACTTCCCATGTCCAGTCTAGCGTTCGTTCCGTGCACTGCGCCAAGCACCGAGTGACCACCCCCCAATATGCTTGAATAGTTGGGCATGACCACAGCATGTGTAAGAGGTCTGCCCCTGCCTCATTACATTGCGTGCATTTGGCGTCTGCGTGGACAAAATATTTATTTATTTTTTCTGGTGTTAGGTAGGCTCTGTGTGTTATATAGTATTGAATGAGCCGGAACCTCGCATTACGGGGAATCCGTATGGGACTTTCAAGTATGTGCCCCCAGTCTTGTTCTGTGGTAGGTCTCTGTAGGTCTGTGTCCCAGTGGGCTCACAAAGAGGATAATTGCGGCACTGTGTGAATTCTGAGAACCATTTGGTGAGATGGCAAACCAGTGCCCAGTTCGTGTAAATATTGTATAGTTAAATGAGTGGTGGGCTCCTGTGCTATGTTCCCCCATAGTGTGCCTAGCGCGCAGGTCACTGCAGCGTGTAGGAGGAACTGGCCTTGCGGCAGATCTGAGTTTTCTACCAAGTCCTCGAACGGGATAAGCTGCCCGCCATTGAACAAATCCACCACTGTTGATATGCCTGCTTCTTCCCACTGCATGAGCTCTACACTGGATATTGCCCGATGCCTCCTGGGAGTGCCCAGCAGAGGGAGAGATGGCACGTATGGTGTTATCGCACATGTGATGCGAAGACAGCGACGATAACATTAATGTGCCACTCGCACCAGCAGCTGCGTGGGTATGCTACCTCTTCTATTGGGGTGAAATAACGTCACTATCTGGGGTTGGGTATATCCGGGCTCTTGTGTAGCTGTGTCTTCAAGGTGCCATGTACTTAGCCAGTGTGCCACCCATTGAAGCTGCGCCGCCAAATAATAGTGCTCCATGTTGAATAGCGAAAGGCCTCCTCGAGTGGTCGGTGGGTACATTTTAGCCATCGCTACTCTGCTTCGCGATCCATGCCAAATTAACTGTTGCATGTTTGACTCCAGGTCCCTAAATAGCGGTGGCCGGAGGTGAAGTGGTAGGTTTGTGAAGTGGTAAAGTAACCGTGGCAGGACTACCATCTTTAGTAATGCAATTCTGCCCATGACCGCTAATGGTAGGGTGCTCCAGAAGGACATTTGCGCCCGTACTGCTGTGATGGCGCGCGTCAGGTTACCCTCCAGGAGGTCCTGCTGGCTCCGGTAAATATAAATTCCGAGATATCGGAATGCTGTGAGCTGCCAGTGTACAGGCTTACCGCTAATGATTAAGTGCGGATCTGGAGTAGACTCCGCAAAAGGATATAGACATGACTTGTCCCAGTTCACTTTGAATCCTGACACTAAGACAAACTCAGCCAATATATTCTCAATTACCACACAGGACTGCCCAACATCTCTGAGGTATATTACTAGATCATCGCATAGAGCGAGACCGCATGCGTGTCGTCTCCCAAGGGGATTCCCCACTCATCTTGAGTGCTGCGCAGCGCCTCTGCCAGTGGTTTAACAGCTAGCACGAATAGGAGTGGGGAGAGCGGGCAGCCCTGTCTGGTGCCTCGTTCAATAGGGACCTGCTCCGACATGTAAAAGCCTGTCTTGATCTTGGCTGGTGGACACGTATATAATAGCTGGACAAGGTCTAAGAACACCTCTCCCAAATCATATTTATGCAACACGGCAAATAAAACCCCCCATTCTAAGGTATCGAATGCCTTTTCTAGGTCTAAGACCAGGCATCCAGCATGTGGCCAATTGTCCCCTGAGTAATGCGCCACCCGGAAGAACCAATGCAAGTTTAGTGATGTGCTGCGGGCTGGCACGAAGCCATTTTGGTCTGTGTATACTAGCTGTGGCACCAAAGGGGTCAATCTGTTCGCCAAAATTTTTGCTAGCACCTTGTGGTCGGTGTTAAGCAATGCCAGTGGCCGGTAAGAACCGATCAATTCTACATCTCTATTAGGTTTAGGCAAGGACACCAATAGGGACTCGTGAATCGTATCCAGCAATATGCCCACTTCTTCTGCATTCTGATATACCGCAAGGAGTCGCGGCGCTAAGATCTGCTGATATGCTTTGTAAAATTCAGCCGGATACCCATCCGGCCCCGGCATCTTGCCTGTAGCAAGTGAGCTGATGGCAGCGTGTACTTCCAGTAATGTAAGTGGCTCGTTCAGCTCAGCTCGCTGGTCTAAAGGAGCGAGGAAGGAGTCTATGTCTACTGTTGTTGCACAGTGTGATGACCGGTAAACTCTGGTGTAATGTGTGGTGAAATCGCCGTGAATATCCCGCTGTGTGGTGAGCACCGGCCCAGTCGCGGGCCGTAGCCTCAGTATTGGTGTGTGCGTATGCTCCTGCCGGATCATGTGCGCTAGCAATCTGCCTGCTCTGTCCATCGCTGCATGAGTGCGCGTGGCATTAGATGCATAGTTCAAACAACGCAGCCGCTCTAATACCACAGCGTGTTGTTGGCGCCGCTCATCTATGTTTGGTTGCACTGCGTCACCCTGTGCCAAGTCAGCTTCAAGTCGGGTCAGGACTTCTTTGATGCGTTTTATCTCATATCTAGCTGCTTCTTGATGCACCAATTCAACCCCATGCATTGCCCCCTGACCACTGAGTTGACTGCATCCCACAGAACGCCCGTGTCTGCAACTGACCCCTCATTGTTTGCAAAATACTCCTCTAGCGCTGCACCTACTGCTGTTCTGAATGGGGGGTCCTCCAGTGGCAGAGGTTGGAGCCTCCAAAAATGCCTCCGCTCCTCGACCCCCATATGTGTAGTCGCTCTGTGGCAGCCACCAGCCGGCCATTGGCTTTTCTGATACTCGTGACACTCTAATACCACGGCTTTCTCTCTTTTCCAATCCGATCGCTCCTTCCATAGTGCAGTCTACCTACACACCACCATGGCCCATGTGGCCTCCCCCACAGTCATTGACTAGGGGACTGAGCACAGCAGCGCCCACTCTCCTCACCCGACCCACCTTCCAGTCCACGACATGGCCATACTCCTCCTTTCGATACTACACCCTTACTCACTACCACTTCCTCCATACTGTAGGTGGTTCGCCCTCGCCAGTGTTGCAAGAGATTCGGACTTCCAGGCAGGGGAAAACCAACATTCCCTTCTAGGTGAGTCCGGTCCCTTCTCCCCATACCCCCCTTCACCACTACCCCTCCTTTCAGACAGATTGGCCAGGGGACACTGTTGTGGTGGTAGGGCTCTACCGTCCCCACAGGCTGATCCCATATATACCCTAGTACATGACAACAACATGCACCTGTTTCAGGATTTACACGATTAACCGGTATGTACTAGGCATGTTTTTAATCTTATCCACAGGTTGGCTGGTCACCTTTGACACTGTGTCACACATGATGGTTTTATCATTGCAATTACCCTTCCCACATCAGTGTGTTGCGTCACAGGCTCCTCCCCATTGTGATACAGTGTTTCCTTACCCTTGTTTTGTATCTCTCTTTTTTCCCTCCAGGTTTTTGGCCAGAAGGAAGCCATTATCCACATCCACACCTCCCTTGTTCTCTGGATAAAACATGAACCCATATCACAGGGACGGTACTTCCTAGGACACCCTTTTGACTGTCCCCCTACTTTAGAGTAGATGAGGTTTCCCCCCCCCCCCAGTCCTGATGAAATGCTGCTCATCCTTTGGGAGAATCAAGGCATGAAACATTTCGACCTATTGACCACTTTCACTTTTCACCCCACACTTTGAGCTGCAGCAGATTTAATTCTCCTCGCCAGCCACGACTCTCCTAGTCAGTTTTAGTCATAGCATCAGTATCCAGAGAATAAAGTATCTTCTGACACTCATAGCTATTTTTAGACTCACTTTCACTCCCACTCTTCTCATTACATATCCGCTCCAACACCCCATCTTCTAGGGCCTGTCGGCAAACAACATAAAAGACCTCCCGCAAAGAGCCCCCCTGCAGGCCCAGTTGGGCATTGCAGCGCCGGCCCAACGAGGAGCTGCCCTATGATGAAGCATGACACCTCTCGGGGTGTGTGAGGGCCCTTGCTCCTTATTGGCACCCATTGACCTGCCAGACCCCCTCCTTAGGAACTGCATACCTCTTGTTTCACTTCCATGTTTCAGTGGCCACAGTCTCAGAGCTAGATGGTGGGAATATATTCCTGACACATGGCCCCTTGCTGGTATATAAATGGTATATAAATGGCCACGACTAAGAAATGGACAGTGTACCACAAGAATTCTAATCCCTTTTTGGTGTCAAGTTCCTTGCCCCTGTCTTTATCTTTTTTCCCTTCTTTTTGTCCCTATTTTTGCTCAGGTGTAGGAAATCCACCTTTCTTGTATGGTCACAGTGCATTTTTCGGCTTTTTGCTGAACCCTATTTTTACTAGCTATAGAACCCTGTGCACTTTACCTCTACTAACCAGTTACAAAGTGCCTGTCCCACTCCCCCCCTTTTTCAACATGGTTGAATTGTTATAACCCTAATTGCCATATTTAACTTACCTATCCCTATTGCATGGTACATGGTGTACATGGTGTACCCAGGGCCAGTAAGGTAAATGCTACTAGTAGACTGCAGTATATATTGTGCTATCCACTACATTGACAGTGTAAAACAAGGCCTCAGGCTTACCACTGTAGACTGACTAAAGCAGCTTTTAAACTGCAATTCGACCTGTCAAAATAGTGAAAAACGTTTCACTACCAGGGCATTTAAAACTGAACAGTACATGCCCAACTTTTTAAATAACATGCACCCTGCCCTATGGGCTGTTTAGGGCCTACCCTAGGGGTGGCTTATATGTATTTAAAGGAGGGTTTAGGCCTGGCAAAAGGTTCCTTCTGTGAGGATGGAATGGCAGTTTAAAACTGCACACACAGGCTGCAATGGCAGGCCTGGGACATGTTTTAAAAGGCTACACAATTGGGTGGCAGGCTCAATAGTGGCATTTAATTTACAGGCCCTGTGTACCTGTAGTACAATTTTACTAGGGACTTACAAGTAAATTAAATGTGCCAACGGGGTGAAAACCAATTTTATCATGTTTAGAGGAGAGAGCACAATCACTTTAGCACTGGTTAGCAGTGGTAAAGTGTGCCGAGTTCTAAGGCCAACAAAAACACATTAAGCAAAGCAGGAGGAGTGAAGGCAAAAGGCTTAGGGAAGACCGCCCTAAGGTTGACAAGTCTAACATGACCTAAATATGATTACTTACGTACATGACCCCCTGGCCAACACCGTCAGATCGCACAGACTTAACATCATCTCCAACGCCAGCGACACTCAGCTCATCCTCTCGCAGTCAGAAGACCCTTCCATCACCAGAGCCAATTTCCACAGATGTATGATGAAAGTCGCCGACTGGATGAAGGACAACTGTCTCAAGCTCAACACGGAGTAGACAGAAGTCCTCATCTTTGAAAACAACACCTTGCCATGGAACGACACATGGTGGACTGCTGAACTCGGCCCCTCCTCCGCCCTGACAGACCATACCTGCAACCTCTGCATCATCTTGAACAACAAGCTATCCATGAAGAAACAGGTAAAGCAGCCTCATCTGCCTGCTTCCACACCCTACACATGGTCTGCAAGATCTTCAGGTGGCTCCCAGTCAACACCAGAAGGACCATCACGCAGGCACTCGTCACCAACAGGCTGGACTACGGGAACACACTCTACGTAGGAATCACTGCACGCCTCCGGAAGAGATTACAGACAATACAAAACTCAGTGGCCAGACTCATCCTCAACCTCCCCAGACGCACCCACATCACACCTCACCTCAAGTACACTGGCTTCCAATCCAGGTGAAATGGCACTTCCAGATGCTGACCTATGCATACAAAGCCCTGCACATCGAGGGACCAGCATACATCAATAAACGCATGACCTTCCACCAACCGACCAGACACCCAAGATCCGCCTGCCTCTTCCTCGCATACACCCCCCAGATCCGCTGAGGCAACAGCGGAGGATGCTCCTTCTCATATCTGGACGCCAAAGCTTGAAATGACCTTCCCCTGCACCTCAGAACCACCCCATCGCTCCAAAAATTCAGCAAGGGACTCAAGACCTGGATTTTCGAATTAACAGATCACCACAAAGCAGCTAGCAACTCCAGTGCCTTGAAACCCTCACAGAGGATTTGCTGCTCTTTACAAAACCCTTGATTGATTGACTACTTATAATACATGGTGGCACTGTGGAATAATGTCCACATTGAACAGCTATTGGTTGGATCAAAATCCTTACACTCATTATTAAACATAACCTGCTCCTTAGTTTTTCTTGGAGTTATGTGCTGGTTTAAGACTACCTGTGTGGTGGGTATTGGGGGTTTAACCCTCCTGTACAAAGGGAAGTTTAGTTCTCCAATCCCTATTTTGTTCATTTAGTTCCTTCTCCCCAGTTATAGGCATGAGCTCTGTTACATGTTCTGTAAGTTCACAGTGATTATTTTTTAACACTCAAACTGTTTCTACAGAATATCCCAATAATATAATTCAAATGATATACATGTGGAACTTGTCAGCCCTCTGAGTAATGGAACTCAGACAATCATTCATAATAGTTTTATTTGATTGTAAAAAGCCATAAAAACAACAGTTAACATTAATAAATATCCATTATCAAACAAATATACATAAATACATAAAAGGAGAACCATTACTCCCATTTAGACCTTAGAAACAAAGCACATTTTTAAAAATTCCCAACAGCAAATATGGTTGTATCTAACGACAGCATTTGATGATGTAAAAAGGCAGCTCTACAGTTGTCAAAGTGCAATGATTGTGACATTTTTAAAATAGCGTTTGCAAACTATACAACAAATCACAAAAAAACATAAAATGTAACGTTGTCTGAGTGAAACAATTGGAGAGGCAAAGGAAACCCTACTTCTTGTAACTGACGAGAGCTTCCTGATACCAGCTATGAACCTAGTCAGTAGGCTGCGTACATACTGGCCAGGGTCATGTTCCAGATATAATTGCAATTCTGGAAAATTAACAATGGGCCAGTCTGCTCTGGCTGACTTTTTTTAGTAACTCCTTTTCTTCAATTAAAGGCTCTCACTTTGAGGATAGATCTTTTGACAATAATTATATCCTTACTAGTAGATATATTTGGGGTGTTAAACAGTTCTGGATGGCCAATTTTATGTAGCTGTTTCTTACATATTTTAAAAATGTGTAACTCAATATAGTTTATCTCAATAGAATCCATGATAACTTCCTGTGTAGGTGTGTCATACTCACATCACATCACCAAAGAGAGATCCAGAGAATAAGCAGAGCAAAACTGATCCAGGTAGTGTAAACTTAACGGTGTATGGCATATCAAATTGGAAATTTCCTGAGGTTGTCCAAGAAGCCGTCAACAGAATCAGTTTGCGTCCACTTAAACAGTATGTACATTTCCGTATTTCCATACCCCAGCTCCATAATCTGCCAAGGAAACACATTTAGCCTTGTAAATAGCGTTAATTTCTTTTACACACCTTATTCCCACCTAAAGCACACCCACCGAACAAATACACTTCATGTATGTTAGTGACCCAGATGGGAAAATAGAGGGGCTTTTATACAATATGTCCATTGATGGAAAACACCCTGGTCTTAATCGTCTTTGGCCCAACATCAATGTATATGACCTTGACAAATTAGTAGTAAGGTCTAGTCTGCATTCCTTGACATACGAATCACTTACTTTCTTATGACTTTTGGCTTTTCTGGACATTATAACCGCCTCATTCGCCCAGAAAAGGGCGGGGACAACCTCCGACCTAGTCTGGACATGTCACAGCCCTCCTTCAAGAGTCTTCAATGAGTGGGTACAAAGAATACATAGCAGGGGGGCAATGCTCATCCAACGGCCTCCAATAAATTGGTATAAAAAATAAATAACAGGAGTGCCAAAATACACGCTGTTTTGCAGCTCTTGAGATTGTCTCGTTAATTCCCGACTCTCACCAATGAGCATCACATCAACTAAGCTTACCAGAAAGTGAATGATTTTCCAATCCCTTTGGGGACTACCCAAGTCATATCAAACCGGAGTTACATTTAATGCAAAAATGTTTCTCCCGTGAAGCCTCCCTTTTCTTGCATTTTATTTTACCTGCATTTCCTGTTAACATTATATTTGTCATTTACCCACTGCTGTGTGCTTTACTTCTGCCTCTTTCTGCTTGTGAAACACATACATATCGAAAGCAACTCTTGATATACATCACCATTTGGTACAAGGTTTTGTTCTGACAATTGGGCCTATTTAACACATCCACCACATGGCTTCCACACAGAACTTGCTAACAGTGTGCATAAGATCATAGCACCATACCAACAAGTGCAAATTTTTCCTGACCTTACTCACCTGGAGCCCAACAGTGCTCATTTAGAGTCTGGCAAGTGGGCCTATGGCTATGTTCTCTGCTTCCCTAGCAGGGTGGCACAGGTGCCACCAAGTCAAGAGTTTATGCTGACAGTGCCAGATCTTCCCCCGAGAGGGAGAACTGGAAGTTTGGTTGGTCTGAAGCACCACTGATCATAGTAGTGCTCCCTGCCTGCCAGCCTTTAAATGACCACCAATATTTTTTCATTTTAATATGTTAGTGTAATTGCATAATGCAAGAAAATGAAATACCTAACCTGATGGTTGATTTCATTGCTCAATTGTGTCTCAGGGCCTGTCCTATTATGGCTCTACAAACTGGCCTAAATTCGACCCTCTCCACACTTGACTCTCAGAGTATTGATAGATTGCTTGACGCTCTTAAATTTGTAAGGGTGCATTATATTTATGTACGAACTGCACCCGCATGTATTCTATTGTTTGGTTGAAATTCGTGTTTATTAGAATGAAGTTTATATCACTATATTAAACTAGTGGAATGAAATTGTGACAGTTTTTACAGGACTAATCAGGATTTCGCACGTGTTTAGAAAAATCATGTAACCATGTCTGCGCATTATGATTATTAGGTAAACAAATGTATTCACTGTTCATATAGAGGTTTGTATAACGGGTGCACATTAAAGAACGTTATTGGGTTAGCCAATTGTAGGCCTTACTTTCGTTTTTCTTAATTTTAGTTTCTCCTCATTTATTCTTAAGTTCTAAAAAAAATCTAAATCCGTATTTGTAAAGCGCGAACTACTCACCCTTACGGGTCTCAAGGCACTGGGGGCCATCGTGGAAATTAAGTGAGCTATTGCCCAGAGTCACATGGTGCTGAGCTGAGCTGCCGCCGGAGCCGGGGATCGAACCGTGAGCCCTCTGCTCCGAAGTCAGCTGCCCTGGCCGCTGCACCACACCTCTCCACAAGTGGGGAGTTAATTAAAATTTATGTGTGTAGAAAGTTTTCTTTCGCCCCTACTGCAGGTGCAGGAATTCGACCTCGTTATTTTACATTTAAGAAGATACATGGGAGGAGAGGAATGCCTTTAAAGAACTTGAACAAAGAAAAGGGAGGATACCTTTCGTGCCTGGTGAAACCTAGGAACCAAGGTCGTCGGAGAAGACTTCAAATTAATTGGAATCTGTGGAAAGTTACTCAAAGGAGGTGTTCACGAAATAACCTACCATGTGACCTGTTAGGGGTGTAACTTTGTCTTTTTGTATTAGGCACAGGGACAGATTGGGGGGACTTCTGCTTTGACTGAGGAAAGAGAACATCTTAGATTGAGCTCTGTAGCTTCACACTACTTGATCCATTTAACGTGAGTGTACGTCTTAGGAAGTCAACTTGTGCTGACACCTTTGAGGAATTTCCTTGGGAAAGTAGGAAGGGATGCCACATTAGAAGTAGAGTAGGGACAGATTATTCTTTATTTTGGAAATACAAATGAAAAGAGATTTGGATGCAGTGTCTATACTTAGTTGTGTTCTGATTTTGGAGTTCATTATTCTGTGCCTATTGTGCCGAATGAACTATATTCGTAGATTGGGCTCTCTCATAGTATTCGTGTATCTCTACACTCTGATCTTGAGGTGTGTTTATATTTTGTTGTTTTTGGCTCTGTAATAAATTAACGAAACTTGAATCCAGAGTCTGTGGTCCATTGGTCCAACGGGGAGGGGGGAAAAATGTATAATTGGTAACTTGCTTTCTTCCCTCTACACTTCATAGCAGGCAATAAAGACCATCGGCCAGGTGTTCCTAGTAAATTTAGAATATGGAATCCGGCCCCATCAGTATCAAGGACGAGGTGTCACAAACTTCTCAGGGAGCTAGAGTGGGGAGCATAGTAAGTAGCAATATCTATGACCAAAACCAAGGTTACCCTGAAGCATGAACCCCAGTTGATCATGTATTAGTGAGCGTATTATCTTATTAATTCTTCTAGCCAAGATGGCTGCAAATATTTACAGTTCACTATTGAATACTGATGTAGGCCTGTTTGATGCACATTCTAATCTGTCCTGTTTTGAGGATCACACAATCTGTAGGCTTACAGTTTGGTGAGGTATACTTATGTTTGTTCTTAGTTACATAGAAGATACATTTGAGCTTACATTGTGTCTCGTGGTGCTGGCTCTGTGGCCAAAATCAAGTGCAATGTATTTCAGATGTTCTTTGTATGCTACTCAGGTTTATCATCTGTTTCTGAAATCTTTTGTTTATTGATTTTTGGCTCTAGGCTTTAGATTTAATTAAGAAAAAAGCATAATTTCTAGCAAGAATGTTTACATATATGAGCATAGCCGGTAGAGTAGATTTTCGCATAGGCTTCTCAGAAGTTGGCCTGTAATGAAGCAGGTCAGTTCACTCCAGTGCTTAACTGGAGACGGTGGGTTCCGGTTAGTGGCACCCAAACTTAATTGTCAACACTGGTACTTATAACAGTCTGCCACATGGCGGTGCTGTTTGCCTAATTTAAAGATCTGCACAAGAAGAGTTGCTTTTTTCTTCAGTATACATTAAAATGACTAATACCTGCCATCCAAGCCATTCTTATAACTTTGGGAACCTGGAATAGTCTGAATTGTCATACTTGTAAGCGTGTGATGGTTAGTAGTTGTGTTGGTGCAGCCATTGGCGGCACTGGCAGAGGCAATAGGTGGTGCAAGCTGCAGTGGCCTTGCACAGTATTGTGCATAGTTTTTAGAAACATCTCCCATTCCCAACTCTACTATTCTACTCGACAGTGAATTTGAGGTCCCGGCCTTCATGATAAATCTGGTTCTCCCAGTTCTTTGCCAAGGAGTTTATCCAAAAGGTTCCTAATTAAAATAAGTGTATTATGATGAGGGATGTTAGCAGATAGAAGCTGTATGTCATTAGTGATTGACATACCATATTCTGTGAAAATGTTGATAACTTGTAACCTATTAATTTGAGTAGTATCATTCATACACATGACATAAGCACAGCATGTTCACCATAGGCCACACATCAGCAGTGGAAGTTTTCTTCACGTGCCAAACACATACAGCACAGATAAAAGAGCTACAAGCTTCCCTTGCATGCCCTGCACTGGCACAGGGATTGCCTATCCCTTTCTCATTAAATAGTGCCAACCCAGCATTTTGACTCGTTCCTATGCCAGTCCCTTCACCCAAGGCCGGACTGACCATACCTTGCATCGGGCATGAAAGGGTACAGTGCCTCTTTTGTTACTGGGGGCCAGTTTTGTAGCACGGCAGCAGTTGTTAAAGCACTGCAGAGTTCCTTTAATACCCAAGAAATTTTCAGGCAACAATAAAAGTGCCAAGATAACTCTGGTGTTTAATGTACCTGCTGGAGAGAGATTGGAGTTTTGTCTAGTGGCAGTTTTGACTCATCTCAAAAGCATATAATTGTTGTAAATAGGGGTTATGTTTGGGAAGAAATCATTAAAAAGGAATTCTTTGAGTTGTTTTTTTGATGGATGGTAGAGAGGTTGGATGTATGATGGAACCATGCAGGCCACTACCATGCATGGCTTTACAACGCCATCATTACAACGACCGTGACACTACCATGCAAGTCTTTACCACGCATATGCCTTTACCACACATGCCTCTACAATGAAATTTCGTTGTTAATGAATGTATGGTAAAGGCATATGCATGGTAAAAACTTACCAGGTAAGTGTAACCCCAATATATATATATATATATATATATATATATATATATATATATATATATATATATATATATATATATCCACAGTAAGTCCCAGTAGACGCCCCAATCGGCGCAAACAAAGAAGGCGGCACACCAGGAGAAAGCACAATAATTTATTGTGCACTACGTGAAGGACGACGCGTTTCGGCGTTAGCCTTTGTCAAGTGTTTTTGTCTCACACCGACTTCCTCTAGAAATACATCCAATAGTTCATAGACATGGAAGAGTTATCCCAGACATTTTGCCGTTTTTCGACATCACCAAAAATAAACATAATATATATTAATACATGTCTGGTTATGTCACATCAATGATAAAGTGCATAGTTAATATCATATAAAAAAATAAACTTGTGATTTCATTATAACAGATTTCATGTCCATACTGAATACTGTCAATAAAGTTTTAGAATTTCAATTTCACCAATGGGATATAAACAAAATAATGTCTTACTACTCATACTGTTCTTACTCATCCCACAATTAGTTTGGCTATACAGAGGATAATAATAGAGCCGCATTTACAATTTAACAAGAGTGTATACTATATTCGCTCGTAAGTCATCTTGGTCTCTCTACCCATTGTGCAACAATTCTTGCTGGCAACATTGCCGTAAAATGAATCATGTGCAATTCATTGTTCAAATCATACGACAAAAAAATAAATATATATATATATACATTTATAAGTAGCAGTCACAGAATGATACTTGAGGGAGATAGAATATGCAATGAAGATATACCTTAAAACCTTATTAGTTCATATTGATCACCTTGTACATTCCCTCTCTCCAATCTGTCTGACATACATTTTTGGTGCCATTATGTATACGGGTCAAGATGTAATTCCTAGATGCTACGAATACGGCCAGAATTAATGGCAAATGCCATGCAATTCCAGTCTGCACTTATTATCCCTTGAAAGGGAGATAGTGATTATCCTGTGAATGCCTAATGCCAATATAATTCTAGTAAGTACTACAGCGTCGATGTATCTATTGTATTTCTGAAAGGTGTGAGTAAAGAGCCTTTTTCTAGTGCAATAGTGAAATGGGACTGTGAAAGGTGAATGTCCCCATAAGTGATATTAAAATGTGGGAGTATGTAGGAGTGTAATTACTACTAAGCTGATACCGACATCTTTTTCCAATGTCTAAATGATAAGTAGAATGATGCAATTGTCCACTCTAGTGACAACCCACCGGAAGTCACTAGTGTAATACTGACTCCTACTTCATATCCACCTTAAAATCGTGAAGTGTTAAGGACAAATTTCAAATAAGAGATATAAAATTCAATCAATAAGAGTTATTGATTGAATGAATGATCACGAATTAAACATTTGCAGTGTCTGATAATATTAAAGACCTATATGCGTAGCTAACTCCTCACCTCCATTGAGACCTTTAGGTGTCTTACAGTCTAGCTCGATGATGTATTTAGATTCAAGAATTCTGAGATTTCTTTCCCTGTCGCCTCCTCTTATATGTCTTGGAATTAGATCTATTCCATAGAATTTAAGACTGCTATTATTGCTTTTGTGTTTATCAGCATAGTGTCTGGCAACCGGATAATTGAAATCAAGGTTGGTTATGGCACGGAGATGCTGTAGGATTCTCATTTTCAGTGGGAGTTTAGTGCTGCCTACGTATCGGAGGCCACATGGACATTCCAACACGTAGACAGCAAAATCACTATTGCAGGTGATAAGTTGATTTATCTTTTTCTGTTCCCCTGCTCCCCCAGGAATTCCTTACAGTTTTTTCCATTTCTACATGCCTTGCATGACCCACAAGTGGTGAACCCATTGGGTGCTTTCAGCCACTGAGATCCTGTGTTTTCCAGATCATAACTATGTACCAGACGGTCTTTCAACGATTTGGCACGTCTATAGGTTATCCGTGGACCCCCTCCTACAAATTTGCCTATTACAGGGTCTGCTACGAGAAGGTTCCAATGTGCTCTCATCACTTTCCTTAGGGCCCACGCCCCCTACTGAAATTAGTTATCATCCTAGGTGTTTCTTTGTCTGCCTGCAGGTGAGAGGAGATTTTGGGGAGAGAATTAAACAATAGTTCATTCTGAGTTTTACCTTCCAATTTCTTTTTTGCGCCCATTAGTGGCTTCTCTGTGTACCCCTTGCTTTTAAACCGGGTTAGAATGCGGCCTTGCTCTGACTCAAAGTTATCTTCGGTACTGCAATTGCGGCGTGCCCGCAACAATTCCCCATAAGGAATGCTCTGAATCAGGGGAATTGGATGGTGACTAGCCGCATGTAATACCGTATTACCGGCTGTTTTCTTACGGAACAGACGAGTTGTTATTTTTTCTTGTTGGATTTCCACTGCTATGTCTAGGAACTCACAATAACTAGGACTCATGGAGTGGGTAAACTTTAAATTCAAATCATTTTCCCCTAATCTATCAATGAATTCTTTGGCTAGGGGTTCTGGCCCATCCCATATTAAAAACAAATCATCAATATATCTGATCCATACGAGTATGTGATCAGTATACTGTTCAAATTTCTCAGTCCAGACAATTTGTTCCTCCCACCAGCCCAGGAATAAATTTGCTAGGCTGGGGGCAAAACAAGTGCCCATCGCGGTCCCAGACCGCTGTCGATACACAGTTTTCTCAAACAGAAAGATGTTTTCCTGAAGACAGAACAACATCATTTCCTCCAACATCTTATTATGACACCAATGATTAATGTGTCTACTTCTAAGGAAGTACATACAAGCTGCTACTCCCTTTGTCTGTTCTATACATGTATAGAGCGAACACACATCAAGGGATATCATCCGATAACCCTCACCCCATTCAACATCATGCAATCTACGTAAAAAATCAGAGCTGTCCTTACAATAGGATCTTAGATTGAGGACATACTGTGATAAAAAAAGGTCCAAAAAGACAGAAGTATTCTCCAATAGCCCCCATTAGACGAGACTATTGGACGCCCTGGTGGTGTAGTGGCGTTCTTATGGATTTTGGGCAAAAAATATATACAAGGTATACGCGGGTTATCAGTTTTCAAGAATCTATACTCTTCAATATCCAATAGACCCTCGTGGTACCAATCTGTTAAACGACCATGATAGACTTGTATAGATTGACGATATGTGGCCCAATCTATTAGTTCATAATGAGTTTCATCTGACAACTGTCTGGTTGCCTCCGCTCTATAATTGGTAACATCCATAATGACAACATTGCCCCCCTTATCGGAGGGCTTGATCACAATATTTACATCTCTTTCCAAATCATTAATGGCCGATCTCTGGCTTCTCGTTAGATTGTCATATTTGGATTTTGTTGCATTTTCACGCATCTTTTTTAAATCATTTGTCACCAATGAACTGTATGCCTCAATATTATCATATGGTACATTTGGATTGAATCTCGATTTCGTTTTCAGACCACTGTGACTGGATTGATTACTGTCAACGCCCCAGTATTCCAGAATATGATTCATGCTTGCTTGATGATCATCTGTGGCTAACTCGTACATGTCCCTCAGAAGACCAGTATCCTGTACTTGTAATTCGGTATATTTTTTGCCCAAAATCCATAAGAACGCCACTACACCACCAGGGCGTCCAATAGTCTCGTCTAATGGGGGGCTATTGGAGAATACTTCTGTCTTTTTGGACCTTTTTTATCACAGTATGTCCTCAATCTAAGATCCTATTGTAAGGACAGCTCTGATTTTTTACGTAGATTGCATGATGTTGAATGGGGTGAGGGTTATCGGATGATATCCCTTGATGTGTGTTCGCTCTATACATGTATAGAACAGACAAAGGGAGTAGCAGCTTGTATGTACTTCCTTAGAAGTAGACACATTAATCATTGGTGTCATAATAAGATGTTGGAGGAAATGATGTTGTTCTGTCTTCAGGAAAACATCTTTCTGTTTGAGAAAACTGTGTATCGACAGCGGGCTGGGACCGCGATGGGCACTTGTTTTGCCCCCAGCCTAGCGAATTTATTCCTGGGCTGGTGGGAGGAACAAATTGTCTGGACTGAGAAATTTGAACAGTATACTGATCACATACTCGTATGGATCAGATATATTGATGATTTGTTTTTAATATGGGATGGACCAGAACCCCTAGCCAAAGAATTCATTGATAGATTAGGGGAAAATGATTTGAATTTAAAGTTTACCCACTCCATGAGTCCTAGTTATTGTGAGTTCCTAGACATAGCAGTGGAAATCCAACAAGAAAAATAACAACTCGTCTGTTCCGTAAGAAAACAGCCGGTAATACTGGTATTACATGCGGCTAGTCACCATCCAATTCCCTGATTCAGAGCATTCCTTATGGGGAATTGTTGCGGGAACGCCGCAATTGCAGTACCGAAGATAACTTTGAGTCAGAGCAAGGCCGCATTCTAACCCGGTTTAAAAGCAGGGGGTACACAGAGAAGACACTAATGGGCGCAAAAAGAAATTGGAAGGTAAAACTCAGAATGAACTATTGTTTAATTCTCTCCCCAAAATCTCCACTCACCTGCAGGCAGACAAAGAAACACCTAGGATGATAACTAATTTCAGTAGGGGCGTGGGCCCTAAGGAAAGTGATGAGAGCACATTGGAACCTTCTCGTAGCAGACCCTGTAATAGGCAAATTTGTAGGAGGGGTCCACGGATAACCTATAGACGTGCCAAATCGTTGAAAGACCGTCTGGTACATAGTTATGATCTGGAAAACACAGGATCTCAGTGGCTGAAAGCACCCAATGGGTTCACCACTTGTGGGTCATGCAAGGCATGTAGAAATGGAAAAACTGTAAGGAATTCTTGGGGGAGCAGGGGAACAGAAAAAGATAAATCAACTTATCACCTGCAATAGTGATTTTGCTGTCTACGTGTTGGAATGTCCATGTGGCCTCCGATACGTAGGCAGCACTAAACTCCCACTGAAAATGAGAATCCTACAGCATCTCCGTGCCATAACCAACCTTGATTTCAATTATCCGGTTGCCAGACACTATGCTGATAAACACAAAAGCAATAATAGCAGTCTTAAATTCTATGGAATAGATCTAATTCCAAGACATATAAGAGGAGGCGACAGGGAAAGAAATCTCAGAATTCTTGAATCTAAATACATCATCGAGCTAGACTGTAAGACACCTAAAGGTCTCAATGGAGGTGAGGAGTTAGCTACGCATATAGGTCTTTAAT
Source organism: Calotriton arnoldi (assembly GCA_963921515.1). Taxonomy (NCBI): domain Eukaryota; kingdom Metazoa; phylum Chordata; class Amphibia; order Caudata; family Salamandridae; genus Calotriton; species Calotriton arnoldi. The sequence continues at coordinate 2,250,091 of CAWUFW010001691.1, read as the reverse complement.
ATTATCAGACACTGCAAATGTTTAATTCGTGATCATTCATTCAATCAATAACTCTTATTGATTGAATTTTATATCTCTTATTTGAAATTTGTCCTTAACACTTCACGATTTTAAGGTGGATATGAAGTAGGAGTCAGTATTACACTAGTGACTTCCGGTGGGTTGTCACTAGAGTGGACAATTGCATCATTCTACTTATCATTTAGACATTGGAAAAAGATGTCGGTATCAGCTTAGTAGTAATTACACTCCTACATACTCCCACATTTTAATATCACTTATGGGGACATTCACCTTTCACAGTCCCATTTCACTATTGCACTAGAAAAAGGCTCTTTACTCACACCTTTCAGAAATACAATAGATACATCGACGCTGTAGTACTTACTAGAATTATATTGGCATTAGGCATTCACAGGATAATCACTATCTCCCTTTCAAGGGATAATAAGTGCAGACTGAAATTGCATGGCATTTGCCATTAATTCTGGCCGTATTCGTAGCATCTAGGAATTACATCTTGACCCGTATACATAATGGCACCAATAATGTATGTCAGTCAGATTGGAGAGAGGGAATGTACAAGGTGATCAATATGAACTAATAAGGTTTTAAGGTATATCTTCATTGCATATTCTATCTCCCTCAAGTATCATTCTGTGACTGCTACTTATAAATGTATATATATATATATATTTTTTTTTTTTGTCGTATGATTTGAACAATGAATTGCACATGATTCATTTTACGGCAATGTTGCCAGCAAGAATTGTTGCACAATGGGTAGAGAGACCAAGATGACTTACGAGCGAATATAGTATACACTCTTGTTAAATTGTAAATGCGGCTCTATTATTATCCTCTGTATAGCCAAACTAATTGTGGGATGAGTAAGAACAGTATGAGTAGTAAGACATTATTTTGTTTATATTCCATTGGTGAAATTGAAATTCTAAAACTTTATTGACAGTATTCAGTATGGACATGAAATCTGTTATAATGAAATCACAAGTTTATTTTTTTATATGATATTAACTATGCACTTTATCATTGATGTGACATAACCAGACATGTATTAATATATATTATGTTTATTTTTGGTGATGTCGAAAAAACGGCAAAATGTCTGGGATAACTCTTCCATGTCTATGAACTATTGGATGTATTTCTAGAGGAAGTCGGTGTGAGACAAAAACACTTGACAAAGGCTAACGCCGAAACGCGTCGTCCTTCACGTAGTGCACAATAAATTATTGTGCTTTCTCCTGGTGTGCTGCCTTCTTTGTTCGCGCCGATTGGGCGTCTACTGGGACTTACTGTGGATATTGAAGTGGCCGCTGCTGCCGCTGGCAGGCACCGACGCCGTAGGCAGGGAACCGCTAACTGCAGCATCGGGTGGAAGTTATATATATATATATATATATATATATATATATATATATATATATATATATATATATATATATATGGGGACAACAGTGGAGATCTGGTGTACTTTGTCATTGATTCAGTCCCTAGTCACATCAGGGGTGGCAACAGGGAACTCAAATTGCGTAGACTCGAGTCCCGCTACATTATTTTGCTTAATAGCAAGATCCACAATGGTCTGAACTCGGACGAGGAATTTTACATTCATTTGTAGTATTCCCATTTTTAAGTAACATTGGGTATGCACCTCACGCTTCTTCAGCCCAATTCCAGCGCTTTCAGCTGCAAGCAGAATATTCTGCTAGCCTTTATCCTTTTCCGTTTAAGTTTTTTCACTTGGGTGAGTTTAGTGTCACCTTATTTGTCGAACAATCATTTTCCACTTTTGTTTGTTTAATTTTTTGATCATCAGTATCACATAGTTAACTCTTTGTTGTGTGTGTGGCTTGGCCAGGACTATCTATTCCATGCGTAGATTGTTGAGGGACGTATGGGACACTTGTCCAACATTCCATGTTTTAGATCATGGCAGCACATGTCATCTTAACTTGCTGTTTAGTATATGCCCACTTGGGATCTACACATGCACTATCATATTAGCCACTTGGGTCTATCCAGCTTTTTTGGCTCACCCTGTGTATTGTAGCAGAATCTAGATTGCACCCAATATCTGCTGTGATCTTAGTTGGTAACATTATGTCTTGTCCCCGTCCCCAACCTGTACTTCACTCTGCAGCTGGGGCCATGCCACACCACGAGTTCACTAATCAATTTTCATGTTCGATCCAGGCAGACTATGCTTTTGTCTGAAGATAAGGCAACATTGCATCTTATTGTATAGTTCTGCCTTGGTTTTTGTAAAGTTTCACGGATCGTGTTGCTTTACTTTGTTTAAATGAAATGAAATGAAAAATGAAATGAAATGAAATCCAGTATTTGTAAAGCGCACAATTACCTGAGGGTGTCAAGGCGCTGGGGGCCATTGGGAAGATTAAGCGAGCTATTGCCCAGAGTCACATGGTGCTGGGCTAACCTGCCGCCGGCACCGGGGATCGAACCATGAACCCCGTGGTCCGGAGTCAGGCACCCTGGCCGCTGCGCAACACCTCTTCCACTTATTTGTTTAGTTTTGAGTGTTCGATTTTTATGTTGCAATTGTGATGAGCTAATATGTTACAATGTTTCATGTTTTGAATTCTATAATGAAACGTTATCGCCTTTTCACTTTCTATTATTGCATACATTGCAGTATGTCTTCTGTGGCCACTACCTGTCATGCATTTACAAGTGGTATTTACAGGCTTTTGTAATTTGCGGCCGCGCTATGTGATCAAGGTGGCTGTGTCCACTGAAACACGCCGTCCTACGACTATTCTTGCCTAATTAAACTCTTTTCCCAGATCCCGTGTTGCCGATGCCTGCTTTGAACAGTGAAGTGAGCGGGTTTGATTGGAATGTATTCACGAGTGTGCTGGCTCATCTCATCGGCACCCCCTCGTTCTGGTGCTTCGCGCTCACCAGCATCTCTTTGGAATTTGTAGTGATACTACAGCGTGAAGCCCCCCCGTCTAGCTGATTGGAAGCAAGCCTGCGGCTGCCGTTCACGTAACCCGTAACCGGAGAGCCGGTGGGTGCCTGGAGTACAGGTAAGCCGTTTCGGTATTCCGCATGCATTACTTGGCTGTGTAGAGGGAGAGGCAGCTGTGTGAGTTTCACAGCGTTGGAATCCGGGAGGAGTATCCCGTGACAGGGCAGACATGTCGTCGGACTGGCTGAAGGAGCATGAGGAAGCTGCTGACAAGATGTTCGATGAGACAATGAAATCCGTGGGGGACAGTCTGGGAATTGCAATTGCAAGGTCAGAGACACCCAAAGCTAACATTCGCAACAAATTGAAGGACCTCGAAAAATTACGCCGCAATGAAATCACCAAGTGGTGGAAGCACAAATCGCTCTCCAAGTACCTCGAGGTTTGTAGAATTCCACGAAGACTGCGCATACTAATTGCGCCAACTTATGAGAATCCAGACAAGGACATGCTTAAGGAATGGGCGGACAACAACTCAAAATCATCACGGAGAATGCTACAGATTTTAATAAAATATGCCCACAGTGACAGAGAAAAGATCTTGGCTGCAATGGAGGTTTTGCAAAGCGACATTAACCAGCACCCTGACAAGGAAGAAATAGCTAAATTTGAAAAGGACATGCTAATGAGATTACAAAAAGATGAGCAGGTCATTAAGACACGCAAAGCCACCAAGTTTCTAAGAGAAAAGCTTGATTATCAAAGGGGGCAGATCTACACCTTTGCGCGCAGATTCGACAACATCAGACGTCAACAGCTGTCGGACAAGACACTTTCAACAACTCAGAAACAGATTGCTGCAAGCAATTCGGACTTAAGCTCCGAGGTAGAAACCGACCCAGATGAGGGCCCCAGTGGAGAACCGACGTCCATTGCTGATGAGCTGCGTTTTTTATGGCTGGATCGGACATTAAATCTAAGACCTCAGCCGCCAAGAAAAGACAAAACTGGCAATCCCAAAGGAAGAGACAGAGGAAAAACAGAAGGAGGAAGCACTGAACAGCCGATAGCACAAAGACTGACCCGCTCCAAGAAATGAATATGGGGGACGCCAAAACAGTGATTAATCTCTCAGAACTGGAACTAAGTGACAAAGAAAAGGATATTCTTTCTTTGGGTCTTACATTCTGCAAACCTACCAATTTGAACTATGTGCAGAAAAAAACTGATTTGTTTAAGTATGTCAAGAAACTTAAATTACAAAAACATTTCCACTCACACACCCCAGGATCTGAGGTCGCTCAGGAGGCCACGAATCTGTCAGCAAGTTTACAAGTCGCGGATTTGGAACTCCTCCAAGATTTGGATCAACTGGAAAGAGAGAGCTGCACAGACAACAGACCACTTGACACAGACCTGGGGGTTGATCTTGGGTGCAGGGTCCACTCACCTTTCAAGCCGAATTCGATATTTACACCAGTCATGCCCAGAGATGGCTTGGACGTTTTTCCTGAACTGGTCACTATGGACCTCAAGAGACTAGCAAGTGACTCCAGCAAACGATTCAGTATTGATAATGCAGGCCAGTTGGCCGGTAATGCTGTTATGCAGAAGATTTCTGCAGGAAATGACATTGCTGTCCAGCAGTCCGACAAGGGGGGCAATATTGTGTTGTGGCCCTTGTCCATGTATAAGGCTCAGGCTTACTTACTCACAATTGAATGACACACAATGTTACAGCAGAATGTCCCCCAATAGTTACAATGTGATCAAGGAGGGGTTTCATAATCAGTTGTCTAAGTGGCGTGGCATGGGGTTACTTAATGATGATGAATTGAAATTTCTTAAAATTGAACATCCAGTAATCCCGGTGCTATATCTAATTCCCAAAATACACAAACACGCCACAAATCCCCCGGGAGACCTATCATATCTGCCATAGGGGGCTGTTTGAAACAACCTCTAAATATATTGATCACTTCCTTCAGGACCTTGTCAGAAACTTACCATCTTTCATACTTGACACAGGTGATTTCCTTAGAAAGATTTATGACACTGCCTGGGATGACTCGTATGTCTTCATGACGTTAGACGTTTCATCTCTGTACACCAGCATAAGACATGAACAAGGCCTAAGAGCCACTAAACATTTTCTAGGTGCCAGATCCATCAGTTTGTATCAACACACCATCATGTTGCTTCAAATGATGGAGTGGTGTCTGAACAACAATTTTTTTCTGTTTGATAAACATCTGTACAAACAGATGCAGGGAACTGCGATGGGCACCTGCTTCGCCCCCAGCTATGCGAACTTGCATATGGGCTGGTGGGAGGAGCAGGTGCTCACCTCGGAATTTTCAAAAGAATGGACTGAGAAAATTGTCCTTTGGTCACGGTATATCGATGACCTCTTTGTGCTTTGGAAAGGGTCCATTGAATCAGCTAGGGCCTTTGTGGATCGGCTTAATGATAATGACCTCAATTTAGTATTCATTAGTAACATCAGTACAAGTGAGTTCGAGTTTCAAGACTTGAATGTCCATGTACATAACAATCGAATCCACACCAGGACCTTCCGCAAGGATACTGCGGGCAATTCCATACTTCATGCGCAGAGTTTCCATCCGCTTAAATTGAGGCAGAGTATTCCTTATTTCGAAAACCTGCGCATGAAAAGAAATTGCAGCGAGGCTCAGTCACTGAGGGAAGTTCAGGCTGAGCTTGACCTCAGATTCCGTGCGCTGGGCTACAGCCCTGAGGTGCTGAAAAACTCAAAGACCAAAGTCGAGTCTATTCCCAGAGAGGCATTGTTGTTCAAACAGAGTAAGATCAAATCTAACACACAGGGCACTGTGAGAATGATTACGGGGTATAACACTTACCACCAGAGAGTGAGGAACATCTTCCACTCACATTGGAATTTGATTCGCAGTGATCCGATCATTGGACCCTCTATGCCCAAACATCCACTCCTATCTTTTAGGTGGGCTAAATCTATGAGGGGAGAACTGTGTCCAAGTAGTCCAGAAATGGTTAAATCAGAGTCTTGGTTGGTATCGCCCCCAGGTTTCCACAAATGTCACAAATGCAAGGCATGTACCATCGGCCAAAACACCAGTGAGGTATACAATCCTCTCAGCAACACTACTCTCAAAATTAGTCATTCATTTAACTGCAGGAGTGACTTTGTGGTATACATGCTCCAATGTTCTTGTCCAAAACGTTATGTGGGCAGCACCAAACATATGGTCCACATAAGAATCCTTCAACACTTACGAGCAATTGCTAAGGATGACAAGACATACCCTGCGGCACGACACATTAATGACATACATGGGGCAACAGTGGAGATCTGGTGTACTTTCTCATTGATTCAGTCCCTAGTCACATCAGGGGTGGCAACAGGGAACTCAAATTGTGTAGACTCGAGTCCTGCTACATTATTTTGCTTAATAGCAAGATCCCCAATGGTCTGAACTCGGACGAGGAATTGTACATTCATTTGTAGTATTCCCGTTTTTAAGTAACATTAGGTATGCACCTCACGCTTCTTCAGCCCAATTCCAGCGCTTTCAGCTGCAAGCAGAATATTCTGCTGGCCTTTATCCTTTTCCGTTTAAGTTTTTTCACTTGGGTGGGTTTAGTGTCACCTTATTAATCAAACACTCATTTTCCACTTTGGTTTGTTTAATTTTTTGATCAACAGTATCACATAGTTAACTCTTTGTTGTGTGTGTGGCTTGTCCAGGACTATCTCTTCCATGCCTAGATTGTTGAGGGACGTATGGGACACTTGTCCAACATTCCATGTTTTAGATCATGGCAGCACATGTCATCTTAACTTGCTGTTTAGTATATGCCCACTTGGGATCTACACATGCACTATCATATTAGCCACTTGGGCCTATCCAGCTCTTTTGGCTCACCCTGTGTATTGTAGCAGAATCTAGATTGCACCCAATATCCGCTGTGATCTTAGTTGGTAACATTAAGTCAAGTCAATGTCAAGTCAAATGTTATTCAAATGTTCGGTCTTTTAAAACCATTACACCATATAATATCATTTACATTACTTAAAGCATCCTATATGTAAAAAGAGAACATTAATAAAAAGAATAAAATCTTCATTCATTGTTCTACACTTCGTAAAATCAAAGACCCGATTATATTGTCCATAAAGTGCTGCAACCTAACATCATCCTCATCTTAAAGACCATAATCATCATAAAACTGTATATTACATTTTTTGATTTTCTTCTGCAATTCTTCCTAATTCCTTTAGATACAAATTTATGAATTTAACCCCCTGCAGAACAGCGGAATTGAAGACCCACCTAACCAGGTGGTAACAGCTTCTCTGCATGTTCGTATGTTCATATTAATGAATATTTCTTTCAAAAGTATCTTTCTTTCTTTTAATAACTTCGGACATGCACAAAGAATATGTGATAGGGATTCATGTTTGTAGTTGCACAATCTGCAGTCTTGATTTTGGTGCTGGTCTTTCCAGGAGGGGATCAAATCTTTTGTTTCCCACATACCAAAGCGTAAATTCATAAATTGGTTCTTTAAAATTTTTGAGAAATGTGCTGATAAATAAACCTGCGGTTTCCTGGTGCCATATGAATTAATCACCGTCCAGGCAAGTCGTCTTTGCAATAAGCCATTTTCATCTGTTATGTTAGACAGGATTTTTGTTGACAGATTTAATGCTTTGTTAAGGGCCTGTTTCCCCATGCCTGAGTTCCAGATTTCTTGAACACAAAGATCCTCAATAACTTGTGCTAAGTAATAGCCCCAGGAACCATGTATTTTCTTCTCTCTCTGAGCTTCTATTTCTTTCCAGCTCAAATTCTCAATAGAATCGGTTGTGGCTGCTCTAAGCCTTCCACATAGTTTAATAAAAGCACTTTTACTCCGATGTATTTGATTGGTCAAACCAAACTCTAAACGGACTTGAGCCGGTGATGCTGCTTGCTGAATGAGGAAAACATTTTTATAAACCTTCGTTTGGATACTATTTAGATTTCACGACCCCTCATAATTTCGCTACCATATGTGATCAAAGGCATTAACTGTGCCGACATAACGGATAATAGGTGGCTGTAAGATGGACAACTTAATTTCTTTTTTAATCAATTGAAGCCGTAGATAAGATTTTGGGCTTTATAAATATCTGGGGTTTAAAATCGAGAGAAAACTGAGTTATAAGCATCAGCTTCTAGCAATGGAAGCTGATGCTTATAACTCAGTTTTCTCTCAATTTTAAATCCCAGATATTTATATGAGGCAACAACCTCGACTTTTTTTCCTTCCAAAAACCACACGTGTTTTTTGTATTTGGCGTCCACTAACCGCACTACCTTTGTTTTAGATAAATGTAATTCTAATCCATGCCGATCCATATACTTCGCTAGTGTACTCATGCTGCGTTGTAGCCCAATTGGGGTTTGGCTGAAAAGCACTATGTCGTCAGCATACTGCAAGTACCTAATTTCCTCTTTGGCTAATGTTGGTGGATGGCTGTTTACTCCAGTAAGTGCTTCTTCAAGATCAGCTAAATACAGATTAAAGAGGCTTGGGGCTAACACGCACCCCTGTTTTAATCCATTGTGGGTACCTATTTTCTTTGTTACACAACTACCATCACCTATTTTTACCTGAGTCCAGGTCTCAGTGTACAGTTCTTTGATGGCGTTCAGTAAGTTGTTTGGAATGCCCCACGTCGCCAGTTTTCTCCATAAGTGTTTTCGGGGCACACGATCGAAAGCTGACTTTAAGTCCACAAAGCATGCAAACATCCACTTGTTCTGATGTTTGGCACTTTCGATTAGTAGCGTTATAGCTGAAAGATTAGTTAGTGTGCCTGCCCCTACCATGAACCCGGTTTGAGACTGAGGTATCCGTTTTGTGTCGTCTGACCATTTTTTGAGATGTTCTAGCAGACAGGTAGCGTATAGCTTAGCTTCAACATCTGTTAATGCGAAGAGTCTGTAGTTGCTGGGCAGTGACTGATTTCCACCTTTAAAGATTGGTTGAAAAATGCTTCCCCTCCATGATTCTGGGATTTTATTTGTCAGAAACAGCTCCTTAAAAAGTGGTGTAAGATAAACTGCCCAGTACGCAGTCTCTCCCTTAAAGAGAGCATTTGGTATACCATTAGGTCCTGCTGCACCCTCTGTTTTTAATTTCTTTATGATTTTGGTTAATTTTTCTGTATCTGTAAGTTCAAGGATATTTTTGCTTTGATGTTTATTCATGATGATTTTTTCTTGAGTTCCTGTGGCTATCGGCGCTGCAGTTCACAGGCCCCTTCTCTTTTCAGTTACATTATCACAACTGTCTGTTTTTAGTTTGCACTCCGGTTCTTTGTACATTGCTTGCACATGGGCCGCCTACATGTCTGCGTTGATACCTACGGTATAATGTCTGGATTTTCCATGTGTCAGCATGTTTATCACTTGCCAAAATTCTTTACCGTAAGGTTGTTTACTTGCCACTAGCAGTTTATTCCAAATAAGCGCATGGTGTTTTATTTTAGCTTCGCAGCAGCTCTTCTTATATTGAGCTCTTCGTTTTTTAAGCTTACGTTTGTCTGGTATTAATCCGTGTCTTAACTGCTTTGCAACTATTCTAATTTCTCGCACAATTTGGTGTTTTTGCCTTTCCAGTTTCATGCTGTACCAGGGTCGATGTCTGTTTGTCAAAATGTACTTCCTGTGTGAGATGTGTCGCTCTTGCTTTCCATTATGTCTTGTCCCCGTCCCCGACCTGTACTTGACTCTGCAGCTGGGGCCATGCCACACCACGAGTTCACTAATCAATTTTCATGTTCGATCCAGGCAGACTATGCTTTTGTCTGAAGATAAGGCAACATTGCATTTTATTGTATAGTTCTGCCTTGGTTTTTGCAAAGTTTCACGGATCGTGTTGCTTTACTTTGTTTAAATACTTATTTGTTTAATTTTGAGTGTTCGATTTTTATGTTGCAATTGTGATGAACTAATATGTTACAATGTTACCTGTTTTGAATTCTATAATGAAACGTTAGCGCCTTTTCACTTTCTATTATTGCATACATTGCAGTATGTCTTCTGTGGCCACTACCTATCATGCATTTACAAGTAGTATTTAAAGGCTTTTGTAATAGCAGCCGTGCTATGTGATCAAGGTGGCTGTGTCCACCGAAACGCGTCATCCTACGACTATTCTTGCCTAATTAAACTCTTTTCCCAGATCCTGTGTTGCCGGTGCCTGCTTTGAACAGTGAAGTGAGCGGGTTTGAATGGAATAAACATATATATATATATATATATATTTTTTTTTTTTTAAAGAATATGTACATATAATTATTTTTTAATAAATATATATTTTTAAATAAATATGAATATATTACAAAAACAAGCTCCCAAAACCCCGTCTTTCCTCCTCCAAAAATTCAAGCAGCAAGTGGCACAGCTCGGTAATGCAGCGTAATTTCTTTATTTAATTAACTCCCTTAAAAACAGGACACTAACTCACCGACGCGTTTCGGCTGTAGCCTTCCACAGGGTTATAGAGGCTCGTGTGTGCAAAATTTCCTTTTAAAGGGACAACACCATTTTCAAACAGATGAAAGACTGGGCCACTGGCTTATTTACTCACAGTATCAGTTTAACATGTTTGCCATATTCCTTTCAGAGAAAAATTCTAATCACGGTAAAGTACAATAAATCTATTGTATAGCATATCAACTGCTTGTTAATTTGCGAAAAAGCTGCCAAACGTCCCTAAATCCTAAAGTTAGATGTGAAAAAAGCAGACATATGCAAATAACAATTCTTATATCACAAAGTATATATTGTACTGATGCCAGTTGGTTTACATTTGACCTCAATGTGCAATTTTGCAAATTAGATGTGCAAAAAAGCAAATATGTGCAAATAGCAAATATAACAATATTTCATCATCTATCAAATATCAATAGACTGCACTGCCTTTTAATTCCTTGTGTTGACTACTCATCCATTATTACCTCCCAGGGTCAATTTAGAAAAGGATCAGTCCATAAAGCAATGTCTTTTGAGTGTTTTATATGGACCGGGAAATACCTGGTAAAGTACTCATGTAAAAATAAAAATTAGTCAGAGGGACAATATCTTCTATTGCATTTCCCATGGGATTTTTCCACACAGAGAATCTTATCCATTTACACTCACGTGATGATATCATCAGTGATTTTATTTGAGATGTCATCAGTGATGTCACTAACATGTCATGAATGATGTAATATGTGAGGTCATAAGCAGTGCATTGCGGGGGCATAAGTTATATTTAACTCAGGTAACTATAACTGATGAATTTGAATGGTTTTGTGTGAGTGAAATGTGAACCATAACGTCCCTGTAACCTTTGGTTTTTACAGTGAATTTCTATGGTTTTCATAATTCTATTTCCGAAGTATAACGTCCCTGTAACCTTTGTTTTTTCAGAGAATTTCTATAGTTTTTTAAAATCTATTTCCTAACTATAACGTCATGTAACCTTTGGTTTTTTAAGTGAATTTCTATGGTTTATTTAAGTACTAGGCGCGTTTGCAGAGTGGTGGAGAAAGGGGACAGGGCCTGAGACCAGCTCTCAGCAGTCCCACTGTGTGGTACTAACTGCTGGTAACAGTAGGGCTTCTTGGCCCCCAAGGACCCTCAGCATCCAAAGGGACTTCATCCCTCAACAAGTAGTGCGCCAGGAGGCCCATTTGCAGAGTGGTGGAGAAAGGGGGCGGGCCCCCAAAGATCTCTCAGCAATCCCATTGTGTGGGACTTACTGGAGGTAACTGGTGGTGTTATTGGCCCCCAAGGGCCCATAGAATCCAAGGGGACTTGATCCCCCAACCAGTAGTGCACCAGGGGGTGCATTCACAGAATGGTAGAGTAAGGGAGTGAGGCCTCGGATGAACTACCAGCAATCCCGCTGTGTGGGACTTACTAGAGGTAAGAGGAGGGGTTATTAGCCTCTAAGAACCTTCAGCAGCCAAGGGGATTTCATCCCCCAACCAGTAGTGCGCCAAGAGGGGCGTTTGCAGAGTGGTGGAAAAAGGGGGTGGGCCTCCCACAATCTCTCAGAAATACCACTGTGTGAGACTTACTGGTGGTAACAGGAAGACTTGTTGGCTCGTAAGGACCTTCAGCAGCCACGGGGACTTCATCCCCAACCAGTAGTGCACCAGGAGGTGTGTTTGCAGAGTGGTGGAGAAAGGGGGCAGGGTCTCCCACGACCTCTTAGCAATCCCGCTGTATAGGACTTACTGGCAGTAACAGACGGGGTTGTTGGCCCCCAAGGACCCTCAGCATCTATAGGGACTTTGTCCCCCCAACCATTACTGCACCAGGAGGCGCATTTGTAGAGTGGTGGAGAAAGGGGCAGGGCCTTGGATGACCTCTCAGCAATCCCACTGTGGGGATGCGCCTTTCATTACCGGATTCTGCCGTGAGGGGAACGGCTTCACTTTTCTCCTTCCCAGCAGCCGTGAGGGCAACGGCTTCACTTGCCTGAATCTCCCGCCGTGAGGGGAACGGCTTCTGGCACCAGGCACTACATCTCCCAGCAGGCGTGGGCAGGTGCCTGCTGAGGTCGTCAGTTTGGTGCGCCAGGAGGCGCGATAAAAGCTTGCCGGCCCCCCCGCAGCGCGGGACGTGCCTTTCATTACCGGATTTTGCCGTGAGGGGAACGGCTTCACTTTTCTCCTTCCCAGCAGCCGTGAGGGCAACGGCTTCACTTGCCTGAATCTCCCACCGTGAGGGGAACGGCTTCTGGCACCAGGCACTACATCTCCCAGCAGGCATGGGCAGGCGCCTGCTGAGGTCGTCAGTTTGGTGCGCCAGGAGGCGCGATAAAAGCTTGCCGGCCCCCCCCGCAGTGCGGGACTGCGCCCGTCAGAGCCCAGAGGAGGCCGGGCTGGGCCGGCCCTCTGACATCGCTGACATCGCTAGTGTAGAGTTTCTAGACTTAAGGTACTGTTGTCTTGTGGAATCCCTTTTTCTGCTATGGCGAAACGTGTAAAACGCAGGGATGGCCAACTGCAGGGGGGTGGGGGGGTCGTGGGGACTCTGGATGCCTTCCTCTCACGGGCAGAGACAGTTTTAACCCATGAGATCCTGCTTGCGGAAAAAAGACTTTCTCTGGACACTTTAGTCGCCCAGAAGAGTTTGTCAATGGGCGGCTTAAGCAGGGTAAATTCCCCGTAGCTGCTTCCCCAGATACCCTGTCTCTGCTTGATGACAAGGCGAGCACGTCTTGCATTGGGAGGGGAGGGAGAGGGGGGATAGTATATCAACTGTTTCAGGGGATTTGTCAAATTGTGTAATTGCTCAAGGTACGGAGTTGGGGGAACCTAGTGTGGTTGATATGATGTATCAAGAAATTGTTATCTCGCCTCTGTCGATCACTACAAAGTTAATAGTCCCTTCCACCATGCCAGAGGCTCAGGCAGTATCTGTTGTCAGAGATGGAGAAGTCACAACTAGGTCTAAAAGGTGCCAAAATGTTAGCCCGGCGAAGGGCGGGGAGGCGCAGCTTCCTATTATTGAACCGCCTGTTAAGTGTCATAGGGGTGGTACTTCGCAAAAGTCCAAAACAAAGCCAAAACCAAAGCCTAGAGCAAAGAAGCACACCCCCAAGACATCTTCACATGAAACCATGGTGATGGATAACACCCAAGGTTCCGTTGAGCCTGTGACGTGCCTGGGCTTAGTCTCCAATCAACAGATTGGTGAATGTAATAATGATCAGTGGAGTAGATTAGAGTCGCTAATCTCTATACTGCTTGACCCCATTCATAAAAACCTAAGTTTGATTGAGGATAAACTATCTAGGCTCGAAAATCCGATTAGCACATCCACTAATGGTGTTAATGTGGTGGTAACATCCCCCCTTGAAGAGTTAATCAATAAAAACTTTCTCCCAATATTGCAAAGACTTGATCAATTAGAATCTACAGTGGCATCAATGCGCACAATGGTCAGGGACTTGATCTCACGGTCTGGGATAAATCCCAAAGAATTATTTGGGGGTTCAGCTCGTTGTGGGCACTCAGAACTAAATGAGAGGGCATCTACTAAGTGCAATGCTGAATCGCTTAGCTCTGCGAGGAATGGTGTCGACAGAAGCCATGCTACTGAAGATGTGCAGAAGCACAGAGGGCCTGAATGTTTTAGTCGCATGGCAAATACGGGTCGGCCCCCTAGTGTTAGCAGGCAAGGTCCCTCTTCCATAGCTATTAACGGGATCAACGGGAACAACGGGAATAATAATGGTACCCATGAGCAAACATTCCCACTGTTGTCCCCTAAAAGGAAAGTCTCTATTACTCGAGATGATAAGGTGACATTACATCTTCCTCCAGAGTGTGGTCCCTATGTTGCAATCCTTGCGAATGTCCCTCCTCTGTCCAACGAACAAGTCGAATGCCAGTCACAGTTAAAAAACAAAGTTTGTCACTGGCTTTCCCATAATACAAACTTTTTAAAGTCTGATTTTGATGACATCTTATTTGTGAGACGAGTTAACTGGGTGGGTCCACTACGCAAGTCCCATTATGGCGACTGCATTGTCATAAATTGTAGATCTCCCTATATTATAGGTCGACTGTTGGGGTGGGGGACATCTTTAACTAACCAGAGGCAGGACAAGGCGATAATTATTTTACCACTTGGGTTTTTTTACAGACATTGTGACAACAGAGGGAGGAACTTTAAGGTCACCAAAACTGTCAGCGCAACGCCCCGTGCACCTTTCGAGGCCTCGTCCTTGGATTTGAGTAATAGGTATTATCCCCTGAGTGGCTTAGATTCTCAGGATTGACTGGACAGAGTACTCCCCTCTTTGTCACAGTCCTATGAGGTTGGATCTGCTCTGGAACTTGTTGCTGTATCTGGTACTATTCCAATGCCACACAATAGTGGCAACCCAGGCTGCTGTGACCAAGTTACCAACACCTTGCTCCTTCCCCTTCATTACGATCCTGAGGGAGCCACAAACCCTATAGGTCATTCACAGGAAATTGTATCTGATTGCTATGATCTCAAACTTTTATCCTGGAATGTAGCGGGCCTAAACTCAAAGATAAATGACCCAGTTTGGGGTAAATTTATGGACGCTTTCCACCTCTGCCTACTTCAGGAAACCTGGGCAGTAGGGTGTGTCCACAGGGTAGGCTTCACTACGTATAGTATTGAAGCCATACAGCCTCCGGTTGGTCGCCCAGTGGGTGGCATCTTGATCTGGGTTAAAAACTCACTTACCTGTAAAGTAAAGGTCTTGCACCTTGGCTGTCCCGAATTACTTGGTCTGGAACTGTCCTTAGGTAAGGGGACTGTAAAAATTATACTTTTCAACATATACAATCATTTTGACAGCCCGCATAGACCCTCAGGGACAGTAACAACGCTGGCCAACTATCTTGATTCGGCCACGGGAAATCACCGTTTTCATTGTCGCCGGAGATCTTAATACGACCTTTGAACCGGTGAACTATATTCAGGATCTTATCTTGGAAGGGGATAAAGCTAGGGGGATTGCGAAACTCCAGATCCCACCTATCAAGAAAAATTCAAGGGTGGGGCAACAAGTACTATCGTTTACTATTGCCCACGGAGTCAGAGCCTGTAATGGTCGAACAGACTCTGATAGAGGAGCCGGTCACACATTTAAGAGGGGGGCATCTAAAACACGGATTGACTATATCCTTGTCGACTTAGATCTCTGGCCCTTTGTCAAGGATATGGTCATTATAGCTCGGGAAGATAGTGACCACAATGCTTTGGCGCTTACGATGACGGGATTAGCTACCCAGCATAGGCTCCCTAGGCTTGAGTCCACACAGGTTATTACAAATAACAACAATAGGAGAGTTAAATGGCCAATGATTTTAGCTGATTCCAACTCTCTCCCCCAAATATATTCTGTGGTGGAGCGGTCTCTTATAGACCTTGGTACTCCTACCACTGGGTCAGAGGCTGTTATGAGTATCTTTCAGGAATTAACTACAAGTATAAAACCATTCTTTTATAAACAAAGTAATAGAGTAAAGCAGCAAACAGCACCCTGGTTCAACGATGCTTGCAAAAAAGCTAGGGATGAGCTAATGGTGATGGTAAAATCGAAATCTCCTGCAGGAATTACAAACAGTAGGAGGTTATATAAACTGGCCCAAAATAAAGCAAAACGGGACTGGGAGTGCGAAAATTGGAAATTGCTTTTAGAAGCCGCTAAACATAAGAATAGTCAATATTTTTGGCATTTATTGGCAAAGGGGTCACCAAACTTGGTGACACAAACTGATTTTCACATTCAGCCCCATGTATGGGAAGAATATTTTGGGGCACTGTTTGCAGATCATGGGCCGTCGTTCGTTCCAGCCTTAAACAGGAATCTTTGTGAACAGGTAGTAGTTGATGTTGAAAATATTACTCTTGCGGAAACAATTATGGCCATAAATTCCGTGCAGAGTGGCAAGGCACCGGGTCTCGACAAGCTTCCGGGAGATCTGTTTGGGGCTGAACCGACTGTATGGGGTCCGCTGCTACAAAAAGTCTATAATACTATCTTACAGGGGGGTGCTATTCCGGAGACCTGGCGGGGTGCCGAAATTATTCCCATTCATAAAAAGGGCGATAAAGGGTCGCCGGGGAACTACAGGCCCATTAGTCTTATTGACGTATCGCAAAAAATCTTCTGTAAAATCATTTTGACCAGAATTCAAATCTGGAGAGAGGAAAATAATGTTTTGTCCAACTTACAGGCAGGATTTAGGGCCACAACTAGCACCACGGACCAAGTCTTTAGGTTCCTCCTGTTAATATGGAAAGATGTTACAATCAGAGGAGGTCACCTATATGTAGTGTTCGTGGATTTAAAGACCGCCTTCGATTCCATTGACCGGTCCCAACTTTGGCTTGCGCTGAGTACATTAGGATTACCAGCCTATCTGCTCAGAATTCTTTTTAGGCTACATCAAGACACCTTTGCTAGGGTCAGGTGGAATGTTGAAGGCAGCCTGACTAACGCCATAGCCGTTCAGAAGGGTGTTCGTCAAGGTTGCGTCCTCGCCCCTACATTGTTTATCCTTTACATTAATGGTCTAATAGGAGAACTTTTTAATTGCGGTGGCGATCCCCCAAAAATGGCTGGCAACGTAGTGCCTTGTCTGCTTTTCGCAGATGATACACTGCTTATTGCCCGAACACCCTGCGGCATTCAAAATCTTTTAAATAAATTTGCCTTATTTTGTGAAGATAAGGGTTTAGAAATAAATGGCTTAAAAACTAAATATATGATTTTTAATCCATATAAATCAAACAAGAGAAGACTTACCCTGGGCACGCAAAGTTTGGAGCAGGTTAGTTCCTTTGATTATCTGGGTATCCGTATCAACGATAGGTTGGTATGGACACCACAGTTAGAAAAGAGTATTGCGACCCTCCAGCATGTTGATTGTGCTATAGTGCAGAGGGCTAGGGCTTCCCCTTATCGGCCAATTTCTCCCATTATTGAAATTCACAGGGCTAAGGGCCTAGGTGCGGCCCTGTACGGGGCTGAGTTGTGGGGGCTGGAAAACTTAACAGATCTAACTCGTGCTGAAAATAAATTCATCCGAGCCATCATGAACCTCCCAGTGAATACACCACTCTTGCCACTTAGACTAGATCTTGGCCTAAAACCTATAGATCATTATGCCATCCTAAGGTCACTTTTGTATTGGATTAGGGTGTGGACAAGTAAAACACAGGTGCCCCTGAGGGAGGCTTTGGCTGAGTTGATAGCCTTGCATAACCAAACAGGCCGCATCAAGTGGTTAAGTAAGATCAAGGTCTGGTTTACAAAAATTGGGATGGCGCAATTCTGGGAGGACCCTGGGTCCATGACCAAACGTACGGTCCCTTTTGTTAAAAAAAGGTTTTGGGAACTAATGTTCTCAGAAAGGGTTGACCGTTTTGCACATGGCACTTTGACTGCGGGGTTTTTAAATGTTAAAGGAGCATTTGCTTTTGAAGGGTTTCTGGATGATATTGAACCGCCTCAGGCGCGTGCTTTGTATGTTCAATTCAGATATGGAACCCTTCCTTTGAATGCAAAGAAGAGCTCATGGGAAAATTTGTCTGTCAATCCACTGTGTCCTTTATGCCACATCTTCCCTGAGACTATTGAGCATCTTTTTTTCTGCTGCCCCTTTTACGCTGAACTTAGGAAAACCTGGCTGGCCGCACTTTATCTTTTAATTGTCCTTTGGAAGCTATACGAATATTTAAATCAGACACCACAAGCTGGTTAGTATTTGCTGTTTCGAGGTTCCTAATGTTTGCGTGGTGGAAGAGGTCAAAAATGGGCAAATCTGTTCTTGTGTCGTAGTATTGTTAATGTAATCTTAATCAGGTCCAGTGGTATTTTTTTAGACGTATGTATATTGACTATGAATGAATTAGAGTTTGTCTTACTGTACTGTATAACTTTTTAATGGTTTTTATATTGGCGCATTTTTTATTGATTTTACTGTTTATGTACTGTATTTAAGATGTGAATGATCTTATTTTTGATCGATCAATAAATAATAATAATAATAATCCCACTGTGTGGGACTTACTGGAGGCAACATGAGGGGTTGTTGGCCCCCAAGGACCCTCACCAGCCAAGAGGACTTCATCCCCTAACAAGTTGTGCACCAGGAGGCCCCTTTGCAGGGTGGTTGAGAAAGCGGGTGGGTCCTCCAGTGAATTCCCCCTGGACTGGCCTTTTTAAAAAAAGAATACATTATTATGGGAGGGGGATCACACCGCCCCCTCCCCAGGCTGATTTTGGCCCCAGGGACCTCATTCCCCAGGGCCTGGACTTTTTAAAAGTAAAAATTTCATAAGGTGGGAGGCTGCACAGCCCCCCCTCCCTAGCCTAATTTTGGCCCCAGGGGCCCCATCCCCCAGGGTCTGGTCATTTTACAATGGGGAGGAGGGCTGTGGGGCACCCTTCCCCAGGCCAATTGTGACCTGGGGACCCCATCCCTCAGGGCCAAGCCTCTTTATTCTGGGACCTGTGTTGGGGACAGTGGGGGGAGCCTCAGGGCCACCGCTGTCCCTGCCGGCTCCCCGCCTCCTGCGGGAGCCGGCATTGCTGTGACAGACAGGGGGCTGTTGAAAGGCAGCACCCTGCCTGTCAGAGCAATGTTTTCATCTGTTTCTCGGCACGCATATTTGCATACAGACAAACAGATGAAAACTCTGCTTTCTGCAAGCTGGAGCTATTTGACAGCTCCGATTTGTAGAAAGTGGAGTTATGTTTGCTTTTGCTTGGTGGGGCATGTGGCCCCCCTTAAATCCAATAAATTGCCCCAGGAAGGTGGTGGTCTCCGGGGCTGTGGGGGTCCGTGCAGCCCCCCCACATTGATTTTATTTTTTCCCCCGGGCAGGGGGCTTATGATTAGTCTTAGGAGAGAAGCTCCGTGCGTCCACCCAGTGGACTATTAGTAAAGAAGTGCAGGAGCTTGTGCTTCTATTTTTTCCAGTGGGAGCCACGGCTCCAACGTGGTTCCCGCCAAAATGTTATTTTAAAAAAAACATTTGTAAGCCTAGCGGGGTCCCTCTGAGACCCCCCAAGAGGCCTAGAGGGTCAAGGTATTCCTACACTGCCCCCTTCTCTTTTATTTTTATGTTTTTTTTGGGGTCTCAGCTGAAACCGAGTTCCAAGATGGCTGCTAACACTTCCTGGTTTAAAGTGTTGGCAGCCAATTAGATTTGAACATGGGGACTGTCGGATCCTCGGAGGATCCGCGTCCCTATATATATGAATTTGAATTTATTTTAATAACGCTTTAACTACTGAACAGATTCACACCAAATCACAAAAGGCACTTCCCTGGACCAATATCTACCTTTCTGCCAAATTTGGTGTAATTCAGTTCAGCAGTTCATTCTTTAGCCGTGTCTAAAGTTCCTATGGGAATTAACATGGGGAAAATGCGTTTTGGGACCCTCCCTTTTTCTCGGCCCCTGCTTGATGGATCTCCATGAAACTTTCAAGACAGCCGTTGAAGTGAGAGTTGTATGTTTTGAAAATTTTGCGAGGATTTTGTCAAACGACACTAAAGTTATTCGCAAATGAAAAAAAGCTCTTCCTATGGAAACTATCAGGCACATGCATCAAGGTAGGATTTTGCGAGTCCCTAATTGCGATTATTAAGGAATCGCAATTAAGGACTCGCAAAAGCCTATGCATGTAGGAATCGCGATTCCTATACATTCCTTAATTGCGACTCGCAAATTGCGAGTCGCAATTAAGGACTGGCTTCCCATTCATTCCTATGGGCCTACAGGCCCGTAGGAATGAATGGGAAATTGCATGCGCAAATTACGAGTCCCAATTGGTACTCGCAAAGTGCGCATGCAATTTCAAGGGTGCAAGGGTGTCAAAAGGACACCCTGTTGCACCCCTGAAATTGTACTGTGCACCCATGTTGCGCACACACATGCCCCAAGGGCATGTGTGTGTGTGAGATGAAACTTTGAAAAATGCATTTTAATGCATTTTTCAAAGTTTTTGCAAAATACTGTTTTGTTTTATTTTACGGTAAATTGCGGCCCCAAATAGCGAAATGGCTATTTGAAAGTGCTTCTTGCATTGCATTTAAGGAATCGCCAAGTGCGATTCCTTAAATGCTATCATAATTTGGGAAATCGCAAAATATTGCGATTACCGAAATTGCGCGTGCCAAATTGTTTAATGCATCGCAAAAGCCCATTTTGCAGTCGCAAACGGCCAATTTTTGCGAATCGCACCGTTTGCGATCGCAAAAGACTTTGATGCATGTGCCCCTATGTCCTAACTATAACTACCTACTGGTGACTACCAGTAGGTTATATATCTATATATATCTATATATGTATATATATCTCTATATATATATATATATATATATATATATATATATATGTATATATATATATAGAGATATATATATATATATACATATATATATATTATATATATATATATATTTATGTAGAAGCACACTTATATGTACAGCAATTAGGATGCAACTGCACTCCTATTCTTTACAATGGGAGCATGCATTCCAACCGGAATGCATGCTCTCATTGCAAAGAGAAGAGGTGCAGTTCATCCCTGCACCCCAGAACGGCTGGTTAGGAACTCTTCCAAGAGAGCCCTGAATAACCCCAGGGATGCCCTGTTACAGACTGTACATAGAGACCCCAATGAGACCCTGACATGTGTCACATCATATACACTAGACTCCACACACATTAACCCGTTACGTGCGTCCGTCGGCCAACGGCCATCGCGAGCACTACCTCTGTAGTGCTGCGAACGTCCGTTGGCCGACGCGGCCCCGCCCACTCCGCTAAACCGCCGCACCGCGGCGGAATTGCTGCCGCGGTTAAGCGGTTAAGGGTATCATAAAGAAACACTGGGGCTTTCTGAACACTGGGGAGATGGAGTTTCCAATACCTAGATTCGCCTTCAAGAGAACTAGAAACCTGAAGGACATCATTGTGCACACAAGACCGATAACTATGAACAACAACACACAGAGAACACTCTGGGACCTTCCCCCTGTCACTGGGCACTTTCCGTGTGGCACCTGTGTGGTCTGTGAACAGACCAGAATTGTTAAAACAATAGCACTGTCAGACACGTTCACCTGGACCATGAGAAGTCATACTAATTGCAATACATCCAGATGCATTTACTTGGTGACATGCCCCTGTGGGAAGAGATATGTGGGAAAGACGATGAGAACAGTCAGGACTCGCATCATAGAACATAAGAGCAACATAAGATGCCAGAGAGTCACAACCAGGATGTACACACACTACCAAGAACAGGGACACAGCCCGGAGTCAGTACAGTGGCTGGTACTTGAAACCCATCCCAAAATTACCCAACATGCACTGTTCAGGATAGAGCAACGATGGATACATCACTTATCCTCAGCCCTCCTGGGCCGCCCTGAACAACAGATGACCCCTGGTTGGCCTTATGTGTATACGCCTTAATTCAGCCCTTCACACGCACAGGACTTGGGTAGTAATAACACTCAGGAGACCATCTATACACTACCTGGGTATAGTGAATATTCCCCCTGTTGGAGAACAAGGAGGACCTTGGCCGTGGGTCGTTTGAATGACACTACGAGATGTCACGACACACCTTACTTAATGAGGAGAGGTTACCCAACATGAGTCACCCACTGTGTACTACCACCACACTTACATCATTCACCATGATATTAAGCAGTACCGCACACCCGGTACTCTCGATAATTAGTACATGACAGGACATACATCTTCTATAAGCACTGAGCCGCTAAGCATATAGACAGGAATCCTGGACTCATGCAATTAGCTAGACACCCAAAATATAACAGGCACTTGACCGACAAATGATTGGTGGACCATAGTACTCAATGGCCCCTTGGGTTATTAGTGGGTTCGCCGGAGAGAACTACACCCCAAGATGGCCCCCATACTAGCCAGGCAAACATCCTAGTAGTTTTCACAGTTAAACTCGGCATGACGTTGTTGGGGCTGCGCCCCCCGCCTCGCACGTGACCCGGGACAGTACTTCAGCGCCCAAGGGAACTGAAACACTCTGATCCGGTGCCGGAGAGGAGGGTAGGTGACTCAACCTCGTTCCCCGTTGGAATGGTGAGTACAAATGACAACTTTAGACTAGGGCCCGTGACCGCATCTGACCGGACCCTCTATACTTGTGATACAGCATGCGAGTGCGCTATTTCGTATGCCGCTGTCTGGTTCCCCCTGGTTGCGTGCTGGCGGGCGGGCTTCGAGGAGTGCGCCACGGTCGCATATCCCGGTATACGTCTTTTAAGGCACTGAAAGCTACCGTTGGCCGCCTGCTTCGCTGTCCGCCCGCTGGGTGCACTTTGGGTAGCGTTGGAAGCCGACACAAATTGAATGTGCTCCCTACTGTAATTAACATTTGGGCAGGCGATGAGAAGCAGATACAGGTCACGTACCACGCTCTAATGTTTCGTGACTTCTATACCTTCCTTACCTTTTGTTTTACAGGACACCATGTTTCCAGGTGTCTACTAGAACCGCCGCACACCGACTGAGGTGACATTCCCAAGGCAGGGAGGTGAGCTATACCACGACAAGCTCCACTACCATTTTCGTATCACCATGAATGTAGCATGTCATGCTCACAAGCTACAGATGTATGAGTTAACCACCATAGATTTAAGCGACAACCCCCTCACAACCACCGCCCCACCTGGGGGTCGGATAGTCCTCTAATTATTGTTATATGGTTTTACTGGGGCATTAGAGATATGCCCCCCCATCACCCACACTTTTATCTTTTTTCATGTGCCTAGATCGTCGTTTCATTTTATCTCACTCTTGTGGGGATAGGAGAGTAAAGGAGGTGTTTTTTAGAGAGCAAATAAGGAATACCATGTGACCAGAATACCAGTTTTACAGAGGTGTTTCCATTTTCATATATCCCTCTCTTTAGGTTACTGAACCACACTACTGAGGATTTGTACCGTAGAGCATACATGTGGTAGGTAGCAAATAGCCCCACCACATAGTGTAGATAGATTCACTGTTCACAGATTAGGTCCTGAAGAATTGCCACGGATTGAAATAACCATGAGGCAAGAAACATGTTGACCTCAAGAGATGAGCATAGCTTCAACTGAACCTTGACGCCAGGAAAGCTGCCACTCTTTTTGTTTTTATAGAGGTGGATAGCCAGCCAGAATAAAAGTATTATTTGGACTATCCCACCTATTTTAAATCACTCGTTCACTGCACTTTATCTACACACCACGGGCCACACACCCCCACTTCATCATACGGCGAGGAACAAAAGATCTCCGATAAAGAGCCCCTTTACGGGTGCCCGTTGGGTATTGCAGCGCCGACCCAACGAGGAGCAGGTACAGATGATGAAGCATGACACCTAGCTTGCTGGGTGTGTGAGGATCCCAGTTCCGAAAAAGAGGGATCCCCTCCAATCTCTCTCCAACATCAGGTTCCACCTTCACTATCATTACTAATGACGGTGGTTGGTTCTCTGAGTTTTATTGATTAGGCACTACTTTATGAGGAACAGCATATAACTAGCTAGCAGCACTTTAAGGTGCCTGCCACAGGGTGCAGGGATCAACAGGGGGGCTCCATAGGTGCCCCCTCGGCTTCCAACCGGAGGCTGTGCACCCATGGGGGCACTGCTGGGGGCCCCCAAAGTCAACTTCGACAGCCTTTCTGTCAGAAAGGCCGGCACAGAAAAGCTGTCGGAATCCGACATTGTAATCCCTCGGGCGGAAAGAGTCGCCCTTGGGATTACAGGAGGCTTTCCAAATGGCAGACGGGCTCTCCAAGCATGTCGGAAGCCATTCGGAAATCTGGTTTGGATTCCTTTCTGACCAACTCCATCCAAATGGGTCGGTCGGGAATGAATCCGAACAGAAGATTATGATGCCGTAGGAACGGCTCCGACCGAGGATCGGAGCCATTTCCTACAGCATCGTAATCGGCCCCTTAAAGTTAAGGAAAGACCGTGTTTATTTACATTATTATTATCAGGCTGCAGATAGCAGGGCCAGAAAATGATCATTGCAGTACTCAGTCAGATTTATGACTCAGGCTGGGGCACAGAGGTGAAGAACTGAAGCCCTGAGGTATTTAACTCTTAAATAAAAGCACTTGTCAACACAGTATTGAAGCTGAGTGCAAAATTATGTTTCTGAATGCTTTTAAATGGGAGAAAATGAAAATGGTTACTTTAAGGATTAAGTTAACTCGTCATTTAAATGTTCTCCTATTTCAAAAGTGTTGCAATTAAAAACAGCAGGTCTCTTGCTCCCAGTGGCCAGACACTATGCCATATTTATAACTGAAAAATATAAGAAATTGGTAAATGCATTTAGGGCTTGACTTACATTTGCAGATCGAGTCCTGCTGTGGCTTTTTCAGCGGTCTTCATGCCTGCCAGCTGGCGGTCCTTATGCCCTATTTAAATGTTAGCGGCTCCATAGACGAAAGACTGCCACAGTACCGCCCTCACCACCAAGAAATCTCTACCGCGTCGATGGCGGGATAGGCAAAATTGGCTGTCGGAGGGAGGACTGCCAGTTTCCCCGCTGGCCCAATCACGACGTGCAATGCATATGTCTGTAATGTTGATGTTTAAAACATGTAAAGAAACACTCCTGTATGATCATATTGTATGTTATTGTATGATCATAATGTATGTATACATTTGATGCAAGCTGCCTTAAAAAAAAAAAAAGTCACCATACAGGTGTGTTTAAATGAATTATTACAATTCCCACATTAAAATCATATTCAGCACACATCAATATAACATAATGTAGAAATTGCACTAGACAAGGTATATCTTTTACTTTAGAAATTAACTGTAAAATCAATCTCTGTCACAAATTAGAAGTATACATATACATCCATGCAACATTTCCCCTTATCTAGTGCAAGTACTGTACTGTATCCAGTTTCAATAGTCACAAATTATTTCATACTGATAAGTAATCAAAGTGAAACAAACACACCTGTAGTAACAGATTCAACTACAATTTGTAACTTCAATTAGTTGGTGCCAGTGGCCATTACTAATATGAATGCCTGCACCTAAATTCAAATGACCATCACATTCAATGTTAACCAGTGTATGCACTGAACAAAGTAGACAATAAAAAATCACTTGTATTACCTGCCATCATGGTAAAGAAAAATAAGTACTTACCATTTTACTCTGAAACATTGCTAAGAATCAAACAATTGCTACGAAAAATGAATGTCAGGACTAATTTGGTGAAATAAAATGTATGCATTTATTCAACAAAATGAGATAAGGCTCCAAAAAGATTAATAATGCCACCTGGCAGGCCATAAAGCAAAACATCTGCACTGTTATGCAGTGGCACAAAGCTCGTCTCCAAATGCACTGCCAAGGGGAATCTCCTCATTTTTGTGTTTGATCTGTTTATTAAAGTTTTGTACATGACTGCAAAACAATATATCATCATAGAAATTATCATATAGAGCCAGTAGGTAGTTAGCCAGGCTAAATTTGTAACCCAACATCTCATCGGCATGGAAAAATCACTATTATCAGTTGCATCTAGTAACCGTAAATGGCATACTAGCACTTAGCCGCATCCCTCCTGCAGCATGGCTATTAAATCTTGTAATACAGTAAAATTCTACTATGCATGTACATATCAATTGCCTATATGCAACTTATATGGCTTCACTCCGCCATAACACATCAATCTGTTTATGCAATCAAATAGTCTTATTAATAACTTTGAACGTAAGAACACCATCAGGGTGGGGAATTTTTAGGAAGGGGGCAGGAGCCTTATAAAGGTAGGCAATAAAACATGGATCTCAGTTGCAATGAGACGTTACCTATTCAACAATCATATAGATGTACTTCATGTCTGCTTGGAGAAACCTATATAACAGTTTGGGGTATATGGGAAGTTCTTCACAAACCAGCGTACATCTCGGGCCACAGGCCAAGGGGAATCTCCTCATGAAGGGGCATCTAGTGGGCAGACCAGGCACCTCCAAGAACTTACAAGTGTTGGAAAAAAAATGTTTTAGCTGTGTTGTTTATGCATTGTACGTCTTAAGTTAGCATTTGCGACACCATTTTTTGTTCAGCCGCCATTCTGAGTCATGATCGAAACTAGCTTCTGTCTCTCTGTCCCAGCTGAAAGCAGCTGCAATAGTTTTTGTTTCTCCAAGGTTGAGCCTTGCTGTACTAATGAATACACTGTTCTTATTAGTGCATACCTTTCCCACTAGATAGGCCTGCTCCCACCGTTAGAGCGGCAGGCACAGGCAGAGTGACCTTGGTATCGAGATAGCATGTGCCCGGTCTTAGGATAGAAACTCATCCTTCTGTATCTCCTTTGTTCAACTGCTGCCAACTGGAAATTTCCAGTCAGGGCGTGTCTTTTTTGGTTCTGAATTGTACATAATGTTTCGCCATGCATCCCAGGAAGCTGGTCAGACTGGACTCCGCTCGAGTGTATCTGAATAAGTATACTTGGTTTGTATTCTCTACTGTTTGACCGACTCTTCATTTGTGTGGAAGCCTGAGAGGTGGTCGTGAGTGACCCGGGTGGCCCTAATTGGGTCATTTCCTTCACAAGGGAGGGGGTGTTTGGGTTTGGGAGGGGTGCCCTTGGGTTTGGGAGGGGTGCCCTTGGGTTTGGAAGGAGGGGTGGTTTTGGGAGAGGTGCTCTTGCACTTGGAAGGGGTGGGTTGGGATGTGGAAG
This sequence comes from Calotriton arnoldi, assembly GCA_963921515.1. Taxonomy (NCBI): domain Eukaryota; kingdom Metazoa; phylum Chordata; class Amphibia; order Caudata; family Salamandridae; genus Calotriton; species Calotriton arnoldi. The sequence continues at coordinate 2,222,816 of CAWUFW010001691.1, read as the reverse complement.
GGGTGGATTTGCGTTTGGGAGGAGTGGCTTGGAATGTGGAAGGGGTGGGTTGGGGTGTGGAAGCAATAGATTAGCGTTTGTTGGGCTGGGTTGAGGTGTGAAAGAAGTGGGTTGGGGTGTGGAAGGAGTAGATTGGCGTTGCTAGGAGTGGGTTGGGTTGGGGTTTGGCAGGGGTTAGGGCAAGGGTAAAAAGGACATCTTCAATGGAAAAATGGGTACAGTTCAGTATAGATCAAAAGCATTTTCACATTTCACTCCTAAATACTTCTAGTTATTTGAAGTTTGCTGTATCTTTGTGAAATTGTTTCACTAAATATGCTGGCTTTCACTGTAGTCAAAAAGTTGTAGAACATCACAGTAATCATTGCATACAGTGATTCATATATAATAATTACTTAAAATATTCAAATGTAAATTACAATATGCAACATATTACACCTTGATGCATTTCAACATTTGCCTAATGAATCATGAGTTTGGCCTTATACAAGTTTTCCTGATGGGATACTCCTACATATATGTGATGGAACATTCCATCTGCCAAAATCCCTTTAAGTTTCCCATTTTCCTCCATCATTGATTTTTCATCTGGACATGACAAAGGATATTGAGAAATGGTTTGGGGTATGTGTTACTCTGTCACCAATGTGTAAACATTCCTATCTGTGTTTCATCAAAAATGGTATGCCTATCACAATTATTTGTCCAAAACCAGACTGACTTACACACACATTTGTGAAGGAGTAAGACATCATGCCAATCTGTAACTTTTAACATGTATGAAACAGTATTTCTGATGCTAAACATAATTTGGATATGTTTTGATTCCAAAATGTAACCATCAATTGTGATGTCACTAGTCATTTTGGATCACAAGCTTACTCTGTTTGTGTAGAATGGCAACTTACCAATGTGACGTTTGGTACATCCACTGTATCACAAGTGCCTAGTATGCTATGTCATATGTAATAGGGCTAACATTACATCATCCACAACAGTGAAGGAGCATCACACCTGACACAATAAAGACTATTGGCCTGTCTGGTACAACTGTCTCTCATGACATCATATAACCTGATGTATATGTGGAGTGTAGGCAGCCATATGTCTGATCAGAACAGTCCTTTGGTTGTGAACAGGAATCATGTGGGATCCTTTCCAACAAATAGACAAAGTACATCATCATACACATTGTGCTACACTTACACCTTTAAGTACTTTTCTTGTATGTTGGACATGGGTCGCACTCAATGTTCATGGGAAGAATCCTGGCTGTAGCAAACAATAAGTCATGTAACATGAAAATCTGATAAGAACTTACCTCCTTGTTGCTGCAGTTGGGTCCTCAACTGCCCATCAAGCTCTGGATAGGCCACCACACGAATGCAGGCCGTGGGGGTGGGGGGGGGGGGTCAGGGTGCAGCGCACGCGCTTCCCACCCTGGGAGGACTGCCTGAGCTGGACTTTCACTGATTTTCTGGTCCAGCTTTTTAGGTCCTCCCACCTCTTGCAGCAATGGACGCTGGGCTGCTTGTAGACCCCCATAGTCCGCTGATGGGCGCTGACCTCTATGGATACAAGACATGAAAGAAATAACGTTTTTGTGCCTTTTTGTTTGTCTGTATTGATGGAAAACAATTTTTCTACATCTATCACTAGTATGACTCATAAGTTGGCATACAACATGTGTATTTTCACATGCTGACCAAAACAAATATCAATACACACCAATCCAGGCCTGTGACATCATCTAGCCCAGGGGCCTCCTACATATTCTGTGATGTGACCTACGTCTGATCAGTGCAAAAGATTGTGAACCACTGAAAGCTAAACATAAATACTTATGGGAGAGTGAATAGTGGCCCCTGTGAGTAAGGAGCTACAGTTTGGACATGACACACTTTGAAATGGGAGTAAAATGAAATGAAGTGTTAGCTCAAGAGGTTAGGTAACACTCCCTTTCAACTGTCGTCCATTTAAAAGCTATCAGGGACATATTTTTATGCAGACCTCAAAATTTGACCTGGCAAGGATATATGTTTATGACAGATATACCTCAGAGCTTCAGTTGTTTGTGCCTGTGACTCAACCCGAGCCTGGCCCATGAGGCTGACTGAGCACTGCTCATTGTCAGGCCTTGTTATTTGCAGCCTGATGATCATGATGTCACATGAACACAGCCTTTCCTTAACTTTTACATGAAAACATGGCCTTGTGCCCATCTAATAAATGACTTCAAGGCTGTGTGGTACTCTGAAGGGGTCTGAGAGCTACTGGTAGCTCCCATTCAACTGTTTGGAGAGCCCTGATCTAGGCTGAGTGATTTGTGGGATCATACACATAGCTAACATAGTTTCCAGTTAGTTTGTACAAAAAACATTTTTATGTACACTTGTAAAGAGTATATAATGTGTTGCCTAATTCCCATTATGTGAGTTTTAAACTTAGCACATGTAATTCAAACATATGCATAGATATATCTCTACATACTCAACAATTAGAGTATAGGTCTTTAAACACACAACACATACTAATGTTGTTGTTTTTTCAAATTGCAAATTACTTAGAAATCCCTAACATCATTGTCCGCTGTAAGAAACAAAAGTATATGACACTTCACATCACTAACTACACTTCACTCAGGAACTCAAAGGGACATTGTAGCCTGTGTTAATGGAACAATACCAGTTAGACAGATTCCCATATGCATTGCAGACATGTACCTGTTCCTCTGCTGAGCCACAGAGTTGGCCATACAGGGAGAGGACCTCCTGTGCCAGCAAGTCCGGCTCCTCTGGTGATAAGGAAGGGGCCCTCTCACTTTTTCGACCAGCCATCATTGCTCCGATAGTTAAGTAACAGCAGCAAAAGTGGAGGCGGTCTTGATGGCAGCAGTGTTAGGAGGCAAGTGAGCTTTTTTCCCAACTGCGCGTACATGTATGCGATGTACTTGATCGTCAGTGTAGACGGACCTAGCCATTGGCTTTCGTACGTTACTTTCACCAATGTTAGCCTATGGCTGTGTCTGTCATGGAGTTTACTACTCACTACGCAGTCAACTTCCGCCACGCGTGTCGGATTCCAAATGTCCTATCGGCAAGGTCAGGCACCTGCCATTTTAGAAGTTCAAAATAGTATTTTTGTTACTGTTAAGTCTGTCATCAGCACTCAAAATGCGGGCTAATTTGTTTGCATATTCAAACTTCGATGGACACTCATTCTTTTAAAACATACATTTATATGTAGTGTTTTACTGTGCTGAAAAGCGATATTAGAGCGGCATTGTTTACACCTCCATTGACGATATTTTTGGAGGATTTTTTTTTTTATGTGGAAATAATACATTTGAAATGTATTATTTGCAAAAAAATATTTTATTTGTTTTTGGGCTATAAATGTAATTTGTGAAGAAGAAAGGACAAAAAGCAAATGTTTAATTAAATTATGTAGTGAAACCATATATATTTTGTACAACTACATGATTTTAGGGTTAAATTTCAAATATGTTGCTATGGATAATGTGAAATAGTTCAGATGTTTTACCAATACAGACATATAAAACCTGGGAGAGTGAGGAGACGACACCCTCAGGTGTACCGTCCATTTCCAGACCTTGCCACCATGGAAGAAAGGGATATAATCAAGAAGTTCAGATTGAATAGGCAAACTATACTGGAAAGCCTGTCAGAAACCAACATCATAATCCTGAGGGTTGAAACTCCATCCGCATGGGATTATAGTGGCAGTTCCGACTGGCTGACGGGGTCCTTGAGCCCATCGGAAGCCAGCCGGAATGACCAGCCAGTTTGAATGCCGACTGCCATGATCGTAATACGCCAGCCGGAATTCAATCCAAGGATGTCAGTCGGAAAGTCTCCGACCACCGACATCCTAATTAGGGCCTAAATAATTTAAATATACAAAATTAAAGAAAAATATTTTTTCTGAAGTTAAAATTAAAAAATAAATTCCCACCTAAAGTAAATAAAACCAATGACCTGATTCTCAAACTGAACTTTGTAGTATGTTTTCGTACTACAAAACGTGCTACACAATGTACTACTAAATGTAAGTTTCGCCTATACCTGACCTCAGAATCTCCTCACATGTAAGTATAGATTTTAGTAGTAAATGTGGGAGGAACACAGGGGAGTGAGTGGGAATAAGAGTACAATTACTACTAAAGTGGGTGGGATTAGGCAGGAGTAAGAAGGGTTTAGATAGAGCCAGGGAAGGGCTTAGGGAAGGGTGTCACCCCCCCACCCCCCTCAAGAAGTAAGCCAAGTGTATTACTCTGGACGTGGAGACATGCAACTCACAAATTTCTATTAAGTTTACAGTCGGAGTTTGTGAATACCAAAAGGAGTAAACTTACTACAAAATGTAAACTTCCTCAGAAGTGCAACTTACCTTTGTGAATCATGCCCTACATGTTTTTATTATGCATTAAAAATTATTGAAAGTGATAAATAGAATTAATTAATTGTGATATTTTAGCAAAAATTGATGTTAGATTAATTTATAAATTATAAAAATTATAAAATATTGTATAATTAAATAATATGTTTTATATTTAGATTTTGTAACATTAAATCATATTTATTTATATGTTTAACTAGTTCTGGGCCGCCAAACACTAGCATTCTCTCCTATGCCTCAGACTGATAAAACATGTTAATAGTTTAGGAACAAACTAAAGCTATTCTTTTCTCTGTCTAATCTCTTCTGTCAGTTTATCAGCTTTTCCCCTAGCACCAAGATGCCTTTTGAGGTAATACCAAAGGGGATGATGGACGGAGCGTTAGAGCAAATCAAACACTCACCCCCAGTCAACTGATCTGGGTATAATCCATCATCATTCTTTAGCTCACTCCACCACCCCAGTTCAGACATGGCCATATGCAAATCAGTCTGACCATGTGCCTCATGGGAACAGTCCAGCCCGAACTGCCAAGCCATGTCTTCCCTGGACCGGAAACAAGCATGCTGGGACCGGTTTCGGGTTCAAAACCCTCATCAGCCAGGCTAGCTTGAATCCAGTGGCAAAGTGAGCAAGGGACCCACGTCTGGGCATACCCTGCCAACTTAGGGCGAACAAAGCGATACCAAAGGGGATGATGGATGGAGCGTTAGAGCAAATCAAACACTCACCCCCAGTCAACTGATCTGGGTTTAATCCATCATCATTCTTTAGCTCACTCCACCACCCCAGTTCAGACATGGCCATATGCAAATCAGTCTGACCCTGTGCCTCATGGGAACAGTCCAGCCCGAACTGCCAAGCCATGTCTTCCCTGGACCGGAAACAAGCATCCTGGGACCGGTTTCGGGTTCAAAACCCTCATCAGCCAGGTGATACCCCGAAACCGGTCCTAGGATGCTTGTTTCCAGTCCAGGGAGAACCTGGCTTGGCAGTTCGGGCTGGACTGTTCCCATGAGGCACAGGGTCCAGACTGATTTGCATATGACTGGGTTCAAACTGGAATGGCATGGTGAGAAAAAAAATACGATGGATTTAGGCCCAGATCTCTGTACTGGGGTGAATGTATGACATTGTTCTGCATTCTGTCCATCAACTGTTGTTTTTGCCTTTTGAGGTAATACAATGCTCTTTGACTGTCCCTTCATTCATACACACAGGCTGCTCAGGTTCCGTGTGCTTGCAAAGAGGTTGGAAGAGACATACCAAGACCTCTTGGCCAGTCCAAGGGTAAGGAGGTGGGTTGGCTGGCTCCATAACCTCACACAAGGATCATCATTTACAATCTTTTGATGAAGGCAGCACCACAAGTCTTCCTCCGGCGCTGCCGTACGTCAAAAGAAAAGGGCAGGAATGCGCTGTACCTATTAGATACAGTGCATTCTTGTCTTTTCCCCCTGCGCTGGTGCACAAATGGCTGAAATGCGCCAACGCAGGCAGCTTTGCGCAATGGTGCAAGGGTGTCTGCTTTTTGGAGGCAATTTCCTCTTTCTATCTGTGCTACAGAATGCAGCACACATAGAAAGAGGAAAAGATGAGGAGAAGTAATGTTATTTCTCCTCGTTGCTCCTCCCCAATGCCACCCCTGGAGAGGTGTACGCTTGTGACGCATTCACAGGTTTACAAAATCTCATAAATCTGGGAATGTGTCAAATGCCATGGGTGTTACATGGGAACACCCACCGTAACGCCCATGGCAGTGACTTGCGCCTTAGTCCATAACTACAAGGCCATAAAAAGCCATGCAGGGTGGCTTTACGTGGCCTTATAGATATAGCCCTGCAGTGTGCGCTCCCGGACTGTCACTAGAAGTGACGTTCCGGCGGGGCAGGGGCCTTGTAAATGAGGCCCTCTGTTTAAGACATATTGGTGCAGAGAAAACTCTCCTTCAACCAGTAAGTTTTCAAATTTTACATTCACTAATTTATTTTGTTGTACACTTTTTTATGTTTATAGACTTATAGTGCCAATGGTGTATTGAAATTTAAAGTCCCCCCCTGCAAGTACATGGAGGGAGGCCCACATGCTGCAGATTCAGTCAGGAGCTTTCAGGTTAGGGGCCCACCGCCCATGCACAGTGCTGGAAGGGGCCCCTAGATCTCAGTCCCCCCCGCATCGGAGGGCTTTCTGGTGCTATTGCTGTGCCACTCATTAGTGCCAGTCTTTTACCTGCTGGTTGTTTTATGCTACAAGTATGCCAGAGAGAAGCTTTTTATTTGCTACTAAATGTGCGTTTGTATAAAACAGTATCAATCCACCAATGTCACCCAATATGCATTGTGTCTGATACACAGCATTGAACGGGCTCTTTGTGTCCAGGCAGAAATGTACAAGCCTTAAGAACTTCCTACTCTAAATTCCATACTTCAATTATCTCTGGAATAGCTTTTAAAGCGCAACGCCTTTGAAATGAAAAAGAGGATCAGGCTTATGTGAAGGAATTTACCTCCAGGGGTCGATTAGGCACAGCAGGAATCAGAATACAAACCTCTGCGCCTGACTATTAACTGTCTTTATCAAAATAATATTCTGTGTGTGGAGCTGTCTTCCCTATCGAGTGTCTAAAGTGGACAGGGAGCAGCTTCAGCAGCTGCACTTCTGTTGCACGCCATTAGGTGGCCACCATTAGTGAGCCCAGTGGAAGTTCCAAGATTTTGTACCTTGCCCAGAAGGGGGGCTGTAGTATCAGGTATGTCCTTGCTTAGGATGGAGTGAGTGACAGATCCTGCAGTGATGTGATTGGAGTGCTCCTACAAGGGAATGGTTGCTAAAGGGGTGTGAATGCTCTAGAAGGTTCCTGTGAGGTAGGAGGGAGTTCATGCAAAGCGAGGACTTTTCTGATGAGCTGCATGTTGGGCAACCTTGTGGGGCCTTGGTGTTATAGGAAAGAATGAAGATGTACATTTGAGAGGGACTGTTCCCCTTTCTGAAGAATGGACCACACCCATGATGATCCAGTGCTGGACAGTAAGGCATTAGGCGAGTTCCAAGTCACAGCAAAGCAAGTTCCCAGAGGCCATTGATCCAGCGGGTTACTAGCAACAAGCATTCATACACTAGATACTCACCTGGGCCCATTCATTTACACTAACTAGTAATCACCGCTGGTGGGAGTCAGTTGTACTCTTTATCAAAATCCCTGCTACCAATTACCTTTTCTGATCAAAGAGTAATGACTTACCAATGGACCTTTGATAACTGGGGTTGATATGAGATCATGCAAACATATTTTCATCAAACACCTGAAATAACCACTGACTCAGGAAGTTTAAAATGTTTATCTAAAATATTTAGCAGAGTAAAATACAAACCACATGGTACTTAATCGCATATCAAGGAGGAAGCACACTATATAGTCACCTATTAATTACAAATGACGGTCCCTCAGAAAGGAGAAGATAGAGACAGCAGTACAAACTAAAGATTACGCATTTATAGTTACCTAAAGGTTTGAAAACCAAACCTCTTGGCCAAGGAGTTGGAAAGAGGGTCCCCAAGAAAGGATGAAGACCAAGACCTCCGGACCAGGTTCAGGACAGGATAGATGATCTCTCTACCAACGACGCCTGCGTCGTTTCCCTCTCTGACACTTCGTTCCTCCTTGTGGTTTCTTCCGCGTCTCCCTCTATTACGGTCCGCCGCCCCCACCTCACGACCTCTTCGGACAGCGGTTCAGTCTGTTCTGTTCTGCAATAGCATCGGTTCTCTGCTACCGCATCTATGTCCATCTGCTCGCTAAACTAATTAGCTAACTCTATATCTATTATACCCTTCTATGCCCATGTACCTCCCATTAATGTTTCAAATTTATGGGCCCACTAATTCTGATTGGACAGGGACAGGGGGTTGATCCTCACACCATGTCAATTTAGTTCAATTTTCTTAAGCCCATTGTTTTAGAATCCCGCCCCTCTCAATTAATACATTTGCTTTATTTCCCACCCGTTTCACAACAATATTAGTACAAAATATATACAAAATGTATCATAGGACATTTTGGTTGAACTCTGAAGGTGATCAGCGGGTCATGTCCTTGGACATCCTCCAAGTTGACTTCATCGCTTTGCTTTGTTAGTTTTCAGAGCGCATGCGCAGTTCACATGACTCTGGAGCTGCTGTTTAGCCAACCCAGGCCCACTTTACGAACTAATAGAAAATCAAAGAAGAAACATATAAAAATCTAAAATAAATGTTTTCACTGTATACCTCCTACTTCTACCCTAATCCCATTTAATTATAAATGTCTATCCCGCATTAATAGCGTTAGACTACCACATTATTAATTGCAGCAATGCGAAAGCTTTAGCATGTGAGAACATTAAAAGCGGCCATTTTAGCATACACTGCGCAGGAGCAAAAGATTCCCTCCAAGCAAAGAAAGACGGCATACCATGTGACATGGTTGACACATGCGCAGTTGAATTCCCGCGTTTTAGCGGCCATTTTGGATTAGACAAGGATTACTTATTAGCGAAAAACACATAGGCAAGCATCTTCTAGATAAAATATGTTTGTGTTGCACATTATTAATAAAGACATTACACGGTTTTAGTACAAATTAATTAATACTGTGAGAGAATTGCTTCCGAGCAAGTCTCATTGTGAGTCCTTGCTCCATCAATCCCCTCTCTGATGGCGTTTCTGAGCCATCAAAATTACCTACAACCAGATGCCAACTTTAACCTATTTCAGTCACATTTTCATTTTTACACTGTCCATTCTTATCTTTTCCCATCAGTTTCTTGTAAATTTCACTTCTCAGGTCTTCTAATTCAATTTCTTCAAATTGTCTTTTCTTTCCTCTTCCTGTCACCCTATATGTTTCCTTCTTTCTACAACATTTACACCATATCATTATTGACAATACTGCTATTGCTATCCCTAATAAGGGTACTATTATTTGACCTATAAGTCCTTTCCCTATATTAGTGAACCAGGTACCAATTTTCGCAATGCTATTTGTCAATCTTTCCCATACACTATCAACTTCCAGTGGTTTCAGTTCCTTCTCAAGTTTAGAATTATTCTTTATATATCATCCGATTTCTGTACTTTTGTCTGGAATATATGTGCAACAATGTTTTGTTTTCAACAATTTACAGACTCCGCCCTCTTTTGCTAATATTATATCAAGAGCAAGTCGATTTTGCATAACCATAGATCTAATCGCAACCATCTCCGCATTAATCATTAGAAATCCTCCAGCAGGATCCGTTGATAAACGATAAACGATCAACCACTGTAGATCATTTACATATTCTCCTTGAGTTCAGAATTGCTCCCACTGAAGGTATCAATGCACCAAATATATCACCTACAATTTCTGAAAAACTAGCTCTTTTACTACGTTTTAGTTCACTATTATTTTCATTGCTCCCAGTATTTCTTTTTACGTGGTATATTTTTGGAAAAACTATTCCAAAATAACAACTTCCATACCACCGTGCAGGAAGCCTAAAGTAAGCCTTATTCCCACACACATAATATAGTCCAGGAAAAACTGAATCTGTTCTTCCTTTTAGTCCCCAACCTCCAAGAATTAAGAAATTGTGTTCACATTCACTGGTACTAATAAAAACATTGTTATATTCCCTGCCTTTACAAAATCGAGAGCCATAGCAGCTTGATCCTTGCCAGGTGTGTAAATACCCTCTTTCTCAGCCCAAGGTGGAAGATGAGCTTTATGTTCAGACGCTTTCTTTTGGAAATTCTGTCTTCTATCTTCAACTAAGTTTAAAAATATCTTTTCTTCTTCACGTAATGAACAGGTTAGATTGCTTCTATGTGCATGTGTTATGTCTATTGACTTCATCGTTAAGAAAAATTCTCCCATACATTGTGCATCTTGACTACTAAGCACTGGGTTCAGATTCTTTCGAATAGGAACCTCTGAAAATATCACATCTATATTTGAATAATAATACTGAAGTTTCCCTGTTCTATAAAATAAACTAGTTAGTACACTACATGATATACCATAAGTTAAAGGCAAATGATGATAGGTTAAACCTTCTGCTACTGATTCAGGTAACTTCATACAAACATAACAATCACTCACATCCATTGTATCTACGTACTGAAACAATAATTTAGTAAAAACATTTAAGCTAGTATCGTTATCTGTTACAACGTGATGAAAATCTGGTTCATCTTCTGCTTCTATTTCTACTCTATCACTTTTCGGGTTATCTATCCTTCCCTTGGTATCGTTGTTATTCTTTTTGTCCATTATCATAAGGTAAGGAATTGCTACAATCACGACTAACCACACTATAAGCACCACTACCAGACTACATATGCATATAGCACAGCATCTTTTACAACATTTCTGTTTCGGTCTCCCAGAAACTCTGTCCTCAGCCATTTTTGACCAAGAAGATTTCTCTTCTTTCTTTTTCCCTCACAACAGTAACGTTATCAAGGTGGTTTCACTTCTTTTTCATAAGTCAGCTCTGCACTTGTTCCTTCGCCACCACTTTCACTATTCTCTGAACTTTCGCAGTCTTCGAGAATTATATAAGTCCAATCAGGACCTTTAAACTTACTGTTCACGATTTTCAATCTTTTGCTTTTTCGTTTTTCAGTCCCACTTGTTTGTCCAGTTAAGCTTGTTACTTCATTTACTTGTTCTGGGTCTTCACTTCGTGTTACTATATGGTATTTCACTCTTTTAATGACACTAGGCCAATGATCTCCCTTTCTGACTTTCTTGGTTTGCACTGTACCTTCACCTTCCGAGTCTTTTCCAAATACTCCTTTATTCACATTAATGTGTGGCACAAATTGTTTGTCCTTGTTTTCAGTTTCCCACTCTATCTGCTCTCGTTCAGGTCTTATTGTTGTTTCTTCAGTTGCCTGAATGTGAGTCTCTGCTAACTGGCCCTGTTCAGGATTGACGTTTTCTTGCTTGATATTTTCATGTTCGATGTTTTCTTGATTTTCTTCCCCCTGAACGTGATTTTCTTGTCCTAACTGGTTCTGATCAGGGCTTATTGCATTCTGTACTTCTGCAGCCTGACCGCGTTCTTCTGAACCTGTCTGTCCCTGCTCAAACTTTGTTGTTTCGTTGTCAATTTGAGCCCAATTTCCTTTCCCTATCTGGGCCTGCTCAGGTTCCCTTATAGTTTCAACCTCCCTATCCTGAGCTTGTTCTTCTTCACCTATCTGGTCCTCTCTAATTTCCTCTAATCTAGCTCTGCTCCTTGTTTTGATAAAGACTTCAGGTATATCAACCACTGGTATCCAGTCCTGACTTGTGCTCGGTTGTTCTTCTTCAGCTACTCCTGAATCTATCACTTGAGATTCTTCAGCTGTACAACCTTCTGCTTCCTCAACGATTGATGCTGATTGAGGATCTCTCTCTTCAGGAGCTTGCACCCTTTTGGTATGGCTTACGTGAATCCAATTAGGTAAACCTGCATATTTCACTGCTGTGTTTGTAACCAATATAACCTGACAAGGTTCGCCCCACCTGGGTGATAAACACGTTTCTCTGGTGTGATGCTTCACTACCACCCAGTCTCCGGGGTTCAGATCATGCTCTTGTTCAGGCTGCCTGGAAACTGCGTCTTCTCCAACCTGGTGAGAGACAGAACGCACTAGGTCAGCCAATGCTTTGCAATAATCTAGAACCATATCATCAGTTATGTTCAGCAGTTTATTGCCAGGTACATGGGCTTGTCTCATTGCTCTTCCCATGATGATTTCATGTGGACTCAATCCTGTATTTCTATCAGGAATGCTTCTGAGTCCCATTAAGACAAGAGGCAACGCATCCGGCCAATCTAATGATGTGGATGCACATATTTTTGACAATCTTGATTTTATTGTGCCATTCATTTGTTCAACCACTCCAGAAGCCTCTGGGCGGTACGCACAGTGCAATTTTTGTTCAATTTTAAATGCTTCACAGATTATTCGAATTACATCGTTATTGAAGTGACTCCCTCTATCTGATTCCAAAGTTACTGGGAAACCGAACCGTGGAATGAGTTCTCATAATAACAGTTTTGCAACTGTTATGCTGTCATTCCTCCTGGTAGGGTAAGCCTCCACCCACCTTGAAAACAGACACACTATGACAAGTACATATTTCAGTCCTTTACATGGTGGTAACTGAATAAAATCTAACTGCAACCTCACAAATGGGCCTTCTGCCTTTCCAATTTTTCCCAGTCCAACTACTGTTCTCCTTCCTGGATTATTCATTTGGCAAGTTAAGCACCTCTGGCACAGACTCTCTGCTGCAGCCCTAAACCTTGGATTGTACCAATTTTGTCTGAAAAGTCTAATCATAGCATCTCTTCCTACATGTGTGTCTCCGTGATACATTCTGGCCATGTGTGAAATAAGGCAATAAGGCATGACTGGTCTACCATCTAGATAAACCCACACATCATCATCTGTTCTTCGGGTACACCCTATTTTCATCCAAACATCCTTTTCACTCTCTTCAGCATCATCCTGCAATCGTCTCACATCATTCCATGTTTCAGGTGTTGAACATAGCATAAGTTGGCAGCTGATTCCCATTCTTTCGACTTTTCTGTTTACTGCCATTCTATTTCTGGCACAATGTTGAGCAATTAGGTCTGCATATCTGTTACCGGCTACCACCCAGTCATCTCCTGACTGGTGTGCGGCACATTTCACCACTGCCAATTCTTTTGGTGATTGTATTGCCTCCAGTAATTTCTTTACAAACTGCCCATTCTTGATTGGGGATCCTGAAGAAGTCATGAAATCCCTCTGCATCCACAGTTGGCCAAAATCATGCACAACCCCATAACCATATTGACTATCAGTAAATATGGTCACTTTTAAATTTTTCCCAATTTTGGAGGCTTTAATTAAAGCAACTAATTCAGCTACTTGTGCAGATTTGACTCCTGGTAAATAGGATGCTTCAACTATTCCGGTAAGTTCACATACAGCATAAGCTGCACTCAATTTGCCATCTTCATGCCTTAGGCATGAGCCATCCACAAACAGCTCCCTGTCTGGGTTCTTAAGAGGCATTTCCTGTATGTCAGGGCGAGGCTTGGTACACAATTCTGTGACTTCCAAGCAGTCGTGTTCTGTATCGTCCCTAACTTCTTCGCAATATGGATCTGGTAATAGTGTAGCAGGATTTACAACAGTGCACCTAGCTATGGCCACATTTTCAGCTCCTAGAATTATTCGCTCATATTTTGTCATCCGACTAGGTGTAAGATGCTGGGTTCTAGTTCTTGTCAACAGAATCACAACTGCATGTGGGACGAACACTTTGACAGGGTGTCCCATTACTATGGACTCACTTTGTTCAATGCTCATACAGGTAGCAGCTACTGCTTTTAAGCAGCCTGGCAATGCTGCGGCCACTGGGTCTAATGTAGCAGAAAAATATGCTATAGGACGTCTGTCCAGTCCATGTCTTTGCGTTAAGACTGAAAGTGCACAACTTTCTCTTTCATAGCAAAATAATGTAAATTCTTTTGTATAGTCAGGCATGCCCAGGGCAGGTGCCTCACACAAAGCATTTCTTAATTTTACAAATGCACTGGCACTTTCATCATCCCATTCAACTGGATCTTTTGCTTTCTTTTTGGTTAACTGAATTAAAGGCTTTGCTAGTAGTGAAAACCCTACAATCCATTGTCGACAGTATCCTACTATTCCAAGAAACATTCTCACCTCTCTTTGTGTTACTGGCATTTTCATTTGCTTAATTATTTTTATTCTCTCAGAGGTTATTCTTCTCTTTCCTCTCTCAATTTGGTGTCCCAAATACTTAACTGCTGTTGTACAAAATTGTAACTTCTCAGGTGACACTTTGTGACCTTCCTCAGCCAAATGATTGAGTAGTACAATCGAGTCGGTGACACAATCGTCATAAGTTCTAGATGCGATTAACAAATCATCTATATATTGTACCAAGACTGAGTTCCTAGGCATTACTACTTTTTCTAGGCACTTTTTCAGTATCTGATTAAAAATGGAGAGACTTTCTGTGTACCCCTGAGGAACACGATTCCACACATAAACGTGATTTTCAAATTTGAACGAAAACAAATACTCACTATCTGGATGCAATGGGATTGAGAAAAATGCTTGGCACAAATCAATTACTGTAAACCATTCTGCGTTCCATAGTATTTGGTATAGGATTACTGCAGGATTTGGTACTATAGGACAACAAGGTACCACAATTTTATTAATTTTCCGTAAATCTTGAACAATCCTATATTTTCCACTAGGCTTTTTCAAACCCATGATTGGCGAATTACAAGGACTACTCATAACTTCTTTTAATATACCTTGTTTCACCATTCTGCCAATTTCCTCAGTAACTCCTGCTTTTACTTCAGCACTCATTTTATACTGTCTGGTATTTGGGAAAATTGCGCCTTCCTTTACAGTTATCTTTACTGGGTCTATATTTGCCATCAGACCTACTTCTTTTCCAGTAAAATCCCATACCTTTGAACTCACTGTAGTTTTTAACTCTTCTGGTAATTCATCTTTTGTTATCAAGGAGAACATTTCATCTACCTCTGTACCTTGTTTGGCTATCATGAATTTGTAAACATGATCTTCATCCGGGGTCTGTATTGCAACACCATCCGGTGTGCAGAAAATAGTGCAGTTCATTTTGCACAGTAAGTCTCTGTCCCAGTAAATTTACTGGACTAGAGTCACACACCACAAATTGGTGCATTTCACGGAAGTTTCCGATTCTTACTTCCATGGGTTCTGTAAGGGGTGTTCTAATCTTTTGATTTGCTACACCTACAACTTGGATAGCTTCTCCAGAGAGAGGGAGGTCTGGGATGTTTGCTGTTCTTACAGTAGAATGGGTAGCACCAGTGTCCAAAAGAAAGGTGATATCATTACCTTTTACTTTCCCTTCAACATATGGACCTGACTGATCTACCGGCAAGGATGCGCCAAGTACGCACTCCATCTCCCCCTCTCCTAGGCACCGTCATTGATAATCATATGGATTAAAATCATCCTGTAAAAGAAACTGTGAAGTTACATACTCATTCTTACCACTTCCTCCTTGATATCCGACGTCTGTACCGTGCTTTGCTCTGCTTACATTACCCTGTATAGGAGCAGGTGGCAACTGACTCTGATGACTTACACCCTGCTGTGAGTCATTCTGCATCTGTGGATTTAAATTATGATTTGGGCCATTATTATTTTGAATCTTTTTACATTCATTCTTCCAATGTCCCAACTTTCCGCATCCATGACAAGGAAACTTCTTTTTAGCCTCTTCTCTACTCATTCGTCCTCTTACCTTTCCACCATTTCCTGTGTCAGCATTCGATCCAGATTCTTTTCCCTGACTTTCTGATGGATTATCTAAATTAATTTCCTGTCGCTCAGCCATTTTCACTTGAGCCCACATCACCTTTTCTTGTAGTTTCTTGTGTCTATCCTCAATGTCATCCCCACAATATTTAGCATATTTCAAAATCTCATCGATAGGCTTTCCTTGCCAACATAACATATGTTGCTTAATCATCTGACAAATCTCTGGTTTTAGACCATAAACAAATCGATAGACAAACTGACTCATATTTTTGTCTCCAATATCTTCAAAACCGCTATACTGTTTGAACACCTGTAATAAACGCTCATAGTAGGCATGTACCGATTCATTTGCTTCTTGGGTTGTTCTGTCTATTTTCACCCAATCTGTTTCTTTTGGTGGTATTTTCCCTTTTAAATAAGTTATTACCTGGTGATACTTCTTCATCACATCATTTGATGGGGCACCTGTCTTTGGATCCCTGGGATATTCTTCACGTGGGCCAGTCGATTGTAATTTTACAGTCTGTCCATAAATGGGTAGGTACCACTATGTCAAACAAACCATCTAAGTCCTTTAACAAAACCTTTGAAACCTTCACAAACCTCTCAACCTGCTTGTACCATTCAATTGGTTTTTCTCTCAATTTTGGAAAATCATTTGTAAATGACAAAATGTCTTGTCTACTCCAAGGGACATGGACATAGCCTCCTCCTGGAACCTCTCACATTGGGTACATCTGTTCCACCTTTCCTGTTTCCTTCAATAAATATTCAGATGTAATTCTATTCGAACGTGCTTCTTCCTTTTTCTTTGTCCATCTAGTTCTCCATCTATCCAATTCTCCCCATTTCTGTAAGACTGTCATTAAGTCTTTAACTTGTAATTTTCTACCAGTTGTATTCAGTAAATTCTGCTCTATATGGTCTTTGCAACACTTTTGACTTCCTTATTTCAATTCCCATCTCTGAGGCCAAATCCGTTAACTTTTCATGGAATATTTTTACATTTCTGGTTATGCTCCTACATATGAACAATAGTTCTTCTTCATTGTAGGTATTTAGACGATCTACTCCTACGTTGCCTGCTATCATTTCTTCTAACTCGACTTTTAGTTTATAATTTGTCCAAGATCTTTGGGGGTGAACTCTGTCTATCTACTCCTTGTGCCCATCTTTGTAAGTCTTCTGGAGTTACTACTGTTGCACTTTTAGTTCCTGAAGATGTTATTATATTTACATCCTTTGAGCAACCAGGTGTGGTTCTCCTGGGAGTGCTATTTGCGGATTCTCGAATAGGCAAATCCATTAGTGAAATCATGGATTCACAGTCACTGATATGATCATCAATTATTATAGCTTCAGGTTTAGGAATATCCATAGGTGTAGTCATAGCTAGAGGCTTCGGGCAATTTACTTTGTCGCCGTATAAAGGGACCACGGGACTCAGGATGTACATTCAACTGTGTTATTTTCTGTATTAATTCTGCTCTGTTTCTGTCTAAAGCCTCTTTTTCCTTATCCTGAAGTACTCTATTAACTGGTGGATTATGCAGTACTCGAGGTACTAACGGTGTTCTCAAAACAGGTGCACTTGGGGAACATCCACCCAACTCTTCCTGGTATGGTGGAGGGTTCTTTAATATTTCTTCCATGAATTCATCTTCGGATTCTCCAAACTCTGTCATGTGTTTAGTCTTTTCTTTGCATTTGCTCCCTAGCTGCTCATCAGCCATAAATACTGGATACAAACCTTCACTAGTCATCGCTCGTCTCCACTGTTTCATCTGACTTTCTCTTGTCCCATTTTGGTATCTAGGGAAAAATCCTCTATAGCCCCTATTGCTCCTGGGTCTATCACGTTCAAATGCTTCTGTTTCCCATTCTTCTAGGGCTTCGTACTGCGTTAATCTTGGTCTGGGTTCTAATTCATTCATTCTCATTCTTAAATTTTGAAGAATTCTCCCATTGAAAGTACCATTCTCTGGGAAAGCTAGTACTCCGTCATTATTTGTATATTCTATCCAATTTTCTAACCACACACAAGTATGATAACCCCTCTCCATCATCATGAAGGAGGTGGGCGTTTTTGCTGTTGGAATGAGAATTCCTTCCCTAGTTTTGATTGGCATATCCTTCTTAAAATAATTTTTAATCTTTTGTAAGAATGACAATTTTCTCTTTTCTCTGTACATTTTGGGTAAATATCTATGTATTGAATTATATTCTGCAAAACCTAAAAATCTCTTGTCTGGACGTGTTCCTATCAAAGTCGGATCGTGTTTCCACATACAATCTCCACTGTCCACTAATATTTCAACTTCTATTCTGACAACCAATCAAATTCCAGCTAACAATTGTCTCGGAACCAATCCTAGCGTGGGTTTTCTGTGACGTCTATTCACTCTATCTGACAACCCCTCCTTTACAATCTGCGCTTCTCTGTCCCTCGCTGTGCCGACCAATCCCAGCGCGGCACCTGTGTCGTCAGTATTACTCCTGACTACTAACCCCTCCTTTACAAGACTCGTTCCACGCCCGCTCTTTCAGCCAATATCAGCGTGGCGCTTGTGATGTCAGCTTCTACTCCGGCAGCTGACCCTCCCTTTACAAAAATCGTACACAACTTTAATTCCTCAACACTTTACTTTAAAATTCAGTAACAACATAAAACATTCGCTATCTTGTCAGTTTCCCTAAATTAAAGGATAGATTTTCTCACACTTAGTAAAACCTTTCTGTTTACTAGACATACACTACGAGTAAAACCCTTCTGTTTACTCTTCACGTAAGCTTCAGAAATACCTGTTACTCCTTCAATGTTACCCTTTCTAGGTGATATAACATCAAAATTTCACCAGCGTATTCCTTTGCTGTCACTCATACACACACAGAGTCCCTAACAAGTACTGATAGCCCTGCTTAACTTTTCAGTACTATTTCTGCCTGACAGATAACCTCACTGCAGTATGGTTTCCACTTACCATCCGCTATTCAATTTCCCCGGGGATTTCTAGACAACATAAAACAAAACTTTTAAAAACGGATGTTAGTTCATAAAAATAAAATTCTCATTACCCAATTAACAAAGTATAACCATCCTCTGATAGCCAGATAACTGATCCAGCGGGTTACTAGTAACAAGCATTCATACACTAGATACTCACCTGGGCCCATTCATTTACACTAACTAGTAATCACCGCTGGTGGGAGTCAGTTGTACTCTTTATCAAAATCCCTGCTACCAATTACCTTTTCTGATCGAAGAGTAATGACTTACCAATGGACCTTTGATAACTGGGGTTGATATGAGATCATGCAAACATATTTTCATCAAACACCTGAAATAACCACTGACTCAGGAAGTTTAAAATGTTTATCTAAAATATTTAGCAGAGTAAAATACAAACCACATGGTACTTAATCGCATATCAAGGAGGAAGCACACTATATAGTCACCTGTTAATTACAAATGACGGTCCCTCAGAAAGGAGAAGATAGAGACAGCAGTACAAACTAAAGATTATGCATTTATAGTTACCTAAAGGTGTGAAAACCAAACCCCTTGGCCAAGGAGTTGGAAAGAGGGTCCCCAAGAAAGGATGAAGACCAAGACCTCCGGACCAGGTTCAGGACAGGATAGATGACCTCTCTACCAACGACGCCTGCGTCGTTCCCCTCTCTGACAATTCGTTCCTCCTCGTGGTTTCTTCCGCGTCTCCCTCAATTACGGTCTGCCGCCCCCACCTCACGACCTCTTCGGACAGCGGTTCAGTCTGTTCTGTTCTGCAATAGCATCGGTTCTCTGCTACTGCATCTATGTCCATCTGCTCGCTAAACTAATTAGCTAACTCTATATCTATTATACCCATCTATGCCCATGTACCTCCCATTAATGTTTCAAATATATGGGCCCACTAATTCTGATTGGACAGGGACAGGGGGTTGATCCTCACACCATGTCGATTTAGTTCAATTTTCTTAAGCCTATTGTTTTAGAATCCCGCCCCTCTCAATTAATACATTTGCTTTATTTCCCACCCGTTTCACAACAATATTAGTACAAAATATATACAAAATGTATCATTTCATAGGACATTTTGGTTGAACTCTGAAGGTGATCAGCGGGTCTTGTCCTTGGACATCCTCCAAGTTGACTTCATTGCTTTGCTTTGTTAGTTTTCAGAGCGCATGCGCAGGTCACATGACTCTCGAGCTGCTGTTTCGCCAACCCAGGCCCACTTTACGAACTAATAGAAAATCAAAGAAGAAACATATAAAAATCTCTAATAAATTATTAATTGCAGCAATGCGAAAGCTTTAGCATGTGAGAACATTAAAAGTGGCCACTTTAGCATACACTGCGCAGGAGCAAAAGATTCCCTCCAAGCAAAGAAAGACGTCATACCATGTGACATGGTTGACACATGCGCAGTTGAATTCCCGAGTTTTAGCGGCCATTTTGGATTAGACAAGGATTACTTATTAGCGAAAGACACATAGGCAAGCATCTTCTAGATAAAATATGTTTGTGTTGCACATTATTAATAAAGACATTACACGGTTTTAGTACAAATTAATTAATACTGTGAGAGAATTGCTTCCGAGCAAGTCTCATTGTGAGTCCTTGCTCCATCACCATTCAGGTCCCAACCCATCTTCACAATGGACAAAGTTCAGGAGATGGAAAGCAGTCAGCCAAGCTCAGCCCAGGTGACGTCTAGTCGAGCAGTAGGTGATCAAACCTGGGTATAGGGCACCAGGTGTGCCCCAACTCCACAGCCCATACGAGGGCCATACTCCTGACATTGACACACAGTTAATTTAGATGTCACCTTTGCTGCTGCACCTCTACAGGTATGAACCAAAATCCCATATGCAACATAAAAGGGGTGGGCATCACAAATTATGAAAACCAGGACTGCACGGTCATTCATAAAGATTTTTGGAAACCTCTGAATCATTAAGTGAATATTAAATTGACTAAAAGATGAACCACTATAGATTGGGTCGCATTAGGTATGTAATATCTTTAAACCAAGTGTTGTGTATTAAATGCACAGAAAAATGACTTTGAATAATTCTAAGCTTGCCTCCATCCATTAGCCTTCAGACTCATATCAATTATTTAAAAAAACTAATGGTTATTGTGTTGAGATTTTATTGAGCTCAACAAGGATCGTGTGCAGCAATAAAAACACTTAGCACCATTAAGGTTTCCTTCACCGTTTCTGAGCTGAAATGCTTCTTTGAATTACAGCCTTTTTCACACTTATAAAATATTTCCTGCTTCAGTAAGGTACTGATCAACAGTAGAATGATGCAAAAGACTACATCTTTGAAAATAAAGTAACACAAAACAAATTAGGAATATTAAAAGTGAGGATAGGTAGTTAGAGTTCATGATTTTCCAGATTATTCCATTAGGTCAAAAACAGGAAGAAAAGGACAATATGGGCAGGAGTAATTGGGAGAAAATTCTAAAGTATAGGTAAGGTAGAAGCCGAATGACAGCATTTCTTTCACATTATTAATTTTCATAATGGTCTTGATTCAAAGAACATTCAGGTTGAAAGCAACGCAATTCGTTTGATCTGTTGCACATAATCACGCTGTTGCCAGTATTTTAACTTTATTTTGGACTCACAGGTCCCACTGAACATGCAACAGGGACTGAAATGAACAGCAGCCTGAATGCTATTATAAAGGGAATATCAGCCTCCCAGTAGACAGAAAGGCAGCAGCAGTGACAAACAAACATCGCAACTTAGAAAGGGGCAAAGATGTTAGGACTGTTTATATTGCCGATAATGATCCATCGCGAGGGATTCAATTGTTGGGACTACCCAGGCTGCTGATAATGATACATTCTTGATTTCTGCTCCCATGGTCCTCAAAATTAATATCTTATTCTGGAATGTGGCGGGCTTGAAAAACAAACTTCAAAATCTACACTGGCTTAGTTTTATAACTAATGACACTAGCTGAAAGCCTACATATTAGCGGTTTTATCACATATCACACACCTGCAGTTCCCACCTTTTCTGTTAGAGCCAAAGGCGGCTTGTCTATCTTTGTTTCAACATTATAATGTGGGACCGTGGTTAAGTGTAGGTTACTTTCACTATACTATCAAGTGGTTACTTTTAGGATGGCAAACGATCTCTGCTTCTCCATCATGAATTTTTATAATGGTCTATCTGGTGAGGAGAGAATTGAGGACATTTTATCACCTAGTAAAGAGAGGAAAGTCTAGGGATGGAGAGAGAAATGTACAGGCACATAAAATGGGGAGGAGACTTCAATGCTCATCTATGCTTCTTGACAGCAAGGGAAATCTGGGGTATTTTAGATTTGGAAGGGTTAAACCAAACAGATTAAAAAAATAATGCATATATCAAGGCCTTGAATTCTGCCCTTAAGAAGAATGACCCCATTTTTGTAAAATGGATCCTGCTCAATTCCTGTCAAGTTGGCACATATCTTTATTGGGAGTGGTGCTGAGTTTGTTATAGATTTCATTTTGTTAACACAAAGTCTAGGCAGTTTTGTTTCAAACCTCAGAGCACATATAAAATGCATCAGTGATCATGTCCCCCTTAGCCTAGAACTTATTATTGATAGCGAGGGCTTCAGAGAACCACCCACTGATTTCCTAAAGGATATTGATGTGATTAGATCAAATGGGGTGGCAATAAAATAGAACAGGGTCCTGAGGGTTTTTAGCTAAACTGATTATGGGCAACAGTAGATGCTTTGAGATTTGCTTGGATGGGGATGCGACTGATTCAAGTATAAGTAAATCACTCACCGAAATATCTAGGTATAGCAAGGTAAAACTGACAAGAACGTAACGGGGGGGAACAAATCAGTCCTGCAAGGCTGGTTTGATGGTAATTATAGTACTAGGCCACACAGAGCCTTCAGGAAGGCACTTAATAGATCCATCAGAGACAAAGACGAGGTGTCCCTTTTAAGGCAGAACTAAAAGAAAGTATTAAGAGATAGGAATAGGGTAATTAAAGAACAGGCCTTGGCAGCTCCAATTATAGTTGGTCAATTGAGAGATTGGAAAGTGATAAGTGGTAAGCAAACCATACTTCAGGGACTATAATGCCCCAAAAATCGAGATTGCTACCCCTCCTGAAGACTGGGTTCTTCATTTTAGTTACATTTAGTATGAGTATATTGCCATGTCAGAAGTGAAAGCTGAGGAATATGGTCAAGGTACTTGCCCAATAGTTGTAGATAACAGCTCGACACCTGCCTTTACAGTTGATCCCAGTTGATCTATTCAAGTCCAATATACATTTATGAGGTCTACTTTTAACCAATGTCCTGAAAGTGGTCAGTAGGTCTAGCAAGCTAGATACCTGCTCCAAATCACTGTTTGTTCATATATATAAAAGATGTGATTGTGAAAATCCCAAGTGCTACCGCCCGATTACCCTGTTGGACTTGCTGGTCAAGGTTTCTGGTAGAATAATCCTGGCTAGGCTTGAAACATCATAGGTTGAGGACCGTCACCTACTCTCCAATATTCAATATGGGTTCCACAAGGCAATCAGGACTATTGAATAGTGCATGAGCCTCCAAATATTAATTGGTAAATATACACAAGCGAAAAAGGGACACCTGCATCTGGCCTTTATCGGTCTCACAAGCACCTTTCATTTTATAAATCATAGAAAGTTGTGGCGCTTGATGGGGGACATGCATTAGCAGTATTCTCAAACAAATTTACACAAGAACTATGGTGATGGTGAGATATGGTATGGATGGAGCCTGTTCAACCGAGTTCAGCATTGAGAGTGGTGTGAGACATGACGGCGTCCTTGCACCTTTCATATTTACGCTCTACATTAATAACATGGAAGGAGCGCTGGTGGAGCAGTGCAGGGACATACCACGGATTGGTCAGAGCCCAGATGCAGAGCTCCTCTATGCTGATGACCGCGCAATATCAATGGTCCATGCCACAGATGGCTTGCAGTTCTTGATAAATGCCTAGGTAGCCATTATGTCTAGCTTGAACTTAAATAATAATGTGGGGAAAGCTTTTGTAATGACATATGGGCCCAGGCACTACAAAGGTAGACAATTCAAGTCGGGAGAAGTAAGCTTAGCTGAGACCCCCTCTTTTATGTACTTGAGGATTTTGTTTGACGTCTGAGGATCTTAGAAACAGCTGGTCATTGCCAGAAAGCTTCAATTTGAGAAAGCTATAGCAGCCCTATTTTGTTTCTCAACAAAGTTAATGATGAAGCTTCTGAGGAAATTGAGCATAATATATTACTCCACTTGTATCTCGATGACCACTTACAGGGCGGAAGTTTAGGGTTAAGCCAATGTTAAGTCTCTGGAGTTAGTAGAATATGAATGTCTCCGAAAAATGCTGGGAGTTAAATCATCCTATGCCACACATATCTGCCATAAAGAACTAGGCCTGAGCAATCGCTTTTCTAATCAGAATAATAATACTACTTTTATTATGGCATAGGATTTGGATGAATGGTGAAGCCGCATTTAATAGATTAATTCTGAAAGACTGTCTGACTAGGACCAGAGTGCAGGATATTCCCTGGTTAAAATTCATCAGTACACAATGTGTCAAGATAAACAATGTACAGTATTTCAATGATCCAGACTGTGTTTCTGATTTTAGTAAAGCAGAGTTTAAGTCCCTCTTCCTGAAGATGTTCGATATGGAGAGGCTTAAAGCAGAATCCTGTCAAGAAAGAGTCATTTCACACTTGTCTTTGTTAACAATGGAAAGTTTGCAACCATATCTTGAAATTGTGACCAATAAACAACAATGGTATGTCCTAACTAGATTAAGTTGCAACATTGTGCACCGATTGGTCACATTTCCTAAACAAAACGATTGGTCAAGAACACTGTCACTCTGTCCATCCAAACAAAGCACTATGCACGTTCTGCTTTTCTGTAAATTCTATGATCAGGAGAGGAGAATTTATATCAAGCTCCTACTAAAGCAACTTAACCTAAGGCACTGCAGAAGGGCAATGTTGTTGATTCAGAAATAAGGCACTTTAGAACTGTGCAAAGGGCTTTCAAATGGTATTCTGCAGGCTATCAAAGTGCGCGCACGAATGTGTGACCTGGACTTTGTATTATGAGCATTGGATCAATATGTTTTTAGTGATATTTATGATTTATCATTTCAATTTTAACTTGCCAG
This sequence comes from Calotriton arnoldi, assembly GCA_963921515.1. Classification (NCBI taxonomy): domain Eukaryota; kingdom Metazoa; phylum Chordata; class Amphibia; order Caudata; family Salamandridae; genus Calotriton; species Calotriton arnoldi. Next base: position 2,197,833 of record CAWUFW010001691.1, on the reverse strand, counting down.
TTAATGGTTATCAAGTAATTAAGTTGTAATTGTGAACGTGCTGCTACAGTTTGATGAGTAAAATGATATGTGCATGTTTTTAATATTTCTTGTATTGTATGCTTTTATGGTTTTTAAAAGAAAAGCTGAATAAAGTTATTACTGATTGACTCACAAGATCTCCCCTGTGAAGGGGCTTCCTTGCATCTCAGTCATCTGCCCTTTAGTTTGCACTGTCCTCCCACATCAAACAAACGGTTCCCTTCATAAGGATGGCATCAGCCAGGTACCAGTTACAGCGAAGCTTATAAAAGATAAAATGAATGATGCTAAACCCAGCGGGGAGTCTAAGAATGTGTTCAGGTCTAATGCAGAGTGTGCTACATAAATCCATCCATCCATCCTCTGCATTGATTGTACTGACATAAACTAGACAAACAGTAGCATCTGCTGCCTGTCCTACTGCCTATTATAGTATATTAGGATATTCATGTATGATACCAGATTATCTGAGACTGAAAGGACTTCATTTTACAGAAGCAAGCGAAATAGTTGAAATGATTGTAACTGCAACAGGTTTAGTAGTAATAAGGGCACTTGCAGCAAATATAAAGGTTTAAATCTGAACATTATCCAAGTATAGTGCGACTTGGGAAGCAGTGGCAACACACTAAACAAACACCAACTTGGATACACTAAGGCAAGCTTTATCAATGCTTTGCACTTTTGAAGTGTCACAAACGGTGCTGGTGATCCAGCGCAGTATTAGCCAACAGCATTCATACACCATATACTCACTTGGGCCCATACATTCATACTACACTAATGCTTACGCTGGGTGTCAGATGTACTCTTTTATCAAAGTCCCTGCTACCAATTACCTTCTGATTGAAGAGTAATAACTTACCAATGGATCCTTTGCCAATTGGGAAATTTAAAATGAGTGACATTCAATATAGTTCATAATCCTGAAATAACCACTGAGTCAGGAAGTTTTAAAATGTTTAGCTAAAGTTTTAGCAGAGTAAAATACAGAAAACATGATACTTGATTGAAATACCCAAGAAAAAGCATAGAAATGATTTGCTAATAAATGACGGTGTTTAAGGAAAGGAAGAGAATAGAGACAGCAGCGCAACTGAAGGTTGCAGTATAGTTACCTAAATGCGAGAACCAAGCCCCTTGGCCAAGGAGTTGGAAAGGATAGGACCCAGGAAGGATGAAGAGCAAAGACTTCTTCCAGGATCAGGACAGGACCGGTGACCTCTCTACAACGACGCCTGCGCCGTTCCCCTCTCTGATACTCAACTTCTCCTCGATTCTCCCGTTCTAATGGACTCCGCCGCCCCCTCCTCAGGACCTCTTCTGGACAGGGATTCAGTCAGCAACCGATCAGCATGGCAGTCTGGAGCTAAGAGCTCTCTCGCAGCATGGACGCCTGTTCTTCGTGAAAGCATGCTCTGACTAATTAACTATTGCTATATTCTATTATACCCTTCTACGCCCATGTACCTCCCCTTAATGTTGCTAAAATATGGGACCACTACTTCTGATTGGACAGGGACAGGGGGTGGATTCTCGCACCATATCGATTTGGCCTAAATTGTAAAGCCTATTGTTTTTAGCTTCCCGCCCCTTCAAATTAATACATTCACTTTATTTCCCACCCGTCTCACGACAAATGTTATACATTTTACAGGGGAAAAGTATCATTTTGTCCACAGGAAACATAAAGTACAGCATCTTCGGCCAATGGGTCATGGCCTTGGGAGAAGTCCAAGTTGACTTCACTTGGCAGGCACACAGGATACATGCGCAGAACCATCGTCTCTCGAGTTACAAGTCACCAACCCAGGCCCAAGTTTACGAATTACTAAAAGTGCAAGAAGAAAATATTAAAATCACAAATAAAATGTTTCACTGTATGCCCACTTTCCTACTCTATTCCCAATTAATTATAATACTATCCTGCATTGGTAGCATTAAGAAAACGACAATTTAATAATGACATGAGAGCAAGCTTAAGCATGTGAAAACATTTAGCGGCCATTTTAGCGCACACTGCGCAGAAGCAGAAGTTTCCCACCAAGCAAAGAAAAACGTCACACCATGTGATCAGGTTGCGACATGCGCAATGAAGTTCCTGCGCTTTAGCGGACATTTTGGATTACAGACAAGCGTTATTCATTAGTAAAACACATAGGCAAGCTTCTGTCCCTCTTGTGTTTGTGAATGCAAAGGTTAGTATTGACAATACAAATTTAATAAATTAATACTATGAGGAGGATTGCGTACAAGCAAGTTTCATTTTTGAAACCTTGCTCCATCAATCCCCTCTCTGATGGCGTTTCTGAGCCATCAAAAACACTACCCTCAATCAGATGCCAGCTTCTAGCAATTCGTTTCATTCTCATTTTTACATTTTCTGTTTTTCACATCCCCTTTCAACTTTTTGTATAATTCACTTCTCCATTCTTCAAGTTCTATTTCATCTAGTTTTCTCTTCTTTCTTTTTCCTGTCACTTTATATGTTCCATTCTTTCTACAGCATTTGCACCATATTGTTATTGCCAATATTATTATTACTATCCCTGCTAGGGGTACTAATATTTGACCTATAAGTCCTTTCCCTACATTAGCAAACCAGGTTCCAATTGACGAGATACTATTTGTCAATCTTTCCCATACACTATCAACTTCCAGTGGTTTAAGTTCTTTCTCAACTTTAGTTATGTTCTGAATATACGTTCCAATTTCTGCACTCTTATCAGGAATATAAGTGCAACAATGTTTCGTCTTCAATAATTTACAGACTCCTCCCTCTTTTGCCAATAGAATGTCAAGAGCAAGTCGATTTTGCATCACCATAGATCTAATCGCAACGATCTCCGCATTAATCATTAGAAAACCTCCAGCAGTATCTGTTGATAAACGATCAACTACTGTAGACAATTTGCATATTTTCCTTGAGTTCAGAATTATTCCCACTGAAGGTATCAATGCACCAAATATATCACCTACAATTTCTGAAAAACTAGCTCTTTTACTACGTATTAATTCGCTATTGTTTTCATTGCTCCCAGTGTTTCTTTTTACGTGGTATATCTTTGGAAAAACTATTCCAAAATAACAACTTCCATACCACCGTGCAGGAAGCCTAAAGTAAGCCTTATTCCCGCATACATAATAAATTCCAGGAAAAACTGAATCTGTTCCTCCTTTGAGTCCCCAACCTCCAAGAATTAAAAAATTGTGTTCACATTCACTGGTACCGATGAAAACATTGTTATAATCAGTCTTTAACCTATGAAGACAAATTTTCCCTGTCTTTACCAAATCCAGAGCCATAGCAGCTTGAGCTTTGACAGGTGTATAACTCCCTTCTTTCTCCGCCCAAGGTGGCAACTGAGCCTTATGCTCTAAAGCTTTCTTTTGAAAATCTTGCCTTCTATCTTCTACTAAATTCAAAAATATCTTTTCTTCTTCTAATAGAGAACATGTTAGATTGTGTCTATGTGCATGTGTTATATCTATTGATTTCATTGTTAAGAAAAATTCTCCCATAAACTGTGCGTCTTGACTACTAAGCACTGGGTTCATACTCTTGCGAATCGGAACCTCAGAAAATATCACATCTAAGTTTGAATAATAATACTGCAGTCTACCTGTTCTATAAAATAAACTTGTTAATACACTACATGAGATGCCATATGTCAGTGGTAAATGATGGTATGTTAATCCTTCCGCTACTGATTCAGGTAACTTCATACAGACATAACAATTACTAACTTCCATTGTGTCTACATACTGAAACAATAATTTTGTGAAAACATTTAAACTAGTGTCGTTATCAGCTATTTCATGATGAATTTCTGCCTCATCTTCTGTCATTAATTCTACTCTATTGCCCTTCATGTTTGCTGTCCTCCCTTTAGTTTCATTATTAATCTTCTTATCTATTATCATAAGGTAAGGAACTGCTACAATCAGGACTAACCATACTATAAGCACCAATACTAGACATATGCAGATTGCACAGCATCTCCTACAACAATTTCGTTTTGGTCTCCCAGTAACTCTATCGTCAGGCATTTTTCGACAAGGAAGATTGCTCTTCTTATCTCTTCTTCTTTTCTTTAGAGGATTCTTTTGTTTAGTCAGGGTGGTATTGTTTCTTCTTCGTATGTCAATTTTGCACTTGTTCCTTCGCCACCACTGTCACTTGACTCTGAGCTTTCAAAATCTTCAAGAATGATATAAGTCCAGTCAGGACCCTTGAATTTATTATTCACAAGTTTCAGTCTTTTGCTTTTTCTTTTCCCTGACTTTTTCTCTTGATCAGTTTGACTTGTTACTTCAGGTACTTGATCTGGATTTTCACTTCTGGTTGTTATGTGGTACTTTACTCTTTTAATGACACTTGGCCAATGATCTCCTTTTCTTGTTTTCTTTGTTGGCACTGTTTCTTTGCTTTCGTCTTCAGGGATCTCGTTAATTTCACTTCTTAGCACTGTTTCGTTTTCTTCAATTACTGTGTTTCTTGTTTGCTCCTTTTCAGGTCTAATTGGTTTCTCTGTAACAGCTCCGCTGTGAGTTTCCAATAACTGACCTTGTTCTTTATTTATTTCTTCAAGTTCATGTTTTTCAAGGTTTTCTTCTTCCGTGTACTCTTCTTGATCTAACTTGTTCTGATCAGGGCTTATTGCACTGTGAACTTCTGCAGCCTGACCGGATTCTTCTAGATCTGTCTGTCCCTGTTCAAAGTCTATTTGGTTTTCACTGTTTTGAGTCCAATTTTCTTTCCCTATCTGACCTTGCTCAGGTTCTCTTATTGTCTTTTCTTCTTGTACCTGAGCTGCTTCTTCTTCACCTATCTGATCTTCTTCTATTTCTTCCAATTTCGCTTGACTTCTTGTTCTGTGGTATACTTCAGGAACTTCTACCACTGGTATCCAATCCTGACTTGTGCTCGGTTGTTCTCCGTCAGCTTCTCTCGAACCTCGAGCCTGAGATTCCTCTGCTGCGCAACCTTCAGCTTCTTCAGTGATTGGTGTTGTCTGTGAATTCTCCTCTTCAGGGTCTGGTACTCTCTTTGTGTGGCTTACGTGAATCCAATTAGGAAATCTTGCACACTTCACTGCTGTAATGGTGGTCAATATAACTTGACAAGGTCTGCTCCACCTGGGTGATAGACACGTTTCTCTGGTGTGATTCTTCACTACCACCCAATCACCAGGATTCAGATCATGTTCTAGTTCAGGCTGCCTGGAAACTGCGTCTTCTCCAACCTGATGAGAGACAGAATGCACTAGGTCAGCCAATCCTTTGCAATAATCCAGAACCATATCATCAGATATATTCACTAATTTGTTTGTGGGAACATGTGTTTGTCTCATTGCTCTTCCCATCATTATTTCATGGGGGCTTAATCCTGTCGTTCTGTCAGGTATGCTTCTGAGTCCCATCAAGACAAGTGGCAATGCGTCTGGCCACTCTAATGATGTTGATGCACACATTTTTCCCAATCTAGACTTTATAGTGCCATTTAATTGTTCAACCACTCCAGAAGGCTCTGGGCGATATGCACAGTGCAATTTCTGTTTGATTTGAAATGCTTCACAGATTATCTGGATCACTTCGCTATTAAAGTGTTTTCCTCTATCTGATTCCAAAGATACTGGGAAACCAAATCTAGGTATGAGCTCACGTAACAACAGTTTTGCAACTGTAATACTGTCATTTCTCCTAGTAGGGTAAGCCTCCACCCACTTTGAAAACAGACACACTATGACTAGTACATATTTTAGTCCTCTGCATGGTGGTAACTGTATGAAGTCGAACTGGAGTCTTATAAATGGGCCCTCTGCCTTTCCAATTTTTCCAAACCCAATTATCGTTTTCCTGCCTGGATTATGCATTTGGCAAGTTAGACATCTCTGGCAAAGACTCTCTGCAACAGCCCTGAATTTGGGATTGTACCAATTTTGTCTGAACAGCCTAATCATTGCACCTCTCCCTATGTGTGAGTCTCCATGGTGCATTCTAGCCATTTGTGAGAGTAAACAGCCTGGCATGACTGGTCTGCCATCAGCACTGATCCATACTTCATCCTCTCCTCTTTGGGAGCAACCCACTTTGATCCACAAATTCTTCTCACTTTCATCAACCTCATCTTGCAATTTCTTGACGTCATTCCAAGTTTCAGGTGGCATATACAGCATAAGTTGGCAGCTGATTCCCATTCTTTCCACCCTCTTATTGACTGACATTCTGGCTTTGGCACAATGTTGAGCCACCAGATCCGCATATCTGTTGCCGACTACCACCCAGTCATCTCCTGACTGGTGTGCGGCACATTTCACCACAGCCAATTCTTTTGGTGATTGTATTGCTTCTAGCAATTCCCTTACAAATTGTCCATTTTTAATGTGGGATCCTGAAGAAGTCATGAAATCCCTCTGCATCCACAGTTGGCCAAAATCATGCACAACCCCGTAACCATATTGACTATCTGTAAATATGGTCACTCTCTGATTCCTCCCAATTTTGCAAGCTTTTATCAAAGCAATCAATTCAGCTACTTGTGCGGATTTGACTCCTGGTAAATAGGATGCTTCAACTATTCCAGTTAATTCACATACTGCATAGGCAGCAGTTAGTTTACCATCTTCATATCTTTGACATGAACCATCGACAAATAGCTCCCTGTCTGGCTTTTTAAGAGGCTGTTCCTCTATGTCTGGGCGTGGTTTTGTACATAATTCTGTAATTTGTACACAATCATGTTCATCTTCTTCGTCATCTTTATTTGTTTCATGATATGGGTCCGGCAATAAAGTTGCTGGATTTATTATTGTACACCTTACCATGGTCACATTTTCAGCACCCATTATTATCCTCTCATATTTAGTCAGCCGACTAGGAGTAAGATGCTGAGTTCGGGTTCTTGTCAACAGAATCACAACTGCATGTGGAACATACACTTTTACAGGATGTCCCATCACAATTGACTCGCTTTGTTCAATGCTCAAACAAGTTGCTGCCACTGCTTTTAAGCATCCTGGCAACGCGGCTGCTACTGGGTCCAATGTAGCAGAAAAGTACGCTATAGGACGTCTGTCTAGTCCATGTCTCTGAGTTAGGACAGAAAGTGCACAATTTTCTCTCTCTTGACAGAATAATGCGAATTCTCTTTTATAATCAGGCATGCCTAAGGCAGGTGCTGAACAAAGTGCGTTTCTCAATTTTACAAAAGCTTCTACACTTTCATCCTCCCACTCAACAGGGTCCTTTGCTTTCTTTTTCGTCATGTTAATTAAGGGCTTAGCTAACATGGAAAAATTTGGTATCCATTGTCGACAGTAGCCTACTGTTCCTAGGAACATTCGCACTTGTCTTTGGGTTACAGGCATTTGCATTCTCTTTATTAATTCTACTCTTTCAGAGGTTATTCTTCTTTTTCCCCTCTCAATTTGATGTCCCAGATATTTAACAGCTGTCCTGAAAAACTGTAACTTTTCAGGTGAGACTTTATGCCCTTCCTCAGCTAAAAGATTTAATATTGCTATGGAGTCAACAACACAGTCTTCTCTGGTGGTCGACGCCACCAATAAGTCGTCGATATATTGGACTAAGACTGAGCTTCCTGGCATCACTAGTTTTTCCAGGCACTTTTTCAGTATCTGGTTGAAGATGGAAGGACTTTCTATGTACCCCCGAGGAACACGATTCCACACATAGACCTTGTTCTCAAATTTAAATGAGAAAAGATACTGGCTGTCTCGATGCAATGGTATTGAAAAGAATGCTTGACACAAATCAATTACTGTGAACCATCCTGCATTCCAAGGGATCTGGTATAGAATTACTGCAGGATTTGGTACTATGGGACAACATGGTTCCACAATCTTATTTATTTTACGCAGGTCCTGAACAATACTATATTTTCCTCTAGGTTTCTTTAGTCCCATGATTGGTGAATTACATGTGCTACTCATTACTTCTTTTAGAATGTTTTGTTCTACCATTCGATTGATTTCTTCAATAACTCCTGTTTTTACTTCTGCACTCATTTTATACTGTCTAGTATTTGGGAAAATTGCACCTTCTTTTACAGTAATTTTAACTGGATCTATTTTTGCCATAAGTCCTACTTCTTTTCCCGTGAAATCCCATACTATGGGGTTTACTGTACCTTTTATTTCTTCTGGCAACTCATCTTTTGTTATTAACGAAAACATCTCGTTTATTTCTGTACCTTGTTTTGCAACCATAACTTTATATACATGGTCCTCATCTGGTGTCTGAACTGCCACACCATCTGGCGTGCAGAAAATTGTACAGTTCATTTTGTACAATAAATCCCTACCTAATAAATTCACTGGACTAGAATCACACACTACAAATTGATGCATTTCTCTAAAAGTTCCTATTTTGACTTCCATTGGTTCTGTAAGAGGTGTTCTAATTCTTTGATTAGCTACCCCTACTACTTGGATATCTTCACCAGAGAGAGGAAGGTCTGGGATGTCTGCTGATCTCACCGTAGACCTGGTAGCACCAGTGTCCAAAAGGAAAGTAATATCATTACCTTTCACATTCCCTTCAACATATGGACCAGACTGATCTACCTGTAAGGATGCGCCAAGTACGCACTCCTTCTTCCCCTCTCCTAGGCACCGTCATGAGTTGAATTCACAGAAATTGTCCTGCAAAAGAAATTGTGATGTCATATAATCATTCTTAACACTTCCTCCTGGGTATCCGATGTCTGTACCGTGCTTTGCTCTGCTTACATTACCCTGAACAGGTGGAGGTGGCAATTGACTCTGAAGATTTACACCCTGCTGTGAGTCATTCTGCGTCTGTGGATTTAAGTTTTGATTTGGGCCATTATTATTCCGAATCTTTTTACATTCGTCCTTCCAATGCCCCAATTTTCCACATCCATGACAAGGAAATTTCTTTTTAGCTTCTTCTCTACTCATTCGTCCTCTAAATTTTCCACCATTTCCCGTATCACCACTCGTTCCAGAATCTTTTCCTGGATTTTCACTCGGATTTTCCAAATTAATTCCCTGCTTCTCTGCCATTTTCACCTGAGCCCACATCACTTTTTCCTGCAATTTCTTGTGTCTATCCTCAATATTGTCTCCACAATATTTTGCATACTTCAGAATCTCATCTATGGGCTTTCCCTGCCAACACAGCATATGCTGTTTAATCATCTGGCAAATCTCTGGCTTCAGACCGTAAACAAACCGATACACAAACTGACTCATGTTTTTGTCTCCAATGTCCTCAAATCCACCATACTGTTTAAATACCTGCAATAAACGCTCATAGTAGGAATGCACTGATTCATTCGCTTCCTGGGTAGTTCGATCTATTTTTACCCAATCTGTTTCTTTCGGTGGTATTTTCCCTTTCAGGTAAGTTATCACTTGCTGATACTTTTTCATTACATCATTTGACGGGGCACCTGTCTTTGGATCTCTAGGATATTCATCACTAGGCCAACCGACTGTAATTTTACAATCTGTCCACAAATCGGCAGGTACCACTATGTCAAACAGACCATCTAAATCCTTCAACAATACCTTTGACACCTTCACAAACCTATCAACCTGCTTGTACCATTCAATTGGTTTTTCTCTCAATTTTGGAAAATCATTCGTAAATGACAAAATATCCTGTCTGCTCCATGGGACATGCACATATACTCCTCCCGCAAATTCTCGCATTGGATACATCTGGTCTGCTTTCCCTGTTTCCTTCATCACATATTCTGATGCTGTTCTACTTGTTCGTGCTTCTTCCTTTTTCTTGGCCCACCTAGTTTTCCATTTATCTAGGTCTCCCCATTTTTGCAAAACTAACATTAATTCTCTTATTTGTAATCTTCTTCCAGAGGCATTCATATTTTCTAAGTCTTTGTCTGAAAATTCTGCTCTATAGGGTTTCTGTAGTACCTTTGATCTCCCTATTTCTATTCCCATCTGTAGTGCTAAATTGGATAATTTTTCATGAAATATCCTTACATTTCTGGTGATACTCCTACACAGGAATAATAATTCTTCTTCATCATAGGTATTTAAGCGTTCTAGTCCTACATTTCCTGCTATTATTTCTTCTAATTCAACTTTTAATTTATGGATATCCAGTATCTTTGGAGGTGTGCACAGTTTAACTGACCCTTGCACCCATCTTTCTAGATCTTCAGGTGTTACTATGGTAGCACTTTTTGCTCCCGATGAAGTTACTAAACTTACATCTTTTGAACCTCCAGGTACATCTTTTCTTGGAGTACTATTTACAGAACCTCGAATAGGCAAGTCCATAAGTGATATTGTGGATTCACAGTCACTAAATTGATCCTCAATTATAACTGGAGCTTCAGGTTTGGGATTATTCACAGGAGTAGGTGTAAGTATCGGTGGAGGACAATTTCCCTGAGTACCATATAATGGAACTACTGGACCAATTGTTACAGGTATGGTCAATGAATCAGGATGTACTTTTATCTGGGTTATTTTCTGTATTAATTCTGTTCTAGTCTTTTCTAGAGCTTCTTTTTCTTTGTCATGAAGTATTCTACTAGGGGTGAATTCATGCATTACCTGTGGCACTAATGGAGTTTTTGGTGGTGCACTTGGGGTGCATCCACTTGTCCCTTCCTGATATGGTGGGGGATTTCTTAATATTTCCTCCATAAATTCGTCTTCAGATTCCTCATTTCTCATTAAATGTTTTGTCTTTTCTGTGCATTTACTTCCTAATTTCTCCTCTGCTGAAAACAATGGATATAATCCTTCTGTAATCATTGCCCTTCTCCATTGTTTCATCTGACCGTCCCTAGACTCACGTAGATATCTGGGAAAAAATCCTGGATAACTCCTATTACTTCTAGATCGGTCCCGCTCAAATGCCTCAGTTTCCCATTCCTCTAGAGCTTCGTACTGAGTTAATCTAGGTCTGGGTTCTAAGTCATTCATCCTCAATCTTAAATTTTGAAGAATTCGCCCATTGAACGTGCCATTTTCAGGAAATGCTAATATTCCATCATTTTTGGTGTATTCTATCCAATTCTCCATCCATACACAAGTATGATGACCTCGCTCCATCATCATGAATGATGCTGGCGTTTTAGCTGGTGGAATAATAATTCCTTCTCTAGTTTTGATTGGTTTGTCCTTTTTAAAATAATTCTTAATCTTTTGCAAAAATGACATTTTTCTCCTTTCTCCGTACATTCTATCTAATCTTCGGTGTACAAAATTATATTCTGCAAACCCTAGGAATCTCCTATCCGGTTGATTTCCTGTTAAAGTTGGATCGCGTTTTATCATGCAATCCTTATCCACTAAGAATTTTGCTTCTAAAATCTCGACCAATCAAATGTCTGCTATCTTTTATTTCCGAGCCAATCCTTGCGCGGCCTTTTGGTGACGTTTCTCTGTCAACCCCTCCTTTACAATCTGCTCTTTTCTGTCCTCGCTGGTTTTAACCAATCCCAGCGCGGCACCTGTGACGTCAGTACTGCTCCTGACTACTGACCCCTCCTTTACAAGAGTCTCTCCACACCCGCTGTTTCAACCTACCACAGCGCGGCGTTTTGTGACGTCAGCTCCCTCTCCGGCAACTGACCCTCCCTTTACAAAAATGTACGCAAACTTATTTTTTTCTATAAATCTTAATTAAATTTCAGTAACAACATAAAACATTCGCTATCGTGCCAGTTTCTCTAAAATAGAAAAGAATAGTTTCTTCCACACTTTAGTAAAACCTTTCCGTTTACTTAAAACATACACTACGAGTAAAACACTTCCGTCTACTCTTCACACAAGCTCCAGAAGTACCTGTTACTTCTCCAATGTTACCCTTTCTAGGTGATATAACATCAAATTTTCATCAGCGTACCCTTTTTGCTATTACTCACACGCATAGAGTCCCTAACGAGTACTGAAAGTCCTGCTTAACTTCTCAGTACTATTTCTGCCTGACAGATAACCTCACTGCAGTATGGCTTCCACTTGCCACCCGCTATTCTTTTTACCCCGGGGTATTCTGGACAACATAAAACAAAACTCAAAATTTAAGTGGATGTTAGTTCATAAAAATACAAATAAAAATTCTCATTACCCAATTAACAAAGAGTAACCATAACCGTCCTCTGCTTACCAGAAAACTGATCCAGCGCAATATTAGCCAACAGCATTCATACACCATATACTCACTTGGGCCCATACATTCATACTACACTAATGCTTACGCTGGGTGTCAGATGTACTCTTTTATCAAAGTCCCTGCTACCAATTACCTTCTGATTGAAGAGTAATAACTTACCAATGGATCCTTTGCCAATTGGGAAATTTAAAATGAGTGACATTCAATATAGTTCATAATCCTGAAATAACCACTGAGTCAGGAAGTTTTAAAATGTTTATCTAAAGTTTTAGCAGAGTAAAATACAGAAAACACGATACTTGATTGAAATACCCAAGAAAAAGCATAGAAATGATTTGCTAATAAATGACAGTGTTTAAGGAAAGGAAGAGAATAGAGACAGCAGCGCAACTAAAGGTTGCAGTATAGTTACCTAAATGCGAGAACCAAGCCCCTTGGCCAAGGAGTTGGAAAGGATAGGACCCAGGAAGGATGAAGACAAAGACTTCTTCCAGGATCAGGACAGGACCGGTGACCTCTCTACAACGACGCCTGCGCCGTTCCCCTCTCTGATAATCGACTTCTCCTCGATTCTCCCATTCTAATGGACTCCGCCGCCCCCTCCTCAGGACCTCTTCTGGACAGGGATACAGTCAGCAACCGATCAGCATGGCAGTCTGGAGCTAAGAGCTCTCTCGCAGCATGGACGCCTGTTCTTCGTGAAAGCATGCTCTGACTAATTAACTAATGCTATATTCTATTATACCCTTCTACGCCCATGTACCTCCCCTTAATGTTGCTAAAATATGGGACCACTACTTCTGATTGGACAGGGACAGGGGGTGGATTCTCGCACCATATTGATTTGGCCTAAATTGTAAAGCCTATTGTTTTTAGCTTCCCGCCCCTTCAAATTAATACATTCACTTTATTTCCCACCCGTCTCACGACAAATGTTATACATTTTACAGGGGAAAAGTATCATTTTGTCCACAGGAAACATAAAGTACAGCATCTTCGGCCAATGGGTCATGGCCTTGGGAGACGTCCAAGTTGACTTCACTTGGCAGGCACACAGGATACATGCGCAGAACCATCGTCTCTCGAGTTACAAGTCACCAACCCAGGCCCAAGTTTACGAATTACTAAAAGTGCAAGAAGAAAATATTAAAATCACAAATAAAATGTTTCACTGTATGCCCACTTTTCCTACTCTATTCCCAATTAATTATAATACTATCCTGCATTAGTAGCATTAAGAAAACGACAATTTAATAATGACATGAGAGCAAGCTTAAGCATGTGAAAACATTTAGCGGCCATTTTAGCGCACACTGCGCAGAAGCAGAAGTTTCCCACCAAGCAAAGAAAAACGTCACACCATGTGATCAGGTTGCGACATGCGCAATGAAGTTCCCGCGCTTTAGCGGACATTTTGGATTACAGACAGGCATTATTCATTAGTAAAACACATAGGCAAGCTTCTGTCCCTCTTGTGTTTGTGAATGCAAAGGTTAGTATTGACAATACAAATTTAATAAATTAATACTATGAGGAGGATTGCGTACAAGCAATTTTCATTTTTGAAACCTTGCTCCATCAATGGCAACAGGCTCAAAGTCTTGAATTGGGATTTACTTTCCAGTGCAAGTCTTGATTTGCAAAACCTATGCTACACATCACGTACACACCCATGCATTATGGTGCAAGGGTGTGTGCATTGAGCAAGACAACCTAAAGTTCACCAGCACAGAAAAATGACAGCAGCAGCACCATATCTTTGCAGATATGACACTGACCTGTCTTCTCGCCTTCACACCAGTGGCGGCTCCTCCACTAAGGCGGAGGAGCATCGCCCCACATGAAAAATAAAATGATAATAACATAACTTTATCATCATTTTATTTTTACTGTACTGGGCTGGCACAGTTTTGATTAAGGGGCGGAGTGGGGCTGGGCTGTCAGCCAGCAGGGGGAGGAATGGTATGTGCACTTAAAAGTGCGCATGATGGTTTGGCCGGCTGTCTTGGGTTGGCCAAACCATCACGCGTACTTGGCATGTTCTCGAACCAGGCTGCAGTACAGCCTGGAGGGAGAACATGCCCAGGCTCCCACTCCCTCTCTGAGCGCCGAACCAAGGTGCTCAGACCAATTACGACGCTGCAATCAGGAATGTCGTAATTGGCTAGGGAGCCTGGGTGCCTCCTTCCTGGTCCTGCCTCATCGAAGTAAGAAGACAGGAGGAGAGGCAGCGGCGGCCAGGTAAGTCAATTTATCTTTTTTTAAACACCCCACCACCTGCCCCTCTTCCCCGCCCACCCCACCACCACGACCCTATAGCAGCCGCTACTGCTTCACGCAGCAGCACAGAAACATTTAGTTGCTGTGCTGTAATGCATAATTAAATAAGTAAATCTGGTACTCACTGTGAGAGAATTTAAAACATGGGATGAGAAAATCACACAGGAGTACCTACATGGAAATATGTCAAGTCCTCGTATTTTAATGAAAAGGCAGAAGACTAGAAAGGTGTGGTAGGAGTTTATCCCATACAAAATGTCACAGGACAACATAGACATGTTGGTCATAAAGTTGACAACATAAGTACTCCAGTGACAGACGTTTCTTGGCACAATGCAAGTATTATGAAGACCTTTTGCAAAATATTTTAGATCAATACTGAACCCGAAACACACCAAGCATCTAGAATTCTGATTATTCTTTATATGTTATGTACACTAAGGAAATTCCAATTTGGAGACACTAAGGGGCCGATTCCGATTCGGGCCGGAAATCTCTCCGACCGAGCCGGACCCGGAGAGATATCCGGACCCGTGCAGCCCGACCGAACGAGTACGATGCGCACGTATGCCATCGGACTCGAGTCGGTCGGACTCCCATTGAAGTCAATGGGAGCCTGTCGTACAACGCGTACACGGGCTCCCATTGACTCAATGGGTGCGAGGTGGACAAGGGCGCCCCCTACAGCGTGTACGCGGCGAAGCGACTCGCGCCGTACACGCACAGGTAGGGGGGACCCATGGGTCCCCCCTGTGTGCGACTCACGTGGCTATGCGTACAGGGGGGTCCGACACGGACCCCCAAAGTACGGCTCCGGCTGCTCTTTCGAGCCGGAGTGCGCGGCTCGGTCGGACTGCTCGCGGCGCGCATCGTACTTACCCGGCCGGGGAACGTCTCCATTGCGCGGTGCGAGTCGAGTCCGAGCGAGTCGGTCGGTGCGGTCGGGACGCCCGGACGAGTCGGTCGGCGAATTCGCATCGTACTCGCTCGCCCGGACGCGCGTACGAATCGGTCGGGAAATAGGTTAAGCCGAATCCGATTCGGAGCCCTACCGGCCGAGATCGGAATCGGCCCCTAACTGTAAGAAAAGTCTTAACTGGGACATAGGTGGAACTTTTGATATAAGGCCACAATACTAGAGAAAACAGTGCAAAGAAGTTAATTCCATAGGCTGTCAATAGCTATGACAAAAATATCATCCAATAAAAATATCTTGGCCTATATACTTACAAAAATAACCTGAGGCGTTATCAAGACCTTGGTACCAAACAATATTTGAATATTCTTTGCTTTTTCAGCCGATTCTAGATCCAGAACTAAGATACTAGGGGGCATATTAGCAAGGAATAGCTATATTTATCGCTAAACGCGCTTAGCGTGAATCCTGTTAACGCCGCCTATCGCTGGAAAATATCGCTGAGATAACACCCTATTAGTAAGGTTTATCTCCATAGCGATAATATTTCCAGCGATAGCGGCAAAATGCGAGAATATCGCTGGAAAACCAGCGATATTCTTGCATTAACGCTAAGGTGGATTCAGCATTAGAATCCACCTCCTATACCTTAAACAGGTAAGTCATAGTCAGTAGCAGGTGTTAAAATCTAGCGATAAACGCGCTTAGCGCGATTTATTCTATCGCTTCGCCTGCCTTGATAATAGGGGTTAGTGGTGTTAGCGACTGTTTACAGTCTCTTTTAGTGGGGAACGCCTACCTTGCATGTCATTAGCGATAAATATCGCTGACATGCAAGGCGATGTAATTCCCGGCCTCTAACGCCTGAAAGCTGTCGCTAACGCCTGTTAGCGACAGCTTGCTAATAGGGCGTTAAAAATATCGCCGATTTCGCGGCAAAAAGTGCCGCTAAATCGGCGATAAAGCCCTTGATAATATGCCCCTAGGTATCTTAAGGAAGTAGAGAGAAAACATATCTTTGGTGCATATAATTATTAACTCTGTTTTAGACCAGTTGACTTGCAGATAGTCAGAGTTCATCCGTATATGAATGTTCCATAGCATCTGTTCCAGAGCAATACCAGGCCATGAATCATGGGCAAAACTGAGATAGATCTAGGTATCTATTGTCTGCATATGATTGCACAGACCAGTGGGCATTAATATATATTAAACATGGGAAGGGGGTAGGAGGTTGAACCAGGTTGATAGTAAGGTGTACTCATTTCTCATAGGAGTGGACTAAATTCGACTTTTTGCAATTTTTCCCCAGGAAGGGTTGACACCGTTTATCTGTGTCATCTGAGGATCCTAACACAGTGGGCAGCACGGTATAATCCACCATGTCAAAATCTGCATAGGTCTAATGTTACCAAAAATGCTTTTATTGTCAGGAATCTAACGGGTCAAGGATTATGTCACAGATATAGAGGCTGGAGATTAAGAGGAATAGGTTGATGGCAGTTAACAAGATTTGTTAGCAGTATAGTGTTTCAAGACCTTAGTAGAAGTTCCTTTCTCTGTGCGTCTGACTTCTAGTTCAGTTCTAGCCCATCAGCAATAGAAGGCACCTAATTCATTAGCTCAATGCCTGGCAACTATGGGCCAGATTTACAAACATTTTGGGGTTTATTTACAAGCCCCTTGTGCCACTGGTGCGTCACTTTTAAAATGGGAAAAAGTGACGTCCTGGCGGTGCAAGGGGCTTGTAAATAAGCCCCTTTGGGTCATGGTTGCACCACTTTTGTGGCTCATCCATGACACAAAATGCTAGTAAATATTTACAAAGCCATGCAAGGGGCGATTTGCGCCACCTTGTGTGGCTTTGTAAAAAAATGTAACACAATGCAGCAGCTTGCACTGCATTGCTTTCATTTCATTCTGGGAGGCGTTCCATGGGTGGAACATGGGCATTCCCATGCATTCAAGTATGGATTTCATGTAATCCCAGATTTGCAAAGGTTTGTAGACCTGGGATTGTGGGAAATGTCTACACTTCCCTGTGGATGGCGTAACAAGGACTAAAATATTTTTTTCTCCTATTTATTTTCTCTTTCTATGTGTGCTGCAATCTGCAGCATACATGGAAGAAGAAAAATGCCACAGGAGATTGTTTTTGTGCAGGAAGGTATACCTTCCTGCACAAAAACAATTCTCCATGTAACGCAGGCATCCTTGCAACGTGGTCCAAAGGTGCCTGCATTTGGCGCTAGGCTGCCTGAAGTGCGCCAGCGCTAAGAGAGCGCAGAAGTGCATCATATCTTAGTAGATATGAAGCATTTTCTGCTCTCTCCCTTTCATGGGTTGCCTTACACTGCGTTGCATGAAAGGTTAGTAAATCTGCCCCTATGCATTTTGCTGTGGTTTACATCACCCAGCCTTTCCACGTGTTTGTTTTGTTTTTCTTTTGTCTGTCCCTTGGTTCCCTACTCCTCCTGCTTAATTAGTTATGTTTGTTGTGGTCTTGTGCTGTCTCCAGTTCCTTTATCCGTTGCTTTCGCCTGCTTGTTAGTAATGTCTCCTGGTCTCTTCCATAACGATCATCTCAGCCTCGTTGATGAAAGTACTGGTACATGTTTCTATCCAGTACACCCCTACCTTTGAAACACAACCCATCTCGAGGAAGGTATCCAAATACCATAACGCCATTGGTCGAGATCTGAAGTGGAACTGGAGCCACAGTGCTTTCTTTCTCTCTACCTCCCCCCACTTTTCCCCTTGCTGCCCACTGTGTTTTAGCTGTATGTCGGCAACAGAACAGTGAAAGGAGGGTTGGGTTCATGTCAAATTGACAGTACTGTTGGGCAATGACAATATATTAGTCCCAAAAATGAATCTGGACATGAATCCTTTATAAATGATGGTTCAAGCCATATCTAAAATTTAAGATGACTTAGAAATTGCTCAACAAGGAAGGACCTTTCTTTCAGACAAGATTAATAAGTTGCTATTAATATCGATTACAAGTAGTGCTAGTACTAGTCCACTGCCTACGGTTATTGCTACTCTTGACTTGGATATTCATTCTGGAAGAATTGTTCCAGTGTTACATGTGGGCAGTGTTCTGCAAGCCTCCCTGATAAATATGGAGGTGACCCACATACTTTCCAGGCTTTCCTTGTGCAATGTACTCTTCATTTTCTGGTTTAACCAAAATGTTTTCAAACTGACAAGACAAAGGCCACCTTTATTCCGTCCTCGTTGAACAAAGACACCATGTTGTGGGCTAAACCTTTCATATTGAGTGAACATCCACAGTTGGAAAATTCTGATCTTTTTATCTAACAATTCCTGGGTATATTTCATAAACTCCAAACACACCAATCATCTCATAACGGGCTGTTGACTCTGCATCAGGGCCTGTGTTCAGACATCTTGTGAGTTATAAAGCACAAATCCAGGAAGTCACATTTGAAGCAGCATGGACTGACAAGGCACAGCCCCCATTTTTAATAAGGTTGAGGAAAGGTCTTAAGGATGCTGTATCATTTGCGGTGAACCGACACACTGCATCCACATCTTTGATCAACCTAACTTTACAGATAGACACACAACAAAGAAGTTGAGAACGTCAAGGGCAGTACATAAACCTTCCGTATTGTTCCAGGCCTAGAAATCCCAGAGGAAGAGATCTAGTAACCATCTATTCAAATGGGAAACATGCACAAGTTTTTGACTCAAACTGAAAAGAGAGGAGAAGACGGGAAGTTATAAGTTTAACCAGGTTATTTTATATAGAATTGCTCATCATTAGAGGGAAACAAGGTTGCTCGGTCCTGAAAGGCAGAATAGGACTAGGTGTTTATCTTTTGAGAAGATTTGTCTCGAAGAAAGCATATTTTTAATTTCCAGTTTTTGTGGCCACCAAATATGGTCCTCTTGCCTTGTTAGCATTAGTAGTTCCTGGTTCTTCTGGCATATTTATGGATTAGACTTTACAACAAAAGTATAACATACCAAAGACTAAGAGATCTGACCCTGAGGAGAATGGAACAACTTTAACATCTGGAGAACAAACCATGAAACAGAAACTTTAATCATAGTAACCCAATCAGGAGATTTGGAACAAGTACAGTCTGATACTACAAATGCTCCAGGGTTCGCCATGACTTTTGGGATTTCCTGGCTTCAGTGTCTTGATTCAACCACTGGATGGTCAGAGTGCAAGATCAGCCTGAATTCTCTGTATTTTCAGAAACAGTGAGTGCTACACTTGTTTTTCTTCTCCGATGAAACAAACTTTAATGTGCTTCTCAGTATACAAACCTCATGAATTAGGATTACCCGCTGCCTATAAATATTTTCTGGACGTGTTTAGTGCAAAGGGGGTAGACAACGCCCCCTACTGAGGATATAATTATATGATTGACTTAATTCCCAGGACAAAGATATCAAATGGCCGAATAAATGCACACACACTAAAAAAGATGACGTTTTGAAAGAATATTGGAAGGATAATTTAGTTAAGGATTTCATTCAACACTCCACGTCTCCTGCTGGAGCGCCAATCTTCTCTAAACTCGAATTTGGAAAAGATATAGGACTATAAACTATAGGGAAATAAATGAAATCACCATTCACAACCATTATCCTCTGCTATTAATATATGTTTTACTTGTTCAAATCAAGACTGCTAAAATACTCACCAAATTGGATTTCAGAGGCACCTATAATTTGTACATATCAAATAGGCAGATGAGTGGAAGACTGCATCTAACACAACAACCATTTTGAATCTCTGGCCATGCCCTTTGGTTTATGCAAAGCTTTACCAACCTACCAGCATCTTGTAAATTACATTTTAGAGACACGTTAGAGGTTTATGCCATCTGAAACGTAGACTGGTTTTCTCAGAACAATATCAGATAAATCTCTGCAAAGTATTATTACATCAATGAAAACATCGTCTCTACACTAAATTAGAGAAATGCATTTTTGAAACCTCTGAAGTACTATTTTATATCTCTGAAAAAGGCAACAGCACGGATCCTAACAAAGTCGCAGCAGTACAAGAATGGGCTCAAATGAAAAATGTGAAGAGAAAGAAAGATTCATACCCAAACAGTCTGGTATTATTAAACTAATTGTAACCTCATTCTGAAAGGAAGTCCATTCATATGGCGGTCAGAGCAAGAAAATGCTTATTGTAGGTTAATATCACCTTTACAACAGCCTCCATCTTAAGACATCCATACACAGATCTACAGTTTAAAGTGTGCCTATGCATTCACCATTGGGGCAATTATTTCTCAAAAACATCCAGAGACAGCAGCAACCAGTAGCTTTTTATTCCAAGAATCTCACAAATGCAGGGAAGAGCTTCTCACCTATAAAGAAGCCTTTGCTCATTGCAGGCATTACATGGAAGGGGCACTGCATCCAGTTCTTGTTTAGATGGTTCATAAGGGTCTGCATTAAATCTATGAAATTTATCAATTCTTGCTATGCTCGGTGGTCATTATGTTTTATCTCACTTTCAATACTTTGTTTCCAGCATTCTAGGAACCAATCTCTCAGCAAGTAGACACGCTAGTAGAGAAACAACGAGCCCCTTCAATTTTGGCAATGTCATCTTCAGGTTTACAGGTAGAAATACAATTCTTGAACCAAGTTAAAAGGAACATGAACTATAGACACACAACACTAGCTGGAACTTAATCCCAATGTCAGAAAATGTCAAGATGCTTTGTTCTTTCATTAGAGCAGGTTGAACTTATCAACAGAAGAACTTCATGTTAAAGCCATTCAATGGTGTTATGACTCCCCAATGGCAGGGCATCCAGGAGAAAAAAAGACTACTGACCTTTTTGCTAAACAATGTGGTGGCCCTCTATGGCTAGAACTGTCAAGTCCTATGTAAAGAAGTGTGTCATATGTGCCCATGTGGAGGTGTCTTATCAAAGGCCTTTGGAACTGGTGCAATACTTTTCCACACCTCGATCCCCATGTTCCATTATCTCTATTAATTTCATTGTTAAACTACCAGTTTCAAAGGGCAAAATAACATTTTTGTGGTGATAGACTATTCATCAAGCGTTTGCCACTTTATTCCCCTAAATAGTTTGCCAATGGCACCTGTTTTACCAACAAACTTCATTAGATTAATTTTTTGCCTTCATGGTCTGCTGGATGGACAATGACTGATAGGCGATCTATAATTTGAAATGCTGAACAGAACTTTTGAAAGGTGTGGGTACCTGTTGAAATTTTGCCTTTTCTGCAGGGTTTCTCTGGTTTTTTGCCGTCTTGGTGAACCCTATTTTTACTGGCTATGGAATTCTGAGCAATGTTACCAGTGTTGAAGTACTTGTGCTTTTCCTTTCAGCATGGTAAAGTTTGTAAATGCCTGATTGCCATATTTCAAGTCACCTGTAAGTCCCTAGTATATGGTACCCTGGTGTACACAGGGCCTGTAAGTTAAATGTCACATGTGGACTGCAGCATCCATTGCACTATCCTCTACAGTAACAATGTAAACATGATGGCATGGCTGCCACCATTAGCCAGGCTGTGTAGGTTTTAACTGCAAATTTGACCTATCAAAATAACCCCATTTGGTAGGCCTAAACTTTCCTTTTAAAGATGTATAAGTTACCATAAGTAGGCCTTACTGCCCTTAAAAACAGTGTGCATGGCATTTAAAAGTAGAACATGGAAAAGTTTAATGTTAAACATGTCCCTTCATTGAATATGCCCTCAAAGCTATATTCACTGAAGTAGGTTTGGCTGTCCAATAGGAAAACATTTGGATGCAATATTAAATACTAATTCTGTGTCTTGGGAATGTGACTACCTAGAAAAATAATTCAACAACAACTTTAATAGTTGCTAAGAACCCAATTCAATGGTGAAGTTGGATTTGTTCTATTACAGAAAAGTGGCTTCACAAAAATACCTTTGACCTGCCTGAAGTCCCTTAAAAACTGAATCTGCATTTTGTTCTACCCTTCGCCCTGCCAGTAATTAGCATTTAAATAGGTGTGAATGAGATGTGAACTTGCTCCTAGGAGCAACAATAGGCTGACCTGAATGGGCAAAGAGGAACCCTCTGAACCTGACATATTGTGGACATAATGTGGAAAGGGGGCTAGGAGGATCCATTTTGACATTGAAGTGTCAAATCCTGTTTGAATGTCACATCCTGCTTGACAGGTCTGGTAGGTCTTTTCATATGACCCTTGGTCCACATTTCAAAGATGCCTCCCCTGTCACAGGTAATTACTAGCTGACACCTGAGCAAGGCCCTTCTGTTGCTTTCCCAGCCAGTCACGCACCAATCACAGTGTGGCTCATTTGACATTACGGTGTCAAAGCCACTTTGACAGGTCTGCTAGGTTTACATATATCATTTGGGACTCACTTCAAAGGAGGAAAGCAGAATGCCAAGACAATTTGCCTGTATCCACTGTCTGGTTGCTGAAAGCTCAGTTTAGTTATACCAGTCTCCTGTCTCTGATGTGAGGGTGCATTTTGCTTCAAGAAAGAAGCACTAAATACTGGGTTATGATCCTTGTATAATTTTGTGCAATCTAGCTGAATTTTACAATAATTTTGCGTAATTGCACTACAGCAAATTACATGAGTTACGCCAACTCCTAGCACAAAAGTGGCACCTCCTGGACCTGTGGAAAGTCAGAAGAGAACGAACCTGCTGTCTGAGACCTGCGAAGAGCTTAGAGACCTGCGAAGAGCCTAGAAGACTGCACTGAAGTTTTTTTTCCCACCAGACTCCAGAAATCCGAGCTGGTGAGCACACGCGAGATTTGGCATCCCTTAGCGTGATTTCCGGTCAATAGGAAGACTTCTGGCAAGATTTCCTAACCCGAGCAGTCGCAGTCAGAGGGCTGCTTCTCGAGTAGATTTTCTACTCGAGTGGCAGCAAAATCAACTCGAATGGCCGCGCGCTCTTACGCACTGCGTGGTGCTGTGCGCTAAATCACAGCACAAGCATCGTAATGTGCATATTTCTATCCTTTGGTGAAACTGTTCTGAATCATGCACAGTTATTATGCAATTTCCGCCCACCCCTACTGCCTTGAGGTACTTGGAGGCTTTAGAAGTTTACTCCTGTGGTGGATTGGGCCCTTAATGACTAAAGTCAGAAGGTAAAATCTTTGACCAGGACAGACCTACTCTATCTGACCTGTGCTTCATCGCTTTCAGAGTTAAATTGCGCCTAGGTCCTGTTCTACCACGACCATTGACTATTATGGGCACTTTGTGTTTCTTGTTGCTATTTCTAAGTAATGCTTTAAAAAATCATCACTCAGGTTACCATTGACCGGTTTTTGTCATTTTGATGGCATTTTGTGTATTACATTTTACTATATTTTTCTTATTCATTATGGGATTTTTATTTTTTAGAATTTGAGTATTGTTACTGTTTTAGAACTGCATAAATACCTTGCGTACTGCCTCTAAGTTAAGCCTGCATGCTCTGTGCCATAGCTACCAGGGGGTTGAGCTCAGGGTAATTTGGTGATTTTGATGATTCACCTTAACAAGGACTATGGTTATTATCTGAGGTGGGTACCAAGTGCATCAACTAATACCCAAATATTTTACAGTACCCTTTGTCATTGGTCTACAAGGTTTCATCTATAGATGGATGGGCATACTGAGAGGTTAAATCAATCACTGAAACAATATTTGAGGTGTTTCCTGATCTCATAGCAGCAGCATTGCTTACAGTTCACCACCACTGGTCCGTCTGCATGAGAAGGGCAAAATTCATTTGCTCACTGCCCGGCAACTGTATGCTTAACTGTGTTTTTCCACTACTTCTTAAAGTTTGTCACCTGACCATCCTGTCCCACATATTTGTTTTGCTTTGCTAGTCCTTCGGTTCCCTACTCCTGCTTAGTTAGGCACGTTGTTATAGCTAAGTGCTGTCTCTGCTTCCTCCTTCCCCTCTGCATGCAAAGGATCTTGTAGCATTGCTTGTGCTTAGTTGTTGGAAATGTCTCCTGGTTTTCTGCAGTGATCATCTTAGCCTCAATGGTGGAAGTACTGGTATGGATTTCTATCCAGTATACATTTACCATTTGAATACCATCTATGACGAAGGAAGTCTCCTGATATCCAGTTTACACATTTACACACCACCTTGAGGAAAGTCACTAAATACCATCACTCCCTTAGTTGAGTGTGATCAAATAAAGTGAGCCTGGCTGTGTACCAGGCACCACTTGTGTTGGTAAAGAAGATATTCAAACCCTCACATAATTCTTTGAATGAATTATTCAACAAGTATTCACATAAATCTCCCTCACCTAAGTTAATTCCTTTCAGCTAATCAACTGATGTCTCTTCTGCACAATAAGTGTCAGTATATTTTGCAATTGTGACAGCTAGACTCTACATTGACAAGGTGTGGCTAAATGTAGATGGCAATAGCAGGTCTTCTTGGCGACGGATAAAGGAACTTTTTAGCACATAGGTACAGCCTATTATTCCCAGCAACAATGCCAGATGCAAGGTTTAAATTGAGGGATTGCTCCTGAAACAATACACAGCAGGAAGTGAAAAAATGGACTCCAGAAAAAACCTTCTTACTGCCCAGTCTAAGCAGCAATGTAAAGAACTGGATGAGAATGCAGGCACACAAGGAACACGAAATTCCAGATGAGATCAACTAGGCGCAAAATGGATTCCCCTTAAATAATACTGGAATATGATGTGACATAGGAAAGAACCAGGAAGTAGAATCTCCATCTTAAATTGGGAAATAATCCATAGTTGTAGTGCACAAAATCTGTATTTGTTTAAACATGCTTATGTAAATTTTAATTCAGGGCAACAATATCTTCCAACATAATATAAAAAAAATGAGGTTATGTTTTCCTAACTCACGATTTTTCAGAGGTGCCATAGGACAGGTTTAATTTCCTCTTGCATGTGACGTTACAGAAACCCCTGCATACAAGGGAAATCCCCCCTGAATGCCAAGTGTGTTGCTCGGCCGAACAGTGAGATGCGTAGGGGAAGGAAATAGCGCAGGACGGAAGGACAGTGCAGTGGTCCTCATCTGCATAGGCACTGGTGCATGCCAACAGTAGAGAATACCTCATGCAATGTCCTGTCGGGAGAGGTTGATGCTGCTGGGGTCTCCATCTCGACTTAGAGAGGAAAAGAGGTAAGGAGGCACACCTTTCTGCTTCCCCTGAAGAGATAACAAAATAATTCACCCATAAGGATTTATGGCCGGGCCTGGCCAAGATGGCGACTGAGGCGGACTTTCAACACTGAGCTCCGTACTTGGCCTGCTAATAATCCTGGTGTAAACATCGCCTTGCACAGCTCCAGCCACGCTCGCAGTGCTTCCCACCACGAAGTTGTGGCCCACGCCTCGGGAGCTGGAAGCCCTTAGCCTGGTGCGAAGTCCCTACACCAGGGCAGCACGCTGTGGCTGGAGACGATTCCCGCCCTTCCGCATAACAGAGGGAAGAGCGCTACTGCCCAAGTCTAGGACATAGGGACCGACTGTACACGGCTGTAGAAAAGGGCCCCTTTTTGCATGGTTACCCCCCACTTTTTGCATGACATGTGATGCAACCTGACTTGATGTGCCCAGGGTCCCGGCCAATCAGGTTCCCAGGACCTGAGTTCTTTCCCAAGACTATACCTTTGTACCCACAATTGACACATCTCTGACCACAGGTAAGCCCCATGTAAAAGGTACCATGGGTACTAAGAGCACTGTGATCAGACAAGGCCTCTAAGGGCTGCAGCACCTATAGTGCCACCCCTTAAAGGCCCCTGCACTTTAACACACCCATACTGCCACTGCAGGCTGCGTGTTTTGGTGCAGAGAAAAGTGAAGAGTCGACATGGCACACTGTGTGCCATGCCTGCAATCCACTGCCTGAGGCCTAGGTAAGTCACCCCTCTAGCAGGGTGCACTAGCCACAAGATGAGGATGCAGTGGCATGAGCCCTGCACTCCTACAGTGTCAAAGTGTATTCTTAGACATTGTAAGTGTAGTAAAGCCATAATATTGTCTGGGAGTTGGTCATTACGAACTCGACAGCTCCATAATGGCTTTACTAAAAACTGGGAAGTTTGGTAGCAAACTTCTCATTAAACCCATACTGATGCCAGTGTGGGATTTAATGTAAAATGCGCTCAGAGGGCCTCTTAGAGATGCCCCCTGAAAATCGACCAGCCCTGGTGTGGTTCCTGAATGGCTGGCCGCCATTTGCCACCACCAGACAGGTTTCTGGACCCCTGGGTAGAGAGCCTCTGCTCTCTGGGTCCAGAATCAAAGCCCATCCTGGGCAGAGGTGTCATGCCTCCTCCCCCAGGATAGGCTTGGTCCACGAAAGGGGAAGCTTCAAAGGCCTGCAGCCTTTGGAAGCTGTCCCTGCCTTTTGATGCCCCCAGCAACTGGCTCCCACCGGTTCTGGCCCCCACTTTGGGAAGGAGAATCAGCGGGAAACCCAAGCTAGGAAGAGAGGTGTGCCCACCTCTGCCAACCCCACCCCTCAGGTGGGGGAGGCAAGGTGAAGCACACATCTCAGTCCCCTCCATCTTTTTTTTTTTTTAAATAATTTTTATTTTCATCAACAGGAAGAGCACAGTAACTTCACAAATATAGCCGGAATATTCATAGATTATACATAAAAGAAAAAACATAAGGAGGAAAGAAAAAAAAAAGAAAATTATCATACACATATTAATTATCTCCCTCCCACCTTAAATAAATAAAGCTAAATTATTCCATCCAAAGTCATAGGTCTCCAAATTGCTTCAAGCTTAACTAAAGAACGAGTACCCCTTGCCTTTGCCAAAGCTACTTCTAATCCATAAGTTTCCCTAACAATAGACCACCAATCCACAAGCGAGGGCGGTATCGCAGAGACCCATACTCTTGCAATAGCCAGTCTGGCAGAGGCCATCAAGATCGAAAAGAGGCGTGCAGCTGCTGAATTTTCCCCATTATATCCCAACAGAATTTCAAGATCAGTGAGTGGGTGGTCCAGCCCAATTTTAGATTGCAAAAGCTGTTCAACATTTAACCAATAACCCCTTAATTTTGGGCATTCAATAAACATGTGTACCAGATTAGCAGCATATAATCCACATTTAGGACATTTTAATTTATCCCCTGTTGAGTTACCCTGAGCCCATTTGGCTATCCTAGCCGGGGTATAGTACAGCATACATGTGGTCCGTAATTGCTGGAGTTGTAAACTAACTGAATGGACCGACTCCTTGACATAGCTAAGAGCATGTCTAATTGTTCCAGATGAAACCCCTATGCCCAAGGTTTGAGTCCATCGCTCTGCTAGTTTGTCGCTGCCATCGAGTCTAAAGCTACTTAAAGATTCATACATAAACCCTATCAAAGATTTAGTTTTTCTTCCATATAAACATTCCCAGATATTTGAATGCATTATTGCTTTAACCTCCACATTAAAAGCCAAATAATCTTTAATCTGGAAATATTTTTTTAAAAAATGAGCTGGAAGTTTGTAAATTAGACGTAGATTCTCAAATGATCTTAAATCTTAAATCATCTTAAAGATGGGGGGACTCAGCCAATTAGGGAGAGGCTCATGCCCCCTCAAATTGGAGGGTGGCATAATAGGGGGTGTACTCCCCCCAAGGAAGGGAGCCATTGGTCTTGTCCTGCATACCTCTTTACCCCCTAAATGTAGTATTTAGGGGCCACCCTGAACCTTGCCTCCTCAGATTCGAGGAAGAAAGAAGAAGGACTGAAGAGCTGTGCTGACCCAGGAAGAAGAAGAGGCGACCAACTGCTTTGGCCCCAGCCCTACCGGCCTGTCCCGTCTATGACCTGCCTGCAGCAAGAACCCCAGCGAGTCCAGCAGCCAGCAACCCCCAGAGCCCGGAGGACCTGCCCTGCAACCATCTTACGGATTTGATCAAAGCAAAGACTCACCACAGAATCTGGAATCCGGCGACTCTGCAATTCTGCACCACGCTGCACCCGACGCCCACGGTCTGAGTTCGAGTGGCCTAACACCACAAGGAGGTCTCCCCAGCAACGATCAGGTGATCCCCGACCTCCCTCAAGCCTCAAGATGATGCCTGCAGCCTCAACCTGAAGGGGCAGAAAACCAGATGCCAGAAGACACCCCTGCACCCGACGCCCCACAGCCTTGGGTGGCCCAACCGACGGTGTCCAGGCATCCCCCAAGATCCCAACTTACCTCTCGAGCCAGTGGTCACCATCAGGAAGTCTCCCTGCCCGAGCCTGCAGCAACTTTGCAAAACTGAAGGTCTCCATTGAAAAGCACAGGGTCCCGATGCCCATTTTAAACCCTGTATCCGGCTGCCCCAGGGCCGCTGGTGGTGCAGTTCCTGTGCTGGTTGTTGGCCCCTGCAGTGTTGACCTTAACCCTAGGTGCTTTTCTCCCACTGTTGTGTAGTTCCTAGGAATCCCCAGGACCTGCGCGTTTTGGATGACCTAAACTGAGGGCTTGGTGTCCAAACTGCTTCCGGACACCCCCACAGGATATGTCAGCCTTTAGACCAGCTAGCTCTACTGTGCCACTACCACCCCCTGTATCCTACAGTGGTGTAGGTAGTTTCTGGCAACCACTGAACATGACAACCCTGATTCCTCAGAAATCGTGGAAAACAGCACAGTACTTTTCGCTCAGATACTCGTGCTTGCTTACTCTCAGAAAATACACAGGTTGTCGATTAGGACGTTTCAATAAGTATTTATTGGTCCAGCGACAATCTGGTATAAAACATATGTGCTGCGACAATCAGAAGACAGAAGCATACAAAAGAGATTGCTGGTAACAATATAGTGAATAGTAGATACATTTCTACCATAGTGCTAATAAGATGAACATGAGCAGTTCAGATAAAAACAGCAGCACTTGCATATTCCTAAAAGGCGCGCCCTAAGTAATTTGCCTAAATGTACCTAGCCTGGATCTGTATGTGTAGCATGTATATGCGTGTATGTATGTACGTAGCCAAGAATCCCATAGGGAAGAACCAGCCCCCTCACCTGATGGTAAAGAACGTAGGACCCCGTCTCTGCTTCGAGGATGACACCCCGCAAGGGATGTCAGACAGCTGCGTGTCGAAGATTCAGCATGCAGAACCCCGTGTCAGCTTGGAAGGAATTTTCTCCCTAATTTGCAGGGGAGAATAAGGGTCTTTTATACTAGAGTGGTCACTCCAGGGTTTTTTCTAGAATCAATATGTTTTTAAAACAACCATAAATGTTTTGGAAACAATAATGAATGTTTTTCCAAACAAATGCGATCATGCACAGCTGGCTGTTGGCCAAGGATGAAAAAAGTGGTGACCCTTATACAGAATAATTATACCGTGCCTGAGGATATGTTTATGTACGTCAGGTACAGGAATTATGATAAAGTACCGAGAGCCTGGTGTCAAAGAGACAGGATCAAGCTACTGGGTAAAAGGTCACCTGTTTAGAATCGTTATTGTCGTGTGGATGGGACAATGTATGTAAAATGGGGTATACATGACAGGCTTATCCTAAAGGACATGACACCCACTCAACAGGGTCAGCTAGGTAATGATAAAGCTAACGCTATTAAATGGCATACAATAAAACATACTAAAAGCACTTTAAAAGCGTAAAAAAATGTCCATAAAAGTCATTTTTCCCTAAAAAGCGTTCATAAAGGTCCTCCACACTTGTATATGTTGTTGTTGTTACACTGAGCACCTTGAAAGCCATTATGCTCAGTTAGAGCAGAGAAGGAAAAATAAAACAAAGTCAGTTTCGACCTTCAATTTAGTAAATGTTTAAAAAGTTGCCAAACTGTTCCTAGCACAGGAGAGGCCAGATTGTTTAATAATCCTGCGCTGAAGACTCAACATCGCTGAACATTGTATCCGCAGGTGCCAATCCCTCCAGAACTTCCAGTATCATGTAGAGTGAGCAAAGATGGTCATCTCTTGTTCCCACAGCAGCCGCCGGGTATGAATTAGATGCCTGCATGCCTGATACCGATGCCCATACCTCTGGAGCAGAGCCGATTTCTCTTCCAACAGGAGCGGAAGCATCCCTTGGAGGCTCTAGAAATGCCGTCATCAACATGGGAATGCGCTGGGGACAACTGCGTACGTGGGCCTGCAAAGGCTCCAGCAGCACTTCTATGTCCGGTGGCGCAACCGGACACACAGATCCAATACGCAGCCAAATCCACAGAAGAGGCAGAGGAACACAGGCAGGACATAGTCTAGTCAGACCGGTCTGAAAGACAGGAACCAATGCTCACTCAGCTCTCGAAGCAGAGGCGTAGTCAGGTAGAACACCATACGCTCATGACAACGTCATTCCAGCAGTGTTCTCTCTATGTCTTGAGGGATTGAGACGTCCATTGCGAAGCAATAGGATTAAATTCAGGATGCCTGCTACCAATAGCAGGACCAAGGAAGCCCTCCAAAAACGCTTCCAAGTACGGAGTGTATGAAAGCTGGAATTACTCCGAAAATGGTCTGAAAGGTGGTTAAGAGACCTGATCCTAGACTCTTAAACGATCCCAATCGTATCAGACATGTTAAAGATACGATGAACCATTTCTCTGAAATGGATCAGGAAGTTTGTACAGACCAGGGCCTGTATCTCTGCTGAAGACCTTGCAACCTGGAGATCAAAAGTCTGTCGGGCTGAACTTAAGGCCACATTTTGTTGAAACAACATGGCTTTCAGTCTGCTCAGCGAACAAAACCTTATACTGGAAACATTCAATGAAGGCCACAGTGGTGCCTCCCTAACTGTTCGAGCCGGGGGAAACAATACTTGCTTACAGCAAACAACCCTGAGGTTTACTGTGATTAGATACGCAATGCCTGTCGCCAACCCGCAACAGCCTTGATCATTCAGCATTAAATAACTACCATTCGAGAGTAACTCAAAAACCGAATGAATCACTTTAACTGGGAAGCCTTTCAAGTAGCAAGATAAGGTCGCTTATGACACATACATGCTCCATGAAGCGACACATCTTTGCACACTAAAGACCCACTTAAAACCCTCTCACAGTCTGTACCGCTTAAGAAAACTTCAGTGTCCTTATTTCTGCACCTATATCTATAGAGTAACTCCCATGTTTCCTGTATGTACCCTTCACCCAACGCTTCATACCTGCCTGTTTGGATGTATCTAAGGCAGAATTGGAACTGGAATGTCGTGATTGGCAGTGTGATTTAGCCATTAATTAACCATTCCGTAGATGGTGACTCTGCTACTGTAAAAGGTAACTTCTCTAATTTTTCAATGAGCAGCATGGTGTACTTTGCCTCTCTGCGTGCCACGGCCAACTGTCTGTTGGTCAGATTACAAGCCGAAAACAAATTTGAGCCATTAATGTACTGCCATGGCACGTGGCCAGAATGCAGTGATTGTAGCGTCCAGCTTAAAAGCACAATGGAGCGCAATTGAGATTGCCCATGTTGTAGAAGAGACAAATCTTGTTCCACTATGTCTATTGCTGAGGACACAATGTTGTCCAGTGAATACATACGTGAAGAAAGTGTGGTCATACCATTGTCTACCACAGCCAAGGCCTTTTCTAGGTTAAGTCTATCAATCTCACATAATCTCTCAGCAGCATCCTGTTGGGAGACTTTCCACAGTTCATTGTAGATGGCATATAAGAAGCATTTCTTACGCGGTTTCTTGGGACCTAGCAAGAAATCCCTAAGATCCATGTTGTCTGCTAGAAGGGACAAGTGTTGTTTCACCTCTTGTAGTGTTGAGGTTTTTAGCCATTCTAGGCACAAATTCCCAACACTATAAGAAGTCACTACCTCAGGGTCGTCTGTGTGTACATAGCGTGGGTCGTCCCTATGGATACTAAACCCTCCGGTGGTATCCTTGAATCTTGATTGACACCTATTTGTGTCGATAGGCCAAACCAACCATCCCTTCCAATTGGGAGTTGAGGAATTGTATGTACCATTCTGTATCATTTCACCCAGCATCTCCTCTCTTATCAGTGTGTCATTTAATAAAACTTCAATAGGTGTGGGTAAGGGGATGCGTGGTGTTTTCAGGTCTTTTATTTTTGCAAACCGTAACAGGCCCTCATCCTCCTAGACCTCTCCGCAGCCTTCGACACCGTCTCTCATCGCACGCTCACAGACTCCACAACGCAGGGATACAAGGAGCCGCCCTCAACTGGATCCAGTCCTTCCTCTCCGGCAGGACCCAGAGGATCAGACTCCCTCCCTTCCTCTCCGAACCCACTGACATCAACTGCGGAGTACCCCAAGGATCATCGCTCAGCCCGACGCTCTTCAACATCTACATGGCCCCCCTCGCCGCCATCGTGCATGGGCTCAGCATAGTATCCTACGCCGACGACACCCAGCTCATCCTCTCGCTCACGAAGAACCCCGAAGACACCAGACTCTGCTTTCACGAAGGAATGAAGGACGTCGCAGCTTGGATGAAAGACAGCTGCTTGAAGCTCAAGTCAGAGAAAACCGAGGTCCTCATCCTGGGCCCCTGCACCTCCGCCTGGGACAACACCTGGTGGCCCTCTGCCCTCGGGAAGCCAACCACCCCTACAGACCACGCAAGAAACCTCGGCATCATCCTCGACTCCTCCCTCTCCATGAACGGCCAGATCAACGCCGTCGCCTCCACCAGCTTCAACTACCTGCGCATCCTCCGCAAGACCTTCAAATGGATCCCCCCCGATTGCAGAAGGACTGTCACCCACGCGCTCATAAGCAGCAGACTAGACTACGGCAACGCTCTATATGCCGGAATCAACAGAACCCTTCTACACAAACTCCAAACCATCCAGAACGCCGCAGCCAGACTCGTCCTCGGAACACCACGCACACATGACCCAACACCTACGAGACCTCCACTGGCTCCCCGTCGAGAAGAGGGTCACCCACAAACTCCTCACCCACACCTACAAATCGCTCAACAACATCGGACCCAAATACCTCAACGATAGAGTCTCCTTTCACGTACCCAAGAGGAACCTCCGCTCGGCCGACCTCGCCCTGGCAGTGGTCCCGCGCATCCGCAGGAACAGAGCAGGTGGGAGAGCCTTCTCCTACATCGCAGCCAAGACCTGGAACGAGCTCCCTGTGAACATCAGACGCTCCCCAACCCTGCACACGTTCAGGAAGGACCTCAAGACCTGGCTCTTTGACTGATCCGGAGCTGCCCCCTCCACCCCCAGCGCCTTGAGACCCTCACGGATGAGTAGCGCGCTTTATAAACCCCCTGATTGATTGATTGATTGATTGATTGTAGTCTGTTCTGTTCAGGAATATTATCTGTAATGGTATGAGGCAAACTCTAAATAAAGCCTCTGTTCCCTGAACCTGCCAATCTTTCATCCCCCAGATCAATTTTGTGTCTATCGTGTCCCTCCAATAGTCGAAACCTTGTATAGACAATTGGGAGATAAAAGGTGCTGAATATATGAGCTTCGTGTTGGTCAGCATAATTTTCCTCGCAGGTGCCTTCGTCTATACTAACTTATAGTAATATGGCATTGGGTCTGATGTACTGAACCCTGAAAAGTATGCAAATTTCTGTGCCAATGTGGCAGAACTACCTTTCGGTGGTGTTGGGCAATGTTCCCATTGATGGTAAGTGTTAACAGTGCGTGGGACACTAGCTCTGTGCAAAAAGTGATGACCATAATGCTGGTAACAATACATACTGTCGAAGTCAGGTGTATCTTCGTGTATTTCCCTGTAAGAAAATGCAGCAGATTGTTCTAAATCTGAGAGCATAGTAAATACTGTCTCCATGTCCCAATCATCAGAGAGTGTACTCGGGGTAATGAAATCATTCATTGAAATGTTAAATACGTGTGGAATTTTCAAATGTTCAGTAGGACCAAATACATCATATGAAACTCTATCCCAAACTATACCATCCGGTACTGGAACTGCTGAAATGTTCACTAGGGACAAGTCTCTCTGTTCACGGTGTGATGATGTATAAGGTTTCAGGACCAAGTTCACATGTTGTACTGCAGAGCATCGTGGGAGGTAATGTCCATTCAGTAGTAGGAAAAAGACAGTTACTATACCAATCCAAATTAACATGAACAGGATCCCTAATGCAAACCAAAGATGTAACCAAGGGTACACCAAGTAAGTCTTTTTCAGCCAGAGATTGAATTGTCGAAATTTCTCTGTTGTAATCTCCCCTTCACCCCTTACCCCAGTGGTACAATCCTTCCCACCCCTCCAGGTTCCCCAAGTGGACTCTCCCTTGGGAGTCTGCTTTAGAATGTTGGTGATGTTCACTGTGAAGCACAGTCGGAGAGTGGATGGCCAATAAAGAGGTTCTTTAGTTCTTACCTCGTCTTATCGTCTTTACTTTCAACACTGGCGATGAACTACTGCGTAGGGGGCAGTCTTGGCCATCTCCGCTTTGTGTGCTCTCTCCATTTGCAGCGGTGGACCTTCGCAGAAGGAAGTTGGAACGGTCGAGACTCTGGCAGCTACCCCAAATCTCTGAAACGATCTGTGTGGTGCCGAAGTAGGAGGAAGTGTGCTCCAACCTTACATCAGTTCATCCGTGTGAGTGAGGTCTCCTCCTCAATTGCAAAGGATTGCCGTATGTGAGAGTTCCCAACGTCTGCTGTTCCATGGCGTGGACGGTGGTCCTGGACCTGGCAAAGAACACCCTCCGTCTTCGCATGTCTAGGATTGTCGGGTTGGAGTGTGCACTCCTCAGCAGTTTCCTGAGTGTGCTGGCATCCCATTTTTCTGAGAGAAAAACAGCCTTCAATTGGTAACTAAGGGTATTAGGGGTTCCCCCTGGAGCACTGTCATCCGTATTCAGCAGCGTTCCTGGCACCGTATCGAATCCCGCTTGTGGTGGCATGAGGCTGAGCCACTAATTTCGCAGGACGTGCACACTGCGTTTCCGTCGTCTCCTCAGTACCGCGCATGTATGAGACGGAGCCGCTCACCGCCAGTGAGGTTAGTGACATGCGGCGAGGGAGCGCCTCTTCTCCTCAGCGCATGCGTCCTGTCAAGATGAGCTACCAGAAATTTCTGACTCTGGTGCGGTGAGGAGCCTGCGCAAGGGGTGGCGGCTGTCTCACTCAGAGCGTTCTGCCCGAGGGTGTGAGGCTTTTTCCGTGCACTGCTTCTGAGGAGACCAGCTCGTTCCTGGCTCCGTGGGTGATGCTATATCCATTGGAATCCACACAGGGGAGGTGAGACTTTCTTCATCTGCATGCGCTGAGTCGTTCCGGTTACTGAGGAGCCCCTCCTTTAACCTATAAGTGCATGGCAAAATTATAGACGCATTCTAGCTTTTCGGGCATGTGCACATTCAAGGCATGGTAGTGTGCAAGTCTGTTATCCTCCGCAAAAGCCTGTAAATTATCCCATTCCGTGAGAGTTCCTTTTTTGTGCTGCGGGGGTCAACGTAGAGCCTGAGGGGATCACTGACAGAATAGCGACGACAGAAATATCGACCTGCAGAAATATCGTGACAAAAATATCGTTGTCAAAAATATCGACCTCCTATCTTCATAATGGTAAGTACAAAAATAGCGAAAAAAAATGTCTTTGTTAAAAATATCGAAGTAGAAAATATCCTTTTTTTATATGTATAAAAAATAATGTAAAATAAATTAAATAATGCATTTAACTTAAAAAAATTTAGATTTATTTGTATATTTTAACAATTATAAGTAATAAATGTAATGTAAAAATAAATTAAACATACATATTTAAAATGTAATATATATACATTTACATAAAATAATTAATAAATAATAATTTTAATTAATTATAAAATGTTAGAAATATATTAAAATTTATAAATAAATATATATATATACATACACCTGTAACATAAAAATAAAAATAAATAACTTATATTATGAATTAAAATATTAAAATATGTAATATTTTTTAAACCTAAACTTTACACTACATTGACTGCAACAGTAGGGAAAGTGTTGGATAGCAGAGGAGAAAAATTACTATTCCCACTCCAGCGAGTGCAACAGTAGGGAAAGTGTTGGATAGCGGAGGGGAAAAATTTACTATTCCCACTCCAATAACTGCAATAGTAGGGAAAGCGTTGGATAGCGGAGGGGAATAATTTACTATTCCCACTCCAATAACTGCAACAGTAGGGAAAGTGTTGGATAGCGGAGGGGAATAATTTACTATTCCCACTCCAGCGAGTGCAACAGTAGGAAAGTGTTGGATAGCATAGGGATAGAAATTACTATTCCCACTCGAGGAGGTGCAACAGTAGGGAAAGTGTTGGATAGCGGAGGTGAATAATTTACTATTCCCACTCCACCGAGTGCAACAGTAGGGAAAGTGTTGGATAGCGTAGGGGTAACAATTACTATTCCCACTCCAGCGAGTGCAACAGTCGGGAAAGTGTTGGATAATGGAAGGGAATAATTTACTATTCCCACTCCAGCAAGTGCAACAGTAGAGAAAGTGTTGGATAGCGGAGGGGAATAATGTACTATTCCCACTCCAATGAGTGCAACAGTAGGGAAAGTGTTGGATAGCGGAGGGGATACAATTACTATTCCACTCCAAAGAGTGCAACAGTAGGGAAAGTGTTGGATAGCGAAGGGGTAAAAATTACTATTCCCACTCCAGCAAGTGCAACAGTAGGGAAAGTGTTGGATAGCGTAGGGGTAAAAATTACTATTCACACTCCAGCGAGTGCAACAGTAGGGAAAGTGTTGGATAGCGTAGGGGTAAAAATTACTATTCCCACTCCAGCAAATGCAACAGTAGAGAAAGTGTTGGATAGCGCAGGGGTAAAAATTACTATTCCCACTCCAGCAAGTACAACAGTAGGGAAAGTGTTGGATAGTGTAAGGGTATAAATTACTATTCCCACCATATTACCTTATAAATGCACCAACAATTTTCTATAAAATTATACAATCAACATAATTAATTAACAATTAATTAATTAATTAATAACAATTAACAATCATAATTTAAATAATTATTAATAAATTAATCCACACAATTAACACTATAAAATAATAATTAATAAATATTATATATAAATTATTAATACATTTATTAAAATTAAATTATTTCCCACCCTACTGCCCTATCAACCCACAACCCACTCCTAAAAAAATCACACAATTAACATAATTACCAATTAATTAATAATAATTAATAACAAATTAATAAATAATTAAAATTAAATTATTTCCCACCCTATTCCCCTATAAACCCACAACCCGCTCCTAAGAAAATGTCACAATTAACATATTTACCAATTAATTAATCAATAAAAATTAACAGCCAATTATTAATTAATTAATAATACATTAATTACCATAATTAACACTATAAAATCAACATTAAATAAATACTAATAAATAAAAATTAATATTCAATTTATTATAATTAAATTACTTCCCACCCTATTCCCCTATAAACCCACAACCCCCTATGGAACTAAAACGCTAAATTTAATTAAATTAAAATTATTATTCAATTTATTATAATTAAATTACTTCCCACCCTATTCCCCTATTAACCCATAACCCGCTACGGAGCTAAAACGCAAAATTTAATTAAAATTAAATTAATAACTTCTAAAAATGTAACACATACATTAAAAAAAAATGGAATACTTACACAAAAAAATATAGCACATACATTTAAAATACATACTAAAATACATAACACTAACTAAAAAACGATATTTTTAACAACTATAATTTTGCAAACGATATTAATGACTTCGATATTTTGAAAATGATATTTCTTACCTTAAACTCGATATTCTTGACCACGATATTCTGGCAGTCGATATTTCTGTATCACAATATTTTGCACTCAATATTAGTGCAAGTCGACATTTCCTACTCGATATTCTGACTGTTTACCCCCTGAGGTCACCCTCCTGAGTGAAGGAGCAGTGGCAGTATCCAACGCATTCTGCTGTTCTGTCATCCTTAGCAAGTACTTTTCTGTGTTAAGCACCTTTTTCTTCTGTGCATGATGATGGCCGCAGCGAGCATGAGTCAACCCCTATCTTTCCTTAATGAGAACGGAGAGCCAGAGATAATTTGGAAGGACTGGGTCAAACTGTTTGAATTTTACCTAATTGCCATTGGGGGGAACGGTTCTCTCCTTTGCGGAAACAGCACTTTTTACTACATAATTTGGGGGTATGTGGACGGAAAATTTATGAGCCACTGCCTGAACCTGAGAAAGAAAGAGAAGGGGAAGTGGGAGCATTGGACATTTTTGCCAGCACCATGCTCATATTAGAGATGCATTTTGGAGACAAAATAAATGTGGTGTTAGAACGCCATAGGTTTTTCTGCAGAACACAAGGGAAATAAGAGTCGGTAACCAATTACATCGCAGCCTTAAGGGGTCCAAGCCAATTGTGTGACTTTGGGAACCTCACTGATTCCCTTATAAGGGACCAGCTGGTACGCTGCACGAACAACGTGCGCATACAGGAAAAATTGTTAGCCAAAAATCCCACCCTCAGGGAGGCAGTTGCCATTGCCCAATCAGTGGAGCACACTGCTAAGTGTATCAAAGAGATGAAATCTCCAACTGAGCTAGTAGCCAACGTACAGGAGAGTGTAGAAGAGACTGAGATTTATATAGTCAAGGGCAAGGAAAGCATACAAAACAAATCACAACTTAATGAGAGGAAACTTAGATGTTTCAGATGTGGCAGCAGCAATCATTTAGCCAACAATGTTCAATGCCCAGCCAAAGGTGTGACATGTAAGAAATGCAATAGAAGGGGTCATTTTGGCAAGGTGTGTAGAGAAAGAGACCCCAACAACAGAGAGGGTGGGGGAAAGGAAGGTGGTTTTGTTAAAGAGGTTAATTGTGTCACTCCCAATGAAAGGAAATATGTCTTCCAGGTAAAAGACACGATGGGAAGTATTAATCTCATTTATCCTAAATGTGATGTGATGCTCAATAAGAAGGTTATCACTATGTATGCTGATTCTTGTTCGCCGTTTACCTTGTTGAGCCATGCAGATTTTGTGAACATGAATTTAGAGGGGAGTGTGTTGTTAGAAAAGCCGGACATTTCACCCACAGGATATACCAAAGAACCCATAACACTAATGGGAATGAAAGTGATGCATATTGAGTTTAAGGGGAGGAATACTAGGAAAAAGGTTTACATTGTGGAAACCGGGTCAAATTTATTGGGATGGCAACATCAGAAAGAATTAGGCATAATCCTTGATCCCAATAACTAAGAACAGGTGCTTTTGTTGGATGATACCCAATCCGGAGCCAGTATATGTGAGGAGTTCCCTAAATTGTTTTCTGAGAAACTAGGCCTTCTTCAGGATTTCCAGCATAAAATAAAGCTTAAAACAAATGCTAGACCCCCGGTGCATAAGCTACGCCCTGTACCTCATTTAATGAAGGAACCCTTAGAGAAGGAATTGAACAGATTGCGCAATATGGGCAACATCCAACCCATTGACACGACTGAATGGTTGGCCCCCATCGTGATTGCATCTAAGTCCAGTGGTTAAGGCATTCGTTTATGCGTGGGCTTGTGCAGTCTAAATGAAAGCATCTGGGTTGAAAGGTACCCACTTCCCAACATAAACTAAATGCTTAGTACCATGGGACCGGCTAAGTACTTAAGCGTCATAGACCCCTCCATGGCCTACCACCAAGTAGATCACCACCCCGACTCTAGACCCCTCACAGCATGTATAACCCCAGAGGGAGCATACATGTTCCAAAGAATGCCGTTTGGCCTGGCATCGGCTGCAGCAGTCTTCCAAAAGATAATGCATCAAATCCTAAGAAACGCGGGTAACACCATGTGTTTCCAGGACAACATCCTGGTGTATGGACGGACCGCTGAAGCCCATGACCAAACCCTCAGGGATGTCTTCAAAAGGTTTATGGATGCTGGGTTGACTGTACAGAAATCCAAGTGTCAGATCAGAGTGGCGTCTGTTGACTACCTCGGGCACTCCATTTCAGAAAATGGTTTTAGGCCAGAAAACAACTTGTTGAGTGCAGTGAGAGATGCCCCGTATCCCAAGAGCAGGGACAAGTAAAATCATTTCTGGGGTTACTAGAGTATATGGCCAAGTACATTAAAAACTTCTCAGAGAAGTGTGAACATTTGCGGGATCTTCTAAAGAAAAACAAGGAGTTCGAATGGCAAGAGGAACACAAGTGCACTGTGGATGCTTTAAAAGAAGAAATCGTCAATTCTCCAGCATTGGGCAATTTTGACCACAGGAAAAAAAACATACTCACTATTGACGCCTCAAACAAGGGCCTGGGAGCAACTCTGTCACAGAAAGGAGGCAAGGAGGAAAGAATAATTGCCTTTGCGTCCCGCTGCCTTACCAAAGCTGACAGTAACTATTCTGTAGTTGAGAAGGAGGCCCTGGCGTGTTACTGAGCAGTGAAACACTTCAAGTTCTTCCTTTGGGGCTTAAACTTTACTATCCGCACTGACCACAAGCCACTTACATTCATGTTCACGGTTAAAGGCATGGAACACAGTACACCCCGCATTTGTAAATGGATATTGGGTCTGGAAAATTTCTGCTTTAAAATTGAGTAGGTTCGGGGGTGAAAACTAAATTGCAGACTTTTTGTCCAGAACACCATTACAAAATGAACCGCCTGAAGAGGTGTTAGACAGTCCCCTCCTGGCTGTATCTGATCCTGCATTAACAGAAGAAGAATGGGGAAAAGGCATGGAAGAGGGTAAGATTCTGTGTAAGTTAAAGGAGATGATTGTGGAAGGGTGGCCCAGCAAATGCAGTGATGTCGACGAAGAGATCAGAGATTTTTGGGAGGTCAGGTTTGAATTGAGCACCATAGGAGGCAAAGTGTTTCGCAAGAATAAAATTGTGCCTCCGGAAGGGTTGAGAAGGAGAATTGTGGAATTAGCACATGAAGGACACCTGGGGCGGAGCATGACAAAAAACAGAGTTAGAGTAAACTTCTGGTTCCCCAGGATGGACTCTCTGGTAGAACTAATGGTGAAGGACTGTCACAGTTGTGCCAAAAGTGACAAATCGAAGTCTACCCGAAAAGCTCCAATAGCCCCTGTCGAGGTACTTCTAAAACCTTGGAGCAAACTTGCCATGGATATAATTGGACCAATGGACAATTTAGGGATGCACAAAAAGTTCATGATTGTATTGGTAGATTATACCTTGCACTGGGTCACGCACAAATTTGTCCATGGCACTAACACTAAAACCGTCCTAGAATTCCTCAAGGACGTATTCTCAAGGGAGGGCATTCCGTCTACCCTGGGCACCGACAATGGGGTGCAGGTCACATCCCAACAGATGAAGGAGTTTCTGTTAAATCTTAACATCAAACACGAAAGAACTGCACTATATTGCCCCAAGGCAAACGGCCTGGTAGAAAGGGCCAATAGACTAATCAAAGACCACATACAGCTAGCCGTGTTAAACGTTCATGATGTTGAATCATCCTTACGTCACTGTTTGTGGGCCTACCACACCTCACCCAATCTCATTTCGGGGGTGTCACCATTTGTTACTCTCAGAGGAAGAGAACTCTGCACAAAGTTTAACCCCATGTGGTTGGGTGGTGGTAGGGCGGTTGAGCCTAATTCCAAGGAGGTTGGTAAGAAAGTAGAACTACACCAAAGCAAGTACAAGGAGTGGTACGATGGTAAGAACAGGGTGAAAGATCCCAAGGAGTTTAGGTACAAGTTAAAAGGAGCGTTATAGACAACCAAAGTAAAAGCAAATACTACCCACCTTGTCGGGTATCCACGGCCTACAACAATGTGGTACTGCTCGGGAACGGGCAGAGGTGGAGTTGTGACAGAATTGTCAAATGTAGCAATGTTTAACCATATGTGTTATGGGGAGGTGTGTTGTAATCTCCCTTTCTCCCGTTACCCCAGTGGTACAATCCTTCCCACCCTGCCAGGTTCCCCAAGTGGACTCTCCCTCTGGAGTCTGCTTTAGAATGTTGGTGATGTTCACTGTGAAGCAGAGTCAGAGAGTGGATGGCCAATAAAGAGGTTCTTTAGTTCTTACCTCGTCTTACCGTCTTTACTTTCAACATTCTCTTTTTTGGAAATGGGTGGCGTTTGCTCAGGTTCACTTGGATCTGAAGAAAAGTCATCAAAGTTGATGAAGTAACCAGACGTAGTTCGATCTATCTTTAGTAGCTCAGCAGTGTTTGTAGAACTTGCAGTTGCTTCTTGTGAAGAAACGTTGATGGAAAGTTCATTATTGGGCCGAATTGCAATTTGCGTTTCATTTGTATTCGGTTGTTTTTCAACTTCAACTTGTGTGATTCGCACTCCATTATTTGCTACTCCGGCATCTTGTGCAGAGGAGTCTTGAAACATTATTAGTCTTTCCATCTGAACTTCCTGTATAGTAGCGAGAGTAGATCTGCGGCTACTCAGGATTCCATGTGGCATGCTGTTGAGAATAGTGTGGTTTGATCAGATCAATGGAGACAAATCTTTTTTCTTTTTTGCCGGCAAGAGGCGGAAGATGTACTGTACTTGTTCCTTGAACCGCCAGTACAGGTACAGGTGTTCCATAGGATGGCCCAAACTCCTTCTTGTCCTCGATCTTTTCTCTGACCAGGTCCCCAATCTTTAAGGACCCAGGAAGGTCTTGCCGGAACCAGTTTCACTTACCCAGTGGCGGTGCGTTTTACTTGGACATTGCTTTGTAATGCCCAGAATTCATTGAGTTCCTGTAAAACAGCCAAACGATCATTTAATTCAAATGGTTTTACATCCGCCACTGTGCTGGCACAATCGAGGTCAGGTATCCACATTCTTGTCCCAAGTAGGATCTCATAGGGGGTATGTCCTTCCAAGGAACTTCTTGGCATATTGTTCAGTGCCCTCTGTACCCCATTTAGGTGATCGACCCACCTACCGCCCGCACCTAATACCCTTGCTGTTAAGGATTGCTTTAGGTCCCTGTTTTTCCTCTCCACCACCGAATTTCCCTCAGGATGGTAGGTTGAGGAGTACCGCAAGGTCACGCCCATACTTTTCATGGCTTCCTTGTAACCCTTAGAGCTAAACGCAGGGCCACAGTCGGAATTTAACGTGGCAATTGCGTATGTCCCGATGAAGACTCGCAAATCCTTTATAACAGTTCGAGCGTCAGCCTAGCGCTGAGGCCAAACCCATAGAAATCTAGAGCATGAATCTACTGCCACCAAGATGTATTTGTAATCCCCGTCTGAATTTAAGGGGCCACAGTGATCTAAATAGACACATGCAAGAGGTCTGTCTGAAATGAGTAATGGTGTTTGTTGTGGCGGTGCTACGGTGGAACCTTTCACCTGCTGACAGATGTCGCACTTTAAGACATAATCCTTGGTTTGTTTAGACAAACATGGCCACCAGAATCTCCTCTTTAGTAATGAAACTGTAGCTGTGACTCCTGCGTGTGCAGAGCCCAGACCCTCATGTGCAGCTAGTATTAAACCTAATCAGTGATCCCTGTTTGGTATAACTCTATTCCCCACTCCTGGAATTTGAGCATATGGTGTGTTTTGCGCATCTAATGTATAGGAATATTTGAGTGGAAAGCCCTTCGGAATGGCAGAGCCGTTCTTTGAGACGTTGACAGCTATCAGTATGTCTCCATCTATCCTCATGCTAGAACGAGTGATTGCAGCAACGGCAGCAGTTCGCACTGTCGACTTGGCGGCTTCATCAGCAAGTGAATTCCCTTCAACGTGTATGCCAACATGCTGATGACTCAAGGTGTGAATAACTTGAGCCCGTGGCAGGCATGCTTTCAGCTTTGCCACTTGTTCCCATAACAATTTATGATTAATTGTGCAACCCTTGGAATCTCTAAACCCATTCTGGCCCCAGTAATTAAGATATTCATTGTAAGACTGCACACAGTAGAACGAATCGCACACTATCAGTGTGGGGAATTCCCGATCCGTATATTATAGTGCTAGTATCAGGGCTTTCAGTTCTGCCAATTGTGCTTTACAATCTCCTAGAGATTGCGTAGTCATATTGCTGGGATGGAACTTACCGTTCTGCATACGACCCTTCACTATAGCACATGCTGCGCTATACTGTTGTTTACTTCCAATGGCAGGCTGTAACCATCAGTATAAATTATGTATTCATATTTTTCTAGAGGCAAGATTTCATTCGGGAGAGGGTATTCTTGTTCGTACTGCAGCAAAGCTTGTGTTTTTAATGTTGGCTCATATTTGTAATCTACATCTGTTGCAGTGAGAGAATTAGCCCGTTGTATTCATCGTGGATGCAGTGCTTTCGCATTTGGAATGCTCGCTTTGGTAACAGCTTCTAAAGTTGGTACCAGGGTTACAACGATTATGCGTTTCCCCTGTGCCAGTGCTCTTTCTCTCACTACAGCAGTCTGTACTGCGGTCAATATTTTTTCAGTTGCCGCAAATCGCATTTCAGCTTTTGTGTATATATGTGATTTGTATGCAATTGGGACTGTCTCACCTTCATTGAAAGCGACGTGAGTATATCCTGATAAACCCGGGACCACCCAGATCACCAAGTTTGTGGAATTTACACTTG
The DNA here is from genome assembly GCA_963921515.1 of Calotriton arnoldi. Lineage (NCBI taxonomy): Eukaryota > Metazoa > Chordata > Amphibia > Caudata > Salamandridae > Calotriton > Calotriton arnoldi. The sequence goes on along the minus strand of CAWUFW010001691.1, from coordinate 2,152,906 downwards.
TGTGCAAATGTTTAGATGCTATCATAGCCTGAACTGAACATAGTATATCTGTATATTCCTGCGTCCACTGATGTGCTGTGAAACCAGGTCTGATTAAGTCGTAGAAAGGTTTTACTCTTTCTGCGTAATCTAGAATGTATGTTCTGCCAAAATTTAGGAATCCTAAAATAGATTGCAAGTTCTTTAGATTTTTCGGAGGTTGGAGCAGTGCACATTTTTCTAAAAAGTTGGCTGCCAGGCTCTTGCCTTTACTTGATAGCTCATATCCCAAAAACAGGACATTGAGATGGGCAATTTTAGATTTTTTTAAATTAAATTTGTAGCCCAAATTGGCGAATCCCACAATTATGTTGTTCACCCTGCTCAAGTGTTCAAGTAATTAGTCGTCCGTCAGTTAGATGTCATCTACATCGGACACTGCCTCCTCATCACATGTTTGTAATATTTCTGACATTCTTGCTGAGAATAGCCCCGGGCTGTTCTTATACCCTTGGGGCAAACAACGGAAGTGAGTGCTGAGTGCTGAGGGCAGAAAATGCTGTCAAATATCTGCTTTCTGAAGCTATATTTTGGGAGAAAAATCCATTTGAGATATCTAATGTTGTTTTGTATTTTTTCCACGCAATGTTATTCATTAATGCGGCACTGTGTGCATTTTGAACTGCAAATGTTCCAGTGCATGTGTTTAAATGTCTATAATCTAAAACTAGAAGATATGTGTTGTCAGGTTTCATTACTGGAAACAAAGGATTATTCATCTGGGAGGTGCAAGTCTCAATTACACCTTGGTATTCAAGTTGTTCTAAGATTTCTTTGACCTGTCTTTTAGCATCGTTTTTTATAGGGTACTGTCTCTGTGGATTTGGAGTAGATTTTAATGGGATTTCGTGGTGGGTAGACTCCACGTCCCACCCTACATGGTTGCGGCATAATGCCAAAGCTAGCACCCACTCCTGCGCGTATTATTGTTTTAAAGATTCTAGAACGAGGTCGGAGAAGGCAGGCAAAATGACGCTTTCCCCCTTTGGGCAATCCATCACAAACTCAGGCGACCAATCTTTTTCTGCTAGCAGTAGGTCATATCCAAAAGAGACCTTTAACTTTTCTTGAGATGTCCCCCTCTATTTGGAGCGTAATTTCGTAAAGTCTATGTGGGACACTAACTCTTGCATCAGGTGTTTCCTTCGTGATGTGTTCATTCAATACTGCTGTCACCAGAAAATCCTTCAGGTTCTGGCGAGCTATTGTTACTTCTGCCGTGCTGTCTCAGAGCTCATTCCCCATTCAGAAGCTGAGTCCTCAGTAACCTGGGCATGTGTAATTTTTAAGCCAGCTACTTTCCTCTTTTTGAATTGAGGTTTTGTTTTAGATTGCTCTTCCTGTTTGATAATATAATCTAAAGTATGATGTGTTTCCCTTTTTGTCTTTGGTCGATCTTCTTGCTTTTGTTCTGATCGCCCGTTCCTCTTCGAGTTTTTTGATGAACCCTGAAAGGAACGAAAGGAATGTGTATGTCCTGATACCTATCAGGTTTCCTAATGTTATCACGATTCCTGAGGTTATACCTCTTTTCAGAGGACTCCCGCTGGGGAGACCCACCCCTTGATCGTGGACTCTTTTCTAAATTGTTATTTTTTAGAATTGTTATTTTCCCCTTTCTTCTTAGAAGAAGCGGGAACTTGCTTTGAGTTGTCCTTGTCGGGACTACCCGCCATTTGTGGTTTCCCTGCTTTGGTTCCCAATTTATCTCTACCTAATGCAGCATAGGTTTCTTCGATAATTCTTGGTAATTCTCGCTCCTTATTTATAGGTGCTATTATCCTTAGGCGGCTGTGTATTGCCACTGCTGCTGCCTCCCCCTTTATGTTGCTCAGCATAATTGCAGAGACTTGGGCAAAATTACCCATCAGTTTCATCCCCAAATCCAGGGCAGGTCCTGCCCCGTACTCATTCTGTATCTGTTTCAATACTTCAGGAACAACTGCTAAGGAAGGGGTACCATGTACTCTGATGCAGACGGCAGCAGATATTGTTCCCCAAGTGGTACAATCCTCGATGGAGGGAACCAACCCCATTGGCAAGCAAATGGTTAGCATTCTGTGTTTTTCCTGCGGACCCGTATGGGGGAATACAGCTTTCAGCTGTGCTATTTTTTATGCAATCCAGAACGGAATCTGCTCCCGTTTGGAGGGAATTGTCCCTATTACTGATTTCAGTGTCTGTGGGTTAATTGTAGGTGTATTCTGATGTGGATGGGAAACATCTTTTCAACGCATGCGATACATCGCATGCCATTACAACACAAGTCGTTACAACGACGTGTTGTTACATCGCATGCCATTACAACGCAAGTCGTTACAACGACTTGCTGTGGGGGGCAGAAGGTGTTGGATTTGTTGGATTTTCAATCCAACACCTTCCCTACTGTTGCACACACTGGAGTTGGAATAGTAAATTATACTATTCCAAACTCCAGCGCCCCCCCTACAGCAAGTCATTGTAGCGACTTGCGTTGTAATGGCATGCGATGTAACAACGCGTCGTTGTAACGACTTGCGTTGTAATGGCATGCGTAGAAAATGCATGCGTTGTAACAAGTGCTATTCGATGTGGACCAACTGGAGCATTTCTCGCAGGTTGGGTTGTCAATGTTTTCATGACAAACTGGACAATGTGTCTGTATAGCCTGACTATGTCTTTGTATATTGTACGGACTTCATCCACTGGTAGTGTATCTATCTCGGGATGTGGAGTGTATGTCGCTAAGACCGGCCAGGTTGCTCCTTCTATGCTGAGAGAACCGAGTCTCACAACAGATGTTGTGTGTGGGAGGGCACCTTTAAACCAGTTTTTGTGTTGCTGGTAAGTTAATGGGACTTCAATGTCTTCGTATGGAATGTATTCGTCTGGTGGTTCAACAACAATGTATGTGTGAAACAATTTAGTCACCCAATCTGCAGGTGGGAACTGATCCAAGAATAGAATACTTCTGATCCGAACACCTTGTGTGCCTCAATCACGAAGGTAACACAGCCACCTGTTGCTGGTACGCCGTGTTCTAACAGCTTTATAGTTACTGCATGGCTGCAATTCTCTGTGATGTTTAGAGCGTTTGCAAATTCTTCTTCCCCCGAGCCTGAACCACCACTTATGGACTCAGTCATTCTCAGGAGAAGAATAAAAAGTTCTAGTAACTAAGGGTTATGCACAATGTGGGCACCTTTTATCCTTACAAGCTTGTTAAACCTTCAGCCAATACACAGAGTATACCTTCCCACTTCAGACGTCTCTGAAGAGTGTGAGTAGGGCTTTCTGAGAAAGCACGACTGAACTACTCAGATTTTAACTGTTAATATAAGAACCATATCAACCTTGGCGGTGCCATGTCGTGTAGTTCCTAGGAATCCCCAGGACCTGCGCACTTTGGATGACCTAAACTGAGGGCTTGGTGTCCAACCTGCTTCCGGACACCCCCACAGGATATGTCAGCCATTAGACCTGTATCCTACAGTGGTGTAGGTAATTTCTGGCAACCACTGAACATGACAACTCTGATTCCTCAGGAATCGTGGAAAACAGCACAGTACTTTTCGCTCAGACACTCGTGCTTGCTTACTCTCAGAAAATACACAGGTTGACGATTAGGACGTTTCGATAAGTATTTATTGGTCCAGCGACAATCTGGTATAAAACATATGTGCTGCGACAATCAGAATACAGAAGCATACGAAAGAGAGTGCTAGTACCAATATAGTGAATAGTAGATCCATTTCTACCATAGTGCTAATAAGATGAACATAAGCAGTTCAGATAAAAACAGTAGCACTTGCATATTCCTAAAATGCGTGCCCTAAATAATTTGCCTAAATGTACCTAGCCTGGATCTATATGTGTAGCATGTATATGCGTGTGTGTATGTATGTAGCCAAGAATCCCCTAGGGAAGAACCAGCCCCCTCACCTGATGGTAAAGAACGAAGGACCCCGCCTCTGCTTCGAGGATGACAGCCCACAAGGGATGTCAGACCGCTGCATGTCGAAGATTCAGCATGCAGGACCCCATGTCAGCTTGGAAGGAATTCTCCTCTAATTTGCAAGGGGGAATAAGATTCTTTTATACTAGAGTGGTCACTCCAGGGTTTTTTCTAGAATCAATATGTTTTTAAAACAACCATAAATGTTTTGGAAACAATCATGAATGTTTTTCCAAACAAATGCGATCATGCACAGCTGGCTGTTAGCCAAGAATGAAAAAAGTGGTGACCCTTAAACATAATAATTATATTGTGCTTGAGGATATGTTTATGTACGTCAAGTACAGGAATTATTATTTTAGAGTACCGATAGCCTGGTGTTAAAGAGACAGGAGCAAGCTAATGGGTAAAAGGTCCCCTGTTTAGAATCGTTATTGTCGTGTGGATGGGACAATGTATGTAAAATGGGGTGTACATGACAGGCCTATCCTAAAGGACATGACACCACACCTGAGTGGCCTGCTCGCGAGCAGTCCCTAACCGAAGGCCCCCTTAGCCCCATTGGCTAACATTGGGCCCCTGCACTCTGCACCTGGCTGTAGGAGAGTAGGATCTGCTTCACATGGGTACCCCCACTTTTTGCTGATGCTTCACTGTTTTTCGACATTAGTCTGGCTGGGGCCCTGCTAATCAGAACCCCAGCCTAGCTGCTTCCTCTCTAAAATGGTTTCCATGTGCCTTAGGCACATCACTGATTGGGATCTGGAGTGCCCTTATAAGTCCCTAGTATATGGTATACTTTGTACCAAGGGTATAGGTACCTCAGAGGCCTGCCAGGGGCTGCAGCATGTATTATGCCACCCCTGGAAGGCCATCCAAACTGACACCACAGGTCTGCTACTGCAGCCTGGGTAAGGTGGTGCATGCACCCCTTACTGTGATATAGGTTACCTATATCACTAAATACATACACACATATAAACCTATAAGTCACTCCTAAGGCAGGCCTTATCAATCCTAAAGGCAGAGTGCATGGTTCCTATGTGAGAGGGTGCCCCTGCATGAGCAGGGCCCCTCTGCAGCGTTCGGAGACCATCTCTGATGCTGTTTGTAGTGCAGCCTGACCATATACTCTTAAGCGCATTATAACCTCGCAGTAAAATGCTAACTTTGGAATGGCTGCACCTAAACATGTCGTGTTTGGTGTCAAACATCTTGGAATACTACCCCCGCCAATCCTGGCGGCGGGGGTAGCATTCCACCCTTCTAGAGGGAAAGACATGTTAACTCTGACTAGTCCGGTAATTTCTTTCCAGAGCCCTGGCATCACAAAATGGATGCTGCTGCCACAGACACGAGTCTGGCCTCCTGCTGCTGGACGAAACTCCGGCAGGGGAGGCCTGGACAATAGGTTTCCTGTCCCAGGGAGGTGTGACCACCTCCCCAGACAGGATAATGTGTATTGGGGCTGGGCGGGAGCACTTTCGGGTGCTTTGAAGTCCTGCACTGGGGGCACATTTGGTGTCCCTAGTGCATACCCCAGTTCAAACCGGATCAGGGGCTTGCAGCCCCTGCTTTGGCGCGAACTGGACAAAGGGAAAGGGGTGTAGCCACCCCTCTGCCCTGACCCACCCATAGGTGGGGCCACAGAGTAGTCCAACCCCTAAACTTGGTATAAGTATAGGAACCCAGTCCTTAGGACTTTAGATTATCCCTGGACGAAACTCTGAAACAGAATCCTGGACCTTCGACGCTCTACTCACAATTAGAGGACAGAAGAATCTCCCTTGGGGTCAAGGAGTGACTCCCCTGCTTGGCAGGCACCAAAGAAGCATCTGTCCGGTTTGCATTTCTGAAGCTCCCGTCGGACGCCGAAGTCATCGCATCACCAGAGGTGGATTCTTAGACTTCCCCGAGGCTACCCTGAGTCCCCAGCAAAGCTGAGGCCTGTCGCTATCGTGGGTGACTTGAGACCGTGACCCCTGGACACCGAGCACATTTGCAAGTGCATCCTCTTCTGGGTCTCTCAAGAAGTCGTGCTTTGGGCTCCGAGTAGCCCTAGCCTCCAGCACCACCTGCACCAAAGATCACTGGCCCCCACTCCACGAGTGTCCTGTAAGCCAGATCCACGTGCGGCGTCACGAGGCTCCTTCGCGGTCGCTAGCCCGTTGGCTAGTAGCCCTTAACAAAGGCCAACCTTTTTCTAACTTGGCATCCTGGTTGCTCCAGGCCTGCCCTCACTTACCCTTGCTGGGTGAGTTCTCCAGACCTTGCTGGTCTGCACCATTGACGATCTACATCTTCACCGAGACTTGCCGTTGCCAAGGCTTGTTGGGTCCAATCCGGTCGCCGACACCTCAGCACTCGACAGACATTGTGTACCAGCCCGAATCCTGCTCCTGGTTGCCGACAACGCCTCCTGGACCTCGTAGATGAAGAGTCAAGACGACCGTCAACGCACCTGAAGCACTCGACATCGGTGGGCATCTGTCCATCGCCTTCCTGGTCACTGGCTAGTGACCCAGACTCTGTCCCCTCTGCTTTCAGGTTCTTCAGAACTCCGATCCACTCTTGGATCCACCCGGACACTTTTCTCTTGGTCGCCAGCAGCACTTTGCAGCAGATCGCCATTCGAATCGACGACGAAACCCGACCCCGAAAGGCACCTATGCACCTGGCTTCCCTGGGTGAGGTAACACGAGTACTCCGGTGCTCCCGTGGGTAGAGACTCTTCAAAGTCCTAGATCTCAAAAGGTTTGGTCCAAGTCCTCTTTTAAGTGTCCTTTTTCTCTAATTTCCCGATCACGACTTTCTCCATAGAAGTCAACGGCGTATCGCGGTTGTGTATTTACACTGCACGCGTCTCCCGTGGGTCCCCTGTGTCACTACCTTGGGTGGTTCCTTGTGGTCCAAGCACTTCTAGAGGCTCTAGGCCTAGTGTCTAGTTCAGTCGTGGTTCTTATACCACTTTATTGGTATATGGTTTGGTACGCCCTAGGGCCCAAACGTGTATTTGTGCTATTACTGTGTTTAAATATCTTCTAACTTATGTAGCTTGAACTCTAGCCTCATAAAGAGACTAGAGGGGTGTGTTTAGCAATAAATACATATATTTTGAATATATACCTGGTGTGGTGCTCTTTCATTTGATCACTCAAGAGATTATAGACTGGTAAAACAAGCTGCTTTACATTCCTTCAAGACTTAGCCTGAAGGCTGCTCTCCATAGCTACCACTAGGATAGCTTTCAATAAGGTTGTCTTTAACCTATCTCCAATAAGGGGTTGTTTGGACTGGTGCAAGGTGCCCACTATAATTAGTGGACAGCATATGCCAGGCCAACTTCTCACATTGGTGTGCAGCGTGTGGGATTCCAGCTTGCTATTGTTTTACCAGATAATCTCAATTGAATTGATCAACTGAAAACCACTAAAGGTACCTAAGGTACATATAATTTAAGCTTAGAATACAGTAAGTTCTACTGAACTTAGAGTTGTGTGTTAAGGGATAGCACAACCCTTTCTACAACTCAAGAGAGTTTAGTAGGCCACACTAGAGTAGGTAGTGCATACACCACACCACACTAGTAATGTCTTTAAGGGCAGGATCCAAAGAATCCTTGCAGGAAGCCATTGAGCTTCCACCCTCCAAGTATGATACACTCCCATTCTTGGAATTGAGAGCTTTATGCAACTTGAGAAAAATAAGGACAGGCCAAAGCCCCACCACCCAACACCTCAAGGAGTTGTTGGTGGCTTATGACCTTAGTAAGGCCTTGGGGACTGAAGGGGTAGGAGCTGAGGGTGGGGCAGAGGATGAGGTTGGGAATGGGGTACCAGTACCCCAGCCCCCCTCTGAAACTGGCCAGGAGGGCGACAATGGCCCTGACCTGGATAATCCAACCCCTCCTGAGGAAGAGGAAGAGGAGGATCAGAATGATGCACCCTTTGTCCCCCAGGAAGGATTGTGAGTGTGCCCAGAAGGTCTAGATCTTCTTCTCAGGAGTCTAACCACTCTGGCACCTCAATAGGGAGCTCTGTCTCATCTCATAGGAGGGAATCCTCTCATGAGAGAAGAAAGAGGCTGGTGCAATATGAGGAAGCTCAGCTTGAACTAAAAAAGAAGCAACTAGCCATAGACAGGGAGTCCCTAGATCTCTTTAGAGAGAGAAGAAAGTTGGGACTAGAGTCCCATGGTGGCAGCCATATCCCTAGAGATAGGGAAAGGTCCTATGACCATAGGAACCTGAGCAAGATTGTCCCTCCCTATCAGAATGGGCATGACATCCACAAGTGGATAACTGCTCTAGAGAGGGCCTGTAAGGTACAGAAGGTCCCTCAGGAGCAGTGGGCAGCAATCTTGTGGCTCTCCTTTGCTGACAAAGGTAGAGATAAGCTCCTCACTGTTAGAGAGGAGGATGCTGATAATTACAAGGTCTTGAAGAGTGCTCTTATTGATGGGTTTGGCCTAACCACTGAACAGTACAGGTTGAAGTTCAGAGATACCCAAAAGCACAGACTCAAGACTGGGTAGACTATGTGGATTGTTCTGCCAAGGCTCTGGAAGGCTGGTTGATGGGCAGTAAGGTGTGTGACTTCTCAGGATTGTACAATCTGATAATGAGGGAGCAGATTCTTAATAACTGTCAAAATCAGCTGTTGCATCAATACCTGGTAGACTCTGATCTGACCTCTCCCCAAGAATTGGGAAAGAAGGCAGACAAATGGGTCAGAACCAGGGTGAAGCAGAAGGTACAGAACCAAGGTGGGGAAACCAAGAAGCAAGATGCTAAGAACTCTGACAAGGGTGGGGAGAAGGGTAAAGATCAAAAGTCTTCATCAGGCCCCCAAAAATCTTCTTCTGGTGGGGATTCACAGTCTACCAAAGGGAAAGGCCAAAGAAAACCATGGTGCAAGGTCTGTAAGCAAAAGACCCACTGGACCAGTGATTGCACCAAGTCCAAAGACTCCAGTCCAGCACCCACCAATGCCCCTAAGGCACCTGTTCCCCCTAGTACAGTTGGTGGGAGTGCTCCAGCCAAGGGTTTAGTAGGGTTCACCCTGGGTACTGAGTTGGGCTCTGACCTAGTCAGAGAACTGACTCAGGCTGTGTTAGTCTGTGATGGAGGCATGGATGTGACCTCCACTGTGAGTCCCAGTAATCTGGGCAAGTACAGACAACAGCCTTTAATCAATGGACGTGAGGCTTTGGCATTTAGGGACACAGGGGCAAGTGTCACAATGGTGACACAAGACCTTGTGAATCCTGGGCAAGTTATACTTGGTGAGATGTACCAAGTGACCAATGCTAGCAATGTCAGAACAGACCATACTCTGGCAGTTGTTAACTTCTCCTGGGGAGGGGTAACTGGCCTTAAGAAGGTTGTGGTGAGTGCAAACCTACCAGTCGAATGCTTGCTTGGCAATGACTTAGAGACTTCTGCTTGGGCAGAAGTGGAGCTCAGGACCCATGCAGAAATGCTGGGGATCCCTGCAGATGTGTTTGCTGTGACCAGGTCACAAGCCAAAATGTCTAGCACTGAACAGGCCTTGGATTCTGGAAGAATGGACCAAGTGCCTTCCAAGAGGAGGAGTATTAGGGTTAAGGCAGTGCCTTCCCCTTGGCTCAGGAGGAAGATCAGTCCCTTGAGGGGGATGATCTCAGCCCTGAAGAAGGAACTGTCCCAGAGGAACTTGAACCTGACCAGGTTGAGTTCTTGGGGACAGGGGGACCTTCTAGGGCAGATCTGAGCCAGGAGCAGCAGAGCTGCCCCTCCCTTGAACCCCTCAGACAGCAAGCTGCTGCTGAGGCTGCTGGGAAAGCTAGTGGTCCCCATACAGTGTATTGGGATGATGGACTCCTGTACTCAGAGAGTAGAGACCCCAAGCCTGGTGCTACCAGGAGGTTGGTTATACCTCTGAAGTTCAGGGGCTTCCTATTGACCCTAGCCCATGATATTCCCTTAGCAGGTCACCTGGGCCAGAACAAGACTTGGGACAGAATTGTCCCTCACTTTCACTGGCCCCACATGTCTGAAGACAGCAAGGAGTTTTGTCGCTCCTGTGTAACCTGCCAAGCCAGTGGCAAAGCAGGTGGCACTACAAAGGCCCCCTGATACCACTACCTGTGGTGGGGGTGCCCTTTGAAAGGGTAGGGATTGACATTGTTGGTCCCATGGATCCCCAAACAGCCTCTGGGCACAGGTTTATCCTGGTGGTAGTGGATCATGCCACCAGGTACCCAGAAGCTATTCCCCTCAGGACCACTACAGCACCTGTGGTGGCAAGGGCCCTCCTGGGAATCTTCTCAAGAGTGGGCTTTCCTAAGGAGGTAGTCTCAGACAGGGGTGCTAACTTCATGTCTGGGTACTTAAAAGCAATGTGGAAGGAGTGTGGAGTGACTTATAAGTTCACCACACCCTATCACCCACAATGCAATGGTTTAGTTGAGAGATTCAACAAAACCTTGAAGGGCATGATTAAAGGGCTCCCAGAAAAGCTTAGGCGTAGATGGGACATACTCTTGCCCTGCCTTTTATTCGCATATAGGGAGGTGCCTCAGAAGGGGGTTGGTTACAGCCCTTTTGAACTTCTGTTTGGCCACCCTGTGAGGGGTCCACTGTGCTTGGTGAAGGAAGGATGGGAGTTACCTCTCAAGCCCCCAAAGCAAGATATAGTGGACTATGTACTTGGTCTCCGCTCCAGGATGGCTGAGTACATGAAAAAGGCAACCAAAAACCTTGAGGCTAGCCAGGAACTTCAAAAGGCCTGGCATGACCAAAAGGCTGTTCTGACTGTTTACCAGCCAGGACAGAAGGTGTGGGTGTTGGAGCCAGTGGCCCCAGCAGCTCTCCAAGATAAATGGAGTGGACCCCACACTATTGTTGAGCAGAACGGTGAGGTCACTTACTTAGTAGACCTAGGAACACCCAGGAGTCCCCACAGGGTTCTCCATGTCAACAGGTTAAAACCATATGTGGACAGGGCAGACATGGGCTTGCTCATGGCTACTGATGAAGGGCAGGAGGAAGAGAGTGACCCACTCCCTGACCTGCTCTCACAGAACCCTGACAATGGGTCAGTTGATGGTGTAGCCTTGGCAGGCAGCCTCACTACCCAGCAACAAACTGACTGCAGGCAAGTCCTCAATCAGTTTAGACATATGTTTTCACTGACACCCAGTCAGACCACCTGGTGCACTCATGAAGTGGACACTGGGGACAGTCTGCCTATTAAAAACAAGATTTATAGGCAACCTGACCATGTCAGGGACTGTATCAGGACTGAAGTCCAGAAAATGTTGGATTTGGGAGTTATTGAACCCTCAGATAGCCCTTGGGCTAGTCCAGTGGTCCTTGTACCAAAACCTCACACCAGTGGTGGAAAAAGAGAGATGAGGTTTTGTGTGGACTACAGGGGTCTCAATGCAGTCACTAGGACTGATGCCCATCCAATCCCCAGGGCAGATGAGCTCATAGATACTTTGGCCTCTGCCAAATATCTCAGCACATTTGACCTAACAGCTGGCTACTGGCAGATCAGACTAGCTGATGCTGCAAGGCCCAAAACAGCATTCTCAACCCCTAGTGGGCATTATCAATTTGTGGTAATGCCCTTTGGTCTGAAGAATGCACCTGCCACTTTCCAGAGGCTGGTGAATACAGTTCTCACAGGTCTGGAAGCCTATAGTGCAGCATATCTAGATGATATTGCTGTCTTTAGCTCCTCCTGGGAGGATCACCTGGTCCACCTCAGGAATGTTTTACAGGCCCTGCAAAAGGCAGGCCTGACTATCAAGGCCACTAAGTGCCAGATAGGGCAGAGTCAGGTTGTGTACCTGGGCCACCTTGTGGGTGGAGGCCAGGTTCAACCTTTGCAGAGCAAGATCCAGACCATCATGGACTGGACTGCTCCCACTACCCAGACTCAGGTGAGAGCCTTCTTAGGCCTGACTGGGTACTATAGGAGATTTGTCAAGGGGTATGGATCAATAGTGACACCCCTGAATGACTTAACTTCTAAGAAAATGCCCAAAAGGTTCAGTGGACAGTTAGCTGTCAAAAGGCATTTGATGACCTGAAGCAGGCCATGTGCACTGCTCCCATTCTACAGAGTCCTGATTACTCCAAGAAGTTCATTGTTCAAACTGATGCATCTGAATTGGGGGTAGGGGCTGTACTGTCACAATTGAATGAAGAAGGTCAGGATCAGCCAGTAGCTTTTATTAGCAGAAGGCTGACCCCTAGAGAGAAACGTTGGTCAGCCATAGAGAGGGAGGCCTTTGCTGTGGTCTGGGCTCTGAAGAAGTTGAGGCCATACTTGTTTGGTACACACTTCCTGGTTCAGACAGACCATAAGCCCCTCTTATGGCTAAAACAAATGAAGGGTGAAAACCCCAAACTGCTTAGGTGGTCCATTTCCCTACAGGGGATGGACTTTACAGTGGAACATAGGCCTGGGAGTAACCATGCGAATGCAGATGGACTCTCTAGGTATTTCCACTTAGAACATGAAGACTTAACTGGGCAAGGTTAGTTTAATGTCCCTACGTTTGGGGGGGGGGGTTGTGTAGGAGAGTAGGATCTGCTTCACATGGGTACCCCCACTTTTCGCTGATGCTTCACTGTTTTTCGACATTAGTCTGGCTGGGGCCCTGCTAATCAGAACCCCAGCCTAGCTGCTTCCTCTCTAAAATGGTTTCCATGTGCCTTAGGCACATCACTGATTGGGATCTGGAGTGCCCTTATAAGTCCCTAGTATATGGTATACTACGTACCAAGGGCATAGGTACCTCAGAGGCCTGCCAGGGGCTGCAGCATGTATTATGCCACCCCTGGAAGGCCATCCAAACTGACACCACAGGTCTGCTACTGCAGCCTGGGTAAGGTGGTGCATGCACCCCTTACTGTGATATAGGTTACCTATATCACTAAATACATACACACATATAAACCTATAAGTCACTCCTAAGGCAGGCCTTATCAATCCTAAAGGCAGAGTGTATGGTTCCTATGTGAGAGGGTGCCCCTGCATGAGCAGGGCCCCTCTGCAGCGTTCGGAGACCATCTCTGATGCTGTTTGTAGTGCAGCCTGACCATATACTCTTAAGCGCATTATAACCTCGCGGTAAAATGCTAACTTTGGAATGGCTGCACCTAAACATGTCGTGTTTGGTGTCAAACATCTTGGAATACTACCCCCCCGCCAATCCTGGTGGCGGGGGTAGCATTCCACCCTTCTAGAGGGAAAGACATGTTAACTCTGACTAGTCCGGTAACTTCTTTCCAGAGCCCTGGCATCACAAAATGGATGCTGCTGCCACAGACCCGAGTCTGGCCTCCTGCTGCTGGACGAAACTCCGGCAGGGGAGGCCTGGACAATAGGTTTCCTGTCCCAGGGAGGTGTGACCACCTCCCAGACAGGATAATGTGTATTGGGGCTGGGCGGGAGCACTTTCGGGTGCTTTGAAGTCCTGCACTGGGGGCACATTTGGTGTCCCTAGTGCATACCCCAGTTCAAACCGGATCAGGGGCTTGCAGCCCCTGCTTTGGCGCGAACTGGACAAAGGGAAAGGGGTGTAGCCACCCCTCTGCCCTGACCCACCCATAGGTGGGGCCACAGAGTAGTCCAACCCCTAAACTTGGTATAAGTATAGGAACCCAGTCCTTAGGACTTTAGATTATCCCTGGACGAAACTCTGAAACAGAATCCTGGACCTTCGACGCTCTACTCACGATTAGAGGACAGAAGAATCTCCCTTGGGGTCAAGGAGTGACTCCCCTGCTTGGCAGGCACCAAAGGAGCATCTGTCCGGTTCGCATTTCTGAAGTTCCCGTCGGACGCCGAAGTCATCACATCACCAGAGGTAGATTCTCAGACTTCCCCGAGGCTACCCTGAGTCCCCAGCAAAGCTGAAGCCCGTGGCTATTGTGGGTGACTTGAGACCGTGACCCCTGGACACCGAGCACATTTGCAAGTGCATCCTCTTCTGGGTCTCTCAAGAAGTCGTGCTTTGGGCTCCGAGTAGCCCTAGCCTCCAGCACCACCTGCACCAAAGATCACTGGCCCCCACTCCACGAGTGTCCTGTAAGCCAGATCCACGTGCGGCGTCACGAGGCTCCTTTGCGGTCGCTAGCCCGTTGGCTAGTAGCCCTTAACGAAGGCCAACCTTTTTCTAACTTGGCATCCTGGTTGCTCCAGGTCTGCCCTCACTTACCCTCGCTGGGTGAGTTCTCCAGACCTTGCTGGTCTGCACCATCGACGATCTACATCTTCACCGAGACTTGCCGTTGCCAAGGCTTGTTGGGTCCAATCCGGTCGCCGACACCTTAGCACTCGACAGACATCGTGTACCAGCCCGAATCCTGCTCCTGGTCGCCAACAACGCCTCCTGGACCTCGTGGCTGAAGAGTCAAGACGACCGTCAACGCACCTGAAGCACTCAACATCGGTGGGCATCTGTCCATCGCCTTCCTGGTCACTGGCTAGTGACCCAGACTCTGTCCCCTCTGCTTTCAGGTTCTTCAGAACTCCGATCCACTCTTGGATCCACCCGGACACTTTTCTCTTGGTCGCCAGCAGCACTTTGCAGCAGATCGCCATTCGAATCGACGACGAAACCCGACCCGAAAGGCACCTATGCACCCGGCTTCCCTGGGTGAGGTAACACGAGTACTCCGGTGCTCCCGTGGGTAGAGACTCTTCAAAGTCCTAGATCTCAAAGGGTTTGGTCCAAGTCCTCTTTTAAGTGTCCCTTTTCTCTAATTTCCCGATCACGACTTTCTCCATAGAAGTCAACGGCGTATCGCGGTTGTGTATTTACACTGCACGCGTCTCCCGTGGGTCCCCTGTGTCACTACCTTGGGTGGTTCCTTGTGGTCCAAGCACTTCTAGAGGCTCTAGGCCTAGTGTCTAGTTCAGTCGTGGTTCTTATACCACTTTATTGGTATATGGTTTGAGTACGCCCCTAGGGCCCAAACGTGTATTTGTGCTATTACTGTGTTTAAATATCTTCTAACTTATGTACTTCGAACTCTAGCCTCATAAAGAGACTAGAGGGGTGTGTTTAGCAATAAATACATATATTTTGAATATATACCTGGTGTGGTGCTCTTTCATTTGATCACTCAAGAGATTATAGACTGGTAAAACAAGCTGCTTTACATTCCTTCAAGACTTAGCCTGAAGGCTGCTCTCCATAGCTACCACTAGGATAGCTTTCAATAAGGTTGTCTTTAACCTATCTCCAATAAGGGGTTGTTTGGACTGGTGCAAGGTGCCCACTATAATTAGTGGACAGCATATGCCAGGCCAACTTCTCACACTGGCTGCCCCAGTGCCGCTGGTGGTGCAACTCGAGTGCCCATCTAGACCTTGGGGAACCTTGGTCCTAATGCCCAAAACTCCCACTTGTAAGTCATGTACTTACCTGGAAAATCGCTAAACATTTCTCCCATAGGAACCCATGGTAAGAGATTTTGGGGCCTAACATGTTCTAAGCGTTGAACTGTTGTTGGATGGAGAAAAAAGATCTAAACTGCAAATGTATAAAAAGTCTTACTTACCTTGTATTGTGAGATCCTAAGGTGTGGTACCTAGGCATACCACCCCCAGTACTCAAAGTAATCCAAAAGTAACTAAAATGTAGCCTGAAAGTACTTACTGTATAATTCAAACTGCATTCTAAAGTGATACAAACCTGTAACAATTGCAAATTCAACAACAATTGCATTTCCTTGAACAGTCTTGCATTTGAGAGTATATTTTCCTCACCTGTGTCAAGTCCTACTCGGTTCTAAAATAAAACATAAGTATACCTTTATTATACTTACCTAATTGGTCTGGATTCTGTCTCTGAGAGTGTGTAATCAGTCCTTGATTGAGTGAATGCAATAAATGCTTAACACAACCTCTGGATAAGCCTAAGTGCTCGCCAACACTACCACAAAGAGAGCTTTTAGAACTTACCTAATTTACCTTTGCTATGCCCCTGGGGACTCCCTCTGCTCTTTGCACACTATACCTTACTTTGGTATAGTATATACAGAGTCCGGTTCCTACAACAGCGCTTCAGCAGTAATCAGCGGAGTCCACCCTTTGGACCGAGTGAACGCTCTGAAGTACCCATCTTGCGCGGGATCGGCGGGCCACTGTCCTGTGCAGCAAAGGTGAGGAGAAGCCGCTGTATGCTATTGCAGGCCAGGGGTATGAGACTGTACATTACGGACGGGAGTGGCATGTGCCGTGGGGCTACTCCTGCGGTGTGTCCCCTGCTCAACACACCCTGCAGCGTTCCCTGTCGGGTCCCTTCCAGCATATGCACAGCCCCCTCATGGGAATCGGGGTGGCTGCATTCAGAGGTCACGCACCAGCTTACCACCTCCATTGAGCCTGGAGGCTCGAGTCCCTCTTGCGGCCCCACGGACATCATGTTTCTGCCGGGGTGCTGAGCTGTGGTGGGCGCGAGGGACCCAGCCGGCTGGGTACTGGAGAGAGAGTGACATTGCAGCCCTGACCTAGACCACTGCAACCTAGAAGAGTCTACCCGCCCACCAAGACCAGTGGTGGGGGTCCGATACAGGCCGTGGCCCAATGCTCTGCCCCTGAAACAGTGACCACACCGCTTATGTAGATGCAATGAGGACTGAGTGGTGCTTCCTTCATTGCGCCCGCTGCTCAACAAAGCACACAGCTGTGGAGGAGGGTCTAGAGCACGGCAGAAAGGAACTCTGAAAATGGTGTGACCCACTGAAACAAGGCTGTGTGTTCAAGTTTCACTGTGCACTGACATCGCCACAGGATTCACACTATACTGGAGAGTAGAGGGAAAAGCACGGAGCACCGCCTACTGGAAAATCCCACGAAGCAACTCGAGGGCAAGACCACATGGGCCCACAGAGCACTTCTGGGCACTCTACTGGTATAACAGGCCTTGCCGTACCAGAACAGATTATTGTGAACCAAGTATACCCTCATCACTGTCCCAGGCGGAATAGACTGCGCTTCATTTCTCCCCAGGCCTCCACACCTTCGATCCCGTCCATCTCCTCCACGCAGGATACCAACTGGTGGTGGATTATTGGAAGGGGCCGGATGTCCAGTGCGAAAGGGCACCGGAATCCCAGCAGAGAACACAAATCCGGGGAGAATCCTCCTACTAGACCGCTTTCCGACTCCCCGACTTATTGGTCGGGCCTGAGGGACGGCCTTAGACGGTGCCCTCTTTCATTTGTGCTGCGTGGAAACTATCACCCTGTTTACCTCATATACCTCAAGATGGGGAAAAACAAACCGGACAAGTCCCAGGCCAGTACACCAGGAGAACGTTGCTCAATCGGATAAGACACTAGCGGACACCCTATCGGATCACTCCCGCCGATTCGACGAAGTGCTCTTGGTGGTTCTGGACATTAAATCTACCTTGAGACCCAAATTCAACTCTCTGTGCATAGAGGTGGAAGACCATAAAAAGTTGAAGGACCGGGTTGAAAACTCTGAATCTACACTGGCCACTCTTAGACCCACAGTACTGGTGACTGATGAGCGCCTTAAGGCTCTGCAGTAGGAGGTCAAATATCTGCATGGCCGAGTTGAGGATCATGAAGGGAGGTCACGCAAGAACAACGTTCAAAAAGTGGGCCATTCCAATTGGGCTGAGGGCCAAAGTGTTGAACTTTACGTAGAAAAATGGTTTGTCCAAACAATCCTTCAGGGAGAACAATCCACCTTCTTCTCAGTGGAGAGAGCCCACAGGGTGCCGGGGCCCCACCCGCCCGCCCCACTGCATCCAGGGGTGGCACGTGTTTTTAATTACCGTGACAGGGACCACATATTGCCACAAGTTCATATCTACCCAGACTACACATTGGAGGTACAACGGCGTAGATCCTCCTTCCTCGAGGTGAAGAGAAGCCTACGAGAACACAATGTAAAGTATGCCCTCCAGTTTCCCGCCACACTTCGGGTACAACATGAAAGCATCACTATTTTTTGCACGTCTCCAGAGGACACCTTGGCTTGGATGGAACAAAAGGGGCTTGCACCATTGCATGAATCCACGTCTGGATCTCCCTCCATGTGGCAGCCGTCTGCAGGGTCCTACTAAGAATCAAGCAGCGAGAGAGCGAGCCCAGGTGGTGAAAGACGCGGAATGGCACGCCATTTCCCGTTCTCCTTCGGCCTTGGGCTCGGAGGCTGGGAACCCAAAGGGTGACACACCTTTTATGACAGACTTGCAACTTACTGGGGTTTTGGGGCAGTGGCCCCACCGTTACCCCACAAACATCCAAAGAACTAATGTGAAGACCTCCGGATAGGTTTTGAGGGGAGTTTGTAAGAATGCAGAGATTGGGAAGGCACTGACACCATTATCCTTTATATTAATATCTGGTTGCAGGGATCACACTATAATTTGCAGGCACTGCAGGGTCGCTGTGCTTGCTTTTACCCCACCTGCACTGTACTACTGACACAGTCACAGTTTACCTTGGATTGGTTCAAATTGCATTTAAGTGCCGATGGCCGGCCGCCCGTTGGTGAACTGGCCTGGGAATGGGATTTGGGGATTGTTGCTGTTGTTGTTTATTCTTACATGTTCACAACTTAATGGAGTATTTATAGGCTACAATCAGGGGGGCAACTTGCATGCTATACAAGGAAGGGCGGAGGTGTTGGGGTGATATAACACTACTGCTCAGGGTACTGACGTTGCCCATACCGATATGTCCATGACAACAAAGCTTAGGAGAACACCCACGTTACTACTGACCTAGAATGTCCGTGGCCTACCCCAAACGCTATCGTGTATATCAATACTTGCGGAGATGCAAGATCACTATTGCACTCCTGCAAGAGACACACCTGACCTCACAGACACTACAATCGATACATAGGCGGTGGAGGGGAACGCTGGTAGGAACCAAATACTCGGGCTATGCAAGGGGCGCACTGGTCTGGGTGGCCTCTGGGACACCGCTAGAAGTCTTACACATGCATGCTGACCCTGAGGGCCACTTTGTGGTGTTAGAAGGACTATTAGATGGGCAACCAATATCATTAGTTTCACTGCATGCATCCAACACTGGCCAATCCTCATTTTTACAATCATTGACTCTGGCGCTCCTTCATAACCCAATGGCACTGACCTACTGGGGAGGCGATTTTAACTGCACCCCGACTTGCACATGGACCACTCATGTCCCCCACTACCAGGTGCCCACTCTATCTTACTTACACAACACCTACATACATGGGCCACTCATCTCCAGATACGAGAGGCTTGCCTTAGCTTGCACCCTGCCAACCGGGAGTATTCATACTACTCAGGGATGCACGACCGCCATACCAAAATTGATTTGATATACTGCACGTATGATGCTATCACTAAGGTATCCTGAGCGGAGTACCTGTTGTACAGCATCTGATCATTGCCCCTTACAGGTACAGCTGTCATGGGGCAGGGGCACCTCCAAAATACCTACTTGGCGTCTACCGCTAGAGGTGCTCCGTGACCCCTCACTCCGTCCCTCCCTATCGGACTTCATCTTGGCTTACCTCCGTGATAATGAGGGCACTGCAACCGGTTCAGGGGTGGAGTGGGAAGCGCTTAAGGTTGTACAACGTTGACATATGATAAAAGAGGTATACAGCTTCCATAAGACCCTATGCAGGGAGCTGAGTGATCTGGAAGCTGAGATCCGACAATGCAAGCAGGCACTCCCCACCAAACCGATGGCCGTGGACACACTGGCCCACGCTAAGCTGAAATATAAAACAGTTTCAGATCACCTGGGGGCTCTTGACTACCGTGAGTACCTCACTAGGCAACATGCAGATGGAGACAAGGCCGGTCATTTACTGGCATGGCTCCTCAAAACTGATTCCCCCAGACACACAATTACCTCCATTCACGACACAGAGGGCCATCTTGTCAACACTCAGGATGATATTAATTCGGCCTTTCGGGTATACCATGTCTCCCTATATAAAGCTCCCCCGGCTGATGACCTATCTGAGTCACAACTCATCCTAATGGATATAGCCGTGCCTCGCATCCCAGAGACACAATTCCAGGCGCTGGAATCCCTAATCACTGAGACCGAAATAGTAGACATCATCCAGCAGATGGCGAGAGGGAAAACCCCCAGAGTGGATGGATGGCCCTTAGAATGTTATGCGACATTCCACGCACAGTTGGTGTGTCATCAGCACTGAGTATATATCGATGCTTATGAAAAGGGGATATTACCCCCCTCTCTTCAGGATACTAATGGTAATGCCCAAAACCAGGAAGGGACCCGCTACAACGTGGTTCATACCGTCCGTTGTCCCTTTTGAACTTCGATTTAAAAATACCCAGCAGAGTCCTGGCCGATAGACTAGTGGAAGTAACACAACTCCTGGTACACTCTGACCAGAACTGATTCATAACTGGTAGAAACACTTGCCTTAATTTGAGCAGGCTTTTCTTACTTATGGACTGGGCGCGCTCAGCAGGCGTGCAGGCCTGGATCGCCTCTCTGGATATTGAGAAGGCGTGCAACACTCTGGGTTGGAGTTACCTGCATGAAGTGCTCACTGTTTTCGGAATAGGCCCTGATTCTTAAAGTGGATCTCCCTGCCATACAATTCTCCAATGGCTCGTGTCAGGATGGGCCGCATTGTATCGGACCCGTTCAATGTTGAATGCGGCACCCGACAGGGATGCCCCCTGTCACCAATCATTTTTGCACTAGCGATGGAACCAAACACTGGCCAATCCTCATTTTTACAATCATTGGCTCTCCTTCATAACCCAATGGCACTGATCTACTTAATGGAACAAGCAGCCGAAGATGCTAAGGTGGCAGTGCCCTTTCTGTCAAAGCCTCCAGCAATGGCATGGAGGCGTCCAGCTCAGTGGGCGCAGTGGTCTCTAATTTCTCTTCTAGGGAATGTTTTCTCTCTGGGTCTGAAGGATACAGGAAAGGTTCTTACCAATCCTTGTCAGGAGGTCCATCAGGCAATCTTGCCTGTGGGAGGAAGCCTGTCTGAATTCATGGAAATTTTGAAGGACAATGTTTTAGATGATTGGGTGTTGGGAGGTTATGTGCTGGACCAATCCAGCATTTCTCCATCCTAGGGAGTGACATTTAACTCCCTGACCTTCTGACCCAATCAGGCGAGCAGATCCTCGAATGTGGTATGGCACGATTGCCAGTGGCCGAGGTTTATTCAAGCATTCCTTCCATCAGCTTGTTCATTGCTGTCCTAATCAGACAAGCAGTACTTCAAAAGGGTGTGGACAGTCTCATTCTCAAAAAACCAATTATACTTTTTATTATTATTTATTATTATTATTATTATTATTATTATTATTATTATATTTATTATCCCCCTCTAGAATGGGGGCAGGGAGTCTATTCAAGTTTTTTCTAGTTCTAAGCCACCGGGAGTCTTTCGACCCAATATCATTCTAAAAGGGATTGATCTGTTTATTCAGGACATGTCCTTCTGTCTGACTTCCCTGCAAGAGATCATACCTATCGTCAATAGGTACTGACGTCTCACTCTCTTGATGTCAGGGGAGGACTCAAATGGTATGTTTCTCATACAGAATCCTTCAGAAAGACTGAGGGTCTTATTTAGAGTTTGGGGGCTGGGAAAGATGCTAAAAACATGACAAACATCCGGTTCAATGTAACACAAGTGCCACATGCAAAATTCAATTGCGGCAGATGGATGTGCATCATGTTTTTGACTGCCAGAAGCATTCAATATATGTGAATGCAAATCCCATCCGCCAAACTCTAAATCAGGTCCTGTCTTTAGTTGTGTCTTTAGATACAGAAAGTCTGGGTGAAAAACATTCACTGCCCACTGTAAGGTGGTGGATTTGTCCAGATATTTTGTTTTGCCCTATTCTTTTGCAGAATTTCCTCTTCCGTTTTCTGTTCAGGAGCTGTCAACAAGATTGATGGCTACCTCTTGAGCAAAATGCAAAGCAGTTTCCCTGGCTGGCATACCCAAAGGTGCTACTTGGGCTGCACCTAAATCTTTTTTTTTACATTTTTGTTTTGATGTTTCAGCAGCTCCAGTTGGGAAAACTGTATTGATTCTGTTAATTTATCTGTTTAGTGCCATGTTTTCTTTGGGAGATACATGTAAACTCTGGACGTTGTCCCCGCCATTAAAGGCTGTCATGATTCACATGCATGTTTTGGTATGGTGTGTTCAGTCGGTCACCCACTAGTTAGTTGCTACATCCTCATAACTAATTACTGTGACAAGGATGAGTGGATCGTGGGGGTAATGCGCAGATTACTTGCTGGTAATCTTCATTACTATGAATGTGATGAGGAAGGGTAAAGTCCAATAAAATGAAGAATACTGGTAAGTAAGCTGGGCATTTCCATGGATAACTGTGACTTGTTCTCCCTTGATACCCTATACTTCGATGGTCTATAAAATCAGTGGTGTAAACTAGGCCCACCGCAGCCCTTGCGGAGCAGGGGGGGGCGAGCTCCAGTGGGCCCCCTCAGCACAGTACCCTGGCCTGAGAGCTCCTGACTGACTCTGGAAGTGGGGCCCCTCCATGTACCTTGCAGGGGGCCCCCCTCAAGCTGTGTTACGCCAAAATGCTGGGCTGGGTCAGTGACATGCTGGGATTGGTGACAAAAGAGGTGAGATGTTATGCAGAAACGCTGGTTCTACAGTTGTTTAGATGTCATAGTAAAAAGGCTTTTGGGGCTTGTCAAAAGCTATTTGATTTAAAATGACTAATTGGGCGGTGATAGCTGCTGCCGCCTCTGTGTCCATTGGTACAACACTGACCTCGAGTGTTTTCCATTTTGTGACATGGAGTCCCCTTTGCAAGCTGCCCTTTATCCGGGTTGGTCCTAAAATGAAAAAACCTGGCACGAATGTAGCCTTTTTCCCAGCAATAATAATCCCATTTACTATAGAGTGCTTTCTTCCCACAGCCTTTGAGATGCACTAAAGCTTTTATCGGAGAGGAGCATGCATTTATTTTGCAGCACTCTCAGTGGTTCACCATTTCGTACTTCAGTAATTTAAGTGGCTCACATGATTTTATGAACAAAAAGGAATGTAGGAACATTTCGGTAAATACGCATTTTCATATAATAAGTGATTTGCACATATTTGAACAGAAATCGTTATAAAATAAGACAACAGTTTGTTTTATTGAGTAGCTATGGACCACGAAGCAAAATAATTCAAAGTGGAGAGTACAAAATGATGACTTCAGCTGCGGTAAAATGAAAAAATCGGTACTTATAATTAGCAAACAGTTCTGAATACTTTCCTTTTTCAAACAGCAAAACTGTAGGCACATAATTCACAATTATAAAATACAAATAATCGCTCAATATTGAGCCTCGAGGAGAGTAATGTGGTTAATTAATTTTTTATCAGATGAGGCAATGCAGTAATATTTTTGATATGGAATTGTGGATGTAAACAATGCATCTTGTTATTTATATAATACAAACCTAGCTCACTATTTTCATGTGTATTAATAACAATAGATACATTTCGCAGGAAAGACCCGACTGAGAACAAAGTTATATCCACTCCTACTGACATGCTGGCAAGTACCTCTTGATAACACTTCTAACACAAGAGAATGCCAGCAAATCATGATAAAAATAGGAGATGATCCATTCTCCACTTTAAATTGAATAGAAAACTTTTATCTTTTCCACTTTAAACTGTTAAAGAGTCACTTGGTAGCCTATTCACTTACTCTCATGGCATTAATACCCAACTTTTCATTAAGACCTCATGCTAGCATGATTCCTTGATTTAAACTCCTGCATACTGCATGGTGCTCCATATCTAGTTAGGTTGCATCATTTTGGCATTTTCTCTCCAGGCCCTCATTTCTAGCTGACCACATTTTGAACTCTCAAAATTCAGGGACTTTTTAAGATAGGGCCAAACTTGACAAGGGCCCCCACCTTCCAAGGGGCCCCAGGGAAAGTGAACGTTCTCTCTTTCTCCTACCTGTTTATTTTTCCATCTCAATCTTTAATGTATTATTCAACATTGTTTCGAAACATGGGTTTGAGTTAACAGGAAATGGGCAATAAAATACAAAGTTGTTCCGAACAGGGCCCCTAAAGAATGTCTTGCCTGGGGCTCCCAAAGTATGTCTTGGCCAAGGCCCCCAAAATCCTTTAAGATGACACTGTCAAGATTTAGAATTATAAGTTTAGTGGACTTTATTTTCCTAGTATTTTTTGAGTGTGATCAAGTCTGAAACTGGAAGTTAAATTTCTTCAGGGCAAGCCTGCCAAATTATAACACAAAGAAAACGCTGTTTTATTACCTGAAATACCGGATTACGGATCCTTAAGCATCAAAATCGGTATGTTATTTATTTTCCAAGAACCTGTAAGAGGTCCTATTCATCACACTCTATAAATTCCTGCCCCTGCATAGTCAGGTTTTATTGAGTGCAATAGTTATCCCTCCAAATGGTATTTGGACAAAATATCGAGTCGTGAATATTGGGATACAGAAATATCGGGAAAAAAATATCATTAAACAAAAATATCGTGATGCATAAATATCGTTGTCAAGGACTGCGGGAGCGCACCCAGTCCAAGATTGCGGACACGCTTTTAGCCTGCTATTAACGTTGATTTCTAATGTCAGTTTGCAGCATTTT
Organism: Calotriton arnoldi; assembly: GCA_963921515.1. Classification (NCBI taxonomy): domain Eukaryota; kingdom Metazoa; phylum Chordata; class Amphibia; order Caudata; family Salamandridae; genus Calotriton; species Calotriton arnoldi. Next base: position 2,128,263 of record CAWUFW010001691.1, on the reverse strand, counting down.
CTTCAGCTTTGTGCACATACTCTGCTCCATAAACCCCCTGCCTTGCGCTTACCAGCTTCTACAGTTTTATGATGGAACCACGCACGCAATTACCATGCATGCCTTTACAACACTGTCAATACAATGCATGAATCATTACCACGCATGTATTTTGTACAAAAAAGTTTTACTATGTATGTCTTTACCACGCATGCCATTACCACGAAAATCTTGTTGTAAAGGCATAGTTGGTAAGGGCATATAGGTGGTCAAAATCTGGCATGCGTGGTAAAAGCATATGCTTGGTAATGGCATGCGTGCAATTGGGGCACAATGGCAAGTTGAGTTTCTGTTTTACGGACTCTGTTCTACGGACTTGTGTGAGCTTTCTAGTTTTCAATTATTTATCCCTCGTTATCCACTCACAGAGATAAATAGACACTATGAACGGACTTCCATCTACTGACAGAATACCGGGACAGAGAGGCCAGAACGGGAGAAAGAGAACCAGTGAAATTGAGCCAGAACTGGGACAGAGAAAACCAAAATCGTCCAGAACTTGAACAGAGAAGGGTTCCAAGAGAGAGCCAGAAAGGTACAGAGGGGGCAGAGGTGTGTAGAATGCTGTGTGTTGCCACGCATATGCCTTTACCTCACCCTGAGCCCTAAAACCACCCATGCTGCAGCCCCCTGCCCAGCCCTGAACCCTAAAACCACCCTTTTTCCTTGCCCTGAGCCCTAAAACTGCCCCCGCCCCAGCCCCTTGCCCGGCTCCTGGACTTGCGCCCTTAAACAGTCCCCCGCCGCAGCCCCCTGCCCGACCCTGAACTCTCAAACCCTTCCCCTAACCCTGAGCCCTAAAACACCCCGCCGCACCCCCTAGATGTACAAGGCAGGCAATTACCATTACCATGCATCCTTTACAACGAACATGTGTAGGAAGCTGGGTTTCTGTTGCAGTAACCCTCCCACTTTTTGCCAGATTCTGATGCACTTTGACTTGATGTGCCCTGGGTCCCTGCCAATCAGGTTCCCAGGGCCTGTGTTCTTTCCCAAAACTGTACCTTTTTATCCCTAATTGGCACCTCTCTGGCCACATTTAAGTCCCTTGTAACAGGTACCTTGGGTACCAAGGGCACTGTGACCAGGCAAGGCCTCTAAGGGCTGCAGCACATATTGTGCCACCCTTAGAGGTCCTCTACCGTAACACACACATACTGCCATTGCAGGCTGCGTGTTTTGGTGCTGAGAAAAGTGAAGAGTCGACATGACACACATACCTGTGTGCCATGCCTGCAACTCACTGCGTATGGTATAGGTAAGACACCCCTCTAGTTGGGTGCACTATACCACAGGTGAGGGTACAGTTGCATGAGCACTGTACCCCTACAGTGTCTAAGTCCATTCTTAGACATTGTAAGTGCAGTAAAGCCATAAAAGAGTATATGGTCTGGGAGTTTGTCATTACAAACTCCACAGCACCATAATGGCTTTACTGAATTCTGGGAAGTTTGGTGTCAAACATCTCAGCATAATAAACCCACACTGATGCCAGTGTGGGATTTATTATACAATGCACTCAGAGGGCATCTTAGAGATGCCCCCTGAAAAACGACCAGCCTCTGGTGGGTTCCCTGACTGGTAAACACCAGCCTGCCACCAAGAGACATGTTTCTGGACCCCTGAGGTGGGAGCCTTCGCTCCCTGAGCCCAGAAACAAAGCCTTTCCTGGGCGGAGGTGGTCACACCTCCCCCAGGCCAGGAAGAGCCATCTGTGACAGGGGAGCTTCAAAGGCCTTGCTGCCTTTGTAACGCGACCCCCAGCCTCTCCTGCTATCAGGAGCAGGCCCCCTTCCTGTCTCCCCTCCTTTTCGGTGGGAAGACAGGTAGGAAAAATTAGAGCAGCACAGAAGGTGTGCCTACCTCTGCCAACCCCACCCCTCAGGTCGGGGAGGTGAGGTGGAGCCCACTCTTCAGTGCCCACAATCTTGCAGATGGCAGGCACTCTCCAATCAGGATTAGGGATTCTGTCACTCCCCCACATGGGGTGAGCACACAGAGGGTGTAGTCACCCTAAGGTCAGTAGCCCATTGGCTACTGACCTCGACACCCCTAAATACATGCATATCGGCTGCTGATCAAGGAAAAATGAAATGAATGAAGGCTGCAATGAAAAGTATAAATATTTTTCAGGTTCCTGTAGTTTTTCATAAACACATGGCTGCACCAGCACTGTCGAAACTAACTTCAAAGCATTGCTCTTGCTTTACCAACCCTGTAGGGATAAATATCTCCTATTCGGTGGCTCAGCCCTCTCTTTATCGGGTGTTTACAGGCACCTGTCATGAATTTTGTTGCTACTCTTTCATTAACTAATTTCACTTACCTGAAGTTCATGTTTTTGTGAATAGGTGTTCAAGTTAAAGTTGAAAAGTTCTTGATGTGCGGGCTGGTTTGCAGAATCAGATCAAGTCTTGGAGTTCTAGCAACGACATTGCCTCTGTTATAAAGCCGAATTCAACACTTCTGATAATTGTATTCTGTGGCATGTTTTTTAGATTACAAACAGTTTATCAGGTGCCCTGATAATTTCTTGACCTTAGTGTAACAGATATTTTATTAGAATCTTAGGGAATCTTAGGGAATAAAGTGACACCTCTTGAACTTTTGTTCTCCATCTCTTTGCCCTACTTTCTAGGGTGGTCTCTTTTCTGGATCCCCTCTGTTCATAGTCTTGGGAATACTCCAGGGAACTTCCATAGGAGTTTTTTCTGAGTTTCATATAGCGCAAACTTGACCCGAAGGTATCAGAACGCTTCACATGAGCACCAGTTGCATTACAGACACATTTATTTTTTTGGGCATGGGGAGATTCAGTGATTTGCCCAGAATCACAGGATGCTGAGCGTCCCTGCTGAGACTCGAACCCAGTTCCCCAGCTTCGAGGTCGACCACTCTAGCCATTAGCCCACATCTTCCCCCCTAGAGTACATGTGTTGCTTTATTGCTATAGTTTTCTCTCCAATCAGTCCCCAATAGTCTTAGGGTACGCATGTCTGATACCTGCTGGTATTTGGCAAGATGCATTCAACAGCTTATTTCAGCACCTTGCACCCCCTTTGATCCTTTCTGAAATGCAGTGTTTTTACTCTTTAGTAGATTTGTGGATTCAAAACTTCATAATAATATTGTTAGGGTGTTGATCTATGCCTGTCTGCTGCTGTTTTCTCACCTCTGGCAAGGGTTGGGCTCCATTACCTGCCATTCAGTACAACATAGTAATAGGACCACACCGACTGTACAATGCAATTATATTTACTTCATGGCATATGTTCACGTAGGACAGTACAAATATCTGGGACACGGCAACACAGAACAGTTCCACAGGTTAAGGTTTTTGGTATTATTATAGATATGGTTTAATTTTAATATTGGACAGGGCTTATAAGATTTACCAAAATGCATAAAAATACTAAAACATTGTAATAATTTTAATACTGAATGGAGGGTTGGGGGTTTCTCGCACATGAAAAAAAACTACAAATATTGTAAGAATTTAGCTATAATAATGGATAAAACATAAATTTTAAATATATATAAGGTGGCGGGTTTACCCCATATATAAAAAGAAGGCTAACAATATTATAATTACTTTAATTATGGGTGGGAGTTGAGGGGTTTACTTCCCCATATGAAGAAAAGATAGAGCACATTATGTTGCAAAGATTCTGCTCTGGAACAGAACTATGCTTGGAACCATAAAACATCAGTATGTAGGGATTGAGTCACCATACCACCTCAGTATCCAGGAGCCCAAATCCGACTGACTATAGTGCCTCACTTGTCCTCCTAACCTTACCAGAGAAACAAGTGAATTCGCGCCCCAGAACACCTTGACCTTCTCAGGGATTGCGGTAACAGGACACACACTTTCACTCTCTCACTCGTACTTGTCTACAATAAGATAACCAGGAGACACGAAGGAAGTTTTAAATATTTATTAAAGTTATTGTGCTCTGAAATGCAGTATTCGTGCCACAATTAGAAAACAAATGCATACTAAAAATACTGTTAGCATGGTTAATAAACCTTATACCTTGAAAAGCCTTGTCATTATATAAGACAGAGTAGTCTAAACCCCCCTCCCCTGCTGCTGAAGCTAAATAATTATATATCAAAGATCTCTGGGAATAGTGGCAGACCCCGTACCTTATAATACACAGATGGACATTCTACATCTTAGCAGGCGCAGTGTTCTTGTCTTAGAACTCTCGTTCCGTGTGTTATTTTCTAGCTCCTGTGTTCATCTATATGACAATATGTGCTCACATAAACAATAGCTGCATTTTTGTGACATGTTATTCATATAATTTAAATGATGAAAAAGTTCCTCTTTATTTTTTTATTTATTTAAGGTTTTATAGAGCGCGAACGTGACCCGTTAGGGTATCAGAGCGCTTTACAGGGAAAACACGTTGTATACAGGTTTGACACAGGCAAAAAACCACAGAATAGGGATAGAGGGAAGTGACTACATTCGGACATAACCAGGGTATATACAATAATCAGAGGGGCGACAAGTCAGCAAAATGCAGTGAAAACCAGCAATTACATATGCAGGGTGGCAAGTCAGCGATATGCAGAGAGAGTCCACAATTACATTTGCAGGAATAATGAATCAGTCCAGAGAAAAGGAGCAACCAAGCAGACAAAAGATTTTTCAGAATAACCAGAGCACTGCCGCGGAGCAGAGTGCACGGTGAAAGAGAATTAAGGGAGGAATTTGCTCATTAGGAATGTTTTAGCTTCTTTCTTAAAGGTTGACAAAGAAGGGATTCTTCTGATGGAGGACGGCAGCGAGTTCCATGTTCTAGGTGCGGCCCCAGAGAAGGCACAGTTATAGGTTTTATCCTTACGGAAGCGGGGTGGCTGGAGCACAAAGTCTCTGGCGGACTGGGAGTTTCTGATTCCCCCAGATACCAAGAGTTTGTTGGCGAGGTATGCAGGGGGATTCGTGTATAGTGCTTTGTGCGTGATACAAGCCAGTTTGAGCTGGACTCTGGCTTCAGAGGGGAGCCAGTTCAGTGCCTTCAGATGCGGAGAGATGTGGTCAAATTTTTTGGAGCCTGTTAAGAGTCTTGCTGCGGCGTTGAGGCAGGCTTTTAGAGGGGCAGTGGAGATCTTGGGTAGGCCTGATAGGGTTGAGCAGCCGTATTCAATCCTGGAGATAACTAACGCCTGGACTGCGGTTTTTAGGTCTGCAGCCTCAAGGAAGGGTTTTAGTTTTCTCAAATAGCTCAGGTGGAACCTGGCAGTTTTGGCCATCGAGTTGATGTGGTCACGCATATTCAGGTTGCTGTCCAGGGTTATGCCGAGAGATTTGGCAGATTCCACTATGGTCGGTGAACAATTAAGTGCTGTGATCGAGTTGGTCCATTCCAGGATGTCAGTAGTGTTTTTAGGGGGGGAGATGAGAAGGAACACTGTTTTTTGTGCATTCAGTTTGAGCTGATTGCTGGCGAGCCATTGAATAGTTAACTTCAGAGCCTCATTCAAACAGTTAATCTCCTCTAGGGATGAGATTTTGATGTAGATCTGGGTATCGTCGGCGTACATGTGAAAGGAAATGTTGGCAGTGTGGAGTATTTAAGCTAGCGGTTCGAGGTAGGGATTGAAGAGGGTAGGGGACAGAGTTGAGCCTTGAGGGACACCGATTGTTATCGGGGAGGGAGCGGATAGGTTGCTGTTTACTAAGAATCTCTGGGAGCGATTCCGGAGGAAGGAACCAAACCATTTGATGACGGTACCTCCTATTCCCATCCTGTGTTCGAGGCATTCAAGTAGTTTCTCATGGTTGACTGTGTCAAATCCTGAGGATAAATCCAGTAGGATTAGGAGACAGGTTTTGCCTTGGTCAAGGGCTTGAAGAGCATCATCTACAATGTGAAGAATAGTTGTTTCGGTGCTGTGCCTAGGCCTGAAACCAGATTGGAATTCGTCTAATAGGTTGAAATTAGTGATGTGTTGGCTCAGTTGAGGTTGCACACATTTCTCCAGCACTTTAGCAAGAAGAGGAATATTGGATATAGGACTGAAGCTGTCTTGAATAGCAGAATTCAGAGTGGGTTTTTTTAGGATGGGGATGACTTGCCCGGTTTTTAGGGAGTCAGGCATGGAGCCTTGAAGAAGGGAGGCGTTGATGATTGTAGTCCAAATGGGAATGATGAATGGGGAGGTCGCTGAAAAGCAGTTGGAGGGGAGTGGGTCATTGAAGTGGCTATTCGGTTTTAAGGAGGATAGAATTTTCGAGATGGAGAGGTCGTCATATGCTTTGAAGTTGGACCAGTGAGCTTGGTTTTTGGGTGTTGCCTGGGGGGGTGAGGAGAGAGATGGGTCCCGGCAGGAGGAGGTGGGAGGTTTGAGGCAGCATTAAGTTCGTTTCCTAGGGAGTTAATTTTGGCTGTAAAGAAGGAGGAGAACTCCTCACAGGTTATTAGGGATTTTGTAGTTTCTTTGGAGGTTTTGGCTAGTTTGTTTGATTTGAGTTTGACCATTTCAAAGAGCTTGCGGGGTCTGTTTTTAGCGTTTTCCAGTTCGGATCTGAAGAACTCTTTTTGGGATTTGAGGATGTTTCTGTTATATGTGTTTCTGGTCTGACGGAGAAGTTTTAGTTGGGAGGCTGAGGGGTGCAGTCTCCAGTTTCTTTCTGTTAGCCGGAGAGCTCTCCTTTCGTTATTGAGGGGTCCGTTGAACCAGGGGTTTCTGTCTTTGATTTGGGAACTTTTTAGCTTTAACGGGGCAAGATCATCAATTATGTTGGACATAGTCGAGTTGTAGTGCTCTGTGAGGTCGTAGACACTGGAGAGATTTGGAGGGGGGTGTAAGTCATTCTCGCAGCAAGCAGTCAGCTTCTCGAGGTCGAGGCTCTTAATGTCTCTGAGCCAGCGTTTCGGTTTCACAGGTTGCCCTGGTCTTTTCATGAGGAGGCCAGGAATCAAGAAGGTAATGGCATGGTGGTCTGACCAGTCGCACTGGACTATTTCGTTAAGCCTGACCGCCGATGGCTTTGGGATGATCCACCACCAATGCTTATACTCCCCAGCTGGGGGAGGGAGAGGCCAAGTCCTCTGCCGACAACTCCCCTGACACGATACCTGTTTCCACTATCACGTCTATTACAACAGATGGCATTTATAATGATCCACCATTGGTGAATTTATCGGAGTTGGATTTTTCAAGTCCTACTGCTGAGTCCCAACATCCTGTTTTTCAGCTGAGCACCTCCAGGTACTACATGGATCAAGATGATTTTTCTTCTGACAGTTCTTCTGTTTTGCATCCAGACCATCACCAGCATGGATTTGTGTTTTTATTTCATAGTTAAAACACACTTATCTAGTCCCTCCTTGGATATATGTCTGGATCATACTTTCCTTGGTTTTCTTGATCATGTGGATTGGATTTGTAACAGTTTTTTCCCTACTAATCAACGCCCATTACCTTCTGGAACGATCTGCTACAGAACTGGCCTGGCCCCCCATTCATCATCGCATGAACTGAGAAACGACTTGTCCCTCGTTAACATTTCAGCCGCTCCAGTAACTGATGGAATTGGTTGGGATAAAGTTCCTTTTGACATATTCGGTCCGACGGAGATCCTGTAGATACAGTATGTGTTCAAAGTTTCTATGTGTGATGTAATAGTACCTGGGTTTCATTCGAATGATTGCGATGTTGACATTGTAAATTCTATGCTTTCTAATTTAGAATATCATACTGTTTTTAAATCACAGGATCTAAATCTTAATTCTGCTAACTATGGCAATATGTTCTGTTACCATCATTATGGACACCATTTTCTACATAGAACAAGTAGACAGCGTCTTCATTTTAATTATACACAATGGGAACATTGTCCAACTCCCCCTCAAGAGAGTTCCAAAAAGCAAAAGGATAAATATGCATACTTTACCGGATATAACATTTCAGACCCAATGTCATACTATTTTAAATCAACACCAACATCTCCCAAAAAATATATGCTTACTCAAACTAAGCTTATATATAGTAATACGTTTATCAATCAGTTGGCCTTTAAGGCTATGACTACTGGAAACACACTATTAATTCAAAATCGATTTGGGGTACGATGTCCTGGCAGATTCAGGGCATGAAAACCTTATTTCGTGCCTGTTTAATTCCCACACAGATGATTTTCTTGAATGAAACAATCCAGCAGACTACCAGTTTGGGATTGACAAAAATTAAAGAAATGAATGCCCCGACCATTCCCTCAGTGGCCAGCTTTGATAATGTCTTGTTTCTCCCTCTGCATAGGATTGTAGACAGCTCATTATGGCCTTCCATTCTAAATTTGAAGGCAGATTTCAACAAGCTGAGCAGACTCATATAATTATTGTTTCAGCAAGCAGTAGCTCTTACATCTGCTCGCGAGTCCTTCGATTTGCAGTTGGCTAGAACGTCTGGTGAAATTCAGTCATTGTTAAATACTAACCTTCCCCTGCATTTTGGAGAATTAGTACATCAAATCTTTAATGCTTCTGGTACGGCCAGCCTTGCCCACTTCTTTAAGGTTGTAGGCTCCGCCCTCATTAGTTCTTTTCAGACCATCTTTGGAGTAATCTCAGCAATTAGCCACTCCATTTTCTCTAGTGTGTTCAGAGGATTTCCAGGACCTAGGGGGTACCTAGGGTGCCCCCCACAGATCCCTGCACCATGTGGCAGGCACCGCATGGTGCCTGCCACGTAGTTCAGGGATATGTAAATTGTCCCTTTTTGCATTGTGGCGGGTGCTGCAGCCAGCAGCACCTGCCACAATGCAAAAAATAGGTATTGCGACCGCTGTGGTGGCAATTGCATCAAAATACCTATGTTGAGACCGTCTGTTGGGCGGTCCCAATCCCAGATAGGGTGGCGGGCGGACATAAGTCTGCGCGCCATTGTAATCAGGCCCTGTGTGCGAGTAGTTTGAGGGTGAAAGACGCCATCGGAGATAGTGCAAAGAACAATTGCTGCTTAGAACCTATAGCAGGTTGAGCAGGACCATCAGTATAAATGATGGACTTCTATTGGTCAAGAGGCAGAGTCAAACAAGGCAAAGGATAAATATGTTCATATTGCTAAAATTTGTGAGTTTGCAAAGAAGAGTGAAAGACGAAGACTACATCCACGGCTGTTAAGGACATAGCCCATTTTCAATAGAAGCAAAGCACATTTCTGCAGGAGCATATAAATGCGATTTATAAGCTATGGGTACCGCTTCACCTTTGTTGAAGGTGACATATGTAAAGCCAATTGCACCCAGTAAAATTCTGATGACTAAGTTCATAGTATTGACACGTGTTTGTACATGGCGTGTTTCAAGCAAGTCAGACTGTAAAGATCTGAGTATATCAATATGTTTTAAAGTGCAGTAGGAAGTCGAAAAATCTGGCCGTATTAAGGTATAAAGAGGTTCAATATGTTGGGCGTATTCAAGTATCAAAAATCCCAGCACAGACAGCAATTTTGAAAGTGTACTCAGAGGCTGCAATTGAGCACACTTTTACAGAAAATGAGGGGCAAGACCTTTCTACTCATGTGTAAGTTCATATCTTAAGAAAAGGACACTGAGAAAAGCTCTGAATTATTTTTATTAAATTTGTAACCAAGGTACGCGAACCGTGATATTATGTGGTCTACTCTTGCCAAATGAGGGTTCAATTTGTCGTCCATTAAGAAGATATCATTCACATAGGACAGAGTGTTAGGGTCAATTTCATGAAGAATCAACATAATCCATGCTGCAAAAACTTGCGGGCTGTACTTATACCCCACAGGAAGTCGGGAGTAGCACATTTGATATCCCAATGCGTTAAAAGTGGACCAGTCACAGCTCCGAGGAGCCAAATTGCGACTGAAAAACTATTGGAAATATCCAAAGTGGTTTAATATTTTTTACGAACATTATTAATGAGCGCCGTACTATGGGTATTTTGTACCACAAACGCGCGTGTATTACTGTTCAAATGCCCATAGTCTAAGACAATACGATAAGAATGATCTGGTTTCAGAACAGGAAAAAGAGGATTATTCATCGGAGATATACAGGGTTCAATTACTCCCTGGTACTTCAGCTGGGAAAGAATTTCTCTTACGGGTGCTTTAGCATCCCGTTTAATAAGATAATGTGGTTGCACTTGAGGAATGGACTGTATAAGAATAACATGGTAAGGAGAATCCTTGTCCCAACCAGTATGATTATGATAGATTGCTGAGGCCAATGCAAGGGCCCATTCAGATGCATAAGCTTGTTTGACTTTGTAAGGGACAAGGTGTGAGAAAGAAGTGAGAATGACATCCTTACCCTAGGGGCATGAAAGAACAAAAGGTGGCGGCCAGTTGACCTCCGCCTAGAGAATGTCATAAGACGTAGTTAAACTCTCCCAAAATACAGCTTTAATGGTGCGTTTGACGTCACCTTCAATTTGAATATCTAAGTCATTTAGTTGGTCCGTAGGGGATACGTGGGTGTCCATGGTTTCAACTGTGATAAATGTTTCAGTTTCTTTTGCTACCAGAAATCGGTGGAGAGTCCGGCATACTATGGTGACTTGTGCCGTGCTGTCAAGGAGAGTCACCGCCCAAATCCTGTTCAGGAGGAGGGCTCTCACCATCTGCGACATATTTAGCTGTTAAGGCTGCAACTTTTTTTCTGAAAAGTGGCTTTATAAGGAAGAGGTCTATCCTCTTTCTTTATCTTCATGTCAGATGAGCGTTGTGACTTCCTTTTCGGTTTGATGTACTCTTCTTGATTGTGGTCAGATCGCCCTCCTCAGTTGTACTGATGATCAGATGAGTCCTGAAAGTAATAAGGAGCACGGGATCAGGAATCTGATACCTGTCCGGAGTCTTCATTTTTGTGCGATCATGAAAATGATATCGCCTTTCAGAGGACTGTGTGGGCGGAGAGCCACCATGAGGTCTAGCTTTTGGTTGTTGTTTAGATTTGTTCCAGGGTTTCTTAGGAAACTCACAGGTAGGTCTGGCATCCTTGTCAGAATTAAATTTGCCCACGGTGCTACTGAAGGTCTAGTTCCCAAACTATTGCGTCCTAAAGATGTATACACATTAGCAATAATAACAGGCAATTTGCGTTTGCGGTCGGCTACTGCCACCGATGCAAGTAGCTGATGTATAGCCAAAGACCCTGCTTCACCTTTAACATTAGAAAGAATAATTTCAGAGACGACAGGAAAATTGCAGACAAGTTTAATTCCCAAATCGAGGGCAGAACCTGCCCCATTTCCTTCTGTATCTGTTTGAGGATGTTCAGTAGAATGGCCATTGAGGGAGTGGCATGAAAAAGAGTGTAAACCACAGCAAAAATAGTCCCCCAGGTTTTGTAGTCAACTAAAGGGGGAACCAGGCCATTAGGAAGGCATATGGTTAAAATTCTGTGTTTGTCTTGTGGTCCCCTAAGGGGAAACAGATTCGAGGTAATCGATTTTTTATAGAGCGATCCAAAAAGGTATTTTTTCAGGATTCTTGGGCCGCTAGCCCATTACCAAATGAACAATTACAGGGCTTATAACGTGAGCTCCAGGCACATGAGGTTGTCCATATAGGGCAACCCTAACTGGACCAGACAATAAGGCGCGTGCAATAAATTAAGGTAGGTGTCTGTAAAAGACAACAAGAACATTGTATAAAGGGCAAGTCAGCACTAGAATTATATTAGCTAAATCCGGATACGGGGTATAGCCCTCTAGTGCTGGCCATTTCGCACCTTAAGGGGCCCATTCAGACAGTGTCAAGCACGTGGGGAAGGGTGTCATTGAACCAAGTCTGGTGTTCCCAGGTGGTAAGAGGAATTTCTGTGAGTGCATATGGCCAATAGGTATTAGGAACCGGAGGTATAGTGTATTCATGAAAGGTATTATCATTAGCGTCCACAGCCGTGAACATGACCCAAGACTAAAAAACTTCAAAACGGAATGCTGCGTCCGCTTCAATTACAAAAATCACAGCAGCTCCTGCATTATGCATTAGGAACAGCAATAGCTATGGGTTGAGCCATAACTAAACCAAAAAGGATTCAAAGTGTATCACAATCAGGGTATAAACCTTTTAATATTCAAGCTTGAAAAACCAACAGAACTAGGTGATCCCTAAAAACTGTGCAGGAAAAACCCCTAACACCATGGACATCTCTGGGAAAAGGTGTGAGGGTATTGTGGCCAAGCACAAGCACTACTCTGGGTTCCCGCAAGTAAGTACCTGACCAAAATGTTGGTGGGCCATGTTGCAGGGATTCTGCTCTGGAACAGAACTATGCTTGGAACCATAGAACATCAGTATGTAGTGACTGAGTCACCATACCACCTCAGTATCCATGAGCCTGAGTCCGACTAGCTATCATGCCTCACTTGCCCTCCTAACCTTACCAGAGAAACAAGTGAATTGGAACCGCAGAACACAACACTCTCGACCCTCTCAGGGATTGCTGTAACAGAACACATCCTTTCGCTCTGTCACTCGAACTTGTCCACAATAAGATAACCAGGAGGCACGAAGGAAGTTTTGAATATTTATTTAAACAATCTTACTCTGAAATGCAGTATTCGTGCCACAATTAGAAAACAAATGGATACTAAAAATACTATTATCATGGTTAATAAACTGCTGCAGGCCTGTGCACACGTCAACATAACAAAGCAGAGTATGTACTCCTTCTTTCAAAGTTCCATAATACCACAATCAATATATGTTTGAATAAAGACAAAGTGAACAATCTTGTGTGTTGTGTTCTTCTTTTACTGTTGATCGATTGCCCAGCCAACATGTGTTTCGTCTGGGGAGGTACCCCAAGACTTGTTCAGGGCTATGAGGCGAAGCCAGGAGGTGTCTCAGAGCCGGTAGCAAGTCCGTCCCGGCAATCCAACAGGAGTTAAAAGAGATCCGCCAGAGTGGAGGGTCCTGGATGCGGGACCCTGCGGTGGAGCCGAGAGTACGCTTCACTCCAAACCGGTTATACTTCCGTCCCGGCTGGGAGCTACTGAGTACGAAGTTGGGAGAAGTCCGGAGTGGGGGACCCTCTGTGAATGCCCCTGGGGTCCCAATTGTTGCGGTCATCGACTTTGATAGCGTACTGGCTTGTTTCAGAATTGCCCCCAGGAGCATTCGCAGAGGGTCCCCCACTCCGGACTTCTCCCCACTTCGTACTCAGTAGCTCCCAGCCGGGACGGAAGTATAACCGGTTTGGAGTGAAGCGTACTCTTGGCTCCACCAGTACGCTCCCCTGTACGCGTAGCCGCGCGAGTCGCACACAGGGGGGACCCATGGGTCCTCCCTACACATGCCTGTACGGCGCGAGTCGCACCGACGCGTACCCGCTGTAGGGGGCGCCCTTGTTCGCGACGCACCCATTGAGTCAATGGGAGCCCGTGTACGCGTCGTACGACTGGCTCCCATTGACTTCAATGGGAGTCCGACCGAATCGAGTCCGATAGCATGCGTGCGCATCGTACTCGTTCGGTCGGACTGCTAGAGTCTGGTTCGGTCGGAAATCTCTCCGAATCCGACTCGGTCGGAGAGATTTCCGGCCCGAATCGGAATCGGCCCCTTAGTGTCATTTTAGCATTTTTGTTAGTCAATTTTGTTAAAAAAATAGATTGCATGTCAGTGCTTCTTAACCTGTGGTCGGCAGATCCCTGGGTGTCTACGATGCCTGCTCAGGGATCTGTGACTTTTTGGAATATTAAACAATATTCAGGGATTAATAAAGCATATGTAAATAAAAAAGCAAATTGCTAAACTTAATTTTTTTTAATGTATTGTAAATGTGAGGTATTTGAAATTGGTGGCTAAAAATTAAGTTGGTACACTTAGCTTGATTGATGGGATCAGCGCAAGTACATTAAACAGAATAGAGTATGGACAATGAGTGGCTTTAATTGAAGCACCAACAAAATGAGAGCATGCATTAGGAGAAAAAAAGGCAAAGTAACATGTTGGAGCCTAGCATTTCACTTTGACTTTTAAAATGAAAAGCTCCGACCTTTCCATAAAAATAAAATTGTTGAATTTTCTGTATTTGTTTGTGGATTGAATAACATAGTCCAGCATTTGTGTAATTGTTTGATGTAGAAATTGCTTAGCTTGGGTCTCAGGCTCTCAATATTGACTTGGTGGGGGTCACCAGATTCCAGTATTAATTCAGTCAAAAGGTTAAGAACTGTTATTGCATGGTATAATTTTTTAGTACATATTTGTTAGGGCTGGAAAGAATATATTAATATTTGTTATAATTAAATAAATTTGCTTTCATAAACCTATAGTGAAATTAACAAAGTTAATTTTAAAATAAACAGATATTTTCAAAAAGTAGTATATTTAAATAAAAATAGTAAAAAACATAAATATCAGATTATAATAATAAATATTTGTTTTTGCCATTTTAATGTAATAGTACGTATTTTTTAAATTGGAAGAAATCTATATTTCCTTTACATTAATTGACCATTTTCTTTGGTCTGCTTTATATGTAAAGTCTTTCTTCAGTATTCGTGGGGAAAGGGATTGAAGCTGAAGATTAGAGTTAAGCTGGTTCTGGTAAGTTTTGGGTTTTTTAAAGTTTTTTAAATAAATGTAAGTGTAAATGTAATTTTTAAGAGTCATGATTGTTAATAATTGGTTTAGTATTGGATGTTTGGGTGGGTTGTTTATGCTTTCTGTAATTGCGGTACCCTTAATGTCAAGGTAAGCGCTGCCCCACTGCATGCGGGTTTAACATAGCTCCGCTCCCGTGGCCGTTCCACTAATGTGAGCCCTTCCTTACAGGTGTGCTCTTCCTTTAACTCGCGGTGCCCGCAGCCATTGCGCTAAGCACCACCGTCTTAGGTAAGAACCCTCCTTCTTTAGCACTATTGAATAAACGCCCAATTCCGTAATCAGTGCTAACCAGTTCCTTCCTCCGCATATAGGCGCATATTAGGCACGCCAGACGGTCCCTTCCTTATCCGCATAGGAACCCACCGGCATACCAGCTCTAAGTATGCTTGCGCTCTATCCCTTCGCGCACCCTCTAACACACTATGTTTTGGTTCTACACAGGAACCCCTGACAGTCTCCCTAGATCGGTGCTCTCCTTATGGGCATACTTGTATTACACGCTACGTATCGGCGCGCACTAGCAATGGTTTTAAGACACGGCCTTTCTCGCAGTCACTTGATCCCCTTTCGCCAGAGCATGTCACATGCCTTCTGGTTCACATCGTATCTTCGATACCCTCTATCTTGCACCCCTTATGGATTACCTTGGTCACGGCCAAACCCTTGAACATCACTTGTATATAAATTGTACCAATGGTATGGATCACCATCCTTCTCTGTGTAATCTCCTTTCCTTTATCCCCTTTTTTTCCCCCCTCTTCCTCCCCTTCAATGTATGGTTTAAGTAATTTGAGCAATTGTATACAGGCATGCCACCCTAATGTCCTGAAGATGATCCCACTGATTTAAATAGGGATCGAAACGTCAGTCGACAACTGTACACCATATACATTGACTATACTACAATGTTTAACTTGTAATGGTGTGTGCAACGTACTTTGTCTGTTGTACTTATATCTAATGTAAATACAGACACGCTTTCCTTGCCTGAAACCCTCCCCTTAATGTTGTCTGTAAGTCTACGTCAGCAGGACGCAGGTTGTGTCCCGCTTGTATTTTTTCGTTTTATTTGTTGCATAAAGTTACTGTACATTAAAAACTGTCCGGATGGACAGATAATATAGCACTGATTGGATCTATATTAATTTACACTATACCTAATTGTCTAGGGATCATTGTCCTCAAAAACAGTAACTGTACCCAAGGTCCCTGACCAATTGCATATTGGGTTCCCTTGTTTTTTGTAACAATTCTGTTTTTTGTAGGCATTGCTCATGTTACAGAAGATGGTGGAGGGGGTGGTTTACATCAGGGAAAATAGTACAGCCTTAATTTCAAAACTTTATTTTAGAGTTGCTGGAACATTATTTTTATTTTCAACATTTTTGGGTTTATATAGTCTTTGTGGAATTTTCATGACTTTCTCAGGTTTTTTAAGGTTACCCTAGATTGTTTTTCGCTATGCAATGTTGTTTCATGCAGCGCTTTTTTAATTGTTTTTTTTCAATAATTTCGGACTTTTATGGTATTTCCCTGGATAGTTTTTTATTTTATTTTATACCATTCTTCGGGATTTTTAGATGGTGGAGACTTTAGATTATAATGGTTTCAGTTTGAATCACGAGCTTTCTTGATGGTGTAGTGTTCTTTTGAATATTTCCAGGAAGACAACAAGTGACGGAACTGTGAGTAAAGATTTAATTTTGTTAAAGTTGGATTTTTAGTTGGTTTGAATGTGTTTTTTGGCTAAGTAGTTAGGTAATTTTATTTTCTTGGTATTTTGTTTAGTATTCTATTGTAAATGCAACCAGTACTTAATTGTCTAAACCTGAAATAGTTCTTAATATTCAAGATTTTGTTAGACTTGTTCTTGGTTTTTTACAAATTGTTTGGGTTTAGACTACCTGAAAATGTTTGTGTTTGACGAATCTCTTGAATCTCTATTCCTTTTTAAGAGTTTCCAAGGAATTGCATACAGAGAGACGGTACTGTCCGACAGTTGAATCTGAGTTATATCATACTTCAATAGCATTATTGGTTTATTCTTCATCTTCTTAAGTAGGCATCTAACAGTTCCACTATCGTATTTTGAAGTGTGGTGCCCTTCTGTTATCCAATAGATGACCTGTTTATGTGCCTTCAAAGTAGTTATGAAAGTTTATCAATTTGTCCTCATTTTCTAAGAAATATTCATCCTGTACAGTGTATTATAATGCTATTCTACTTGTAGGATAGTATTTAGACAAAATATCGAGTTAGAAATGTCGACGTACACAAATATCGAGTTGTAAATATTGTGACACAGAAATATCGACAGCAAGAATATCGTGGTCAAGTATCGATATTAAGGTAAGAAATATTGTTTCAAAAATATAGAAGTCATTAATATCATTTGCAAAAATATAGTTGTTTAAAATATCGATTTTTTAATTAGTGTTATGTATTTTAGTATATATTTTAAATGTATGTGATGTATTTTTTTGTATAAGTATTGTCTATGTTTTTGAATATATGTGTTAAATTTGTAGTAGTTATCAATTTTATTTTAATTAAATTTTGCGTTTTTTAATTCCATAGCCATTGTGGGTTTATAGGGGAATAGGGTGGGAAGTAATTCAATTATAATAAATTAATGATTATTTTTTATTTATTAATATTTATTTAATTGGGATTTTATAGTGTTATTGTGGGAAGTAATTTATTTTTAACTACTTATTAATTGGTTGTTAATTCATATTAATTAATGAATTGATAATTAATTATGGTATTTGTGTAATTTTCTTTTAGGTGCGGGTTGTGAGGCTTTTAGGGGTAAAAGGTCGGAAGTAATTTATTTTTAATTAACCAATAATTAGTTGTTAATTAATATTAATTAATTAATTGATAATTAAATATGGAAATTATGGAATACATTTTAGGTGTGGGTTGTGGGGTTTATAGGGTTAAAGTGTGGGAAGTAATTTATTTTTAATTAATTAATAATTAGTTGTTAATTAGTATTAATTAATTGAAAATTAAATATGGAAATTGGGTAATTAATTTTAGGTGCGGGTTGTGGGGTTTATAGGGGTAAAGGATGGGAAGTAATTTATGTTTAATTAATTATTAATTAGTTGGTAATTAATATTAATTAATTATTTGAAAATTAAATATGGAAATTGTGTAATTAATTTTAGGTGTGGGTTGTGGGGTATATAGGGGTAAAGGGTGTGAAGTCATTTATGTTTAAATAATTAATAATTAGTTGATCATTATTATTAATTATCTAGGGTAATTGTTTAATTTTTTTGTGTGTGGGTTTTGGTTCTATAGGGGTAAAGGGTGGGGAGTAAATTCATTTTACTTACTTTATAATTATTTGTTAAATACTATTAGTTTTTTAAAATGAAAATAATTTAATTTTGGCTGTGGGTTGTAGGAATTATAGGGGTAAAGGGAGGGAAGTTAATTGATTTTTATGTGTTTTAATGTGTTTTTTCATTAATAATATTTCATTAAATGATAATTAATTATATTAATTATGCAAGTAAATTTTTTTAAATTTAGATGTGGTTTGTGTATTGTGTGGTGTTATAGGGTGGAAAGTGAATGAACTAAATGTATGTAATAATTATTGCGTTTGTTTCTAAATATTTTCTAACTAAAAATATTTATTTGTTTGAAAAAAATGTTTTTATTTAATATAATATTTGTAGGTATTTGTCATATGTATTTAATATTATAATACGTTTTTATCTTTTATGATTTTTAATATTAAATATGTTTGTATTTTAATTTTTAACATATTGATATATTTTGTTATTGAATTTTTTTGTGTTGTTGTTGATATTTTGTTTGTTTTTAATTTTGAACTGACTGCAGTGGGAATACTAATTTTTACCCCTCCACAATCCAACACTTTCCCTACTGTTGCACTGACTCTTCGTCTTTCACACCAACTTTTCACAGGACTGGACCTGCTTTTCTGTTTCAAAGTGCCCTATCCCCTTGTTGAAGTCTATGGGCCTAATTATTAGTTTGGTGGTTCGGGAATGGGACCGCCCTGCTCCCACACCACCAAACCCATATTTGAACCTCCTGCCAGATTAGGAGTTTTCTCCTGTCTAGCAGGCGATTGTTTGGCGTTCACATGGCAGTGCCTAGGAAATAGGCACCGCCATGACAACGTGAAAGGCAGTGCCTGCATGGCATGGACTGCTGCAGTTCATGCCGTACAGGTACTCATGTGCATACACACAGGGGGGCACATGTTGTGCCCCCTGTGTGCATACACATGGTGTGAGGCACCAGGGAGCGCTGTAGGGCCCTCTTTGTTTCCTCACTGCACACTTTTGATTACGGTCACACCGCCATGAAAAGAGTGGTGGTGAGAAAACTCGTAATATGCTTGGCGGGCTGCAGAGGCCCCGCCAAGCATATTGTGGCCTCAGGACCGCCACGCAACCACCAGGGAACGGCGGTTTGCTGGCGGTTGCGGTGGAACCCGGGCTGCCCGACCACTCTAGTTGTAATAGGGCGGTCAGGAGACCGCCACTGCAGACTCATAATAAGGCCCAACAAGTGTACTGTCTTCTCACTAGAAATAGAAAACCCTCTCCCTCTTTTCCCCTCAAATTTCCAGAGGATGATGACGACTTGGACGCGGACCAGAAACCTGATAATGGATGTCTGAAGTATGTCTCAGGAAGCAAATGTGTTAATGATAATCAATCTGCTTTAGAGGCTGCACAATAAAATCATGAAAAGGGGAGAGATTGGGAAACTATAAAATGTTGCTTAGCGTAACAGTAATTGCTGCAACCATCTATTTACCATGCTTACCTTGCATTCAGGATATGCCCATCTATGACGTGTAATGACACACACATTTCCATGCCGGGCCGCAAGAATTTCTGATTAGCTTACTCAGCAGCAAAGGTTTACATTTCTATATCTCTCTGAAGGTGTTTGCCTACTTTCTCATGACTTCTGCACTCGTGTAGCTCCTTTGTTTCAGTCTCATCACATGACCTCCACTGGAGGGCTGTATAAGAAAATGTATACACTTGTTCCTTGTTTCTGCATGAGCATCTTATGATAATTCAGGGTGCTGGGGGATTCTCTTGTCACCCAACTCTGTGATTCACAAATATACTTTTATTTTGCAGACTTTTAACTGACAACAAATTTCGTTAACACAACTGTGGTTGTCTGTAGATGAGACCTAAAAATGGAATTGAGCCCCAGGACCCAGACGGGGGTTAGGGTGTGATCAAGCACAGTGTTCTTTCCTGCCAAATGGTACAGAAACTTATAAAAAAACTATGGGGGATATTTACAAAAAAATGCCAGAGCGCAGTGTTACGCCAAATTTGGCAATGCCGCGCTCCAACAATTTCAAAATGCATAGATACGCTGTATTTACAAAAATACGGCGTGCCCCTGCGTTTCCCCTAGTGCTGGCGCTAAAAAAGCTGCCTACCGCCAGTGCAGGCAACCCTGCTGCCATGTCGCAAGGGTGCCTGTGCTGCAGGAGCGATTGTTTATGTGCAGGAAGGGACACCTTCACATAAACAATCACTAATAGCGATGTGCTCTTTCAAGCAAAAAACGAGGAAAAATTAATATTTCTCCTCATTTCACCATCCTAAGACCAGGTATAGCCTTGTAAATCTGGGGCAGCATCAAAAAGCAATGGGTGTTGCGGTGGAAAGCCCACGGCAACACCCATTGCCCGCCCCTTTGCCGCAGTGGACTGCTGCGGAAAGGGGCATATTTACAAGGTGGCGTTAAATATTAGGAATGGCGCTGCGCCACCGGAGTGTAAAAGAAAATGATGCTCCGATGGCGTTAGAGGCTTGTAAATATGCCCCTACATTTCAATGTGAATTGGCGTGGGATGTTTACCACCACGGAATGTGCCATAGTGAATTTCCTGTGTCGCCGGAGACAGCCACAGCTTGTTTTCCATCCACAAGAACAGGCCACCCTCAGGGTCTAAAATCTGGAACAGCTTCCTACTCCATCTACCAATACAGAAGGGTTTGCCCCCATGCTTAGCATGTGCTCACACGGGATGTACAGTAAACGCTTTACTGTAACCTTCCCCATACATCCGGATTACGACAGAGCTCTGAAGGAGGCCGTCAGTGGTCAGAGACAGGGGTCAGACAAGCACAGAAGTTGATGGAGGGCTTCTTGCGACCACTGCAGCAGCTGGACTCACTCAAGATATAAAAGCATTCTTTTATTCCCAGCTCACTCTCTTCATGTAAACTGAGGCTGCATTACAGGATTCCTTGAAAGCCTCAGAGGGGACGGAGGATTTAGAGTAAGGAATTGCTCTTTCCGGGAAATACAGAAACTTTCACCCACAAACATTTCTCCAGAAACACGTTATTTTTTGTGTCGCAATAACAATAGAAAACACTGAAGGAAGAAATAAATCGTAATTCATTAAACCGTCTTTGTTAAACTACATGAGATTTCCTTGCCTGAGTATTAAGAATATTGCAAGTTATCTTTTTTTCTAGTGGGCATCAAAGCTAAATAAATGGATACATCTTTCATTAGTTACAGACCCTGAAAACGAATACACAGCCTTAGTTATCCCAATGTAACCCTTGTCAAGCAGCACGTTTATATTTTCAGATTACACTACGTTTTTGAAACTTGAGAACATTTTGAGCCCTCTACAACCCTGGTAGTTCTAGTCCTTCTGAGTGAAAGAGCACGAGCAGGCTAGACGTAGTTGTATATAAGCTTTTGGTTGTTACCTAATGTGGTGCAACCTGACATGGCATAAGTGAGTGCCTGTGCCCAATGGTGAGCGATGGCAACATTCTGTAACTCACATGTGGTATCTTTCTAATGCCTGTATTGGGATATTTTTCTGTCCAGAAATTGCATTACCGGGGAACTCTATGAATGAGCACAAACACTGCAGTCTTTGTGCCATGCTCCTTTAGTAGGGGAAATGTAAGTAGGCAGGGAAAATACATGGGTGATTCAACACTCTCACAAACACACACGCAAACACACACACATACACACATGCATAGACAAACATACATACTTAGGGCCAGATGTACGATCATTCTATTTTGCGAGTAGCAAATTGCGATTTTTTGCGACTCGCAATTTGAGACTCGCAAAGTGGAATGTACAACAGTGCCTGATCTGATACACTGTTTGTGATTCCCAAATGGGCCGCAAGGGACCTGCCTCATTATTATTCATGAGGCAGGTCGCAATTTGCGGCCCATTGGGAATGGCCAGCACTCACAGTGATGGTGGCCTGCTGGGGTCAGCAGACCACCATGTCTGTAACTGCTTTTTCAATAAAGCAGTTTTTTTAAAAATGCAGCCCGTTTTCATTGAAGGAAAATGGGATGCCTTTCAAAAAGAAAAATGAAACATTTCAGCTTCATTTTTTGAGAGCAGGCAGTGGTCTGTGGGAACACTGCCTGCTCTTAAAAAATATTTGGCCCACATTCGCAAATGGGAAGGGGTCCCTAAGGGACCCCTTCCCATTTGTGACTGCAGGGACCCCTTCCCATTTGCGACTGGTCTACCACCAACTTTCCATTGGCGGTAAAAAGCAAATATTTTGCAACCACATTTCAATCGCAAAACATTCGTACATTGCACTGCTAGTCGCTATTAGGAAGGGTCATCCTTGGCACGCCCCTTCCTGATAAAGAGTCGCAAACCTTAATTTGTGAGTCGGTAATAGGTCCCCGACTCGCAAAATAGGGTTTGTGCATGCCACAGACCTATTTAGTGGTCGCAAACAGCCCAATTAGTTGTTTGCGCCCACTAAAAAGGGTCGTACATTTGGCCCTAAGTCCAAAATCCCTGGGTGTTGCATGGGAAAACCCACCTCAAAGCCCATTGAACGGCTCCTTGACGCAGAGTAAGGCAAGGCAGCTACTTGCAATGCTTTGTCTTACTCCATATCTACCAAGCCATGCAAAGCCATGCAGAGTGAGTATGGTATCATAGGTATGATTGAGAGGTTTGCGCCGCTGGAGCGCCAAAAAAAGTGATGCTCCGGTGGTGCAAGTCTCTCATTAATAAGCCCCTAAGTGTTTCTCTGTGGCACTTTTGGAATCACTAACCAGGCAGACCATCAGCAGCTATCGCAGTGATCATGTGAAAACATTTATGGGGTTTTCATGCAGATGAAAGAAAAACGCTTTAAGCCAATATACACATCTTAATCAGCAAAATTATTCACCTTGATATGACAGTAAACTCCACAAAAAAGTACTCGAAGTTATGTCAACATATAACACACAGGGGTCGATTCCGATGTCGCCAAAAGTGCCTTCCCAATGCTATTCGTAGGCTTACCTTACGTCCGACCCGTATCCGGAGCTTTTTCCTACAAACTAGCAAGTACGATGCGTATAACAGGCAAATCTCCGACCGAATCGTCCGCTCCGATTCGTGCACTATGTCAGTAGCGAACAGGCTCAGGAAACACGGAAAGCGAGTCGTACGGAGGCGCAACCTAACCAATTTCTGGATACGCAAGTATGATGCGTCCCCAATACGCGTCGCACAGGGCGCCGGCTCTAGCACGTCACAGCATCCGGATGAGGCGTATGAATGAAAGCTCCGAGTCGCGTCAGAACACGATCAACGGGGACGAGACGGAGCAGCCATGTATCCAATCGCGCATGTCTTCCCTATACTGTACGCCCATCGTTACTGACGCGCACGACGCAGAAGGTAAGTTAGACACCTACCACACACCAAAATGTCATGAGTACACGAAAGGAAACACCACCATAGGGGGGTGGATGCTCATCCCAAATAGCATATCCCATCCATAGGGGGGTGGATGCCTATCACTCCCATTATTGTCCACCCGAGAGGGGGGTGGATGCCTATCACCCACAGTATTGTCCACCCCATAGGGGGTTGGATGCCTATCACTCACAGTATTGTCCACCCCATAGGGGGGTGGATGCCTATCACTCACAGTATTGTCCACCCATAGGGGGGTGGATGCCTATCACTCACAGTATTGTCCACCCCATAGGGGGTGGATGCCTATCACTCCCAGCATATCCCACCCATAGGGGGTGGATGCCTATCACTCCCAGTATTGTCCACCCCATAGGGGGTGGGTGCCTAACACTCACAGTATTGTCCACCCCATAGGGGGGTGGATGCCCATCACTCACAGCATATCCCACCCATAGGGGGTGGATGCCAATCACTCCCATTATTGTCCACCCCATAGGGGGTGGATGCCTATCACTCACAGTATTGTCCACCCCATAGGGGGGTGGATGCCTATCACTCACAGTATTGTCCACCCATAGGGGGGTGGATGCCTATCACTCACAGTATTGTCCACCCATAGGGGGGTGGATGCCTATCACTCCCAGTATTGTCCACCCCATAGGGGGGTGGGTGCCTAACACTCACAGTATTGTCTACCCCATAGATAGGGGGTGGATGCCCATCACTCACAGCATATCCCACCCATAGGGGGGTGGATGCCTATCACTCCCATTACTGTCCACCCCATAGGGGGGTGGATGCCTATCACTCCCATTATTGTCCACCCCCTAGGGGGTGGATGCCTATCACTCCCATTATTGTCCACCCCATAGGGGGGTGGATGCCTATCACTCACAGTATTGTCCACCCCATAGGGGGGTGGATGCCTATCACTCACAGCATATCCCACCCATGGGGGGGGATGCCTATCACTCCCAATATTGTCCACCCCATAGGGGGGTGGATGCCTATCACTCCCAGTATTGTCCACCCCATAGGGGGGTGGGTGCCTAACACTCACAGTATTGTCCACCCCATAGGGGGGTGGATGCCCATCACTCACAGCATATCCCACCCATAGGGGGGTGGATGCCTATCACTCCCATTATTGTCCACCCCATAGGGGGGTGGATGCCTATCACTCCCAGCATATCCCACCCATAGGGGGGTGGATGCCTAACACTCACAGTAATGTCCACCCCATAGGGGGGTGGATGCCTATCAGAATGACCATCCCCACTCATAGGGGGCAGGATGCCCATCAACACCAGGATACACACACATCGGGAGACTAAGCAAACCACCCCCTCTACCATCTCTGCAACATTGCATGGTTGTATGTGAAAAATGCTCACAACACAGATCGTGGCAGTGGACATACAATGTGACTCACAACACATGTGTGCCCAAAATGTTAATGTGTGTCACTAATATCCTGCAGCAACTGATCACTGTGGCAATGGGGTCTAAACCCCCATCACCACAGTGACCAAAAGCTGATTGTGTGCATCAGAATTCCTGCATCTACTGATCATTGTGGTAATGGGGTCTAAACCCCCCATCACTACAGTGACCAAAAGGTGATTGTGGTGTTCAAAATTCCTGCATCTACTGTTCATTGTGGTAATGGGGTCTAAACCCCCCATCACCACAGTGACCAAAAGCTGATTGTGGGGTTCAAAATTCCTGCATCAAATGATCATTGTGGTAATGGGACATAAACCCCCCATCACCACAGTGACCGAAAGGTCATTGTGTACATGAAAATACCAGCATCTTCAAAACAGCATGCATGAGTCCGTGTCCAAATTGCACAAGCAATGTTGTGGCAATGTAGTGGTTGTGTCACATACAAACATAGAATTGGTTTGGCAAATATTGCCGTGTATCACAAGAACACCCTCTGCCATGTGCAGACAAGCATTGGCCATGACCCTTGACAATGGCTCCAGTGAACAGTCAGACAATGTGCAAAGTGAGCACTATGAGGAATACACACATATCTACACCAACAGACACACACACTAAGGAATCCTGTGGAGACTGTAGATGTTATGTGAACAAGTCCCATACCATGTCAGCAATGGGAGATACCAAACATGATGAATGTGCAGGCCGATGAGCCAGGAGACACAGGGACACTAGGGTAAAACCTCACAAAAACATACTGCCAATGGCCTGGAAAAGACATAACAGTGCAGTGGTGCCGTAGCACAAACACAGACACCATTACAATAGCAAGTTCATGATACACATCATCAACATCATGTACATAATATGCAACACCACTGGATAACAAAAATGGCTTTATTCAGCAATAAAATATATATGAATGTTCATGCCACGATGCAAAAAGGCCAATGGCCAGTCCATCAAAGAGTCCAACCAGGGTAACAGGTGAAAACTTGTCATCCATTTATTGCCTGCACTGCTATGGACCAGGGACATCTCACACCTTGGAGGGGCATACATAGTGGCAGGCCAGGCACCGCAGGGACAGGATCAGGGGACAGGAGAATGGGGCAGGGGAGGTGTGGTGGGTGCAGGAGTGACGCCAGCAACTGCAGTGGAGGGGTCTGACACAGTGGGCGCCGTCACCACTGCTGGGCACAAGTCAGATGTGGGGTTTACCTGCACCACTGCAGTGTGCAAGACAGATGTGGTGGACGGGCTCTCAACTGCAGTGCCCAAATCAGACGGGTGGGATGTCCCTCCTACTGCAGTGCCAACATCAAGAGGAGTGAAATGGGGTTCAGATGAGGTGGGCAGGACAGAGGGGGGAGACACGGTTTCCACACCAGTGGCAGGAACAGGCTGAGCATGTGAGGCGGGGGTGGAAGTGCATGTGGAAGGGGGAGGGCCTAAGCATCCTGGGTATGCGGTATGGGTGTGTGGGTGAACCTGGTGCAGGGAATGGCCGTAGGACCTGTGTATTTGCGTCCGGGGTGCTGCAGGATGGAGAGTGTGAGGTGGAAGCCTGTGCCTTTGGTGGTGTCTTACCCTTCCTGGTCCGGGGAGACTTGCGGGTGGGGGCCTCAGTGTCCAAGCGCCCGGGGGAGGGTGCCCGTTTTGCAGGGGAACTCCCCTCTGTGCGTGCTGACTTCCTCTTCCCCCTGTAAGTTGGACCAGATGGTTCTGTGGGGAAGAGGCCAAGGTCACAGAGGAAGAGCTGCTTGGAAGTGGGGGCAGTAGGTGAGGCAAGGGAAGGTGTTTTGGAGGGAGAGGCATCTGAGGAATGCGGAGTGCTTGTGGATGCCTGTATGTGTGTCTGTGACCCATCCCCTGTGTGTGTGCCATCAGTCCCCGGAGTGTGCGTGCTTGTGGATCGAGACTTTGGCTTGCGTGTCTGTGTGGTGCCATTGCCTGATGTGGTGCGTGCATGTGCGGGTGTGTGTGTCTGTTGGACAGGCAGGGGAGTGGTGACTGTGGATGTGGCAGAGGTAGCAGGGGCGAGGGCCTGTTGGAGGAGGGACACTGCTGCTGTCTGTGTGGAGGCCATGGCCTGAATGGTCCGATGTAGGGCAGACATACTTGATGAGATGCCCTCCATGAAGTACACCAGTTGTGTCAACAGACTGGTGTGGGAATGGAGGACACTCAGCATCGCTGTCTGACCTACATGGAGCTGCTTCAGTAAGTCCACAGACTCCACACTCAGGGCAGCAGGGGAGACAGGGGCAGGTGGTGCGGTGCCTGGCACGAAGGAGACATGCTCCCTTACACTGGAGCTTCCACAGACATCTGGAATGGGAGCAGAAGGGAGGGTGGAGATGGTGGTGGTGGCGGGGCCAGACCTGCTAGGTGTTGTCTGGGGGCTGCTGGCATCCGCCTCCACAAGGGAGTCATCACTGAAGCTGGCGTGTTCCTCAGCCGAGGTGGACGTAGCCGAGGTCTCCTCAGTGTGGCCCCCTCACCCTCCGTTCCACTGGGTCCCTCCGAATCCTCCGCAGCGGACCCTGTCTGATGCTCTGGCTCCTCATGGTCCGTGGAGCTGTCTCCTCCAGTGTCCGTAGATGTAACTGCAAATCAACAGGGTAAACAGAGAAACATCAGTCACCTGTATAGACATCACACATCACAGTCAGAACAGCACATGACAGCGCACGTTTGTGCATCATTTGCAGTAAATACTCTTAAGTGCAGACACATATTTGCAAAACACACATGTCAGTCTGCCAGCAAACCATGCCCCTCATATCCTACATGTCCATGGAGACATCAGTCTGGTGCATGTAGCCAGACACGACTCATTTGTGCACACATGCACCACATAGACAGTTGCCTGAACGGCAGGATTTGTGATGGAAATGTGTCAGTACACACATATACCATCTCCTGCCACTGAGTTTGTACATGTGTCAGGTAAAGGGATGGCCAAAGTAATAGTCAGTAATATGTATATGCTTCCTTCACCACACACCATGATGTGCTCATGTTTTGCTGGGCGATGCCACAATTGAGTGCATGCAGGACAACTTCCAGCACTGCAGGATACACTAGAGCAAATTAAACAACATGCTACAGGGCAGTCTGGGTAATCAGTCATTGCTGCCTTCTGTCACTGGAGCAGTGCATCACAAAACAAACAGTCTGCACTGTATTTCAATCATGTAGTTGTGGGGAATATAAGCCCTGCATCTGTCAAGTGCACATGTTGCCCCACTGCTACCCACATGTTAAGGCAAATGATGATCCCACTTCCAACATATGCC
Organism: Calotriton arnoldi; assembly: GCA_963921515.1. NCBI lineage: Eukaryota > Metazoa > Chordata > Amphibia > Caudata > Salamandridae > Calotriton > Calotriton arnoldi. Next base: position 2,100,124 of record CAWUFW010001691.1, on the reverse strand, counting down.
ACAGTACAGTGACAGCAAGCACAAGTCTGGCAACATGAGCACATCACAGTCTGATGACAATGAAGTATAGCTGCCTGCACTTAAATTTTGGAAACACCATCAGGCACAGTCAAGTGATTACACACCGATGTTTGACCCCATCGTGAAGATCCAACAGCCACATGTCAGCTGTCTAACCACCAAAAAATAATTGACACCCCAGGAGTCTAAAAAGCTAGCCCACTCCACAATGAGACAGAGGCTGACACCTGATTGCACATTGCACAATGCATTCAATTTACTTTGACACACATAATTAGGAAAACTGAGTGTACACCATGTCCAGAGTAGACATACCTGACCTGGTCCATGTGCAACATGGGATTAGCCCGAACAGTAGGCATGTGTCCATGCATGTGTGACACACATGATGGACATACTTCAGAGATCACAACATTGTCACACATGCTGCATGTGTGTGTGGGTAACACCCCAGACACATATGGTGAGGCAGAGCATCAACTAGGACACGTATGTATGGCCCACACAGAGTGCATGTCACATATTTGTCAATGTGCAGATAAATGTCAATAAATTCCACACTCATGAAGGCCAATACATACTGCCAGTAGCAGATGCGGTCCCCCACATCAACCTTGGACAACAGCAGGCCCCCCGTGAGACATGTCACTGACTGAAAGGGACACACCTGTGTATCATATGAGGAAGGGCCATTACAGAAATAATGGACATGATTCTAGTTCAAGCAGACAGACAAACTGTGGTAGCGTAACCAGGCTGAAGGAATGCAAAGATCATGTTAGACACAGTTCACAGACAAGGCATGCACTTACCCCCTCCTTGCTGCTATCTGGCCTTTAACAGCCCATCCAGGTCAGGGAAGACCACTGGCAGAATCCGGCGCATGTGGGGGGTCAGGGTCCGGTGTCCGCCTCTACTGCGAGGAGGCGACAGCTTCAGCAGGACTCTAGCAATGCGTCTTCTCCAGCCACGTAGGTCCTGCCACCTCTTCTGGCAGCTGCGGATGCGACGCCTGTGGACCCCCACAGATCATACTGCCCTGGCAATGGTCAGCCAGATCTCCTGTTTCTGATGGGCATCAACCTGTGAGGATGACAAAGTTAAAGGGCCATTAACACACATACAACATGCTTGTGAATCACACAGTTGGATAAACATGTGCTGTTCACAAGGGCATCTGATGTACACAGGTAGTGCAACTATGTGGATGGACACTTGTCCTGCATCACCAACATGGAAACATTGCCTGGGTAGTATGACCGTCTCTAAATGCACTCTCACAGCACAGTACCTGTTCAGTGCAGGTACCTGCACACTTTGCGTGTGACAACTACTGAGTGAACATGCTAGCCAATGCTTCACACAATGCCATTAGTGCTAGTCAGACAAGATGCACAATGAGAGAGGATGTGGACTGCACACTCACCTGCTCCCCTGGTTTCCCATACAGCTTGCTGTACTGTGGTAGGAGGCTGTCCAGCAGGGCCTGGTTTTCCTCCTCTGTGAAGGCTGGGGCCCTCTCCACAGTACGTGCCATCCTTGGAGCCAGAGGATACAGAGACAGCAGCAGTGGTAGCAGAGATGTCTATATGGAGCATTCAGTGCAGGCAAGTGAGCTCTCAAGGCAAGACACAGCCTTATATTTGTGCTGCAGAGGCAGAATCGGTCCCATGCGTACAAAGCGATAGGTCCGAATCGTTCGCATCCTATGAATTAGTCCAATCCATGAGATGGGACGCATCGGACACGCCTACCGCAACTTTCAAAATACCTGCATCATGACAGTTTAGATTTTGATACATTTGTACTAAAAGTTAACCGAATCGTACCCTACGCGAATCGTGCACGATGCAAAATGTGCGTCTGTCACCATGACGACCAACAGGCAACCAGTGCGTCCGGCTCGGTCAGGATGTGTCAGATGCGTGTATTGAAAACTCACACGCGTCGAACAGCATTGAATCTAGCATGCAATCGGTCAGTCCGGCTCGGTCAGGAGGTGTCAGACGCGTGTATTGAAAACTCACCCGCGTCGAACAGCATTGAATCAAGCATGCAATCGGTCAGTCCGGCTCGGTCAGGATGTGTCAGACGCGGGTATTGAAAACTCACACGCGTCGAACAGCATTGAATCAAGCATGCAATCTGTCAGTCCGGCTCGGTCAGGAGGTGGCAGACGCGTGCATGCAATGCCCACTCATCAACTCAGACAATGTATGTATGAATAATGGCATGCTGTATGCCCTGTGTGGATGGAGTTCTGCACATGTCAAATGGGACAGAAACAATAGACAAGACTACTCACATTATGATCCTAGCTTACAGTGCAACTATAGCAGTGTTTGTGAGGGACATGACTAGTGTGAGTGACCACTGCACAGATCATCCTCCTATGCTTGGCCACTGTCCCAGGGTATCATTGTGTTGTGTAGGTCATACATCACATCATGACAATGTCCAGACCATGACAGTGTTGTGCATGGTGACAAGCTGTCTGTATGTAGTGTTGTTGCTAGGTCGTAATACCTTGTCCATGTCTGTGTACATTCAATGCATGTGCTATTTGACCTAAGAATCTATGGCTGCTACTTAATTGTGTGTGTGTTGTGCATGTTACAATTGATCAAATGGAGAGTGTCAGAGAACAGTGAGTAGTCACAGTACTACACAGGAGTATTTGGTAATACATGAAATAATTGTGTGTATGTTCATGCTCACATTGCTGTAATTTCTGGATTAGGTCAACCTCAGATATTTGACTTCACTGTGTCATCATTGTAAGTGCCACGCAATCTGTTGATACTGTATTACTTGAAGTTTAAATCATATAGTAATATGTGTACATACTTTGTCATGTGTTCCTCAGGGCACCAAATGTCCACAGACCCTTCCCGGATCTTGAAACCATGGTGGAGCGTGAGTGCATGAGGAAATACAGGTTCACAAGGGCATTCATTTTGGAATTGACAGACCAGATGTTACCACACTTGCTACCTGGACGCACATATCCCTTTGCCCTGACCCCCAAGGTGAAGGTGATGGCGGCACTACATTTTTTTGCCACCGGTTCGTTCCAGTTTACTGTGTCTGATGCTGGTGGGATGTCCCAGACGATGTTCAGTCGAGTGCTCCGGGATGTGTGTGAGGCCATGTTGAGGTTCCTCGACCTGTACATACATTTCCCCACACCACCACAGTTCCGTGCCATTAAGGATGACTTTTATGGCCTGGGACACATGCCACATGTGATTGGATCGATTGATGGGACACATGTGGGTTTGGTTGCACCACGAGCCCATGAACAGGTTTACAGGAATCGTAAACACTTTCATTCAATCAATGCCCTTGTGGTATGTCTGGCAGACCAGATCATCTCCCATGTATGTGTGCGTTTCCCGGGATCTGCACACGACGCATACATAATGAGGATGAGTCGGATCCCCCAGCTGATGTCCCAGTTCATGAATGAGCGTGCCTGGCTTGTTGGTGAGTCAAGTTGTCAGTGTCAGTTGTGTGATCATTGTTTGTCAGGTTGTACCCTGTTGTTGCTCAACTGATCCTTCATATTTGATAATTTTAGGAGACTCTGGATACCCAAACATGCCCTGGTTGCTGACACCACTCAGGAACCCGGTCACACCTGCTGATGTCCGTTACAACGGGGCATATGGGCGGACCAGGCGTGTGATTGAGCACACATTTGGGCTGCTGAAGACCAGATTCCGCTGCCTTGACAGGATGTGCCCTTCAATATTCCCCGGCTAAGGTGTGCAAGATCATAATCGTGTGCTGCATGCTTCACAACTTGGCTGTGAGGAATGAGCTACCGCTCATCCAGGATGACAGGGACCAATGGCCTCCATCAAGGGAGGATCCAGGCCTGGGGCACGTTGCCAGTGACGAGGAGGAGGAGGAGGAAGAGGTGGATGTCAGGAGACAGCTCATTAACAACTTTTTTACTTGAGTGTAAGTATGCAAAGATGTTTGATAATGCCTTTCCTAAGCGTGATGTGTGTATGTAGAACAATATGTTGTGATACGTGTGTGTATGCTAATTTACAGGGTCATTGTTGTTGTACAGTGTATGTTAAGTTATGATGGTCACCACTACATTGTTGAATTTACTCCTAGCTTGTGTTCAGAAGTTACAATGGACAATAGTGAGTCAATTATTGAATATGTCATCATAGCAAGTTGTAATTAAGACTGTACTATGTCTCTCCTTCACAGGCTCCTTTGGCTGTTGTGTGGGTACACACAACGCTGTTCCATAATGGATTTTCAATTTGGACCAGTACTCTCTGACAGCCAATCTATTTGGTCAGATTTGTCTTTTCTTTGTTTTATTTGGATACTTGGAACTGTCATCAGTTTGCTTTTGTGTTGAGCAGAGCTTCTGCCTGTGTAATAAACCTGTTACACACATTGATGTTTGCCTTCTCCGTAGCAAAAACATGCTACAACCGTTCGTATCATGTTTTTCTGCCATGGTGTTCATTTCATTAGACAATGGTCTTTGTTTGCGCGGTTCAATGGTTTTTATTTGACAACAGTGTGTGCAATGTTTAATGTTGCATGTGCTATGTGTGTTGTGCTGACCTTGCGTGGCTATCTCTGGTATGTGTCATGTGACATTTCTTCATGAGGCGGTAGATGAATTGTAAGCTGGTCCCTAGGATCATGCTGTATTATGCTAAAGTTACCAGAGCCAAGCTGACATAATAGCTTTGTGTGTGACATTTTAGCACACATTCTTTCTGTGATTGTAGTGCAAGATGCCTTTGAGTCCACATGAGATCATTTTGGTACTGTTGAAGCACTGCGCCACAAGGTTGAAAAACTGGACTCTTTGTAATGGTAGAACTAGTCAGCACGGATAGTTTCGCTATGAACTGCTACACTCTGTTACACATAAGTGGAATACTTGCATTACATTGACACACAGGGCAATAATCTACACAGATGGAAGATCTACATATACGCACCAGTGCTTTGCTGAGCATATGCTGTGACCAGTACTCCTACTGTCTGAGGTGAGCGGTTGACCCGTATTGCCACAGAGTTCTTCAATGGTTTGTAGAATCGGTCACCATCACAGGGAGGGTGGTGCTTTCCACACTGATGTTGTAAACACATTTCACCTGTACTATTATGTTTGAATATGGAATTGTAGGTTGTTTGAGAATCATGTTTACTGCTGCTGGGGCTAGCTCGTATGCTGCATTGTAGGACAACAGTCAGAGATTGTTTTTTCTCACACGTGAATTATTGAACATTACACACACTCTGATTCCTGATTTGGTGGACAAGCATGGGTGAGTGAGCGTGAATGTGTGCATTGCTACCTTGCTTCGGAGATGTTGTTGGTGCTGGCTACTGGGTGGTGGAATCATTGGGTGTCTTCTGCATATATTTTGTAGAGATGATGAGACACCAGAGGTAGTAGGTCATTGGATTGTGTGTTCTGATGTGCAACTTATGTCCAGCCATCCTTCGACAACGGCCTATTTTGCCGTGCATACTTCTGTATGAGAAGAATCACTACCACAGAACTCATGCACCTCAGTGTGAGACAGTGCCAGGTGATACAGATCATGAGCTAATAAGTGGGTACAGTGTACAATTCACAGATGACACAGGGATTGTGTGAAAATGAATTTATTAATGTGCATGTGACAAAATCTAACAGGTAAAGGTGATTGCATTCCCAAATTTATTATTCACAGTTCATAGAGGAGTTGGAAGTGTTGTCAGATGAAAATCCTTCTGAGCAAAATCCACAGTCCATTTGGCATTTAGTCCAACTTACATGCTCCATCCCATGTGGGAGAGTCCAGGGACTGTCAACAAAGTGAATTATTTGCACACCATGGAGGATATCCAGAGCATTTCTTTGGTTCCGGGGGGGATGCATGTCCATCAGTCTCTCACTTGCCATCCTTCCTTGGACGGCCCCTCCTCTTCTTTGTTGTGGGTGGACCCTCAGTATCAGGCTGCAGCAGCAGAGGGGACTCTACGCCAGACTCCTCATCCCTCCCTGTGGCAGTTGCTGATGTAGAGGCAACAGGTGTGGAGTGCACACGGGGAGGTGGGTTAATGTTGGTGGTTATCTGGCGTAGGCATGTAAGTATGTCCCTATGCACCACAGTGAGATTGTCTATTTTCGACCAGTTGGACTCCATACGGTCCATGTGTTGGTCCATACGGTCCACGTGTTGGTCCACACGGTCCATATGGTTGTCCATCCGGTCGAAATGTGCAGCCTGCTGATGTTTTATGTCCCTGAGGATCCCGACAACCTGGCCAAAGTCTCCGGTGCATTCGCGATTTACATCGAAAATGCGTTGTAACTCGGGGTCAGCTTGTTGTCCGACACCAGCTGTAGGACGTGTCCTCCCACCATGCACCCTCGCACCACTCCTTTCCCTATATAAACAACAAAAGAACACAGGGTATGGGGCAATATCACTGCACCTATCGAAAATCAGGTACAGGTGAACCCAACTCTCAGGGTGCCAAGAACCTGAGGCTCAATACCCCTAATCCTCCAAGGGAAAATTCCCACACTTTTACATAAAACACAATGGTCCAGCACTCCACTCAAAGTAAACAATAATCAAGTTCAACAAAATTGAAATCCATTCAGCAGGTCTTTGTATAGAGTTTCTTTATTCTTAATCTTCTTAAAAAGCACACGAACGGAGCCAACGCGTTTCGTCCCTAAGGACTTCTTCAGGGCTACAAATAAGTATACAAAATATACACTTTATTTACAATAATATTTACAAACATATATACAATAAAAAAATTAATTAAAAACATACGGACATTTTCTATGTACAAACGTTATATATACAAAAAAGATTTTTCTATCAATATTACTGTAGCCAATGTTGGCAATTTCTGAAAGCATGTGCTGCAAATTAATATATAACCCATTTTATCAATGATACATTATTATCAAAAAACGACCTGCTGAAAAAACACATTCACAGAAAATACGTTGTTACATACAACAAAACTTAGAGAGGGTCATTCAGTCATATTCTCTTTTCTTTAATGTTATATATGCTTTGGGAAAGTTATATCCTAATAAACATTTATTTTAACATAAGAAAACTTTTCAAGGCCTGTATGTATCCTCATTGAGGGCTTGCTAATCAAATAAATGCTGCCCCAAGCCTTTAAGGGATATGATCCGCATTAAAAAGCGCACCATTACGGTTTCTTCCAAAAAAGCATGCTACCCCCGAACTAACAGTCCACTGCTTACCGAATATATTGTCAAAAAATGTTTTTAAATGTTCCTCCGGACAGTGCTGGTCAACCATAAATCTCTCCTAAAGTAGCCAACTACGACCTATATATCCAGAACATAAAAAAGCATCATTAATGTCCAAACCTTATATCAAGGATGATGTAACTAAGCCTATTAGCTAAGTTAAATAAAGATATTTAACATACCTCAGTAATTTGCAATATCGTTCTCCCTATGAGTGGGGGATCCAATTATAGTAAGTGCTCACCGCAAACGTAAACAGCGTTAGTCAGTCTCAATCTACAAGTAAATTAAGACATGAAGATGTTTTTTTAGCACCAGAAAAGATAAATACCGGGTTAAAGCCCTGCACATCAGTTTTCAAAGACTTAGGGCCCGATTCTGATGCTGGTTGGAAAAGCTTCCCGACCGAGGGCCTGATTCTGATGCGGTTAGGAAGGCCTCCTAACGGCATTTGCTCCTTCCAAATCGGATCGGGAACGTGTCTTCCCGACCGAGGGCCCAATTCTGATGCGGTTAGGAACAAATGTTCCCATTGAAGTCAATGGGAGTTCAACCAAATCGTATCTGGAAGCATCCGGATGCATCCTACTCCGCCGGTCGGACTTTCCCGATCCGATTGGGTCGGACACCATTTCCCAACCGATTCGGTCGGGAAGCTTTTCCAACCCGCATCAGAATCGGCCCCTAAATGGAAAGAATTGCATGTGTCATGAAGAATTGTCACCTAGCGTATCAATGAGCAATACGCAATACGATATGCTCATATCCAAGGCGCGCGACCGCCCCCCTATTAGCGCCCAGGTCAATGCCTAGATTCCCCCTTATATATACAAGGTAACTACCGCAGTTTATGCCAAGTATCTAAACTGTTAAGCTACCCAGAAAGTACTCAGCATATTTATTTAAAAACCCTGTATAAACCGGATAACATGTGCCATTAAGCATTGTAACATAGCGTTTTCAATGCGCACTATACAATACAATATGCTTATGTACACAGGGCTAAGAGTCCCCCCTACCAAAGCCAAAGTTCAAGCTAAAAAAAACCTTTATTTAAAGACTAACATAAAGTTTGTCCAATATCAAAGCAGTTACGCTACCCAAAAACTTACTAGCAAAGTGGCTTCAGTCTGCATCCGTCGCGTTGTTCATTCAAGTGTTGTTGAACTATCCCAAAGAAACGCCAGCATTTAAATACCCCGCGTTACCAAACACATGTTTCTAATTAGCCCGTGACGCTCGGTTTGCAGTCATAACCGTGGCCGCCATCTTGAAATGAACTGAAGTACATCAGTTAGGTACTAAGTATATTGCCCTATTAAATACACTCACATTCTCACCAAAGAGAATCTAACCAAATTCTATTTGCGATAAATATCCAATGCATATACGTGTGCGCACTATTAAATACAACACGATATATAAATATAGGCTATCGTACGTGAATCATGGCCTTTTCGGAATGGGAACCCACGTTTACTCGCGAGATCGTGCGCGATTTGTGAGTATCATTATGGCTGCCATCTTTAAAAACACTACAATGTATTTCTCCTGTTCAAAAAAGCGAGAAAATGACAATGCACCATGTCAAACGGGAACACATTTACCCGACGCTCGGTTTGCAGTCATGACCGTGGCCGCCATCTTGTAATGAACTGAAGTACATCAGTTAGGTACTAAGTATATTGCCCTATTAGATTCACTTACATTCTCACCAAAGAGAATCTAACCAAATTCTATTTGCGATAAATATCCAATGCATATACGTGTGCGCAATATTAAATACAACAAGATATATAAATATAAGCTATCGTACGTGAATCATGGCCATTTCAGAATGGGAACCCACGTGTACTCGCAAGATCGTGTGCGATTTGTGAGTATCACTATGGCTGCCATCTTTAAAAACACTACAATGTATTTCTCCTATTCAGAAAGGCGAGAAAATGAAAATGCACCATGTCAAACGGTAACACATTTTCCCGACTTAGACAATGCAAGTCAATAAGTGCATACCACTCCTTTCCCTACCCGCACAGACATTGCCTGGCGCAGCACGCACTGACAGCTCCTGTCCTCCTTCATTGTTGACAGGGCTGGTATTTCCTGCCAAATCCAGATTGGGCTGTCTTGCTGTGCTCCCAGGGTTTTGTTGTCTGGGTGTGTCCGTGGGGATCCGGGGCGTCTGGATGTTAATGGACGTTGCAGGAGTGGTCGCTGGGGCTGCAGATCGTACTGGTGCCACATGCTGACCCACACCGGAGGTGCCAGGTTGGTTCCCATCGCCCGAGGAGGTGTGAGAGTCATCCACACTGGAGGTCTCAGTGTCCGACGTTGTGTTGGAGCTGCTGGTGGACTCTGAATCTTCTCCAGATTATGCTCTCTGTTCTGGAGTGCCTGTGGGTAGTAGAGAGACACAGGGGCCGATTCCGATCTCGGTCGGAGGCGCACCCAATACCATTCGGTCGGGAAAAAAGCCATGCGAAAGCCTGTTTCCCGACCGATCCGTACAGCACACCAAACGAGTAAGTACGATGCGCACAACAGCACAGAATCCGGCCGAGCCGTACTCACCCAAACCAGGTCCTGTTCCCCGACCGAGGCGAATCCGGAAACGCTGAATCGAGTCGCACGGAAGGAAAAATGCAGCTCCGTCCGGACGAACAAGTACGATGCACTTTCCGTACACGCCGAACCCGTCGCTACGCACGGCACGTCAAAGCATCCGGGAGAGGCGCACATAAGCTCCGATTCGCGCCACAACACGATCCACGGCTACGAGACGAACACGCCAGCGACGAGGACGACGCGAAGCAACGAGGACGACGCGCAGCAACGAGAAGGACGAACGACACGAACCAACCATGAATCCCTTCGTCCCGATCATACCAATATTCTACATTTACTACCGGAACAGGCACGGACGCGTACGGCGCAGAAGGTAAGTCAGACACCAACCACAAAACACATACAACACGTACACGACACATCACACACACACAGAGGGATGCAGAATATACTTACACCAGCAACAGCAGCACCATAGGGGCGGGATGCCCATCACCAATGCCACATATGCACACAGGGGCCTGAATGCGCACCACCACCCTCACCCAGGGGGCTGGATGCCTACCACCACCCTTAGCCAGGGGGCTGGATGCCTACCACTACTACCACCCTCACCCAGGGGGCTGGATGCCTACCACTACTACCACCCTCACCCAGGGGGGCTGGATGCCTACCACTACTACCACCCTTAGCCAGGGGGCTGGATGCCTACCACTACTACCACCCTCACCCAGGGGGCTGGAGGCCTACCACTACTACCACCCTCACCCAGGGGGGCTGGATGCCTACCACTACTACCACCCTCACCCAGGGGGGCTGGATGCCTACCACTACTACCACCCTCACCCGGGGGGCTGGATGCCTACCACTACTACCACCCTTAGCCAGGGGGGGCTGGATGCCTACCACTACTACCACCCTCACCCAGGGGGGGCTGGATGCCTACCACCACCCTTAGCCAGGGGGGGCTGGATGCCTACCACTACTACCACCCTCACCCAGGGGGCTGGATGCCTACCACTACTACCACCCTCACCCAGGGGGCTGGATGCCTACCACCACCCTTAGCCAGGGGGGGCTGGATGCCTACCACTACTACCACCCTCACCCAGGGGGGTTGGATGCCTACCACTACTACCATACTACCACCCTCACCCAGGGGGGGCTGGATGCCTACCACCACCCTTAGCCAGGGGCTGGATGCCTATCACTACTACCACCCTCACCCAGGGGGGCTGGATGCCTACCACTACTACCACCCTCACCCAGGGGGCTGGATGCCTACCACTACTACCACCCTCACCCAGGGGGCTGGATGCCTACCACTACTACCACCCTCACCCAGGGGGCTGGATGCCTACCACTACTACCACCCTCACCCAGGGGGGCTGGATGCCTACCACTACTACCACCCTCACCCAGGGGGGCTGGATGCCTACCACTACTACCACCCTCACCCAGGGGGCTGGATGCCTACCACTACTACCACCCTCTCCCAGGGGGGCTGGATGCCTACCACCACCCTTAGCCAGGGGGCTGGATGCCTACCACTACTACCACCCTCACCCAGGGGGGCTGGATGCCTACCACTACTACCACCCTCACCCAGGGGGGCTGGATGCCTACCACCACCCTTAGCCAGGGGGGCTGGATGCCTACCACTACTACCACCCTCACCCAGGGGGCTGGATGCCTACCACCACCCTTAGCCGGGGGGCTGGATGCCTACCACTACTACCACCCTCACCCAGGGGGGCTGGATGCCTACCACTACTACCACCCTCACCCAGGGGGGCTGGATGCCCTACCACCACCCTTAGCCAGGGGGGCTGGATGCCTACCACTACTACCACCCTCACCCAGGGGGGCTGGATGCCTACCACTACTACCACCCTCACCCAGGGGGGCTGGATGCCTACCACCACCCTTAGCCAGGGGGGCTGGATGCCTACCACTACTACCACCCTCACCCAGGGGGTTGGATGCCTACCACTACTACCACCCTCACCCAGGGGGCTGGATGCCTACCACCACCCTTAGCCAGGGGGCTGGATGCCTACCACTACTACCACCCTCACCCAGGGGGCTGGATGCCTACCACTACTACCACCCTCACCCAGGGGGCTGGATGCCTACCACTACTACCACCCTCACCCAGGGGGCTGGATGCCTACCACTACTACCACCCTCACCCAGGGGGGGCTGGATGCCTACCACTACTACCACCCTCTCCCAGGGGGGGCTGGATGCCTACCACCACCCTTAGCCAGGGGGGGCTGGATGCTTACCACTACTACCACCCTCACCCAGGGGGGGCTGGATGCCTACCACTATTACCACCCTCACCCAGGGGGGGCTGGATGCCTACCACCACCCTTAGCCAGGGTTGGCTGGATGCCTACCACTACTACCACCCTCACCCAGGGGGGCTGGATGCCTACCACTACTACCACCCTCACCCAGGGGGGCTGGATGCCTACCACCACCCTTAGCCAGGGGGCTGGATGCCTACCACTACTACCACCCTCACCCAGGGGGGCTGGATGCCTACCACTACTACCACCCTCACCCAGGGGGGCTGGATGCCTACCACTACTACCACCCTCACCCAGGGGGGCTGGATGCCTACCACTACTACCACCCTTAGCCAGGGGGCTGGATACCTACCACTACTACCACCCTCACCCAGGGGGCTGGATGCCTACCACTACTACCACCCTCACCCAGGGGGGCTGGATGCCTACCACTACTACCACCCTCACCCAGGGGGACTGGATGCCTACCACTACTACCACCCTTAGCCAGGGGGGCTGGATGCCTACCACTACTACCACCCTCACCCAGGGGGGCTGGATGCCTACCACCACCCTTAGCCAGGGGGGCTGGATGCCTACCACTACTACCACCCTCACCCAGGGGGGCTGGATGCCTACCACTACTACCACCCTCACCCAGGGGGGCTGGATGCCTACCACCACCCTTAGCCAGGGGGCTGGATGCCTACCACCACCCTTAGCCAGGGGGCTGGATGCCTACCACTACTACCACCCTCACCCAGGGGGCTGGATGCCTACCACTACTACCACCCTCACCCAGGGGTGCTGGATGCCAACCACTACTACCACCCCCACTCATAGGATGGACAATGCATGACACAACCAGCACACCACAACCTAGGGAATGCAAGAAGAAGACATCCCCCAACACCATGACAAGCATGTGTAGACTGTGTCAAATGCCTACAACACCGAACATGACTTTGAACATACAATGTGACCCCTAGCACATGTGCCACACATATATGTGTGTGGCACCCACAATGCAAGCAGGCCATGACCATTGTGGCAATGGGGTCCAAACCCCCATCATCACAGTGACCAAACTGTAAGTGTGGGGTCCATAGCTGAAGCACATTTTGAACATTGTGGCAATGGGGTCCAAACCCCCATCACCACAGTGACCAAAAGGTAAGTGTGGGGTCCATAGCTGAAGCACATTTTGAACATTGTGGCAATGGGGTCCAAACCCCCATCACCACAGTGACCAAAAGGTAAGTGTGGGGTCCATAGCTGAAGCACATTTTGAACATTGTGGCAATGGGGTCCAAACCCCCATCACCACAGTGACCAAAAGGTAAGTGTGGGGTCCATAGCTGAAGCACATTTTGAACATTGTGGCAATGGGGTCCAAACCCCCATCATCACAGTGACCAAAAGGTAAGTGTGGGGTCCATAGCTGAAGCACATTTTGAACATTGTGGCAATGGGGTCCAAACCCCCATCATCACAGTGACCAAAAGGTAAGTGTTGACAAAGAAAGAGGTGCAACTGCCAAACTGCATGGATGATTCCTGGTCACAGAACAAAAAACACATCAGTGGCAAAGTAGTGTATGTGTCCCATTGCAACATAAATTGGGTGAGCATAATACTGCAGTGCAAATAAGACATACCTTTGGCCATGTGCAGACAAACAACACCCATGGGGGCTGACACCGTCAACATTCATCAATGACACAATGACAGAAGTGACCATCAGAATGCAGACCCACATATTTGCACCAATGGGCACACAAATGCAGATACCCTGTGGAGACTGCAGATGTGAGGTGAACAGATACCATACCATGGCAGCAATGGGACACACAAACCATGATCATTGTGCTGACCGATGACCTAGGAGTCCCAGGGACAGCAGGGAAACCCACAAAACTACATACAGCCAATGGCACACCCAAGATATGCCAATGCAGTGGTGCAGATGCACAAACACAAACAGGCAGACCCACACTGCACATCATACACAACAGGTGAGGGGGTGCCAGTGTCCCCAGGCAACCACACAACACATGAGGAGACCTGAATACCAATCATACAGATGTGCATACAGTGCCACACAAAGGTAACTCATGGATCCAAAACCCCTATGTGGGCAAGCAGGCATTGTCAGATGAGATGGAGCACAAATCACACATGTCACACAGGCACGTAGGGACAGCAACTGACACAGCAAGACACAGACACACCACAGCACCACCCCCAGGGCCCCCACAATGTGGTGACCCTGGGCTGCATTACAATCCCACTGTGATGACAAAGCTAAATGTGGTTCACACTGTGAACCACAGTCATGTGTCCTGAGCAACAAACTACCATCACACCTACACAAGCACAAATCAATCAGCATGGCCAGTAAGCCAAGGCCAACATGGAGGCAGGGGCCTAGCCGGGCAACAACTCTCATCTGCACACACTCAACACCACACCCCTCGACCTCCAACAATGTGCAGCAGTGAAGTACACATGCACGTGACGGCAATACCACACCAACCAATGGGATCCCAGCCACAGTCACACACCAATGAAGAAGCCAAGGTCACCCACAAAGAACACACATAGACAACAACCAACATTGCAGCCCGGACCCTGAGGAGTGCCAGCAGTCACACACACAACGTGTCACAATCACTGAAAGATAACACAAACTGGAAATCACATGACAGGGGCAAACAACAAGTGCCAAGGGGAAACCTGACTGTGACCCATCTGCGTCTGCACACAAACTCAGCCCTGACAGCAAACACACCTATGGGTGACACCCTGATGACCAGTAATGTGCCATGCACCCACATCACAGAGAACCCAGGGAGAAGACTTGGGGGGAACATAGGTCAACTCTGCTAGCATCACAAACAGGTACAACACTAGGGATCACAGCATGCACAGCTAAACGGAAGTGAACACACAGACATGCACATACAACACACACCTTGGGCGCAGGCAATGTCACAGGAGTACACACTGCCATGAGGGGACTCCACTCCTGTGTGAGGAAAGCTGTGCCATATGTTGCCTCAGTAGGGCCCCATCATGTCAGCTGAGCACTTGGTCACACAATCAACAATTAGCACCAAATGAGGGCTCCCGTAACATCAGCCTGGTCATGGAAGTGCCAACAGAATCATCAGCACAGATCCAACACACTTGTATAGCAATGTTGCACTGACAACACAGATGAGTCCTTCCCCATTGATGCCCAAACCTGCATGTCCAGTGGAGATGGCCACACGGTCAGGGAAGTAGACGAATTGAACAATGGCAGGCACAACAGATGTGCAGGGGTGGAAGCCACAGATGTGAAATAGCTAATCTAAGTAGGAAATCCCATTGCCAAATACTGAACACATGACACCCTCAGATGCTGCTATGGATGACATGGATACACCACAGGATAGGACACATTCCCCCTGGACCACATGGGTTCCTGCACAGTAACACTTCATTATCATGAGACCAAATATCACCATCACTGCAGCAAGGGCATGGTTAGCATCATCAACAACATGTACATCAGAAGCATAAGCACTAGAGAACAGAAAGTTGCTTTATTCAGCATATGTGTGGAATGAAAACAAAGTCCAGAAAAAACACAAAGGCCAATGGCCAGTCCATTGTAAAAGTCCAAACAGGGTGACAGTGGTAGATGTCACCCTACGCATGCCTGCACAAAACCAGGGACAATCCACTAGGAGGGGCAACCGGGGGTAGGCCAGGCACCGCAGGGACAGGATCAGGGCTCACCAGGAGGAAGCAGGGAAGGGGTGGTGGGTGCTGGAGAGCCACTGACAACTGCAGTGGAGGTGTCTGACATGGTGTGTGCCGGCACAACTGGGGGCATGGCTCAGATGTTGTGGGTGCCGGCACGACTGCAGTGGACCCTGCAGATGGAGTGGACAGGTCCGCCACTGCAGTGCCCAAGTCAGACAGGGTGGTAGTGGACTCCACTGCAGTGCCTACCACCAGCGGAGGAGAATGGGGAACAGGCAAGGTGGGCTGGACAGAGGGGGAGGACACCCTCACCACATCAGTGGCACAGACAAGCGCAGCGGGGGGGTGGTGCCGGGAGAGCAAGTGCCAGGGGAGAAGGCCGGATCCTCTTGGGGATGGTATATCTGTGGGTGGGGGAACCTGGGGCAGGGTGTGGTGGGGGCACCTGTGGAGTGGGGGCCTGAGGGATGGAGGAAGGAGACCTGGTGCTTGAGCTGCAGGGCGGCAGCGGGGTCTTGCTCTTACCACTCCGGGGGGACTTGCGGGTGGGGGCCTCAGTCTGTCTGTGCCTGGGGGAGGGTGTCCGGAGGCGAGGGGCACTCTGCTCCGTGTGGGGGGGCTTCCTCTTCCCCCTGGATGCTGGAGCAGCTGGATTGGAGGGGAAGAGGCCGAGGTCACTGAGGAAGAGGCGCTGGGTCTTTGGGGTTGCAGGTGAGGCAAGGGAGGGTGTTTTGGAGGGAGAGGCAACTGAGGACTGCGCAGTGCCCGTGGATGCGTGTGTGTGTACCAGGGCCCCATCCCCTGTGAGTCTGGTTTCAGTCCCCTGACTGTGCGTGCGTGTGCGTTTTGTTTGTGGCGTGTGTGTCTGTGTGCTGGACGTGTGTGTGCTGGTGTGTGCCTGTGCCGGTGTGTGTGTGCTTGGGACGGGTAAGGTGCTGGGGAGTGTGGATGGAGCAGAGGCAGGAGGGGTGAGGGACTGTCTGAGGAGGGACACTGCTGCCGTCAGGGAGGAGTCCATGGACCTATTGCCCCTCTGTAGGTCAGACATGCCCGATGAGATGCCCTCCATGAACGACACCAGCTGAGTCAACAGAGCGGTGTGCGCATGGAGGACACTCAGCATGGCTGTCTGCCCTACATGGAGCTGGCGAAGGAGGTACACAGACTCCTCACTCAGGGCAGCAGGGGACACAGGGGCAGGGGGTGCGGTGCCTGGCCCAAAGGAGACACGCTCCCGAACATGGGAGCCTCCACGGACCTGGGGAATGGGAGCCGATGGGAGGGCAGTGGTGGTGCTGGTGGTGGCGGGGACAGCAACACTAGCTGGGATGTGGTGGCTGCTGACACCCGCCTCCATAAGGGAGTCATCCTCTGAGTTGCTCTGGTCCTCAGCTGAGGTGGATGGTGCTGAGGACTCCTCGGTGTGGCTCCCCTCGCCCTCTGTGCCACTGGGTCCCTCCGACCACTCCTCGGCTGCTGACCCAGTCTGGCTCTCTGGCTCCTCCTGGTTCATGGAGCTGTCCCCTTCCGTGGCCGTGGATGAATCTGCAAACAATGGGGAAACAGACAGACATCAGTCACCTGCACCAAACGCACACACCACTGTGAGCACAGCACATCACAGAGCAAGCCCTGGCATCATTAGTTGTACATTGCTAAAAGTGCCCTAACTGAACATGAGAAGCCAATTGTCAGTCTGATGCCAAGCATGGCACTCACATCCCACATGGCCTTGCACCCATCTGTCTGGTGTCTGTTGGATTGCAACACCCCAGTGTGGACACATGCACCAAGTACACAGTAGTTGGACAGTGCAGAGGACACGGTGTGGCATGTGGACATGCACACATCACAGCTCTTGCCACTGAGTCAGTACAGGTTTCCGGATGAAAGGGATGCCCAGAGTCAAATAGGAAATGCATGTGATGCATACCAGCGACAGACACCATGATGCACCCATGTCCTGATAGCCATCGCCACAATGGTGTGCATGTAGCACATGTCACTCCCCTGCAGGATCACCAATAAGTAGACACATGCCATGGCAGAGGCATGACTGCTAAGTCATACATCACTGTCTCAGTGATGTATGACTTGGCAGCCAGACAACAACACTATGCACTGTGTCACAATAGTAGGTCATGGGGAATGCAAGTCCTGGAGCTGCACAAGTGCACATGTACATCCCCCACACAACACATCATCTTAACCCTCATCTGTCCAGGTCATACCTATTGGACATATGGGAGACCTGTGACACTACCCTCTGAACCTGAGCCCCTCACAATCTGCTGTGAATGGGGAACAGCTGCCTGAACTTCACATTCGCATACCCCAGTCTGCACGGGCAGCTGATCAAACACCTATGTGACACACAAGTATCGTCTCCTATGGTCACATCTCCAGGGGCATGCTGAGCCCCTACCAAGAAACACCCCAGCAGTCCTGGCAACTAATCCACAGCACACTGACACAGAGGCAGACACCTGACGGGTCAAATCACTGCGCACAATGTGTCAGCTGATACACGGGAGTGGGAGTACAGAGTGCATTGCATGGCCTGGAGTAGGCATGACTGTCCTGCTCCACATGAATGAGGGATGAGCCCTGGACAGTGGATAGCTGGCTATGTATGTGTGACACACGTAATCTGCACACTCCTGGGGCCCAAACATTGTTCCCACCCGCTGCATGGGCGTGTGCCACATACCCCAGGCACATGTGGTGGCTCAACTCAGCAAGTGGACCGCATATCAAAGCAACACGCAGATTACATGTCCGAACACAGGCGTAGTGTGAACAATGGACCCACCCATGATGCCCACAACAGAGTTAGGGAAACAGATGCTGTCCCCCACCTTTAGTGAAGCAAACTGAAAGGACACAGTCCCAAGTGACACAATTCCCTGAATGTAAGGGCCACACCTGGGTATCAGATGAGCAGTGGGCAGTGCACAATAGAGGGACATGGCTCCTGGACAACATGACTGCTGCACTGTGGCAGTTGAACCAGGCCAGAGGAGGGCACACAGCATGTAATACAGAGTTCACAGTGCAGTCTTTGACTCACCCCCTCCTTGCTGCTGTCTGTCCTTCAGCTGCCCATCCAGGTCTGGAAACAGCACCGCCAGGATCTGGAGCATGTGGGGGGTCAGGGTCCGTGTTCCGCCCCTCCTGCGAGGAGGCGACAGCTTCAGCTGGACCCGTGCAATCCTCCGGGTCCAGCCCCGAAGGTCCTGCCACCTCTTCTGGCAGTTGCGGATCCGGCGCTTGTAGACCCCCACGGACCGGACAGCCCGGACGATGTCCTTCCAGATCTCCTGCTTCCGATGGGCATTAACCTGTCAGGATGACAAAGTGAAAAGGCCATTACTACACATGCAACATATCCGTGCATCACACAGTTGTATATACATGTCTCAATCACAGGGGCACATGATGTACACAGGCAGTGCAAAGCTGCCCATGGACAGTTTGCCAGACGTCACTACATGGTATCATTGCATGGGAAGTAAAACCTTGTTCAAATGCACTGTCACTGCACCATACCTGTCCAGTGCATGTCACTACACACTATGGGGGGTGACAACTACTCAGTGAGCCTGCTAGCCAGTGGCGTGCAGACTTTCAGCCTTGCTAGTCAGACAATATGCACATTCAGAAAGGCAGTGCACAGAACACTCACCTGCTCCCCTGGTGTCCCATACAGCTTGCTGTACTGTGGAAGTAGGCTGTCCAGCAGGGCCTGGTTCTCCTCAAGGCTGAAGGCTGGGGCTCTCTCCACAGTACGTGCCATTGCAGGGTCCAGAGGGGCAGAGACAGCAGCAGTGCAGTGGCAGATGTCGTCCTGCAGCATGTAGTGCAGGCAAGTGAGCTCTCAGGGGAACAGCCAGCAATATATATGTGCTGGAGAGGCAGATACTGTCCCTTGTGTCCAAAGTGATAGGTCCAAGTCGTTTGCATCTTCTGAATCTGGCCAATCCATGGAATAGCAGCACCAAAACACGCCCACAGCATCCTTCAAATCTTCAACTTCATGACATACATGATTTTGCAACATTGTTGTGGGTGACCAACTGAATTTCCAGCAACCGACTCGTTCGAAATTCGAAAACGCGTCCGTTGCCAGGCAAGGCCATTGTCAATGGGTGCGCACCGATCGGTCCATTGCGGTACAACGCGTACAGGGGTACAACGCGTACCCGCACACATTGAATGCAATGGGCCGGCCGGGGACACCGATCGGTCCATTGCAGTACAACGCGTACAGGGGTACAACGCGTACCCGCACACATTGAATGCAATGGGCCGGCCGGGGGCACCGATCGGTCCATTGCAGTACAACGCGTACAGGGGTACAACGCGTTCCCGCACACATTGAATGCAATGGGCCGGCCGGGGGCACCGATCGGTCCATTGCAGTACAACACGTACAGGGGTACAACGCGTACCCGCACACATTGAATGCAATGGGCCGGCCGGGGCACCGATCGGTCCATTGCAGTACAACGCGTACAGGGGTACAACGCGTATCCGCACACATTGAATGCAATGGGCCGGCCGGGGCACCGATCGGTCCATTGCAGTACAACGCGTACAGGGGTACAACGCGTACCCACACACATTGAATGCAATGGGCCGGCCGGGGCACCGATCGGTCCATTGCAGTACAACGCGTACAGGGGTACAACGCGTACCCGCACACATTGAATGCAATGGGCCGGCCGGGGCACCGATCGGTCCATTGCAGTACAACGCGTACAGGGGTACAACGCGTACCCGCACACATTGAATGCAATGGGCCGGCCGGGGGCACCGATCGGTCCATTGCAGTACAACGCGTACAGGGGTACAACGCGTACCCGCACACATTGAATGCAATGGGCCGGCCGGGGGCACCGATCGGTCCATTGCAGTACAACGCGTACAGGGGTACAACGCGTACCCGCACACATTGAATGCAATGGGCCGGCCGGGGCACCGATCGGTCCATTGCAGTACAACGCGTACAGGGGTACAACGCGTACCCGCACACATTGAATGCAATGGGCCGGCCGGGGGCACCGATCGGTCCATTGCAGTACAACGCGTACAGGGGTACAACGCGTACCCGCACACATTGAATGCAATGGGCCGGCCGGGGGCACCGATCGGTCCATTGCAGTACAACGCGTACAGGGGTACAACGCGTACCCGCACACATTGAATGCAATGGGCCGGCCGGGGCACCGATCGGTCCATTGCAGTACAACGCGTACAGGGTACAACGCGTACCCGACACATTGAATGCAATGGGCCGGCCGGGGCACCGATCGGTCCATTGCAGTACAACGCGTACAGGGGTACAACGCGTACCCGCACACATTGAATGCAATGGGCCGGCCGGGGGCACCGATCGGTCCATTGCAGTACAACGCGTACAGGGGTACAACGCATACCCGCACACATTGAATGCAATGGGCCGGCCGGGGGCACCGATCGGTCCATTGCTGTTCAACGCATCACTGTACATGTGACTGGCATATGTCAGCATGCCTGTCTCAGATGGACATATGCCAGCCACAGATAGCTCCCAGGGAGTGAGGGGCACACCTACATCACGACAGCCTGTCCAAACTTTATCATAAGGCATGTAAGGCTGCATTTCCTATTGTGTGTATGTTGGTGTACATGTTGTCCTGTGGGTGTCACCTGTGGGCAGCCACCCCCAGGCTGTGCACGTGTTCATGGGGACAGGATCCTGGGTGTTACGTGTACATGACCACTGTGATGTGCAACTGTTCATATCTGTGCATGTGCCATGGTCACATTTCACGGTGGTGTATGTGTATGTCATGTCACATACCCCGTGAGTCCCATGTGGGATGGTATGTTTGAGCCAGGGTGTCCCAGTGGCACAATAGTGATGGTCCTCCACAGTCTTTGTGCATGTAGTGTTTACAATGTCTCTGATTTCATGTGCACAATGGGAGACAGTCTCCACATCCACGTTGTGTGTGCATGGACTTTGATGTTGTGCGTGTGTGTGTCACAGACGTCCATGTCTGTCCTGCCGTGGCAAGTGGGACCACTACCTGTGGGGGTCATGGTTGTTTTGCTGTGGTGTATACATGATACTCCATGTAATGCCAGTGTCCATGTGTCAATACAGGGTCCCTGGGAATGTACCTGTCATTGAGCTGTGGTGCCTGGGGCACATCTGTCCTCACATGTCACTGTGGGGGGTGATTGTGACACGGCAGCAGGAGATGGGAACTGTGACATGGCCTCATGATATCCAATTGGCCAACCTGGGACTAATTGATGCCACCTGTTGGACCGTGTTGACAGATGTTGGCCATGTATGTACCATACATGTCCTTACGGAACTGCACACTTCATGTAGTTGTGCCTCATAATGATGTATGTTGGGATATTGAGTGTGTTCAATGCCGCATATGTGGGGTGACTGACAATCTTGCTTACTTCTCCTCTGCACTGCAGGGCTCCTGCTGTCCATCGACCATTCCCAGACCTGGCAACGATGGTGGAACGGGACAGCATCCGACGGTACCGTTTCACCAGGCAGCTGATTGAGGATTTGGCAGTGCAGTTGTCCCCACATTTGCAGCCTGGCCGGCCGTATCCTACAGCGCTGACCCCCAAGGTGAAGTTGATGGCAGCCCTACACTTCTTTGCCACTGGTACCTTCCAACATACTGTGGCGACTGAAGGTGGGATGTCACAGACCATGTTGAGCCGTGTGCTCCGCGATGTTTTGGCGGCAATGTTGCTATTCCTGAACCGGTACATCTATTTCCCTAGACTGCGACGACTCACTGACGTGAAGAGTGACTTTTATGCCCTGGGGAGGATGCCGCATGTCATTGGCTCCATTGATGGGACACATGTGGCTTTGGTACCACCACAGGCCCAGGAGCAGGCCTACAGGAACCGCAAGCACTACCACTCGGTCAATGCACTGGTGGTGTGTCTTGCAGACATGACCATCACACACGTGTGTGCCCGTTTCCCTGGTTCAGCACACGATGCCTTTGTGATGAGGAGTAGTCGCATCCCCAGGATGATGGCACAGATGCAGAACCAGCGTGCCTGGCTTGTCGGTGTGTACTGACTTTGTGCCATTGTGTGTGATCTGATCTGTAGTATTCCGCCCACTTTTCCAAGTCAGCTAATGTGCTCTTGTCTGTCCGTAGGTGACTCGGGATACCCCAACATGCCGTGGTTGCTGACACCCCTCAGGAACCCTGTGACACCAGCCCAGATGCGCTACAATGAGGCACATGGTCGGACCAGGAGAGTGATTGAGCGGACATTTGGTCTCCTGAAGAGCCGCTTCCGCTGCCTGGACAAGACTGGAGGGTCCCTCCCATATGCCCCTGCGAAAGTGTGCAAGATTATCATCGTCTGCTGCATGCTCCACAACCTGGCAGTGCGGAAGGAGTTGCCTCTCATCCAGGATGACAATGACCAACATCCGCCACCTGTGGAGGATCCTGGCCTGGACCACGATGCCAGTGACGATGATGATGATGATGATGAGGGTGATGTCCGCACACAGCTCATCACCAACTTCTTTAGCTGAATGCGAGTATCCTGAGGTGTCATGTCAATGATGTGAGTTGGCATGATATGTGTAGGTGGTGCTCTGGTGCTGTTGGAGTGTGTCCATGGGCTACTTGACTGGATGTGTGTTGCGATGTGTGCTTACAGGTGGGCTGTACTCCCCAACAGTGTTGACATGCTATCTTGGTTCTGGGTGGGTATCTTGTAACATGTATTGTGCATGAGTTTTGCTGTTCTGTCCTGTACTCCATTGCTTTTGACTGTGTGTCATTTCTGTCCTTCACAGGGTACTTTCAGATTCGTTTGGTCAACTGTGTCCACCGACGACGTGATTGCACTTCCAGGCTGGTAGCTGTTGTGTCCCTACAGGTGATGTGCGCCACACCCATGGACTTCCTTCCATCTACAGTTGTTGACTGTGTGCCCGCTGCCAGGTGGGATTACCTTGCATCTGTAGTGGTTACGACATGTTGCAACTGTGTAATAAACCTGTGCTTCACTTTGTGATGTGCGTTGTCTGTGGTCACACATTTGACTGCCATTTGCTTACTGCACCTGTGGGCTACTTGACTACAACTGGGAATGGGTGTGGTGTCTGTGCATTGCACCGTCTTCCCTGGCAACATCAGTGTAGGCAATGAGTCAGATGGCCTAGGTGTGTATGTGTTGTGTAGCCCTGGTGGTGTGTCTCCCTCATATGTGTCACGTTGCCTTTACTCACATGCCTGTGTTGTACTTGCTGTTGCAGTTCGCATACACAGTGTAATTTTGCAGTTCATCATCCCCATAACAGCACCCACGTTGGAATCACAACAGAGGCAAGTATGGTGTATTAGTGTGTTTATTGTGATACATTTGTGTGAATAGTGCATAGGATGGGTAGTGCTGTACATAAATCTTGCAATCAGAAGTTCCTAGGTGAATTGAAAGTCCTGGTAGACAGAATCCCCAGTATCGGGGCCACAGTTGTCTGACACATTGGTCCAACTTGTACTCTCCATGCAATGTGTTGGAGTAGTGTTGCCGTCAACAGGGTGAACAGTCTGTGCACAAAGGTGAACATCCAGAACAGGTTCAGGCTTCCTGGGAGTTGCGCTTGGCCATCGGCCTCTCACTTGCCCCTCTTCGGACGACCCCTCTTCTTGGGGGGGGCCCTCAAGTACAGGCTGCTGCGGTGCAGGGGACTCTCCGCCTGAGTCATCCTCCCTCCCTGTGGCAGTTGCAGTTTGGGCATCACCAGATGTTGTTGGCACACAGGGAGGTGTGGACTCGTTGCTGTTCATCTGGCGGAGGCATTGTAAAATGTCCCTGTGCACCGCCGTCATCTCATGCAGTGCATCCCACTTGGACTCCACGCGGGACATGTGTGAGTCCACGCGGGACATGTGTGACTCCACGTGGGACATGTGAGAGTCCAAGCGGGCATGATGGGCAGCCTGCTGCTGTTTCATGTCTCTGAGGAGCCCCACTACCTGGCTGAGGTCTCCGGTGCTGGACTGGTACGCATCAGCAATGCGTACCAGTTGTGGGTCATCTTGCACACCAGCAACCTCTGCAAGCAGCGACCTCTGTCTCCCACCCCTCCCACCACCCCTGCTGACATGTGCAGTGCGTGCAGTGGCACGCACAGATGACCCTGGTCCACCTTGGGGGTTGGTGGTGGTGGTGGTGTCCATGGCCCCAGGTTGGTCCAGGGTCCCTGTGCTGGTGTTGCTCCTTGTTCTGTCCATGTCGGCAGGGATGGTATTTGTGGTGACAGTCGTTGGAGGGGTGGGTGCAGGGGTGCAGCTGGTGGTCCTGCTGGTGCTGCAGCTGGTGGTCCTGCTGGTGCTGCATGTAGACTTGCACCGGATGTGCCAGGTTGGTCTTCTTCGTCCGAGGAGGGCAGAGGCTGTACGACGCCAGTGAGCTCCGCATCCTCTTGAGCCTGGGACTGGGACTCCTCAGCGTCTGCTGCTGTGTCCCCATCATCACCTGTTTTTGGGAGACACACACAATATATGTTATGTTTCTGCAGGCATCAATGGTTGACACACATGACAGTTGTGACTGTGCCTCTGGGTGCGGGCCTGTACATTGCATTGTCCTAAGTCGTCACAGTCAGGGGTTGATATTGGTGTGGCACATTGTCCTGCATTATTTGGGCATTTCTATGTGTTTATTGGGGTGTGAACATGGTCTGCATTGGTTGTGTTTGGTTGACAGCCGGCCCTCCTTCCCACCCACCCAGCCAGTCAGTTATCCCACCATGGACTGTGCTTGCATTGCAGGGAGTGGAAGTTGTCTCTCAGGATGTCAGTCAGTGGTGTCCTGCTGTTTGTTGGTGCACAGTTGCCAGCAGGGCCTTGTGCTCCCCACAGCAGTAGCCAGTGTCAGCCATCTTGTGAGTCCTTCTCCACTCCCTGTGATGTGAGCATGGTTCAGGGTGGTGTTGATGGGACAGTTGTGGGGGTGACCAATATCAGTGACTACGACTCCCATCATGCTATTGCCTCCACCCCCTTCCCAGCATGCCCATGCTCCTTCCTTTTGACTCTGCTTCCCTGTGGGGTGGGCTGGCTGTGCTGACAGGATGGCTGGGAGTGTTGTCCTGGCAGTTGTTTGGCTAAAAGTCCCAAGAGTGTCCCTGTGCTTCACACAACATAACCCAGGGTGGTGGTTCTTTGTGGAATCTTGTGTTAGGATGGGGGCATTGCATTCTACCAGGTGGGTTCTGTGGAGTTTGTGTTGGGGTGTGTGTGAGGGGAGGTGCTTGTGACTATGGTCAGTGCTGCAAGTCCTCCTTCCCACCCACCCAGCCAGCCAGTTATCCCACCATGGAACGTGCTTGCATTGCAGGGAGTGGAAGTTGTCTCTCAGGATGTCAGTCAGTGGTGTCCTGCTGTTTGTTGGTGCACAGTTGCCAGCAGGGCCTTGTGCTCCCCACAGCAGTAGCCAGTGTCAGCCATCTTGTGAGTCCTTCTCCACTCCCTGTGATGTGAGCATGGTTCAGGGTGGTGTTGATGGGACAGTTGTGGGGGTGACCAATATCAGTGACTACGACTCCCATCATGCTATTGCCTCCACCCCCTTCCCAGCATGCCCATGCTTCCTTCCTTTTGACTCTGCTTCCCTGTGGGGTGGGCTGGCTGTGCTGACAGGATGGCTGGGAGTGTTGTCCTGGCAGTTGTTTGGCTAAAAGTCCCAAGAGTGTCCCTGTGCTTCACACAACATAACCCAGGGTGGTGGTTCTTTGTGGGATCTTGTGTTAGGAGGGGGCATTGCATTCTACTAGGTGGGTTCTGTGGAGTTTGTGTTGGGGGGTGTGTGAGGGGAGGTGCTTGTGACTATGGTCAGTGCTGCAAGTCCTCCTTCCCACCCAGCCAGCCAGATATCCCACCATGGAACGTGCTTGCATTGCAGGGAGTGGAAGTTGTCTCTCAGGATGTCAGTCAGTGGTGTCCTGCTGTTTGTTGGTGCACAGTTGCCAGCAGGGCCTTGTGCTCCCCACAGCAGTTGCCAGTGTCAGCCATCTTGTGAGTCCTTCTCCACTCCCTGTGATGTGAGCATGGTTCAGAGTGGTGTTGATGGGACAGTTGTGGGGGGGGCAATATGTGTGACTGCGACTCCCATGATGCTATTGGCTACACTGACTTGGCCAGCATACACAGAATTCCTTCCTTTGAGTGGTCTTCACTGTGTGTTGGTGTTGTTGTGGTGGCTACATGTCTGGATGTGTTTGTTAGTTCTATTTGTGCCACTGCCTAGCTGTAGTTGTAGTTGTGTTTGTACATGTGATGGCACAGTTGGATGTGACTTTTTTGATGGTATGTGTTGTGTTTATCTGACTGACATACACATTTTGGGATGATTCTGTTCTGGTTGCTGTGTAATTGCTATGAGTGCATGGTTTGACTCTCCCCTTGACAGTGATGTGTGTGTGTTTTGTGGCAGTATATTGTGTACATTTGTTGTGTACTCACCAGGCTCTGGGATGTTCTCTAGTCCATATACGCTCACTGGCGGAAGGATGGCCCGCACCTTCTCCTCCCAGGACCTGAGGTATATTGGCTTGGTAGGAGGGCCACTGCCGGTGTATTGGCTGTTGATGTAGTCTTTCTTGAGCAGGTCCCGTACCCTCCTGCGCACGTCATACCACCTGTTCTGGATGTCGCTCTTTGTGCGCCGACATGGTGATAGTGCGTTCACCCTGTTGATGATCCTCTCCCACATCTTGGTTTTCTGGGAGATGGGGGTCTGTTGGACCAGTGTGCCAAACAGCTGTGGCTCTACCCTGAGGATCTCGTCTACCATGACTTCCAATTCACAATCTAGGAACTTGTGATTCTTCTTGGGGGGCATGGTGATGGGTGGTGATGGCGAGTGATGTGTGTGTTGGTGTGCAGGTGAGGGTGTGTGAGTGTGTGTTTTGCTGGGTGTATGTGAGGTAGGTATTTGTTGGTGTGCTGATGGTGTGTGGCTTGTGTGAGGGATGAGCTGTGGGTGTGTGGTTGCTTTCTCTTGGGTGCTGGCAGTGGAATGGCATTTGCAAAGGATCATGGTTGTGATTTGTGTCCTTTATATGGGTGGAGTTGTGGGTGTGTCTTTGTTCTCTGTCCCCACCCCCCCCAGTATTTATTGGCTTAATAATTGCTTGTTTGGCCTTTTTTTGTGTGATTTTTCCTTTGTACTGTCTGTGTATGTTGGAAACGTTCTTGTGACCGAGTCGGACCCTGCATTTTTCTCGTACGGTATTCTCCGTTTCGTTCACGCTGTGTTTGTGCAGTTTTCTATGCTGCGTACGCGTCGGTCGCGGTGTTTTGTGTTGCTTCGGCTCGGTTTTGTATGCGTGTCGGTCGTACGGCTTGGCCTCCGTCCGACTCGCTCGTGGTTTTCGCGCCTTGCATCGTACTTTGCGGTTTGGAGTTCGGGTGTACGTTTCGGTCGGATTTGTTCCGGGTGCGTGTCGGTCGGTTGGATTCCCGTGTTTTTCCGACCGGATTGCTGTTTTCCGTGCGGCTCGGTCGTTCGACTTGGGTTCGGTACGTGTCGGTCAGATTTTGCACGCATTGCATCGTACTTGGCGTGTCGGGTGCCACAGGTACGTGTCGGTCAGTATAATTTCCGGATCCGAGTCGGTCGGTGCTTTTTCCGGCCCGAATCGGAATCGACCCCACAATGTTAGTTGTGTATTTTCAGATGTTATGTTGTCATGCACAGCCTAATGTGAAGATGTTGTGGATAATGTTGCGTTTCCTTCTTATTTCTACTCATCAATCGTCACAGACACTGAGATATTTTGTAATCGGACATTGTTATTTTGGAGACATGTTGTTTACTGAGCATGTCCAGCTCTGTGCATCAATGTACATGTATTGTTATCCTTGACTGTTCGTATTAATTTTTTGGCAAGTGTCACACTGTGCATGAGCCAGGTGTGTTGTTATTTCACACATCAGTGTTTTCACTATGACATACATACTGTAACTAATCTTATGCTTGGCAGGAATTGTGCATCTGTGCTTGCCTTTGTGGATTTTCTCACAGTTACATTGCTGGGGTGACATGCAAACTCACTCTCCTGAATATGTGTCATCATTAGATGATTTTGCTTGGATGTATGTGTTGATGTGAACAATCAATGACATCACATGTGTAACCTCGTATGCAATAGCAACGCGTTTCTTATGACAAATGCATTGTTACATGGCAGTCCTTGTAACACAGCTCATTACATTGGCATGCAGTAGGGGAGTAACTGACATGAGTAGTTGTATTATGCGATAAAGGTATGATCTGACATTCCCTTATGTTGCCCACACTGGACTTGTAATGGTGAATAGTATAAGTTTGTACTCCTGCCCAGAGCCTACAGCAAGTTTGTGTGATGTTTCGCATTGTGCTGTTCTGCTATGTCCCAACATGGTTGTTGTTATGCGTGTGTAGTTTTTGCATTGTTTGTGAACGTATGCAATGTGAGTAGTCATATTTATGTCGATATTTTTCATCATGTGCACACATATATATATGTTGATGTGGTGCATTTTGTAGCTGCATACTTTTGCACATGATCACTTCATGTACATTTTACTTGTTCGTATATAACAACAGGAGAGGAAGGGAAAGTATAGGACACTCCTACTCCCCTCAAGCCAAGTCAAGTAAACAGGTAAACAGACATAATATCGAATTTTTAATATCGAATTGCCAAAATATCGAGTTTTTAATATAGAATGGACAGAATATCGAATTGCCAAAATATAGTGGTTAAGAATATCGAAATTTAGGTAAGAAATATCGATTGTCAAAATATCGACAGTCATAATATAGTTGTTAAAAATATCGAATTTTTTTATAGTGCTTTAAGTGTTAGTATATGTGTTAAAAGTATGTATTATTTTTGTAATGTATGTTTTAATTTTTTTAAAGTAATGAATTTTATGTTATTTAATTTTTGCGTAATTTAATTCTGTAGCGGGTTGTGGGTTTATAGGGGAATAGGGTGGGAAGTAATTTAATTATAGTAAATTAAATATTAATTTTTAGGAATTATTAATTATATTTAATTTAATTTTGCGTTTTAGTTCTGTAGCGGGTTGTGGGTTTATAGGGGAATAGGGTGGGAAGTAATTTAAATGTAATTAAGTAATTTTTTAATGTTATTTATTGGTATTGATAAATAATTCATTGTTAATTAATTATTAATTGGTAATTAATTTTTATTAATTGGTAATTAATTTTTATTAATTGGTAATTAATTTTTATTAATTTTTTAATTGATAATTATATTAATTGTATTAATTTATTATTCAGAGCGGGTTGTGGGTTTATA
This sequence comes from Calotriton arnoldi, assembly GCA_963921515.1. NCBI lineage: Eukaryota > Metazoa > Chordata > Amphibia > Caudata > Salamandridae > Calotriton > Calotriton arnoldi. The sequence goes on along the minus strand of CAWUFW010001691.1, from coordinate 2,069,830 downwards.
AGGGAATAGGGTGGGAAGTAATTTAATTGTAATTCAGTAATTATTTATTTTTATTTATTGGTATTGATTATTAATTTATTGTTAATCAATTCTTATTTGATAATTAATTTTTATTAATTGGTAATTAATTTTTATTAATTGGTAATTAATTTTTATTAATTTATTAATTGATAATTATGTTAATTGTATTAATTTATTCTTTGTAGCGGGTTGTGGGTTTATAGGGGAATAGGGTGGGAAGTAATTTAATTGTAATTAATTAATTATTGAAAATATTTTGGTGTATTGATAATTAATTTACTGTCAATTAATTATTACTTGGTATTTTTTATTATTTATTATTTTTTGGTATTGAAAATTAATTATTTTGTTAATTAATAACTAATAGGTAATTAATTTTTAAGAAATAATATTTATTGGTATTTAGAATTAATTATTCAATATTTTGTAATTGGTAAGTAATTTTAATTAATTTTTTATTGGTATTGATAATTATTTTATTTTTATTAAAATATTAAATCATTATTTTCCCTACTGTTGCACTCTCTGGAGTGGGAATAGTAATTTTACCCCTACGCTATCCAACTCTTTCCCTACTGTTGCACTCACTGGAGTGGGAATAGTAATTTTTACCCCTACGCTATCCAACTCTTTCCCTACTGTTGCACTCTCTGTAGTGGGAATAGTAATTTATACCCCTACGCTATCCAACGCTTTCCCTACTGTTGCACTCTCTGGAGTGGGAATAGTAATTTTTACCCCTACGCTATCCAACGCTTTCCCTACTGTTGCACTCTCTGGAGTGGGAATAGTAATTTTTACCCTCCCGCTATCCAACGCTTTCCCTACTGTTGCACTCTCTGGAGTGGGAATAGTAATTTTTACCCCTACGCTATCCAACGTTTCCCTACTGTTGCACTCTCTGGAGTGGGAATAGTAATTTTTACCCTCCCGCTATCCAACGCTTTCCCCCTACTGTTGCACTCACTGGAGTGGGAATAGTAATTTTTACCCTCCCGCTATCCAATGCTTTCCCTACTGTTGCACTCACTGGAGTGGTAATAGTAAATTTTACCCTCCCGCTATCCTACGCTAAAAATATTGAATATTTTTTATAAATATTACGTTAATATATATATGAATTAAAAAATAAAAATGTATGTTTATTTTTTTTAACTTACATTAATTATTTATTAATTTTAAAGTTATTTAAGTATTTTTAAGTATGTTTTAGTTAATTATATATATTATTTCATTAATTTTACATTACTTTTAAGATATTTAAAAAATTCGAGATTTTGACTAACTATGTTTTTTACAACTATATTTTGGATTCGATATTTTTGTACTTACCTGTTTGTAGATAGGGATTCGATATTTTGGCATTCTATATTTTTACCTCGATATTTTTGTAGGTCGATATTCTTCTCATCGATATTCTGTCAGTGATCCAAGTAAACAACCAAGGAGTATATCACTAATGAAAGAAGAGCACGCATGTATCCTTATTCACTGTAATGTTTACTTGTGAATAAAACCACTTTAGGTTTTTCAGAAGGCCCTCACTCACCAACCTAGTTGGTGACATGCTTCATCATCGGGCCCCACCAGGAGTGGCCGAATGCCACCCTAGTGTGCTGCAACGCCAGTTTACTGCGGAGCTGGTTAAGTGATTAGTGAAGAGTGGGATGAGTGAATTTTAAAAAGTCCAAATTGTGTCAAAAAAATCTTTTATTTGTTTTGCCAATTAGACATAATTAAAAACAGGTGTAGGATAAAGGACCAAATTAAAAGTCCGTTTTTATCCCCAGGTGTAGGTCAACATGTTTCTGCCTTTAGGTGAACAATTCGTCAGGCATTCGTCAGGACCAGTGTGTGTGGTGATGAACCCCGGCGGTATGGGCGCGCTAAGGCCCACCCTAACCAGGGGTTGCTAGTGTAAAAATACTCAGAACACTAGAAAGATTCCCTCAATTTAGAGAGGAACCGAGTTTATTAAAAGGTACTAGCACTCAGTGCACCATAGGTCTCGGGAGGGGGGTGATGGCGCTTTTGCACACCGCCCTGTCCGCCAGGCACCCGTTTGGAACCTGAAAGGAACCTCTCTAACCAGACTCCATGGACAGAGAGATCTTTCCCAGGGATGGTCTTTTGCCTTTTCATGGTCTGAGCTGTGAGGTACAGTGTGTTTAGTGCTTGAGTTAGGCTGTGTTGACTTCTACCCCACTTTCCAATGGCTATCAGACCAGCTTACTCATCATTGTCAGAGGAGCAATGACAGTGAGGGTGGTATTTTTGAAGGATGCTGAGACCGCTGACTGATGTTGAATTACAATGCTACACACAACAATGCCTTGTGCACATGATACAACGCAAGAGTGTCAGCCGTCTTGCATTATACCTCACATCTACTGTCAGTGGGCATTGTCCCGGATGTGTGTTTATCTGTGTGTGTTATGTGGTGTGACAGCTACTTAGAGTGTGTCCTGTCCTCCACACACATTTGTAGCATGCACATTGCGGGCACATGTGACTGATCTATACCTGTCAGTGTGTGTAATGTGCAGTTAAGGTTATGGTCTGTAGTTGTGTGAGTAGGCCAAGAACTGGCAGTAGATATTTCCAGATTTCGTACAGGATGGCCCTGTGTAGCCATCTTGACAGGGCATTTGCATTCACTCTCAGGGACAGCATAGTGACAGATGTGTTTTTGTGGGACTGGGGGGGACTAGTGTGTGCTGGTGGCAGTAGTCATTGCTTCCACTCCTTCTCCCACCCAGGACAAATGGGCCAGCATGTTCCAGGGTTCCATGACAGTGTGTACAAAGTTACATTCAAGATGTCTGACAGTGGTGCCTGCAGTCATGCTGTACAGGACTGCCTACAGGGCCTTGTGTTCCCCACACCGTGGCCAGTGTCAGCCATCTTGACAGGGCATTTGCATTCACTCTCAGGGACAGCATAGTGACAGATGTGTTCTTGTGGGACTGGGGGGGACTAGTGTGTGCTGGTGGCAGTAGTCATTGCTTCCACTCCTCCTCCCACCCAGGACGTATGGGCCAGCATGTTCCAGGGTTCCATGACAGTGTGTACATAGTTACATTGAAGATGTGTTGCTGTGGTGTCTGTGGCGGTGTATTTGGGGTGAATTTAGACAATTTTTGCATGTACTCACCAGGTTCAGGGATTCCAGCTAGTCCAGTTATTGCCTCCTGTGGGAGGAGGTCCCGCACCTTCACCTCCCAGGTGGTGAAATGCACTGGTTTATGACGTCCACCGCCAGTCTTGGTGCTCAGGGCATGTTCTCTGGCAATGAGCCTCTTTACCCTCCTGCGAACGTCATAATACCGGTTCCGGATATCCTCCTTTGTGCGCAGGGTAGGTGAATGGGCATTCACCTTGTTAACTCTGGGACTGGGAGGTCTGTTGGGCCAAGCTGCCAAATAACTGTGGATCAACTCGGATGATTTAATCTATCATCACTTCCAACTCAGCAGCTAAGAACTGTGGATTCTTCTTTGGGGGCATGGTGATGGGTGTTGGTGGAGATGTGTGTGTGTGTGAAGGTGAGGGTGAGTGTGTGTGAGTGGAGGTGTGTTTCTTTGGTGCTAGTTGTGTGGATGTTGTTTGGTGGATGGGATGTGTGTGTTTGTGGTAGGTAGATGAGTTGTCTGTCTAGTGGTGTGGTGTGCTTGCATGTCTGTCGAAGTAGCAAATGGTGTTGGGAACTTTTGGCTCCCTTTATATTGGTTGTGTTGTGGGTGTGTCTTGTTATTTGAAAATGTGTTTTTTTTGGAGATGACAATGCGTTTTTTGGTAGTCTTCTTTCTGTTTCCATTGGGTTTTTTTCTTTTCATTTTGTAAGTCGTGTTGATGCTTGGCTATGTGGCATCGTTGGCGTCCGAGTCTGTCAGGTCGTGTTGATGCTTGCCTATGTGGCATCGTTGGCGTCCGAGTCTGTCGGGTCGTGTTGATGCTTGGCTATGTGGCATCGTTCGCGTCCGAGTCTGTCGGGTCGTGTTGATGCTTGGCTATGTGGCATCGTTCGCGTCCGAGTATGTCGGGTCGTGTTGATGATTGCCTATGTGGCATCGTTCGCGTCCGAGTCTGTCGGGTCGTGTTGATGCTTGGCTATGTGGCATCGTTGGCGTCCGAGTCTGTCGTATCGTGTTCATACTTGCCTATGTGGCATCGTTGGCGTCCGAGTCTGTCGGGTCGTGTTGATGCTTGGCTATGTGGCATCATTGGCGTCCGAGTCTGTCGTGTCGTGTTGATGCTTGGCTATGTGGCATCGTTGGCGTCCGAGTCTGTCGGGTCGTGTTGATGCTTGGCTATGTGGCATCGTTGGCGTCCGAGTCTGTCGTGTCGTGTTGATGCTTGCCTATGTGGCATCATTGGCGTCCGAGTCTGTCGGGTCGTGTTGATGCTTGGCTATGTGGCATCGTTGGCGTCCGAGTCTGTCGTGTCGTGTTGATGCTTGGCTATGTGGCATCGTTCGCGTCCGAGTCTGTCGGGTCGTGTTGATGCTTGGCTATGTGGCATAGTTCGCGTCCGAGTCTGTCGGGTCGTGTTGATGCTGGGCTACATGGAGTCGTTCGCGTACGTGTCTGTGGGTTGACGCTTGGCTATCTCGAATTTTGCGCGTACGAGTCTATCGCGTCAGGCTCCTTTCCTGCTGACTCGGACGTATAATATTTTTTCCGGCCGAGTCGGTCGTAAATTTCAAGTTTCGCATCGTACTCAGCTATTTGTAAGGCGTGTGTATGGTTCGGTCGGAAAAAATTACGGGTCCGTGTTGGGTAGTACGTTTTCTGGCCGAAATCGGAATCGACGCCATAATGTGCCTCCAGAGGCCCCCTTAATGATACAGTCTCCGATATCACCAATAAAGACACGCCACTCGAGCAACCTAACCGATAAGCACCTGAACTCATCACCTACATACCTTCCACCCACCTCTCCCAAGATGATACCAGCCAAAGTTATCAATCCTGTCATGGGTATTGACATTGCTCCAAACAACTTTTCATTTCCACAAGGGTGAACTCAACAACACCCCAACCCTCCATAAGGGCTGTTAAATATTGAACATATACAAAAAGCCAAAAGACACAAGGAAGGTCAGTTCAAAATGAAACTGCCACAGTGCCCACACCGCCAGCACCAATGACCCCATAACTACGAAGATATGTTCTCATGCTCTGCTAAATAACACATCTGCAATCAACATTAATTATTTGATCTCAGCCCAGCTGCATTACAGTGACTTTGGCCTGTTTGCGCTCAACAAAAACTTTTTCAACTCAAAATCTCAATGTATAACTGACATACTATTGCCAGAGGCAAATCTATGTAAAGACAGATTAGATGAGAATCTGCACTCATCTATAAATAACATTCAAACTGTTCCACCATCAAAATACATTTTTCTCCTCAATTGAATGCATCACCATTAACATCCTCTTAACAAGGCAACTCGAGTCAGAATGAACATCATCCACTACCCTCCTGAGAAAGATAGTACGCCTCATTAGAACATTGGAATGTTGAGCGCTCCATTGAAAACAGCGGAGTGCTCTGGGCTTCTAATCGCCGGTAGAAGCCCGGAGCATCAACATTCCAATGTTTAACAAAGGCCGCGTGGAGCTCGAGGGGATTTCGACCTCCGCAGGCTCCGTGAGGCCTTTGTTTTACAAATTTGAACATTCTGCCCTCTAGGGCTCAGTCCTTTAAGGCTAGATCATGCCTTTGATGGCCGGTAGAACCCGCTATGGCGGTCTTTCAGGCTATATCAGAATATTGGAATCTTGAGAGCTCCATTGAAGACAATGGAGCAGCAGTGGCCTATATGAATTGGTAAAGGCCTGCTGCTCACAACATTTCAAAGTTCTAATATAGCCTTATAGCCCACCGTAACGGGCTATACCGGCCATTAAAGGCCTGCTTCAGCGTTAAAGGTCCGAGCCGAAGGCGAGGGCCTTTAACAAGGGAGCAGAACTTTAATGCCTATATAGCCCAGCTATGAAGGGCTATAAGGCTATTAGAACATTCCGCTACTAGAGAGCAGAATAGTCTAACAAATAAAACAAATTCGGAGCCTGAGGGGTCTGAAATCCTCTCGGGCTCCATGAGACCTTTGTTCACAGCAACAGCTATGAAAGACAACATTCTACCAGCCATTAGAAGCTCGGAGCACTACATTGTTTTCAATGGACCTCCCAACATTCCAATGTTCTAATAAACAGCCTCTGCCTTTCTCTTTCCCCTGCCTCTCCAAAATACTTGGAGTGGGCAGGGGAAAGTGAAAGGCAGAGGCACAAGGGAGCTTTCTCCCTCTCTCCTCCCATAGCTCACAGAGTCACTGAGCCTCGGCAGAAGGGAGGAGGAATTCTGCTCAACTCCTAAGTCTCCTAGATTGGCTGAATGAGAAAAAAGCAGTTTAGCCAAGCTGTAAAGAACCAGGGGTTGACTTCATCTCCATTTCACAGCTATTGCTGTGAATGTTCAACTGCTAAATGCCGTGGCCCTGCCCTTAGTGGGTGGAATGTTCTAAGTTGCTTTTTAGCACTTCCCCCTCAGGCTATACCTATTGTTAAAGGCCCTCACCCTCGCTAAACTCGCATAACTCAGGTTCAGGACCTTTAACCCCTTTACCGCGGCGAACATTCCACCGCGTTGCGGCACTTCAAAGGAGTGGGCGGGACCGCATCGGCCAACGGACGTGCGCAGCACTACCGAGGTAGTGCTCGCGACGGCCGTTGGCCGACGAACGCAGCAAAGGGGTGAACAACCAATATAGCCCTCAGCAGCGGGTTAAAAGGCAATATTATGATATTATTTAATTTGTGCCTTACCAAATCCTTCCCACCATGATAATCTTTTAATTGGTGACTTCAATGTACAGTGGAACAAAGCTCTGTGACCTTATAAAGGAACTTGACCATGGGCACTTTTCCTCTATATGGTCCTCGAAGTCCTCAGTGGCTTGCAATATCCTTATATTGTACAGCAGAAGAATGTTGCCTATATAAGACTCTATTTCCATTCTGCTATGCCTTAAAGTTGCTGTGCACATGGAATTGTCACCCTCTGCCTTCTGTGTCGGTGCAATGATGCAAACAATGTCTACATATTTATAATTTGCACAAATGTAAGTGTTAGCTGGAGATATTTTTCTTTATCACGCAAGTATGTGCCATACCTTTACTGTAATCGGTCAAAACTATTATGACTGTCCTTTTAAAGCCATCTGTTTATATGATTCAATATTACTATCTGATGTTTGTGTACAGCTTTGACATAGAATGTGGAGGGTGAAATCGATTAGTGGAGTGCTGCAATGTCATCAAATCTATATACAAGTCTCAGGGCCACCCTGCTTTATTTTTAGATCTGGCTAGAAAGCTTTAGTTTGTTTACTTGAGCTCATGTCACCATTACGCACAGTACATACCACCAGTAAACACATCAACATACAAAAAAGGCTTTCGAACAGCCCTCTTCACCCATTGGCTTGTTTGCCCCCACCACCTTCAGGGAATGGTTTGGTGGGTTGTCTTTCACTTTTGGGACCATTCCACAGTAGTTTGCGGATGTTTACATTTTTAGTGTAGATTTTTAATTGCGACTAGCAACATGAAGTAGATATGGATGGGCACTGTGGTGCTAGTCACAAACTGCATTTTGTAGTAGGTTTAGTGGTAAAACAATAGTACTACTAAGGTACTACAAAATGCTATTCACATACATGCAGAGTTCTTCACCTCAGCCTTTCCTAGCTTTTCTGTGGAGAGATCTTCTCCCTGACTGCAGAGATCTGCACACACGTAAATATTGCTTTTAGTAGTAACTGTGGGATAGACACAGGGGAGTGGCTGGATGGGGAGTACTTATGACTAAAGGGAGGATTAAAGGGAGCAGTAGGTGGGGTTTAAGGAGGCTAGGAAGGGGTTTAGAGAGGCACAAACACCTACCTACAAAAAAGTAAGCCCATTCCTATACACAGACTGCCCTTCTATAGCTACTACAGCCAAAACGAACCCTAAACAAACATAAATGTACTCCAGCTCAGAGTTGGAGTAAATCGAGAACAACACATGGCCAATCACTGGTACTGTAACACCCTCCTTCAGAAAATAATGAAGCTAGGTAGGAAAAATAAAACTCCATAAGAACTACTGTTAAAATAACTGTAATTAATTAAATGATTTTAAAAAGTATGTATTTTATTTAATGTTAAACAATTACATATAGATAAAACACAATTATTATCATATTTTTAAATATTTTATTATCTTTAAAAAAAATGTCTCATTAATATTTATTAAAAAATAATGAATTCCTTTTAATTAATTCTTTACATATTGTTTATTACATAAAAAATATAGGTATTTTATTTTAGGTGGGAATTATTTTTAAATGTGTATTTCTAAAATAATTTAAATTTCATATAGACAAAACAATTAAATATTTCATTTAAAATTAAGGTATTAATGCAGTAACATTTTTGTAAAAGTGTTCTGCATTCAAAATAAATATATAAAATGAATTACCATTAATATTTAACATTAAAGTAGGTTGCTTATTTTTTTTATCATGTAATAAACATTTCAGGTTTCCCTATAGGTTAACAGATGCACTAGGAATGATTAGGTATTGCTATGTTTCAGGGTATGACTTTCAAGGAAGGACAGGTTGTGATGTTTGAATTGAGTTTTGGGCAATTTGCAAATTACTTTAATACAGATTAAACCAAACATGCATGTGACCCAGAAAAGGTCATGCTTGGAGAGAAGATGCATGGGTAGGATGGAAGGACCAATTTGAAAGATAAAAAGAAAAGGCAACTGTCAGAAGTTTTTAGAAACAGTCAGTTTCATGCTGGATTTGAGAAATATAGAGTATGTATTTTGAGATAGCATTCAATTTGAAGGTGCAAGATTGAGAAAGAAGCACCATTATTTGCATGTGAAGATAGTGATATACTAGGTTTTATAGCCACTTGAGCCCTAGTGTGCACTTAAATATCCTGCTTCAAACCATCCCAGGAAACTTAACTTAATGCTGTCTTTATTTCAAAATATTTTAGTAGTGTAATGCTTCTGAAAGTAGTTTTCAACCATGTATTGTATCTCAAGGAGAACAGTCTGCCCATTGCTAGGCGGCAGGGGTGGGAAGTGTAAGGTAATTTCTTGATGGATATATCAGGAACTCCTGAGAGCTTCGGGTTGTGCTCAAAGGAGGCACATTAATGTCACAATCACAGCAATGTGAAAAAATGAATTGGTAACATGTTAAAATCAAGAAGTAGGTATTGCAAATACTGGAGTGGAAGTCTTTTATTGTTCAACATTGAGCATGATTCACAGTATTAATTACAAGGTAAATTGGCATTCATTTTGGATGCGTCTGGTTTGGCACTGCACAAGACAGAGGGCAATGAGAGCCTCCCCATACAGCAGAAATGTGTTGTCTGCGTTCCTGTTGCTGGAGGGTGGATATCCAGATACTGAAGTGAGAAAGATGGTGATTGGACTCTCTTTAGAAATTCACTGAAGACTTTGTCAGTAAGGGGCTGCTGATTAGACTTCCTAAAGCACTGTCCTTTTTTGGATGGCAGGGGTGAGGTGAGGATCTGATGGGTCTGTTGTGCAACATGCAGGGAACCCTTTAGGAGAGGTTTAACCTTCTGAGTCAGATCTCACTTTCAATAGGCCTGATCACAGACCAGGTGCAGAATGTTCACGCCTCTTTGTACCTCTGTTGTGGGTGCTTCAGGCCAGAGATGCTCCTGCTGTCAGTGGTTCACTACAGCAAAGCTGTGTTTGGAGAGCAGCCTGGAATATTTTATTCGACAAGCATCCCTACTAGGAAGAAACACCAGCACATGCAGACAGGAAACCCCACTGGAATGAACAGCACAATAAAATACTACAGAGCAAACCGCTAGACTGCTGAGATCATGGATGAAGAAACAGGCAAGAAGCCAGGTCAATGTGGTTCTACAGGAAGGGAAGGAGGGAAAGGCAGAGAATGAAAAGAGAGTGAATTTTTTATGCATATTTTAAGGGAACCTATGGTAAAAAAGAGAACTACAAATATTTACAACTAAAATAAACCAGAAGGTTTGCTCTGAGATGGAAAGATTTTGTTTGCATGCCCCTGAGTGAGGTATTAACATTCTTACAGAGCCCTATAAATGTTATTAGAACCCTCACTTTTCCATGTATACATCAATATAAAACATCAATAGAAAATTGTGAGCTATACTTTAAGGATACATCCATTACATTATTTGCAGAACCTCCTTTTCGATGATTGCATTATTTACCCCATATAGCCTCCCTCATAGCTATGTTCATGAAGTTGCTGCTGCTTCTGAGTGCAACCTTAACCCCTTCCCAATATATCAATCTAGCCATTACGTTACGCTTTTAGTGGTCTAGCGGTATCCTTTCAAGGGATAGACTGTGGGCCTCATTCTAGTTCTTACCAAAAGTACCAAACAGAACGCTATCTCACATGTAAATAATGTTGTTTTGCATCATTAAAGTCCATGCAATCTCAAAGACGCCTCCTCTGTATACCCATGAAAATTGACCTTACGTAAAACTTCCAATTATTGTCTCGCCTTTTTTTCAAATGAACCTCCTCTTTGATTCCAACCTGTGCATGATACCTCTATGAGCACAGCTTACTCTGAGTCACATTCATGTTTGCCTTAATCTCTATTATTGTATTTCTGCAAATTTGAAAGAGCACAACTATTCCTTTAAAAATCATACCCCAGAACCTAACAATGCGTAATCTCCTATAACTCATCTATTAATACAGCCAACAATTTGCATGAATTCACATACCTACTCACTAAAGATCACATTAAACTCTGATTAATTTAATCTATCACATAGAATCTGAAGTAAATGCATGGAATGGTTTCCTTAAGAGCACAAGACGAATCCCAATAACCCACAATAACCTCCACAAAAAACACGAACCTTGGATTCTGGAGCAGCGTTCTACCAACCGTAAAGCTCTTTAATGCCTCATCAGGGGTAGTAAGTACTATATGTGGGAAATTGGGTTGTTGGTTGACTGGGGTGTGAGCCCTGGTCCAGAAACAGCCACAATCCCTTGCAGGATGAACCACAAATGTCACTAAATGAACCTGTTCTTAACCCTGGAAAGCTTGGCGCAAAAAACAGTCAGGCTTTATTTAAAGGCAATGTGTAAAGAATTTATGCAGCACACAAACAGCACTAGAGTGACAACACAGAAAAAATCCCACACAATTTAGAAACATAGAGTACATTTTAATAATTTATTTGCCACCAAACCGACAAAAATCCAATCTGTAGAAGCAGAGTTATGAATTTTTTATGTTTTTAGTGAAAACTAGCACCTAAAAGAGCAAAGCGCCAACTGCGGACATCTAGTCGCGTGAGATCAGGTCAAAGTCGGAAAATATGGCCGATTGTGATGGAACGGGGTTCGGATACAAGAAGTGTATTGGGCCCGGGCACCACTTACCTTTGGACTTAGAAGATTTTCTTTAAAAAAAAAAAATCAGAAAAGGTGAATCTCAGTGGGGCAAGGCTGCAGGTGTTGTCTGAGGAGGGAGGGTCGTCGTCAGGGAGTCTTGGGTCAAAGCCTCTGTAAAGATTTCTATGTTCAGGCTTAGTATCTTTTATGGAAGTTGAAAATCTCCAGCTGGACAAGGCAGGTGGCTATAGTCGAAGACAGTTTCACAAGACCGGATACCCCTTTGGCAAGGGACTTCTGAACAGGATTTGCTGCAATGGAGGAGAACATAGCAGGAGAAGCCGCTAAAGTCAATCTGACCGGTGATGCACCTTAGCCGGATAGGCGAGCAGGTTGGGCCGAGTATCCGCCTGGTTCTCAGAGCAGTTATTGGGCAAAACAATTTTAAGTCCTCAATTTTTAGATTTGTCCCTCTGGGTACCTTTAGCACCACAACCAAGGGTCCAGGATAGGTGGGGGAACACTTGGAGGTTCAGGACTCACTCAGGCTGGGTCCAGGTGCTGGTTCAAGCTGGTGGGAGCCTTTTGGGTACTTGTGGCTCTGAATAGGAGGCCAGCAAACTAGCCCTTGGAGTCACTCTGGTAGTCCACGGTTGAGGTGAAGATGCAGGGCTCAACAGCTGAGCTGGCCTCTGAGGATTCAGGGGAGGCTCCAGGCAGCAAAGCAGACCTTACAGGTAAAGCAGAACAGCCTTGAGCAGAATGCACAGCAGGTCACAGCAGCAGGCAGTCCTCTGATAGTTCTTCCGCTGATCCAGGAGTGTACCTAAGAGTTGGTGTATAAGGTCCTATTGCTCTACCCTTGTACCCTCCTTCTGGAAAATGGGAGAAGCTTCTAGACAGTGGCTTTGAAGTGCATGGAATTTCCTGACTCCCCTGCCCCGGCTCCTAGCTGGCTGCAGTGGGAATGTGGAGGTGGCAGGTCCTTTGTGTGAAGGCAGAATACTACCTATTCAGTTGTAAGTGGGGCTGTGCTCAGCGCTGCCCCCATCCTGCCAGCACATGTCCCATTCAGGCATACATAATCCCTCTATTGTGTGACTGTCTGGGAGGAATTCCCAAAGTCTAACTGTCAGTTATACCTAGTCATGTGACACAAGACAGGCTGCAGGCACAAAGGGGCTAAGGGCAGAAGAATGCCAACTTTCTGAAAGTGGCATTTTCAAAATTGTAATAAAAAACCCAACTTTACCCTGAAATAAGGTTTTTCATTATAATCCAAAAGACTCCAAATATGACATAGCTACCTGCTCTTAATTGGAAATTGCAGCTTATTAAATGTAATAAGGAATCTCCGATGTTATCCTAAGGGAGTGGTAGGCCTCACAGTAAAGAAAAATGAATTTAGTTCTTTTCCACAACCAGGACATGTAAAACTAAGAGGTACATGTCCAACTGTCCAATTACAAGGCGCCCTGCCCTAGGGGCTATCTAGGACCTACCTTAGGGGTGGCATATGTAATAAAAGGGGAGTTTTGGGCTTGGCTAGGGGATTTTATTGCCAAGTCGACATGGCAGTTTAAAACTGCATTGAAGGCCGCAGTGGCAGGCCTGGGACATGTTTTAAGATGACATTTAAGTGGGTGGCACAAAACATGCTGCAGGCCCACTGGTAGCATTTAATTGACAGGCCCTGAGTATATGGTATATCACTCGACAAGGAACTTATAAGGAAATTAAATAAGCCAGTTGGAAATAAGTCAATTTAACCAGGTTTTAAGGGAGTGAGCACAAGCACCTTAGCACTGGTTAGCAGTGTTCAAGTGCACAGAGTCCTAAGGTCAACAAAAATAAGTTCAGCAAAATGGAGGAGGAGAGACAAAAAGTTTGGGGTAGTACCACCTTAAGGCTGACAGATCTAACACTATATAAATGCAATTAGATACAATAGAATATATAATATATAACCTTCCTAGCATGTGCTGATACTCTACATAACACTCAGCATGAGAATAATTGTTTGTACACATACAGGCTGCATAATAGTTTCCTAATACTGCTTAACACTCTTACCTCTACATAAACAAACCTGATACATGGCATGTCCACCACACAGTACTGCACCAGTCTACAATAATAAACCACACATCACCACTGAACGGGCATTGAAAAACTGAAGAGATCTGGCAAATGCTGCTGGCCAACAGAGGACTTTAATTTGTTCCACCACTGTAGATGCCAACAAGCTACACACGATGATGTCTTCATGACATCTTACAATGACAATCAGATATGGGATGGTATTAACAAAGTCCGTCCCAGCAAATCTCTCCACCCATTTCTCCCTCCAACCTATGCCTGCTCTGACTATAAACTGCCTGCTCAGCCCATAAACTTTGAACAGAATATGTTAGAATGGACAGCCCTGTGCATTAACCGGCTAAGTGGACAATGGTCATGAGAAATACCATAAAGGGACCTGCTGAGCTGCTCTGTGCTGCGGGCTTACTGAAAACTATAAAATGCACACATGTTTCTCCCACTTCTTCATACCTCACACTGTTAAGCACTTCACTCCTTAACATGCTAACTGCTCTTTAGTGTTCCTACCGCATGACACTTCCCACATAGAATTAAAACAAAAATAACATCTTCCTAACCATACACCCTACATGGTGTAGCATGCTGCCCATGAAGTAGATTTGAAAAGGGGTGTTCCTAATGAAATGTGTGCAGATTTTTGGCATGCAAGGGTAAATACTATTGCAAAGATCGTGATAATTGCCAAGTGATGGTGAGCTTTAGAAATGGGGATTTTTTTTAATTTAGAACAAATAATAATGAAAAGAATTAGAAAACACATCATATAGGTCAACATCTGGAAACAAACAGGAGGAGGCCTTTGAGATGCAAACATTGGAAGTTCTAAAGTGTGGGATGATTTGAGCTTCCATGTTACCCAGTTCTATGTGTGAGTACCTTATTTTTCCATTGTTTACCCTTTTCATATTTTTGGTCACTATGTGAGTTTAAACTGTGTCTGCAGGTTACAGTAATTCACAATCAAGAGCGCCTTTTCTTTGTGAAAATCCAAATTATATATTCCTGTGATATACATTAAAAGTTAAAAGGATTTCTATTTCTGTTCTATGTTCTCCTGCCTGATTGGCAGCACCCAAGCATTAAAATGACGTGCAAATTTTTAAAATGTAAAATTGTCTCAAGTATATGGCAGTCACTTTTAAGAGACTGCATGTTTTCCTTTTTACTGCTATTCTATTTTTTTATGTATGCTTGTAGTAAAAAAATAACAAGTTTTGGCAAGGCCGATAAGCATTTTGAGTCCTATTTAAATGATTTAAAAAAACCTGCTGCAGTAAAAAAAAAAAAAAAAAGTTTGATTTCTGTATGCAGTGTATCTATAAGATAATTAATTTAATATGTGATGATTAAGTGTACTTTTGCAAAGTAAAGAAATACCTCATGCATTGCAATGGAAGCACTCCATAAGTGGTAGAGTGATACACCAAACTACCAAAAGATTAGGTGAAAGAAAAATACCCCTCTGGGTAGAACCAACGCATGCTCTGTGTATAGTTTAAGGAATGGGTAACAATGGGCATTGCAGACAACTGCACTGGCAAGGCAGATCTAAAATGATCCATTGGTCTAGCTTACCAAGACCAGAACTATTGGCTTTGCCAATGCTTGTTATACTAGTATTGTAGCTGGTTACCTCAAACAGCATGTGCTATGGACAGAACAGTGTTTTTCTGGGAGCATGGATTTCCTCTGGAGATTTAGGGTGTAACTGATGCCGTACAATTGTCCTTATGGCACTGGCTCTAGTGGGAACTTTAGTCTAACATACAATATCCTGAGGACAGCTTCTGTGGCTCAAGGCTTTATATTGCCCAGATTATTATACCCCTCTCCCACTACCTCTTAATCTATAGCAGGGGTCTCCCACCTTTTCTGTTCTGAGAATTACTTATGTTCAATGAAACGCATTGAGAGCGACTGATATTATTTGTGTTGTATAATTTCAATTTTTTTATATGCTTAATAATTCAACCAAGCAAAAAGCTTTCTAATTTAATGAGCGGGGCTGCACACAGGTGAGCGACTCAGAGGTAGCTGGAGCGCTACAATAGCTCACGAGCTACTGGTTGGAGACCCCTGATCTATAGAAAAGCTGTACTTCTTTCTTCTTTATAATTCAGTACCTGTGGAGGCCCAAGCATCAAATAAAATCGATACTCATCTTGTGGCCCTGCAGATAGGAGGTCCAGGTAAATAATAACCACTTTAGACCATTTGCCTTGCTAACATGTGCCAGTGTGATAGATGGAGAATATCAATATCACCTGTTGGGAAGGCTCATGTATTTGCCTCTGTATAGGTTCTTTTTGAGTCAGCAGTAGTGTGGTGAAACTCTGAAAGATACTCTACACGCAGGCTTTCTACGTGTCAAAATGGCTGCACTTTACACCATACCTGGAAAATACGTGCGTTCTCTTCAGCTGACATTGATGATTGTTTATAAATATTATGTCCAAGCAGCTCCTGTTGTAGTACCAACGGATATGTATGAAGTATATTGTGCCACGTGCTCTATGGTAGAGTATTGGTATTTATATAGTGCTTAATAGCCCTGCCGAGGCGCTGGATCGCTTTAAGGAGGGGTAGCACTAGCACACTAGCCAGGGAATAATTTACAGTGCATATTGGACTACATTTGTCATGCTGTTTATCTAACAGCTGTGATGTATTTTGTGTTTCAACTGTCATGCTTCTACCAGGCAAATGCCATGCTGTTTATGACACATTTTTCATGCTGTTCATGAAGCAGTTGTACCGCATATTTATAGTAAGCGCACAACGTGACATTCCCTCCTCCCCAATTCCATCACCTTACCCCCCCCGCTACACCCAAGAACTTTCAGAATCAGGGGTATGTTGTCCACGGCGTAGCCTTTTTATTCACAACAATCCAAGTAATTCACCACAGACCATTACCAGAGAAAAGTATTCTTCTTGGATATACAACAATTATTCACTGCATCACTTTTATCTGCATAAACATGTCAACGGCAGTAAGTAAATTAGGTACGACATTACACTTTAACTTTTTAACTCGGCCGTACACTAGAAATTGGCCGTACATTTGAACTAGGCCGTATCGGCCCACCAATCTCACACTCTGCTATGCACATTGTGCCGGCAGGCCCCAACGCGCTACAGCCAACAGTAAGGAAATTAGGTACAACATTACACCTTAGCTTTTTAAATCGGCCGTACACTAGAACTTGGCCGTACATTTGAAGTTGGCCATCTCGGCCCACCAATCACCCACTCTGCTGTGTTTGCTCTGCGCACATTGAGCCGGCAGGCCCCAACGCGCTACAGCCAACAGTTGCATTACTTGACATCCAGGGCACTGCATACCGCACCGGCCCACAGGGGTACCTGAACACAGGCAGCCTCCGCAAGATTCTACTCAGTCCATACATTGTGGGTTAGGGCAGTAAAGTTCAGGACTACCGGCAGGTCAGTCCCTCTTCCCCGCCTACCCAGTGCACACGAGGAATCTACCCCCTCCTGGGGTCCATCGAATGGCTGCACATCCATTATTGTGCATCCCCCTTTGTTGTTAACTGTCAGCGCTCCGCCACAGGATGAGAAGCTCTCCGGCGCACTCGCCCTCCCCCCACCTGGCGCTGACCTTGCTCCACAATAGTCCCTAGCTTTACCAGTATGACAAATCCTGCCCTTTGCCTACAGATGTACCTTATTCGAACAGAACAACGCATAATTCCTGGCTGGAGCTAATTGTTCCAATTGTGTTCGTTGAGTAACCTGTCAAATTCCTTTTTGATTGAGTTGGAAGCTGAATACCCCAGTGAATTACCTCTCCCCATTCCAAGAACCTCCGGCCCCCATTGACGTGACCTCCGCCGAGCGGAGTTTGGCAGCCGCTGTGCAGAATGTGCCGGTATGCTCCGCTTTGCAACAGCCGTTCCCAGGTGCCAATCAGGACATTCCTGCCTGTTCCTACATAAGGAGGACAACATCAACGCATGTCCATTTCTCCCACCACCAGGGGAGAACCTACTTTTGCGACATTCAATGTACGGAGTGTGCCAGCAGGCCCCGTCTTGCAACAACCATTTTTCCAAATTTCACCTAAGGCATCCCTGCCCGTATGAAAAGGGGAGTTTGCCGAACAAAGAAACTTACAACTCCCCCACCCGTACATCTCCTCCATCATGAGGAAGAGGGGCACTGCATACCCCATTGGCCCACTCGGCAATGCCGGCCACTAAGTTATCTGTAGGGACCGGCAACTATTTTTTATAGTGGGTATCGAAGCAGACACCTGTCCTCACTCTTTTACAAAGTAAACACTGCCACCGGGATACCTAATCACCAGAAAACTCCCCAAGATCACCCGCTTATACTGTATGTATGCAAGCTAATATCAAAACTTAGGACAGAGCTTATGCGCGCCTGCCCGTACGAAAAGGGGAGTTTGTCGAAACAATGAATCTGACAACCTCACCACCTGTACATTTCCTCCATTATCAGGAAGAGGGGACCTGCATACCGCATTGGCCCACTGGGCAGTGCCGGCCACTAAGTTATCTGTAGGGACCGGCCCCTATATTTTATAGTGGGCTTCTAATCAGAAAAAATATATATACACATATATATATATATATATATATATAAATGTTTTTTTGTTTTTTTATGTCCTTACTCCTTTACAAAGTAAGCACTGCCACCGGGATACCTGATCACCGGTAAAATCCCCAAGATCGCCAGCTTGTACTGTACATGTGCAAGCAAATACCAACACTCAGGACTGAGCGTATGTGCGTCAGCAACCCCAGCAAAGCTAGACAGTTGCACAAAAACTGAAGCGATATATGTATAAGTACCCGTTATTGGGATAAGTACCTAAATTGGATTTCCTCCCCAAGGTCCATCACATGTTACTTGTGTCGCACAGCAATCCGTCCACCAAAGTATAGCTGATATGTGACAGAAAGGAAAACCTTACTTGTGTTTCCCCCTGCATTTCCTTCTGAAAACCCACTCTATGTTAATTTTGTTGCACCCCACCATAAACCATACTCTGCCTATAAATACTTGACAACTTAGGAAAGCCACTCTAATTATGGGTGATTTTAGTAACTACCATTGCCTGTGGAATATGCCACCAATAAATCGCCCCCGCTAATGGGATGCGTTTTCTCTAAGCATTTTCCTTCTTAAAGCCTACTCCATCAGACCTTACAAAGGACTGCTGCTTTTGAATGGAAAAGAGAAAGTTTGTAATTAAATACTTGGTAATTAAGCGACGCCCACTACCAGTGTACAAATTATTGGGATGAGCATTTGTAATATATTTCTGCTCCAAAGTCCACTCCATGTTAAATGTGCCTGACACCATCAGCCCTTACTAAGGACTGCTGACACCAATCCCCGCATTGCATATGGATTATGTTATATAGAAATCGCTACCTGGTATTGGGATGAGCTTTTAAAGTGCATCTCTTTCCCAATGCCCACTCCTTGTTAAGTGTAGAGTACGGGAAACAGCCTTAATGACGAATCTTTAACAACGACGGTTCTAAACAACGAAGTTTAACAACGACCTTACCTGAACAACGACTCGATTAAACCACGGCTTACATGAACAACGAAATAAACATACCAGGAACGATCTCGGTAGTGGTTAATGGAGTCTCCTCTCCCACCCCTATTTCCTGGTTTGGAGCGAGGCGGAAGTGGTAAGCAGCATAGACAGGCGAACAGCTTCAAAGTTCCGGTGTCTTGTATCTTGTTGCTTGAAGAGAACGTGCACCAGGATTCCAGCTCGGATTTGTTTGCCGTGGATTCTTTGTTTTACTTTTAGCTACTTTTCAGCTGGATTGCAGGCGCGTCTAGTTTGGGAAACTTGTGGCTGCTTTCTTGCGTGTTGAAGAATATTATTTTTGAAAAAAAACAAATACCTGTTAATTGGTTTGGGAAATGTGTGGATTCTGGCATTAGCTTCATAATGTTTTATGCATTAAAATAGTTTCTGAAATGAAATGCTACAGGCTTCGTTTTGAGCTGATATTATGTAGATTGCAGCGGAACTGAACTCCGAGGCTGCGTATGAAAAATAATAGAGATAAACATAGTAATCTTGGCATGAATTGCGCACATAACCCTCCTTTTTGGCAAGTACTTGCAAATGCTGTCAAGCAGCACGCCAGACACAGCACAGGGGTCTTATGGATTACTTTAAAAACAAATAATTTAAGGTCTTCTTCTATGCATTGTGGGTTTGTTTTTATCCACTCGCTCATTTTGTTTCAGCTGCGAAATACCTTAAAAGGTAACCTGGCATTCTGACTAGCAGGGTAATTTATTACACCAGTTAATCTTGTGAAATTGCCCTCCGGATGTAATAATTTGTTGTTCTTTTATTAAACCTTTTCTCAGCACACCGTGTTTATCATAAAGATGTCACCATTGTGATGCCTAGCAACCCTCGCAATGTTCCGGGGGTGTTTTGCATACATAGGGATCAACAATTCCGCATTATTTTTTGCGGGCTGGAATCGCCCTCTAAAACTCCAGCAATTTTATCCCTTGTTTTCAGTTATTATATTGTTTCTAAGTGTTTATTACTGTCGTTTTGAAGTTCGTCCGTATTGTAAAAAAGAAAAACTAATGTATTCTTTGTTTTTCTTGATGTTTCAAAAATGCGTTTTTAAAGGACTGAGTGGTATCGGGTAATGAGCTAATTGTATATTTTTCGTGGTTCAGGAAGTCGTTGTTAGGAAGGTAGTGGTTTAGCATTGTTCGTGGTTCAGCAATCGTGGTTTAGGAATTCGTTGTAAAGGAAGTAGTGGTTTGATCATAGAATCGTAGAGTACGCCATCAGCCTCACACCAGGTTGCTGACACCTGAAAGGGGAAGAGAAATTCTGCAAATAAATACTTGACAATGCATAGAGCCATCCTACCATTCATTGAATTCTTAACAATTCCCCACAGGGCCTACATATTATGTCAACAATAAATCTTCACACGTAATTGGGCCCTTATATAGATAGCCATACTACCTAAGAATGTCGCTAATGTGAAGGCAAATGACGTCTGATAGAGCTAAGGGGAGCCTTAGTGAAGGGTGAATAGCCCCACATTGTACCCCAAAAGCGTAAAACCCGCACTGTATAGTATGCAAATTGCCTACCAATACAATAGCTGCTGGTGATGATAGAAAATCATTGTCTTAACTTGCCACAAATGATTTACACCCCACGGTCAACCTTTGGATGAGAACCCCAGAATATATCAGCAAGGAAATGTTGTGCCTTAGGGCTGCGACTGTTGAAACCACCATCCCAACTGGCCAAGGGTCACTACCATGTCGCAGCAGCCCATCCATATTATTGCCACAAAGCATGACTTGCACTTGCCCCGTGCATTTGTACCCCCAAAAAGGGGGCATCTAGGTGCTGAATAACAGATGCTTATTTTCCAACTGAAGTGTGATTATTTGCCTACCTGCGACAAGATAAAAGGCTAAATGTACCCGCCGGGAATTGAACCTGTGACCAAGAGGTCAAACACGGGGCCCCACCATGGATGTATTAATCCAGCAATCCACCCGGCCTGGCCAGATGACGGAACCAGCCATTAATGAACATAATTAACTAACACGTGCACACTTTCCAGATTATGTAAAATTCCCAAGGCATTAAATTGTAGCCAACAAGAACTATGTTGTTGCAAATATTTTAACCTAAGGCAGCCTTAATACCCGTTGAGTAATGCTGGAAAACAACCCAAATCAGGAGAACTATGTTGTTGCAAATATTTTAACCTAAGGCAACCTTAATACCCGTTGAGTAATGCTGGAAAACAACCTAAATCAGGAATGTACCGAAAAATAACCGCACTCAACGTCACCTCATCGCCCCACAACTGTAAATTATTATTTATTTATTTATTTATTTTTTACACAGAAGCTCATGCCTTCTGATCACTGCAATCCGAAAATGCCTCCACGTAACAGCACCAAACCATTTCATTCGGGAAAATAGCCATGAAGCGGTCTGACCAATGGAAGTACAGTATTCAGTGCCTTCTAACTGCAATTCGTCAATGCTATGGCTCTAGCAAAGCTTATTTGCACTGCACCTACATATGGGAGGGAGAGGTGAACCATTTTCCTTTTGTGGACAAGAAATCCAAAAATAAAAATAATTCTCTCCCATTTATGAGCCCGCTCTATCCGTGCGTTGCCGACAGCGGCCATAAAACTAATCTGTCCGGCCTTCCGAGCCTTTGAATGTAATTGCACCACTAGGAATTGGAAGAAAGAAAACCAGGCCTGTTACAGAAGAACAGTTATCGGTGTATCCAGAAATCCCCGATGTATTAAAGCAACATAAATTATGACTGAACCTTTTCAGCTGTGTTTAATAAATGTCCAAAATATTTTATGGCACCCAAGGTATACAAATAGTGACACTTTCACAATGCCTAACGCCTTCCTAGATGCTGAATTCTATTAACCACGGATTACCATGGATTACAATGTTAACTCTCTGCAGCGATGTGTAATGATAGATAGAGAAGCTTCCCAACTGAACTTTGTCTTTATGTATGCATACATTATCCGTCCCGCCAGGAATTGACACACAGAGAACTTCCACCTTTCTATTGCCCCGATTAACATATTCAGCAACCTACCTCCTATTATGCCCTCCAGTCTGTAATGAAGAGCACAGTTCAATGTAGGGGGTAAGCGGTTCGCGCAGCGGTCACGACGCCGCCAGGACTGAACCAATGACCTGCCTGCCAAGATAATGGCTGGAAGAGGATTCGAGGAGTCACTCTCAGGCAGACAGCAATTTGACGTTAGCAGCAACGATGTACAGAGATGCCACAAGACCAACAGGGCTAAAATAAATGAAGACAGCAAGCAAGGAACAAAAACGGCGGGAAACGATAGAATAACTTCACAATTAAAAAACCAATGTACTATTTTTTTTGATTTTTTTTTAATTATTAGGCGTGGCAGGAGTCAATGTCACCGCTGTAGACGGCCAACCTGGTGGTTACTTTCTCTATTAAGATATATTAGTTTGCACGTGTTTGCGCGGGTCAGCGGTTTCCTTCCACGCTCAGACTTTCGTCTACACAATGAATATTCTAGATGTACCTCGCGAACCGTATGCTTTTCAATGACAAGGAGAAGCGGTGCTTTTCACATCTGTTAAAGACCTCTGATTGACATGGCTGTTGAAAGACGCTCATGACATAAAGTGCTAATAATAGTCTTGTATACCTCCGAGGATATGCTTTATTCCGCAACTCAAAGGCATGTGTGTTTATAGATATTGCCTAACTCCCTGAAGCCAGCTCAATAAATAAATATCAGGCGATCTCCGGCCAAAGAGCTTGAAAAACTTCCCAGTGCAGTGTGAAACGAATCGGGCTACCTCCCCACGCAACAAACAGTAATTCAAACTATTTGCATCAAACAGCGGAAATTTAATTCCTTCCGCGCGTATGTTCAAGCGCGACCCCTGGCCAAAATCGAAACCCAAACCATGAAGCCACACCCCCTACATGTGGCGCACTCTCTATTTTTTTTTTTTTTTTTTTAAAGCTGTTTAAGTCATCACTTTTTGCAGTTCGAACGCGAGCCCTTGCGGGGACAGATGAAAACCAATAATGGTGCTGCGGAAACCTGACAAAATGTTCAATTACGCTGAGCAAGTAAGCACTTCTTAACAGAGAGTCGAAGTGTGCTCAGACTGCTAGTTGCAGCCTGCTGTTTAAAATACTATGTTTCACATAATGCAATAACCCTCTCATTCCGGTAAATTAAACATCTCTCACTTTTATCCCTCCGAAAGTCAGATGATATAAAACCTTTCAACGAAGGTAAGATTGCGATGTTGAGCAGGCGCACCCCGCGCCTCATTTACCTTCCCGAACTCTGTGCGGTCCCATACCCTCCAATCTCTCATTAAAGCGCCCATTATGCGCTGAGGAAAACGCAGGGAACACAAACCTCACTGAAGCCCTGACAAAATGTTCAAGAACGCTGAGCAAGTAAACACTTCTCAAAAGAGAGTCGGCAACGGACGGATTCTCAGCGGAAAAGCCAAGAACCGCCGCCATGCACACGGAGTAACCGCCCGTGACATTATGACATCCCCGTTACCACCATGGTACCTACCTATGAATCCGACCGCCATGTGCGCGAACAGTGATGAATCCGATAGGCGGCGGAAGGGCTGCAGCATAGCCACCGCTGCCGAGGAACCGCTGCGGAGGATCCGCAAAAAAAATGGCGGACGTAGAAAAAACACGAAAAAAAATACAAACAATGCACACAGTGAAGTAGACCTGTCCCAATACAAACCAAAAGTGCCCAATGACAACAGCCCCAGAAATTTCAAAATAACCAATCACAGGACAACACACACAACACACCTGACAGCAACATACCAGCTTGCCACACCCCCATAGCCGAGCATAAAACCAGCCCCTTCCTGACCACAATCCTTTGCTACACTCCACAACTGAAGGTCCCAACCCCAGAGAACAAAGGAGAGGCAAACCTGCACACATCACCACCACAACACACACACCACCTACACCACCCACAACACCCACATCACCCACACAACTGCACCACAGAACATCTGCACAGCACACACCATGACACCACACAAAATGCCAAAATTCACTGATTCAGAGCTTGCAGTCATGGTAGATGAGATAATAAGAGTTGAACCACAACTCTATGGCAACATGGTCCAACACACCCCATTAGCCACAAGAACCCAAATGTGGGTGAGGATAGTCAATAAGGTCAATGCAGTAGGGACCACCCCCGCAACAAGCAGGAAATACAGAAGCGGTGGCATGACCTGAAGACCGTGGTGAAGAGGAAGAGGGCCAAGAACCGTCAGCTGGCTGACGGGACTGGTGGAGGCACTCCCATCCCACCCAAACCATACAGTCCGTGGGAGGAGAAGGTCCTTGGAATCCTACATCCAGAGAGTCTTGAAGGAATCCGCGGGGGACTGGAAGCTGGTAAGTACAAACCAATGTATATCATCACATTGCCATGTACCGTCTTGCACAACTTCAAACCTACAACCCCTAGGCCAAAGGACATATGTCTGACCCACAATACCCAAAACAGGTCACACAGATGTAACCACCACTCAACCTGATAAAGCACAAAGCTAAACAAAATCAACTGGGTTGCATGTGTACAGACAAAAAGCACTACAACACACACCAGGCCCCCCTCTCCCACCCCTCAGCAGGATGGAGCACCCCACCCAGAAGCATGTGTCAGCCATTGAACGCTCCCCCACCACCTAACAGGTAGGTAGCCATCATCACAGGGATGGGGAATGTGTATCTGGAGGCAGCACAACAACTCCCAACAGGCCCCCCTCTCCCACCCCTCAGCAGGATGTAGCACCCCACCCAGAAGCATGTGTCGGCCATTGAACGCACCCCCACCACCTAACAGGTAGGTAGCCATCTTCACAGGGATGGGGAATGTGTATCTGGAGGCAGCACAACAACTCCCAACAGGCCCCCTCTCCCACCCCTCAGCAGGATGGAGCACCCCACCCAGAAGCATGTGTCAGCCATTGAACGCACCCCCACCACCTAACAGGTAGGTAGCCATCTTCACAGGGATGGGGAATGTGTATCTGGAGGCAGCACAACAACTCCCAACAGGCCCCCCTCTCCCACCCCTCAGCAGGATGGAGCACCCCACCCAGAAGCATGTGTCAGCCATTGAACGGCTCCCCCACCACCTAACAGGTAGGTAGCCATCTTCACAGTGATGGGGAATGTGTATCTGGAGGCAGCACAACAACTCCCAACAGGCCCCCTCTCCCACCCCTCAGCAGGATGGAGCACCCCACCCAGAAGCATGTGTCAGCCATTGAACGCTCCCCCACCACCTAACAGGTAGGTAGCCATCTTCACAGGGATGGGGAATGTGTATCTGGAGGCAGCACAACATCTCCCAACAGGCCCCCCTCTCCCACCCCTCAGGAGGATGGAGCACCCCACCCAGAAGCATGTGTCAGCCTTTCAACGAAGGTAAGATTGCGATGTTGAGCAGGCGCCCCCCGCGCCTCATTTACCTTCCCGAACTCTGTGCGGTCCCATAACATCCAATCTCTCATTAAAGCGCCCATTATGCGCTGAAGAAAACGCAGGGAACACAAACCTCACTGAAGCCCTGACAAAATGTTCAAGAACGCTGAGCAAGTAAACACTTCTCAAAAGAGAGTCGAAGTGTGCTCAGACTGCTAGTTGCAGCCTGCTGTTTAAAATACTATGTTTCACATAATGCAATAACCCTCTCGTTCCGGTAAATTAAACATCTCTCACTTTTTTCCCTCCGAAAGTCGGATGATATAAAACCTTTCAATGAAGGCAAGGTTGCGATGTTCAGCAGGCGCCCCCCGCGCCTCATTTACCGGACCGAACTCTGTGCTGTCCCATGCCCTCCAATTTCTCATTAAAGAGCCCATTATGCGATGCGGAAAACGCAGGGAACACAAACCTCACTGAAGCCCTGACAAAATGTTCAAGAACGCTGAGCAAGTAAACACTTCTTAAAAGAGAGTCGAAGTGTGCTCAGACTGCTAGTTGCAGCCTGCGTGAATTAAACATCTATCACTTTTTGTCCCTCCGAAAGTCGGATGATATAAAACATTTCAATGAAGGCAAGTTTGCGATGTTGCGCAATATGGTAAAGCGCTATCTACGGGCGCGGCACCTTCTAGAGCAGCGCCCCTATTTAATAAAACCCGGTAAAAACCATAATAAAAAACGCCCTTTAAGAGGGCGACCCACTACGCCACGGCCCCCTCCAACCTAGCTTGCCACACAACGCCAGCCGCCAACAGGACACTTTCCTCCTCATCGACGACGCTCCTGTAGCTCTGCTGTGGTCCGAGGGGACAAAGAGAACGAAACCCCACGGGCACAGCCTTAAATAACTGCTACGTTTCATTTCTTTGTGCCGCCTCCCGCTGACATCACTCAGCCAGCCCTCCCATAACCAGCCCACCCCCTTCTCAGGGCCCCAGAGGAGGCTCAGCCCCGTGGCGCTACTAAGGCGCCCCTCCCTAGGCGTGGGGGGCGCCTTCTCAGTTGCTATTGTCAAGCTGTTTATCACGAATTTGCCAAGTTGTTTTTCACACATATGTAATGCTGTTTATCACGCAGTGTCATGCATTTCTAGTTAGAATTATATCACACACTTGTCATGCATACTGAATTAAAGTTGTCACGCTGTTTATCACGTATACTTTGTTACACTTATGCTGTTTATCACAATGTTGTCATGCATACCTTGTTACAATTCTCATGCTGTTTATCATGCACTTTTTATGCATACTTACCTATGATTGCCTTGCTGTTTATCATGCACTTTTTATGCATACTTACCTATGATTGCCTTGCTGTTTTTCATGCACTTGTTATGCATACTAACCTATGATTGCCTTGCTGTTTATCATGCACTTGTTATGCACACTTACCTATGATTGCCTTGCTGTTATTCATGCACTTGTTATGCATACTTACCCAGTAGCGGTCGGTGGTGGGAGTGCCGCTGGGCGCTGACGTGGGGCGGGGGAGGGGCAGGGTGGGGGGTAGTAAACTACTGATTACGGTGGATTACAGGTAAGTAAACATATAAATAAATAAAACGAATTTTGTTTCTCGCTCTGTATCGCATTTGGCGATGCAGCGCGAGAAACGAAATTCGTTTTATTAATTCATATGTTTACTTACCTGTAATCCGCCGTAATCCGTAGTTTACTACCCCCACCCTGCCCCTCCCCCGCCCCACATCAGCACCCGGCGGCACTCCCACCTACTGCTACTGTACTTACCTATTATTGCCTTGCTGTTTATCATGCACGTGTTATGCATACTAACCTATGATTGCCTTGCTGTTTATCATGCACTTGTTATGCATACTTACCTATGATAGCCTTGCTGTTTATCATGCACTTGTTATGCATACTTACTTATGATTGCCTTGCTGTTTATCATGCATGTGTTATGCATACTAACCTATGATTGCCATGCTGTTTATCATGCACTTGTTATGCATACTAACCTATGATTGCCTTGCTGTTTATCATGCATGTGTCATGCATACTAACCTATGATTGCCTTGCTGTTTATCATGCACGTGTTATGCATACTAACCTATGATTGCCATGCTGTTTATCATGCACTTGTTATGCATACTAACCTATGATTGCCATGCTGTTTATCATGCACTTGTTATGCATACTAACCTATGATTGCCTTGCTGTTAATCATGCACTTGTTAAGCATACTAACCTATGAATGCCTTGCTGTTTATCATGCATGTGTTATGCATACTAACCTATGATTGCCTTACTGTTTATCATGCATGTGTTATGCATACTAACCTATGATTGCCATGCTGTTTATCATGCACTTGTTATGCATACTAACCTATGATTGCTTTGCTGTTTATCATGCACGTGTTATGCATACTAACCTATGATTGCCATGCTGTTTATCATGCACTTGTTATGCATACTAACCTATGATTGCCATGCTGTTTATCATGCACTTGTTATGCATACTAAATTATGATTGCCATGCTGTTTATCATGCACTTGTTATGCATACTAACCTATGATTGCCTTGCTGTTTATCATGCACGTGTTATGCATACTAACCTATGATTGCCATGCTGTTTATCATGCACTTGTTATGCATACTAACCTATGATTGCCATGCTGTTTATCATGCACTTGTTATGCATACTAAATTATGATTGCCATGCTGTTTATCATGCACTTGTTATGCATACTAACCTATGATTGCCTTGCTGTTTATCATGCACGTGTTATGCATACTAACCTATGATTGCCATGCTGTTTATCATGCACTTGTTATGCATACTAACCTATGATTGCCATGCTGTTTATCATGCAGTGGTCAAACCATCTGCAAACAATGTGTCATGCAATTTGTTGTATAAAGCTGTCACACACGACCAGGCCAGAAGTTCTGGAGAGGTTATTGTAGTGTAGTTCCTATTTCCCTAATAGGCTCTGCGCATTGGAATAATATACCCTATAGGTTTGACATAGGACTGAGGTCAGTATGTCCCTATCGAGTATATTGAACCTAATTTAGGGGCCGATTACGATGGCGGTCGGAAAAGCATACCGACCGCCATGGTAGCGGCAAAAAACCGCCCGCATGGCCAACGGGAAAAACGCCGGATACATTATGATGAACCGGCAGAATAATCCGTCCGCGGCGGCGGGAGTCAACGAAAAACCGCCCGCACTCGCCGGACCAGCTGAAAATCCGACTGCAACGGCCGGATTCTCAGCGGAAAAGCCAAGAACCGCCGCCATGCACACGGAGTAACCGCCCGTGACATTATGACATCCCCGTTACCACCATGGTACCTACCTATGAATCCGACCGCCATGTGCGCGAACAGTGATGAATCCGATAGGCGGCGGAAGGGCTGCAGCATAGCCACCGCTGCCGAGGAACCGCTGCAGAGGATCCGCAAAAAAAATGGCGGACGTAGAAAAAACACAAAAAAAAATATAAACAATGCACACAGTGAAGTAGACCTGTCCCAATACAAACCAAAAGTGCCCAATGACAACAGCCCCAGAAATTTCAAAATAACCAATCACAGGACAACACACACAACACACCTGACAGCAACATACCAGCTTGCCACACCCCCCATAGCCGAGCATAAAACCAGCCCCTCCCTGACCACAATCCTTTGCTACACTCCACAACTGAAGGTCCCAACCCCAGAGAACAAAGGAGAGGCAAACCTGCACACATCACCACCACAACACACACACACCACCTACACCACCCACAACACCCACATCACCCACACAACTGCACCACAGAACATCTGCACAGCACACACCATGACACCACACAAAATGCCAAAATTCACTGATTCAGAGCTTGCAGTCATGGTAGATGAGATAATAAGAGTTGAACCACAACTCTATGGCAACATGGTCCAACACACCCCATTAGCCACAAGAACCCAAATGTGCGTGAGGATAGTCAATAAGGTCAATGCAGTAGGGACCACCCCCCACAACAAGCAGGAAATACAGAAGCGGTGGCATGACCTGAAGACCGTGGTGAAGAGGAAGAGGGCCAAGAACCGTCAGCTGGCTGACGGGACTGGTGGAGGCACTCCCATCCCACCCAAACCATACAGTCCGTGGGAGGAGAAGGTCCTTGGAATCCTACATCCAGAGAGTCTTGAAGGAATCCGCGGGGGACTGGAAGCTGGTAAGTACAAACCAATGTATATCATCACATTGCCATGTACCGTCTTGCACAACTTCAAACCTACAACCCCTAGGCCAAAGGACATACGTCTGACCCACAATACCCAAAACAGGTCACACAGATGTAACCACCACTCAACCTGATAAAGCACAAAGCTAAACAAAATCAACTGGGTTGCATGTGAACAGACAAAAAGAACTACAACACACACCAGGCCCCCCTCTCCCACCCCTCAGCAGGATGGAGCACCCCACCCAGAAGCATGTGTCAGCCATTGAACGCTCCCCCACCACCTAACAGGTAGGTAGCCATCATCACAGGGATGGGGAATGTGTATCTGGAGGCAGCACAACAACTCCCAACAGGCCCCCTCTCCCACCCCTCAGCAGGATGGAGCACCCCACCCAGAAGCATGTGTCAGCCATTGAACGCTCCCCCACCACCTAACAGGTAGGTAGCCATCTTCACAGGGATGGGGAATGTGTATCTGGAGGCAGCACAACAACTCCCAACAGGCCCCCTCTCCCACCCCTCAGCAGGATGGAGCACCCCACCCAGAAGCATGTGTCAGCCATTGAACGCACCCCACCACCTAACAGGTAGGTAGCCATCTTCACAGGGATGGGGAATGTGTATCTGGAGGCAGCACAACAACTCCCAACAGGCCCCCTCTCCCACCCTCAGCAGGATGGAGCACCCCACCCAGAAGCATGTGTCAGCCATTGAACGCACCCCACCACCTAACAGGTAGGTAGCCATCTTCACAGGGATGGGGAATGTGTATCTGGAGGCAGCACAACAACTCCCAACAGGCCCCCTCTCCCACCCCTCAGCAGGATGGAGCACCCCACCCAGAAGCATGTGTCAGCCATTGAACGCTCCCCCACCACCTAACAGGTAGGTAGCCATCTTCACAGGGATGGGGAATGTGTATCTGGAGGCAGCACAACAACTCCCAACAGACCCCCCTCTCCCACCCCTCAGCAGGATGGAGCACCCCACCCAGAAGCATGTGTCAGCCATTGAACGCTCCCCCACCACCTACCAGGTAGGTAGCCATCTTCACAGGGATGGGGAATGTGTATCTGGAGGCAGCACAACATCTCCCAACAGGCCCCCCTCTCCCACCCCTCAGGAGGATGGAGCACCCCACCCAGAAGCATGTGTCAGCCATTGAACGCTCCCCCACCACCTAACAGGTAGGTAGCCATCTTCACAGGGATGGGGAATGTGTATCTGGAGGCAGCACAACATCTCCCAACAGGCCCCCCTCTCCCACCCCTCAGCAGGATGGAGCACCACACCCAGAAGCATGTGTCAGCCATTGAACGCTCCCCCACCACCTAACAGGTAGGTAGCCATCTTCACAGGGATGGGGAATGTGTATCTGGAGGCAGCACAACAACTCCCAACAGGCCCTCCTCTCCCACCCCTCTGCAGGATGGAGCACCCCACCCAGAAGCATGTGTCTGAAAGTAAAAACCAAAGTGACACTGCACAGGTAATCAGACAGTGCATGCACCCCACCATCACTCAACAAAAGCATTGAGAGACATGACAACACGAGGCTCTACTTCACACAAAAATAGAAAAGAAAAGCACAGCCGTTGACAGGATGCAGACAGCTCAGCGTACGTAACTGTGACAGAAACAGAACTGTGACTCTCAACAAATATGTCCAAGCAAACGGGCCTCTGACATGCATCACCCAGACTTCCCTCTGTAGCATACATGGGTGCTGATCATGAAGGACCATGGGGAAAAAAAACTAGCATGGTCTGCTGTATAAAGAAATACAAGCACAGGACATGTCAACGGTATGCATGTGATGACAATGGCTAGTCCATGCACACAGGTAATGTCTGCCAGGCAGAGTGATCAGCAAAGATGCTGAACATCAACTTGTAGTCATGCCAGTTGTCAGATGACAACCTCACATTGAAATCACCAATACTAGACGTGTGGCATGGTAACCAATCACAGGTCACACCATTGTGAAATGATGAATGTAACTCCACTTAATGGCATGAGGCACATCACTGTGCAGACATACAATGTGTGAAAAAGGCAACTGTGTGTAGCATAACATGTAAATAAGAGACATCAAACACAGCAACCCTGAGGTGTGTAAGGCAATTACCATCTACTTCCTGTCCCACAGGTGACCAACAACTGACTGCAGAGGACGACAACCTCAACCAGCACAGCCAGTCACCAGCTCCCGAACATCTCCCTCGGATGCAGACTCCCTGGATAATGAGGAGGAGGAGGACCAAGCCGGACCATCTGGTGTGGCAGGGCGTAATGTGTCCCAGGATCCCACAGCCCCACCACCCTCAGCAACAACATCAACGCAGAGCCCTGCTGCAACGACCTGTGCCACCACCTCCTCCACCACCACTACCACTGCTGCCTGCAACACTCGCCCTGCTCCAGAGGCCAACCAGACCACAACAACTGCGGAGGTACGGGAGAGTAGGCCGGTGCCCCACAGGAGGGAGGCAACAGGGCCGTGACAGCAGGCCAGGTGTGAGGACAAGGCTGACCCAAAGGGAACAAGACCCTGGCACTGAATCACTGGCACACATTGACAGAGTTGTGGGGGCCTATGAACACGCCCAGGGACAGTTGAGGCAGGCTCAGCAGGATGCCCGTGAGCAACAACAGATGCTGCGCTCAATTGACAACCGCATGGGCCAACTCGTGGCCTGCATGGGCCAAATCAGGGACCTCCTGGGCCAGCTAGTGGGGGTCCTCAGGGACAGGCATGCGGCACCGCCAACACCTACAGCTCCCTCCGTTGTGCCGCAGGATGACAGACCCCCATCCTCCCCTGCGTTCAGCGAGCATGGGGACTCATCAGACACCACTGGCCATGCACCTGTGTCCCCCCCGCCAAAAGAGCAAGGGTCCGCCCGAAAAAATCATTGGGAGCATCCCGTGGCAAAGCACCTGGCAAAAGCCAGTCAAGTAGCCAGCCATGATGGCACCCCTCTTCACCCTGCTGTGTACCCTGCAGACTGTCCCCACCCACAATGCCGTGGGAATGGCAAATGACTGTTGGACTGTGTTACCATACTGATCTTGTGTATACTCTATTGTCTCATCTACCATCACTGACAAATCTGTTATTCACCATTCACAAATCTGTAAATATCCACATCTACATCACATGTATCCACTGTAAATAAACACTAATAACGCACCAATGTAGTTGTCACTGTTCCATGTTCATCACAGTATGTTAACTCACACCCATGATTACAATGTCACAGGAGCAGGGATACTCCGCAGGCAAGTAGAGGCTGAAGGGACCTAGGAAAACACAACAGAACATCAGTTGCTACTCAGGTGGTGGACTAACAACCATCACACAACACAGCACATCAAGGTACGACAATCTGCACATGTCACAAGGAGCAACTGTACCAACATAGACATCAAGTAGCTGTGTCAAAAGATCCCTTACCATACACATTTGCAGCCAGCACTGACTCTGCAACATGCTGTAGTCACAAAGCTCACATACACATATTCACCAAGCACAACATCATCAGACAACAGCCAGTTTTGACATTGCCACTGACCATCAAGTGAAGTAGTTGTTGATGAGCTGCTGACGCTGTCCAACACCTTCCTCCTCTCCACTATCCTCGTCACTTGACATTTGGGTGTTTGCAGGTGGGGGCTGTGGCTGGTCATCATCATCCTGGATTAAGGGGATCCCCTTCCGCACGGCCAGGTTGTGTAGCATGCAGCATGCTACCACTATCTGACACACCTTGACGGGTGAGTACTGCAGAGCCCCTCCGGTCTTGTCGAGGCATCGAAAACGCGATTTCAGGAGTCCAAATGTTCGCTCAATGACCCGACGTGTCCTCCCATGGGCATTGTTGTAGCGCACTTCAGCTGGTGTCCTGGGATTGCGAAGTGGACTCAGCAACCAAGGTCCGTTGGGATATGCAGAGTCACCTAAGTGTGAAAGACACATACAGATTGAGTGTCTGACATGTGTCCGAGGACAGCATGGCACACAAACAGCACACAACTCGACCCTTTGTACTCACCCACAATCCATGCCCGCTCCGGCGCCAGATTGGCCATCAGCTGTGGTAAAATGCTGTTGCGCATTATGTGTGAATCGTGGGCTGAT
Organism: Calotriton arnoldi; assembly: GCA_963921515.1. Classification (NCBI taxonomy): domain Eukaryota; kingdom Metazoa; phylum Chordata; class Amphibia; order Caudata; family Salamandridae; genus Calotriton; species Calotriton arnoldi. Next base: position 2,035,789 of record CAWUFW010001691.1, on the reverse strand, counting down.
CCTGGAAACTTTGCACAAACGTGTGAGATGACCATATCTGCCTGGCACACCACCTGCACATTGATGGAATGATAATGTTTCCTATTTACGGTAAATATGCTCCCGTGCTTGGGGTGGAATCAGGGAAACATGTGTGCCATCTATTGCACCAACTACATTAGGAACGTGTCCAAGTGCATAAAATTCGCCCTTCACATCCGCCAACTCCTGCCGCCTGGGGAAATGTATGAATTGGTCCCTGTGTTGCATCATAGCCAACAGGACATCACGTAGCACCATGCTGAATGTTGGTTGGGACATCCCCCCTGCAATGCCCACAGTTTGCTAGAAGGATCCCGTAGCCACGAAATGTAGGAATGCCATCACCTTTGCCGTTGCCGTGAGTGCTGTTGGGTATGTCCTGCGTGGAAGCAGGTGTGGCTCCAATATTGCACAAAGTTCCAGGAGGTTTGTCCGATCCAGACGGAATGCGCCTGATGATGTCGGTATCCTCCATGTTAGCCAGCAGGGTGAAGGTACGAAACACATTAGGTCGCCTCCTAGGTGAGATGAAAGGGGACACATCATAGCAACATAAATTAGGATGTGCACAAATTCATAAAGTCCGTCCTGTCACGGCGCTAACTTTGACTGTCATCCCTGAAAGCACACAGTGCAATTCAGTGTTGTCCCAACATGAGACAGATTAATTGTACAACTGTCATGGATTTGCACAGTCAGTAGACACAATACGAACACTGTCTATGTGAATGCCAAGAGTCACATATCGAGCTGAGGTGGACTCAGCCTTGGGTGTACATGACACAGGACATGTGTGAAGCAGAGACACTGCTGGCTTCCACGTTGCTGCTGTACCTGCCACACCTCCTTGGCCAATAATTGCAGGGGACACATCAACAACACAATGTGGATAGATCCTCCATTGAATTCCTCCATTGGATATCGAAACTTTTAAAATCATGTTCGCATCGGTTAAGAGTGGATCACCCAGCGATCCGGCCCCTCTTGACATCCTGAAATCTGTATCTGTTTTAGTAGGCCCCACTATTATGGAACTGATCAACGCCTCGCTTTCCTCAGGGGTGGTCCCTCTCCTTTGGAAAAAAGCCTTGGTAAAGGCTTTATTGAAAAAACCTAACTTGGATCCCGACTGTCTTGGTAACTATCGTCCCATCTCGCTCCTTCCTGGGGTGAGCAAAATCGCAGAAAAGTATGTAAATCGATCACTTTCCAGATACCTAGAAAGGGAGAACCTTCTCCATGCGTCCCAAACTGGGTTTCGCCCAGGACATGGGACAGAAACTGTTTTACTAGCAGTCATCGAGGATTCCAGAAGGATCCTCGATGCAGGAGGTTCCCTGGCCGTGCTTCTTTTAGATCTTAGCGCGGCCTTTGATACGGTTAATCACCGTATTTTAATCCAACGGCTTCAGGATTTGGGTATTACTGGAACTGCTTTGGACTGGCTGCGTTCCTTTCTGGACAACAGATACTTCCAAGTAGTCGATGGTGAGGCCACATCCACTCCTCGACCTCTTCATTGTGGGGTTCCTCAGGGGTCGTCCTTGAGCCCCACTCTTTTAATGTTTACATGGCTCCTCTTGCTGACATAGTTCTTCCATTTGGGGTGCAAATTGTCACATATGCCAGCTGACACTCAATTGGTCGTCAGCTTTGAACCACACCAATAAAGCATCTACTTGTCTTGGCCCATGTCTTGAGGAAGTGATGAGATGGATGAAACATTCCCATCTTAAACTTAATGGAGACAAGAGTGAGCTTATGCTCCTTGGCAAACCCTCCCTCACTGAAATAGCCTCTTCTTGGCCTATTTGTATGGGCCCCATGCCGGCCCCTAAATCAGAGATAAAAAGCCTTGGTGTCTGGCTTGACTCTGAGCTCGGTTTTAAAATCCAAGCCAGAAAGGTTGTTGCCTCTTGTTTTGGCATTCTAAGAATGCTGCGTAAAGTGCTTCCTTTGCTACCCCTTCCAGGTCAGAAAGCTTGTAGTCCAATCGCTTATTCTATCTCGTCTGGACTACGGAAATGCACTAGTACCTTGCTGCCCCTAGCCTGGTGCTGGCCAAACTTCAAACTGTGCAGAATTGTGCCGCTAGGATTCTTGTGAGAATTCATAGTCGCCAAACTGCAAGGCCTGCCCTAAAGGCTCTCCATTGGCTTCCAGTTTTGGAAAGAGTCCATTTCAAAGCTCTGTGTATTACTCACAGGCTGATAGGAGGGAATGGACCTCCTATAATCTCCTCCTTGATCCAGCCCTATTTAGCCACTAGGGACCTTCGCTCAAATAATCTTCACTTGGCGTCTGTGCCCAGAATTAAGAAGGCCCGTAGCGGCGGACGTCTTTTCTCTTACAACGCCGCTAAACTGTGGAATTCACTTCCTCTGCAGCTCCGAAAGGAACCCAACTATATGTCATTCCGTAAGATGCTTAAAACCTGGCTTTTCCCCAATTGATCGTGTCACAGCTGTTTCGACTTGCCCTCAGCGCTGGGATGCCCGCGGGTAGCTATGCGCTTTATAAATATTATTTTCATTTCATTTCATTTCATTGGGATTGTCTTTGTACTCAGTGCCACTTCGAACACACTCAAATTCAATGACATTCACATCCCAAACCCATACATGTGCCAATGTCATCAGTACACAGGCCATATCTGCTGCTGACTTGAATACAAAGTCGGACAGTGACAGATGATGTCACGCCTGTGCAGAGTATGTGTACCACTGTAACAGGCCACCATTACCCCACTGCCCAATACACTCTACAAGCACACAGATAGCCAATGTGGCACACATTAACAATAGATGAGGGACGTGATCAGCAGGGCCTGTATGCACCCTTAATCTTCCCCATTTTGGACATTTACATGCAGCAACAAGGAGGGACTGCCCAAGGACACATGTGCACCACAACACATACCATGGTGATACACATCCAGCTGTTTCAAGACACAACAGTGCCACAACACAAACATACAACACTAAATGGACAATGCCAAGCCAGTATGCCAACAAGTCTACGCATGAACAGACTGTATGCATTACATATGGATAACTGGCTCAGACACCTGACACCAGTGGATGTAATTTTATACCACATGTCCCAAAGGACATGCATCCCTGACCCTCATTCCACACAGGCTGTCAGGCCCAACACAGCATACAATCAATATCCCACATCTAACAAACATGCTGGCTGTGCATGAGTAGTGGGACACTGGTACCTCACATTGACCAAATGTCGTAGTTGGATGAGTGTCACAGGCACAACAATCAAGGTACATCTCACCTGTCTTGGGTGCCCACTCCATCCTGATACACCAGCAGATGTGATCCACCCACACAGTGCTGGAATAGATGGTGAGCAAGGATGGCTAGCACCCCATAGCATGCACATACACTAGTGTTGGTGGCAACACACTGCACACGTGTGCCACTTGTGCTGACCATCCAACATTGCAGACAATTCCATCAAATCAGTGCACACACATTGCAACATTGCACAGGCAAAACTGGACACCCATAGCCTGTGGACAAATGTCGCATACTATATTCCATACAGTTAGCACAATCCACAACCGTGCATGCAGTCCATCTGCCAACGCAACATTCCTGATGTGAACAATGGACATGCACTGGTGGCAGGTGAGTAGCACCGGAACACAGCACAACACTCAAAAACATAGTTTAGCTAAGCACCATTGTTGAAATGTACATGTCACTGATTCACATACAACAGTCCAAACAACATGAGCACAGACCTGACACTACCACATAGGTCCCTGTGGTTACAGGTGGCAGACATGTAGCAAAGACATCTGCTCTGGCCGTCTACCCAAGTGACAAACAATAATAATGCAACGGATGCCAGGTGTGGTGCTGAAGTATTCGTCATCCTTTAGCAGGTCGAGCCCCCCCCTGTACATGTGGACATACACTGCAGGAGTTGCCAGTGTGTACAAAGACATTACATGCGGCATGTAATTGGTCTTAGCAATAACACAACAGGGTGACATCTGTTTCCAATGATGACAGTCATGCTGAATAAATGAGTTCATCTGGGTTTTCAGTGTAACACATGGGCTCAGGTGTGAGATAGTGGTCAGCATGGGTGGCAGATACGACATTGTGTGTAAATATTGCTCAACATAATGAAGTACAGTGTTCCATTTGGTGTGAGACGTTACACATTGGCTGACATTTGTGACAGGAGACCATATCAATGTCATCCAGTGCCATGTGCCACTGTACGTATCCACTGTGCGTAGTACAGTAATGACCATTGATCCACACACAACAAGAACTGTCCGTAGGTGCCTTAAACGTGCTCCATAAACACAATGACGCACAGAGTGTACGATGTGATGCTGCATATTCCCCATAGCGGACGCACATACTGTCCGTGAATTGGGTGGCGGAGCATGCCAACCACCATTTGAACCTTTGTCGATGCCCACCACTGACGCAAGTGTTTCATGTGCTGCACATGACACATTGGTGTTAGTGATGGCCCTCTACATAGCTGCAGATGGCGTTTGTCATGCTCCACCAGCCACATCCCGGTCACCCATGTCACTCTCTGGCAATCAAACAGCGGTAGCACCGGCCAGGACCCCGCGGTGTGTCACCGCCATGAACCATGCCCTTGCAGCCAATGGGGACCGCTATCGCGGTGGCATGATGCACATTCAAAAATCGCGGTAGGCGTGCTCTGCCCCCAGCGGATGCGGAGATTGGATGCAATTGTAAGATGCACCACCGCGGTAGCGACGGCCAGGACCCCGCGGTGTGTCACCGCCATGAACCATGCCCTTGCAGCCAATGGGGACCGCTATCGCGGTGGCATGATGCACATTCAAAAATCGCGGTAGGCGTGCTCCGCCCCAGCGGATGCAAAGGTTGGATGCAATTGTAAGATGCACCACCGCGATAGCGCCGGCCAGGACCCCGCGGTGTGTCACCGCCATGAACCATGCCCTTGCAGCCAAAGGGGACCGCTATCGCGGTGGCATGATGCACATTCAAAAATCGCGGTAGGCGTGCTCCGCCCCAGCGGATGCGGAGATTGGATGCAATTGTAAGATGCACCACCGCGGTAGCGCCGACCAGGACCCCGCGGTGTGTCACCGCCATGAACCATGCCCTTGCAGCCAATGGGGACCGCTATCGCAGTGGCATGATGCACATTCAAAAATCGCGGTAGGCGTGCTCCGCCCCCGCGGAGGCGGTCATTGGATGCATTTGAAGAAGGCTGACCTGGAACACCAATGGCAGAAGACTATGACCACTGAAAGCAGAGTCCAGGGCCCTATATATGTGTGGAAGGGAGCACCACATTTCCACTGCTCACAGAGCCTGCTGCCTGGGACCCCTCACCTGCTGCTGCCTCCAGGGACTGCTGCCTGAGACCCCTCACCTGCTGCTGCCTCCAGGGACTGCTGCCTGAGACCCCTCACCTGCTGCTGCCTCCAGGGACTGCTGCCTGGGACCCCTCACCTGCTGCTGCCTCCAGGGACTGCTGCCTGAGACCCCTCACCTGCTGCTGCCTCCAGGGACTGCTGCCTGAGACCCCTCACCTGCTGCTGCCTCCAGGGACTGCTGCCTGGGACCCCTCACCTGCTGCTGCCTCCAGGGACTGCTGCCTGAGACCCCTCACCTGCTGCTGCCTCCAGGGACTGCTGCCTGAGACCCCTCACCTGCTGCTGCCTCCAGGGACTGCTGCCTGGGACCCCTCACCTGCTGCTGCCTCCAGGGACTGCTGCCTGAGACCCCTCACCTGCTGCTGCCTCCAGGGACTGCTGCCTGGGACCCCTCACCTGCTGCTGCCTCCAGGAACTGCTGCCTGAGACCCCTCCCCTGCTGCTGCCTCCAGGGACTGCTGCCTGGGACCCCTCACCGCCCACTGCCGCCGCTGACGTCTCATGTCCACAGCGATGGCTAGGACAGAGAAGATCCGTGCCAGTCCATTTACAAGCCAGGAGCTGGATGTCCTGGTGGACGAGGTGCTGACACAGTACCCACGGCTATATGGTGGCCCAAATGTTGTGGTAAGTCTCCAACAGTGGGGGTGTGAGTGCAAGGGGGCACACATGTAGTCGATCAGATGGTGTATGTGCCTGAGAGTGTGGGGTTGTGTCATGCACTGGCTGACATGCTGTTTCCTAGTTGTTAAGGGGTGTATGCAACCCACACATTAAATGCATGGACATGAAGGGTGGATGGACATGTGTTGTGTACACATCCATATGGTGTGACAGCTATCTGGTGATGCATGTTTCGGGACAGTTATTGTTCATGTGACTGTTTGTGTGGGTCCTCGTTGTCCATCTCTGTGTGATTCTACCTGGCATGGACTGTCCACGCCCAATGTGACAAGGACACATCACTGACTGTACAGGGTGTGATACGTGTGTGGTTGGCAGGAGTGTACATCAATGACCCATGTCTGCTGTGTGGACTGCACATGACTGGCCCTCTGATCAGTCAGTGGTTATGTGAGATCATGTCCCTCAATGCTACAAACATGACACAGTGAGCTATTCACAGAGCAAGGTCGTTTAGGCGTGCGCAGTGGTGGACACAGTGACTCTCACCCCATACACATGTTGCAATGTGACATATGTCTTGCTCTACCTGGTAATAGCCAGTAGATGTGGGCACATTACACATGGCTTTCTGTGCTAGCATCCAGCTTGTATGTGAGATGTGCGGATACAGTGTCCCTTCTCAAACATGCATGCATTGACGTGGACTTCACACATGACGATGTACCCTGTGAGATGTTGTAGTGTATCTGCGGGACATATCTGCCGTGTTGGGATGAGTCTGTGTCATGCCACTGTTCAGAGAGAGAGGTTTTACCATGAGAGTGTGTCACTGATGTTTTCCCCCTCTTGTCTCCCACACCTGCAGCTCAAGGTACACCAGCGTAAGGCCGTGTGGAGGTCCATTACAACCAAGGTGCGGGCTCTGGGAGTGTCAAACCGCCGGCGCACCCACTGCCACAAGAGGTGGGACGACATATCACGACTGGCAAAGAACGTTGCCGAGATGACACTGGGGATACTCCCTCGCAATGGCAGGTTGTCACGACGCAGCTTGACACCACTGATGTGCCGCATCTTGGCTGTGACACAGCCTGAGCTGGACGCACGTTTGAAGGAGCATCAACAGCAAGCTAGGGGTGAGTATTCTGTGAAGGTTGATTTTGTCTGTGAGTGGCTGCATGTGTACCAAGCCTGTACCTGCGCTGGTGTACGTGATGTGGTTACTGTGATGCAGTGGGTTGTAAGTGGCCGCTGGGTGTGGCAGTCACGGATTTTACATACATGCACTTACTGATGTTTTTCCAATCCTGGGAATTTCAATGGCATTGTGGGTGGTGTGCTGCAGGCCTGGTCCATTGGTGTTAGTGTTTGTACGCCCCAACATGCATGATGTTGTGCTGTCTGCCCATCACATGGCTCAGCTATGCCGTGTTTAGATGTTTGTACGCACTGTTTGAGGTAGTGAAGTGTGTCTGCATGGTGAGAATGCACGGGGTGGCCTGCAACATGTAGACTTTGTCATCCTCAGTGTTGCTTTGCTTGAATATGTTTGTCCTGTTGCTGTCACTTTGCTGACCCTACATGTCTCTCTGTTATGCAGCATCTCCCGTGGGCACGGAGGGACAGGGGACGGACACCAGTGGTGGTGAAACAAGCACAACAGCTGCACAGGATCCCAGTGACACAGATGTGACCAGCGCCTCGGAGGGGGATAGGAGTATGCTGGAGGAATCACAGCCCGAGACGCAAAGTTCAACATCATCTGATGACGGCGGTGGTGCAGACATCTTGGAGGACACAGGGAACGGAGAGTCTGCTACATCTTCCAGCACACAGCGTGCAGTGCCCACCCTCCCAGCCACTTCCTCTGTTGCTGCCCGTGTTCGCACCACAAAGAGGGGAAGAGTGTCCTTCATTCCAGGCAGCGCTGCCCCTGCCCCTGTGCCCCCTGCTGCCATCAGTGCAGAGTGTGTGGACCTTTTGCGCCAGCTGTGTGTGGGGCAGGCAGGGCTCCTCAATGCATTGTCAGACCATGACCGCAAATTGGCACAGGTGTTAGCTTTCATGGAGGGCATACATTCAGACGTGGGTGGGCTGCACCGCACTGTCCAGACAATGTCCTCCACAGTGGCGGCTGCACTTCAACTGGCTCAATCTCGTAGTCCAATTCCAGTCCCTTTGTCCACCCCCATGCCAGTGGCGACGTCTGGACGACGGTGACCACGCTTCACACACCTCAACGTCACGATACTGCACACGTAGCACACAGCAGCAGCAGCCCAAGCGGTCAAGGTCACAGACACCTTCCCCTACGAAGGGAAAAACAACCCCAGAGCGCAAAGGGAAGAGCCCGTCAGGCGTTGCAAAGGCACATGATTCAAGGAGGAAGTACTTAGGGTCACAAGCCTCAGAGCAATCCCCGGCCACAGACTCTGAGAACCCAAAAACGTCTCGCAAAGGCATGCAGACACTCTCCATGCCCACTGTGAAGGTGGGGCCTGGCAAGGCTACACATAGTAAGGTATCCAAGGTTGTTTCACCAACTACCTCTACTCCCATTCCAAGACCAGTGAAGCAGGACAGGAGGGCACTGTAGGGGGCACACAGGGTAAAGAGGGGATGGAGGGGCAGAGGCAATGCCAGGCAAAGCATCCTTCTGGATCCAGCACATCCCCAGAGGGAGGTCCAGCGTGTGCACCTGCGGCAGCCTTGGTGATGAGTGTGCCGTTTGTGTCCACACCACTTCCCATTGATACCAAGACAGGCAAGCCATTTAGAATCCCCAAGAAGTGGAAAGGCACCCCTCCACTATCTCCCTCCCACACTGTGTCCCACGTCGGCCTGAGTCCACCTCCAATTGCCACTACACCACCTGGTCCAAGCAGCCCTCCAGCGTCCAAGGCCACTGATAGCTTTTCCTCAGCTGGGCGTCTCACTCCCCAGTCAAGTAGTCCAACTGTGCCCGACACACAGTCAGCTCCCAGTCAGACTGACAGCCAAGTCTGAATGTTGATCAACGTCACAGACCTGTCTCTCCCACACCGGTACCTGTGCTGCCCATCGTGACACACCAGACTGTGTTGCTGACCATGGCGGAGTTTGGTGACACACATTCCCTGTGCAGCTTCTCATTGACTATGTCAGCACCTTGGACTGGCCACTGGCCTTGCAGTTTGCCCCCTGCCTGTGCAGCTTCTCATTGACTCTGTCAGCACCTTGGACTGGCCACTGGCCTTGCAGTTTGCCCCCTGCCTGTGCAGCTTCCCATTGACTCTGTCAGCACCTTGGACTGGCCACTGGCCTTGCAGTTTGCCCCCTGCCTGTGCAGCTTCTCATGTTCAGGCTCTGCATCTTGTGCCTTGTTCTTGTCTAATATTGTTGCCTATCAGTGCTATTTGTGAATAAAAACAGTTGCTCATGTTGTCAGTTGTGTCATTGTCCTTACTGAATAAGGCTTTTCCTGTATGTCTAACATTTACTGGGCCACATGCTCTGTGTGCCACTTCAACTGTGCCACTGGCTTGTTTAACTTATTATTTTTTTACAGGGGTGACAGGGACTTCAGTTCTTCATGACTCGGATACTTGTGGGGTCAGTGATGTTGTTTTCGGTGACATACCAGACTCATGTTCCTTCCTTGTTGCTGTTGGCTATGTTTTACTGAATCCTGGTATGTGGGCACTGCAAACACATAGAGGGGTCATATAAACAGGATTGCAGGCAGGCTGACCAGGCTCAACATGTATGTGCGTTCTTGCTTTCATGTATGCCTAGCAGTGTAGATGTGTAGTCATGTTGTGATGGGCAGTCATCCTAGTCACAACGGTTACTTACAAGGTGTGCATTTGGGTGGTCAAGGGTTGTACGGTGTGTAGGTTGTGGCTTTGTCGTGTGTGTTGATGTGTGTGTTAATGGCGTGTGACTCATGGCTGTGTGGGACTGTTGTGTGTTTGTGTGCACACACTGCTTGTTGTACATTCAGTGCTGTGGGTGTATGTTGCCTTGTGCTGTCCTAGTGTACATCCCCTGATGTACTGCTGTGTTTGCTATGTGCTTTGTGGTGTTGTGCATCTGTTGTGTGTTTGATGTGTCTGTGTTGTTCTGTGATGGTGCACTTCTTGTCTGTGTTGTGGTATGTAGCCTATGCATTTTTCCTGACTGATGAGGTGGTGCACTCCTGTTGTGTGTGTGCTCCCATTGCCTTCCCCTAGTTTGGCTGCACAGGTGATGTGTGTTATTTTTGTGGTTCTGTATGTGTTTCTGTTTTGAATTGTGTTTGCCATTTTTGTTTTGGTGCAGACGTTGGTACTGGCATCCCTGTGTGTGTGTGATGTTTGTGGATGCCCACAGGGGGTTTGATTGTTTGTCTGTCTCTTGACTGGACATTATGTAGGCCCTTCTGTGTGTCTGGCATTGGGGTTGTGTGCTGCAGATATGAGGGGGGTATGTTTGGGGACTCCTACTTGTGTTTGACAGTCATTGAGTGTGCCAATGTGCCCTGTGTATTGTGGTGCTGGCATACTCATGTGTACTTGCTGTTCACTGTTTGACTTGAGGTCCTTCCTTTCATCCCTGTCCCTATACATGGGTTACCTTGCTGTCTCCCTGAGTTGTTGCACTGAGGTGACTGTTGTTTGACTTCACTCACTGTGCCAGCCATGTGCTTGGATGGGGTGTGGATGTTGTTCTAGGTTCCTTGTCCTGCATGTGTCTGTTCACCTGGTTGTTGGTTGTCTCCTTGCCCTCCCATTTGTGTGCACATCATTTTTGCTTTCCTCTATGTTGTGCTCCATTGCTGGTGGCATGTAGTCTGTGTATGTGGCTGTGTGTCGGTGTGGGGTATGTCTGTGTGAGTTGGCAGGGTGTGTGTCCAGTAGTCTGTATGTTCCTTGTGTGTGTGGATGTTAATTTTGTGCTTGTATTCAGCTTTCTTGCCATGTATGTGGTGTTGTGGTGTGTGAGTGTGTTGCCCTGGGCCTGTGCTTCTGTGCTGTGTGTTAATCTACACCCAATGCTGCTGTGTCTGTCTCCCTAGGTGTTAGTTGTGTGCTGCTAGGTGTGGATTTAGCTCGCTTGGTGTTGGACATGGGGGTGCACAGGCGGGGGGGTATTGGCATGTTTCTTGCTGTGTGCGGCGGAGCTGTGGGTGGTGGGTGGTGGTGTTGCCCTGTGGTCTTTCTGGCCTGACCGTTGCTGTACATGCATTCTGCTTTGTGCGATGGATTTCCCGCATACTCACCGCTGCGGTGTCGTCAGCAACACATTACATTATGATCGCGGTAAATTGGTGGGCTTGATGCAGGGTGTGAATTGGTGCCAGATGAGACATGTGTGGGTACACTGATGGATGTGTTCCTGTCCACACCAGTGTGTCTGGTGTGGCCAGGTGCCCTGTTTCAGCCCGTGGAATTTGTGTTCTGTTTTGTGTTGTATTGTGTTTTATTACGTACCTGCGGCGGCGTCCGCGGCGGGCGATGTTTACCTGGTGATGTATCACGTACAGCACCGGGAGGACGTGTAGTGCTGGATCCATGGCGTTCGGCTCCGGGTGGAGGGCTCCGGAAGTCTCGTTTCACGCTCCACTGTCGAGATTCCGCCGTGTCTGGAAGGGCGGTTTCTCCCCTGCGGTTCGACTGGTTGTTTGGCGCATCCTAATTTGTTGAGCGGACGGGACGTCATTCCGCACGGCGGGGAGTCTCCATTGGCTACCACCGGCGCGGTGGCGGGCGCAATTTCATGGCGGTCGGCGTTGCACCGCGGAGGTCGGGAAATGGGGCATATTTGCCCATCATAATATGGCGGCCGTGAGGACCGCTGCTGGCGGGCGGTAAAAGGCATTTTTCCGCACCGCGGTACTGACACCGACCGCCATCGTAATCGACCCCTTAGTTTGTACCAGCTAACTCAGAGGCCACTAGAAACTCCTTGTAAACAAGAAGGGAGTAGTTTCTGGCAACCGCATAAACATGACAACTTTGTTTCCCTTTAGAATCGGAACATCTCAGAATCGTGGAAACAACAGATAACAGTTTCACTCAGCTAATCGTGCATGCTTAGTTTCTTCAGAGTTACACAGAAATAATAGACGGGCGTTTCAATAAAAGGATTTATTGAACAGTCTTGTTTCTCGTGTAAGAGATATGAGCTGTTACAATCGTAAGACAGTATGTGAGATATATTATGTACAGCGTAAGCAGTAGAAAGAAATAATACTGCGCTAGCATTATCTTTTAGCTATGACATATATATTCATATACATAAATAACATAAGCTAAAAATGCGAGTACTCATAAGATACTTCTCTAACTAGTTCTACCCCAGTGTACCTAACCTAAGTGTATTGCAAGGTAAGAAGTAGGTGATGTATGGTATGCTATAGTATGCCAAGTCTGGTATGCCAAGTCTGGTATGCCAAGTCTGGTATACCAAGAGTCCCTCTAGGTTCTAGTCAGCTCCATACCTTGAGAATGAGAGAGGTGGGAATCTCTTTCCGGGTCTCGAACTCTAACACCCCGCGAAGGGAGTCAGAACACTGGAAGCTGGATTCTCTGCGAGCAGGGATGGCAGCGTCTCTTGTCAGTGCGTCAGGCTGGGACACGGGCTCCTCTAAAGTCGAGGTCTCCTCCTACTTGCTTGGGCAAGGGAAGGTATATTTATACCCGGTAGGTGCCTTGGAATGTTAGCATTGACGTAAAGTCGGGCAGAGGAAGACGTCAGGAATGAACCCTTAAGGAATAGCGGTTCATGCATAATAAATGAGTTCTTGGAGAAATCAATAATCCTGTGCTAGGGGAACTCCCAAGAGCTTAAGGGTCTGGTTTCTAAGAACTCGTTGTGACGTTAGGGTGGACGGATGTAGGTGACCATGCCTGTATTTGGATAGCATGGCTATTGCCTAAATAAGGACTGGGATCTTATGCCTATATAAGGGCAATGCGAATTGTGCCTATATAAGGACATGTATCAGGAAAACCTATATACGGACACCTAAAGCGGAATACAACACCCACTCCACTTTCGAATGAACGATAGTACTAAATGCTAAACATTAAATGCTAAACATTAAACTGAGTACCACATGTTGCTAGAAACATTTCTAAAAGCATATTAAAAGAAGTTTGAAAAAAAAACTGTTGCTAAACATGTAATGCAATAGGTACTGTACATTTTAAAGCATTTTTTCATTCTAAGCATATATCGGAAATAAAATGCAACATGAATGAATAAACAGAAATATATACATATGACGAAATGGTTGACAAGTTTTCAAAAATCAAAGCCATTTCATAACATGGTACTAAATGAAATTGTAGTAAATAAGGCGACAATGTGTCCCTGGAAGTATTCATTGTTAGAGAATGCAGCAGACCTTTCTAGATCAGACATCATGTTATTAACAGTCTCACAGTCCCAATCATCAGAGTAGGTACTGGAGGTAATAAAGTCACTTAATGAAATTTTAAATAAATGTGGAATCTTCAAAAGTTCCGTTGGGCCGAATATGTCGAAATCGGTTTTGTCCCAAACTATACCATCCTGTATAGGAACGGCTGTGATGTTCACTGCTGACAAGTCTCTTGCTTCACGATGGGATGATTTGTGTGGTTTTAAAAGTAAGTTCACATTTTTACTTTCAGTGTCCATACGAATGTATCTGCCATTTATAAGCACGCTAAGAGTCATAACCAAAGCTAGCCAAAGCAGAAAGAAAAATATTCCAGAAATAATCCATAGTTCAATCCATGGTGAAACCAGATAAGTCTCTTTCAGGAAATGAAAAAGGTCTTGTACTGGTTGTTTGAAAGTTTTTAGGGCTGGCATCGTTTCAGGCTCACTTGGATCCTCAGAAAACGTATCAAAGTTAATGAAGTAGCCAGAAGCAGTTCGGTCAATTGTTGGAATTGCATCAGGATTCGTCGAAATCGCTGGAACCAGTTGATCACGTGTTACGTTGGTGTAGACAGGTGTATCTGGATGAACTGTTACTTGAGTTTCAAGAGGGCTGAGTTCCATGGCATTGTTGCTTAGTCCTTCATCTCTTACTGCTGAATTCTCGATGGTTATGAGTCTTTCAGTCTGAACCTCTTGGATAGTAGCGAGAGGAGTGCGTCTGCTACTAGGTCGGAGTCCACGAGGCCTACTATTTAGTATTGGCCACATACTGTGGTTTGATGAGGTCGATTGACACAAATCTTTTCTCCTTTTTTCCAGCAAGGGGCGGCAGAAGTACTGTTCTTGTTCCGTGGACGGCTAGGACAGTTACTGGTTGTCTGTAAGAAAGGTCCAAATTCCTTCTTGTCCGCAATCTTCTCTCTGACTAGATCCCCAACTTTTGGGATCCAGACAGGCCTTGCTGGGACTGCTGGTTTTTCCCCAGTGGTGGTTGTCTTCAGGAACACGTTGCTTTGTTCCGATCTTAGTTCATTTAGATCCTGTAAAACAGCCAAACGATCTTTGATATCAAAAGGTTTATTTTCCACCACTGTGCCTTTACATTCGAGATCAGGAACCCACATTCTTGTCCCAAATAGGACCTCATATGGAGTGACCCCCAGAGAACTTCTTGGCAAATTATTTAATGAGCGTTGGACCCCATAAAGATGTTTGACCCACCCATCACCCGAACCAAATACTCTAGCTGTTATAGACTGCTTTATGTCCCGGTTTTTCCTTTCCACAACAGAATTTCCCTCAGGATGAAACGGAGAGAGTACCGCAATGCTACGCCCAAACTGGCCATGGCTTCTTTGTAAGCCCGAGAGCTAAACGCAGGGCCCTGGTCAGAATGTAGTGTGCCAATTGCGTATGTGCCAATAAAGACTCGCAAATCTTTTATAACAGTTCGAGCGTCAGCCGAGCGCTGAGGCCACATCCATAGGAACCTTGACTTAGTATTTGTGGGATTGCATTTGTCATAAAGGATGCCTGCGCGTAGATAGTCTAATGCTGTCTAACAATGGTGTCTGTACTGGGCAGACTACTTTGCAGTCTGGTGTCTGATGGCGTTCTGCACTAGTCTGTCTATTGCAGTCTCTGCAGTCATTTATGAAGATGTGAATCTGTGTATTCATTCCAGGCCACCAGTACATCTCTTTTAATGTTAATATTGTTTTAGAGATCCCTTGATGTGACAGACCCTCCCCCAGATGTGCTTCATAAATCAAAGCTGCTCTATGTTCCATGTTTGGAATTACCCTATCCCCCACTCCAGGGATCCGAGCAAAAGGAACGTTGTTCGCATCAATTACATAAGAGTACTTAAGTGGAAATTTCTTTGGTAACGCTGCACCACTGCCTTTGCTTGAAGCATTGACAGCCAACAATATCTCACTGTCTATTCTCGTTTTTGAACGAGTGATCGCAGCTACGGAAGCCGTCTGAACAGCCCCCTTTGCGGCTTCATCAGCCAATGAATTCCCTGCAACGTGAACGCCATCACATTGATGACTCAGCGTGTGTATCACATGAGCTTTTGGTAGTTTGTTTCTCAACTGAACTACTTGTTCCCAAAGCGTTTTATGCTTTATTGTGCCACCTTTTGCATCTTTGAATCCGTTTTGAAGCCAGTTCTGTATATATTCATTATATGACTGAACACAGTAAAAGGAATCGCACACTATAAGTGTGGGGAATTCGCGATCTGTATTTTCAAGTGCCAGTTTGAATGCTTGTAGTTCAGCTCACTGAGCTGTACAATCTCCTAGAGATTGAGTTTTAGTGACCATTGGTCTGAAGTTACCATCGCGCATGCGACCTTTACTGATTGCGCACGCTGCACTGTAAGCTTGCTTACTCCCTGTAGCGGGTTGTGCTGATCCGTCAGTATAAATTATAAATTCGTACTGATCGAGAGGCAAAATTTCAGTGGGCAGAGGACATTCATGTTCATATTGCAGGAACGCTTGTGTTTTTAAATCAGGATCAAAAACATATTCAACATCTGTTGCAGCAAGAGAATTAACCCATTGTATCCATCTAGGATGTAAAGCTTTTGCATTTGGAATGCTCGCTTTTGTTACCGCCTCTAAGGCTGGTACTGGAGTTACGACAATAATGCGTTTCCCTTGAGCTAGAGCTCTTTCTTTTGCTACAGCGGTTTGAACTGCTGTCAGTATTTTTTCTGTTGAAGTGAAGCGCATTTCTGCTTGTGTATACAAATGTGATTCGTATGCTATTGGTACTTTTTCACCCTCATTAAATGTTAAATAGGTGAATCCGAATTGACCCAAAATTATTCGGATCACTAAATTGCGTTTATTTACGCGTGTTTGTAAGTGATTTGTTGCTAACATGTTAGTTTGGAGTGAACGCAGGATTTCTGTGTGTTCCTGTGTCCAATGTTTTGGTGAAAAATCTGGTTTGATTAATTCGTAGAGAGGTTTAACTTTTTCTGCGTAATTTAGAATGTACGTTCTTCCACAATTTAGGAAACCCAAGATGGATTGTAAATTTTTCAGTGTTTTTGGAGGTTGGAGCAGCGCGCACTTTTCTAAAAAGTTAGCTGCCAGGCTCTTGCCTTCACTTGAAATCTCATATCCTAGGAAAAGGACATTGAGTTGGGCAATTCTGGATTTTTAAAAGTTGAATTTATAGCCCTCAGAGGCGAAGCCCAATATAATGGTACTCACCCTGTTCAAGTGCCTATCTAGGTCATCGTCTGTCAGATAGATGTTATCGACATATGACAATGCCTCATTATCATAAATTTGTAGTAACTCTGTTACCCTTGCTGAGAATAACCCCGGGCTGTTTTTGAACCCTTGTGGGAGTCGACAAAATTGACGCTGGGTCCCCATTATTGAGAAAGCTGTTAAGTACCTGTTTTCAGGTGCTATGTTTTGACAAAAGAAACCATTTGAAATGTCCAATGTAGTTTTATATTTTTTACGCACAATGTTATTCATTAATGCTGTACTATGTGCATTTTGCACTGCAAATGTTTTGAAACAAGTGTTCAAGTGTCTGTAATCCAAAACTAGACGATATGTATTGTCTGGTTTGGATACAGGAAACAAAGGATTGTTCATTGAGGAAGTGAATGTTTCAATCACCCCTTGGTATTCAAGTTGATCTAAGATCTCCCTGACCTGTTTTTTAGCCTCTTGCTTTATTGGGTACTGCCTTTGTGCAGTAGGTTGATTTTTTTAGCTGTATTTTGTGGTGAGGTGAGTCCTCATCCCATCCTACATGATTTTTGTATAATGCTGGGGCCTGGGCAACTGCCCATTTCCTGGCATAAGTATATTTTAGGTGAATTGGAATATGGCTGGAGAAGGCTGGCATAATGATGTCCTCGCCATGTGGGCACTCCCTGACAAAGTTTGGTGGCCAGTCCTTTTCTGCTAGAAGTATATCATAACCCCTTGAAAGTTTCTCCCAAAAGAGTGTTTTCACTTTTCTTGGTATGTCTCCCTCCATTCGAAGTGTTATTCCATATAACTTTTGTGGAGTACTAACCCTGGTGTCTACAGTCTCTACTGTGATGTACTCATTCAAGTCCACTATCTCCAGAAGTTCCTTCAGGTTTTGGCGAGCTATTGTTACTTCTGCTGTACTGTCCAGCATTGTCTGAGCCCATTCTCCGTTCTTGAGCTGTGTTCTCAGTATTCTCAGCATGTCTGATCTTCAGACCTGCTACCTTCTTTTTTGTGAATTGAGGTTTTGATTTATTTTTCTGAATGTGTTTATCGTCTTTGGATTTCACACGTTCTTCTTTGTGATCTGACCGTCCTCTTCTTTCTGATGTCTGTGACGATATCTGAAAGGTACGAGAGGAACGTGTATCAGTATCTTGATACCTGTCAGGTTTTCTTAAATTATCCCTATTCCTGAGGTTATACCTCCTTTCAGAGGGCTCCTTTTGAGGAGACCTACCTCGAGATTGAGAACGTGTCTCGTTTGAATTTTGTTTATTAGTTTCCCACTTCTTTTTAGAAGATGTAGGATTGTGTTTAATAGAGTCCTTCTCAGGACTTTCAGATAGTTTTGGCTTCAAAGGTTTTCCACCCAAACTATCTCTGCCTAATTCTGCATAAGATTGTTCTATTATTTTGGGTAGTTCTTGTTGATGTTCTGTTACATCAAATTCCTTTAAGCGTTGGCGGATCGCCACTGATGCTGCCTCCCCTTTAATATTATTGTTGAGACCTGGTCGAAGTTTTTCAGTAATTTCATACCTAAATTCAAAGCAAGTTCTGCCCCGTATTCATTTTGAATTTGTTTCAGGACCTCTGGTATTACTGCAATTGACGGAACACCATGTGTTTTAGTATAGATGGCAGCAAAGACTGTGCCCCAAGTGGTGCAGTCTTCCAATTGTGGTGTGATCCCCATTGGTAAACAGATTGTTAGTATTCTGTGTTTCTCATAAGGGCTAGTATTTGGAAATACTGCTTCGATTTGAGTAATTTTTTTAGCTATCCAGAATGGAATTTGTTCACGTTTTGTGGGCATTTTACCCATGACTGCGTGTAAAGTCCGTGGAGTAATTTTTAGTATATTCCCCTGTTGAGGAGTCTGATTTGGAATTGTTATAGGTGGTTGGACTGTGAAAGTCCGCATGACATATTGGACTAATTGTCTGTAAATTTTTATCAACTCTTGTAGTTGAGTAAGTAATACTTCATCTGACATTTCTTCGATGTCAGGATGAGGTGTGTAGCCGGCTAGAATCGGCCATGTTGCTCCTGGTCTACCTAGTGGACCGAGCCTGGTAATGTTTTTGTGATGTTTTAGGGCGCCTTTAAACCAGAGATTATGCTCGTGGTATGTGAGTGGAATTTCAATATCCTCGAAAGGAATATATTCCTCTGGTGGTTCATCTTCTTTAAAGAAGTGAAACATTTTTGTTACTGGATTTGATTCTGGGAATACTATCCATGAATAGAATACCTCTGTCTGAAAGGATTTGTGTGCCTCTATCACGAAAACTGCTCTACCACCTCTTGGTGTTAGGCCGTGTTTTATAAGTTTTAGAGTGATGGCTCTCCTTAAGTTTGGAGGGATGTTTATAACACCCTCATCGGTTTCATTTAAACCTGTAAAATTAAAAGCTGTTACGACTGGGTCAGCCGCAGCTACACCGTTCTTGGTGTTAGTATCCCCGTTCAGGGACATTTTTTGAAAAAAATGCAGAACAAGTTTCAAGGAAACAAAGATAAGGTGCACAATATTTTGGAGCACTGTATCCTTCAACATTGAACAAACCATACAGCTAATATATTGGATTTTTGTCCTATTCAGCTTTGGCGGATACTTAACCCTACCCACTCCAGACGTCTTATGGAGTATGTGAGTAGGGGTCTCTGAGAAAAGCACGACTGAGTTACTCAGTATCTAGCGTTAAATTAGTGCCTTACCAAACGTTGGGCGCCATGTAGTGTAGTTCCTATTTCCCTAATAGGCTCTGCGCATTGGAATAATATACCCTATAGGTTTGACATAGGACTGAGGTCAGTATGTCCCTATCGAGTATATTAAACTTAATTTACTTTGTACCAGCTAACTCAGAGGCCACTAGAAACTCCTTGTAAACAAGAAGGGAGTAGTTTCTGGCAACTGCATAAACATGACAACTTTGTTTCCCTTTAGAATCGGAACACTCTCAGAATCGTGGAAACAACAGATAACAGTTTCACTCAGCTAATCGTGCATGCCTAGTTTCTTCAGAGTTACACAGAAATAATAGATGGGCGTTTCAATAAAAGGATTTATTGAACAGTCTTGTTACTCGTGTAAGAGATATGAGCTGTTACAATCATAAGACAGTATGCGAGATATATTATGTACAGCGTAAGCAGTAGAAAGAAATAATACTGCGCTAGCATTATCTTTTAGCTATGACATATATATTCATATACATAAATAACATAAGCTAAAAATGTGAGTACTCATAAGATACTTCTCTAACTAGTTCTACCCCAGTGTACCTAACCTAAGTGTAGTGCAAGGTAAGAAGTAGGTGATGTATTCTTTAGTATGGTATGCTATAGTATGCCAAGTCTGGTATGCCAAGTCTGGTATGCCAAGTCTGGTATGCCAAGAGTGCCTCTAGGTTCTAGTCAGTTCCATACCTTGAGAATGAGAGAGGTGGGAATCTCTTTCCGGGTCTCGAACTCTAACACCCTGCGAAGGGAGTCAGAACACTGGAAGCTGGATTCTCTGCGAGCAGGGATGACAGCGTCTCTTGTCAGTGCGTCAGGCTGGGACACGGGCTCCTCTAAAGTCGAGGTCTCCTCCTACTTGCTTGGGCAAGGGAAGGTATATTTATACCCGGTAGGTGCCTTGGAATGTTGGAATGTTAGCATTGACGTAAAGTCGGGCAGAGGAAGACGTCAGGAATGAACCCTTAAGGAATAGCGGTTCATGCATAATAAATGACTTCTTGGAGAAATCAATAATCCTGTGCTAGGGGAACTCCCAAGAGCTTAAGGGTCTGGTTTCTAAGAACTCGTTGTGACGTTAGGGTGGACGGATGTAGGTGACCATGCCTGTATTTGGATAGCATGGCTAATGCCTAAATAAGGACTGGGATCTTATGCCTATATAAAGGCAATGCGAATTGTGCCTATATAAGGACATGTATCAGGAAAACCTATATACGGACACCCAAAGCGGAATACAACATTATGGAAACTGTCATGCAGATGGCCATTGCCCACGCATTTGAGAGGTAGGCATGCAGGTGGGCATTTCAACATTCAACCTACAGTCCAGCGTTGAGTGAGACAGTGAGGGGCAGGGGATGGTGGAGCAGGACACGGAATGGCATGGAAAAGGGAAGAATGGAGAAAGACCTGGGAAGAGTTGGGGCATAAAAGGGAGACCCAGACACATGAAGTTGACAGGCAGCTAATTTAATTTTAGAGACTTTTGGAATTAGTGTTGCGACGTGAAGACTTGTACAGTATGAATTCTGAATACCATTTTAATGAAATTCTAAATGGCTATGTTGGGAAGCATTACCAAGTAGAGACGGGAAGGAGCGAATAGGCCATAAATTAGCCATAATCATGCTTAGCAGATGTTATGATGGTAGATCTTGGACTTCTAGTGAAACACGAAAAATCCCGCCCAATCTCAGGGGGGCTGTAGTCTGGCGTATTGTTTGCATCTGTGGATTGTATGAGTCTGCAAAATTCTGTGAGAACCACAGGCAAATTTATTCTGAAGAAATATTGACATCCAAGCTGCTTTCTGACAAAATAACTCAAACAGGTTTATAGCTGATTCAACAGGATCTATAGCAAAATAGTCATCTGTGTTAGCTAATGTCTCCCGAGTTGCACACAAAATACCCCATCACAACAATTGCCAGCAATTCATCTTCTACATATAAAAATGGGTTTGGGCTTTTGAATTAAGCACTGTATTTAGATCAGTCTAGGAAAGGGATACAAAGAAGTCTAAATGGAAATCTATGTACTTCCTTCAGCTGGTCCAAGAAGTTCACATTCACTATCTCATTTCGCAAAAAGTCCTTTAGGGGGACAATTTTGGATTCAGATCAGCTAACTGGAGCTCACATAGCAAGTGTACCCAAACTAACCAAGTGTTGCAGAATGGCTTGCAGACATTCAATAGAAGGAGTTTTCTGACATACTGGTAAAGGGCCCCTGACACATGTAAGTCAATTCAAGAAAGTCCTACACATGATCAACATCTGTGCAATGTATGAGGAACAGACCATGTAATTCCTGCTAGGTTTTGGGAGCCAAGTTGAGTTCATGCATTTGGTGTGCTATTGGTATTTGGCATAGATTTTTTTTTAAAGAATCGTCGTCCTTATGAAACTCGGTCGAACAGTTGTACTTTGCGAGATTCCACATTAGTATCTTGTTTAAACAGAAAATACACTGACAAGATATTTGTTGTCTTCGCCAGTTTAAGATCAGGCTGAAGATAACTGCTTGTTACATTGCCAATATGTCACATAGAGGCTGTTAATAAGAATGGATTATCAGATTTCATTTAAACAGAGAAGTATGCAAATTATGTAGATTTAATTCATACCAACGCTGTAGTTATAAAAATGATCTGCACCTTGACCAACAAACTCATTGCTTGAACCTCTTGTGCAAAATCGTGAAGAAATAGAAAAATGGTTTGCTTATTATATATATATTTGACACATCTTCAAGTCTGATTTGGTAATTATAATTATAGATCATACCTGTGTGATATATATCATCCTTCAGGTGAAACTGTGAGTTATGGGCTTTACTTGCTTCTACTGCTGTTCACATACCTGTTTAGGCCATGTTATAGATCCAATTTGCGTGGAAGGGCAAACCATGTATCGTGCTGGACAGTAGTTGCATTAATATAGTGCCTTACACTTCTGAGGGGGGGGCGGTGGTGATTGTGGGCCAGTAGCATTGCAACTCTATGGAAGTGCCATGGATGGAAGATTGTGTATCTCTCATGCATCTATATGGGTGGTGTATGACATTGTGCATTAGAACCACAGTTTTGCTCTTATCATGTTTTGCCACTGCACTTATGCATGAAATTGAACTGAAAAAGATTCACGTTCGAACTCTTAAGCATTAGATATTAGTGTATGTATGGCTAAGTAAGGGTGTGAGCGCATTATGGACTATCATTATGGACTATGTGGGAAGTATTTTGGTGTGCTGTGTACAAGGCAGAGTCTGCTCTGACTGAGAAGCTGTTCCACATGACTGTAGTAAAAAATATGAGGAGATGCGGTCATGCATATTGTTTCCTACCACCGGTAGAGTAGTCTGTGCCATACAGCGTATATCGAGTTACCTACAGCATCTAGCGAAGCTCCCATAGGAGAAAGGTGCTACATCTGAGTGTTCGCTATTGCATTAACAGTATTATATTCCCTGAAGTCCACACAGAAATGATAAAGGAGCAACCGGTAGGAATGAATATATGATGTTCCAACGCATACCATTACAATGCATACTTTTACAACATGACTACCATTACAACGCATGTTTTTACAACACAGATTTTACAACGCAACTACCATTACAACACATGTTTTTACAATGCAAGCCATTACAACGCATGTTCATAGGGGTACATTGAAACTACCATTACAACGCATACCATTACTACGTATAGTAATACAACGCATACCATCACAACGCATATTAATTCTCCTGTCTTAAATTATAAGTAATGTTACTGGAAAAAATATACAAAAAGAATTAATAATTGAAAAAATATTTTATCTCAAAATTAAAAAATATTTATTTTTGTATATATAGAAATTTTCTTGGATAATCATCACAATTTACACCAAAATACTCTGTGGCAAAAGCAGCATCCACATACAAAGCCGAAGAAACAGGTGTCCTTCCACTATTTCCACTACATCAGCCGACCCATCATCTACTCAAAATGGCTGCCATTCTGAAACGGAACGTATAAACCAAGATTTCAAACACAACATAATAAATATACATTGCGTCAGATTCTGAATCATGTGGAAAAATTGTTTCCGAAACATATTTTCTTTTACATTTTCGTTTACCCCCAACAAACGTATAAATTAAGCAGACCACCATTTTGTGCTCAGTGGTGCACTGACATCCTTGGTAACCACATGCATCTCGAGCAAGAGGAGAAAACTGCCAGTTTGGACTTCAAACACTGCCATCTATTGACAGAAGTGTAAGTTGAAAACGAAACACATTTAGAGAGAAAACAATTAATTGACAAACCTAAAAATATTTGTACAATTTTAATGTAGTCACAGAACTTTAAAAAAATCCAGCAATACAATACCCATATTATATCAAAAGTAATTGCATGTTTAAAATAATTCTGATTTAACTTTAAGTGAAAAAACCCTAAGTCAAAAATTATATTTTAATTTTTAAAACATTCACAGAGTTTGACCATAGACATACAACGATCAAAATTCAAACAAATTTCAGAGGAAATTCTTCTGTAAGTATACCGTAAAGTGTTTGTATTACAAAGAAAAATATATTCCTAGTTTTAAATAAATAAATTATCTTGGGGAACGTGCTAGTCAGTACTATGAGCCAAAATTACTATTCTGACTACGCTGGACGCTTGCCTCATGGAAGGTGCTGGTCAGTGCTGGGGTGCAAAATTACTATTCTAACTCAGCAGGGTGCTTGCCTCAGGGAAGGTGCTAGTCAGTGGTGGGGGGCAAAATTACTATTCAAACTCCGCTGGGTGCTTACCTCAGGGAAGATGCTGGTCAGTGGTGGGGGAAAAATTATTATTCTAATTCCGCAGGGTGCTTGCCTCAGGTAAGGTGCTGGTCAGTGGTGGGGGGAAAAATACTATTCTAACTCCGCAGGGTGCTTACCACAGGAAAGGTGCTGGACACTGGTGTAGGGCAAAATTACTATTCTAACTCCGCCGGGTGCTTACCTCAGGTAAGGTGCTGGCAGTGGTGGGGGCAAAATTACTATTCTAACTCCGCCAGGTTCTTACTTCAGGGAAGGTGCTGGTCAATGGTGGGGGCCAAAATTACTAATCTAACTCCGCAGGGTGCTTGCATCAGGGAAGGTGCTGGTCACTGGTGTGAGGCAAAATTACTATTCTAACTCCACTGGGTGCTTACCTCAGGAAAGGTGCTGGTCAGCGTTGGGGGCCAAAATTACTATTCTAACTCTGCAGGGTGCTTACCTCAGGGAAGGTGCTGGTCAGTGGTGGGGGGCAAAATTACCATTCTAACTCCGCAGGGTGCTTGCCTCAGGGAGGGTGCATTACTAATCTAACTCCACCAGTTGCTTGCCTCAGGGAAGGTGTTGACTAGTTCTTGCTTTAATAAACGTAAACAATAAAAATTAAACATACAGTCATTATCCTTTTTTGCACAGCTTAAATAAAGAGAAAACCATCATCTGGACTGCAAAACATCATCTCCAGCAGTAGTTTGATAACCAGAAGGCCTTTCACAGGTAAAATAGTTGAAAAACCTAATGTTGCAACAGAAACATTTCTTTTTACAAAGCCAAAAGCTAAGCAGACATCAATCACTAAAAATCCACTATTCCTTTAGATCTTCCTAACATCACCCAGAAGGGAGAAAACTGAAATCCACAAAAGCAGCCGAAGAAACAATTCTATACCAGCAAAAAGACAAACAAGCAACCAAAGGAACCTTACTAAGGTGAGGCAAACAACTTTAACTATATGAAATGCCTCTTTTTCTTCAAACAGGAATCAACTACAAACCATATTAGAAAATTACAGCTCGCAAAATCCATATCAAACAATATAACAAAGAATATGTTCTTCAAAAACTCAATTGAGAACTAAGGGCCCGATTACGATGGCGGGCAGAATTACATCCATTCGCCATCCTGTCGGGGATTGGGACTGTCCTACAGTCTGTCGGCGGTCCCGACATAGGTATTTTGATGCGACCGCCACCACGGCGGTCGTAATACCTATTTTTTTTTATTGCGGCGGGTGCTGCTGGCTGCAGCACCCGTCGCAATGCAAAAAGGGACAATTTACATATCCCTGCACTAGATGGCACCCATACAGGGATCCCAAACAGGGATCTGTACAGGGATCTGTAGGGAGGCACCCTAGATGCCCCCCAGGCCCTATGTCTGGGGATCAGGTGGGTAGGGGGGCTACAACAGGCCCCCAAAATCCCTTTCTGCCAGCCTTTTCATGGTGGGTTAACCGCCATGAAAAGGCCGGTAGAAAGGGACATTGTAATCCCTACTGCGGTGCCTGGCAGGCACAGCCAACATGGTAGGGACTACAAGCCCCTCCACTGCAGCGGAGGCTTAAGGAGCCCGTCGGATGCGTGGTGGTAGGACTTTCAGACTGCCATCACCCCGCCCGCCATTGTAATATGGCGGGCGGGAAAAATGTCTCCGATGGCGGGGAGACCGCCACCGACAGCCTCTCGGTGGCGATCTCCCTGCCATCATAATCGGCCCCTAAATAACTATTAACCAGTTTTTTTGCATGTTCAAAACAATAAGCAATATCAAATTCCAAAAGCACATAATAACAGCAATACATTGTAAAAAAATGTTTTCTGAAATGTCAGTAGTCAAACAGGTACAACTAACAAATTTTTCTTTGCAGATTAAACACTCATTTAAAAACATATAACTCAAAAACTCTTTTTCTCCCTTCTTTTACAGACATTTTCAAAATTTCATCAGCAAGGCAAGCTACTTATGTAAAATGCCAAAGAGGAAACCGACTCCTAAAACATAGTGGCTACATTTATTGTAACGAGAGATTAACTGGAGTCATTGGAGGTATTACTCATACCACTGGACAGGCAGAGCGGTTACTCTTGGGTACACTGTTGAAAGGACCACAGAGCATAACCACTCTGCCTCTGCAATGGAGATTGAAGTTAGAGAAAACATAAATCAAATGAAAGAACTTGCATCCACCTCCAATGAACCCTGTGGCGCAGTTTTGAGGGAGGTATCCCAAACCATTCCTATGCATGTAGCAGGTTCTATGCCCACAATTCCTAATTTACGCAGAATTATCCAGAGGAAAAAGCAGGCAAGTATCCCCCAACATATAAAACCCCAAACATTCTCTGATATTAACATTCCTCCTGGCCGAACTATTACGGTTACTAATGAAACCTTTCTTTTGCATGACAACAAAAACCCTCAGAAAAGTATACTAATCTTTAGCACACCCCATAACCTTGCAAAATTGGAGACTAGTGATATTTGGTTGATGGATGGGATGTTTGAATCCACACCCCATCCATTCACCCAAATATACACTATTCATGCCTACATTAATAACACTGTAGTCCTTTTAGTATACAGTTTACTCCCTGATAAGCAAACCTCAACATACACTGAGTTTTTAACAGTGGTCAAATCGAAAACACAAAATAAAAGTCCCAGAAAACTGATATTTGATTTTGAATTACCCATGATTAACACCATCACCAAAATGTATCCAGATACCCAAATTCAAGGATTTTTTTCCCTTTTCACAGGTATTTTGGAGAAAAATTGAAAAAACATCCTTAGTTGAGGAGTACATATCAGACAGTAAACTGCAATTCGAGTTAAAATAACTAACAGCCCTATGCTTTGTTCCTTCTGACTGTGCGAATGAATACTACACATCAATTACTGAATCAGAATATTTTACTACAAACGAAGACAAATTGGGTGCACTAGTAAATTACTTTGAGGACACGTGGATTGGCCATCTAAGCAGGTCGGGTCGCAGGAGGAATCCAAGGTTTCCTGTGAAGTGGTGGAACTGTTACACAACCTGCTTAGAGGGAGGAGCAAAGACTAATAATGCCATAGAGGGATGGCACAACTCCTTTAATCGTAAAACCTCACCCAAACTTTTATCATTTTTTGGAAATTTTAAGAAAGGAGCAACGTTTCCTAGAAATGAGAATAGCGCAATCATTGACTGGTAGTCTGAACCCAAGAATTTCCTAAGGAACAAAAGAAATGTACTAGCGACTATTGGGACAAATTCAACAGTTTTCGTTGATGGTGGCTTCAGACTACCTAGACAATATTGCACACATACTACATTTCTAACAAACACTAACACCGATTCTATCTTACTTGCCTGTTTTGCAATTCATTTTTTAAATTAAATTGGCATTTTTCAAAACATTTTTCAAATAAAAAAAAAGTCAGGTTTCCTACCTTCAGTTGTCTTCTTTCTTCGACTCTTGGACTTTCGTAAAATTAAAAACTATCAAAAGAGACACAGATTCGCATAGCCATATTTTACATCATATACAATGCTGCAAAATATACTGTGTAAACTAAAAAAAACACATCCCAAAAAAACAATCCCAAAAAATGAAGTATTGTTAGCAAAAAATGCAACAAGAAATCCATCATCCACAATTTTTAATCCATCCATAATCTGCCAAAAATGTTGAAAAGAAGAAAAATCCAAACTTTAACATGCAGTAAAAAACCTGCATAAAGTTACAATCCTTTACAAAAACTTCCAAATCATCCATTCGGCCATCCATGACATCTGTGTTCTCCAAACTTCCACGTGGTCGAACAGCACGAATACACTATGCTATGTTTTAAAAACGCCACGCTACAAAAACAATAAAAAAATATTGCTGTCTTTACACTTTTGTTTAAAAAAATCTTAATCTTTCCCTGTAAATATTTTTTTTGAACCAAAAATGTTAAAAGAGCAATCAACCCGATGTGGGCCTACCACCGCTACCTGCATAGAAATGAAAATGGTGGTTAAAACATTCAAAACATACATCGAAATACTAACATATAGCTAACTACCTCCCTCCTCTCTCCTTACAATAAACTATGCCAGCCCCATTCTCTCTTTAATAAATACATTTGTCTTACCTGACTGCAGCTCTTCCTTTCTTCTGATCTCCACCGCGATGCTCCACCGACTGTCGAAACAGAAGCACAACCAGGAATGTCATCTCTAAAAGTAAAAAGAAAAAAAGGACAATTTCTCCCATTGAGTTCAATGTAAAAGCATGGGAAAACACAAAAAACATTGTAAAAAATGTAAGTGAACTACTTTTGAAAAGTTAACATTTAAAAACATGTATATTTATTTAAATTTATGTATAATAATTTTTTGCATTTTTTTATCCATTGTTACATCTTTTTTAAAATAAATAAATATTTTTATTATTATCTTTCATGTGTCCTATTTAATCATTTCAATAAAAATATATATGCATAAATGTTTAATTTTTTATTATATTATTTACTGCATTTTTATATTTTTTAAGAGTGTACATATATCCATGTTTACCAATTTTGTTAAATGTTTAAATAATGTATTTTATATTCAAAGATATTTATAATTGTGGTTTAAAAAATAGTACACAACCCCAACTCAAAATCCCTATTTCTCTGTCATTCCATGCCAGATAATAAGTGATAATCCCTCCTAACTATTGTTTTCAAATATTAGAGTGCATATTTAATTAATATTATTTATAATATGTTATTAATATTAAGGTATTAAAATTAATACCTGGGTATTAATACACTCACCCACCCAAAACCCCTACCTCCCTCACATCCCGTGACTGAGAGTGGGTGTTATACCCTCTTCTATTTTCATTTTTATACTTTAAAAAGTCACTGCATAATTTTTAATATTCAAACCAAATTAATATTCAGATATTAAAGTTAATACCTGAGTATTAATACACTCCCCCAACCAAAACCCCTAATTCCCTTTCATCCAGTGCCAGAGGGTGGGTGTTACATCCTCATAAGAATTAATTTTAATTATTTTAATGTAACAAAAAATTTAAATTTAAATCAATTCTAATTAATACCCATATATTTAAATTAATACCTGGGTAATAATACACTTCCCCACCCAAAACCACTAATTCCCTCGCATCCCATGTCAGAGGATGGGTGTTACATCCCCATAAGTATTAATTGTAATTATTTTCACATTCCTAAAAAAATATTAAAATAAATAAGTATTATTACCTGGGTATTAAAATTAATACCTGAGTATTGATACACTCCCCTGCCCAAAACCCCTAATTCAATTGCATCCCATGCCAGAGGGTGGGTGTTACTCCCTCATAAGTATTAATTGTAATTATTTTTACATTTCCCCAAAACATTATTCAAATCAATACTGATTAATATCCATATATTGACATTAATACTTGGGTATTAATACACTTCCCCATCCCAGACCCCTATTTCCCTTGCATGCTGTGCCAAAGGATAACTGCTTGTTACATTGCCAATATGTCACATAGAGGCTGTTAATAAGACTGGATTATCAGATATCATTTAAACAGAGAAGTATGCAAATTATGTAGATTTAATTCATACCAACTCTGTAGTTATAAAAATGATCTGCACCTTGACCAACAAACTCATTGCTTGAACCTCTTGTGCAAAATCGTGAAGAAATAGAAAAATGGTTTGCTTATTATATATATATTTGACACATCTTCAAGTCTGATTTGGTAATTGTCATTATAGATCATACCTGTGTGATATATATCATCCTTCAGGTGAAACTGTGAGTTATGGGCTTTACTTGCTTCTACTGCTGTTCACATACCTGTTTAGGCCATGTTATAGATCCAATTTGGGTGGAAGGGCAAACCCTGTATCGTGCTGGACAGTAGTTGCATTAATATAGTGTCTTACACTTCTGAGGGGGCGGTGGTGATTGTGGGCCAGTAGCATTGCAACTCTATGGAAGTGCCATGGATGGAAGATTGTGTATCTCTCATGCATCTATATGGGTGGTGTATGACATTGTGCATTAGAACCACAGTTTTGCTCTTATCATGTTTTGCCACTGCACTTATGCATGAAATTGAACTGAAAAAGATTCACGTTCGAACTCTTAAGCATTAGATATTAGTGTATGTATGGCTAAGTAAGGGTGTGAGCGCATTATGGACTATCATTATGGACTATGTGGGAAGTATTTTGGTGTGCTGTGTACAAGGCAGAGTCTGCTCTGACTGAGAAGCTGTTCCACATGACTGTAGTAAAAAATATGAGGAGATGCGGTCATGCATATTGTTTCCTACCACCGGTAGAGTAGTCTGTGCCATACAGCGTATATCGAGTTACCTACAGCATCTAGCGAAGCTCCCATAGGAGAAAGGTGCTACATCTGAGTGTTCGCTATTGCATTAACAGTATTATATTCCCTGAAGTCCACACAGAAATGATAAAGGAGCAACCGGTAGGAATGAATATATGATGTTCCAACGCATACCATTACAATGCATACTTTTACAACGCGACTACCATTACAACGCATGTTTTTACAACACAGATTTTACAACGCAACTACCATTACAACACATGTTTTTACAATGCAAGCCATTACAACGCATGTTCATAGGGGTACATTGAAACTACCATTACAACGCATACCATTACTACGTATAGTAATACAACGCATACCATCACAACGCATATTAATTCTCCTGTCTTAAATTATAAGTAATGTTACTGGGAAAAATATACAAAAAGAATTAATAATTGAAAAAATATTTTATCTCAAAATTAAAAAATATTTATTTTTGTATATATAGAAATTTTCTTGGATAATCATCACAATTTACACCAAAATACTCTGTGGCAAAAGCAGCATCCACATACAAAGCCGAAGAAACAGGTGTCCTTCCACTATTTCCACTACATCAGCCGACCCATCATCTACTCAAAATGGCTGCCATTCTGAAACTGAACGTATAAACCAAGATTTCAAACACAACATAATAAATATACATTGCGTCAGATTCTGAATCATGTGGAAAAATTGTTTCCGAAACATATTTTCTTTTACATTTTCGTTTACCCCCAACAAACGTATAAATTAAGCAGACCACCATTTTGTGCTCAGTGGTGCACTGACATCCTTGGTAACCACATGCATCTCGAGCAAGAGGAGAAAACTGCCAGATTGGACTTCAAACACTGCCATCTATTGACAGAAGTGTAAGTTGAAAACGAAACACATTTAGAGAGAAAACAATTAATTGACAAACCTAAAAATATTTTTACAATTTTAATGTAGTCACAGAACTTTTAAAAAAATCCAGCAATACAATACCCATATTATATCAAAAGGAATTGTAATAATTCTGATTTAACTTTAAGTGAAAAAACCCTAAGTCAAAAATTACATTTTAATTTTTAAAACATTCACAGAGTTTGACCATAGACATACAACGATCAAAATTCAAACAAATTTCAGAGGAAATTCTTCTGTAAGTATACCGTAAAGTGTTTGTATTACAAAGAAAAATATATTCCTAGTTTTAAATAAATAAATTATCTTGGGGAACGTGCTAGTCAGTACTATGAGCCAAAATTACTATTCTGACTATGCTGGACGCTTGCCTCAGGGAAGGTGCTGGTCAGTGGTGGGGTGCAAAATTACTATTCTAACTCAGCAGGGTGCTTGCCTCAGGGAAGGTGCTAGTCAGTGGTGGGGGGCAAAATTACTATTCAAACTCCGCTGGGTGCTTACCTCAGGGAAGGTGCTGGTCAGTGGTGGGGGAAAATGTATTATTCTAATTCCGCAGGGTGCTTGCCTCAGGTAAGGTGCTGGTCAGTGGTGGGGGGAAAAATACTATTCTAACTCCGCAGGGTGCTTACCACAGGAAAGGTGCTGGACACTGGTGTAGGGCAAAATTACTATTCTAACTCCGCCGGGTGCTTACCTCAGGTAAGGTGCTGGCAGTGGTGGGGGCAAAATTACTATTCTAACTCCGCCAGGTTCTTACTTCAGGGAAGTTGCTGGTCAATGGTGGGGGCCAAAATTACTAATCTAACTCCGCAGGGTGCTTGCATCAGGGAAGGTGCTGGTCACTGGTGTGAGGCAAAATTACTATTCTAACTCCACTGGGTGCTTACCTGAGGAAAGGTACTGGTCAGCGTTGGGGGCCAAAATTACTATTCTAACTCTGCAGGGTGCTTACCTCAGGGAAGGTGCTGGTCAGTGGTGGGGGGCAAAATTACCATTCTAACTCCGCAGGGTGCTTGCCTCAGGGAGGGTGCATTACTAATCTAACTCCACCAGTTGCTTGCCTCAGGGAAGGTGTTGACTAGTTCTTGCTTTAATAAACGTAAACAATAAAAATTAAACATACAGTCATTATCCTTTTTTTGCACAGCTTAAATAAAGAGAAAACCATCATCTGGACTGCAAAACATCATCTCCAGCAGTAGTTTGATAACCAGAAGGCCTTTCACAGGTAAAATAGTTGAAAAACCTAATGTTGCAACAGAAACATTTCTTTTTACAAAGCCAAAAGCTAAGCAGACATCAATCACTAAAAATCCACTATTCCTTTAGATCTTCCTAACATCACCCAGAAGGGAGAAAACTGAAATCCACAAAAGCAGCCGAAGAAACAATTCTATACCAGCAAAAAGACAAACAAGCAACCAAAGGATCCTTACTAAGGTGAGGCAAACAACTTTATATGAAATGCCTCTTTTTCTTCAAACAGGAATCAACTACAAACCATATTAGAAAATTACAGCTCGCAAAATCCATATCAAACAATATAACAAAGAATATGTTCTTCAAAAACTCAATTGAGAACTAAGGGCCCGATTACGATGGCGGGCAGAATTACATCCATCCGCCATCCTGTCGGGGATTGGGACTGTCCTACAGTCTGTCGGCGGTCCCGACATAGGTATTTTGATGCGACCGCCACCACGGCGGTCGTAATACCTATTTTTTTTTTATTGCGGCGGGTACTGCTGGCTGCAGCACCCGTCGCAATGCAAAAAGGGACAATTTACATATCCCTGCACTAGGTGGCACCCATACAGGGATCCCAAACAGGGATCTGTACAGGGATCTGTAGGGAGGCCCCCTAGATGCCCCCCAGGCCCTATGTCTGGGGATCAGGTGGGTAGGGGGGCCACTACAGCCCCCAAAATCCCTTTCTGCCAGCCTTTTCATGGTGGGTTAACCGCCATGAAAAGGCCGGTAGAAAGGGACATTGTAATCCCTACTGCAGTGCCTGGCAGGCACAGCCAACATGGTAGGGACTACAAGCCCCTCCACTGCAGCGGAGGCTTAAGGAGCCCGTCGGATGCGTGGTGGTTGGACTTTCAGACTGCCATCACCCCACCCGCCATTGTAATATGGCGGGCGGGAAAAATGTCTCCGATGGCGGGGAGACCGCCACCGACAGCCTCTCGGTGGCGATCTCCCTGCCATCATAATCGGCCCCTAAATAACTATTAACCAGTTTTTTTGCATGTTCAAAACAATAAGCAATATCAAATTCCAAAAGCACATATTAACAGCAATACATTGTAAAAAAAAAAAATCTGAAATGTCAGTAGTCAAACAGGTACAACTAACAAATTTTTCTTTGCAGATTAAACACTCATTTAAAAACATATAACTCAAAAACTCTTTTTCTCCCTTCTTTTACAGACATTTTCAAAATTTCATCAGCAAGGCAAGCTACTTATGTAAAATGCCAAAGAGGAAACCGACTCCTAAAACATAGTGGCTACATTTATTGTAACGAGAGATTAACTGGAGTCATTGGAGGTATTACTCATACCACTGGACAGGCAGAGCGGTTACTCTTGGGTACACTGTTGAAAGGACCACAGAGCATAACCACTCTGCCTCTGCAATGGAGATTGAAGTTAGAGAAAACATAAATCAAATGAAAGAACTTGCATCCACCTCCAATGAACCCTGTGGCGCAGTTTTGAGGGAGGTATCCCAAACCATTCCTATGCATGTAGCAGGTTCTATGCCCACAATTCCTAATTTACGCAGAATTATCCAGAGGAAAAAGCAGGCAAGTATCCCCCAACATATAACACCCAAACATTCTCTGATATTAACATTCCTCCTGGCCGAACTATTACGGTTACTAATGAAACCTTTCTTTTGCATGACAACAAAAACCCTCAGAAAAGTATACTAATCTTTAGGACACCCCATAACCTTGCAAAATTGGAGACTAGTGATATTTGGTTGATGGATGGGACGTTTGAATCCACACCCATCCATTCACCCAAATATACACTATTCATGCCTACATTAATAACACTGTAGTCCTTTTAGTATACAGTTTACTCCCTGATAAGCAAACCTCAACATACACTGAGTTTTTAACAGTGGTCAAATCGAAAACACAAAATAAAAGTCCCAGAAAAGTGATATTTGATTTTGAATTACCCATGATTAACACCATCACCAAAATGTATCCAGATACCCAAATTCAAGGATTTTTTTCCCTTTTCACAGGCATTTTGGAGAAAAATTGAAAAAACATCCTTAGTTGAGGAGTACATATCAGATAGTAAACTGCAATTCGAGTTAAAATAACTAACAGCCCTATGCTTTGTTCCTTCTGACTGTGCGAATGAATACTACACATCAATTACTGAATCAGAATATTTTACTACAAACGAAGACAAATTGGGTGCACTAGTAAATTACTTTGAGGACACGTGGATTGGCCATCTAAGCAGGTCGGGTCGCAGGAGGAATCCAAGGTTTCCTGTGAAGTGGTGGAACTGTTACACAACCTGCTTAGAGGGAGGAGCAAAGACTAATAATGCCATAGAGGGATGGCACAACTCCTTTAATCGTAAAACCTCACCCAAACTTTTATCATTTTTGGGAAATTTTAAGAAAGGAGCAACGTTTCCTAGAAATGACTGGTAGTCTGAACCCAAGAATTTCCTAAAGAACAAAAGAAATGTTCTAGCGACTATTGGGACAAATTCAACAGTTTTCGTTGATGGTGGCTTCAGATTACCTAGACAATATTGTACACATGCTACATTTCTAACAAACACTAACACCGATTCTATCTTACTTGCCTGTTTTGCAATTCATTTTTTTAAATTAAATTGGCATTTTTCAAAACATTTTTCAAATAAAAAAAAAAGTCAGGTTTCCTACCTTCAGTTGTCTTCTTTCTTCGACTCTTGGACTTTCGTAAAATTAAAAACTATCAAAAGAGACACAGATTGGCATAGCCATATTTTACAGCATATACAATGCTGCAAAATATACTGTGTAAACTAAAAAAAACACATCCCAAAAAAACAATCCCAAAAAATGAAGTATTGTTAGCAAAAAATGCAACAAGAAATCCATCATCCACAATTTTTAATCCATCCATAATCTGCCAAAAATGTTGAAAAGAAGAAAAATCCAAACTTTAACATGCAGTAAAAAACCTGCATAAAGTTACAATCCTTTACAAAAACTTCCAAATCATCCATTCGGCCATCCATGACATCTGTGTTCTCCAAACTTCCACGTGGTCGAACAGCACGAATACACTATGCTATGTTTTAAAAACGCCACGCTACAAAAACAATAAAAAAATATTGCTGTCTTTACACTTTTGTTTAAAAAAATCTTAATCTTTCCCTGTAAATATTTTTTTTATTCAAACCAAATTAATATTCAGATATTAAAGTTAATACCTGAGTATTAATACACTCCCCCACCCAAAACCCCTAATTCCCTTTCATCCAGTGTCAGAGGGTGGGTGTTACATCCTCAGAAGAATTAATTTTAATTATTTTAATGTAACAAAAAATTTCAATTTAAATCAATACTAATTAATACCCATATATTTAAATTAATACCTGGGTAATAATACACTTCCCCACCCAAAACCACTAATTCCCTCGCATCCCATGTCAGAGGATGGGTGTTATATCCCCATAAGTATTAATTGTAATTATTTTCACATTCCTAAAAAAATATTAAAATAAATAATTATTATTACCTGGGTATTAAAATTAATACCTGAGTATTGATACACTCCCCGACCCAAAACCCCTAATTCAATTGCATCCCATGCCAGAGGGTGGGTGTTACTCCCTCATAAGTATTAATTGTAATTATTTTTACATTTCCCCAAAAAATTATAAAAATCAATACTGATTAATATCCATAAATTGAAATTAATACTTAGGTATTAATACACTTCCCCATCCCAAACCCCTATTTCCCTTGCATGCTGTGCCAAAGGATGGGGTTTACATCCTCATAAGCATACATGTTAAAGATTTTAATATAACTAAATATTAATATTGAAATCAATACTGATTAATATCCATATATTGAAATTAATACAAGGGTATTAATACACTTCCCCATCCCAAACCCCTAATTCACTTGCATGCGGTGCCAGAGGATGGGGTTTACATCCTCATAAGTATTTTTATTTTTTTATTTCTAAAAATAATATTAAAATCAATAGTGATTAATAGCAAGGTATTAAAATTAATACCTAAGTATTAATACACTCCCCTGTCCAAAACCCCTAATTCCCTTGCATCCAGTGCCAGAGGGTGGGTGTTACACTTTCATAAGCATTCATTTTAATTATTTTAATTTAACTAAAAATTAATATTGAAATTAATAGTGATTTGTACCCATATATTAAAATTAATACCTGGGTATTAATACCCTACCCAAAACCCCTAATTCCCTTGTATCTCATGCCAGAGGATGGATGTTACATCCTCATAAGTAGTAATTTTAAATATTTTTACATTTCTAAAACGAATATCAAAATCAATAGTAATTAATACCCAGATATTAAAATGAATGCATAAGTATTAATACACCCCCGCCACCCAAAACCCCTAATTCCCTTGCATCCCCTGCCAGAGGGTGGGTGTTACACTCTCATAAGCATTACATTTAATTATTTCAAAATAACAAAAAATGTATATTAAAATCAATACTGATCCAACAAAATAAAAAAATAAAAAATATACCTTAACAAAAACACTTACCTGAATACTCGCTGTAATAGCATGCGCTGTAATAGCATATGCGTTGTAATGGCATGCATTGTAATAGCATGCATTGTAATGGCATATGCGTTGTTATGGCATTACGTTGTAATGCCTGCGTTGTAATGGTAGTTTCCTGGTAGGAATGGATATTATATAATTATCCATGGTATATTCTCTATGATTTTAGCACAGGAGCAGCAAGAAACAACCAACAGGAATGAGAAGTATGCAACCAACCATAGCACACACTCTGATGGGTTCATTGTGAAGTGAACAGAGAGCAGTCATTTCACAATTATTCATAAGAGATGCCTTGAGAATTCCACCAAGTGTGGCAGAGATCAATCCATAACAAAGGGCATTATACCACCAACCATTGTATACAAACAGCTAAGGACAGAAACAATAGGAATGGACACAGTGATTTGGTGACCCAAGAAAATCATACAGACATAAGTAGTGATCAGACATCAGGTTAATACATCAAGGGTCAATAAACCAACAAACATGGGGAGGGAATAACACAGCCTATGGAGTCGATGGAGGGAGACAGAGGGAAAGAGGATGCTCATGGACAGAATCTCAGAAAGACCTTGCAATCCTGACAATACATCAACTTACGCTTCATACAGTTGGCACTGTTCATATTGTTGCAGCTCTTACTGGGACCCCTTTTGATGAATTTTGTTTCTCATTACTATTGTCTCTTCCATATGATTTATCTGACTGACACTCACTTGACACGCCAATGGTTCTTGTATTGTGCCACTGAGGGGCTGGAAATAGGAGATCTAACATCCGGATATCTAATGAGGATCAGAAATTGGGTAACCGATTCATAAATTTGTAATTAAATTCAAGTATGTGACTCTCAACATCAGACTATATAAGTAAAGGGTTATTACTGCTAGTCCGAAGCTTCTGAAGAAATTTAGCCAGACTAAAATCATGCAAATCAATAATTCTGGAGTGTTGCGTGGAAGCGGGTGAGCAACGAGGGGGAGGGTGTGGGATTATTGGTCATGATTAAGGGTTTTTCCCTTGTGTTGCACTTTGGGGTTTTCTTAAAAGCATTGGTAAAGCATAACGTAACAGGGCTTGAAAATCTGTATTTGTTCAACCTTTACAGAACCTCAGTTGCAAGGCACTGAGACAAGGGTCCGTTTTAGACAGAACCGGTTACTTGAACCAGGTATATGTTAACCTGACCCCTGTGGTGCAAACCGGGGCGGGAAAAAACAGTACATGATAGTTTTATGAAAGGACGGGAACCTTAATTAAAAATAGCATTTCCTGGAAAAGAAAGGAACGCATTCCTGGGTTGCCGGGGAGCAGTGCACTAAGGGTGGATCCCTCAAGCACAAACTATGTGCATGCTTAATTTATATCCAGGAGGATTACTATTCCCCTCATTTGTTCACTAAAATGGTGTGGTGATGGTATAGTACAGATTAACCCGATAATGCCACCTGAATATTTACCGCTGTTTCTTTCTTGAGACTCTGGGCGGCCCCATCCTGAGGGAGGATGTCTAAAGGAAAAGAAAGACAACTAAACATCAGTCATACCATAACGATACACAACAGGATCAATCCTCCGCCGAGATTCTTTTTTTTAATTCTGAGTTTTATATAGCGCGAACGCGACCCGAAGGTATCAGGTATCAGAGCGCTTTACATGAGCACCAGTTGCGTTACAGATGGACACATTCATTTTTGTTAGGCACAGGGAGATTCGACCTTAAGGGGCCGATTCCGATCTCGGCCGGTAGGGCTCCGAATCGGATTCGGCTTTACCGGATCCGATTCGGAGCCCTGTTTCCCGACCGAACCGTACGCGGGTCCGGCCGAGCGAGTACGATGCGAAATCTCCGACCGACTCGTCCGGGCGTCCCGACCGCTCCGACCGACTCGCTCCCGGCTCGAACCGCTCCGACCGACTCGCTCGGACTCGACTCGCACCGCGCAATGGAGACGTTTCCCGGCCGGGTAAGTACGATGCGCGCCGCGAGCAGTCCGACCGAGCCGCGCACTCCGGCTCGTAAGAGCTGTCGGAGCCGTACTTTGGGGGTCCGTGTCGGACCCCCTGTATGCGTAGCCGCGCGAGTCGCACACAGGGGGACCCATGGGTCCCCCTACCTGTGCGTGTACGGCGCGAGTCGCTTCGCCGCGTACCCGCTGTAGGGGGCGCCCTTGTCCGACTCGCACCCATTGAGTCAATGGGAGCCCGCGTACGCGTTGTACGACCGGCTCCCATTGACATCAATGGGAGTCCGACCGACTCGAGTCCGATAACATACGGACGCATCGTACTCGTTCGGTCGGACTGCACGGGTCCGATTCGGTCGGAAATCTCTCCGGGTCCGGCTCGGTCGGAGAAATTTCCGGCCCGAATCGGAATCGACCCCAAAGTGTTTGTTTTGTATCACGAATACATTTCAACATTCAGAAGCCTACCCAGCCTCCGCATCCTTACACCTTCCCAGAACCTCCTACAATTCCTTACTATCTGACTGTTTTCCAACAAAACACCAGTATAAATGACTTCCAAAACACTAATTTGGCTCTGGAATCTGTCACTGCTTAGAACTTCTGTATCTCTTCTTGCAGCTCATTACTCTTGAAATGTAACATTTTGTTCTTGATCCTTGAAGCTTCCTGTTGTGTTGATGACGAAACTCTGATAACATTTTTTTTTTTTTTTTTGTTATTGCTTCCAAGAGCCCAACATAAACATAAAAGTTCAAGAAACTTCATGAGTAATGGAAATGTCAGATACAGTCTGAGGAAATAAATATAAAGCTTCTTTCAGGACCAGGAGGCATTACTACCAGCGATGACAATATAAACGAGGAGGATTTTTTCTCCCGCAAGAACCATTATTTTTGCAATATTACTCCAACATGGTGGGATTAACAATCATACAAATATGTGCAAGAGAGGCTGGGGAGCTGTATGTGTGCAAAGTTACTACAGCCTCATATACAGTTTGATATGGATAGGCAACACCACCTTCCCCTCACTATAAATGGGCTGGAGGAATGCACAGGAGGGTGAAAGGGACATCTGTTGGAATTTTGGTGACTGTACCATAATACCCTCTACAAATGAAACACCGAGCCCAGTTTTATTATGATCTTGTGTCAGGGTTGAGTCAGTTTTGTGGCACAGCCCTTATGCAAAATCATTTTTGGCATTTACTAGGCCACTCAAAGTCACTTTGTATGACTTTGCATGTAAATATAAAGTAACACAACGCAGGGATCAGCATTACCTTGTGTTACTTTGCATCGGGTAGGTGTTACATGGGTGGAACATGAGCGATTCCATGAATCTACTCATATCCTTTGATGCAAACCCAGAGTTGCAAAGACTTGTAAACCTGAGTTTGCACCAAAGTGCGGTGCTTATCCTACACTGATGTAACAAGGAAAAATATCTTTATTTATCCTTCTTAGTCCCTCTTTACATGTGTGCTGCAGAATACCTATTACAGCACACATGGAAAGAGAAATAAGGGCCATATGCATGTAGCTTTGGGTTTACAATTACCTAATAGCGATTTTTTGCGATTCACTAATTGGTAATGGCAAACAGCAGTGTACAAATGTGTATTTGACACATTTTGCGATTCTCAGTGGGTTGCAAATAGACCTACCTCATTAATATTCATGAGGTAGGTCTCGGTTTGCGACCCATTGGGAATCACAAAAATCCAAGGAATGGTGGCTTGCTGGGGTCAGCAGACCACCATGTCTGTGATTGCTTTTAAACAAAGCAATTTTTTTGAAAAAATGCAGTCTGTTTTCCTTAAAGGAAACCGGGATGAATTCCAAAATGAAAAATGAAAAGTTTTTGTTTAATTTCTTAAGAGTAGGCAGTGGTCCATGGGACCACTGCCTGCTTTTAAAAATATTTTTCACCTACATTCACAAAGGAAAAGGGGTCTTTTTGGGACCCCTTCCCATTTGCGATAGGTTACCACCACTCGAAGTTGGTGGTAAAATGCGAATATTTTGTGACCGCATTTCGGTCGCAAAACAATTACACATACCACTGCGAGTTGCTATTAGGAAGGGACAGCTCATGAAGCCCCCTCCTAATACCAAATCGCAAACCCAATTTGCGATTGGATAATATGTTATCAAATCACAAAGTGGGCATTTATACATAAAAAATGCATTTTTGCGTTCGTAAATGGCCCGATTCTGCTAATCTGGACATTAGCGGCCACATGAAAGCTTCGAACATGCTTGCCTTATGTCTCTAAGGATTTTCTTTGTAAAGGAAGGTGTCCCTTCCTGCACAAAAACAATCCTTCACATAACTCAGTCACCCTTGCACTATGGTGCAAGGATGCCTGTGTTGCCTGGTCGCACACAGGTTGCCAGTGCAAGGAGAGAGCAGAAATGCTCCATATCTTTGTAAATATGAAGCAGTTCTGCTTTCTTTCTTTCACACAATGCAGCGCAGTGCAGCAAGCTCCCTTATAAGCCACATATAGCTACATCTAACCTATAAAATCCAATAAGCAGCTATAATTGTGTTCCAAATCTGTGTCCCTGTACAGTTTATGTGCATGTGCTTAGACTATTAAAGAATGAACAATCTAAATAAGTAAGTAAGACAGTGGATTAGGTATTACTCTTCATCCTCTCCTGCCTCTTACTAGAAACCATGGTCCATTATAATTCATGAGGTGCGACGGATTTTAAATGCTGCCCACAGAAAAGATGCAAGCGTATAACATGCGAAGGGATTATCCAGTCACTGTAAAAATGACAAAGAAATAAGATACTGTCTAAAATGATATTTCCATAATAATGGAATCAAAAACTTTTTCCTTGGACTAATGTATAAGGAACAAAAAAACTAAATGTGTGAAATGGACAGGGTGGACTTTCTGTCACATGGGCTAGGGGATAACTGCTTCACTGAGTGTGCATCATTAGTCAAATTTAGTTTACAAAAAAACAAATAAGAAAGTTCACCGTGCGTCATATGAGGTAGGGACTGGTATACAAGTTAATGTTTTTACAACTAAATGGTCAAATTCTCGGGTGACGGCCAATGACCCCAAATGCTCACTGTGCACACTAGGGGGCCGATTCCGATTCCGGACGGAAATCTCTCCGACCGAG
Organism: Calotriton arnoldi; assembly: GCA_963921515.1. Taxonomy (NCBI): domain Eukaryota; kingdom Metazoa; phylum Chordata; class Amphibia; order Caudata; family Salamandridae; genus Calotriton; species Calotriton arnoldi. The sequence continues at coordinate 1,993,320 of CAWUFW010001691.1, read as the reverse complement.
CCGGACCCGGAGAGGATACCGACCGAATCGGACCCTAGCAGTCCGACCGAACGAGTACGATGCGTTCGCATGCTATCGGACTCGAGTCGGTCGGACTCCCATTGAAGTCAATGGGAGCCGGTCGTACAACGCGTATGCGGGCTCCCATTGCCTCAATGGGTGCGAGGCGAACAAGGGCGCCCCCTACAGCGGGTACGCGTCCATGTGCATCGCGGCGTACATGCACAGGTAGGGGGGACCCATGGGTCCCCCCTGTGTGCGACTCGCGCGCCTACGCGACCCCCAAAGTCCGGCTCCCACAGCTCTTTCGAGCCGGACGGCGCGAGTCGGTCGGACTGCTCGCGGCGCGCATCGTACTTACCCGGCCGGGAAACGTCTCCATAGCGCGGTGCGAGTCGTGTCCGTGCGAGTCGGTCGGAGCGTGTTGAAGCCGCGTACGAGTCGGTCGGCGATTTCGCGGGCGCTTGCATCGTACTCGCTCGGCCGGACCCGCGTACGATTCGGTGCGGAAACAGGGCTCCGAATCGGATCCGGTAAATCCGAATCCGATTCGGAGCACTACCGGCCGAGATCGGAATCGGCCCCACAGTGTTAATGAGGACATTGTACATGTCCTATTCTTCTGCGCAGCTTACACTACTCCTAGATGCAAGTGGATTAAGCCATTGTGCAGAAGTTTGAACATCAGGAGCTATTTGGAGTCGTTTAGAATATTACAATCGGACAGCAGCCAACTTATTGTATTTGGTGTTAGCAAATTTTTGTTGGCTGCCAGCCACATAAGATATAGGAAAGGGCTTGAATTTTAAAAAAATTTAAAAAGTTTTATAAATATTGACTTTTAGAATTTTATATGTGTTTTAATTAGTTACGATTTTAGACTGAACCATTGGTTAACTCAGGGACCAAGTGAAATTTAAATGGGTGCTGTGTGTGACAATAGAATAGTTATCCTTGTACTGTATCGGCATGAATTTTAAGTAATTTTGTTGTAAATGGGGTAACGATTGAAAGGAGAAAGACTAAAATGTATATATATTTTACCCTTATCCTTCTGCAATTGACACCTTTTATAACTTGTAATAGAATCATGAAATTATTAATATGGATAAAGATTTGTTTTGTATACTTTGATGATTCTTGAATCGAATAAAGTTTTTGACTGACTGACTGGTATACTCATATTGTACTTTTATCTTTGTTTAACATCCATCTATCTCTTTTTGCTTTAACCATAAAAATATCCTTAAGCTTGGCCTTTGAAAAACTGGCACACAATTGGGGATTGTCATAAAGCTCATTTGGACCCAGAGATGTAAGCATAGTCTTCACATAAGATAACCAAGGGATTCTGGGTGCATAGTCTAACTTCAGGCTATCACTCAATATTAACTGATTCAATTTGACTGTCTCCCTCTTCCATATTGAGTGCTATAACAATATGGGAGCCATTTTAATACAATCGCCAATGTACGGTAAACCCAATTCCTCCTGACTAATGTAGTTTGAGCAGTCTTGGAGTACTGCTAATAATCTTTTGCAGAACAAGTCCTCAATACGCTCTAACGCCCGATGTCTGCCATACCCCAAACTGCAGCCCCATATGTAGCGATTGATTTGGCCTTGGCTAGATAAATCTTCCCCATTTCCTGAATGGCTTTTGAGCCTAATTTTTTAGCAAATCTAAATAAAGCTGTTATGTTCTTTGCCATTTGATTGGCTCTGTTAAGAACCATGGCCTTCCAGTTTAATTTATTGTCAAAAAGTACCCCTAGATATCCAAATTTCTCCACTACTTCTAACCTTCTTTTTTCTATGGTGAATCTTTCCGTTTTTTTATTATCTGCCCCTATGATAAGTGCAAATGTTTTATTATTATTATTAATTAACACTTCTTAAGCGCATAGCTACCCTGAGGCACCCCAGCGCTAGCGGTAAATCAGGCAAAGGGAGGTGGCTCACCAGTTGGTGTTCTGGAACAGCCAAGTTTTGAGACGCCTCCGGAAGGTGAGGTGGTGGGTCTTGGAGCGCGGATGAAGGTGAAGGGCGTTCCAAAGCTTAGCTGCATTGTAAGAGAAGGAACGACCCCCACTTCGCGTCCTTTGAATTTTAGGGATGACGGCTAGACTTAGGCCCGCAGAGCGAAGGAGTTTGGTGGGACGGTAGAGTGCAATAAGGGAACGGTTGATGAGAGGGCCTTTTCCCATGAGGGTCTTGTGGGCTATGCAGAGGGATTTAAATTTAATCCTCTCCTCGATGGGCAGCCAGTGTAGGGTCTTCAAACAAGGCTTAGCCGACTGCGTTCTAGGAAAGCCCAGCAGCAGTTGAGCGGCGCAGTTCTGGGCAACTTGAAGTTTCCTTAAGGTGGATTTAGGTGCTCCCAGGTACATGGAGTTGCCAAAGTCCAGGCGCAAAAGAACCAAGGCCTGGACCATAGTTCTCCTAGCCCCCATAGGGAGTAGGGGGAGAACTTTCCGCAGCATTCTAAGGGTACCATAACAGGCACCTGTCACTTCCACTGCTTGTTGGTCAAATTTAAGTGACTTATCAAGCCACACGCCCAAGCTTTTTATCTTGGACTTTGGAGTCGGGGGAGGTCCCAGACAGGTTGGCCATGGCAGTTTGAAATCTGCATTGGATGTATTGCCTAGATACATTATTTCGGTTTTGTCTCCATTACGTCTGAGACATGAGTGTTGCATCCAGGTTGCTACCTTCTCCAGGCAGAATTCCAGGTCGGATAGAGCATTGTGCGGGTGATTTAGAGATACTACCAGCTGAGTATCATCCGCATATGTGACAATTTTGATCCCATACGGCAGGATGATATCAGCCAGCGGTCTCATATACACATTGAACAGCGTAGGGCTCAGAGAAGATCCCTGAGGTACTCCATAACTGAGAGGTAGAGGCCTAGAAGTAGATTCCCCTGCAAAGACCTGAAATGTTCTGCCACTCAGGAAGGATTGGATCCAGGAGATGGCTCCCCCTGACACTCCGGCCCTCCTAAGCCTGTTAAGGAGAATGTTAAAAGTAACCGTGTCAAAAGCGGCGCTGAGGTCAAGGAGGATAATAGCTACTGCCCCTCCCTGATCGATTATCTTTTTTGCTTCTTCGACAACAGCAATAAGTGCGGGTTCAGTTCCACGATGGGGACGAAAGCCAGTCTCATTGACATGTAAATTTAAGCCGGCCATAAAAGATGTGTACTTCTCAATGAGACTCTGCAGAGCCAAAGGCGTTCTGGCCAATAGGACTGCATCATCTGCGTAAAGAAGGATTGGAAGGGGGCGTGACTTGACATACGGGGTGTATTTTACATTTTCAGTCAATGCATTCACTAATTCACTAATTGGTTCGTGTAGAGGGCAAATAAAAAAGGGGCCAGCACAGTCTTGTCTTACCCCCTTTTCAACATTAAAGGACTTAGAACATTCTCCTTGGTGCCATATTGCACACTCGCCGTTGCCCCCTATATAATTGCCTTATAAAAACTACTATTGCAGGTTCTACTCCCATAATCTCCATTATAGCCCACAGCTTACTGTGGGACACACAGTCAAAGACTGACAATAGGTCCATAAAGGCCATACATGGTTCGCCTTTCTTGACCAAATAATATTTCGCTGCAATTAACATAAAGGGCCCGATTACAATGTTCGGAAAGGCTCCGAATGGGATTCGGTATTGCAGAGTGTTTCGGAGTCGAATCGTACAGCTCTAGGGACATGGTTTTCGAATGAGCGATTACGATGACCGATTCGGACAGCCGTTCCAATTCGGTCTGCCCGACATGAAACGGCTGTCAGAATCTGTCTTTGGGGGCCCATTGCGGGACCCCCTTCACCTGGAGGCGTCTGATTGGGGCCCGTGGGGGTACCCAAGGGACCACTCTTGCCAACCATGCACAATGTGGCAGGCACCATGTGGTGCCTGCCACAGGGTGCAAGGTTTTCCCCAACCACCCCTTTTTTCAATGGCAGCCTGTGTTCTCGTTCGCAACACAGGATCCGATTGAAGTCATTGCGAGTCCGACCGAACAATGTTGGGAAGCATCATAATTGGTCATTCGGACTCATTTGGAACAGTTTCCGAACTACATCATAATCGGCCCCTAAATTGAGACATTGGTCAATTGTTCCTTTGCTCTGTCTAAAACCACACTGTACATCTGAGAGGGTCTTATTTTCTTCTACCCACTCTTCAAGCCTATTCAGTAACAGGCGGCCCATTAGCTTAGCTGTTGAATCAATTAGGGAGATGAGTCTGTGGTTGTTTTAATTCGAAACCGTCCCCCTTTTTAAAAACTGGAATAATTATAAGTGCTTCCAGGAAGTTGGGGGTCTAACTCTGGCTATAGAATTGAAAACATTTGTTACAAGCTGAGCCCACAATTTCTTATTAGAGAGGAAAATATCAACAGGCACCCCGTCCGGCCCAGGGGCCTTCAGGGAAGATGCCTGTTCAAGGGCAAGTTCTACCTCCAGAATATCAAAGGTCAGGTGGGAATGAACTGTCAGTGCCTGACTAGTCTTCTGTCGACAAGCACCCTAGGTCAATTGGAAGATCTTACCATAATTTGCTACCCAACCGTGCTCCTCAATGTGCACATCTAAGGAAGGGACCCCTGCCTCATTCAAAAACGGGGCATTAACTACTTTCCAAAACTCTTTACTGTCATTTCTGACAGATGCTTGCCTTAAGTCCTCCCATGCTTTATCTTTTAGCTGTTTCAGCCTATTTTTCCTGGTTTCTTTACACTGATGGTGTAAGGTCTGTACCAATCGTTTATCATGTGGGGCTTCCTTCAGAGCTTTGCGCAGTCTTCCCAGTAAATTTGTGCATGTTTTATCAAACCAGGGTATTATCTGGCGCTCTCTTGCCATTACTGGGTGAGTTAGGTATTGCTTAATATCGAGTAGAATTTGTACAAAGGCCCCCAATATTTGGGACGAGTTAGCGACGCCATCCAAGCACAACATGATTTCCGCATTTTTTGATAGACCAATTGTAGTTATTATATCACTCTCGTTAACTCTATACCATTTTAAGATATAACCATTTTTCCTGACTAGAATAGGCTTTGGAAAGATCTGCTTCCCCTGTTTGGTATTCCCTTCCCAACATAGATCACAGGTCAGTGGGACATGGTCACTAAAATCTGTGGTTCGCACTTGCATGTCATTACTACTATGTAACATGTTTTCTGGTATGATAATATAAGCATTACCTTCCTCCTCCATCTTCCTCGTCACAGTCACCCAGGAGACGAGGAAGACTATGACTCGGAGTAATGAAGATTACCGATAAGTAACTGAGTCAATAGTGGAGCCCCAACCAGACCTTTCAAATGTTTTGTTCATTGTGCCTGTCTGGGGGTTTATTTTGTTATCAATTGCTAAGCTCCAGGTTACCAATAATCTATTTAGGGCATTCCCATAAGGATTGTGGATAAAGTGTGTGATAGGTTCTCCTACACTATCTGTGACCCCACAGACTGGGACTTCTAGTATCTGACAGCTCGTAATGTTAAAATCGCCCATCCAGATGATTTTTAGTGGTTTACGCTGCTGCTGACTGGTTTCATTCAACACGCTTTCAAGTTCTTCAGCCACTAGCGCCATATTGCTGAAGCAATTATTATAAAAATGTATAATTGCTAGGCCCCAGTTACCTTGGCCGTTGCAGATCACAATATGAAAATTGGAGGAACAGTTAATAAATTTTAAAACAGGAAAGTTAGCATTATTTGCTACTAGGGTTAGTATCCTTCCCTTAGCCCTTCCTACTCTAGATGCAGTGCCAATCTTTGATAAGATCGATAGCCAAGATAATGAGCCCCACCACCCATGTTTCCTGGAGGCAAATAATATCAAATTGCCTGATGTCGTCCACCCACTCGTTATTATTTTTCTTACTTGCATAACCTGCAATATTCCAGGATACCACCTTCCATTATGATTTCAACTCATTCTTTTCCCCCTTCCCTATTGTCTCTAATTGATTAATAGGGATCCTAATTCTCCCTTCACCTCTAGGCCATCTGGTCAGTCAATCACACTCCTCTAAGTTCACCAAAGGAGTAAAGTGATTCCTAGTTTGTATTTTAGGGAGGACTCTCGGTAAAGAGAGGGTAGCGTAAGAAATGGACAGGTCCGTATCTGTTCCCTTCTGTGCTCTCCTAATTTCATGAGGTCTATAAAAATACCCCAATGGTACAGCGGATATCTGGGTACCTACAGAAGGTACCATAGGGAGTCAGATTAACAGGTCAGCTACTAGACGTGGATTATCAAAATTGAGTACTATGCAATCCCCTGGAATTGTTTTTGTGGTTGGGCCCAACCATGGTACTCTTCTGGCATAATAAGATGTCCCTGAATGAGTGAACCTGTTCTAGTATACTTCGTCAGCCAGTAGCGGCCTTTGGCCATTAATTGCTCGGTAGATTCATTTTGGGAGGGCCTCAACTTTGGGACGTTAAGCAACGTTATAACATATGGACATGAAGCCAGTGGGAAATTTGAATAAGGGACCACATCTCGTACTCGCCCTCTCTTCCTCCGGTCTTGTTTCACATTCCCATGTTTGCTAGGAAGGATTTGCAGGGCTATTCAATACAGCATTATTATTATCAGTGGATACAGGGAGCCCTGCAAACTGAGATTTCCCCCCCCATTTTGATTCATTCTAAGACCCGCTGCTCAATACTTTCTAAGCGAGACAATACAGGTTGAATCATAGTTGTCATAAAACCTTTCAATTTGTCTAAAAGATCGTCCAAACTCAAGTTCAGTGGGGACCGCTGAGTGGATTTGGACATCTGATGCTAGAGTTGGCGTGCAGACTTTCCTGGCTCTTTTTGCTTTGGTAGGTTGCGGTTCTCTAGTCCCTCCTCTTTTCCTTTTACCTTCGGGGAAGTAACTTGGTTGCCAACAAGCTCCTGTGGAGAAAGATTCAACACCTCTTGGGTTTCAGGCATATCAGGTCTATGTGGGATGCTGCTAGCCATCAGTCCAGCGCCCCAGAAGAAAGTCTCCGCTCAGCAAGGGCAATTTCTTGAGTTATAACATTTGCTGCCAAATATTTACTGCGTCCGTTTCAGGGTGCTTGATCTTCTTTTTGCCCATATTAGATCTTAGGTGCTTGCTTTCAAGGCCAAGATGTTAGAGAAGGGGCCCAGTCCTGCCTCCTTCGGGCTCCGACGGGCGTGGACAGGCCTGCACTTGGCCAGGCTTTGCACGGGCGCGTCCCGCATGCGTTAATTTATAGCGTTTCGACGCCTTCACGTATCTTCACAGCAGGGGTATTGCTGGAGATTGTTGTCTCCTCCCCAGAGAAGCGTCTCACACCAGTTCCCGGGCAGGCAGGCAAATAAAACGAGTGGCCTGTGCTGAGGGATGCCTCTGATCAATTTATGGTGCTTCGGCGCCTCCGCGTATTGTCACAGCGAGGGTTGCTGGGGAGTTTAGTTTCCTTCCCAGCGAAGCATCGCACACCAGTTCCCGGGCAGGCAGGCAGGCAGGCAGGCAAACAAGACGAGGGTCCCACGCTGCCAGATGCCTCTGATTAATTTATAGCTCTCTGGCGCCTCCATGTATCATCACAGCAAGGGTTGCTGGGGAGTGTAGTCTCCTCCCCAGCGAAGCGTCGCGCGGCAGTTCCCCGGCAGGCAGGAATGCAGGCATACAAGACGAGGGTCCCGAGCTGCGGGATGCCTCTGATCAATTTATGGCGCTTCGGCGCCTCCGTGCATCATCACAGCAGGGGTTGCTGGGGAGTGTTGTCTCCTCCCCAGAGAAGCGTCTCACACCAGTTCCCGGGCAGGCAGACAAACAAGACGAGGGTCCCACGCTGCCGGATGCCTCTGATTAATTTATAGCGCTCCGGCGCCTCCACATTTTGTCACAGCAGCGGTTGCTGGGGAGTGCAGTCTCCTCCCCAGTGAGGCGTCTTACGCCAGTTCCCCGGCAGGCAGGAATGCATGCATACAAGACGAGGGTCCGCGCTGCGGGATGCCTCTGATCAATTTATGGAGCTTCGGCGCCTCCGTGTATCGTCACAGCAAGGGTTGCTGGGGAGTGTAGTCTCCTCCCAAGTGAAACGTCACACGCCAGTTCCTGGGCAAGCAGGCAAACAAGACAAGGGTCCTGCGCTGCGGGATGCCTCTGATCAGTTTATGGGGCTCCGGCACCTCTGCGTATCATCACAGCAGGGGTTGCTGGGGAGTGTAGTCTCCACCCCAGCGAAGCGTCGCACACCAGTTCCTGGGCAGGCAAACAAGACAAGGTTGGTAGCAGAAAGTGACCTAACCTCCTACAAACAGTCACGCAGGCAAAGGTGACAAGTGACAACACCTCCACCACAGTAACCAGGCAATGTGTGGGTGTTGACCTCACCTGGCTTTGTCTCTTAGACTCCTCTGCCACACCAGCTTTCCTCCCAATACTTTCTGATTGGACTTTACTTCCTAAGCTCTACTCAGACAATCAGCAATGGCCCTGTGGAACTATCTGCAGACAAAAGGGCAAATGTTGGAGTATGAAGGTATATAAAAAAACAAATTATTATTATTATTATTGCTGCTGTTATTATTGTTACTATTATTATTAATAGTGCTTATTATTTATTTATAGTAATAATAATGGAAAGTTGGAAAGCAGTTTGTGAGGTTTGGGTTTGATTCTTAAAGCTTTTTCTGTGAGCATTTAGAAGTAACACTGATAAGTTGAAATATACACGTAATTCAGGTCCAGTTTCAAATATTTATTCAAGTACAACTTACAGACCACCAGCCCAGACACAGCCTGGTATAACTGCCTTTAAAGTTCAAATTACAACATCAGCACAAGGACAACACATTGTGATGTCATTAATGTTCACTGGTATGACTCTGTCACCCAGCAACCATGACATAGGTAAGAATCAATTACAAGGTCCTGATACTGGGTATACGGTAAGGATCCATTATAAAGGACCTGAAACTGGGTATAGATCATAACACATCTTCCCCCATACAATACAACAATAGAGTAAAATAAAAGAAAAGAAAAAAACCCACAAAAACAAAAACATTATGCCTAACATACCAACAAGAATGAAACATCCAGAAAGATGAACTAGGAAATGGCTGTATCATCAATTTACCATCAATTCATTCACATCATTGCATAATTGCTGTGCCACAGAGTTCGAGATCTCAATCTCATAGTGGATTTCTCACCCACCAAACTCCGGCTGTGCTCTACAGGTTGATCAGCTTGGTCAGAGGAGTTCCCTCTTTGTGAACCCTTGTCAAATTTAGGAGATCTGTCATCACATTTTGCTAGCCTGGACATGCTCCATACATCCCCAGAGTTCAAAACCACCACATTTTTCCTCAACTCTGTGATCACAAACAGACCTATAAACCTGGAGTGCCCTTTCTTAGGGAACCCTGGTCTCCTGACTAGCACCTTTTCGCCAACACTCCAATGCCTATGTTGGGCACATTTCCTCTTGTCAAACCGGGACTTGTATCTCTCCTGGTAAGACACTCTCTTAGCTATAGAATTACTTCCCCCATACTTTCCATCCTTCTCCGCCAAACCCAATCCCAACCACGATGGACTCAATTTGTCATGTGGCTTCCTGCCTCTCAAAACAGAAAAAGGAGAGATCGACATCACAATAATGGGTGTGTTACGGAGAGCCCACCATGTCTCCCTGAGCATACATTTTAAGGATGAATTGGTTTGTAGTTCTCTCTGTGCACAACTCTTCACCAACTTGTTCATGTTCTCCTCCAAACCATTAGCATGCGGAGAATATAAAGCAGTCTTATAATGCGCAATGGACAATTTTTTGAGAAAAAGACACATTTCCTGAGATGCAAATTGCACCCCGTTGTCTGTGATAAGACATTTGGGAATACCTTCCCTAGAAAATTCCTCGGAAAGGAACTCTATCACCGTCCTGGTTTTTACTTGACACACACTCGGTAACAACCCATTTAGAGGTATAATCAACCAATAACATTACATAGCATTCATCATGTGCTAAAAGCTCGAAAGGTCCTGCGACATCTAAACCTAGTTTTGACCAGGGTTCCAAAGGAATCTCTACAGGAGACAAAGGAACTATGCGCGTCTCCTTACTCATGTCATTGTTGGCACACTCCCAACAATCTTTCACGACTTCTTCGACCTGGCAATCCATGACAGGCCACCAATACCATTCACGAACTCTAGACTTAGTTAAATTCCTCCCTAGGTGCACATCATGTGCCAAATTAATAAGCTTGTTTTTCAAGTCAACAGGTGGTATCACCCTGTCCCCCCTAAGGAGTCTCTCTTCAATAATGCACAGCTCATCCTTTATATTCAGGAAACCCTTCAAGGAATCCGGCTCCTCTTTATTCTCCGGCCAACCATTAACAATGAAATCTTTGAGCATGTCTAAACTTTTGTCAATTTGTCATGCCACAGAACCCTCATCAGCATTAACTGCTGATTCACGAACCCATGCAACCAAGGATTTCTCCACCTCTTCACCACCTTGATCTAAAGGCAGTCTTGATAAGCAATCTGCAACCATGTTCTTAGGACTAGGCACATATTCCACACTGACATTGAACTCAGTTAACCCTTCATCCATCTCTTGATGCGGGGAGATAAGTTTTCAACTTCTCTACATGTAAAGATTTGACACAATGGATGGTAATCCGATCTAATTACAATTGGAATTCACCACAAGAAGAATTTAAAATGTTGGAACTCCCAGTATACAGCCAGTGCTTCTCGCTCGATCACGGAGTATCGTTCCTCGGTCCCTCTAAGAGATCGAGAAGCAAAAACCACAACCTTAGATTCGCCATCCACAACCTGAGAAAGGACTGTCCCCAAACTACGCATGCTAGCATCTGTTGACATTACTGTTTTCTTGCACGAATCAAAGTGCTCAAGGGTAGGCAATCTACAAATAATCTCTTTGATGCTTTTAAAAGCATAGGTGCACAAATTTTTAATTCTTTTTCAACAGTAATCTCAATGGTGAAGACAAACTAGCAAAGTTGGGAATGAACTTTGAACAGAATTCAGCCAACCCCAAGAAAGATCGCACAAGGTCTCTATTTTCCGGTGTAGGTGCTTTCACCGTGCTTTCGGCCAAATCCAACTTAGGACTTATTCCCTCTCCCGAAATTGTATGTCCAAGGTAATTCACTGAGGCCACCCGAAATTTGCACTTCTCCTTCTTCAACACCAGACCAGCCTCCTGCAACTAATGTACGACTTCCCACAACTGTTTTTCATGTTCGTGTTGGTCCTTTCCCTAAACCATTATGTCATCCTGAAAAATCAATACTTTGTGCACCCCTTCCAAGATCTTCCTCATGACCCTTTGAAAACAAGTGGCTGCAGAGGCTAACCCAAAAACCCAATAAACCTATAGGCACACAAAGGAATCACAAATGATGTAAGGTGCTTTGAATCCGGATGGAGTAACACTTAATGGTAGGCAGAGGATAAGTCCATAACACTAAAGAGTTTTGCATCTTTGATCAAAGCCAGTGTTTCCGAAATATTTGGCAGTGGCTGCCTGTCCACCCAAATGTGTTTGTTAAGCCCCCACAAGTCCACACACATCCTAATCTCTCTTCCTCCATCCTTAGGTGCCAAAACAATCGGGGCAAACCACTCCGAACATTCAATCTCTTTGGTTATACCTGCTTTTTAGAAGTTTCTTAAATTCCTGATCTAAGTGTTTATCATCAGGTGAGGCACTTTCCTTACTTTGCTTACAAAAAGCTGAGCACTGTGTTTCAAAACAATCCTATGCTCAAAATTCCTCAACAGACCTAACTCATCACTAAATACTTTGAGAAACTGTGAATGAACCTCCTCAGGTAATTATCCTGTGGAAAGCAACAAAACTTTTTGTGGACTATTAGGATTCAATGCTATACCTAAATCTCTCTGACGCCTCCACCCCAACAAATTGTCACCTCTTTTGGCAACATAAATTTTCCATACAGTTTCTCTCTCCAAAAATTGTATCTTCATCACTACATATCCAAGCACATCAATTTTAACATCTCCATAATCTACTGGATTAATATCCGATGGAGACAGTTCAATTTCATCTTTACCAAACACTGCTTCCCAATTTTTATCTCCAACCATTGTGTAAGGCGAACCAGAATCAGCCAGGACTGACAGTTGCTCCTCACCAACAACAATTTCACACTCAGGCATCTCCAGTTTGTCACCATCCACTACACTATCATCACTCACACTTAGAACACATTTTTTCTCTTCTTCCACACAAAGTACAGTTTGACACTTAGGGGTCGATTCTGATTTCGGCTGGAAAATGTTGTTCCCGACACGGACCCGTCATATATTCCGACCGAACCGTACACACGCCTTCCAAATGTCTGAGTACGATGTGATGCTTGAAATTTACTACAGACTCGGCCGAAATTTTTTTTTTACGGCCGAGTCGGCCGGAAAGGAGCCTGACGCGATAGACCCGTACGCGCAAGATTCGAGATAGCCAAGCGTCAACCAGACGCAACAGACACGTACGCGAACGACTCCATGTAGCCAAGCACATACACGACGCGACAGACTCGTACGCGAACGATGCCACATAGCCTAGTATGAATGGAACAGACTTGGACAAAACAAATAACACAAGAACAAGCATCATGTACCGTCAAAATGACTTACATAATTTGAAAAAAATAATACAATAGAAACAGAAAAAAGACTACCAAAAAATGCATTGTCACCTCCAAAAAAAACTAAATTTAAATATTAAGACACACCCACAACTCAACATATATTAAGGGAGCAAAAACTTCCCAACACCATTTGCTACTTCGACAGACATGCAAGCAGACCACACTACTACACAGACAACTCATCTACCCACTACAAACACACACAACTCATCCACCACACAACCTCCACACAACTAGCACGACAGAAACACACCTCCACTCACATTCACTCACCCTCACCTTCACACACACATACATCTCCACCACCACCCATCACCATGCCCCCAAAGAAGAATCCAAAGTTCTTAGCTGCTGAGTTGGAAGTCATGATAGATGAAATCATTTGAGTTGAGCCACAGTTCTTTGGCACCTTGGCCCAACAGACCTCCCAGTCCCAGAGAACCAAGATGTGGAAGAGGATTGTCAACAAGGTGAATGCCCAATCACCTACCTTGCGCACAAAGGAGGATATCCGGAACCGGTACTATGATGTACGCAGGAGGGTTAAGAAGCTGATTGCCAGAGAACATGCCCTGAGCAACAAGACTGGCGGTGGCCGTCATAAACCGGTGCGTTTCACCACCTGGGAGGTGAAGGTGCGGGACCTCCTCCCACCGGAGGCCATAACTGGATTAGCTGGAATACCGGAACCTGGTGAGTACATGTCCAAATAGTCTAAAATTACCTCAAATACACAGCCACAGACATCACAGCCAGACATCTTGAATGTAACTTTGTACTTACTGTCATGGAACCATGGTACATGCTGGCCCATTTGGTCTGGGTGGGAGGAGGAGTGGAAGCTTCATAGCTACTGCTACCAGCACCCACTTGTCACACACACACCCCACTCCCACAATAACACACCTGTCACTATGCTGTCCCTGAGAGTGAATGCAAATGCCCTGTCAAGATGGCTACACAGGGGCATCATGTACGTATTTGGAAAAACTGACAGCCAGTTCTTGGCCTACTCACACAACTACAGACCATAACCTTAACTGTACATTCCGCACACTGACAGGTAAAGATTAGTCACATGTGCCCTCACTGTGCATGCTACAAATTTGCGTTGAGGACAGGACACAGTCTAATTAGCAGTCACACCACATAACACAAACCACACACAATAAAAACACACATCAGGGACAATGCCCATCTGACAGTAGATGTGAGGTGCAATGCAAGATGGCTGACACTCTTGCGTTGTGTCATGTGCACAAGGCATTGTTGTGTTTTGCATTGTACTTCAACACCAGTCAGCGGTGTCAGCATCCTTGAACTACACTACCCTCACTGTCATTGATCCTCTGTCAATGATGAGTAAGCTGGTCTGTTTGCCATTGGGAAGAGGGGTAGAAGTCAACGCAGCCTAACTCAAGCACTAAACACACTGTACCTCACAGCTCTGACCATGAAAAGGCAACTGATCATCCTTGGGAAACTCCTCTGTCCATGGAGAACAAGTAGATTGTACATGAAGTGAACATGCGCAAAAGTAAGCAGCGACAAAATCTACTACAGAAAGATATTCACATGTGTGCAAAGTGATGAGAAATATCTCACATTGCATACGTTTACAAACCATACAAAAACAACACAGGCATAACAACGACCGTGTTGTTACATTGCAGAACATCACAACGCAAAACATCACACAAACTTGCTGTAGGCTCTGCGGAGGATTACGAACTGATACAATTCACCATTACAAGTCCAGTGTGTGCAACAGTAGGGAATGTCAAACCATACAAATATCAGATTATACAACAACTCATGTTAGTGACTCCCCTACTGCATGTCAATGTAATGACTTGCATCCCAATGGACTGCCATGTAACAATCCATTTTTCATAACAAACGCGATGCAATTGCATTCGATGTCACACATGTGATGTCATTGATGGTTCACATCAACACATTCATCCAAGCTAAATTTGTAAATGCTGACACAGATTCAGGAGAGTGAGTTTGTATGTCACCTCAGCAATGTGACAGTTACAAACATGCACCAAGGCAAGCACAGATGCACAATTCTTGCTAAACATCAGAATTGTTACAGTATGTATGTCATAGTGAAAACACTGATGTGTGAAATAACAACACACCTGGGTCATGCACAGTGTGACACTTGACAATCAATTTCTTCGTACAGTCAAGGATAAAAATACATGCACATCGATGCACAGAGCTGGACATGCTCAGTAAAGCACATCTTTACAAAATCACAATGTTCCATGAACAAATATCCCAGTGTTTGTGACGATTGATGAGTATAAATTTGAAGGAAACGCTACATTATCCACAACATCTTCACATTTGTCTGTGTATGACACCATAACATGTGAAAATACACAACTAACATTGTGTCTCTCTTCTACCCATAGGCACTCCTGAACTGAGGTCAGCATCTGGACACGATTCATAGTCCACCAGCACCTCCAGCACTACGTCGGACACTGAGACCTCCAGTGGGGATGACTCTCACACCTCCTCGGGCGATGGGAACCAACCTAGCACCTCCGGTGTGGGCCAGCATGCGGCACCAGTATGATCAGCAGCACCAGCGACCACTCCTGCAACATCTGTGAACATTCAGACGCCCAGGATCCCCACGGACACACCCAGACAACAAAACCCTGGGAGCACAGCAACACAGGCCACTCTAGAGTTGGCAGGAAACACCAGCCCTGTCAACAATGAAGGAGGACAGGAGCTGTCAGTGCGTGCAACGCAAGGTAATGTCCGTGCAGGTAGGGTTAGGAGTGGTGTGAGGGTGCGTGGTGGGAGGGCACGTCCCACAGCTGGTGTCGGAGATCAAGCTGACCCCGACTTGCAACGCATATATGATGTATATCGTGAATGCACCGGAGACTTTGGCCAGGTTGTTGGGATCCTCAGGGACATCAAACATCAGCAGGCTGCACATTTTGACCGGATGGACCACCATATGGACCGTATGGACCAACACATGAACCAGCACATGGACCGTATGGAGTCCAACTGGTCGAAAATAGACGATCTCACAGCGGTGCATAGGGATATTCTCACATGCCTACGCCAGATAACTACCAACATTACCCCACCTCCCCGTGTGCACTCCACACCTGTTGACTCAACATCTGCAACTGCCACAGTGAGGGATGAGAAGTCTGGCGTAGAGTCCCCTCCACTGCAGCAGCCTGATACTGAGGGTCCCCCCCCTCCGAAGAGGAGGGGCCATCCAAGGAAGACTGGCAAGTGAGAGACTGATGGCCATGCATCCCCCCCAGGAAGTAAAGAAATGCTCTGGATATCCTCCATTGTGTGCAAAGCATTCACTTTGTTGACAGTCCCTGGACTCTCTCACATGGGATGGAGTGTGTAAGTTGGACTACTTGCTAAAATTACTATGGACTTTGCTTGGAAGATTTTCAACTAACAACACTTCCAACTCCTCTATGAACTTTGGATTTAAAACTTTGGAATGCAATTACCCTTAACTGTTAGATTGATCATATGCACATTAATAAAATCATATTCACACAATCCCTGTGTCATCTGTGAATGATACACTGTACCCACAATTGAAATTATGATCAGTATAACCTGGCACTGTCTCCAAATGAGGTGCATGAGTTCTGTGGTAGGGAATCTGCACATACAGGACTATGCACAATAAAATAGGCCGTTGTTGAAAGATGCTTGGACATTCCTTGCACATCAGAACCCACAATCCAAAGACCCACTACCTCTAGTGTCTCATTAGCTCAACTAAACATACAGAAGATACACAATGTTTTTACCACGCAGAACACAGTACTATCAACCTCTCGGAGTCGCCGTAGCAATGCACACCTTCTCGCTCACTCACCCATGCTTGTCCACAAATATATAATGCAGAGTCTATGTAAAGATTAAAATGTTACGTTTAAGAAAGAACAATTTCTGTCCGTTGTCCTACAATGCAGTATAAAAGCTCACACCAGCAGCATAATACATGATAATCAAACAAAATTCATTTTCACAATTCCATAGAAGACAAAAGGTGAAATGTGTTTCTTTGAACAGTGTGGAAATCACCACCCTCCCTGTGATGGTGACATATTTATCATACTAATGAAGATCTCTGTGCCAAATCGGGTGAACCGCTCACCTTAGAAACTAGGAGTACTGGTTACAGCATATGCACAGCAAAGCTCTGGTTCGTAGAAGGAAACTTCCATCTGTGTAGATGAATCCCTTGTGCGTCAATGTAATGCAAGTATTTCTCTTTTGTGTCAAAAAGTGTAGCATTTCATGGATAAACAATACGTGCTGACTAGATCTTCCATTACAAAGAGTCTTGTTTTTCAACCTTGTGGCGCAGCGCTTGAACAGTACCAAAATGATCTCATGTGGACTCAAAGGCATCTTGCACAACAAGCAGAGAAAGAATGTGCGCCAAAATGTAAGACACAAAGCTAAAATGTAAACTTGGCTCAGGGTAACTTAGCATAATCCAGCAGGATCCTAGGGACCAGCTAACAATTCATCTACCGTCTTGTGAAGAAATGTCACATCACACATACCAGAGATAGACACGCAAGGTCACCACAACACACATAGCACATGCAACATTTAAAC
The DNA here is from genome assembly GCA_963921515.1 of Calotriton arnoldi. Classification (NCBI taxonomy): domain Eukaryota; kingdom Metazoa; phylum Chordata; class Amphibia; order Caudata; family Salamandridae; genus Calotriton; species Calotriton arnoldi. The sequence goes on along the minus strand of CAWUFW010001691.1, from coordinate 1,975,952 downwards.
ATTGCACACACTGTTGTCCAATTAAACCATTGAACCGCACAAACAATGACCATTGTCTAATGAAATGAACACCATGGCATAAATACAGTATATAAACGATTGTAGCATGTGTGGAAACAGACAAGGCAAACATCAATGTGTGTAACAGGTTTATTACACAGGCACAAGCTCTGCTCAACACAAAAGCAAACTGATTACAGTTCCAAATATTCTAATAAACAAAAGAAATGAAAAATCTGACCTAAAACACTGTCTGTCAGAGAGTACTGTTCCAAATTGAAATTCCATTGTGGAACAGCATTGTGTGTACCCACACAACAGCCAAAGGAGCCTGTGAAGGAGAGACATAGTACAGTCTTAATTACAACTTGCTATGATGACATATCCAATAATTGACTCACTATTGTCCATTGTAACTTCTGAACACAAGCTAGGAGTAAATTCAACAATGTAGTGGTGACCATCATAACTTAACATACACTGTACAACAACAATGACCCTGTAAATTAGCATACACACACGTATCACAACATATTGTTCTACATTCACACATCACGCTTAGGAAAGCCATTATCAAACATCTTTGCATACTTACACTCATGTAAAAAAGTTGTTAATGAGCTGTCTCCTGACATCCACCTCCTCCTCCTCCTCGTCACTGGCAACGTGCCCCAGGCCTGGATCCTCCCTTGATGGAGGCCGTTGGTCCCTGTCATCCTGGATGAGCGGTAGCTCATTCCTCACAGCCAAGTTGTGAAGCATGCAGCACACGATTATGATCTTGCACACCTTAGCCGGGGAATATTGAAGGGCACCTCCTGTCCGGTCCAGGCAGTGAAATCTGGTCTTCAGCAGCCCAAATGTGCGCTCTATCACTCGCCTGGTCCGCCCATGTGCCTCGTTGTAACGGACATCAGCTGGGGTGACCGGGTTCCTGAGTGGTGTCAGCAACCAGGGCATGTTGGGGTATCCAGAGTCTCCTACATTTATCAAATATAAATGATCAGTTGAGCAAAAACAGGGTACAACATAACAGACAATGAACACACAACTGAAACTGACAACATGACTCACCAACAAGCCAGGCACGCTCATTCCTGAGCTGGGACATCAGCTGGGGTATCCGACTCATCCTCATTATGTATGCGTCGTGGGCAGATCCCGGGAAACGCACACATACATGGGAGATGATCTGGTCCGCCAGACATACCACAAGGGCATTGATCGAATGAAATTGTTTACGATTTCTGTAAACCTGTTCATGGGCTCGTGGTGCGACCAAACCCACATGTGTCCCATCAATCGATCCAATCACATGTGGCATGTGTCCCAGAGCATAGAAGTAATCTTTAATGGCACGGAACTGTGGCGGTGTAGGAAACTGTATGTACAGGTTGAGGAACCCCAACATGGCCTCACACACATCCCGGAGCACTCGACTAAACATCGTCTGCGACATCCCATCAGCATCAGCCACAGTAAACTGGAACGATCCAGTCGCAAAATAATGTAGTGCCGCCATCACCTTCACCTTGGGGGTCAGGGCAAATGGATATGTGCGTCCAGGTTGCAAGTGTGGTGACAACTGGTCTGTCAATTCAGAAATTAATTGCCTCGTGAACCTGTATTTCCTCATGCACTCACGTTCCACCATGGTCGCAAGATCAGGGAAGGGTCTGTGGGCATTTGGTCTCCTGCGGAACATATGACAAAGTATGTACACATATTACTATTACAAATAAAAATCGCGTAATCTAGATTCGACATATCGCATTACACTTTCAATAAAGACACAGTGAAGTCAGATGTGTGAGGTTGAGCTAATCCACAAATGACAGCTATGTGTGCCTGAACATACACTCAATTTTGTCATGGATCTTCGACGGATACAGTGTTGTACTGTGACTATTCACTGTTGTCTGTCACTCTCCATGTGATCAATTGTAACATACACAACACACACCTAATTGAGTATCAAACATAGATGTCAAGGTCAACTAGCACATGTTCTAAAGGTACACAGACATGGATCATGTATTGCAACCTAGCAACAACACTAGATACAGACAGCCTGTCACCATGCACACCACTGTCATGGTGTGGACATTGTCATGATGTGATGTCAGACCTACATGTCCTATCACATACACAGAACATTGATGATGTGTAGCACATATGTATTTGACATGCATACATGTAATTCAGTGACACATAGACACAACAGCAACTCACATGACAAATACAAGATGAGGTATGTTAACATACTGTTAAAACTTTCAAAACTCAGTTTTGGCGTTGTACAAGTCTCACATACTGTGGACACAGTCAAAAGGAATTCACACATCGGACTTTAATACATAATCAGATGATGCGGTGATTATGTGTGGACGTAACCTGTGTAAACACAATGATCGCCTGGGACTGTGTCCAAGCATAGGAGGATGATCTGTGAAGTGGTCACTCACACTTGTCATGTTCCTCACAAACAATGCAATAGTTGCACTGTAAGCTAGGATCATCATGGGAGTAGTCTTGTCTTTGTCTGTGTAACATTTGACATGTGCTTCACTCCATCCACACAGGGCATACAGCATGACATGAATCTTACATATACTGTCTGACATGATGAGTGAGTATTGCATGGACGCGTGAGCCACATCCTGACCGAGCCGGACTGACAGATTGCATGCTTAATACAATGGTGTTCGACGCGGGTGAGTTTTCAAAATACGCGCAAGCCACATCCTGACCGAGCTCGACTGACAGATTGTATGCTTGATTCAATGGTGTTCGACGCGGGTGAGTTTTCAAAATACGCATCTGCCGCATCCTGACCGAGCAGGACTGACAGATTGCATGCTTGATTCAATGGTGTTCGACGCGGGTGAGTTTTCAAAATACGCGTCTGCCGCATCCTGACCGAGCAGGACTGACACATTGCATGCTTGATTCAATGGTGTTCGATGTGGGTGAGTTTTCAAAATACGCGTCTGCCACATCCTGACCGATCTGGACGCACAGATTGGCTGTTGGTCGTCATGGTGACAGACGCGCATTTTGCATCGTGCACGATTCGCGTGCGGTACGATTCCGTTTAGTTGTTACACAAATGTATTAAAATCAAAACTGTCATGATGCAGATATTTTGAACGTTGCGGTAGGCGTGTCCGATGCGTGCTATCTCATGGATTGGACTAATTCATAGGATACGAACGACTCAGACCTATCGCTTTGGACACATGGGACAGAATCTGCCTCTGCAGCACAGATATAAGGCTGTCTCTTCCCCTGAGAGCTCACTTGCCTGCACTACATGCTCCAGATTGACATCTCTGCTAACACTGCTGCTGTCTCTGTATCCTCTGGCTCCAAGAATGGCACGTACTGCGGAGAGGGCCCCAGCCTTCACAGAGGAGGAGAACAAGGCCCTGCTGGACAGCCTCCTTCCACAGTACAGCAAGCTGTATGGGAAACCAGGGGAGCAGGTGAGTGTGCAGTCCACATCCTCTCTCATTGTGCATGTTGTCTGACTAGCACTAATGGCATTGCGTACACCAGTGGCTAGTATGCTCACTGAGTAGTTGTTACCCCCAAAGTGTGTAGGTACCTGTAGTGACCAGGTACTGCGCTGGGAAAGTGCATTTTTACACGGTTATGATACCCAGGCACTGGTTCCATGTTGTTGATGCAGGACAAGTGTCCATCACCATAGTTGCACAACCTGTGTGAATCAGATGCCCTTGTGAAAACAACATGTATATCCAACTGTGTGATGCACCAACATGTTGCATGTGTAGTAATGGTCTTTTAACTTTGTCATCCTCACAGGTTGATGCCCATCAGAAACATGAGATCTGGCTGACCATTGCCCGGGCAGTTCGATCTGTGGGGGTCCACAGGCGCCGCATCCGCAACTGCCAGAAGAGGTGGCAGGACCTACGTGGCTGGACCCGTCGGATTGCAAGAGTCCAGCTGAAGCTGTCGCCTCCTCGCAGAAGGGGCGGACACCGGACCCTGACCCACCACATGCTCCAGATTCTGACAGTGGTCTTCCCTGACCTGGATGGGCAGTTAAAGGCCAGACAGCAGCAAGGAGGGGGTAAGTGCATGCCTTGTCTGTGAACTGTGTCTAACATGATCTTTGCACTCCCTCAGCCTGGTTACGCTACCACAGTTCGTCTGTCTGCTTGAACAAGAGTCATGTGCATAAATTAGGTTATGGCCCTTCCTCATCTGATACACAGGTGTGGCCCTTTCAGTCTGTGACTTGTCTCACTTGGGCTGTGTGTCCCTGCTGTTGTCCAAGGTTGAGGTGGGAAACAGCATCTGCTACCGGTACAATATTTTGGCCTTCATGAGTGAGGCAATTGATTGACATGTGTCTGCACATTGCCAGATATCTAACATGTACTCTGTGTGGGCCATTAATATGTGTTCTGATTGCTGCTCTGCCTCACCATATGTGTCTGGGGTGTTTACCACACACCCATGCAGCAGGTGGGACAATGTTGGGGCCTCTGAAGTATGTACATCATGTATGTCACACATGCATAGACACATGCCTAGTGTTCAGGGTAATCCCATGTTGCACATGGACCAGGTCAGGTATGCCTACTCCAGACATGAAGTACACTCTGTTCTCCTACTCATGTGTGTCAACCTACATTTAGTGCATTGTGAACTGTGCAATCAGGTGTCAGCCTCTGTGTCATTGTGGAGTGGCCTAGCTTTTTAGACTCCTGGGGTGTCAAACAGTTTGGGGTGGGCAGCCAGCTGAGATGTGGGTGTTGGATCATCACAATTGGGTCTAACATAGGTGTGTAATCACTTGACTGTGCCTAATGGTGTATTCGACATTTAAGTGCAGGCAGCTATAATTCATTCTCATCAGACTGTGATGTGATCATGTTGACAGACTTGTGCTTGCTGTCACTCAACTGTGGCATTTGTATGACGTGGGATCATCAGTAGCCTTAAGATGTGGGTAGCAGTGGGGGAACATGTGTACTTGACAGCTGCAGGGCTTACATGCACCACAAATACATGATTGTGATACAGTGCAGACTGTTTGTTCTCAGATGCACTGCCCCTGTGACTGAAGCCAGTAATGACTGATTACTCAGACTGGCCTGTAGCATGGTATGCCACTTGCAAATGTGTATCCTGCAGTAATGTCAGTTGTCCTGCATGCACTCAATTGTGGCATCAGCCATCAATACATGTGCACATCATGGTGTCTGGTGAAGGAAGCATATCCATATTACTGACAATGACTTTGGCCATCCCTTATGCTGACACATGTACTGAGCCAGTAGCAGGATATGGGATATGTGTGTACTGGCACATTTCCATCACTAATCCTGCAGTCCAGACAACTGTCTATGTGGTGCATGTGTGCACATATGAGTAGTGGCTAACTACATGCACCAGACTGATGGGTCCATGGACACGTAGGATATGAGGGGCATGGTTGACTGGCAGTCTGACATGTGTCTTTTTCAAATATGTGTCAGCACTTTTGCCAATATACTGCAAATGATGCTCAGCCGTGCTCTGTAATGTGCTGTACTGACTGTGATGTGTGAGGTCAATACAGGTGACTGATATGGATCTGTTTCCCTGTTTATTTGCAGTTACATCTACGGATACTGGAGGAGACAGCTCCATGGACCAGGAGGAGCCGCAGAGGCAGACAGGGTCCGCTGCAGAGGAGTCGGAGGGACCCAGTGGCACGGAGGGTGAGGGGAGCCACACTGAGGAGACCTCAGCTACAACCACCTCGGCTGAGGAACACCAAAGCTTCAGTGATGACTCCCTTGTGGATGCGGGTGTCAGCAGACCCCAGACAACAGCTAGCGAGTCTGTCCCCACCACCACCACCATCTCCACCCTCACATCTGCTCCCATCCCAGATGTCCGTGGAGGCTCCCGTGTAAGGGAGCATGTCTCCTTCGTGCCTGGCACCGCACTCATTGCCCCTGTCTCCCCTGCTGCCCTGAGTGTGGAGTCTGTGGACTTACTTAAGCAGATCCATGTAGGGCAGACCACAATGCTGAGTGTCCTCCATTCTCACACCAGTCTGTTGACACAACTGGTGTCCTTCATGGAGGGCATCTCATCGAACATGTCTGCCCTACATCGGACCATTCAGGCCATGGCCTCCACACAGACGGCAGCAGTGTCCCTCCTCCAACAGGCCCTCACCCCTCCTACCTCTGCCACATCCACAATCCCCACTACCCTGCCTGTCCAACAAACACACACACCGGCACATGCACACACCACATCAGACACAAGCAGCACACAGACACGCAAGACAAAATCCAGACACACAAGCCCGCACACTCCGGGGACTGATGGCACACACACAGGGGATGGGTCACAGACACACAAACAGGCATCCACAAGCACTCCGCAGTCCTCAGATGCCTCTCCCTCCAAAACACCTTCCCTTGCCTCACCTAAACCCCCCTTCCAAGCAGCTCTTCCTCTGTGACCTTGGCCTCTTCCCCACCGATCCATCTGCTCCAATTTACAAGGGGAAGAGGAAGTCACCACGCACAGAGGGGAGTTCCCCTGCCACACGGACACCCTCCCCCAGGCGCACAGACACTGAGGCCCCCATCCGCAAATCCCCCCGGACCAGGAAGGGCAAAACCCCACCTAAACCACGCACTTCCACCACACAGTCTCCGTCCTGCAGCCCCCAGGCCACCACTCCACAGGTCCCACAGCCATTCCCTGCCCCAGGTTCACCCACACACCGATACCACATCCCCAGAATGCTTAGGCCCTCCCCCCTACCACATGCACTTCCACCCCCACCTCACATGCTCAGCCTGTTCCTGCCTCTGGTGTGGAGACCGTGTCTCCCCCCTCTGTCCTGCCCACCTCATCTGAACCCCATTTCACTCCTCTTGAGATTGGCACTGCAGTAGGGAGCACATCCACCCTGTCTGACTTGGGCACTGCAGTGGAGACCCCGTCCACACCATCTGTCCTGCCCACTGCAGTGGTGCATGCAACCACCCCATCTGACTTGAGCCCTGCAGTGGTGACGGCACCCACCACATCTGACTTGGGCCCGGCAGTGGTGACGGCGCCCACCACCCCTCCCCTGCCCCATTCTGCTGTCCCCTGATCCTGTCCCTGCGTTGCCTGGCATGCCCCTAAAGATGCCCCTCCAAGGGGAGATGTCCCTAGTCGTAGCAGTGCAGGCAAGCGAGGGAGGAAGATTTCTTTGTATTCCCCCCTAAAGGACTACATCTAATGGACTGGCCATTGGCCTTATCGTTCTCCTGTTGAGATTTACAAAGGCAAAGGCTGAATAAAGCATTATTTCATTTATTTAGAAGATTTGCATTTCGTGTACCTAATTTGTTTAATTTGCCTAATGAAATTGCTGTTGGAATCTTGTTTTATGAAAATAATGAATTAGCTATGGGATGGACTGCATGTGGTCCATGGTATATGTGTCCTATTACAGTATGTATCAGAGTCATCATTGACTGCATTGCAGGTTGTCAGGATCCACAATGTTTTGGACAAGGAATGTGACATGCTTTTGACACAATACCATCTTTGACTTTCACTTTTGCACATAGATTGTGCTGACATTTGTACACATTGTACATGTTTTTAATGGTACAACCGTCTACGGTGGACATGCAGAATGGCGCATTGATGATGAAAAAAGTCATCGGTCTCATCAGTACAACTTGTTATACATGGAGTTTGACAACGTGCTGATGACTTTGGAGAAACACATGTACAGAGGCTGATGGAAACAAAGTATTCTGTGTGTTGTAATCTTTGGATCCATGTCCGAGTGTCATTCTGACATGGTAGACCCCTGCCAAGACCAAGCTTGCCACAGCTGACCTTCCACAGTAGTGATATCACCTCATGGCAGTCTGTTAATCTGTGACATATCCTGAGCCCATGGTGTGTGTCATGTGAGCATTAACCTCTGTGTTCAAACGCCATTTCATACCAAGACTGTAGTCCCTGCAGATGTTCCTGTTTGAGAAGCTTGCTGTGTGCTGAGTAGTACAGTTCTTTTTCAACCGAGTTGACTTTGAGTGTCCGGGATGTGGGTGCACCAGTACAATGGTGTCATTATGGAGTCATCCCTGGTTGGGTTGAGATGAGGGCCTGCACTGTGGGCAAAGTCACATGTGGCACATTTATTATTCCCCGAGTCACATTTGTGCTAGCAACATCAGGATGTTTTTGATATGTCATCTGTTTTTGTGAGTTTGGCACTTGTATGTGTGTATGACTGCTCACACTCAGCAGATTGTACCGTTCCCTGTAGCCTGATGGCAACATGTCTTATTTGTGGGTCTCCTTGAGTGTTTCATTATTATGAGACAGTCTTAATGTTCCAAATGTGTCCCAAACATTTCACGTTCTGCACATGTACTCCATCCTAAACGGTGGAACAAATTTCACCATGTGTGATGACTAGCTATGTGTATTGTGTTTGTTAAACACAGATCCCACCACCACCCCTGGAGTTGTAATGGGTGCCTGTACAATGTCACCAGTCAATGTAGGCTTAGATGTGGCACATTGCTGCAGATCAAGGTGTGTTGTGTTTAGACTGGCCAAATTTGAGTTGTCTCTTGGCAAGGCCCCTACCTGCAATGTGGCCTTACATTACAGGCCATGCCCTGTGAGTCATGTTTGGGTATGTGAGATGACAGTTGTTGTTGCAAGGCACGTGACACAGTGCGCAAGAGTGAGTGTGCTGAAATGTATGGCCCACATCCTAATTTATCTTCACAGAGGATCAGCAGACAGGATACTGTCACCACAGTGTTGTGGCCTTGAGGGTACTGCGGAAGAGAGTCACTCTCTTGTTGTATTGTTTGTTGTTCCACCAAGCTTGTTCCGCTAGTGACAGTTATGCACCCACTTATGAAACAATGCCTGATTGCCCACATTCACTATCCCAATTAATGAAATACTTCGGGATTGTACTCAACACGCATATGTCTCAGTGGAGTTCTGCCCCCCATCGTGTGTGTTGGCCCAGCCTATAGACACTTACACACACACATGTTGTGTTTGTTCTGCAGTGTGTGGCTGGTTGTTTGTCTTTGTGCATCTTCACCCATGTATTTCAACTTTCTTTGAAGGGCATGTGGTGGATGTTTTATTGAGTTGTTTTCTCTACTGGCCCTGGGACTCCTACATCTTCAGTCTGAACATTCCTTCTGTTTCGAAATTGCTATTGGTGCCACAATGTGTAACTGGATCTCAGCACAACTGTAGTTTCAGACGGAATCCTTTGTATTTGTGTATGTTTGTGGAACAATATGTGTGCCTAGGCATTTTGATGGTCACATCTTACATTGTCCAATTGTAAATTTGTGGCAGTGTTAGCCCCCAATAGCACTGATTGGCTGCACATAGTGGAGGGTATTTTTGCACACACAAAAATCTTTGCCTCAACAGTTCTGTGTTTGTTTGGCACACAATCACTACTTTATCAATACATAGCTTGTGTGTTTAGGCCCAGAAACATACATGTTTTGTTGAACATGCAGGGGGGGTGTAACACACATTCCCATGTTTTTCACTATAGTGAGGGGGGCTTATGCCCCATAACGCCTATGTGCTTGACAATTCAGGGGTATTGAACCCCACACTCAACTTTTTGTCACTACTGTGATGGGGGTTATACCCCATGACACCTATTGCTTGACAATGCTGGGGGATTGAACTCCACACTCAACTTTTTGTCACTACTGTGATGGGGTTATACCGCATGACACCTATGTGCTTGACAATGCTGGGTGATTGAACCTCACACTCACATCTTTGTCATTACAGTGATGGTGCTTTGACAAATAATTTTCTTTATGTGTCAATTTTGCAGCCTGTTTACACACAAATACACAATTTTGACATTACAGCAGTGGGGGAGTGTTCTGACTCCACACCCTATAGTCAGAGAATCCTGGTAGTGATAGGCATCCACCCCCCTATAGTTAGGATATGAAAGTAGTGATAGGCATCCACCCCCCTATGGTTAGGATATGCTAGTAGTGATAGGCATCCACCCCCCTATAGTTAGGATATGCTAGTAGTGGTAGGCATCCACCCCCTATGGGGTGGACAATGCTGGTAGTGATAGGCATCCACCCCCCTATGGGGTGGACAATGCTTGGAGTGATAGGCATCCACCCCGCTATAGTTAGGATATGCTAGTAGTGGTAGGCATCCACCCCCCTATGGGGTGGACAATGCTGGTAGTGATAGGCATCCACCCCGCTATGGTTAGGATATGCTAGTAGTGATAGGCATCCACCCCCCTATAGTTAGCATATGCTAGTAGTGATAGGCATCCACCCCCCTATGTGGTGGACAATGCTGGGAGTGATAGTCATCCACCCCTATGGTTAGGATATGCTAGTAGTGGTAGGCATCCACCCCCCTATGGGGTGGACAATGCTGGGAGTGGTAGGCATCCACCTCCCTATGGGATGGACAATGCTGGTAGTGCTAGGCATCCACCCCCTATAGTAAGGATATGCTAGTAGTGGTAGGCATCCACCCCCCTATGGGGTGGACAATGCTGGGAGTGGTAGGCATCCACCCCCCTATGGGGTGGACAATGCTAGTAGTGATAGGCATCCACCCCCCTATGGTTAGGATATGCTAGTAGTGGTAGGCATCCACCCCCCTATGGGGTGGACAATGCTGGGAGTGGTAGGCATCCACCCCCCTATGGGGTGGACAATGCTGGGAGTGATGGGCATCCACCCCCCTATAGTTAGGATATGCTAGTAGTGATAGGCATCCACCCCCCTATAGTTAGGATATGCTAGTAGTGATAGGCATCCACCCCCCTATGGGGTGGACAATGCTGGGAGTGATAGTCATCCACCCCTATGGTTAGGATATGCTAGTAGTGGTAGGCATCCACCCCCCTATGGGGTGGACAATACTGGGAGTGGTAGGCATCCACCCCCTATGGGGTGGACAATGCTGGGAGTGATAGGCATCCACCCCTCTATGGGGTGGACAATGCTGGGAGTGATGGGCATCCACCCCCTATAGTTAGGATATGCTAGTAGTGGTAGGCATCCACCCCCTATGGTTAGGATATGCTAGTAGTGGTAGGCATCCACCCCCTATGGGGTGGACAATGCTGGGAGTGGTAGGCATCCACCCCCTATGGGGTGGACAATGCTGGTAGTGATAGGCATCCACCCCCCTATAGTTAGGATATGCTAGTAGTGGTAGGCATCCACCCCCCTATGGGGTGGACAATGCTGGGAGTGGTAGGCATCCACCCCCCTATGGGGTGGACAATGCTGGGAGTGATGGGCATCCACCCCCCTATGGTGGGGTTTCCTTTCGTGTGCTCGTGGCATTTTGGTGTGTGGTAGGTGTCTGACTCACCTTCTGCATCGTGCGCGTCGGTAACGGTAGGCGTACAGTATAGGAAAGACATGCGCGATTGGATAAATGGCTGCTCTGTCTCGTCCCCGTTGATCGTGTTCTGGTGCGAATCGGAGCTTCAATACGCCTCGTCCGAATGCTGTGACGTGCTGGAAGCGGCGCCCTGTACGACGCGTAGAAAAAACGCATCGTACTTGCGTGTCCAGAAACTGGTTGGGAAAAGCCTCAGTACGACTCGATTTCCGTGTTTCCTGAGCCTGTTCGGTCGTGAAATAGAGCACGAATCGAAGTGGATGATTCGGTCGGAAATTTGCCTGTAATACGCATCGTACTTGCTCGTTTGTACAAAAAAGCTCCGGATACGTGTCGGTCGTAAGGTAAGCCTACGAATAGCAATGGGAAGGCTTTTTTTGCGAGATCGGAATCGGCCCCTAAGTGCTAACGGCGAACGACCTTTACAACGCGGTCAAAACACCGCAATACATTTACTTTGCGGTCATTAGAACGCAAGTCGTTACAACGACTTGCGCTGGATGGCGCTCTAGACTAAGGAATAGTGTGATTTACTATTCCAATTACTTCCCTACTGTAACGTAGGCTGGAGTTGGAATAGTAAATCATACTATTCCTAAGTCCAGCGCCCTCCAGCGCAAGTCGTTGTAACGACTTGCGCTGTAAAAACCGCGATGTAATGTACCGCGCTCTAAATGATCGCGTTGTATCGTCATACATCCGTGCTAACACTACGGCACACCTGTGTATAATGTCCCTTCTTACCATACTTCTTGCATGAAGCAAACCTTGCATAACAACTAGGACTATTAGACAAATGTCCTTCACTACCACCTCTGAAGCATTTGAATCCACTAACGCCACATCCAAAATTGGCATTCCCATCACTGGCAACTTTCTTGCCCAAATCACCTTTAGATTGTTTTTCGAGCTCACCCAGCTTGTTACAATCATTCTTAATTTCATACACTACACACTCCTCAGCTTGAATATCTTTACCTTTCTCATCTCTCATTTCACGTACCCACATTTTGGTAATCTTCATACTTCCACAATGGCTATTGTCTCTTTCAAGTCTGGGTTCTTTGAAAGAAGTTTTTGTTGCATCCTCACATCATTAGTGCACCTAACAATTTGATCCCTCACCAGAGAATCTGTGAGCTGTTCGAAATCACACGTGCGTGCAAGTGTCTTCAGTGTCGCAACATAGCTCCCTATTTTCTCTTTGTCATTGAAGCACCACATTTATTTTTGACCCAAAATGTTTTTGCAACATCATGACAGACATGTCAAAAACATTATCTGGCTCACCTTCACCACATCCCACAGTAATCACATTCAAACTTTCATATACATGTCTCCCTTCAATACCTAAATTATACAGTAATACAGCCTGCTTCCTCACAGCAGAAAACTTCTCCCCACCAATAGCAAGCAAATAAGAGTCAAACAATAATTTCCATCTCTTCCAAGGTATATATGGTTCACCCTTATCTGAAAGAAACTGTGGTGGTTGAGACATGCAAGAGGATGCCACAACGAAGTGCAAAAACTACACCTCACTAGCAACTAGAGAGCAATTAAAGATTTGTCCCCTGAAAAGAAAAAAATGTGTGTACAATTAAATCACATTCCTTGCACAGTTTGAGGAATTTTGCCACTAGCATATGTTTAGATGTGAACATTCCCCAAAACGCTAAGAAAAAGGAATGGTGCGCGCTTCACCGTGTACAGCACCACCAATATTGCCAACAGATCAAAGTGTGCTTATCACCGTGTACACAGGAGAGGACCAATCAGATGCACAATTCCACAGGAGAGGTGTGTGCGCCACCGCGTTGGTTACACAAGGATTCCAGAATTAACACAGACTAAAGTGTGCGTATCACTGTATGCGCATAGTAGAAGGAATGATGTGCGCATCACATGTGCACCACCATCAAATGTTGACACACATCAGGGTGTGCGTGTACGCAGAAAAGGACCAACAGTTGTGCCAGCCTTCCGGAAAAGGTGTGCGTGTCACTGCACTGTTTGCTGAAATTAAAGGAAGATTCCCAAAAGTGGCGGTCTCTTTAAGAAACCACACACCTTGTCTGGGAGGTGAGCGCGTCACCCTGCATGTTCAGCCAAACCAGAACTGCAGGAAAGAGACTCCTCTTCGTGGGAAAGCTGATGGTTCTCACGCACCTGTCCCCAGCAGGCGCTCATCGCCTATGATAAGTTGAAATATACACGTAACTCAGGTCCAGTTTCAAGTTTTTATTCAAATACAGCTTACAGACCACCAGCCCAAGATCAGTCTGGTATAACTGCCTTAATAGTTCAAATTACAACATCAGCACAAGGACAACACATTGTGATGTCATTAATGATCACTGGTATGACTCTGTCACCCAGCAACCATGACATAGGTAAGAATCCATTACAAGGTCCTGATACTGGGTATAAGGTAAGGATTCATTATAAAGGACCTGAAACTGGGTATAGAACATAACAAACACACACTAAAGTAAGGAAAAAAAGAGCTAATCCCCTTTGAAAAATGAAGAATATGCGATTTATTGGTGCATGGAATTTAATTTAGTTTGCTGATATATAGTTATTAATGGTCTCTAGTTGCCAGTGGTTTGCACCCTGTCCAAGTAGGGACCCTTTTTCTAGTCATGGTAAGTAAGTTACACCCTAAGAATAACCCGTGCTCAGCCCCTTTGAAGCTTGACAAGAGCAGGCAGGCTTATACCCAGAGGCAATTTGTAAAGTATGTGTACACACACACACACAGTAACACAATGAAAACACCACAAAAGTACTCCACACCAGTTTAGATAAATAGCCAATATTTATTTGAAAAAAAAGACTAAAACGACAAACATCAAGCATACACAACTCAAGATACACATTTTTAAAGATCAGATGCAGTTGTAGTGCTTAGAAACACAATAGCTCTGGCTGAGGCTATACTGATGTGCTTGACGAAGTCGAATCTCAAAGTTTGGGACCGACCGCGATGGAGCACAGACCAGCTATGGAGTCGGTCAGACCCTGGTTATGGTACCTTGTAAACTGTGACAAAAAAAGACAGTGTGAGGCACCGGGGAGGTGAGGCTTCGCTGAGGCTGGTGTGGCATTGGTTCCTTATGGGCAGTATAGGTAAAGGTCATTGGCACATCGGTTCTTGAGATGATGCATTGCACAACGGAGGTGAGGCATCACTAAAGCAAGTACGACATCGGTTCCTGGAGGTGGTGCAGAGTTGTTGAGCCGTTGATGCCCGGGACGTTGCAAGGCACAGGGGAGGTGAGGTGGCATTGGCAGTGAGGCATTGGTCCCACTGGCGATGCTGGGTCAATGAGGCATCGAGAGTCAAGCCACGCGGTGTCGACTTTGCAGTGTCGATGTCACACCACGGAGCTACAGGTGCTGCAGCGGAGACAGGCATCACAGACTTCGGTGATCCAGTGCTCAAGACTCACGCTGTGGCAGATCTTAGGAGCTGCAGCAGCGACGTCAGGGTCTGCTTTGCAAGTGGCGGTCGTTACGTTGAGCAGGGGCCATGGCTTGAGTGCAGGCAGTGGCGAGCTGTTGAAGAGCGCACCAGCTCCGAAGTCACACTTGAATTCGATGTACTGGTTTCCTCTTGTTTAGCACAGCAAAACTCACTTCCAAGGGCCTAGGACCTGGATCTGGTACCACTTTGCAGAGTAGGGCTCTCAGCAGAAAAGCCCAGGTGCTGCAGATTAAGTCTTTGATGGGCCTTAGACTTCCAACAGGAGGCACGCTCAACCCAAGCCCTTGGAGAACGTTAGAAAGCAGGGTGTAGAAAGCAAAACCCAGTCCTTTCACTCCCAGGACAGAAGCAGCAAGCAGCAGGCAAGCACAACAAAGCAAACAGCAAAGTTGCATTCCCTCCTGGCAGCAACGCAGCTCTTCTTCCTGGCAGAATATCCTCAACCCAGAAGTGTTCTGAGTATATGGTGTCAGAGGTCCAGTACTTATACCCAATTCAGCCTTTAAAGTAGGCAAACTTCAAAGAAAAGTTTTTGTAGTGCACACAACCCTGCTTTTCCTGTCCCTGGCTGCAGACACCATGTAGGGGGTATGCAGCTCTTTGTGTGGTGACAGGCACAGCCCTATTCAGGTACAAGTCCCAACTCTTCCCACCACTCTAGCTCAGGAAGACCCATCAGCCTGGTGATGGGCCATCAGTGTATATGCAGAGCACACCTCAGCTCCCTTTGTGTGTGACTGTCTGGAGTGAATGCACAAGAGCCCAACTGTCACCTTGACCCAGACGTGCATTCAGAGACAGGCAGAGGCATAGAATGGTTAGGCAAGAAAATGCCAACTTTCTAAAAGTGCCATTTTTAGACCTGCAATTTGAAAACCAACTTCACTGGTTTTTCACTACCAGGACATGTAAAACAAACCAGTACATGTCTTACCTTTTAAATACACTGCACCCTGCCTATGGGGCTACCTAGGGCCTACCTTGGGGGCGCCTTACATGTAATAAAAGAGAAGGTTTGGGCCTGGCAAGTGGGTGCACTTGCCAGGTCAAAATGGCAGTTTATAACTGCACACACAGGCCCTGCAGTGGCAGGCCTGAGACATGTCTGAAGGCCCATTAGTAGCATTTGACTTACAGGTCCTGGGCACACCTGGTGCACTGTACTAGGGACTTACTAGTAATCCAAAAAGTCAATCATAGAGAAATCAAATACCATTACATTTTAGACAGGGAGCACTTGCACTTTACCACTGGTCAGCAGTGGTAAAGTACCCAGAGTCCTAAAGTTAGTAAAAACGAAATCCAGGCCTAACTGCAGGTCCGCTCACCGCTTTACGATGCAATGGCAGGTGGAAAGTGACTTTGGGGGCCTCTAGCGGGCCCCCTTCCCCCCTGGCCCTCCCCTATGGAGTCTGGGGGGCCCCTATGGTGCCCCCTAAACATCCCTGCACTGCGTGGCAGGCACCACATGGTGCCTGTCACAGGGTTTAGGAATTTTTACCAACATGCCTCTGAGCAGTGAGGCTTGTGCTGCAACCCTTTTTTGGGCCGCAGCACAAGCCTCAATGCTAAGAGGCATGCTTCCGACCGCATCCACGTCGGTCGGATCGTAATTCGCATTGCGGGACTGCCGACTAAGTGTTGGCGGTCCCGTCCACGCAACGATGGCGATAGGACGCTCGTCCGACCGCCATCATAATCAGCCCCCTAGTTTCCATAGGAAAAGCACTTTTTGACTTGGTTATAACTTTGGTGTCGTTTCACCAATCTTTATGAAATTTTCCAAGAAAAGTGTCAAAGTAGGTTCTGTGTGGCGTGGAAAGTTTGGGAGTGATCGGTGCAGTAGGGGCTTAGAAATAGGGGCACAAAAAAAAAGGGTGCGTTTGTGAAGTAAATTCCTATAGGAACGCGTTGTCAAACCTACAGCTTGAACCGCTGGACGGAATTACACCAAATTGGCAGAACGGTAGATGTTGTTACACAGATTGTGCTTTTTGTTATTTGGTGCAAATCCGTTCAATAGTTTTTGTGAAATTAAATCCAAACAGTATAGTGATATCTCTGACTGCGGATATTTCGCAGTGGTTTCACACTGATCGTGATTAAATTGCAATGTTTTCGCAGAAACTCGCGAATGCGTGCGCCAGCGGGAATGCTCTGATTGGCTGGTTGCAACCTGAACAGAAAGTTGTGGCTGCCATTGTATGTATCAGGGGCCGTTCCTGGGGCTGACATTTTTTTTCAAAGCGACAAAAGGTGTCATGGTAGAGGTACTCTGTCCCCATGTTTGACAAATGGGGGTACTAGTGACACAAATTATGTGTTCAACATTGATTTTTTTAATCATGCGAGATATTTGCAACGTCGCTGCAACCGCCAGTATTTGCGTCGCCCAGCGTCACCACGAAAACAGAAGATCAATTTGAAAGATTAATTTTATACAAACTACATAGAAATATATGATTTTAAACCCCTAGGGGCCGATTCCGATCTGGGTCGAAAAGCTCTCCGACCGATCCGGATCCGGATTGTTTTCCGACCGAGCCGGACCCCTGCAGTCCGACCGAGCGAGTATGATGCGGCCGTATGCTGCCGGACTCGGTTCGGTCGGACTCCCATTGAAGTCAATTGGAGCCGGTCGTACGACGCGTACATGGGCTCCCATTGACTCAATGGGTACGTTGCACACAAGGGGGCCCCCTGTAGTGGGTACGCGTTGGTGCCATCCGCACCGTACACGCATGTATAGGGGGACCCATGGGTCCCCCTGTGTCCGACTCGTACGGCTACGGGTGAAGGGGGTCCGGCATGGACCCCGAAGTCCGCTTCCGAGAGCTTTTTCGTGTCGGAGGCTCCGACTCGATCCGGCTGTCCGGATCGTGCATCGTACTGGCTCGGTCGTAAAATGTCTCCATTGCGCGGTAAGAATCGAGTGCGAACGAGTCGGACGGAGCGGTTCGGACCCGGAAACGAGTCGATTTCGCGTTCAATCGTATCGTACTTGCTCGCTCGGACGACTGTTCGAATCGGTCGGGTAAACCGCGTTCGGCTCGTATTTTTTCCGGACGAATCGTATTCGGTGCGCTTCCGGCCGAGATCGGAATCGGCCCCCTAGTGTCTAAAATGCTGCAAAATCTGTGCATATATGTGTTTTACACTTTATAAAAAATAACGCGATCATCGCGGTTACCGACTTTTTCGCGATTCTCGGTATACTTGCATGTATAAACATGTTCTTTAAGTTAGTAATGTGTTTATTGTAATAGAATGAATTTTTTTAGTTAAAAGTTTTGAATGTGGTGGTAGCCGTTGAATGTCTGCTTTGGTTTTGCGATTTCGTGATGCAATTGAGATGTCCTCGTGGATATCAAAAAAAAATTAAAGAAATATTTAACAAGAAAATTAACACAATTTTGGGCTCTTGGGTGGCTCTGCCTTTGTGTTGAAAATGTGTGTATAATACAGCTACATAAAAGACAGTATGCAGAGTTTTAGGTTGCTTAGAAACACTCTTTTCCCTTCATCTGTAAAGTGAACCCCATCACCTCTATATATTCCATGCATGTTAAAACACAGATTGTTGTTATAGATAGAGCCCATGTTATCATCTCTGAGGAAAGCAGAAACAGTTTTATTAACATGTTTCCTGGCTTTGTCAATCTGTGGACAGAATTGATTTGACCACTTCCATTTTTGTCTTTGGCATATATTAGAGTACACCAAGACAGTGTGAGAAAAAAACAACATCAGTTCTGCAAAGGTATCCTTCATTAGGATTTCCAGTCCTATCCCAGTCAATGTACCTAGGTCATTGCCACCACGGTGCACAATTATCAGGTGAGGATCTCAAATATCCACAATGGTTTTAACCAAAGACACAAACTGATGAAACTTTAAATCTCTCTGGCCAAACTAAGTAATCTCTGCATTTGGCAAACCCGAGTACCTGTCAATTATTTTTTTTTGCAGGCTCTTTAGCCCAATAGACATAGCTGTGGCGAAGAATGCACACTCTAAGCATTTTGAAGTGAAGGAGCAATAGAAGGCAGGAGACGGCTGGAGCTGAAAGAGGTAGTTTTCCAAACAAAAAGCAGTTGAAATGGAGGTGTTTTATTTTTTTTTAAAGATATATTTCATTGGATGCTGTCAGTATGTAAATCAATAAAATTAAGAATTGTGTTGGATGCATTAGGAAGAAGTCTTATTATTGGCTGTTGTTTAAAAAAAAGAAATGTAATACAGACATGTATATATTTTTGAAACAGTGGAATAAACCACACCAGCTGTATCTCATTTGGAAGTAGCGTGTTCCATCTAGAATGTGCTGTGAACTTGTGACCTACTGGTTCCACTGGGTTGCCATAGACACTGAGCTAAGAGTGTTTTTGGGGGAAGGGTGTTAAAGAGACAGAACATTTTTTACAATGTTGAGGAGTTATGACATAATTTAAGTAATGGTAAACTTTAAATTCCAATTGAGGACTATGTAATAAACTGTTGTGCAGTATTTAAATTAAAAAAATGAAGCTAGATATAGGTTTGGACTCCCGTTTTTTCACGATTACTCAGCGATCTTTGCAAAACATCACGAAAATGCAGAGACAGGAACCTCGTTTTGAAAGCGAGGGAACGGGTTAACAGATGCTAACCATTTACACACGGAAATAGAGTAGTCTAAAATCAAAGACATGATTTCATTTACTGCCTTCCTCATGATCATAGAGTGGAAAGTTGAAGAGGTTGCCATTTTATAGTTGCTTTGTTTGAGAGTGGCGTCCAATTCTTGTGCTTGGTTTTTACAAATCTTAACAGTGCCAAAACTATCCAGAAAGAGCTAAAACAACAATATGATCTATGAACTGAATTCACTGGTATGTATATAACTTTTTAATTATTTACAAGATGTAGATTAGAAATTAAGATGTACATAGGAGTTTGACAAAAAACAGTAACACAGTAATATGAAAAAATATATATCAGATGAACTGTATCTGGCAGAGGGTATATGCTTAAGATATTAGTAGTGTTGAAAGTTACCATGAGCAATCCCTTTAAAAATGACATTGTTTTAAATGTCTAAGCATCATGTCCAGAACAGACAGATCTATGTTGTTTCCATTCTGGGAACTGTCAACATTATCAAACAGGAGTCGTGTAGTCATGAATAAAATATAAGAAAATGCGCAGTGCCTGTATATGAATTATAAAGTAGTAATATTTGTTAGGTATGCATTAGGAAGTGCTTGTCAATGTGGTTTTTAACTTATATGACCGGTTTGCATACGTTTATATGGTGAGATATGGTTTTTCTGGTTGTAGATAGTTATATGTACGATGAGACTCTTGAGTTTACTTAAAAATGTTGAGAAGCATATATTTTTGGAAAGATAGCCTGAAGGTGTATATCTATTATGAAATCACATATATCTTTACATGGTGATCTATGTTCTCTAAGGCTGTTAAAAATGTCATGTATATGGTGAGGCTGGTGCATTATTTAAACAATGCTTTATTTAAAATTGAGGAGAGTTAATAGTGCAGAATGTCTCTTGAGAGTTCTTGTGCTAGCTTCACTTGGTGTGTAACGTTTCTTTGAGAAATGCTGATATATGTTTTAAAGACAGAATAAATATTTGAGAAATTATGTAGTTATGCTATTAAGTAACGTTTTTGCACTTTGCAATAGTGAGAATTGTTGTTTCCAGTGTTACAAAGTTAGTAATGAATGCACACGCTGAGTAATAGAGCAATGTATGCTCTTAGAGTGCCATGTATCCAATTATATATCACGTGTAATATGTAGACTTAACTCACACATAGCTCAGTAGAGAAGGATAGATTCACTAAAGTATTTAGGTTGATATTGACAGAATGACTTAAACAATGAGTCACAGATGTAGTCACAACTGTTATGTATCTAACAGCAATGGAGGTACTTTCACAGTCAGCCAGGCACTACTCAGACACTCATCGAATCACCCAGCCACTACTCAGGCAGTCATTGAATCACTCCCGCACTATCCACGTACATATTCAATCACACAGGCACTACACACACACACTCTTGCAATCACACAGGCACTAATTATGTAGTCATTGAACTATGCAGGTACTACCCATGCATTCATCCAATCACACAGGCACTAACCATTCACTTATACAATCACCAAGGCTGCACCGATGCAGTCATTCAAACACTCGAGCACAACCCATGCACTCATCCAAACACCCACTTACAACCCATGTACTCATCATAATACTGGGGTACAATCCATGCACTCAACCAAACACTCAGGTACTACTCACGCATGCATCTAATTATGCAGAGAGTACCATTGCAGGGAACTTATCACCCACCCAGTACTTATACACTCTTTCAATTACAGAAGCAATACTGTTGCACTTATACAATCACCCTAGAAGTACACTTGTTATCATTCAATCACTCAGGCTTTAACAGTGGACTCATGCAATCACTCAGACACTAGTCATGCACTCATCTAATCAGCCAGGCACTACTGGTGCACCCATTAAATTATCCAGGCACTACCTATGTACTTATCTAAACATCCAGGCACTACCTGTTTAATGAACCAAAAACACATGGGCAGCAGCTATGTAGTCATCCAATCACTGAAACACTTCTCATGCACTCGTCCAATCTGCTATGTGCTATGCATGTACTTAAACAATCACGTATGCACTATCCATGCACTCTATAAATCACCTATATACTATCTATGCACTACTGAAATCATCCAGGCACTAGAGTTGCACTCATTTAATCATCCAACCACCATCTATGCATGTTTTGATTTATTGAGGCATTAGTCATGCACTTACCTAATCATTCTGGTTCTACTCATGCACTCATCCAAACACCCAGATAGTAGTGATATACTCATGCAAACACGTAGGCAGTAACTATTCAGATATGGAACGACCCATGGAGTTCTCATATACTCAGGAAATCATCCAGGCACTACCTGTATTCTCAGGGAATTGCCTAGGCACTACCTATACACTCATTCAATCATCCAGGGAGTATTCATGCACTCAACCACAAACACATGTATTCACAAGTTTTAGTGAGGAATATGTAGTCTTTTAGAACCATCTGGTGAATTATTTATGCAAGCTGTGACACACTCTTTGCATGTACTCGGAAGAGTTAGTGAGCTATATGCTCTGAAGGAGATTAATGTGCAGATTTTTATATTCACTGTTTCCCAAAATTTAAATGTGATACATTTATGTAGAAAAGTACTGAGACACTGAATACGCCACTGACACAGTGGTAGAGAGTTACACAAGTAGTTCCTATGTTGTCTTTTTAGATTTACAGTGTTGAGACACTGTATGCACTTCTACACTTTGGTTGATGTTCATTTTAAAATGTACTACAGAAGGGATAAACTGGTGTTTCACCATGTATAAGTGAGAACTGACATATGGTGCAGCTGTGTTGTAGTAATAAATAACGTTTTGTATTTTCCTTTGGGTTTAGTATATTTAAGTAAGTGCATGTAGTTATATAGGTATGTTCATCTGTAGATTTAAAACTACAACATAACATAAAAACAGTTTTTGTATTATATGTAAGTCAGTAGTAAAGTAGTTGGTTCATTGGCTAGAGCAAAACTCAAAATATATTTTTTTTTACAGAACCATATCTACATAACTACAGACAGTTATAATGCCTACAAAAGTTTGGAAGGAAAAGCAATAGAAGCAACTACAGTATCTCTGCAGAACTAAGACACAAAAGGGGAAAAATGCAGAAAAGGTGGTGAAAGAATAAAGAGCTACTGGTAAGAGGACAAAGGCCTTTCTTAAAAATGTATTTGGATACCTGTAAAGATTACAAAATAATGAAAATACAAACCAAACTATGAGAAAGAAGAAGAATGGTCAAAATCTATATTACAAGAACAGGAAAGAATGTAACAAAGATGGACACTCCTTAACCAGGAGACAGAAGCAGTTAAAGGAAATTAAAGCCAGGATGTTTCGTAGTAGAGTGGTTGTAAATCTACTGAGAAATATGAAAAAGTATAGATGAAGGAGAAAGAGGCTGAAACAAAAATAACAAGTTGTGCGAGTAGTTGATACGGCCTTTGCTTTGAAGAGGAAACTTTTCATTTTGATTATAAATCAAATGAAGACTCTGGCCAAAATAGTGTTGTACATGGGGAGACAAAACCAGAAGAAATAATTAGTCTAGAGAACTAACTTTAGTACAATTTTTAGTAGAGAATGGATATATACTTCTACTACAGAGCCTTTATTTATTGAAGAAAGTAATCTCCAGGATAATCCATTAGTTTATGGTCTTGATAAAAGAGGGCGATGTTATGAAATGAAAAATGGCACTCCTAGAGCAAAAGAGGTGATGCTATCTAGAAATGTAGATCAAGTTATTGCGGAAGACGTACAGAGAAGGTGTAGTCAGGCCCTGTATACAAATGGAATTGTAGTAGTGTTTGTAGTATTCAACAGCAATCCATTGATATACTAAGAACATGTCTACATATCTTTACAAGGCAAAGTGTAAAACACAAAATAAGTACTTTACAATGATTAGATCCTTGCAAGGTTAGAAAGCATACACATTTGGAGGGATACTCACTACCCTGTTTATCAAAGAAAGTGTGCCAAAGCACCTTTCATCATTTCAGGATGTCAGCTGTACACCTCTTAACAATGCAAACTTTAGTTAGAAGGTTGTACTATGTGAAAATTCCTGCTTCCTGCTTTATGTTTAGGAGAAACAAATAAAGCACTTTTGTATGGTACTGTGGCAGAGGTAGAAAATGTTTGTGATGATGTGCAGTTTTATTTCTTTTGTCCAGAACAGGACTCTATGGAAAATTAAGAGTTGATAACATGAGGAGTTGCAAAACAGGACACAGGCATTATAGTTGATAGCTTTGAAGAAGAGATTACAAAATTTAACACAGTGTGCTCTAAAAAAACAGAATATGTTTGCATATGTTGTCGCACACTCACTACAAGATTCAAACATGAACTGTTGACTTGTATTTAAAATGTGAAAAAGAAAATAATGATAATTGATAAAAGTTTGCTGTGTACTTACTTTGTAAAGGAACGCTTTCTCTTGTCCACACAGTAAGTTATATGTAAGTATTATTACAAAAAATTAGTTGAGTATAAAATGCCGGCTAACAAGTTAGTACTGGTTGCCATTCCAGAACCACTTCAAGGTTTAAATGTTTATGGGTGAATTCTTATCAAAAGTATACATCTATTTCAGGATATAGTCCGTATTGAGCCAAAGCAAGTTACCACCAACAGAGCTGCAGAAAGGTCTAAAAGGTAGAGTAGTCTACTGGATTACTAGTGTTTTCTCAAAATGTTCAGCAGGATGCTCAAGAATTTTTAATGGTAATGCTAGGACCGTCAGAGGATATCAATGAATTATCTAGTTTAAGGTATAAATTGAATCATAATTGTGAACATTGGGCCTGATTCACAGAACTAACTTACGTCAAAAACGTAAAGTTAGTACTTTTTAGTATTCACAGAATACACTTACTCATTTTGGTATTCACAGAATGAACTTACTCATTTCGGTATTCACAGAAGTTAGTAGTCCTAACTTTAGGACTCCTAAATGCCTTCTGTGAATACCGAAAGTCTTAAAGTTAGGATTTTTCTCAGTTTAGGAGTAGTAAAGTTAGGACTCCTAACTTTAGGACTCCTAAATGCCTTCTGTGAATACCGAAAGTCTTAAAGTTAGGATTTTTCTCAGTTTAGGAGTAGTAAAGTTAGGACTACTAACTTCTGTGAATACCAAAATGAGTAAGTTCATTCTGTGAATACCAAAATGAGTAAGTGTATTCTGTGAATACCAAAAAGTACTAACTTTACGTTTTTGACGTAAGTTAGTTCTGTGAATCAGGCCCTGTGTGAATTCACCTCTAGCACTGAAATTCATTCGGAACGATTCCTCTCCTTTTCGTTACCACTTTGTAAAGCTGTGGCCTTTGAAAATGTAACCAAAAACGCCCATCAAGAAATGACCTGTCCAAACTGCAGATTAGAACTTAGGTGTACAATGTTAGTACAAACATATGGAAACATGTCATAGTCATGCTTCAATGATGAAGAGTGGATGGTACTAAATTATAAACTGAAATTATAAACTTTGTAGCTGGACAAATTTCCATTTCAAATAGAAATTTCACAACTATAGCAAACATATTTCATGAAGGAGTTTATATAACCTCTACACACTACACAATATATTAAAGACCTCAAAGAGGATGGACAGAGTGCAATGACATAGAAATGTCATTCAAATAAAGACTATGTAAAAAGTTAACAATCCTATATCTGCTATTTCTAGAACCAAAGTTCTAAGCACAATTTAGGATGACAAAATGTGGTATTTTGTTGAAATGTATATGAATTATGAGTTTCTGAGACATTATTTGGCCTATTAGGGATATTGTCCACAGCAAGTTTTAGAAATGAAAGACTCTTTTTAACTGTAGGAAAGGGATTTATAAATCATGATAGAACTACATTCTGTAACTACAGATGAAAACTAAACTGAGGTACTATAATACCAGCAGCGTTAAGTTGCATCTAAGAATACATTTTTCTTTGTTTACATTTGTTCACAGTTCTTGAGCTGCTGCAATAAAAAAAGAATACAAATTAACAAGTATGGTTTTTCACATTCTGCAAAATTACATCCAGATTGCTCCCCGACTGTTATGATGGTGTTACAGTTCATGCAGAAGATAGCAAAATGCTTTTGTTCTGGTGGCATTTCAATGCATCTTCTCTCCACTTAAGCTGGAACTTTGTTGTCAGGAGCATGGGCTGGAGGTCTGGAGACTGATGATCCCTCTCCTTTTTTCTCTGTGGAATTTTAAGTTGCTTCTTGTGGTATATTTTCGAGTGGTACAGCATGCTTGTTGTACCACATGAATATTTTTTTTTGCTGTGCCATGAGATAATGTCTTCTCACATATGCTACACTTCACCAATTTAGCTGGAAAACTGTGTAAACCAATTAAATGTCTTTATTTGGTAGTTATGTTCTATTTGTGAGTTCCTGCTGTTTTTTACAAATGTGTTGTTAAAATAAAGTTAAAACAAAATGTTACTAAACAGCTAGACTCAGACCTTGTGTAAAATATATCTATATATCTGTTTTACACTTTGGGGCATATTCACAAGGACATTTCACCAATGTATCTCCACCTTAACCCATCAAAAGTGGAGATAGATTTAACACCCCATTCAACAAGCGGGTGCAAACTGCAGACATCGCCAGTATTCCCGCGACAACTGCCCCAAAACTTATCTCCACGGTGGACACCACCAACTAACCCTAATGAGATGCAGAGTAGACGTTCCCATGCAAAAACACACGGAAAAACCACAACACCACTTTCACAACCAACTGCCAGATATGCGATGCAAACCAAAAACAGGTGATAAGCCGCGGTAGCAGCAGGGATTTAACACCTGCCTTTTGCTGGTGTTAAGCAGGACGACTACCTGCAGCATGAAAGACCCACAGATGCCATGGAGACAATGATCATGCAGCTCCGAGACCCATGAGGGCCACAACACCCACTCCCACCCACCCCAGGCCCTCCACCACCCCCAGGACCCGTCCCGCCCCCCCTCCACCCCGGAACACCACAGAGGCAGCGTACACAAAGACAGCGGACCCACCTGAAACGCACCTGCCGCCCAGACCCAACGCCAGAGGAGGACATTGCCCACTACAGGCCCAAAAGGACAACCATCCACCGCATCCTGACCCACATCCCCCACCTGCTGACGGTACCAACCCAGCGGACAACCAACATCCCTCCGCAGACAAAGCTGACCGCTGCGCAGCACATGTCGGCCACTGGTACCATCCAACCCACAACTGCCAGAGTCGGAGGAGTCACACAGCCAGCCCCATCCAAGGTCATCACACCTGACCTGGATGCCAACAACAGCCTGGTACCCCAGCACCTCCACTTCACCTACACTGCGCAGGAGCAGCTGGAGACCAAGCAAGGCCCCTATGCCATAACTGGATTCCCTCACGTGTCAGGGCCAATCAACTGCACACATGTACCCCTCGTGCCCCCTGCCGACACTGCACACAACTACCACAACAGAAAGCACACGCATATCATGAATGTGCAGGCAACAGTGGACCGCCCGGGACTCCTCAACAATGTCGTGGCCAACTCCCCAGGCAGAGTGCATGATTCTCACATCTCCTGACAGTCCATCATCACCCAGCGCTCCCAGGATGGCACCCATGGAAATGCAGTGCCCGTTGGTAAGGCCAAAATGAACACACCACACACCTCCAGCCCACAGTCGTGCAACTCACGACACTGGCAATGGGCACGCAGCACAACTACATTCAACATGACACACAACATGCCAACCTACCAGACACGACAATACAACTCCATTGGGAATCTGGCCTTGCCATGCCCACAACCCAGCCACGGCATGGCACGACAGACACACAATAGCACGATGTGAGGAGAGGCATGGAGCAGGCATGTGCGAGAGCGGCAAGTGACTAAGGAATGTGAACCTACCCAATGCCAGGTGTGGCGTGGAGGTGCCGGACAGACCACAGAGTGCAAACCACGGAAATGGCCATGTGGAGATCAACTGCTGGTGCATGGAGTGTAGTGGCCAGTGGACGCTACCATGTCCCCACAGGCCGTGGGGCAGAACATGGAAATATCGCACGTTACGTCCCCCCCTGCATGCGCGGGTGGAGTGAGTTGGACCTGCGTACGCCAGGCCAGCGTAGGGGTGTGAACAAAAAGCCCGTCGCACTGGGTGTGGTTCTCATTCGGAATGGACAACGCGTCTGCCAGGGCGGCGCCTCTCAGCCCGCCACGAGTCCTGCGCCGAGCGCGGCAGGGCCTGCGTCCCTGTGCACCTGCTGCACCCCAGCCGCTGGTCCCCAGGGCCGTCATGCCTGCCCCAGCACACCAATGAGGCTCCGCTCACCTGCCTACACCAGCGTGTGTCAAAGAGGGCCCACCACGTGCCGGTGCAAGCTCCAAGCACCAGTCCCGCGACCTCTGCAGCCTCCGCAGACCATCGCTGGCCCCCTGATGCTGGCCCACATTACTCCTTTCTCATTTACATACTCCACCGGCGTCCTCTTCGGCCCAGTAGGTCCAACATGTGGAACTGTGTCCTGAGTCCTGAATGGCAGTGACCCCAAGTCCGTGGCAGCGGCCACAGCACCAGACTCCCTTCGATCAGTGAGGCATAATTCCATATCGCAAGCCTGCGACACGTGGTGCCACTAACCCTGTGCAACGCAAGCTGGTGACACGTGGTGCCACTAACCCTGTTCAACGCAAGCCGGCCACACGTGGATGAGGGCTCAGGGCTACAATGCACTCCAGTAGGTCCAATATATGGAACTGTGTCCTGTGTCTTGAATGGCAGTGACCCCAAGTCCGTGGCAGTGGCCACAGCACCAGACTCCCTTCGATCAGTGAGGCATAATTCCATATCGCAAGCCTGCGACACGTGGTGCCACTAATCCTGTGCAACACAAGCCGGCGACACGTGGTGCCACTAACCCTGTTCAACGCAAGCCGGTGACACGTGGTGCCACTAACCCTGTTCAACGCAAGCCGGCGACACATGGTGCCACTAACCCTGTTCAACGCAAGCCGGCCACACGTGGATGAGGGCTCAGGCCTACACCGCGCTCCAGTAGGTCCCACATATGGAACTGTGTCCTGAGTCTTGAATGTCAGTGACCCCAAGTCCATGGCAGCGGCCACAGCACCAGACTTCCTTCAATCAGTGAGGCATAATTCCATATCGCAAGCCTGCGACACGTGGTGCCACTAACCCTGTGCAACGCAAGCCGGAGACACATGGTGCCACTAACCCTGTTCAACGTAAGCCGGCGACACATGGTGCCACTAACCCTGTTCAACGCAAACCGGCGACACGTGGTGCCACTAACCCTGTTCAACGCAAGCCGGCCACACGTGGGTGAGGGCTCAGGCCTACCCTGCAGACCAGTAGGTCCCACATCCAGCACCTAGTCGTGAATCATGAATGGCAGAGTCCACACCAGTGAACGCACGGAGAGGAGTAAGAGGAAGATGCGGCTCAGTCCGGATGAAAGCCGGATCAGAGTCACGGAGGTGATCGAACACTATCAACAACTGACCTGGTGCCATCAACCCTGTTCACCGCAAGTCCGCGTCCCGTGGTGCCACCGAACCTGAACTACGCAGGCAGGTGGGGCCGTCCAACCTAAGCCGGCGACACTCGGTGAATGGCCCATGCTGACCGCTGCCTCAGGCCTACACTGCGGTCCAGTAGGTCACACATGTGGAACTGTGTCTTGGGTAAGATGTGGAGGAGTCCACACCATTGGACACGGCTCATCGCAGGCGGCATCCCCTAACAGCACTGGTGCCACTAACTCTGTGTGCAATGAGTCATGGGCACTTTCTGGTTGGACTTTGGTGGCGTCTGAGTCCATGGCCTGGGGGTTTTCTGCATCTTCATCTGGCTGGACCGGACTTGGTGTCCGACATGTGTCTGTTCCATTCATCACCACCATAGTGACTGTTTCAGCGTGGTTCTGCCCTCTGCCTCATGCCCTGGGGATACACCTTCCACTGTCCACCGAGACACTCCGCGACAAGCCCCTTTGTCATCTACAGAAACCTGCCCTGCTCTCATGACCCTGCCCCAGTGCCCCGCAAGTCAGTGGCCCGTGGCGGTAGGCCCGTGCAGGACGCTGTGCATCCGGGGCCACTAACTCTGTGCAGCACAAGTCATGGGGCCTTTATGGTTGAATGGTTGTGTCCTTTAGGATGTACACTGTTGTTGATTTCTGACTGCACCAGGCAGCCCTTGCCGACTGGTGTGCACACACCCCACACACATCCAACACAGGTGTCACTGGATATGTGTGCCTGCTAATAAATGTGGCCGGGCGCACGTGCCCGTAGCCATTCACACCATCTGAGCAAGTGTGTCCGTGTGGTCATTGTGTCAGCATGATGGGCACGGGTCCTGCAACATCATAGTGTGCTGTCTTCAGCGGACGATACCATGTCACCTCAGCGTTGGCAGTGACCCTGGACATGTAGCTTCGCACGCCCACCCCTGCATGCACAAGCGGCGTGTGCTGGTCCGGCGTACGTCAGGTCAGCGCAGGGGTGTGCTGATTCGGCAGGGGGAGCAGGGCGTGGCTCGGACCTGGCCTTGGGCAGGATGTGCAGTAAGTGTGTCTCTGTGTTGGGGTGTTGTCGCCACCAGGGCCACAGTAGTCGATGTTGCAATGTAGCATGCACCAGGAGGGCGGGCCCGCACGTACAGGGAAATGTAGGAGCGCAAGACAGCTCGGGGTCTTGGCACATGCATGCCAGGTGTTATGTGTATGAGTCCTGCGGCTGCATGAGTCAGTTGCCTAGCCTCATTCGCAGCGCGATCACAGCCAGCCATGGACTCTACACCTGTGTCCGCCCTGTCCGGACCATTGGCCTACACTCACGTGCCGCACACCTTCAAAGGCCAGCGTCACGGTGTTGTTGG
This sequence comes from Calotriton arnoldi, assembly GCA_963921515.1. NCBI lineage: Eukaryota > Metazoa > Chordata > Amphibia > Caudata > Salamandridae > Calotriton > Calotriton arnoldi. Next base: position 1,945,426 of record CAWUFW010001691.1, on the reverse strand, counting down.
CATGCCGCTGGACATGCGCGGACAGGCATGACAATGGTGTGCCGTAGGAGTGCACGTGATACAACCGCGCAGCGCACACAAGTGTGGGGGCTCGTGGGAGGGAGGAGCAGCTGTGAGGCAACGTAACACACAGTGAGGCCGCTCATGTGCCACGTGCTGGTCATATCATCCATGATTCCCAGGGTCGCAGACATCCCACCACACCCACGACAGTCCTCTGTACATCTCCTGAATGCATGCAGATGGTGAAGTTACTGTAGGGATGAAGGGTCCTTTGTCTGTACTATCAGGCGGTGGCACATCTGCAGCTCCGAGCTGGGACTTGCATGTGGCCAGCACCCCCTGACAGATACGATAGCATTTACTTGTGACTCCCACACTACGCACTGCCTGACGTGAGACCAACATGTACACATCCCACACGCAGAAGTCCTTGGTCGTAGTTAGCGTGCGTGAGATGGCCTTGACACGTACTCCCACCCCAGGCCTGCACCCGTTGCACACAGACACTGCTCATTGCTCCGAGCTGTGCCGTTTCATCCACAGGACTGGCACGGGGCAAGCCAGTGCCGCTTCAAGCAGAGCCACTGACGCTATGGCAGACCATCCCGGACACATGCTCGACTCCAGTCACGTGGACCTGTACCGTGCACATCTGCTGCATGTACTGGGGGCACTGCCGTTGGCAGTGCTGCGGATCAGTTACCGGCTGAGCTTCCGCCTTGCGAACGTCACCTGCGTTCAGCCTGTGTTGCATTGTCGCTCGTGCATATTCGAGTGGACCATGGATGTCTGCCTCTCCAACGTGACTGTAGCTGACCTGGATTTCGATGTGTGTGTGCGCCCCCTGATGGCCCACGACCAGGAGTGTCACCGTGATGCCCATTTATGGCATGCATGGATGTTTGACATGCATGCTGGCAACTGGACCTGGGAGATTGCACGAGTCGTCGTGTGCAGTGAGCACATTGAGCAGCTACCCGATTGGGCTTTGGTGCAAATTGGGGCCAGGGGTTGGAGTCAGCACATCTGTCCGGGTCAGCTGATGGATTACGTCGACGACATGTCAGATGTGGTGGACAACGATCTCTCATTGGAGATGTTGGCCTACGCTGCTGCACTCCCGTTCATGGACGAGTGACAAGGTATCTGCAGCCACAACTGGATGTGACCCATTGCACGTGTCCCGACGCCTGGTTGCATGTTGGGAATCTGGTCACATGTCCCAAGTCCACAGTGGACATGGCCGCATTGGCCTGGACTCCTGATCCATGCGCGGAGAACCAACGCAGGGTTGGCACTGACTTGTTTTGGTGATGGACTCCCCCGGGGTGGACATGGGCGCTTTCCTATGTTCCTCATTCAGACATGCTGCTGCATTGGTCTGCATATCGTGGCACTTCTCTTGGCCGTACTGACACGCACTTGTTGATAAAGTTTCCGCACTTTCACTTGTCTCCAACTGTGTTGTGTCTTGATTTGTATGCCAATGTGTGTGTCACGGACTCTCTGGCTCCCTGCCATACGTGCATTGCTCCCCCATTAGGGCTGTGGGTTTGTACTTGTGCATTTTCATGTCCCTGTTTCGTGCTTTGCCAGATGCGTATGGCTGTTTCCGGCCACAAGCGGGTGCACTTGTGTCCTGTGTTTGGTTGTGCAAATTTTGCTGTTTGTACCACATTGTGTTGGATGTTGGGGTGCTCTGCTTCCTATGTGTGTGTGCTGCATTGTGTGTGAGATGTCCCTTCAGCTCTGATTTGGCTCACCCTTCTCCCTTTCAGGCAGTGTGGTTTTCACTTCTGTGCTTGTTCAGTGGTGTGATATTGCCGGGTTGTGTGACTTGTGCTCTTGGTTGGTGTTGTTACTCTTGGGCATGGTTTGTCTGTGCTTAATTGTGCATGTGTGCCATTGTGCCCATCTCCCCCCGTCCCCCCAGTCCCTGGTCGTTCCGCTCCCTGTTGCTGTTGTGTCTGTTGTTTTGGGGAGTTTCCGGTCCCCGGGTCCTGCCACCATCTCCAGACTGATGTGGTGGACACCATTTCCTCCATGTCATCCAGCTCCTGGTGTGGTGCTGGACTCCCACCTCCGGTGTGCATTGCTGCCTTCTTGTTGTTGGCGTGTTTCTGCTTGTTTGTGCGTTTCGCATCATTCCGGCTGTTCTGGTTTTCTTCCATTGTCCTCCTCTGCTCTCCGGCTGCATTCACCTTGTCCACGATGGCCTGCCATGTACAATGTTTTGTTGCCAACGGGGCTTGTGGGGTTGTATACTGGCTCCGGTTGCCTCCATTGTGCTTGGCTGTTGTTTTCTGTTTGGTTTGTCTTTCTTTTTCAGGCTTTTGTTGTGCTTATTCCCGCCTGCCGTGTGTCTGTCGCGGGCCTGGCGGTGCTTATCGCTGCTTTCCTCATCGCGAATGGGCTCATCGCACGTTTTGTTGTGTTGTGGTTTGTGTTTTTATCTCCGTCGAAGTGGTTGTATCGCGGACATTGGCCGTGTTTTCGGCGGACTATCGCATGGTACCTCCGTGTTGTGAATTCCATGTTAACACGGGGTTATTTTCCCACGATAGGCTGCGATGTGTAAAGTTGGGTTAACAATTTTTGGAGATGTTTAGCACACGTTCTTGTGAATATACCCCTTTGTCATTTGTATTCATGAGTACTGACATCATCGTAACCTTCGGTGTGGTTGTGAAGAAAGTAAATGCATTTTTGTTGTTGTTTTTTGACAAATGAATACAAAGGGGGAAGTTAAATTAGAATCGTATTGTTGTGTTTTTTTTTTATGTCCTCATTTGTGCAATAATCTACCAGGAAGAATATAGAAGGGTCTATGCGCTTCCCTCTGAGAATGTTACTTGGCGAAACGCGCATACCCATGCTTCATGTCCCTTGGAATCCAAACGAATGAGAGACTGAGGGGGGGACACTGGAGGCTCCAGTCCCATTCCATGGACCCGGGAATTGTTGCAGAATTGCTTAATCATTGGACACTTTGGATCTGATCATACACAAATTAAATATCTTAAACCACCCGTGAAAATTAACTAAACTAAAATACCAGATCCCATATGTCCCAAAAATCAAGCCTCTTTAGTCCCTCCCTGTTCTTATCCAGCTTTCGCACCCTACGTATTGAATCCAACCATTCCGTCTTGGACGGGGGAATGAAGTTATCCACTTAATACAGATCTCACGCCTAGCTAGTAATATCAACATAAACAGCAGATTTTTATGTTTCCTTTCCAAGCTGACCTTTGCCTCCTCCTCCTCGTTTAATACCCCGAAAATACATAAAGACATGCTCACCTCCAGATTTATGCCAAAAGTTGTTGTAAGAACCAGACTCAGGCCATGCCAGAATACCTGGAGGCTGGTACAGGGGAAAAACATGCGGAGATCATCTGCTTCTTCCTCCCCGCACTTAGGACAACACTTGACCGCCTGCCTGTTCATCTTTGTCAGCTTTTTTGGCGACCAATAGGCCCTATGTGTCGTAAACAAATGTTTTTTTCTGAGAGGGGCAGCACTAACAACATACCATAACATAGACATCGATACTTGCCAGAGGTTCTGTATGTCTCCCGATGATAAGTCTGTCCTCCAAATTTCCGTGGGCAGAACAAATTCCTCCTCTCCGGCTTGTACGAACAGCCAATACCACTCCAACACCTCCTTCTTTTGCCCAGGACTCTTTAAGAATTTCCTCTCAAGGTCTCTATTTCCTGCCTCGCCCTCTGGCAGCGATTTTGACCAGCTAGTCAATTGGTAGAACTTGAATCTGGAGATGTTCCCATTTGACAGAGATGATAGTTGTTCCCAGTCCACTAAAGTTGGCCTTCAAGTAGCTGGTTCCATCTTGTTACCCCTGCTTCTGCCAATGAGGTTGAGAGCTTGTCTTTTAGACACTAAGGGGTTCCTGGAGAGGCCCAAATTGGAGCATAGCTACTATAGCACGGAATCCGCGCTGCCCTTCTAATTTGAAACCATAACTTACAAGCTGCATGAAGGATCTTTAGTTTTATTTTGTTGAAATATTTTGGATGCCCGAATTTAAACAGAAACACATCCCCCTCTGACTTAGTCATAGCTTGTAAATACGTAGGGTATTTCCAGTAGTCCTGCATTAAAATTCTCATTGTCTTAAATTGGAAGGCCTTACAGTACTGGAACATGTCCGGGCTAGCGATTCCCCCCTGGAGTTTCCCCCTACGGAGCTTCTTCCATGCAATTCTAGGGGCCTTAGAGGCCCAGATAAAGCTGGTCAGCACTCCCTGCAGTTTATCAAACCAAGGCTTCTTAAATTCTAGAGGTATTGATGCGAAAAGGAAGGTAAACTTAGGTAATATTGACATCTTCAAGATGTTTGACCTACCTAAGAACGAGAGCGGAAGTCCTGCCCAGGACCTTAATAGCTTCTTAGTCTCACCTACTACCTTCTCAAAATTCAAACGTGGTACCTCTTCAAGATTTTTGTACACCATAATGCCTAGGTATTTCATTCAGTTTTTTACCAAGGGATTGTTACTCCGGGAGTTCCACTCCATCACCTCCGTTTTCTGCCAGTTGATCTGGTAGCCCGAGACCTCACCAAATTTACCCATGATCTCTGATATTGTTGGTAAAGAGAGCGCCAAGTTGGTCGTAAATACCATCAGGTCGTCTGCATATAAAGCTATCCTCTTCTCCCACCCCTGAAACACAAAGGGGAAAGTTCCTTGGCTAGCTCTGAGTTTTTTTGCAAGAGGCTCAATATAGATATTAAAGAGAAGGGGAGAGAGGGGACACCCCTGCCTTGTTCCTCTTGATATGGCTATCTTTTGAGTGAGGTTCCCATTCACTAGTATCCTGGCAGAGGGGTTCTTATAGATTGTTTCCAAGACCCTACAAAAAGCTGTACCCAGACCACACCTCTCTGTAGCTCTATGCAGGAAGGACCACCTAACCCTGTCAAAGGCCTTTGCAGCGTCAAAAGTTATGATTGCCAGAGGAAGCCCATTCTGAGTTGTTATATCAATGGCCCCAAATAACTCATGCGTTAATTCATGCAACTGCCTGCCCCTAATAAAACCCTTCTGGTCCGGATGAATTAAATCTCCTGCGACCTCCCCTAGTGTCGCTGCCAGAATCTGAGTAAAAATCTTGTAATCTGTGTTCAGCAATGAGATAGGTGTATAAGACTCGCAAAGTTCGGGGTCTTCCCCTGCTTTATGTAAAAGGCAAATAGTGGCTTCCTCCCATGATGTTGGAATATTCTTGCCCCCAAGGAAAATCAAATTGAACAGACCTGTCAAGAAGGGGACGATCTCTTCTTTAAGAGACAAGTAAATCTCATTTCCAATTGACCTTGCTACCTCTTCCATTGTTATTTCTGCGTTTAGCCATTCCCTCTGCTCCTCCGACAGTGCTGGTATTCGCAGATCTTCTAAATATATCTCTACTTGCTCCTTTGACACATTTTCCTCCTCTGTATATAATGTCTGAAAAAACTCTGCAAAGGCTCTCTCTATCTCCCCTTCCTCATACATAAGCGCCCCTTGATCCTCCACCCTGACGGCTGGAATTTTATTCTGGCTCTGCTCTGCTTTTAGTTTCCAGGCCAGAAGTTTGCCGCAACCCTCGCCGTATTCGTAGTGTGCAAGCTTGCTTGTCTCCCACCTCCTTCTGACTATCTCCTCGAGTAAACAGGATAACTCCTCCTTTTTCACCTTCATTTCCTCTTCCAACAAATTTACGCCGTGGACCCCTTGCCCCTGACTCTGCCTCTTGACCAACCCTTCTAGCTGTGCCAGCCTGGCCTCCAAGGACCCTATTTTACCCTTGGTAGTCTTATGTTTGAAAGCTGCCATACTGATTAGTCTCCCCCTTATGACGGCCTTATACGCATCCCAGACTATTTGTGGTGCAGAGCTCGCATCGTTTATATGAAAGTATTCCCTGGTTATCTCCTTCAGCTGCAACCTCACTTGATGATCTTGTAATAAGGTTCTATCCAATGTCCATCTTGGGGTGGGGGTGCTAGTTCCCACCTTGAATTCCAGACAGACCGCAGAATGGTCTGACAAGTGTGCTGGCAGGTGTTCCACCTTACTGACCATCCTACTTTCTCCTTTGTCCACCAAAAAGTAGTCGATCCTTGAGGCATGGCCATGCCTCCTATTCTTAAACGTGTACTTTTGGTGACCCACCCCTTTATCTCTCCACACATCCTGCAGCCCTAGATCCTGCATACAGCATGAGTATTGATCTCATTTGTGGCAAGTTCGACTCCCTAGAAGGTTTTATACTTGGCCACCTATCCTTATCTGGGTCTAAAAGTAGGTTAAAATCTCCTGCCAAAATTATGGGAGCCATGAAATCCAACAAATGATTATACAAGGATTGTAAAGGTGAGGGGTCGTCCATGTTCGGCCCCTAATACCCAGCAATGACATATGGCTTCCCCATAATCTTAACTTTGACAGCAACCCATCTCCCCCAGGATCTGAGAAGGCTTCCAATATTAACGCTTTCGCTGCTTTCTTAAAGATGATAGCTACTCCCTTAACACCACAGTTTTGATTGGTGCATATTGAGACCTCCACCCATTTCAGCTTCTTTGTCACCTCTTCCCATTCCGCCTTTACCAAGTGTGTCTCTTGCAAAATAATAATCTCGCTATCTACCACTCGCAAATACTCCAATATCTTTTGCCTCCTCTTCCTGACCCTCAGCCCGTTGACATTCCACGATAATATTTTAACCATCTTTAAGATTTAGAGTTAGTGTGTTAGCATATTTTGCCGGCCCTGCAAACTCCCTCTATACACAATCGCACTAAGCCACAAACTTGGACACATTTTTTTCTTTTTTACCCCCATATCTGCTCCCAACACCCCTGTGAAAAATTGTGTATTAAAAATTCCGTGAACACTCCACCCCCCCCCCCCCCTCCGGAGAACCCTCCCATCTTTTCTTGGGCGAAACATGTTCGCCCTTCGAGGCCTTGCCTGCTCTGGACTAAACTCCGGTTTACATCAACTACTGTGTTTTAATCTGTTTTACAAAGAGTTCCACATCTTCGGGATTTCTGAAATTGTGCATTTTGTTTTGCCACATGACTCTTAGGGATACAGGGAAGCGTATTTGTGCTGTTGCGCCCATTGATTTTAAATCCTGGATAAACTTGCCCAGCTCCCACTAGCGATCTTGAGTAGCTCTAGAGATGTCAGAACGTATCCTAAATGACCAGTCATCTTTTTTGTAACTGCCTGCTTTTAATGCTTCCGCTAGGATCCTCTCCTTCAGGGAATATGATTGAAAGTTAATAAGAATCTTCCGTGGATTCTTCCTTACCCCAGAATTCCTGAAGGGGTCCCTATGGGCTCTTTGTATATCTTTCTCTAATCCTGCTGGATCCAGACCTGGGAAAAATTCACAGAGTAGTTTTACTAGAAAGCTTTTGATATTTTCACCTTCCTTCCCCTCTGGGATGTTTAATAATCTCAGATTATTCCTCCGGGCATTATTTTCCATCGATTCCATCTTATCCCTAAGCTCTTTCTCCCTTGATTTTAATGTTTTAATTTCCTCACGATTTTCCTCGACCTCTTTGCCAAGATCTGACAATGAGACCTCGACTGCAGCCACTCGGTTCATCAAGGAGGTCATTTTCTCCTCCAATATCTCACAGGAGTCCTGAATTTTACCCTGATTTCTCTCTGAGATGGCAAATTTTTCTCTTATTTCTAGAATCATGGCCTCCATCAGCTTCTCCATCCCAGGGTTTGATTCAACCTCTTCAGATGTCTGTTGGCTAGACCCCATACTAATTGCGACACTAGCGTCATTTTGATCTGGGGTCGAGATTTTTGCCCCAGCCTTAGCTTGCGCGCCATCTTGGTTCTGTGCCTCCGGGGTCAAAGACTCTACCGGGATCGGTTCCTGGGACATTTCCTGATCACTTATCGCCAAGATCTGGAACCTGTTTGTAAGCATGATACTTGCACCCACAGAACCCCTGTAGCTCTCTTCCAATGCGGGCTCCTTTTCCAAGGGTGACAGTGCCCTAGTGTCAGGCTCCGGGAGAGGAGAAGGCAACCTAGCTTGTACTTTAAAAAAGGAGCGCAGGGACGGAGTAATTTTAGGTTTAAAAACCTTACCCTTTTCCCTAGACGGAGCTGATAGCGGAGGAGCCGAGATATTAATATGCCCCCTCTTTTTCCTCTGTGTGGTGTACACTGTTTGGAGGGCCACACTTTTGTTTGGGGAGGTAGTGGGGGGGATGCCTAATTTCCTTGTTCTTAGGTAGTAACTTATTCCTTGTTTAACACCTCCCACCCCCTGTTGAGAGGGTTGTGCGGCTTCCACCTTTTCTTTTTCCTGGTACCTCTGCTCCCCTCCTTCTTTCCCTTTATTTGCAACCTGTAAGCCTCTTTTACCCCCCCGGACACCTACCGATGACATACGAGCTGAGCCAGCCTCCCTCTGCAGCGAAATTAGCTGTGGCTTCCCTGCGAGGTGTACACCCTCCTCTAACCAGCTCTTGTGCTGGCTCTGCTGCTGTGTAACTCCAGAGGGACTGCTCTCTCCCCGGAAGCAAAACCTTCCTGCAACTCGTCTAAACCGCCTTGTGTTCGCGGCTGCCTCCGCCCAGCGTAGAGAGCCCTCTGGAAGCATGGCCTCCGTGGACCCTCGCATCCGATCCAGCATCCGGGCTCCTCTCCAACGAGAACGCCCGTGACGGTAAGTTTTTACCGGGAGCTTTCTTATTATTATTTTTTTGCTAATATCGCACCCGTGATGTCGGCTGAGTCCCGTAGTGGAAACCGTTAGCACTTATACATTGTCCACATGGTCTCCAGAGCAGGCAGAGAGCTCCCGACCAGACCTCCTAGCCGGCCGCCATGTTCTCCCAAGATCCCTTTGCAGTCATCTTGTCAGGATGACAAATGGAAGTGACGATACGCTACTAGCAGCAATTAGTATCGTATTACACAGATACACTGAAACTTCATCTAAAATCTGTCTTTATATGTGTTTTAGACATTCTGAAAACCACACTGTATTCGCTGTCTGTCGTTGGCAATCGTGACATCATTGTAAAAATCAAAAATATCTTGAAATAAGAGGATTAATGTACTTTTTAAATGAATAGATGACAAATGCAATAATAAGTGGTGCACCATGCAAATGTAATGTTCAAAATCTAATTATAGAAAAACATATAGGGACGTTATAGTTATGAAAAGAAATTTAAAAAATGTTAGAAATTCACTGAAAATAACAAAGGTTACAGGGACATTATAGTTAGGAATTAGCATTTGAAAATCTTAGAAATTCACGGAAAAAACAAAGGTTACAGGGATGTTATAGTTAGAAATTAGCATTTAAAAAACCTTAAAAATTCACTGAAAAAAACAAAGGTTACTGGGAAGTTATAGTTAGGAAATGGAATTAAAAAAACCTTGCAAATTCACTAAAAAATCAAAGTTTACAAGGTTGTTATAATTAGGCTTACATTTCACTCGTACAAAATCAGAGAAATTCAGCAGTTATAGTTAGCTCAGCTAACTATAACTCACCCCCCGCAATGCCCTCCTTATGACCTCACATATTACACATATTACATCAATCATTACATGGTCAGTGACATCTCTCATGACATCGCTGATGACATCTCAAATGACATCACTCAAGCTAATCCTATGCTTAAAAAATTTGATAGAATAGCTGACATTTGAGGTGAGCAAATTCAGAGTGTCGCTGGTGTTGTAGAGTGCTCTATACAGGAGCTGCTCTCCACCTACATTTGGGATCTATCTAGAGTTCTCTGCTTCTTTTTTGCATAATTTATGTGGCCGCACGGACTCCCCTCCATTGAGCTCCTTCAGCCCCCTGGGGACCACCACCTCCCCGGGGCTTAATTTATTAAATGGAGGGGGGCCATGCGGAGCCCCCTCCTGGAGCTGTTTTAAGCCCCAGGGATCACCACCTCCCTGGGGCTAAATAAAAAGTAATGGGGCCACACAGACCCCCTGGGCCCCGGGGACCACCGCCTCCCCGGGGCCAAATAACTTTAAACAGTGGGTAGGGGACCCGATGACACTGATGACATCTCAAATTACATCACTGATGATGTCACTGATGACATCATCCACAGAGCCACTCACACACCCATTCACACCCCCATACAACCTCTCATATGTCCGCTCTCACACTCACACAAACACTCACATCCCCATTCACAAACCCATTCAATGACACACATACACCCACTCACTCATACAGCTACAAACAGCCGACTCACCACCCATACAGCCACTTACATACCCACTCACTCACTAATACAGCCACTCAAACAACCACTCACTCATCTACACAGCCACTCACACTAGCACTCACTCACCCATACAGCTGCTCACACATCCATTCAATAATCCAGTTAACCACTTACATACCCATTCACATATCCATACAAACAGTCACACACCCACTCACTCACCTATACAGCCAGTCACACAGACACTCAGGGCCAGATTTTACACTTATTCATGCAGCGCAGTGCAGCAGCTGCAAATGCTGCGCGCGCTGCGTGAAAAGGGGAAAGGAGGAGAGCGTCATATTTACAGAAATATGAAACTCTCCTCCCCTTTCCCCAGTGCCGGTGCTGAAATCATCTGCCGTGCTCCACATCATCACCTTTGTGCCATAGTGAAAGGGTGTCTCTGTGTTTCTAGCATACATTTTGTACTGGAAGGGTAAGCATTTCTCCTTCCTTGCACCTACTTCAAAAGGGCGCAATTTTCTGACGCTAAACCCTGTCTACTGTATTTAGTAACTAGGGTTTAGCATCAGAAACCTTGGGTGGTTGCATGGGAATACCTAATCACCACCCATGGTATGCCCCCTTGGTGCTATGTAATGCAAAGCAGTGCAATGCGCTGCTTCAAGTTACTTTCAAGTTATTTCCAACGCCAAACAAATTTAGCACTGGAAAGTACATTGGAAAAAAAGATTTTGTGACAATTTGCGTCAACAAGGCATAAAATCTTAGTGAATCTTCCCCTCACTGTGCAAAACAGCCACTAACACACACTCACTTGCCCATACATCCAGTCCAACATCCACTAACTTATCAATACAGCCACTCACACAGCCACTCACCCCCCTTAGAGCCACTCACACAGCCACTCAGTCACTAGTACAGCCACTTACACACTCCCCCACCCATACAGCCACTAAGGCAGCCACTCACTCACCCATACAGCCAATCAAACTCAATCACCAAAACAGCCACTCACACAGTCACTCACACACCCATACAGCTACTCAAACACACCTTTGTTCACTTCTACAGCTGCACACATACCCACTCACACACAAACAGCACTCAGATACCCACTACCACACTGATACAGTCACACACTCACTCAGATGACATATGTTAGAAACAGTATCACTCATTACTAATTTAGAAAAAATATTCATTGAATGTATGCAGTATCTTACTATATATCCTTAAGTCTCAGAAACATTTATGAAACACTTTCACTCACTGGATGATGTCATCAGTGATGTCATTTGAGATGTCATCAGTGATGTCACTGATGATGTCATTGGTGATGGAATATGTGAGGTCATAAGTAGTAGGGCGTAATTTATAGTTAGCTCACGTAACTATAACTGCTGAATTTCACTGGTTTTGCACGAGTGAAATCTGAGCCTTACTATAATGGGTTTTATTTACATATATACCCGAGGCAGTGATGAGTGCAAAACTTTCATTTGTTAACAATCCAGAGAAACCATGATGCGTTTTGGCCTGATGGCTTTGTTCACACATGTGAACAAGGCCGGGAGGCCGAAACACGCCAAGTCCGACAGATAGATCACCCCTGCCTACACCCACATGGTTAGGATCTTGAGCCTCAATATGAGAGGCCTGAACCTCCCCACAAAATGCGTTGCTGTACTCTTCCTCCTGAGGGACTTAGACTGCGATGTCTGCCTCCTGCAGGAAACCCACCTGCTCAAGAAAGATTGGAAATGACTGCAGTCAAAGTGGTTCACCACCCAATACTTTTCATTGGGCCTAGTAGGAAAGCGAGTTTCGCCATTGCCTTTGCTCATAGGTTCCTCAGACAGGTTTTAAGGACACAGGCAGAAATTCAGGGAGACTCATCTCCTTATAGATTTCCACAGGAGGGCACTCATTCATCTTGTCAACTCTCAGTCCCACCAAAGAACACCAGTAGCAATTTATACTTGCAGCCCTTGGTCGAGTACTTTCCACCACAAAGACTTCCTTACAGGTGGCGATTCTGACTTAGTACAACACCCACTTCTCAATAGGTCGACCCAATGAACTGGGCAGGCTGGGCATTCTCAACAAGCAGCTTACAATGGCTTGGAGACATTGGTCTGATTGATGCCTGTCGAACACGCAACCCTGCATCGTGGACCTACACCTCCTTCTCTGCCTCACACCAACCATACATAAGGCTAAACTAATTCCTTGTATTACCCCAAACATTGGCAACAACTTCACTAATTGACATTGGAGCTGCAGGAGTATTGGAAAACTCCCCTATCACGTTAACCTTTACAACATCCAGCTCACCCTTCACCAACTGCACGACAAACCAGTCACGTACGGCAGCACAAAGCAAGAAATTTTAATTTAGAAACAATACAACAGTATCTTCAGACGAACAACATAGAGGGCTCTCCTGTCTTATTACTGTGGGAAATGCTAAAAGCAGTGGGAAATATCATTGCCATCTCCTCCTGTCTCAATAAAATTAGAAAAGATAATGGTACGACGCTGGAGGGACAAGACCAGGCATTGGAAAAGGCCTACAAATGCACAGATGACCACAAAACCCATAGAGAACTGACCCAGACAACAACTCAAGGTACTTGATACAGACAGAGCCGAATGTGCACTTCTGCGTACCAAACAGAGATACTACACCGCAAGTAATAAGGCTGGACACCTACTCACATGCAAACTGAGAGGCAAAACCAACAAAAAAGAATAGCTGAGATACGAACCTATGACCAGTTCACCCCATTCAATAAGACATTTGGCTCCGAACTCAGCTCCATTCTCACTCACCTATGCAATTCATTCGGGTCAAAAGGCTCACTACGCGACATGATATGCAAAGCAGTCATTATGGTGCTTCCCAAACTGGGAAAGGATCTGATCCAATGCTCGTCATACAGCCCCATCTCCCTCCTTAATATAGATGTAAAGCTTTTCACTTGAATATTGGTGGTTCGTCTCAATCCATACATGAAAGGCCTCATAGACCCTGACCAAACAGGGTTTATCCCCGAAAGAGGCGGCAGCGATACGAATATGAAGCACCTAATTCACATAATAAATAAAATGTCTAGGACCGGGACGTGGCACTGTTGGTGTCCATTGATGCAGAAAAGATGTTCAATTGAGTCCACTAGCCTTTTCTGCAAAGCATTCTAAGAAATATGTGGCTAGGGCCCCAGAAATGTGGATATGGAACAATTACAGCAAACCCAACGCCCTTGTATGGGTCAACGGTACTATGTTGAACTCCGTCGCAATTGGCAGAGAAATGAGGCAGGGTTGCCCCTTGTCACCATTCCTATTTTCTCTTTATATGAAACCACTGGGTGAGAGCATAAAATGTAACTATATGCGGACGATGTCATGGTCTCATTCTACCAAGCACATTCTTCCCTCCCAGTGTTTAATTTGTAAATAAATAAGTGCCGGGCTCTCCTCAGGGCTGTGAAAAGGAACAAGGGAACCCTGTAAGTCGGAAGGGACCAAGGGTGGCAGTATATTACTAGAAACAGTGGTCCCTGTCATGGGAGGTATAAGGTTATTATCACAAAACTGTAATCAGCTTTGGGTGTACATGCGTCACAATGGACCTTATTTCATTTATTTTGCTTTTTCAATAAAAAAAGATCATACAATAACATAAAGTGAGCAAAAAGTAAAAAGGGTTCTGGAAATCAAAAGATTTCCTGACCTCAGGCATGTAGTGGTAAAGTGACTGTTCAGTGATAGCTGTTGACAACAGCATCTTAACTCCGACTCTTAATTCATGATTGTTGAGGAGTACAAGATGCGTGTTCTCTATCGTGACTACTGTATTCTCTATCACTGAACAGTCACTTTACCACTACATGCCTGAGGTCAGGAAATCTTTTGATTTCCAGAACCCTTCACTTTTGCTCACTTTATGTTATTGTATGTTCTTTTTATTGAAAATGCAAAATAAATGAAATAAGGTCCATTGTGACACATGTACACCCAACGCTGATTACAGTTTTGTGGTAATAACCTTATACCTCCCATGACAGGGCTCTCCTCAGGGGGCCACTGCAGCTTGCATCACACATTGCCCTGCTACCAATGATAGTAACAACACAACTACTAACTATCACACTACTGCAAGAGTGACAATTCGGAGTATTTCAGGCCTCCAAAGCTATAAGATTGGCTTAGGGGCGCCAGTTAATAGTCATTTTTAATGTAGAATGAACTAATAAAACACTATTGTTGTGGTCATCTCTAATTTAGACAAACAGAGCTAGCTTGTGGCAAACTGTCACAAGTGCCGTTGCTGACAATTAAGTTACGGTGCCGAGCATCAGAAATCACCGGCTCAAATTGAGCACTATTCCCTCCCAACTCTAAAGGGGCAGCTTGAGGCATTCATGCAAGCCTTGGGCTTTAAAGTCAACATACTAAACTCACATATTTTGAACCTGACCATCCCCGCCCTAAGAGGATCCAGAAGGCAATTCTAATGGATACAATCCCTCTCAGAAAAGAGCTCTGCTAACAAAGTGCATCAAGCCCACCCACTCACACTAGGTGTAGTGGTTGATTATCCCATGATAAAGCATGCCATGGGTGGTACCTGTGGGTGAGGATCCTATAAAAATTTCAAAGAGAAGCCAGGATCTCACTAACTATCTCCTGTAGCAGAGAGAGAGTAGATGGTAAAATTAAGCCACCAAGATTGTTTAGGTAGTTTACCAAAATACGTAAAGAAGTAGCCGGGCCACATTGCCCAGCCTGCTACGTACAAAACCACGCCCCTCAGCGGACGCTGAAAGAGCGCAACTGAACACATTGGACATACCGGGTCCTGATGCAGAGAGGTATGTAAGGTATTTACAAGCTGCCACGGCTCAGGACCATATTTCCCAGCCTGCTATGCACAACACAGTACCATACCCCTCGGCAGACACTGAGATAGTGCTGCTGAACACATTGGACACAGCGGGTCTCAAAGCAGTGAGATGCATCGAGACCCCATCAACAGTATGTAAGGGATTTTAAAACCGGCATGGAGCCGGTTAGGTTCAAGGCTCGGGACCCCAAGCAGGTGAATGGCAGGACGACTTCCCTTGACGAAGTAAGTCTCAGGGGCCTATGTACAGAGGGGCTGTTATGGATGGCACGGCTAACCAGAGAACCATCAAAATGACCATCACTGTATTTGTTTCCATAGTGTGTGACTACAGGGATCGCCCTTCCCCGAGGCCTTATGGAGGTAAACATAATCTACGTTAAGTGTAGGTCACAATGAAGGACTTTTGGGTCACATGTGTGCGCTTGAAATCACTTCACCTTCCTTTACAACATGTGCTATTTGTGAGTGATTTTAAGTGTTGTTAAAAAGTTGTGTGACAACTTATGAATGTGACAGTGGGGTGATCTCACATATATACATGCCTTGGCACACATACACATAGCATGAGGTTGCTCTATGAAAGGGTCATGATCACGTGCCCAGTGTGAAATTATGTGATAAATGATCTCCTCTTCTCTAATTTTAGACAATACAGAGGAAACATTCCAGAACGGTCTGTATTAGCATGCATGCTTCATTCTGTATATGTGATAGTGCCACACCTAGTGTCACACCACTAAGGGGCCGATTCCGATCTCGGCCGGTAGGGCTCCGAATCGGATTCGGCTTTACCGGATCCGATTCGGAGCCCTGTTTCCCGACCGAATCGTACGCGGGTCCGGCCGAGCGAGTACGATGCGAATTCGCCGACCGACCCGTCCGGGCGTCCCGACCGCTCCGACCGACTCGTTCCCGGCTCGAACCGCACCGACCGACTCGCTCGGACTCGACTCGCACCGCGCAATGGAGACGTTCCCTGGCCGGGTAAGTACGATGCGCGCCGCGAGCAGTCCGACCGAGCCGCGCACTCCGGCTCGAAAGAGCTGTCGGAGCCGTACTTTGGGGGTCCGGGTCGGACCCCCCTGTACGCGTAGCCGCGCGAGTCGCACACAGGGGGGACCCATGGGTCCCCCCTACCTGTGCGTGTATGGCGCGAATCGCTTCGCCGCGTACCCGCTGTAGGGGGCGCACTTGTCCGACTCGCACCCATTGAGTCAATGGGAGCCCGCGTACGCGTTGCACGACCGGCTCCCATTGACTTCAATGGGAGTCCGACCGACTCGGGTCCGATGGCATACGTGCGCATCGTACTCGTTCGGTCGGACTGCACGGGTCCGATTCGGTCAGAAATCTCTCCGGGTCCGGCTCGGTCGGAGAAATTTCCGGCCCGAATCGGTATCGACCCCTAAGAGTCTAGAAAATTGAAAATACCAACCAAAGCAAACTAGGGGTTAGATTTGTCTTGATCCTGAAGAAAGCTTATTGACATTTAGAGGCGCATAGCAAGGCTGAAACATGTAGACCCCAATCTGATGTTTAGGGCCATTATACCCAGTCACATCACTATGTTTTAAACTTTGTCTAAGAACCTCAGATTAAAAAAACAGACAAGAGCATCCAGAAGGCAATTTTAATTGAAACAATCCCTGTTAGAAAAGTGCTCTGCTAACAAAGTGTGTGGATCCCACCCACTCACACTGGGTGCAGTGGGTGACGATCTGATGATGAAGCATACCATGGGTGGTACCCCTGGGTGAGGATTCTATAAAAATATCTAAGAGATGCCAGGATCTCACTAGCAATCTCCTGTAGCAGTGAGAGTGTAGAGGATATGGTTAGCCCTCCAAGATTGTTTAGACTGTACTATATTTGGGAGGTAGGATGAGGGTACCCTTTCACTCATAGCTTCTCACTCCCTTTAAGTGTGGTACCTAGGTACTTACAACTGCATTTGCTCATCTTGTGTGTGAAGGTCAGGTTCAGATTATTCCATCCCAGTATGTTAGTAAACTCAGAGGCTAGGACAATGTCGCCATCCCAGATCAGGAAAAGGTCATCTATATATCTGACGAGATTGGTACATGTTAGGTGTATATCTTATTTGCCTCTGTGCATATTTCTAGATTAATTCTTATCCCTACACATCACTGGATTAAGATCATACTACCTTGACAGCACTGATTTCTTACGCAGAATACAAGACAGAGGGGCCGATTCCGATCTCGGCCGGTAGTGCTCCGAATCGGATTCGGCTTTACCGGATCCGATTCGGAGCCCTGTTTCCCGACCGAATCGTACGCGGGTCCGGCCGAGCGAGTACGATGCAAGCGCCCGCGAAATCGCCGACCGACTCATACGCGGCTTCAACACGCTCCGACCGACTCGCACGGACACAACTCACACCGCGCAATGGAGACGTTCCCTGGCCGGGTAAGTACGATGCGCACCGCGAGCAGTCCGACCGACTCGCGCCATCCGGCTCGAAAGAGCTGTCGGAGCCGGACTTTGGGGGTCCGCGTCGGACCCCCCTGTACGCATGGCCGCGCGAGTCGCACACAGGGGGGACCCATGGGTCCCCCCTACCTGTGCATGTACGGCGCGATGCGCTTCGCCGCGTACCCGCTGTAGGGGACCCCCTTGTTCGCCT
Source organism: Calotriton arnoldi (assembly GCA_963921515.1). Classification (NCBI taxonomy): domain Eukaryota; kingdom Metazoa; phylum Chordata; class Amphibia; order Caudata; family Salamandridae; genus Calotriton; species Calotriton arnoldi. Next base: position 1,927,603 of record CAWUFW010001691.1, on the reverse strand, counting down.
CGCACCCATTGAGGCAATGGGAGCCCGCGTACGCGTTGTACGACCGGCTCCCATTGACTTCAATGGGAGTCCGACCGAATCGAGTCCGGGTGCATGCGAATGCATCGTACTCGTTCGGTCGGACTGCCAGGGTCCGATTCGGTCGGAATTCTCTCCGGGTCCGGCTCGGTCGGAGAGATTTCCGGCCCGAATCGGAATCGGCCCCAAAGTATGGGAAGATTCATATATCATGATCAATCTAGATGCGTGTTCCTTTTATACTTGCTTTGTGTGCACTTTTTTTTAACTTGACAAAGGTTATGGGTTAGCTGAAATGCATCGTACTTGGTTACACGAATAAACTGGTGTGCGTTAACTGGTGTGCCGAGTTCCTTCTTTCCTATGGGGATTTGGACTTGTATTGGATGTTTGACAGAAGCCGAAAGCAACTGCAGGCACCAACATCAACACCTTTAGGCAGAGACAGCAGCGTACTGGGGGCATCGATTCGATATATATATATATATATATATATATATATATATATATATATATATATATATATATATATTGTAGAACAAAGGATGCAGCACTCCAGAGCTGAAATATGCTCAATTTATTTTGGCTCAACACTCAAACCAACGCGTTTCAGCCCTCCCACGGCTTTTCTCACGGTCAGCGAGTCCTTCTCGAAGGACTCGCTGACCGATGAGACACGTGAGAGGCTGAAACGCGTTGGTTGAGTGTTGTGCCAAAATAAATTGAGCATATTTCAGCTCTAGAGTGCTGCGTCCTTTGTTCTGCGAAATTGAAACTGGGGCCAGGATCCGGCCCATACGCTGAGCACCCGCTGTGGAGCGCTTTGAACTTTTTAGGATCACATTGTGGGCAATATAAATATATATATATATATATATATATATTTTTTAAAACAAAAGCCTCCTCGGAATGAAAGTGCACTCAAAACCAGCTCTTTTCCATAGGCAGAACAGCATTTATTCAAGCACAGAGTCAGTTTCTTCGCCTTACGCGTTTCGGGGCTTCAATCCCCTTGATCACAGGCATAGACATGTAATGGGATAGTATTTCATGAATGAAGGCACTTCACAGCATGTGACTTTTAAACCCTCCAATGGGCAACAGGTAAGTACAACATAGTGTTGCATGCTGGGGAAAGAAGTCTGTGATTGTTTTCTGTTTAAGTAACATTTAAATACCTTCTTGCACAATTATTTCCTTAGTAGGCTCCGTCCCATTACATCATTTCGTCGATTTTATGAACCCTCCGATGGGCCTCCAGCATGAAGGCTGTTCCTTTTAAAGGCCAGCTGGTAATCCAAAAGGGAAACTCTGAACAGTTCATTAGTCCCCATGGCCCCCAGACTTCAGGGGCGGTGCGCTTTCGCGGCTGAGCTACCGCCATAATTTTTGAAAACAAAAGCCTCCTCGGAATGAAAGTGCACTCAAAACCAGCTCTTTTCCATAGGCAGAACAGCATTTATTCAAGCACAGAGTCAGTTTCTTCGCCTTACGCGTTTCGGGCTTCAATCCCCTTGATCACAGGCATAGACATGTAATGGGATAGTATTTCATGAAAGAAGGCACTTCACAGCATGTGACTTTTAAACCCTCCAATGGGCAACAGGTAAGTACAACATAGTGTTGCATGCTGGGGAAAGAAGTCTGTGATTGTTTTCTGTTTAAGTAACATTTAAATACCTTCTTGCACAATTATTTCCTTAGTAGGCTCCAGTCCCATTACATCATTTCGTCGATTTTATGAACCCTCCGATGGGCCTCCAGCATGAAGGCTGTTCCTTTTAAAGGCCAGCTGGTAATCCAAAAGGGAAACTCTGAACAGTTCATTAGTCCCCATGGCCCCCAGACTTCAGGGGCGGTGCGCTTTCGCGGCTGAGCTACCGCCATAATTTTTGAAAACAAAAGCCTCCTCGGAATGAAAGTGCACTCAAAACCAGCTCTTTTCCATAGGCAGAACAGCATTTATTCAAGCACAGAGTCAGTTTCTTCGCCTTACGCGTTTCGGGGCTTCAATCCCCTTGATCACAGGCATAGACATGTAATGGGATAGTATTTCATGAAAGAAGGCACTTCACAGCATGTGACTTTTAAACCCTCCAATGGGCAACAGGTAAGTACAACATAGTGTTGCATGCTGGGGAAAGAAGTCTGTGATTGTTTTCTGTTTAAGTAACATTTAAATACCTTCTTGCACAATTATTTCCTTAGTAGGCTCCGTCCCATTACATCATTTCGTCGATTTTATGAACCCTCCGATGGGCCTCCAGCATGAAGGCTGTTCCTTTTAAAGGCCAGCTGGTAATCCAAAAGGGAAACTCTGAACAGTTCATTAGTCCCCATGGCCCCCAGACTTCAGGGGCGGTGCGCTTTCGCGGCTGAGCTACCGCCATAATTTTTGAAAACAAAAGCCTCCTCGGAATGAAAGTGCACTCAAAACCAGCTCTTTTCCATAGGCAGAACAGCATTTATTCAAGCACAGAGTCAGTTTCTTCGCCTTACGCGTTTCGGGGCTTCAATCCCCTTGATCACAGGCATAGACATGTAATGGGATAGTATTTCATGAAAGAAGGCACTTCACAGCATGTGACTTTTAAACCCTCCAATGGGCAACAGGTAAGTACAACATAGTGTTGCATGCTGGGGAAAGAAGTCTGTGATTGTTTTCTGTTTAAGTAACATTTAAATACCTTCTTGCACAATTATTTCCTTAGTAGGCTCCGTCCCATTACATTATTTCGTCGATTTTATGAACCCTCCGATGGGCCTCCAGCATGAAGGCTGTTCCTTTTAAAGGCCAGCTGGTAATCCAAAAGCGAAACTCTGAACAGTTCATTAGTCCCCATGGCCCCCAGACTTCAGGGGCGGTGCGCTTTCGCGGCTGAGCTACCGCCATAATTTTTGAAAACAAAAGCCTCCTCGGAATGAAAGTGCACTCAAAACCAGCTCTTTTCCGGTAGCTCAGCCGCGAAAGCGCACCGCCCCTGAAGTCTGGGGGCCATGGGGACTAATGAACTGTTCAGAGTTTCCCTTTGGATTACCAGCTGGCCTTTAAAAGGAACAGCCTTCATGCTGGAGGCCCTTCGGAGGGTTCATAAAATCGACGAAATGATGTAATGGGACGGAGCCTACTAAGGAAATAATTGTGCAAGAAGGTATTTAAATGTTACTTAAACAGAAAACAATCACAGACTTCTTTCCCCAGCATGCAACACTATGTTGTACTTACCTGTTGCCCATTGGAGGGTTTAAAAGTCACATGCTGTGAAGTGCCTTCTTTCATGAAATACTATCCCATTACATGTCTATGCCTGTGATCAAGGGATTGAAGCCCGAAACGCGTAAGGCGAAGAAACTGACTCTGTGCTTGAATAAATGCTGTTCTGCCTATGGAAAAGAGCTGGTTTTGAGTGCACTTTCATTCCGAGGAGGCTTTTGTTTTCAAGAATTATGGCGGTAGCTCAGCCGCGAAAGCGCACCGCCCCTGAAGTCTGGGGGCCATGGGGACTAATGAACTGTTCAGAGTTTCCTTTGGATTACCAGCTGGCCTTTAAAAGGAACAGCCTTCATGCTGGAGGCCCATCGGAGGGTTCATAAAATCGACGAAATGATGTAATGGGACGGAGCCTACTAAGGAAATAATTGTGCAAGAAGGTATTTAAATGTTACTTAAACAGAAAACAATCACAGACTTCTTTCCCCAGCATGCAACACTATGTTGTACTTACCTGTTGCCCATTGGAGGGTTTAAAAGTCACATGCTGTGAAGTGCCTTCTTTCATGAAATACTATCCCATTACATGTCTATGCCTGTGATCAAGGGGATTGAAGCCCCGAAACGCGTAAGGCGAAGAAACTGACTCTGTGCTTGAATAAATGCTGTTCTGCCTATGGAAAAGAGCTGGTTTTGAGTGCACTTTCATTCCGAGGAGGCTTTTGTTTTCAAAAATTATGGCGGTAGCTCAGCCGCGAAGCGCACCGCCCCTGAAGTCTGGGGGCCATGGGGACTAATGAACTGTTCAGAGTTTCCCTTTGGATTACCAGCTGGCCTTTAAAAGGAACAGCCTTCATGCTGGAGGCCCATCGGAGGGTTCATAAAATCGACGAAATGATGTAATGGGACGGAGCCTACTAAGGAAATAATTGTGCAAGAAGGTATTTAAATGTTACTTAAACAGAAAACAATCACAGACTTCTTTCCCCAGCATGCAACACTATGTTGTACTTACCTGTTGCCCATTGGAGGGTTTAAAAGTCACATGCTGTGAAGTGCCTTCTTTCATGAAATACTATCCCATTACATGTCTATGCCTGTGATCAAGGGGATTGAAGCCCCGAAACGCGTAAGGCGAAGAAACTGACTCTGTGCTTGAATAAATGCTGTTCTGCCTATGGAAAAGAGCTGGTTTTGAGTGCACTTTCATTCCGAGGAGGCTTTTGTTTTCAATATATATATATATATATATTTTACCTACTGGCGGTCGCCAGTAGGTAGTTATAGTTAGGACCACGTTTCCATGGGAAAAGCATTTTTGATGTGCTTATAACTTTGGCGTCGTTTGATGAAACTTTACGAAATTTTCCAAAAGTTCCTCTTTTCAGGTCAGCTCCTATCCTAAAAGTTTGGGGGATTCGTCAAGGGGGACTAAGAAAAAGGGGGGTCCCAAAACGTGTTTTCTCCATGCAATTTCCATAGGAAACTTTAGACAAGGCTACAGGTCAAACTGCTGAACGGAATTACGCCAAATTTGGCACAGAGAAAGGTCTTGGTCCAGAAAGCACGCTTCTGTTTAAATCGGGTAAATCCATTCAGTAGTTTTAGAGAAATATCAAATTATCCAGATATCGATATTTAAGAATTCTGACATCTGGTTGGCTGAAGCGTTACGAGCACGAGCTTGCGGCTCATTGGCTGCGAACTGTTGAAACTAGGAAGTGTTGGCAGCCATTTTGTGATTCAGTCCGTCAGCTCACAACTCTCCCTCTACAAGGCATCAGGTCCGTAGTTCTACCTCTGCGAGGCAACACTAAAAATATACTGCAGCTCTGTCTGTGCGAGATACCCCTTTCATGGTCCCTCTCCCCACATCACCAGCTCGCGGCTATGCCTTTAGAAGCAAGTCCGTCGGCTCGCAGCTCTGCGACTGCGAGCTGTGAGCCATTTTGTGACTCAGTCCGTCAGCTCGCATCTCTCCCTCTAAAAGGCATCGGATCCGTAATTCTACCTCTGCGAGGCAATACTGAAAATATCCCGCAGGTCTGTCTGTGCGAGATACTCCTTTTACGCTCCCTCTCCCCACATCATCAGCTCGCGGCTATGCCTTTAGAAGCCAGTCCGTCGGCTCTCAGCTCTGTGTCTGCGAGCCGTCGGGCACGCAGCTCTACCTCTGTGAGCCACCTCATTAGCTCATAGCTGTGTCTGTGCTAGCAGGCCCGTCGGCCCGTTACTCTCCCTCTGTGAGTTAGCGCGTCGGGTTGCAGCTCGGAGGGCTCGCAGCTGTATCTCTGCGAGCCAGCCCGTTAACTGATAGCTGTGTGTCTGCTAGCAGGCCTGTTGGCCCGTTGGTCTCCCTCTGCGAGTCAGGCCACAGCTCTCCCTCTGCGAGCCGGTACGGTGCTGTGCTTTTGCGAGCCAACGGCTCATAGGTCTCCCTCTGCGAGCTGAGCCCACGGGCCGCAGCTCTTCCTCTGCGAGCCTGCCGACGGCCCGCAGATGTCCCTCTGCTAGCCAAACCGCAGCTGACACTCTGCGAGCCGAAATTGGGAATATAAGGCGGCTCTAAAAAGAGCCCTTGTGTTTATTAGTTGGAGCTACATGTAAGTACGAATGCACAGCTTCAGGTTAATCAGGAAAACTCGGTTTCCCTCATCTGTGAAGTGTACTCCATCACTTCTGTAGATATCAGCCATATCAAAACGTATGTTGTTGTTGTAAATCGACCCCATTCTATGGTCTCTGAGGTGGATCACTCACAAAATATCAAAGGTCAAAAAATCGACCTACAAAAATATCGGAGCAAGAATATCGATGTCAACAATATTGATATCCTATCTACAACATGGTAAGTACAAAAATATCGAGAAAAAAAATATCGATGTCAAAAATATCGTTATCAAAAATATCGTTGTTTTTTTTGTTTAAAAAAGTAAAATAAACTAAATAATACTTATAAATAAAATAAACATAGTTAAAAATATTTTATAATGTTTAAAATTAATAAGTAATATATATAATTTAATAAAACATTAATTAAACATATACATATAATATATAATATATATACTTACTTAATAATCAGTTTTAATAATTATTTTAATAAATTATAAATTAATAAAAAATATTATAAATTAAAAATACATCTATACACATAAAACAATAACATAAATAAAAATTAAATAATTATGTATAACAAATTTTAAAAATTAAATTTACTTTTAATATTTTTCAAATTAATTATATACTACATTAACTAAAATAATACAAAAAATATTAAATAGCGGAGGGAATAAAACTACTATTTCAACTCCCAAAAAAACAACAGTAAGAAAAATGTTGGATAGCGTAGAGGTTAAAATTACTATTCCCACTCTAGAGAGTGCAACAGTAGAGAAAGTATTGGATAGCGTAGGGGTAAAAATTACTATTCCCACTCCAGGTAGCGCAACAGTAGGGAAAACGTTGGATAGCGAGAGGGTAAAAATTAATATTCCCACTCCAGTGAGTGCAACCGTAGGGAAAGCGTTGGATAGCGTAAGGGTAAAAATTACTATTCCCACTCCAGTGAGTGCAACAGTAGGGAAAGTGTTGGATAGCGTAGGGGTAAAATTACTATTCCAACTCCAGAGAGTGCAACAGTAGGGAAAGTGTTGGATAGCGTTGGGGTAGAAATTACTATTCCCACTCCAGGGAGTGCAACAGTAGGGAAAGCGTTGGATAGCGTGAGGGTAAAAATTACTATTCCCACTCCAGTGAGTGCAACAGTAGGGAAAGTGTTGGATAGCGTAGGGGTAAAAATTACTATTCCAACTCCAGAGAGTGCAACAGTAGGGAAAGTGTTGGATAGCGTAGGGGTAAAAATTACTAGTCCAACTCCAGAGAGTGCAACAGTAGGGAAAGTGTTGGATAGCGTAGGGGTAAAAATTACTATTCCAACTCCAGAGATTGCAACAGTAGGGAAAGTGTTGGATAGCGTAGGGGTAGAAATTACTATTCCCACTCCAGGGAGTGCAACAGTAGGGAAAGCGTTGGATAGCATGAGGGTAAAAATTACTATTCCCACTCCAGTGAGTGCAACAGTAGGGAAACTGTTGGATAGCGTAGGGGTAAAAATTACTATTCCAACTCCAGAGAGTGCAACAGTAGGGAAAGTGTTGGATAGCATAGGGGTAAAAATTACTAGTCCAACTCCAGAGAGTGCAACAGTAGGGAAAGTGTTGGATAGCGTAGAAGTTACAAATAACATACTTATAAATAAAATAATTTTTTTTAATAATTAATGAATTATTAAATAACTGTAAACTATTTACCAATACCAATAAATAATTATTAAAAACATAATTACCAATAGAAAATGTATTAACAATAAATTAATAATAAATACCAATAAATAATCATTAATAAATATTAATTACTAAATAATAAATATTGAACAATAAAATCTTTTTAATAACAAAAAACATATAAATTATTAAAACTTAATTACCAATTAACTAATATTGAACAATTAAATGCTTTTTTATACCAGAAATAATAATAATTAAACATTAATTATCAATTAATAATTACTTCTTAATATATTAATTACATTTATCAATAAATAATATTTAATAATATTTAATTACCAATTGATGATAAAACAACGATAAATTAATTTTTAGAACCAAAAATTCTAATTTAAAAAATTACCAATTAATAATTAATGTCTAATAAATTAATTATCAATACCCAAAAATAAATTTAATAATTACTTAATTAGATTTCAATTACTTCCAAAAGTATTCCCCTATAAACGCTCAACACACTCCAATAATAAAATAATACACTTAACATAATGATCAATTAATCAATTAATAAAAATTAATAATCAATTAATAAAAATTAATTACCAATTAGTAATTAATTAATAATATAATTATCAATACCAATTAATTAAAATAAATTATAACTTAATTACAATTAAATTACTTCCCACCCTATTCCCCTATAAACCCACAACCTGCTACAGAACTTAAACGCAAAAAATAATTAAAATTAATTTATAATTCCTAAAAATTAATAATTAATTTAGTATAATTAAATTACTTCCCACCCTATTCCCCTATAAACCCACAACCCGCTACGGTACAAAAAAAGACCAATAACTTAAAAAAAACATTATTAACATATAAAAATTGTATACATATATTTTTAGACAAGTAGAACACTTAACAAAAACACATATAACACATACATATTAAAAACATAACAATAATACAAATATCGATATTAGTAACATCGATATTAGTAACATCGATATATTTGATTTCGATATTACTAACTTCGATATTACTTACATCGATATAAAAAAAATTGATATTACTTACCTTAGGGTCGATATTCTGTCCATCGATATTCTTAACATCGATATTCTGTCCCTTCGATATTGTGACTTCGATATTAGTGTATGTCGATATTTTATTTTCGATATTTTGACTGCTCACCCTCTGAGGTATGCAGAAACAGCTTTGTTGACATTCTTCCTAGATTTTTCAATCTTATGACAAAATTGGTTTGACCATTTCCACTTCTGTCTTTGGCATATATTGGAATATACAAAGACAGTTTGAGGCAAAAGTAACATCAATTGTCCAAAGGTGTCCTTCATAAGCATTTCCAAACCTACCCCAGTCAATGTGCCTAGGTCGTTACCACCACAGTGCACAATCATGAGATCAGGGTGTTGGAGATGCAAACAGGTTTTAACCAAAGGGAGCAATTGGTGCCACTTCAATCCTCTCTGTGCAAACCATGTGTGCACATTTTGTAAACCTAGGTCTAAGTCAATACGTCTCTGTTCTGCATACCTCTTGCACCAGAAAACATAGCTATGTCCTACAATCCACACTAGCATTTTGAAGGTATGGCTAGAAGATATGGATAAATGTCTGTAGCTCATGCAGTCCGTTCGTAGAATAAGAGATATGTTTAAACATGGGGAACTACTTTTTTTTTACATACAAAACGTTAACCGATTGGGAGATGAAATGTATGGTGTCCTAAAAAGTAGGGTGTATATTAGTTTTGATGAAAAGCATCTTTGTGATCGGTTAATAAAAAAGCAGTTTATACGTGGAGTACATATTATAGGATGAAATTTGCTCAGCTCAACCACACTTGCTAATTGTATTTGGAAGGTGCAGTTCCAACTTGAAAGAATGGTGAACTTTTGACCTCCACGTGCCGTTAAATGTTGGAGAAAATGTTGCAAAAAAAATATCGGTAGGTTTAAAAAAATGATGAACTTTTAACCTGCACGTGTCGTAGAATGTTCTAGAAAGTGTTGATACAATACCTTGAACTTTTCACCTGTATGTGTCCTTAAAAAAACCTGTTTATATGGAACGTTCAAAAATAACCAATAAAGAGAGGTTTGGCAATCTAAAAAAAATAAGGAACTATTCTGATTTGTTCTTTACATGGATTTATGTGTGGAGCAACAGGGAAATTGTGCCATTACTGGTTCCATTCTTGATGAAAGCGGTGCATTACATGTACTGTGTGACAAGAAAAGAATTGCATGTGTTTGTGACATTTGAAATCTGCATACCAACTAGGAAGGTAAATTAGAACTTAAGAAGGTGTGTTATGTGTTTTGTAGTAGTGGTTAAGTATTTGAGACGATATTTTTAACTTTGAAAGTATTTTTTATTTCTAAATAACATAGTGTTAGTAAAGTCTGGTGTTTTATTGGTTCTAAAATATGCATAAAGTGTAACTAGTTGTTAAACAAGTACTTTATATATGTTTAGGAGTTTTTCAAAAGTGTAAGTTGTCATCTGTAAAAGACTGTGGGCCATATTCTCAAGACCAGCGATAACATTATCGCCGCTTTAGCGGCAGTTTCCTGCCGCTAAAGCGGCGATAATGTTATCGCCATTCTTGTGAATATGGCCCTGTATGGTTTTGAAAATTCGATGTAGCGTTAATTTCCATTTGTATATCTATTCCGGCGAGATAAACAGAATGTGGCACGTTTGGAAATTATGCTCAGTCTGGAAATAGTGGAGAAGGGGTGACAGTGGAAAATTCATGTGTTATTAACTTAACAGAGATGGAATGTGGATTAGTTACAGGCTCAGCTTCCGCATTGCCCACGTCACCTGCGTCCAGCCCTGGTTCCACTGCCGAACATGCACATTCAAGTGTCCCTTGGATGTCTGCCTATCCAACACAACTGTTGATGAATTGGACTATGACTTGTGTTTGCCCCCCCTATTAGATAACGAACAGGAGTGTAACCGAGACAGCCGTGCATGGGATGCCTTGACATACTCTGTATGTATTGGTAGTTGTGCATGGGAGATGGCACAATTTCTCGTGTGCAGTGACCACATCGAGGCGCTCCCCTATTGGGCTGTGTTGCGGATCGGTGAGACGGCGTGGGCTGAGCACACCTGCCCGGACCACCTAATGGATTGGCTCACCCTGGTGTTCCTTGAACACGACAACGACGTACTATTGGAACACATTGCACATGAAGCTGCACGGGCATTCATGGACGAGTAACTACGTACCTGCAGCCACATCCTATTGCCACCCACAGCACATGGCCCAACAACTTGTTGCACAGTGGGGATTGCTCACATATCCCACCAAAACAGAGGACACGTCTCCCTTCGGTCGAGCTCTGGATGCTTGTGCGTGGAATAACACGTGTGCACACACACCTGTCCAAGGCGACGCAGGTCCATGGTCCGAGCAACACAGCGTCGTTTGGGAACTTTGCCAATTCGGACACACTGCTCGGTGAGAGCACACACATGGCGATGTAGCACGACATGTGAACCTGTCGGACCCTCACACCTGATTACTGTCGGCAGAGCAGACAATTGCCGCACCCGGAGGCAGAGCACCATGCAGACCCCACGTACAGTGAGTCGTGCCCCCTCACACGGGGCACTGTGCAGACGCCAAATAAACCATCCGACTTATCCACAGCCCACACATAGAAGCCCCTGCCTGTGGTACCCCCGCATGGGATGGCCTTGACACCCACGAAAACAGCAACCCATGTCCCACAACGTTGTACACACATTCAAAAGCTCAACAGCTCAACAGCTCAGAGCTGTGGCATATCCTCCACACAAAAAAGAAGAAATGTTATGTGCACACTTTGTGGTCTCATTTTTTACACTGAGAGGTAGATTTCAATGTCAGTCAAGGCTGGTGTGGTACTGCGAGGCTTTGCATTTGGGTGTTCTTAGGAAATCTAAGTTGTTGGGGAGCAAGGCAAGGTGGGCTGTGAGCGTTGCCATATGTGATAAATCTTGTCCATTTCAGCCCCAACATCATCTGCCCCTCGACATGTACCCATGCTGCGTGTAAGTGTCTTAAGCATGTCCGTGCCTGTTGTGGCGTTGCCTCGTCCATACTCACACGCACATGCCAATAAAGCCTATGCCACTCCACTGGTGTCTAACTAGGAGGTGTGTTGTAAAGATTGTCCACTTGTGTGCCACAATGAGCCTCGTCCCAACACAGGGAAGAACTGACTGTTGCATGTGCAACGGGGTGTATCCCTTTGGCAAGCTCCGCCTCTGTGAGCCAGACATTGTTTTTGCATAGGTGCTGGACGACATCTGATGCAGCCCCATCACCTACGCAGTTTGATGTGTCAGTGGCACACAGCCATGCAGCCATCACCCCGCCACACACACCGGACACAGAACCAGTATGAGGGGAGTTTTGTACCACATTGCCTTCATTGCTGATGTTCTGTGATTGCTATGTGTGTGGGCTGCATTGTGGGGGAATTGCCTGTGCACGGATGGCGATGCACACATACATGTTGGCATGTGGGGGGGGCGTGGCTTGGCCGACTGCAAGATGGCCACACTCTAAGTGGGCTCTGCCGGCCAAGCTTTATTATCCGCCATAATCCTGCAGGATATTACTTCCTACCTGCACTTCGACACCGTCTCCTGCATCCCCACGGTGAGAGGCACCGACCGGAGCTGTTTCTGTGTTCCTGCTTGGCTGAGAAACACCGTCGGGTGGCGGCACCTGGCCTGGGATCCGGCTCCCGCGTGGGCCGCAACATCTTGTCTCCGGGGCCGCGCTGGTTCCTGGCGGCGCCTGCTGCAGGCCGGGATCAGAGGTTCTGGCCATCAGGTCTCCCGGTGAGTGGCGCCGCCTCGGGGGCGATTGCTGGCGTGGTTGGGGGTCCGCGGGCCGAACCACCGGGTCCGGGACTCCACGGCTTTGCCGCTGCCGCTTTGCCCCGCCTCCTCTGGCCATCTCTAATGGTGGCCACAAACGTCCAGACCCGGTGATGGGGGCGGTGGTCCCCCCATGTCTCCTTGCCGGCCCTGCCTCCTGAGTGCTGTGCACCCCCCCTGCTTGCCCGTCGCCGCTGCCCGGCTGGGCTGGAACCCCCTGTGTTGCCGCCTCTGCTCCGCGGCCTCTTTCTGGCGGCCCGCAGCTTCACCTGGCTCCTGTGATTGGCGCAACGGCCCGAGCTCTTATTCTGTGGGGTCTTGCCTTAGTGAGCTCCCGGCGACGGCCTCGTGTGGGGCGCTGCACCGGGCTCCTGTAATCCACTGCTGGTCGCTGCGGCCATCTGCTGGGGCTCTCCTACGCTGAGCGCCCTCCCTCTCCTGCTGTTGGTGCGAAGTGGCATGGGTGCCCCCCGGACATTGACTGAAAGGGGGGACCCGCCTGAGCCTTGCCTCCCTGCCTGTGCAACCTGCTGCCGGTCGCTGGGGCCTCTGCTGGGGCTCTCCTGCACTGGGTGCCCTCCCTCTCCTGCTGTTGGTGCTGGGTATCGTGGGTGCCCCCCCCGGACGCTGCCTGAGGGCGGGGGCCCGCCTGAGCCTTGCCTCCCTGCCTGAGGGGATCTCCCCTGTACACACCGCAGGCGTCGTGGGACTGGTGGAGACCCACGCTGGGGTTTGTTGGCCGCATGCCCCGTCCTTCAGATCCGTACGGGCCCTAGGTGCAGCTCAAAATCCGGCCATTATCCTGCTGGTGATCCCCATTGGCCGGCTGTCGCCAGGACTATCTTCCAGGTGGGGGCTCTGTTTGCCCAGCTTCACTACCACTGCGGATCCGCTGCTCCCTCCCTCTTGCCTCTGTGGCGCTTTGGCCGCATGACTGCTACTCCTTCACGTTGTCGCGCTGGTGGTCCTCTAAACCGGTGGCGCATACCACGGCCACCGCTTCCCCAAGTGTGCCGGTCCGTATCGGGGCGCTGGTCAGCCGAAAGCCTCACTCATCATGGGAAAGACCGAGCCGAAGCAGCCTAAGATTGCCTTCGATCTCCGCAGGTCCTCCCGCCAGGAGGGCCCCGGTGCTGAGGGGGGGAGCCTGCTGCCACCCTGGACGCGACCCTCTCCCGAGACGACGACTTGAAGGCGATCATGCTAGACGTGAAGTCGACGGTCACCGGCATCGCCACCCAGCTAGACCAACTCTCGGCCCGCCTGGACTCAGTGAAGGCCCGTGTGGATACTCATGACAACCGTCTGTTGCATGTGGAGTCCCGGGTCTCTGATGCAGAAGATGCCGCCACGCAGGACCGTCAAAAACTGCTCCAAATGGACAAGATTCTGGCTGTTATCCGGGAAAAAAATGAGGATTTGGAGGTTCGCTCCCGCCGGAGCAACCTCCGCATAACAGGCCTTCCGGAATCGACCAACATCTCCAGCATGGAGGACTTTGTTGAGACCCTGGTCAAAGAACTTTTTGGCGACGTCCTCTCCTCAGTGTTCATCGTGGAGCGCGCACCGCTCCCTGGGTCCTCGTCCCGGTCCCGGCCTTCCTCCACGTCCCATCATCGCTAAATTGCTCAATTTCCGGGACCGCGACGCTATACTCCGAGCTGCACGGGACAGAGGCACCATTATCCACCAGGGCAATACCCTCTCCTTTTCCCGGACTACACCACTACAGTTCAGGCTGCCCGGCGGGAATTCCTACCTGCCAAACGAATCCTACAGAAACACGAAGTCCCATAATCCTTGGCCTATCCGGCGAAGCTCAGAGTGCGCCAGGGCGCAAAGACCCTAGTCTTCCCCGAACCCCGGGAGGCACTGGCGTTCGCCAAGAAGCTCGAGAAATCATCCCGGCCACCAACATCCAAATCCCCGTCTGAAGCTGCGGACCGCATAAGTGACAATGACTGAAGTGCCATGTACTGATTGTTGTTGGTTTCCCTTTTTTCACGTGATGCCTGAATCTACCCTAGCTTGGCCACCCTGCTTTACTGCAGGGGTGTATGCCTAGCCCTGCCATGCCCTCACGGGATTATTCCCAACTGCACAGTTGTCTTTCCCCCTCCTAGTTGTGGGTCCCTGGGGTGGGGCGGGTTGGAGTCTCAGCCTGATTGGGGGGTTGGAGTGGGTGGGGGGTTGGGGGTCATTCTGTTTTTACTTCTCAGTCATTTCAGTTGGGGGGGTATGTTTGGGGCGGGAGGTAGAGCATTGTTTTCTTTACTGTGTTTCAGGGTGGGTGGGTTGGGTTGGGTTGGGTTGGGGGGATTGCAGGTTTTTTTTTTTTTTCCTTCAGGGGATGCTGTTTCCTTATGGTATTGTTTAGTTTCTCTGCATTGCTTACACATGTCCAGTCCTAGACACCACATTGTGCTCCCAGCAGCCCATTTCGTCAGGCTTATGGCTATTCCATTTCCACTTCCATGCTGTTCATTTGACCAGGCTCCCTATCTGCTTGCTGCAATCGCCTGCTCACGGGCACGGGGCGCTCTCCTGGTCCTCCAGCGGATCCCGCTACCCCACTATTTGCTCGGCCTGCCTTTGCACATGGGTTGTTCCCCTGTCGTCCCGCCGGCTGACGCCTCTGCCGTGCGCTGCTCTGTTGGTGCTTGTTTGTGGCGCTCCCCGTCCGCGCGGCGCACACTCCCGACTCTGACCGCCTCCTCATGACGGACACTGTCTGCTGGACCTGGAATGTCCGTGGCCTGAACGACCACCGAAAGGCGAGACTGATCCACTCACACTTGCAGCGCCATAAGATGGACATCTGTCTCTTACAAGAGACGCACCTGATGTCGGGATCCCTCTCCAGACTCCAGGCGCGCTACTGGGGGGAATCTCACTCTTCCACTTACTCGTCCTACGCCAGAGGGGTTTCCATTCTGATACGCAGGGGCCTCCCATGGCACACAGCTCAGGCGCTGACTGATCCCGAGGGCAGGTATGTAATCCTTCATGGTTCCCTGCTGGCCCAGCCCGTGACGATTGTCGCGGTCTATGGCCCCAACTCGGACGACCCAAACCTCTTCAATCACATATGGCATCTTGCCTCCACTGGCGGCCCTGCTGCTGTCATCTGGGGAGGGGATTTTAACGTTACACTTTCGGCGACCCTTGATAGGTCTGGTCCCCACAGGTCCCATCCACGCGCTGCCGCAACCCTCCAGTCCCTACTAACCGATAACTCCCTCTACGATGTGTGGCGCCATTCGCGGCCGGATGCCCGAGAGGGAACCTGTGTTACTGGCACGCGGGGCTGCTGGTCGCGTATAGATTTTTGGCTGACCTCTCCAGACATTCTGACCTGGTTAGCTGACGTGACTCACATGGCTCGCACCTTCTCTGACCATGCTCCGGTCCAGCTCCGTCTTCGCCTTCCCCACTCCCCGCAGCGTGCATTTACCTGGCGACTTCCTCCTAACGCTCTTCGGGATGCTGTATTTTGTTCGGACATTCACACTGCGATCACTGATTATTTTGACCTAAACACGGGGTCTGTCGACTCTGCTTCGGTACTCTGGGAGGGGTTCAAGACGGTCATCCGCGACGAGTGTATCTCTAAACAGGCTGGAGTTCTCCGATCCATCCGTAACTCCCTTGCTAAGCTTGAGGCGGAAATTAAGGAACTGGACGCCGCCCAGGCTGCACACCCTAGGCCTGAAACGCTTGCACTGATACGCCAAAAACACACTGAGTTCTCTGAGGAGGCAGACCGCGAGCTCTCATTCCTGGGTAGGGAGGGACAGGCTCATCGTTTTGGTGAGGGTGACCGCCCTGGCAGAACTCTGGCGAATCTATTGCGTCCGCCGCGTGCTGCCTCTTACATCACGGCCCTTTCTGACGGGGGATCGGCCAGGACCACCTCCCCGGATGAGATCAGGTCCCGCTTTCTGGACTTTTATTCACAGCTTTATTCTGCCGGCCCATCCCCATCACGGGAAAACTTTCGATCAATATTTCGAATCCATCGCGCTGGTCTGGCTGGAGGATTACCATCGAGAATTCTTGGACGAACCATTTACTAGGGAAGAAATACTCGCCGCCATCAGTAGCCTCCCTGGGGATAAGGCGCCTGGCCTTGATGGCCTACCGGCTTCGTTTTACAAAATGTACGCGGACATCCTAGTACCACACTTGGCTGCCAGGTATAATGAATCTTTCGATAATGGCCTCCTCCCTCAGTCTCTTCGTGAGGCCATGATAACTCTGCTCCTTAAGCCCGATAAGCCGGCCGACCGTCACGATTCCTACCGCCCTCTCTCTTTAATAAACATCGACAATAAAATCTTCGCCAGGCTGATCTCCTCCCGTCTCTTGCTACTCATGCCCCTCATCGCTCTTCCGGACCAATCTGGCTTCATTCCCGGCAGAGCGACCTCGCACAACCTCCGGACAATCTTTTCAGTTCTACACCAAATCAATCCCAATCTTCCTGCTGCGGCCGCCCTCCTGGACGCCACAAAGGCGTTTGACATGCTCGAGTGGCCATTTTTATTCTACCCCCTACCTCGCATGGGCTTCAGCGAAATCTTTATACAAAAAATTAGGCTCCTCTACACCAACCCCTCTGCACGCCTCCGCATCAATGGTCAGATATCGGACCCTATCCGCATCGAGCGGGGTACCCGGCAGGGGTGCCCCCTCTCGCCCATGCTCTTTGCTATTGCGATGGAGCCCTTGGCTGCACGACTCCGGCAGCACCATACTCACAGGGGGATTTTCGGCCCGCTCCCTCCTCGTCTCCATGTACGCGGACGATGTAACCCTGTATGTCCGCCATCCCCAGGAACATCTTAGCCCCCTGGTCCGGGAAATCATTCGCTTTGGCAGCCTTTCTGGCGTTCAGGTCAACTGGAGCAAGTCGGTATTGTTCCCCTTGACGGACGCCACGACGCCATTCACACCTGACTTTCCGTTTGAGTGGGCTTCAGGCCCCACGCGCTATCTGGGCATCTGGCTGAGTAGGGACCTTGACGAACTGTGGAGATCCAATTTTGGTCGCGCTATAGATTGGCTGGAGTCTAAAATCCCGATTTGGAGTCGCCTTCCGCTATCCCTGGCCGGCCGGATCGCGGTCGCCAAGATGGTGGTCTTGCCAAAATTTCTTTATCTATTTTTAAACGTCCCCATCCCTCTCACTGCTCACTTTTTTCGTAAACTGCGCTC
The DNA here is from genome assembly GCA_963921515.1 of Calotriton arnoldi. Taxonomy (NCBI): domain Eukaryota; kingdom Metazoa; phylum Chordata; class Amphibia; order Caudata; family Salamandridae; genus Calotriton; species Calotriton arnoldi. Next base: position 1,909,954 of record CAWUFW010001691.1, on the reverse strand, counting down.
TTTAATTATTTCACTTGTTTGGGCCGGCAAACAGCCAAGAGTGGCATACGACATCCTCACTCTCCCCATGTCGGTCGGTGGCATGGGTGCTCCTGACTTCAAGATATACGCCTTATGCGCCCAGGCCAGTTTTCTTCAATTCTGGATTCATCCTACCCCCTATCAGCCGCACGTAGCGGTCGAGACGGACATAGCATCCCCTTGGCCTCTGTCCACGGCATTCTTTGCACCGGCGGTGCGCCCGCGGGCAGAGGTGAACACAGTAGAGACATTACGCTGGGCCTGGTCTGGTCTGCGTCGGCTCTCCAATCTTCCTTTACTCTCTGCGAACGCCATGCCGATAGTACAACTCCCAGATTTCCCTCCATTCCAGCCTTCCGGCATGCATAGACACGCGGAGCACTTGGGCCTGCGGACGTTGGCGGGTCTATATCCAGAGAACACTTTTTACTCCCTTCCAGACTCCTCGGGTCCGTTGGACACACTCTTATTTTACCAGCTGCGTGCGATTTGTCGGACACTACACTCTACATTCCCTCGGCCCCCTCCCACTATTCCAGCTCTTGATTTCATTTATACATCCCCGACCCCACACAAATTGGTTACCAAACTATATGCTTTAGCTCTAACGTCCGCGGCTGTCTCCACGGACCGGGCGCGTGCGGCGTGGGGTGCGGACCTCGGCATGGACTTTGCGCAGGCTGACTGGCTGTACTGTTGCAATCAAACAAAGAAACTGTCACCAAATTACCGGTTACGACTGATACATTTTAAGTTCCTGCACCGACTGTACCGCACTCCTGTCCAGCTCCATAAGTTAGGACTCATACCTAGTGACTCCTGCATGTGCTGCGCTGCCCCCTCTGCGGACTTTGCGCATCTAGCATGGTTATGCCCTAAGGTTTCCAAGTTCTGGCAGGCGGTGTGTTCCGCCATCTCTAACATAACTGGCACCACGGTGCACCCTGACCCCCCCTTGTGTCTCCTGGGTTTTGTTAAATTCTGCCCGGACCCCTCTCACCGCCTGACTGCTATGCTGCTGGTCCTGGCCAGACGTAGGGTGGCCATGTGTTGGGGTCGTAGACCTGCTCCTGGGATCGAGAGTTGGCTGGAGGACGCCTCTAGGTGCCAGACTTTGCTATCTGAGTTCTGGGATCTTTTACCCGCCAAGTCCCGTCCAGTTGATATTTGGGGTCCTCTGGTGACCTATCTCCTCGACCGCTCCCCTCCCAGCGGCGCTACCTCTCCCGCGCTCCCTGCCGGCGCTCCGCCCGTGGTGGCCGCCGGTGCTGGTCAGTGATTGCCCCACCCCTTTTAGCTCCCCCCTGCCTTGCGATACACACCCCCTATGCTGTGGGCGAGTCTGTGATCCCTTTGAGGGAAGGGACCCCCCCTGGAAACATAATGTGATTGCAGCCTCTAATTTCTTCCGCTGCTGGCAGACTGCATTTGATTTTGATTCCGTAATTCCTGACTTGTTCGACACTGTGTCCTTAGATTGACTATGTAGCGCAATGTAATGTGTCGGTTTTGACTATCCTCAATAAAGTTTTGGGAAAATTACAAAAAAAAACACATGTTGGCATGTGGAGCCAGGTGCCCGTGCGGCCTTGCGCTGCTTGTGCTATCTCACTCCGTCTCTCTCCCTCGCTCTCTCCCGCCCTGTCATAGCAAACTTGTGAAAGCGATGAGTGCGCGGCTCTCAGCGCGGCACTCGAGTACTTCTTAAGTCTTTCAAACACCAAGGGGTATATTCTCAAGGACATATCGCCGAGTTAACGGCACTTTATCGCAACCAAAATGGTGATAAATTTAACGCACCATTCACAAGCTGGAGCAAACAGCCCATATCACCATTTTACCAGCGATAGCAGCCTCAAAAAGCATCGTCACGGATTACTCCGGCAAATATTGCTAATGAGATGTAGAGTAGGCGTTCCCGTGCAAAAAGCAGCAAACACATCACTTCGCAAGTGTCTCAACCACCAGCAAGATCGTCGAAGAGAGTACAAAACAGGCGATAAGGTGCATTAGTAGCAGAAAGTTTACACCTGCTCTGAGCTGGTGTAAAGTCGGACTACAACCTGCAATATGAAAGGGAGCCCAGCCCAGAGCCACACGTGAATGACAACAGATGCAATGGAGCCAACGATCATGCAGCTCGGACACCCAACACTGCTCCGACACCCCCCGCCACCAGCCCCTTGCCCGCCATCCCCTCCTCACATCCCCCCCACACAAACAAATGTGACAGCAACCTTAGGAAATCTGGAACGTAACAAATTGGCTGATGTCGCACAATTATAGTAAAGGAGATGCATGTGAGGTTGGACAAATAAGAATCTCAGTCATCTATGGATTTACATATAAAACATTTTATTTAAACAAAACAACAAAATAAAAGTAGGTACAGGTATGGCGTGTCATCCCTCGACAATTTGTGAATCACTGCCTGCAAGACAAAAAGAAAGATAAGATTGTGCGTCATGCGTCCATGAAAGGAGAGACAGAGAGAGAAAGAGAGAAAGAGTGAGAGAGAGGAAGAGAGAGAGAAAGAAAGAGTGAGACAGAGAGGAAGACAGAGAAAGAGAGAAAGAGTGAGAGATAGAGGAAGAGAGAGAGAAAGAGAGAAAGAGTGAGATACAAGGAAGCGAGAGAGAAAGAGAGAAACAGTGTGAGAGAGAAGTAGAGAGAGAGAGAAAGAGTGAGACAGAGAGGAAGAGAGAGAGAAAGAAAGAATGAGAGAGAGAGAGAGGAAGAGACATAGAAAGAGAGAAAGAGTGTGAGAGAGAGAAAGGAAGAGATAGAGAGTGAGAGAGAGAGAAAGAGTGTGAGTGACAGAAAGGAAGAGATGGAGAGGGAGAGTGAGTGTTGACACTGTGGAGAAAATCCTCACAGCTCACCTTTCTGCCACCGGTGTGTCTCCAACCACTTGCCGGGACATAGTGCAGTCTTCAAGTTTAGTCATCTGAAACATAGTATAGAATCAGTAATGGCAGAGTACATACAACTGCACACACCTAATTCTCTGTTTCGCCCCTGCGCACCCAGGCTGCTGCACCCCATCGACTCCTGCCACCCAGAGTTGTCTGCCCACCTCTGCGCACCCAGGCTGCTGTATCCCATCCACTCCCACTGCCCAGAGGTGTCTGCCCGCTGCTGTGCACCCAGGCTGGTGCACCCCATCCAGTCCCACTGCCCGGAGGTGACTACCAGTTCCTGCGCACCCAGACAGCTGCATCCCATCCACTCCCACTGCCTAGAGGTGTCTGCCCGCTCCTGTGCACCCAGGCTGCTGCACCCCATCCACTCCCACTGCTCGGAGGTGTCTGCCCGCTCTTGTGCACCCAGGGTGCTGCACACTATCCACTCCCACCGCCCAGAGGTGACTGCTCGCTGCTGTGGAAACAAGCCTCTCTGCTCACCTTCTGCCACCGGCGTGTGTCTAAGAGGATCCACCACATGCCGAAGCAACCTCCTCAGGCGTTGCGTACACGCGGTCAAGCCGAGCTCACAATTCAAAGTGGGTGTTGATTGCAGGATGGCCACGCATCATCGCAGGCTGCACACGCGCTCAGCTCTGGTGGCACTAACTCAGTGGAACTGAAGTCATCGCTTCGTGGCGGGAGGTCCGTGTCGGGGGGGGGGTCGTCAATCTGTGAATCACAGCCTGCTAGACAAAAAGCAAGATAAGATTGTGCGTCATGCATCCATCAAAGGAGAGAGAGAGAGAAAGAGTGAGAGAGAGGAAGAGAGAGAGAAAGAAAGGAAGAGTGAGAGGTAGACAGAGAGAAAGAGTGAGAGAGAGAGGAAGAGAGAGGGAAATAGTGAGAGAGAGGAAGAGAGAGAGAAAGAGAGAAACAGTGTGAGAAAGAGGAAGAGCGAAACAGAGGAAGAGTGAGAGAAAGAGCGAGAGAGGTAGAGAGAGAGAAAGAAAAAAACAGTGTGAGAGAGAGGAAGAGATAGAGTGAGAGAGAGAGGAAGAGAGAGAGAAAGAGTGTGAGGAAGAGAAAGAAAGAGATGGAGAGGGACAGTGAGTGCCCACACTGTGGACAAAACCCTCACAGCTCACCTTTCCGTCACCGGTGTGTCTCCAACCACGTGCCGGGACATAGTGGAGCCCTCAAGCTTACTCATCTGAAACGTATTATGGAATCAGTAATGGCAGAGTACATACAACTGCACACGCCTAATTCTCTGTCCCACCTTTGTGCATCCAGGCTGCTGCACCCCATCCACTTCCACTGCCCAGAGGTGTCTGTCCGCTGCTGCACACCCAGGCTGCTGCACCCCATCTACTCCCACTGCCCGGAGGTGACTGTCCGCCGCTGCGCACCCAGGCTGCTGCACCCCATCCACTCCCACTGCCTGGAGGTGACTGCCCGCCGCTGCGCTAACAAGCCTCTCTGCTCACCTTTCCCAACCTGCGTGTAGAAAAGAGGGCCTACCACGTGCCGCTGCAAGCCCCAAGCCCGGGGCCCGCGGACACGGCACCCTGCATATCATGCAGCCCCACTCCGCAGGCCACCAGGTCTCACATTTGGTGCTGGGTCTTGATTTCGCCATGGCAGAGGACATACCAGTGCACCGGGCTTTTCATCGCAGGCTGCACACCCGCTCAGCCCTTGCGGTGCCACTAACTCTGTGACCAGCGAGGCGATGCCACGTGGCGGTAGGCCTCCGCTGTCTGATGGCTCAGGCCTACACTGCGGTCCAGCAGGGCACAAAACCTGAGCTGTCCAGACCGCCGGGATGGGCCATCACCGCAGGCTGCACACCCGCTCAGCAGTTACAGTACCCATACCTCAGTGAACCGAAAGTCACCATTTATTGGCAGGGTCACGTGTCCTGTGACGCCTGTGCTGGATGGGTGTGGTGTGGGTGTATACTAGCCGTGAGGGAGTGGCTGTGGCGTACTGACAACTAGGGTGTGACCAGCAGATCACTGCAATGAAAATCTGGGCCATGTAGCGTTGTTGTCCTTCCCTGTAAGCGTAAGCGGAGTGGACTGGCCTGGCGTATGCCAGTCCTGCGTGAGGCTGTGAAGAATGACTCCGGAGCTATGGGCGTGGCTCCGTCCTGGGCTGTATGAGGAATCAACTGATGCGGGTGTCCCTGTTGTAGTGCTGACGTCACCCGGGTCGCAAGCGCCGATGTGTCACTCTGTGAGCCAAGTCCCACAACATGGCCAACATGGAAGGTACGGGGAATCACTGACCCTACATTAATCCATAGTTCCACACATGAAAGATGGTGGACATGACACATCTGTGTGGATAAGAATGTTTATTGCACATTCAGTGGAGTGTTGCAGCTGTAGCAATACAGGGCCATGCAAAGTTCAAGTTTCAGTTTTTGGCACATGGAGGGCAGCCAATTAGAGCCAAGCTTGTGTTCGGGGTTAGGCCGCGCCAACATATGCACTTATACAATTACTCCGCCAATCCCCAAGCACTTATAAATTCACTATACACTCTCCTTGCAGTACTCTAATGATCCAGTCTCTACGTACGTACTTGTACAATGACCGAGAGAAAGTTACATAACCGAAGTTTTCCCCACTGCCAGAGGTAACATGGTTGCATACGCTGTCCACAGCACAATGTAATGTGGTAGGGCCCAGGGGCGGCATCTTGCATACATAATGAACACACGGACACAGATAGATAGTGGAACTGGGTACGGGCACGTGCGCTCGACTCATTTTTATTACCAGGGTCACATGTCCAGTGACGTCTGTGCTGGATGCGTGTGGGGTGAGTGTAAGCCAGCCCTCCGGGAATGGTTGGTGCTGGCAACAAGTACAACAGTAATCATTGGATCAGACACACAGATTCAATCATAAAGGGTCAATGATTTGTGCTGCACTAAGGTAGGGGCAACAGATGTGAAATAATACACACAAGAATGTATCGTAAAGGGTCCATGACTTGTGGTACACTGAGGTAGGGGCAGCAGATGTGAAATTATACACAAAACATTGTATCATAAAGGGTCCATGAGTTGTGCTGCACTGAGATAGGGGCATCAGAAGCATTCATCGTGTGCTCAGCCAGCGATGATGCGTGGTGCGGGCGAGCCGCACTGGGAGCAATGTCTGTTGCCTACTGGACTGAGTCATCTGCAATCGCGACTCGATGTGAATTGTGAGCCCTGCTATCCGCAGTGTAGATCGAAGGCAGTAGTCAGCACAGACATCGAAGAATGCTTTTAGTCACTTCCTGTTTACAAAATTCGAGGACATAGAGTACAATTCTCTCTGCAATAAATAAATCATGTCTCAATTTAAATTGTGAGCTCTGCTAACCGCAGTGTAGGGGTATGGAACAAAAGATGAAACATTTATGGAATACACTGTCGAAATATGTAGGTTTCAGGGACGTTATAGTTAGTTGCCTACTGGACTCTGAAATTAATGAATGAAGACTGAATTTGAATTGTGAGCCCTGCTGAGCACAGTGTAGGCCAGAGGCAGTGGTCAGGAAGGGCCTACAGCCACGTGGCGTTGACTTGAGCTGCATACAGTTAGTGGTAGGAGTGGCGCTCAGCGTGTGCGCAGCCAGCGATGATGCAATGTCTCTTGCCTACTGGACTGCGTCATCTGCAATCACGACTCGATCTGAATTGTGAGCCCTGCTGACCGCAGTGTAGGCCGGAGGCAGTGGTCAGGAAGAGCCCAGAGCCACGTGCGTTGACTTGAGCTGCATAGAGTTAGTGGTAGGTGTGGCGCTCAGCGTGTGCGCAGCCAGCGATCATGCAATGTCTGTTGCCTACTCGACTGCGTCATCTGCAATCGCGACTCGATCTGAATTGTGAGCCCTGCTGACCGCAGTGTAGGCCGGAGGCAGTGGTCAGGAAGAGTCCACAGCCATGTGGCGTTGACTTGAGCTGCATAGAGTTAGTGGTAGGTGTGGCGCTCAGCATGTGCGCAGCCAGCGATGATGCAATGTCTCTTGCCTACTGGACTGCGTCATCTGCAATCGTGACTCGATCTGAATTGTGAGCCCTGCTGACCGCAGTGTAGATCGAAGGCAGTTGTCAGCACAGACATCAAGGAATGCTTTTTGTCACTTCCTCTTGACAAAATTCGAGGACATAGAGTACAATTCTGTCTGCAATTAATAAATCAAGACTGAATTCAAATTGTGAGCTCTGCTATCCGCAGTGTAGACTGCCATTCAGTGTTCCTTTGGACTTGCAAGATGAATTTGGTCATTGTACTAAAGCTATAACTGATAAAAAATCAAGTTCTTAAAGCAAGGATACTAAAAGGATATTATGTAGGTTTTAGGGACGTAATACTTAGTTGCCTACTGGACTCTGCAATTAATGAATCAAGAGTCAATTTTAAATGTGAGCCCTGATGACCGCAGTGTAGGCCGGAGGCAGCGGTCAGCAAGGGCCCACAGCCACGTGGCGTTGAGTTGAGCTGTACAGTTAGTGTCACCTGAAGCAACCAGCGTGTGTAGAGCCTGCGATGATGCGTGGTCCGGGCGGGCCGCACTGGTAGCAATGTCTTTTGCCTAATGAATTCTGTCTTAATAAGTCCACGTGGCGTTGACTTGTGGTGCACTGAGTTAGTGGCACCTGAAGCACTCAGTGTGTGCGCAGTCTGCGATGATGCGTGGTCCGGGCGGGCCGCACTGGGATCAACGTCTCTTGCCTACTGGACTGCGTCATCTGCAATCGCGACTCGATCTGAATTGTGAGCCCTGCTGTCCGCAGTGTAGATCGAAGGCAGTAGTCTGTACAGACATAAGTCTGTGGTGCTCTGCTGCTGGGTTCGCAGGGGGCCTGTGTCGAGGAGGCCGGCGGTCACGGCGGAGGCCTCGTGGCAGGGTGAGGGCTGCCGCCCTGGCAGACGCTTTGGCCTTCCCACAAGTGAACCACGCCCAGAGCCCCAGCCTATTATTCATACTCCTACGCTGGAGTGGTGTACGTTGGACCAGAGATGTCATCAGTGATGTCATCAGTGATGTCACTGACCATGTCATGAATGATGTAATATGTGATGTCATCAGCAGTGCATTGCGGGGGCGCGAGTTATAGTTAGCTGAACTAACTATAACAGTGGAATTTCTATGGTTTTGTACGAGTGAAATGTCCAGCTAACTATAACGTCCCTGAAACCTATGATTTTTTCAGTGAATTTCAAAGGTTTTTTAAATGCTAATTTCTAACTATAACGTCCCTGAAACCTATGGTTTTTTCAGTGAAAATATATGTATATATATGAAAAAGGAGATTGTTATCTCTGAAACGCGTCAGGCAGATTGAAAGGGAGAATCCTGGACTAAAATGCTCGCTTTATCAAAATTAAAGTTGTAGTGCAACCTACCTGTGCTGGAGTGCGGACTTGCTTGCAGGGCAAAGTTTGGGAGATATATATATATATATATAACCTACTGGCGGTCGCCAGTAGGTAGTTATAGATAGGACCTTGTTTCTATTCAAAAGCGTTTTTCTTTTGCCAATATCTTTGGCGCCGTTTGACGAATCTTCGCGAAATTTTCAAAACTAATGGTTCACTCAGGTCAGCTCCTGTCTTGAAAGTTTTGGGGTGATTCGTCAAGCGGGGGCAAGAAAAAAAAAAAGAAAAATATATATATATATATGTATATCCTACTGGCGGTCGACATTGGGTGCTTATAGTTAGGACCTAGTTTCCATAGGAAGACCGTTTTTTCATTTGCCAATAACTTTGGCGCCATTTGGTGAATCTTCACAAAATTTCCAAAACTGATATGATGCTCCCTTCAGCTGCTATCTTGAAAGTTTCGGGGTGATCCTTCATGCGGAGGCTGAGAACCAGGGGGTGCTTAAAAGTGCTTTTTCCCCTATGTTAATTCCTATAGAACTTTAGGCATGGCTACAGCCCAAACTGCTGAAAGGAATTACATCACATTTGGCACCAAGGTAGATGTTGGTCCAAGGAAGTGCCTTTTTGTGATTTGGTGTAAACCAGGAAGTGTTGGCAGCCATCTTGTGACTCGGTTGAACCGAGTCACAGAAAAAAGATTTGAAAAAAAGAAAAGGGGGCAGGGTAGAAACACTCGGACCTCCTAGGCCTCTTGGGGGGATACTACAGAAACCCACAGGGCCATAAAAACATTTTTTTTAACTTTTCGGCGGGACTCCAACCGAAACTTTTTTTAAATGAAGCGTGATCTCCCACGCTTTGTTAGTAATTAGCCCTCATTTTGCTCTTGCTTGCTCAAAGTGGAGCACAATTTGCTTTTACACACAGGGAGCTGTATGTTAGTAGCTCACTATGTGTAAAAGCAATGCCGACTCCCACAGGACGTGGGGAGCTGGCAGGGACCGCGGGGGCCTTCAGGGTGCCCCGCGGTCCCCATCAGTAGAAGTGGGTGCCCCTTATCAGGGCACCCCCACTATAGGCCGGGCCCCGGGGCATGGGGTCCGCGGGCCCGAAATCAGCCTGGGAGAGGGTCTTTGCGGCCCCCTTCCCATTACTTAAAAAAATTAAATAAAAAAGCTGGGAGATGGGGTCCCCCGGGGTTGAAATCGCCCCTGGAGAGTGGTGTGTGGCCCCATCCTATTATTAAAAAAATTAAAAGGATGGGCCTCGGGGGATGGGGTCCCCGGGGCTTAAAATGGCCCAGGGAAGAGGGGCACGCAGCCCCCCACACTTAAAAAATGTTTTTTTTAAACTTCCAGCAAGTCACTGCAGACCATGCTCACTTCACCATCACTCCTGGTGCAGTGGTGGTTGGGGGATGTAGTCCCCTTGGATGCTGAGGGTCCGTGGGGGGTACAGGAGTCCTTGAGGGTACAGGAATCCCTTCTGTTACCTCCAGTAAGTCTCAGACAGCGGGATTGCTGAGAGGACTTGGAGGCCGCTCCCCCTTTGTCTACTACTCTGCCCGCTGCTGGTTGGGGAATGACCCCCTAGGTCTGATACAGGAAAGAATGAATACTATCAAAGTAGTCCTTTTAAAGGACGGTGTCCCTCACCCACCCATAGTTGGCATGCTTCATCATAGGGTAACCTCCTCACAATGTGAACCTAGTCACAAAGCAGGCTACAACCCCTTCACTGAGAAGGAGGAGCTCAGGGATGTTTTGGTAGAGAGAGGTATACTAAATACCGTAGATGAGCTGGGAATGGCGAGGGGTGCAGAGCAAGGAAATAGTGATCTAAAACTAGCTCCAAAAAGCTTTTCTCCACAAATAATTTTTTTTAATTTCTAAAGGAAAAGATATGCTTCTTTGGATACCAATTCTCTGTGAAACAGATCATGCCCGACCTGGCCGAGGTCCATGAAATCCAAAACGCACCAGCACCCTCCACTGTCACAGTTGTAAGAAGTTTCTTGGGAATAGTTACGTATTGTGGTTGTTTTATGCAGAAATTGACCCAGCTCACCGGGCCGCTGCAAGACCTCACCAAGACATCGACTCCCTGGCAATGGGGCCCAGAGCAGGAAAAATCATTCCAGGACACTAAACAAGCCCTGTCCGAGGACACCACCCTCATTTACTTCAACGCCAGCAAAGACACAGAGTTGTCAGCGGATGCAAGCCCCACAGGACTGGGGGCAGTCCTGTCCCAGAAGCAGATGTGAGGAGAGTGGGCTCCTGTTGCGTACACCAGCGGAGCCCTGACCCCCACTGTACAACGATACTCCCACATTGAAAAAGAGGCAATTGCTATCCATTGGGGCTGAAGACATTTCCACATTTACCTCTATGGGCACCCTTTCGCGGTCAGCACCAACCACAAGCCACTTCTGCCACACTGCAAGGTTCAGCGTCCAAGCCTCCACCAAGGATCAAAACGTGGATCCTACAACTTCAAGAGTGTCACTTCTCCGTGGAATATCGACTCGGGTCTCACAACGCAGAGAACTATCTCGCGAGACACGCCCAGTATGTGAGAATTTTGGTAGAAAGGTTGCTCCCGCTTCTCATCTCGCTGGCTGAGATTATTGAAGCTACACAAGAGGATGACTGCCTCCAACAAGCCATAACACCCACCCAGTCAGGATGATGGGACATGGTCGGTGCAACTTTATCCCAAAGGATGATGGAAGCTCAGAACATGCTCAAATCACTACGCCGTGTGAAGGAGGAATTCACCTTCTCAGCCGATGTATATCTGCTCTGTGGACCTCGCCTGGTGGTGCAACTAAACTACCCCAACGGATGGTAGACCCTGCGCACGGGTCACCCCAAGGGGTGATCAAGACCAAGAACAGGCTAAGAAGTAAGGTGTGGTTCCATGGCCTTGATGAGAAAGTTGAAAGGACAGTCCAACAGTGCAGCTTCTGCCAAGCCACTGGGGGAGGGGACCATCCTCCATCCATCAACACTGAACCGTCTCATGACTGCCCCTGGCAACGTGCCAGGGCACATTTCTACAGCCTGCCAGATGGCAACCATCTTGTCATCATCATGGATGACTACTCTTGCTACCCAGAGCTAGAGATAGTACGGACCACCTCAGCTGAGGAAACCATCCCAAAACTAGAAAAAATAGTGGCAACCCATAGCCTGATCCAAGAGCTGCACACAATGGCCCACCTTTCAGTGGCCAGGAGCTGACAAGCTACCTCACACATTCAGACCAAACACCACTGGATCACCCCATGTGGCCTCAAGCCAACGGCGAGGTCGAACGGTTCATGCGAATCATCATGAAAACCATCAGCATGGCACAGGCCGAGCAGCAGAGTCAAGAAAGCCATCTACGCTTTCCTGAAAGACTACCGGCTGACACCCCACACAACTACCGGAGCAGCCCCAAGCACTCTTTGAAGGGTCATTGACGTCATTCCCCACCAGCCCATATGAGAGAAAGCCCCGATGTCACAGAATCAAGACCAAAATTGCCGCGAGGAGCAAAACCGCCAGGCATCCTAGTGCAGGAGAGCTCAAACATCCAAGCTCGCAATTAGAGACTGGGTGCTCGTAAAAGACCAGCAACCAGGGAGCAAGTTACGGCTTCCCTTTGAACTGCATCCGTGGTAGATATCCGAAGTCAGCGGGACCATGATAACCACCTCCAGAGGGAGAGAGACAGTCACATGAAATGCATCTCACTTTAAACTGTTTAGAGGAAATTCCTGAGCCCAGGGATCAAGACATGCTGGACTCCCAAGACGACCATGAGGGAGTTGAACTGACAACCACTCCACATCCCCCTGAGAGACTTCCTGTTTCCCCAACTTCCCAAATGGATGGAGAATCTGCCCTATCAGCTGCCACGGCCCCCAGCACGGAGAAGGCCCACACCGGAAGGAGTTGCAGAGACCCGAGCAGGGTCTCCCAAGATACCACCTCCAGCAGAACCCGATGCTGTCTCAGCACTTCCAAGACTTTGTAATGAACTGATCGAGATATAGCAGTCGGCCAGGGTGAGCAGAGAAGTGAATCTCCTGTATCCTTTTCATGCACATTCTGTGCCTATTTGTGTCTAGTATGCTAAAGCACTTTGCCGGCATATAGGGCGATCCCAGGTTTGGGACCTGATCCGAAATTTTTTTGCTAATGTGAAGTTTTGCTGCATAAACATGTGTCCGTGTTAGTATTAAATTTTGATTTGTTATAATAAAGGAGGAATGTAATGGGGCTGGCCACGCAGGGGTGTTCCTGCTGATGCCCCTGCTGGACCGTGCCCATTTGGTTGTGACCGCGGTCATGTGACCAAAATAATAAATAAACGGGCAGGGCTGTGTGGAGGCAGTCCCGCGCTAGACACCAACCTTGTGTGTGCGTCCTGATTCATATGCCGCCCACAACGCAAGGTAAAGCCGCGTGTCCCAGCCCCAGAACATACAGGCCCCTGGAGACACGACAGATAGCAGGACACCAGCATTTACTGATGTAGATGTTGTGGGAGGAAAGAGTTGTGAGGAAAATACGAAAAGGTGGCACATTCGCCACTTTTTTCATGTTAAACATATGTCGCCTTTGATTCCTCACATCATTCCCTTCTCCACTAGTCTGATGATCAGTTAATAGTGTAATGCATGCACCAAAAGCGCATTCAACTTTTTCCCCAAATAATGTAAACATTGAAGACAAACATACCAAACATTTCAATAGAGATGGCAAAATTTAGCATTTCATATGATTTGTCCCCATTTTTAAGTGTGGCAAATAGCCAAACCTCTTATTACCAATTTGTATCTATGCTTATCGGTGACTTCTGGCCATGCCTAGTGTAGTAATACTGTCTCCCCAAATGGTATTGGCTGTTTCAAGTACAATTCCACCTACTGATTTTTCCCTTGAAGTGCAGAAGGGACTAACTTACATCAACAAAGCGTGCTAAGTCATCACACATTACATTCATTATATCATGCATGCATGTTATACACAGAGGGGCATATTCTCAAGGAGCTATCGCCGAGTTTTCGGCACTTTAACGCATCCAAAGTCGCGCTAAATTTATCGCTCCATTCACAAGCTGGTGCTAACAGCCCATAACACCAGTTTTCCTGCGAAAGCAGTCGCAAAAAACATCGCCACAGATGACCGCGGCAACTAACGCTAATGAGATGCAGAGTAGGCGTTCCCGAGCAAAAAGCAGCGACAACACCACAACGCAACATTCTCAACGACCAGCCACATCGGCGATAGGAACACAAAACAGGCGATACGGCACGTTACCAGCAGGAAATTAACACCTGCTCTGACCTGGTGCAAAGTCGGACGTCAACCTGCACAAGAAAAGGGATCCCAGCCCACAGCCACACCTGAAGAACAACAGATGCCATGGAGCCACCCACCATGCACCCCGGAGCCCCGAGAGGGCAACAACACCCACCGCCACCACCCCCAGGACCAACTCCAAACAACAGGTGCCAGAGTCGTAAGTGTCTTTCTGCCAGACTGTCAGAGTTGCTCACACCAGTCGTGGGTGCCATCATCCGCTTGTTCCCTGCTCAGCTCTTCAGGTGCCACTAACTCAGTGCACCACAAATCATGGACCATTCTGCTTGCATGTTGGGTGAACACTGTACTTTCTCCGGCTACCACCATGATGCTTCACAGTTATTTCTGTTATGCTGGTGTTTTCTGTTTCTGCTTTAATTGTGATCACTGTTCAAGTTGTTGCCAGCACCAACGACTCCATGAGGGCTGGCTTACACTCACCCCACACATATCCAGCACATGTGTCACTGTACATGTGACCATGCCAATAAAGGTGTCGAGCGCACGTGCCCGTGGCCAGTTCAACGAACTATCTGAGTGTGTCCGTGTGTTCATGATGTACACATTTGTGCCCCGGGCACTACAACATTACATTGTGCCGTGTACTGAGGACGCAGCCATGTCACCACAGGCAGCGGGTGAGACATTGCATATGTAGCTTTGTCGTCCCCCACTCAATACGTAAGAGGAGTGAACTGGGCCGGCGTACGCCAGTCCAGCGTGGGGGTGTGGATGATCATCCCGTGGCTCTGGGTGTGGTTCAGTACTGGAAATGTGCAAAGGCATGTGTCTCTGTCGCAGTGTGGGTCTCCGTTGGGGAGTGTAGGTGGGCCCTGATGGGACTTAGACACCCACGTATGTGATCTGGTTCGGCTTCCATGAGGTAGTACCCCACCCGCACATGTTCGGCCACCCCCTTCTGGCAGTCTGACACCTGGCCTTGGAATGCAATGTGTGCTTGGGTGGGCTGCTGGGAGCCAGCCGGGGTGGTGGGTGCGTCCAGCTGTGTTGTCTGTGCAGGGGGTGGGGTATCCTCGATGCAGCGGTGCTGCCCTGCTCCTGGAGGTCGATTGCCTAAGATGTCCATGGACTGTTGTGGGGCGTAGGTGTCGGAAGTGTGGTGGTCCTCTTCAGCATCACTGTAGAGTTGTCTGGTCTGCTCTGCTGGAGGTGTTGTTTGTCCCTCTGCAATGTGAAGGGGGATGCTTGTTGACATTGTGTTGGCATGTATGTTGCCGCATTGTTCAAGTTTACATTCAGACTTCATGACAATGTACATTGAGACTGTTTGGGAGGGGCGGACTATTTGATGCGGGTCAGTGGACATTTGGACTACATGACGTAGGTGAGGTTGTACGTGTACATTTGCATCTCACAGTTTCCTGCAATGTCAGATGTGATTGGCCATTTTCTACGCACAGGCGGACCCAGTTGTGTCCTCTGTTCTGCAGTGTAGGTGTTGGACTGTGTACCACATTTTCATCCATGTGGGTGTGCTGTCATTGCTATGTGTGTGTGCTGCTTTGTGTGGGAGTCGCAACTGCAGCTGTGATTTTGCTGCCCCTTATCCCTTGGAGGTGGTGTGCCTTTGGCTTTAGGGCTTTTGAGGCGCTGTGATGTTGGCGACTTGGGTCATTTGTGCTCTTGGACGGTTTTTGTCCTCTTGTGCATTGTTTGTCTGCAGATGTGGTGTTGACGTCAGTGGTTGTTTGTGCAGGTGGATGTGTCAGAGTGTGACCTGCTCCTTTCCGGATGTGGTCCACACTCAGCCACCTCAGTCTCATGGTGTGCACAGTGTCATGGTGATTGTACTCCAGCCATGGTGCTGGTCATGTGGTGTCACTTGCATTGTCAGTGTGGCTCTCACATACGCATCTTTGCTGTGTTTCGCACGGGTGCATGTGTGTGTTGTGGAATTGGTGATGTGTGGGGTGGGACCCCTTTGGGCAAATGGTGAACGGGGGCCTACATGATGTTTGTATGTGTGCTGCAGTGTGCCACGGGGATCAGGGACATGACCCAGGGTTATTGTGGGTGTGCGGTGTGCTACACGTCATTGTGCATGTGTGCCATTGTGCCCGTCCCCCCCGTCCCCACAGTCCCTGTTCGTTACTCACCCTGTTGTGTCAGGTCATGTCAAGCAGTGTCCAGACTCCCGACTCCTTGCACCGTCTCCACACTGATGACTGTGGGCGCCATTTGCTCCAGCTCCTCCTGTGGCGCAGGACTCCAACCTCCATTCGCCGTTGCTGCCTTCCTGTTGGCAGCGGGTTTCTGCTTGGTTTGGCTTTTCACATCGTGCCAGCGCATCTTGGCCTCCTCGGCACTCCGACTGCATTCACGATGGGATGCCATTTTTCCATCTGTATTGCCAATGACACAGTGGTGGTGACGGACAGTTGTTGTTGGTGCTCTGTCACCTCCGTGACGACGATCGGGTTTTCCTGCGGACTGTACCCCGTCTTCCTCTTCCTCTTCTCCTTGGCCTTCCCCGACCCCGATGTTCATTGCTGGTGGTCTGTGGGGCTTGTGGGGTTCGCGTTGACCTGGGCACTCGTTCCGGGTGCATCCATGTTGCTGTGCAGTTTGATTTGTTTATGGTGTGTTTTTCTTGTTCAGCTTTTATGGTGCATTTTCCTGCCAGACGCATGGGAATTGCAGGCCTATCGCTGGTTGTCGCTGTTTTTTTTTTCGTGTTGGCCTCATCGCAACTTTATTCGCGCTGGTGTTTCGCATTTTTTCAGCATCGCGTTCTTTTTAACGCAGTCATTTGACGCGTTATCGTGGGACTATCGCATGGTGACCCCAGGTTGAGAATGCTACGTTAACACGGCGTTGTTTTCCCACGATGGACTGCGATGTGAGAAGTTGCGTTAAGCTAAAATTGCGGTGGTTATCACACGTTCTTGTGAATATGCCCCAAAGTTTTCTTTTTGATTATTTTAATTTTGACAAATCATCATTTTGAATGTTTTCTTGCCCGCAGTTGAGTACCAGCTTAGCCCTAAAATAGCCGCCTACTTTCTTTTAAATGATGGGCTGGCTCCAAGATGACTGCCTCCTAAACTTTTGAAGGACTAATAACGTAATCATGTGATTAATGCTTCCTTCTCCTCTCCTCATGCTGCTTCTTCCTATTCTCCCCTAAATTAAAATTTGTCACCTCTGTCGTCGCTTCATCTCCTCTCCACTCCCTGGTAACTCTGGCTGATGCTCCCTCCTCATTGACCAGCTCCACTTTCCTCTCCCCTTGCCATTGTCAACAAGCCATATAGAAATGCTGCTTCTCGTCAATCTGTTTGCCCACAAACCCTCTGCTACGCACAGTTTTGGCCTGTAGCACAGGCATGAGGTTGCTGCATGTATGCACTGGCACCAACCAAACATTTTAAAGAACCCCTCCCTCATCCCCCTATTTCTGCCTCTCCTACTTCCCCACTCGTTCTAACATCTTTTTTTGTGAACATCACCATTTCATTTGAATAGAATGCTTCTGACTTTATGAATGTATCAATCTAATACAAGATTTGCTTTTCATTTTGTACAAAGTTCCAGAGTTTGCATGTTTACCGTATTATATCAATGTTGTGGTGGCGCTAGGGGCTTCGCTTGGCTTAACCCTGCCTTGTAAATAAGGCATCCTTTCACGCTATACTTAGCATGAAAGGGGCGGGCAACGGGTGTTGTAGTGGGCGCTCCACAGCAACACCCATTGATTTTGACACTGCCCCATATTTACAAGGGTGGCTTAACTATGGGGCAGCGCCAAAATTAAGGCCAGGGAAAACCTGGTCTTACCCTGGTGCAACAAGGAGAAATGTTTAATTTCTCCTCGTTTTTGCTTTTTCCATGTGTGCTGCGTTGGGCAGCACACATGGAAACAAGAAAACGCCATTGGTTGCTTATGTGCAGGAAGGTCTCCCTTCCTGCACATAAACAATAATTTAAATAAATGATGTTTTGCAACTTCTATGTGTGCTGCATTCTGCAGCACACATAGAAGTTACAAAACGCCATTTAGAGATTGTTTATATGCAGGAAAGGACACATTCCTGCACATAAACAATCTTCCCCTGCAACGCAGACACCCTTGCACTAGGGTGCAAGGGTGCCTGGGTTGGCGCTAGGCAGCTTAATTTAGCACCAGCACAGGGGGAAACGCATATTACAACAATATGGTGCAGCCCTGCATTTCAGAAGTGGCGCAGCGTGGCATTAAGCCAAGGAGGCTAGCGCAGCGCTCCGCCACTTCTGTTGCAAAATATGCCCCTCTCAGTGCTTAACTTGTAAAAAATGAAGTGCCAAGGCCCTCATCAGGAGGTCACTGCAGCCTACACCACCCATTGCCCCTCCCAGCGCTGACAATGACAGTACCCAAACCAGCTACTAACCATCACACTCCTTCAAGTGTGACAATTCAGACTATTCCAGGCCCCCAAAGCAATAAGATTAGCATGGGCGGCAGGTAACAGTCATTTTTAACATATATTGGGTTAGTAAACAACTGTTGTTGTACTCACTCTCAATCAGACAGCCCACCATGTGGCAGACTGTCATAAGTGCCGGTGCTGCCAATTAAGTGCTGGTGACGAGCACCGGAAACCACCGGCTCAAATTAAGCACTGTTCTCTCTCGCACACACACACAAATAGAGATTGCTGCAGCGATACAAACTTCCCTAACCTACACAGATAAGTTACAGAAGTGAGTGTCCTTGTGCAAGCTACTCTCACATACACATTACAGGAGCAGCATGGGTGGCAGAGCAAGATTCTGACCTAGGAAACATCCTTCTGGCAATACCACCAGGTACTTTGCCGCATCAGTACTTAATTTGAGCTGGTGGTTGCAGGTGGGGACCCATCTGCACTTGTTTTTTTAAACCAGCACTTATTTATCCTGATCAGATTTTGAGCCAGAGCAAGACAGAAAAAAAACACAAGGAGTAAAGAAGGACGAAGAGAGAGACAGAAAAACACTGTCAAAGGGAGAAAGCAGGGTTGAAAATGAACCTGAAAGAGTGAGAAGCCAGGAGTGCCTGGTGGTGGATTAAAGACACTTGAGGTGGAATCAAGATTATACTGCCTTTGTTTTTGACACCCCTGATATTTGTAGTGCTGTGATATTCGTAGTGCCGGCTGAGGGCTTATTGGGCACTGGCACCTATCCTTTTCGAAGTAAGCCAAATGCATTGGTTCGGGAGGTCTGTAGGTGTTGGGGTTCAGAGCATGTGTTGAGCAGTATGTTCTGCAGAATGGGACAGGTGAAATGAGAAGTGGGCACAGTGGTGAAATCCCATGACTAAAGTGACAACTGCCCTATTTGCCATTGCCGCGCTCAAGCAACCCTAACTTTCTCAAATCCTACAAATTGTTTGACTCCTTTCTCCATCCTCTTTATCTCCTTTGCACATGCTGCTCACCCATCAGTCCATATTCTGCCCGGCCTCACAAAGCCCCTCTCGCACAGACATCTAAACTAGAACACAAATCCTGGCTCCGGAAACTGAGACTTCCCTGTTAGAGCCGGGATCACTTTGGGAAGGCAAATCTCCTGCTAGGCTCCCAAAGACTTCAAGAGCAGTGCCACATTGGACGGCCTTGGCAGCTCAGGACTGCCCTTCAGCATGCTTCACTGCCACAAAGAATTGCTACAGGGATTAGCTTCTGCCTTCTGTCTACCTCCTCCATGCTCATCACATTATTTTAAGGAGGCGGGGGAGTCCCAGGTATCAACTGTGTACTACATAGTGATCCTCAAAAAGGCATCTTTCCAGAATGCTGGACATCAGCATCATCAAGCAGAATCCATCCGTTCCTACATTATGCCATTTGGTGCCTCAGTGACACTGCACACTCCAGAATTCGTGACACCGAAAAATGATCTACAATAAAACAAATTTCTTCAAATCATGTTGCCAGGAATTGTTGCCTCTCATTACAAGGTGGAGACACATGAATGTACATAAAAGAGAATCTTTGTATTACACTTATATTGTGCTCCAACCCATCCCGGGCAATAGTGGAGGAACTCTTTGACAGAGCAACAATACCGTCCTGCTCTATGGTGCTCCATTTTCTTATTAATTCCAGTGATAGTTTCCCCTTTGGGCCAGAGCACCATCCAGCAGGTGTTGTGAGACCACTGGCCACTATGAGAATCATTGACTGATTAGGGTATAAACATCTCTGCTAAATCAGAAGGAAAGGTTGGTCCTAAGCAATTTTTGATTCTGTGTTACAGTGATATGACTTCTGTTGACTTTTGCATCAATTCCCACACCTTAGTTCTAGTCTTGATGACAGAAAGACATTTGTGTAAGGTAGATTCCCATTTTTGCAATCTAGAATCATTCTTTCTTCCAATGCAAAGATCTTGAAAAGCCTGTACGTCAGGGATCTCTATTCACTGTGGTCTCACGATAAGTAACTCCTTGTTTTGTCTTGTGCATTGATATAAAACCTCTTTGATGCACCTGCATAATAAACATTCAAATGTGGAAAATGTCCAAATGATTGCATTTATGAAAACCTGCTATGACACAGGAGGAACTATTTTTTAATTCTTGAATATTGCTTGAGAGTTTACAGTTTTCCATCCAAAATAGCTGCTATTCCTGTAAGCAATGCTCGAATGTGGGCAGTGGGCAATGGAAGAACACCACAATGATGGTTCACAAACTCCGCAGGCACTTGATCCATACTTCCAAACCCCACAGATCACAGTGCTGTCTCTTCCACTCATAAATCTATGCTGCCAGTAACTCTTCTTAGCCCAAAGATGAGTCAAGTAGTGCCTGGAGCATACTCAAGACACTGTCGGTCAATGTTTTAATCTGTATACGGTTAATCGTGTTATTTTTGTGTGAAAACTCTGGGTTAGTTCAGGAAGCCGGATATGTTGTTTTTACAAATTGAAGGCCGTTGTCTCTGCTCTTTTTTTCCAGGATTTACAAACGAAGCCAGATTCCAGATCTTTGGGTTTCATGTTATGTGAAATGTCAATATGAAAACGCAAACCACTTCATTGGTTGCGCCGCAGTAATCATATTCCAGCATTTCCCGGCACAGTTTCCTCAAAACGGTGGAGCGGAACATTCAGGAAAACGGACTCACCAGCCAAGAGGAAGCCAATATAGGCAATTTACGGAAAATCAAGTCATATAATGTTTTGGTTTAATGAATTCCTTGCGCTACCAACTTCGTTTGAGTTCAGAAATTCTGTTAAGTACGTTCCTATCTTTAAAAAAACACAGACTGCTAGCGTAGGATGGGAACGCAATTAGGTTGCATGAAATTAAGAAACATTAAGGCCCAGATTTGCAATGGTTTTGCATTGGGTTTGCGTTACTTTTTTAACATAAAACAAATGCAAAATCTTTTTTGGTATTTACCAAGCAATGCAAATGCCTATTTACTTTGCTTTGTAAAAAAAAAAAAACTGCTGTCTTATGTTACTTTGCATTATAGAGGAGTTCCGTGGGTGGTGAAAGGGCATTCTCATGCATCCACCCATGGATTTTGAGGCAAACCCATATCTACAAACACTTGTAGACATGGATTTGTACCAAAATCCTGCATCGCCCTGAGACTGGTGTAATGAAATTTCTCCCTGTTATTTCCTCTTTGCTGCAATCCCAACAGCCGCAAAAGTTAGTTTTGCGCAGGAATGTAGCCTTTCCTGCATAAAAACAATCCTGACCTTAACACAGACACCCTTGCCCTACGGTGCAAGGGTGCCGTCGTTGGCAAAGGCAGCCACAAGTTCGCCAGCGCATGGAGAGAACAGATCTGCACCATTTCTTTGAAGATATGGTGCAGTTCTGCTCTCTCCCATTTATGCAATGCAGCACAGCTACTTCACTATCTGCACTGCATCATGTGAAGTCTTTGAAAGTAGGCCCCTCAATATACGCACAAAGACCTCTCCTGTACACCAGGCGCCCAAATATATGGTGCTGCCATCTCTTTTCTCTTCATACCTGCAGGAATAGCAGTAGGAACATTTTGGTCCTTTAATGAACTGTGAGACAAAGACAAGCTTCCATTTTTCTTAGATCTGGCTAGACAGCGCAGCAGTCTGCTAGACCTATTGTTAACAATTTGTATACAAAGAGTGGCCATTGTTTACACCCAGAGGAAGATTTCTGTCTCTCCCCATGCTCTTGGCTTTTTGGTGTATCATTCCACCTACTTTGGAGTGCTGGCTATGTAATGTATGAGAAATTATTTTTCATCTCACATGTAAATCTAACCATCAAAAAATGCAATTCTTTATCTCATGGATGCAATTTATGCCATAAGCAATTCTTTTTGGGTTCTTTTTCTTCACTGCAGCAGGCTTTTTTATGTTTCAATCATGACTCAGAATGCACACACGACCTATTGACTTTACCAGTGCTTTTTCCGTTATCGCACAGGTATCTCTGCATAACTTGGATAGGGTTTTGTATCAGCTCTAGGATACCTCTACCGCAATCCAGAGTTTCAAGACATTTAGAGGGTCTAGAAGACTAATCTGTAGTGCACGTAAGATTTTGGTACAGTTACCACGAAAGTTACCAACACTATCCATTATTGTAAAGAATGATGGATATGGGCAGCAAAAGAGGACCAAGTGGTGGGTATTGTGTAGGATTTAAGGCCCACATTAAGATCATAAGCCGGAGCTTGAAAGTGTAAGTCTCTGTTATGTTATGTTGATTTGGAGAGCGCCCTAAACACCTGTGAGTGTATCCAGGCACATGAGCAGGTGTGTGGGCACGTGGTCCCCAGAGAGTTATTAGAAGAGCCAGGTCTTCACCTTTTTGCAGAACTCGAGAAATGAGGAGGAGGCTCTGATGTGTTGTGGGAGGTTGTTCCATGTTTTGGGTGTGATGTAGGAGAATGAGCGACCACCTATTCTGCTTTTGTGAATGTGGGTGGTGTGCCCAAGTGAGAGAGAGGCTTAGCATAGGCGTCTGGCAGGCTGGTGAAAGTGTATGTGGATGTTCAGGTATGCTTCCAGTGTTGTGAAGGGCTTTACAGGTGTGCTTGAGTTGAGTTTGAATTAGCTGCCTTTGCAAATGGGAGCCATTGGAGCTCTCTGAAGTGAGGTGAGATGCGGGTGCAGTGTGGGAGGTTCAGTAGGAGTTTTGCAGCAGCTACTTGATATTATGACATAGAGTGCATTACCGTAGTCGAGTCTGCTTGTGATGCGTGTTCGTCTGGTGCTCTGCAGCAGCCACCTGAAGATCTTTCATAGCATTTGTAGGATGTGGAAGCAGGCATAGCTTCCTGTGTTGACTTGGGCTGTCATGGTGAGCTTGTCATCCAAGAAGAGCCCTAGATTTCTTGCGTGTTCAGTGGGTGTTGGTGTTGCTCCAAGTTCTGTCGGCCACCAGGTAGTGTCCCATGGGAATCTTTGTTTCCGAAGACCAGAACTTCAGTCTTGTCATAGTTGACCTTCAGGCAGTTAGTTCTCATCCATTCTGGTACCATGGTTGTACAGTTGGTGAAGTTGGTTCTGGTGGTTGTTGTCTTGTCCGTCAGGGGGAGGATGAGTTGGGTGTCGTCGGCGTAGGATATGGTGGTGATGCCTTGGGATTGGATGATGTTGGTGAGTGGTTGATGTAGACATTGAACAGGGTCAGGCTTAGGGACGATCCCTGGGAGACCTCGCAGATCAGGTTCTTGGTCTGCAATGTGAAGGATGTCAGTCTGACTCTTTGGGTTCTTCCTGTGAGGAAGGAGCAGATCCAGTTGAGTGTGGGTCCTTTAATGCCAATGAAGTGGAGTCTTCTGATTAGTGTGCTTTAGGAGACTGTGTCGAATGCCACGGAGAGGTCGAGCAAGATTAGGGCCACTGTTTCTCCTCGGTCCAAATTTGTCCTGATGTTTTCGGTGGCTGTGATGAGTGCGGTTTCTGTGCTGTGGTTCTTTCTGATTCCTGACTCAGTGTTGTGCAGTAGGTCGAGGTGGCTTGTGAGTTGCTTGTTGATGGACTTTTCTATCACTTTGGCTCGATAGGGGAGCAGGGAGATGGGACATAAGTTGCTCAGTTGGCTTGGGTTGGTTGAAGGTTTCTTGAGGAGGGCGTTAACCGATGCGTGCTTTTAATCATCCGGGAAGGTGGCGGAGGTGATGAAGGTGTTGATGATGTGAGTGATGGCAGTGCTGATTAGCGATGCGGCGAGTTTGTAGACATGGTGGTGGCCTGGATCTGTTGGGGCCCCTCAGTGGATGGTCTGAATGACAGTTGCTGTTTCTTCACTGGTGACAGTTTTTCATCCAGTCAGGTGGTCATCTTGATTAATGGTGGGCAGGTTGGCAATGAGATCGATAGGGTCTGGTTGGTGTGTGAACTTTCTGTAGATATTTGGGATTTTGCTGTGGAAGAAGTTAGATAAGTCATTGCAGAGTTCTTGGCAGGGGGTGATGCTGTTGAAGGAGGTAGTCGGTGTGGTGAAGTTCTTGAGGATCAAGAAGAGTTCTTTGCAGCTTTTGGAGCTCCCTTCAATGCAGTCAGCTAGCGCTCTTTTCATGGCGTCTCTCAGTTGCTGGTAGTAGCGTCTGAGTGCAGCTTTGTAGGTGGTTTTGTTCGTGGTTTCGCTGCTGGCTCTCCATTTTCTTTCTAGCTGTTTGCTGTGTCGTTTGGAGTCTCAAAAGTCCTCTGTGTACCAGCTGGCCTGCTTGTTGGCTCTTCTTTGCTTGCTGGGTATGATGTGTGCGATAGAGTCTGCACAGTTATTGATCCAGTTGTTGAAATTGATGATGTCCTCATTGAGGTTGTCCATGGGGTTGGGCTGATACGTGTTGAGGGCATTGAGCCAGACTGCTTCCAATATTTTGCCACAGCTGCAGCTGGGTAGGTGCGTTGGTTTGTGGTATGTTGATTTGGAAGTGGATGATGGGGTGGTCAGTTCATGCAAGGGGTGAGTTTGAGTTGTACTTGATGCTGTAGCTGGGGGTGAAGATGGGTAGCCATACACACCCACCTGGTAGTACTGAGGAATGATAGGTGACATAATCTCTTCTCTGATTTGCCCCAGAGTGCCTAAGTGAGTTAACTATACCATACAATGACTTTACTTTGTTAAACAGATAACATCTTCACATCATGGTTCACTGATAGTAACCATTCTCTTTCTACCATTCAGTGCACATCATACTTTTAAAACTAGCGCTATATGGCGAAAGAAACCGATGTGAACTGGAGGTCAACTCCAATGTAAGATGAAGTAAATTCTCCCTTTCATTATGGGGGCGAACTGATGTCATCTACCAACATCTTTATGTATTTGTTAACAGAGCCTATTATATCCTACTTTGCCTGTTTATGGGCTTGAATGGTATGTTAGATTGGTGTTTCCAGACTGAGCTAAGACCCTTTAACTGAGCTATGAAGCAAAAGGACTCTCAGTTCTAAATATGTCACATTATGTTTGGCCATCCCAGATGTAACGTATGGTCACCGGTTTGAAAATCCAGTTGAGCTATTTGTGGAAGCAGCTTTAGCCGAAACATAACTCAGTCTGCTTCCTTTTATGTTCATAATCACTGTGGGTTCTGTGTTGTAACTGACCGCAATGATCTTTAGAATAGGGGCAGATCTCAAGATTAGTTTGATGAACAAGTTTCCCATACTAGATGAAGCGCAACTGTAACAAGATATTCTACTTTCGTCCCTGCATACAAGGAGAGTTTGCATAGATTCTACTCTTGTGGTTTTAATTTGAATGGTTGAAAAGTGTGTATTTTATTCCATCTGGAATGTTAAAATCCAACTGCTGTCGGTCAGTGATGGCCCATGTAGTCCAGATGTTATAATTGACTTTACCCTCATAATTTGATACTGCATGAGAAAAACAAGTTCTTGAGATGGAGATTGTGAGCAACTTCACTAGTTCATCAAGCAGATAACCCTGTGTACAATGACAACCTGCACCATGGGCCTCTTATCCAGATCTTAAAATAAAACAATGCTCAACAGTTGAAGTTTATACAATTAGCCTTTGCGTTAACATACCATATGTTCGTTTTATTATGGATGTAATTTGTAAACTTGATTACATGTGCAATTTGTTAGCTATACTTTTTTGGGTGACACGTAGGTGGCCCAAGCTTAAACTTTCTAAGATACAGGTAGTGATCTTTAGTGATTACTTTCCTCTCCACATCATTGAACTCTGGCCTGATTCTTTAGGTCCTTGGCTTCTACTATCCGACACAATAGGACAGGGAAATTCACCCTGAAACATCAACACTGCTAGCACTACAAATCTGCTCTGTTGTTAACACATGCTTCTTCCATAAAGGATACTATATCACATTTTAACACATCTAGTGCTCTCTCCCTCTTGTGCCTATGACATCTCTTCAATATTTGTTTTTTGACTTGACTAATTGGGCTGGGAAATTGGGCCCTCTGTAACCCATTTCCCAGCTGTCTTCTAATGGGTTACAGAGGGCCCAAAATGCAGTGACACACTGTAGTAATCCAGGTCAAAATCCAAAGAAGGCAAAGACAGAAAAGCAATACTGGTATGGGGTTTGATTGGTAGACTGGTATAAGCACAACAATCCCCCGAAATGGAAGCAGGTGAAGGGCCTAAGGAGACATTGCTGTTTAGCAAGAGATACCGAGCAGAATGACCTACTAGACAACAGTGGAACCTCAAGCAAAACAGAATGTCATGACATAAGATCAAAAGAAAAGAATAAAGTACTACAATACAACGACTCCTTTCCCACAAAAATTAAGAGAAATAAAAAACAACAAACATAAAATAAATAATACAGTACATAATCTTGAAATTTAACTGACATGACCGTTTTTCTCTTGGAAATAACACCCGAAGACATTTCCACATCAGCTCCTCTGGCAACAACATCAGTAGATGTGGTGTGAAATGACATGGCAACTTCATCATTGACATTGTCATTGACATTACGTGAAATTACATTCGGATGGGGAGTTTGCACACATTGTCAGATGTATTCAGTACATTTTTACCAGAACACAAATCCCAAGAAACATAGAGCCCGATTACGATGTCGCTGGTCGGAGGCTTTCCGCCCGACATGATAGGTTTAAAGTCCGACCGCCGTATTAGGATGACGGTGTCAGAGTTTAAACCTGTGGGGGAATCAGACATGGTTCTGATGGGTTCAAGGAGCTCGTCGGTCAGTTGGAAAGGCAGCATAATCCCTTAAGGACAGCGTTTCCGCCATCGGGATTATGATGTCGGTTTCCGACAGCCATTCCATGTCGGCCTTTCTGACATGGAAAGGCAGTCAGAAAGTGACATTGGGGGCCCCTAGCAGGGCTCCCCTGGCCCTCTGTATATTGCCCTGTGGGGCACCTATGGTGCCTCCCTCAATATCTCTGCACCATGTGGCATGCACCGTGAGGTGGCCAGCCACACGGTGCAGGGATGTTCACAAACTTCCATTTTTCAATGGGAGCTTGTACTGTGGGAGTTTTCAGCCCACTGCAGAAGTTCCCATTGAAAAATGGAAGTTTCAGACTGCACTATGCCCGGTCGCATCCTAATTGGGATTGCGGAGCCGCCGACTCATGGTTGGGCGGTTCCTTTCCCGCAACGGTGTCGGGCGTACGCAAGTCTGCCCGACATCGTAATAAGGTCCAAAGCCTTTTTGCTCTCAATCAACTCCTTTGAAAAGGTTTTATCTGCACCACTGCTCCTTTGTTCGACCATCCCCAGTCTTTCAACAAAACAGTAGTGTGAGAAACTTACACAATTCACACAGGTTCAGAACAACTGAATTCACCTTTACAAACTTTCTGCAGTTTCCTGATTAATACCCAGTCACCAACATCAAACTGTTTAGTTTTCCATCTACATAAGTCATTAGAATCCTGACCATTGTATTTGTACCTGTTTCAACACGTTCTCTTACACATTCATCTACATTGGAATGACCCTTCATTGAATTATCAATAAGATGTTCATGAAACATTTTGTTATCCCACTACTATGTAAGACTAGTTCAAGAGTGTCTACCCAGGGCAGCACTGGGACCTTAAAGTAGCCCTGGGAAAAATGATAACTTCAGCCCCGGTGGGCAGACGTGCTAATGCGCGCTGGAACCAGAGACACTCTTTCAAGTTGCCGCCGGGCTCGCGTAGCGTGCACCACCACTCCTGAGGCCGAAAACGGCCTTGAAGTGTAAAAAACGCCCTGATAGGGCTCCAGCCTCCCTGGGGATTGCCCGCTTGCCCAGCTGGCATATTCCGCCATGTCTCTACCCTTCAGAAGGAAAAAAGGTGGAAAGCCTGTAACAGAGAGAGGACTATTTAAATAACTCCACATCTTTTCTCTCAAATATTTCCGTAGATCCATCTCAGATGCCAAAGCAGTTTGTATGCCTTCTTTAAAAAACGTTTGACCTTTCCACTAAACTATTAGCAGCTGGAAAGTAAAGAGGTGTCCTTTCATGCCTTATGCCATGGCTACTCAAAAAGGCCAACATTTTCTTCGAGTTCTGTTATCAGAAACAAGAATTTGAGGGGCACCCTCAACAGGTGGGACAAATAGAACTTGCCAGTTAAAATTCCATTTTCCAGGGGCAATTCTTCTGAAATTTGTTGAATTGGAACAATACACCTTGACAAACTCTTAATTAGATGTCAACCATCAGTAACATAACATTTAAATTCACACACCACAGTATCCTTTGCACACGCTTACATCCACTCCTTCTCGCTAATATACCCTACGGATAGAGCAGAAGCATCTAATTGCTGAAACAACACACTCATCCTCTTGATGGACATTGAGTTCTGAACCATTCTTTTACAGGCATGCAAGAGAGGCAATCCGCCTGAACGTTCTTCCCACCTGGATTGTACTTAATATCCAAGTTATATTCTTATAATTTGGATAACAACGGTACAAGTCTGGAAGAAGCTAAACCAGTACCATTACCACTGATGAGAAATATAAGTGGTTTATGATCAGTTATGATATCAAAACGGTATCCTGAAAGGTACATTTTTATTTTTTGACAGCCCTAGGACAAGCCAAAGCTTCTCTTTCAATGGTGCTGCTGTGATGCAGGAGCAGATGTAATGATGTTCTTTGTTGTCTGAAAAGCATTGTTCTGTTCCTCTGACCACACAAACTTCTCCTTTTTAGGCACAAAACATCTCAATGGTTCCCTTTGACAAATCTCGTGTAATATTTGCTTTAACCCAAAAATGACCACAATGAATCTCTGTCGAAGAAGTAGCATTTTTCAGTTTAAGGTCGTTAGCACTAGTAGTGTGGCCCAAGTATTCAAGTTCTTTCACTAAAAGGTACATTTTCTTTCAACACCACCATACCTCTCCCACAAAGACTACCAAGCATGCGTTCCAAAATCTAATTATGTTCTTCAACACTCTTTCCAAAAATTAAAATGTTGTCCTGAAACGTCTGAACCCCTTTGACGCCTTTAAATAAAGTGTCCATAATGTTTTGTAACACGCTGGAGGCGGATGCCAAACCAAAAAGTAGTCTCAAATATTTAAAAGCACCAAAAGGTGTGACAAAGGTTGTAAAATCTTGTGACCTTTTTGACAATGAAACTTGATGGTAGCTAGATTTGTGGTCTATAATAGAAAAATAAGGATCCTTCAACAGTCATTAACATTTCTTTTATTCTCGGCAAAGGATGGCAGTCACCTACAATGTTCCTATTTAAAGAACATAACACTTCCAGACTCTTTTCTGCCAAAACTATTGCAGTGACCCATTCAAAAGAATCAGTGGGTTGAATGATGTCATCCTTGCACATACCCAACAATTTTTTCACTCACCTTTAACACTAAGGGCCTGATTACGACTTTAGCAATGCGGCACCAGGTCCGCCCTGCCACCGCACCGCCGAAGCAGTGGTCAGAACACCCACCACATTAGGAGTTTCCTCTGTATGGAAGGCTGGTTTTTAACGTTCCCACAGCAGTGCCTCAGAAAATGAGCACAACAATCGGAGCGCCAAAAACAGTTCCTGCACAGCATGGACTGCAAAGTCCATGCTGTGCAGGAACTGGGGTGCGTTGAACACAGGGGGGCACATGTTGTGACCTCCCTGTGTGCATTCCCATGCAGAAGTGGTACCGCCCCCTTTGTTCTCTCTCTGCCACGGTAGGAGCCTCCATGACACTGCAGCAGAGGCGAAACTCGTTATATGCTTGGCGGGACTGTGGTGGTCCCACCAAACATATTACGACCTCCTGACCACGGCAGCACCACCAGGGAACGGCGGTTCCCTGGCAGCTGCGACAGGTGCAATGGTGGTCTGACTGCCCTAATCCTAATAGGGCGGTCGGGAGACCGCCGTTGCCACCCCCTCAAGCCTGGCAATCCATGGACCGACAGACTCGTAATCGGCCCCTAAGTGGCACCAGCCTGACTTTGTGTTTAACAGGGATCGCACAAGTTTTCCAAAGAAATACAGTAGATAATCTTGAAATTTAACAGGCATGACTGTTTTGAAGAAACTTCCCCTTTTGCCCCACCGGCAACAACATCGGTGGCATGGTATTAAAAGAGTTGCCAACTCCATCATGCACATTCTCATTGACATTACTTGATATTACATTCTGATGTGGAGCTTGCAACATATTATCAGATGTTTTAGGCAAATTTCTATCAGAACACAAATCCCAGTCTGAGACTGGCAACCGAGATGGCGGCACTCGAGTAGAGCTCCGCAGTCCGCCGGACTAAAACCCTGTGTAAATCCGCCAAATATCCTGACAGACACCCGGATTGCTGTGTCCCTGTATTTTCTGTGACCCCGAGCGCCCAGAGCGGGAAACGGTGTGCCGGCGTCCGATCGGGACGAGGACTCGGCGTTGGGGCGGTGCCAGCGGAGAGAGGCCTATGAAGCCCGGGCCTCGCGTGGAGCGGCACCGCAGCGAGCCCGGGAAGTTCAGTCTGGACCGGCGCGACTGGGAGGCGCCTGCGGCGTTCTCCTTGTGACAGCTCCCCGGCGGACTCTGGCAGCGACGCTGAGGGCCCCGGGGGGCCTCTGGAGCAGGATAGGCTGTGGTTCAGGGAGCCAGGGAGGCTGTAACTGTGGATGAGCGACAGCCAGTACCCGGGCAAGGATCTCCGACAGTGGCCCTTGCGGTATTTCCTCTGCCACCTCTCCCCCCCTCCACTCTCCTGACTTGACCCGGCTAGACTGGGGGAAGAGTGCCTGATCTGTGGCGGCAGACGTCGGTGAGTGGCCTGGATTTATCCTCTTTGCGTGTGATCGGCGCACCGTGGTACGAGGTGGCTATTTTGAAGTGGTGGCAGAGGCTGCACTGTGTTCGCCTGAGACGTCGAGTGCTGTTGCCGCGGAGGCCTCTCACATGTGCTCTGAAAGAACTGTCTTGCTCAGCGCTGCATTGGGCTAAGAGGAAGAGTTCTCACCGGGGCCATCATATTCGCTGTAGAAGTCCTTGCGATTGGTGACTTTTTTCCCCCTACCGGTACCTGGCTGGCTCCCCTCCTGGTTCCCACATCTTGATGCAGAGCCCGCACCGGGCTTTATTCAGCCCGCAGGAGTTACTCCCTAAGGCCGGCGGCATCTTTACCGGTTGCCCTATGAAGATTATAGTAGTCTACAAACTGGACTACGGTGTAGGCCCCCTCTACTGGTCCCATACTCTGGACGCAAACAAGGGTCCGTTGGACTCTTGATCTGGCATGCGTGGGTGAGGTGGTCTCCCTCCGCGCAGGTACGGCACAACTACAACCTCCATATTAGTGGCGCTCTGGTGGGAGACGACCCGAAGGGGACGACGGAGAGGCCAGTCTCTGCGACATGGCGACGGCCAAGGGATCTCGGCAGACGCACCAGACGAAGCTGGATAAGTTTGCACTATCCAAAGCAGAGAGCCTAGAGGAACAGAACGTAGATCCGGGAGCACGAAGGCAGGCTGATGGGGGTGCCCCTACCCTCCAGGATATGATGGAAGCCATACAAGCGGACCGTACCGCTTTGGAGCTCAAAATAGACTCTGTTACTTCAGAGGTGACCCTAATGCACGCAGACCTGCGAACGCTGGGGGAGAGGATGAAAACCGCCGAAAGCTCTCTGTCGGATCTGCAGTCCTCCACTAAAATGTTATAACAGGAGGTTAAGAAACTTCAGGTTGTGACGAAGGAGATGGAAGCCCGGCTGGAAGATCACGAATGGAGGGCACGCAGGAACAATGTCCGCATCTTGGGTGTGCCGGAACGGGTGGAGGGTCCAGCGGCGGACCTTTTTGTTGAAGACCTAATACAGAATCACCTGCAGCCCCGCTCACTCTCCCGTTATTTTTCCGTGGAGAGGGCCCACAGGGTGCCTGGTGGTCCCCTCAAACCTGGTGCCCCTCCGCGCCCTATACTAGCCAGAATATTCAACTACAGGGACAGAGACGTGATTCTGAAAACTGCGCGCTCCTCCCCCCCTACGAAATTCGAAAACTCTACAATTACTTTTTTCCCGGACTTTACAGCCAAGGTCCAGAAAATGAGAAGATCCTTTCTAGAAGTAAAGCGGGCACTCCAGGAAAAGAACGTTAAGTACGCCATGATTTTTCCGACAAAACTTAGAGTGACGACGGACGGCAAAGTCTGGTTCTTCTTGTCTCCAGAGGACGCTTGGGACTGGTTGGAACAATGGCAAGCGCATGGCTCCTCGCAACATGACTCACGGCGGCGGGAGCAAGGACCCGATGATCGACGTGAGGCCCTCGACTCCAGAGAAGGCCCCGATAGGGCTGCTGTCATGCTCAGTTGTTTGTCTGGGTGGTGAAGTATTCGTTGATTGTTGTTTCCCGAGGCTGTGATCGGGTGCTGTTCGGAATCGACAGGGACTCGCCGAGGAAGCAGCTCTTTACCAAGTAACTCTGCTCTGGGGAGGGGAGTACATTGTTGACTGCTGGGCCCGTAAACATTCTGGCTGTTATTTTGCTATAGTTATCTTCCCTCACCGTGGGATGTGGCCCGCTTCTCGCAAGGGGGGTCGCAGGCCTTCCTATATGGGGAGTCTGATTTTGAACTGGGTTGTCATAAGATCTTGGGCTGGGGTTGGCGGGGCCACGTTCCCTTCATACAAGTTTTATGGGATTGGGTGAACAGGCACTCTGCACATTTGGGGGGTGGGCAGTTTGGAGTCCACGTTGCAGGGAGGCAGGGAGGGGGGAGGGGTTGGGTGGTTTCCCAGGGGTTTGTTGTTTTGTTGTGCTATGTCTATTTGCATTTGCAATATTGCTCTCTGACAGTGCAAAAGAAGTACCTACTTTGACAATAGAATGTCCGACACCAGACCATGTGATTTATTTGACCAAGTTGCTGATCCTTTCACTAGTAAGGAGGGCCACGATATCAGTGCATAAATGTTGGGTCCGGGACCATAGCCCCCCGCTACATCACAAAAATGGCCAGTAAACAGGAACAGCCTTTGCGAATAGACTGACTTAAATTGCTTTCATGGAATGTTAATGGGCTTTGGGATAGAATAAAGAGAGGGCTCGTCCTACAATATTTAAAGAGACAGGCCCCCGATGTGGTCCTGTTGCAGGACACTCATATACAAGGTACCACTTACTACGCTTTGAATAAGTGGGGGTACAAACTGGTGGCGCATGCAGGCTATACTAAAGGCTCTAGAGGGGTGGGGATTCTTCTCTGTAAATCTTCCCCCTTTCAGGTCCAGGCTGTTTCGCGCGACCACTTGGGTATATTTGTGACGCTGACTGGTACCTGGGAGGGCAGGCTGCTTAACATTACTTCATTGTACATACCACCTCGACTTCACCTCCCGACCCTTACTGATCTGGGGGCGCATCTGCTTAACTTGCCGGAGGGTGAGTTGTTGCTTGGGGGTGATTGTAACGCAGCATTAAATGGTGAATGCGACAGGCGGCCAGCGAGGCCGGAAGAGCTGGCTGGGAAAGCGCTTGGAGAATTTTTAACGGCGATGGGTTTGTTGGACCTCTGGAGAGCGCACAATCCGTCCTCCCTCCAATACACCTTTCAGTCGGGAGTGCACAGGAGTTTGTCCTGTATAGATTATATATTTTGCAGAACAGAGCAGCTTTCCCTGTTTAGTGGGGTGGGTCACCTCCCTAGGGGCCTCTCAGATCATTCCCCAGTGAGAGCTACGTATGGTGATAGTCCTTCCGAGCATTGTGGTGAAATGCGGCTCAACCCCTGGTATCTGTGTCTCCCTAAGATTCGTGAAGGACTCATTGACACGACAGACAACTGTTTTAAAGAAAATGTGGGCTCCGTGGATTCGGCCTCCACGCTGTGGGAGGCGAATAAAGCAGTTGTCAGGGGACAAGGTGTATCTATGGTTGCTGGGCATAAGAAAGAAAAGCAGAAACAGTTACTTGCCCTAGAAGACGAAATAGCCCAACTAGAGAAGGACCTGGTTACGGCAATATCCCCCGACCTTAAACATAGGTTGTTACTCAAGCAGAAAGAATATAGAAACATCGCCGAAGAGACGGCTAAGGCTTATTACCGAGCCACGCAGTGTCGGGTATATGAAATAGGAGACAAAGCGAGCAAGCTTCTGGCATGGCTGGACCGACGAGAGCAGGCCTCCAGAGATTGTCACGGAGGGTGGAGATTGCCTCAAAGACAGGGAGAGTATCGCAGGGGCCTTTGCGGAACACTTCCAAGCAGAATCCACCTCTGCATCTTTGTATTCAGGAGACGAGGCAGGAGAACTGTTGTCCACCCTAAGACTCGCTGTGCTGGAGGACACGGAGGTGGAGGAGCTTGAGTCGGATTTGACTAGGGAAGAGGTTACCAAGGCAATTTGTGCCTTACAATCGGGAAAAGCGATGGGACCGTGTGGCCTCCCAATCGAATTGTTTAAAATTAACGCGCCTACCATTGCCCCTTATTTAATAAATATGTATGAAGAGAGTGTGGTTGCCGGCTGCCTTCCTGAGGCACAAAGATTGGCGAATGTGGTAGTGATTCACAAACAGGGCAAACCTCCAGACCGGTGTGGGTCGTATCGGCCAATATCGTTATTGAATCCAGAAGTGAAAATATTGGCAAAGATTTTGGCCACGCGTCTGTTGCCCCTGCTCCATAAATTGATTCATCCCGACCAGTCGGGATTCATGCCGGGCAGAAACACGGCGCTCAACTTGCAGAGGCTTCATGGGGTCCTGGGTAGAGCCCAGACTATACAGGAAGACGCGGTAATTATGTCGCTAGATGCAAAAATGGCATTTGATCTGATAGAATGGCCCTATCTCTTTGCGGCGTTAGAACGCTACGGATTTGGCCCGAAATTTCTGTCTTGGGTGCGGCTGCTGTACTCAGAACCCTTGGCAAGAGTGATGGTGAATGGGGGTCGATCGGCGCCCTTTGCCCTGCATAGGGGAACGAGGCAGGGATGTCCGCTCTCGCCTTTGATATTTGCCTTGGTCCTCGAACCATTGGCGATCTGGATCATGGGGGACCCCCTCATCAGAGGATTGAATTGGACGCCTGAGTGGGAAGATAGAATCTCCCTTTATGCAGATGATATCTTATTGTATCTAGCCCGGCCCTATCACTCCATCCATAGAATACTCCACATATTCACCCTGTTCCAGAAGTATTCCGGTTAAACAATAAATTGGGATAAGTCCTCAATCTACATTCTGTCCGGGAGGGATATTAGACTACCAGCATATTGTGGTGCCAAAACAACCACGGAGGGCTTTCGCTATTTAGGAATCTATGTTACGACGGACCCATCGGCCTTTTATGATAAAAATTTGGTGCCGTCTACAGGCCGATGTACAACACTGGAGGTCGCTGCCCCTCACATTATTGGGCAGGGCGGCTCTATATAAGATGATGGCACTGCCTCGATTTGTCTACGCATTACAGAATACGCCCTTGCCCGTTCCGCCTAAATACTTTCAGGCCGTAGAAGCAGAAGTTAGGACCCTCCTGTGGAACGCTGGAAACCCCCGTATCTCCCTGACTAAGCTCACGAAGAGCTGGTACGATGGTGGGATTGCTCTTCCGGCGCTCAGGAGCTACTACTGGGCTTCACAACTAGTGGTCACTAACCATTGGGTGCATTGGCCGGTCGATGAACCTGCTTATAGGATGGATAGGCATAACATGACGAATGGTTCTTACCAGCGAGCACTCTATGGAGGGCGGAAGAATGCCCCGGTATACACCCCAACTGCGACTACGGTGGCACTGTGGCACGCTGCGACCGCCGCTCTGGGTTGGAAGAACAAGATTACCCTTGCCACCCCCCTCTTTGACTCTGATCGGCTGGGGCTCCTGGCTCATAGCCCCGGGTTTCGTAAGTGGGATCTCATTGGGCTCTCAACGGTTGGTGACCTATGGGCGAAGGGCAGGGTGGTCCCCTTTAGCGAGCTGCAACGTCATCACGATCTCAATCCGGGGAAACCTTCCGATACTTGCAGGTGCGCAGCGCATTGTATAAGGCCGTCCCCATAGGCACCGACCTCCCGGCAGCCTCGCCATTAGAAGATAGGCTACTAGATGATCATTTGAAGGAGAAAGTAATTTCATTGACCTTTAAGATTTTAAATAACTCCCCAGATGCTTTAGGTAAGATCCGTTCTAAATGGGTGGAGGATGTGGGAGATTTAGATGATGAAGAATGGCAGGAAGCACTGGCGTCTCCTTGAGAGGTTGCGGTATGCTCTAGATTTAAATTGATTCAGCTTAAGCTCCTCCACAGAGTTTACTATACAGGCGTAGAGCTATCTAGGATGGGCTTCTTGGTTTGCCCGCAGTGTCCCCGAGGTTGTGGGCAAGTGGACACATACTTACACCAGTGGTGGGAATGTCCAAGCGTAAGGCAGTATTGGAGGAAAGTGACCTCAAAGATGTGGGAAGAGTGCGGAGGTCACCCCCCGACTTTGCCTTCTGAATATATGGGAGGCGACTGACCTGACGGCTAAAGAAAGGACTTGGGTCTCCCTTGGGAATGTAGTTGCGAAACGCAATATAGCCAGATCTTGGAAGGGTGATACGACGCCCAAACTCCGTGACTGGGAAACGGATATGGACTGGTGTATGCAGACGGAGAGGGTGGTCTACGAAGGGAGGGGTTGCCCCCAGAAGTGGACCAAGATTTGGGGTGTCTGGAACAAAGCGAGGGGAATGTTGTGTGAGCCGTTTCTCGATCCCTCCATACAAGATGGTATGACTCCGTGATAACATTGGTCAAGTAGTGGAAATTGATGTTCTGTAATATGACGTAGATGTTGGGCTCCAAAGAGAAATCAATGCTGGTTTTGGTACTTATGCACTATGTCACTTTATTCTATGCTGTCATATGTTTGTTTTTCTTGTCAATAAAAAGATTTATAAAAAAAAAAAATCCCAGTCTGAGGAGACACTGCTGTCCAACGAGAGATCCCAAGCGGAATGACCTACTGGACAACAGTGGAACCTCAGGCAGAACAGAATGTCATGATATAACAAGATCAAAAGAAAACAATAAAGTACCACAAAACAACACACGCCTCCTCAATAAAGTTCTCACAATCTCACCTGTCTCCTCACAGTCCTTCAGTGGCAGACTACAGACGTGGGAAATCTGTACCTGTCCAGGATTCCAAGCTTTGTTTGTTGAGTCCTTCTACAGAAAGAGTAGTAGATCCATCCCAGCTTCTATATAAAAAAGACATGCTACTCCATTCTCTCCAACTAACTATAGTTTTTGAAATCTCCAGGCATCATAATGGTGATTTCCAGAAAATGATACTGAAACGTCAGTTTCTTTCTAAACTTGTTACAATTATCATAATGCTTAGATACATAGATGCTGGGAGGATATCCTGGTCTTTCCACTTCCCTGTCTCCATTACCTTGGTATTAACACTTATTAGAGCACAACTGTAGCCCCACGGGGCAAGGAGGTGCTACGCAATAGCAGAAGAAAAAACAGATTGTGACAAAATATAGCACATGTATACACCTACTGATACATGATACCATGTTCTACATACAGTAAAGGGAAAAAAAGATTTAAAGAAATTAAGGATAAGTTTAAAATAAATATTCAACTTTGTACAAAAAATCAATGAAGTTGAATAGTGATGAATATGTAAAGTCAAAACATTAGAAGCTCTTATCACTGCAACTGAAAAAGATCTGGAAATCTGTAGGTTCTTAGCTAAATACGTAATTTACCCTGGGAATAGATATTTCAAGTTAATGAGTGAAATCTTGAAAAAACTAGTGAAAGTGAAAACTAATTTGGGGTGATCAAACTTTCAAATTCCAGTGACGAGGCTGGCTGCAAACAGTTTTATATACCTGAGAGATGCTGGTAATCTTTTGAAGGGTGCGCCCGGGGCTAACCAGGAAAATGTGCCACATTGTATAATATGGTCCCTGATGCCCCTTTGCGGTTGCAAACTGTGCCATTTGAAAACTCCCAAGGTTTGAAACCACAAAAGGATTAATTTTAATGCACAAAAGGCCTTTTATAAGTAAAAAAATACCTTCCAACTACTAAAAGGGCTTTTGCGATACTTTCCAAATGGCAAATATAAAGGGCTATCAAAGAGGGCCCCCCGTCCTATTTGTGATTTGGAAAGAAATTTATCAATGGTTTGTGACTGCACCTGTGGCTGCAAAACATTCATGAGTTATAGTGTCACAGCTGAGGTGTGAAGTTGAGCTGGTAACTAATTCACAGTCGGGTAGGTGTTCCCGATTGACACCTTCCGTTATGTGAATCATGTTAGTAGCCTTGGTGGCAGCAGGCAGTGGTCCAGAAGACCACTGATTTCTCCTCCAAATATCTTACCAAACAGGAAAAGTTTTAAACAAAACAAGCCCCTGTACCTTTAATGGGCATGGGCTGCTTCAAAAAACACGTTTCCCGTTTCAGAAAGCAAATGCTGGGATAGAGGTCCTACTGTCCCTTGCAGGCTTCCATCCCTAGTTTTGGCCGTCATTCCCAAGGGGTCAAAAATTACAACCTGCTAATTAATATTCTTGAGGCAGGTCATTTTACAGCCACCTGTGAATAGACAATTTGCAATGTAACCTGTTAGTGCAAAGGCCGCATCTCTAATTGCATTCCATTTCACAAACCAGTCGGCATGCAAATTACACATCCATGGTTTGTGAGAGGTGTGGGGCAGCGGCCAGAGCGGCTGACTCCGGAGCGCAGGGCTCATGGTTCGATCCCTGGCACCCGACATGATGCTGAGCTGTGCTCAGTATCATGGTACTCTGGGCAATAGCTCACTTAATCTCCCTGATGGCCCCCAGAGCCATGAAACCTTAAGGGGTGATATGTCCACGCTTTACAAATAGGAATGGGAATGATACATTGGGCCATTGCTCCTGTGAAGAGCAGTCGTCAATCCCTTTCTAAGTGTGAAAGAGAGTGGAAATTGGTGGGAATGTAGGAGAAGATGAGTCACAACATAGAAAATATTCCCCACGATAAAAAAAAAATGTAAGCAACTGCAATTCCATTTGCTCTGAGATTTTAGGGTGAGCAGATCTATGTAGACTTTGGCAGGGCTTCTCAGTGCTTGCAGGCTTGGATTGAAATAGAACGACTCCCATGTTAGGTTTCGATGAAACATGACACTTTGATGTGTAATAGTGTATGGGTTTGGAGGCTGTGCCTAGGGCAGCAGGTCTTGTTTCAGTTTTTTGTTACAAAGTTGAAGCCAGACATTTTGGCCCAATTGCATGAAGTGATTGCTGCTTTAAGCACACTTTCTTGAAAGTAATCCTGTGAGAGACAAGACACCAGTGTACAGTCAGATTCACATGGATATATATTAGAAGATGAAGGATCACAAGAAAACAGCAGCCAACAGGGGCA
The DNA here is from genome assembly GCA_963921515.1 of Calotriton arnoldi. Taxonomy (NCBI): domain Eukaryota; kingdom Metazoa; phylum Chordata; class Amphibia; order Caudata; family Salamandridae; genus Calotriton; species Calotriton arnoldi. The sequence continues at coordinate 1,870,448 of CAWUFW010001691.1, read as the reverse complement.
AAAATCTGGATACCAAAGGGTACAATGAGTCACAAAGAAATAAAATATCCAAGAAAGAAATTACTCAAACAGATAAATTCACCAAAGAACAAAAATATATTTCCACTACAACGATTTAGCTTCTGCCTTCCTCAGGTAGTACAAGATGGTTTGCTCAGTGGCTGCACAGATGACACAGCTGGATTTTCAAAAAGCATCATGAGTGAAGATTCCATTTGGAATGTGGAATCAGTGCAGTGCAGTCCTGAGAACTCTTGAGATATGCAGTAATCAGGTGGTATTGTCAGTAATGTTCAGTCCATCTGGATGCAGTGATTTTAAACGGTACATCCAGAAGTTTTCTCTGGAGTCCAGTAGTTCCTCGTTTAAGACATGTTCCATAGGGAAAATCTTCAAATCTGATAGTAAATGATCCACAAGTTTAAAATGATTGGCTACAGGCTGGTCAAGTTTCTTATTAATTATTGCCGATTTGTGGTTCCTGAATTGTGTACGGAGGTCATTCACTGTTTGGCCTACATATTGTTTTTTACAGCTTTGGGGTTGGCACTGAATCACATAAATAATGCATGTTGAGCGACATGCAAGATGCTGTCTTATTCCATAGGTCCTTCTCGCAACAGAACTAGTTACTGATGATGTTTGTAGAAGGTATTCACACGTGATGCACCTTTTAGAGTCACAGCAATGAACCCCTGCATTTGTTACAACTTGCTTGAGTTCAGCTCTCACAATAAGGGCACGTAAATCGGGATCTCTGCGTTAAGCAATGACTAGCGGTTTTGGAAAAACCTTTTGCAATTCTTCACAAGTGGACAGTAAGAGAAAAATCTTTTTTGCATTATATTTCTGTAGTTGGGAGCTGATAAATGATAGTTAACCACAAATGGAGTTCTGTCACTTTCGTTTCTGCTGTTGGCATTCCAAATAAATGCTTCCCTGGGTAACTGCTAAGACTTGTCATTGTGTTGCTGTATGATACGCAGAGGATAGCCTCGCCTTTTAAATAATGTAACAAGCTCCTGTAGATGGTCTTTACAGGTGTCCTCATTGCTGCAGATGCGTCTTATTCTGAGTGCTTGGCTGTAGATGACACTGAGTTTAGTGTGGTGTAGGTGACATGAAGTCCAGGTTTTGATACAAATGAGCATCTGTAGGCTTGTGGTACAGATCAGTTGTAATTTTCTGTTCATGAATGGTGAGTAGCACATCCAGAAAAGGGAGATGATGCTGCTGTTTAGTATTGCTGCGGTTAAATTTGATGGTAGGATGGATATTGTTGATATAGGCTGTAAATTGTTCCAATGTTCTACTTCCTGCTTTCCATAATATAAATATGTCATCAATGTATCGTAGCCATACCAGTGGTTTGATGCTAGAAGTAGCAAGTATACAGTTCTCTAATTTGCCCATGAAGATATTGGCATAGGATGGAGCCATCTGAGTGCCCATGGAAGTCCCTTGTATCTGCAGATAGTGTTTACTATTGAAGGTAAAATTGTTGGATTTAAGGATAACTCTTGCAAAGTTGGTAAGCACATTTGTTGATGGCTTTTTCACAGTTCTTTTATTAAGAGCTTCAGATAATGCCATAAGCCCATCCTCATGTGGTATATTGGTGTATAATGATGTAACATCGAATGTAGCCAGAAGAGTTTCATCATCAAATATGTAGGTTTGGTTTAATTTTTCAATAATCTGAAGGAAGTGACTGGTATCTTTAACAAATGATGGAAGTTCATGTACAATGGACAGGAGGTGCAGGCCGACAAATAAAGATAGTCTCTCAGTGGCTGTGTCGTTGCCAGAGATGATGGAATGGCCAGGATTGTTCATTTTGTGAATTTTGGTAAGCATATAAAACCTCCCAGGTCTTGGTTTGGGATGAACAAGTATATCTGCTGTTGTTTCATCAATGAGGTTTAAGCTCCTGTACCTTACAACCATGTTCTTAATTTCTTTGTTCAAGACTTCTGTGGGATCAGTATCTAAAGGCTTGTAAGTGTTGGTATCCATCAGTTGTCTAATTCCCTCCTCAATATAATCACTTACTTTCATGGCAACCACTGCACCACCTTTGTCTGCCGGTTTTAAAATGACATCCATTCTCTGTTGAAGGAGGTGGAGAGCTTTTCTTTCTTTTTGGGTAATGTTATCAAAAATCCTTGTAGGTGTTGATTCCTTGGTGAGTTTGTTGATGGATAAAATGTATCTATCAAGAACAGGATTTGTATCACATTGAGGAGTTCATGATTTGGGATAGCAGAACTTCTTAAATGGATCTGGAAGATAGTTTGGCAGACCAACATTATAATAGTTGTTAAAATATTCTGCAAGTCTGCATCTTCTCTCGAAGGGTTTTAGGTCTCACATCATGTTGGCCGTATTATGGTCCTTAGGTACAGGATAGAAATAGAGGTCTTTGCTCAAGAGGTGCAATTCACCTGGTGATAGGAGCCCTCCACTCAAGTCAATAACTGGGCCTGATGTCTGGAAGGGTTGTAACTGGCTGATGCAATGCAGTCTTTTTTCTCTTATAAACCTTCTGTTTTTTATGCTGTTTACTCACAGGGCTTACACTGACAAGAAAATCCCCCAAAAACAGAATGATTTATGAAGTGGTGAGTTGGAAGAGGAGGTATATGAAATCTTAACATATCTCTTTTTAGTTTAACAGATTTAATTTCAATAGCGTTCCTGGCAGTCATCTTTTTTACGACTGCAATCCTCTGTAGTATGTGTGACACTTCAGAGTCACTTTTTGTGTTCTTTAAAAGTTCCGGTTCTTTTTGTAACTTGGTTTTAAGCATCTGCATTTTTTTAATGGTTACTTTAACAGATGCAGATAGTAGGGCCATTGATGAGTTCTGCAGTAAAATATTCCATGTAGTGGACCATTCACAATTAGTTTAAAAGTTGGCTGAGACTTAATCTCCAACCCCATAGGATGGATGTTAAGTTTCTTATAGATCTGTAAATGTGCTATTGTAAATTGCCACTTACTGATTTTCTCCTGGATCAACAGTGCATATCTAGGATGTATATTTGTTCTTGACATTGTGGTTGCTCCTGCTTGAGTGTCGGATCCAAGGAAGATACATATTTGTAATCCCAAAAACAGTATACTAGAAGATAAAGGATCACAAGAAAACAACAGCCAGCCAGGGCAAAAATTTGGATCCCATAGGATACAATGAGTCACAAAGAAATAAAATATCCAAGAAAGAAGTGACTCAAACCGATAAATTCCCCAAAGAACAAAAATATATTTCCACTACAACGTTTCAGCTTCCGCCTTCCTTAGGTAGTACAAGATGGTTTGCTCAGTGGCTGCACAGATGACACAGCTGAATTTTCAAAAAGCATCATGAGTTAAGATTACATTTGACCGGCCGCTTTCCATGCTTATTTTAGATTATAAGATTCTGAGTCGCATTTTGGCCACCCGCCTCCTCCCCTATATGACAACCTTAATTCATAACGATCAGGCGGGGTTTATCCCCACCAGAAACACGGCCCTAAATGTTCGGTGACTCCTCCGGGTACTGGAAGCAGACTCCTACCAGAAAGAGGAGGCGGTTGTCTTTTCGGTGGATATTGAAAAGGCATTTGTTAGCCTGGAATGGCCTTATCTGTTCCGAGTGATGCGGAAATTCGGAATAGGAGAGTAATTTGTGAAATGGACGGCTCTTTTGTACACTGATTCCACTGCCAGGGTCAAAACTGGGGGGCTAATCTCAGATGCCAGCAGAGTTGGCCAAGGGAGGAGACAGGGGTGCCCGCTCTCCCCCTTTTATTTGCCTTGGCCATGGAGCCGCTAGCGGCTCGAGCCAGGACGGGACAGCATTATCAAGGCCTAAATGTGGATGGGCGAATCCATCACATCGCACTTTATGCAGATGACCTATTAATGTTCCTGGCAGACTCGAGAGTAGCATTGTTGGGAGCAAAGGAGCTGCTGCGAGAGCTTGGTGGGCTAGCGGGACTCAACGTAAACTGGGCAAAGTCCTGCCTTTTCCCTGCAAAGGGGAATAGAGTGGGCCCACAAGAGACAGACGGAGTACAATGGGAAGACCGCTGCTTGACGTACCTCGGCACACAAATTTATCACAACCCAGAAGACTTATTGGAGGGTAATATAGGGAGAGCCATAAGGGGAGCGAAAAGCAGCTTTGACTTCTGGGGAACTCTCCCATTATCAGTAATTGGCCGAGTAGCTCTTCTTAAAATGATTACACTACCGAGACTACTGTATTATTTTGGGGTGTTGCCGGTCTGGGTTCCGGCGAAATTTTTCACCCAGCTCAAATCACTGTTCTCGGGCTTTCTATGGGGGAATGGAAGGCGCAGAGTAGCTTTGGGAGTGCGTATGAGGTGAAGATCGCAGGGGGGTCTGGCTGTCCCTGATTTTGAGACCTATTACCTGGCGGCACAGTTGCAATGGTTCACCAGATGTATGGCAGGTAGGCTCAGGGGGGAGGAAGAGCTGCGAGACAACTTCCCATCACTGAGACTACTATCCCAAATTATGCTAAAGCTACCCATGTGAATTAACACTCTTTCTATGGAAGTACAAACGGCGCTTATGTGCTGGAATAGAAGTTTGAGGCGGGCGCAGATTAAGTGTCCCTACGCCCCAAAAATCCCGTTACTACTTTGCGAGGCATTACCTCATGGAGGAACCTGGCGGGAACTGGAAACTTGGGGAGAGAGGGGGCTTAAGACACTAGGGGACTTATATGAGGAAGGTGCCATGATTCCATTCCAGGACCTTCAGGAGAGATTTGATCTGCCCGGGGGAGACTCCTGCTACACTCAGCGCTCACTGCGGCCATACGAAAGCACTGGGGGGAGGGGTTGGTTGAACCGCAGTTGTCAATGGGGTGCCACTATGTGGTGACGGCGGCGGGGACATTTAAGGCGGTCACATGCTTATACAGGCGTATGACCCAGGAAGCAATGCTTCCGCTGACAGCACTGAGGCAAAAATGGGAGGCAGACTTCGGGGAGGGCATCCCAGAAAAAACTTAGGGGAAACTAGTGGAAAGGGCATGGAAAAGCACCAGGAATGCCAGAATTCAGCTAGTAAACTTCTCTATTCTACACAGAATGTATCTTACCCCAGCAAAGATTAATGAATACTTTGAGACACAATCGGCGGCCTGTCCGCGTTGTAATAGGGAAGGTGCGGATTTTTGCCATATGTTCTGGAGCTGCCCACAGATGGGGAATTTCTGGAGAGAGATCACTGAGGTATTGACTGATGTAACTGGTAGGGAAATAGAGTTAACCCCGAAGGTCTGCCTACTGCATTGGTTTCCCATACAGCAAAAAACAAAATAACGAGCAAGTTTTTGGATCTGGGGTTCTCACTAGCTAAGAGAGACATTACTCTGAACTGTAAGGCAAAAAAGGGCCCGAGTATAACTAGATGGCAGACGGAACTTGTTAAATGGGCAGAATGTGAGGGGAGAGCCAGAATGCAGGCAGCGAAAAGAGCTAGGAATGAGAGAGCGGAGGAGACAGCGAGAGCGTGGGAGGCACTGGTGGTATCGCTAAGGAACATAGAGGACATGGGAGCTGACGACCGGGCAGAAGGGATTCCCGAGGCTTCAGGATAAAGTGTGAATGTTAAAGCATGATATTGGGCTGGTTTCCAAGCTATCTAATGAAAGGCATGGGTGCTCCGACTGTAGGACTCTGCTAGATGCACTGGCCCCAAGATCTCCGGCATGCAGGGGGGGACATACCTGACTTCACCGAGCAGTCGCACACTGGGAAGTGGCACGTCTGGAGGGAGGGGAGGGTGGGGGTAAGTAGAATGGGGTAACATGGGGTATTAAGTTTACGAGCTAAGTAGTTCAAAGCACAGAAGTTTAGATCTGTATGTCTTGGGGTAAATGCAGGAGCTGGAGAGAGGGCTGGCCCTGGTTAGCGGGGCACCCTTAAGTCAATTGAGGCATGCAGTGCATAGCGGGCTGTACCTCCTGAGTTAATATCTCTGATGTTGAACTGTGGTAAATGGATATGTATGTAAAACCCAATAAAGTTTGTTTAAAAAAAAAAAATGAGTTAAGATTACATTTGGAATGTGGAATCAATGCAGTCCTGAGAGCTCTTGAGATATGCAGTAATCAGGTGGTTTTGTCAGTAATGTTCAGTCCATCTGGATGTAGTGATTTTAAATGGTACATCCAGAAGTTTTTTCTGGAGTCCAGCAGTTCTTCCTTTAAGACACGTTCCACAGGGAAAACCTTCAAATCTGATAGTAAATGATCCACAAGGTTAAAATGATTGGCAACAGTCTGGTCAAGTTTCTTATTAATTATTGCTGATTTGTGGTTCATGAATCGTGTACGGAGGTCATTTACTATTTGGCCTACATATTGTTTTTTACAGCTTCTGGTTGGCACTGAATCACATAAATATTGCATGTTGAGCGACATGTAGGATGCTGTCTTATTGCATAGGTCCTTCTCTTAATAGAACTAGTTACTGATGATGTTTGTAAAAGGTATTCACACGTGATGCACCTTTTAGAGTCACGGGAATGAACCCCTGCATTTGTTACAACTTGCTTGAGTTCAGCTCTCACAATAAGAGATTGTAAATTGGGAGCTCTGCGGTAAGTAATGACTGGCGGTTTTGGAAAAACCATTTGCAATTTTTCACAAGTGGACAGTAAGGGAAATGTTCTTTGCATTATATTTCTGTAGTTGGGAGCTGATGGATGATAGTCAACCACAAATGGAGTTCTGTCACTTTTTTTCTGCTGTTGGTATTCCAAATATGGGCTACCTTGGGTAACTGCGAAGACTTGTCAATTTGTTGCTGTATGATATGCAGAGGAAAATTAATATAATGTAAAATAAACATTTTGAATAATTACTTTACACTATCGGTATATATATATATATTTTTATATATATATATATATTCACTAAAAAAAACAAAGGACACAGGGACATTATAGTTAGGCTCAGATTTCACACGCTCAAAACCAGAGAAATTTAGCAGTTATAGTTAGCTGGGCTAACTCGCACCCCCGCAATGCACTGCTTATGACCTCACATATTACATCACTCTTGACATGGTCAGTGACATCACTGATGACATCTCAAATGTCATCACTGATGACATCAGTGATGACATCATCCAGTGACTGTGAGTATTTTTAAAATGTTTATAAGTGTTAAAATATATACCAAGGTGTATTGGTGTATCAGTGGGTGTATGAGTGACTGTATGGATAACTCAGTGGGTGCGTGACTGACTGTATAAGTGAGTGATTAGGTGTCTCAGAGAATGTATGGGTGAGTGACTGGTTTGTGAATGTGTGTATCTTCCTGTCAGTTGATGTCTAAGTGGGTGTATGAGTGTGTTAGTGGGTACGTGAATGGCTATATGGGTGATTGATTGGTTGTCTGACTATCTCTATGGATTTCAGCCCCGGGGTCCCCATCCCCCTGGGCTAGGCCTTTACTTATATATAATTTTTTAAAGAGGAAAAGGGCATTGCGGCCCATCTCCCCAGGCCAATTTCAGCCCCGGGGATCCTATACCCCGGGGCCCGGCCATTTATTTCTTTTTTTCCTTTCAAGGGAGGGGGGCTGAGTGGCCCCCCTCCCGGGCCATTTTTGGCCCCGGGAACCCCATTCCCAGGGGCATGGCCATCTCGTTGGGGACCGCAGGGGAAGGCTGAAGCCCCTGCGGGCCCGGCCAGGCTCCCCCCTCCTGTGGGAGCCAGCATTGCTTTTTACACCCAGGGAGCTGCTGACATCCAGCTCGCTGGGTGTAAAAAGCAAAGTGTGCTCTGCTTTGAACAAGGGAGAGCAAAATGCTCTTGCTTGTTCAAAGCGGACCACATTTGTTTGTAATGGGCTGGTAGGAGCATTACTCCCACCATCCCAAAGCAAACTGCAATGTCCCGGGGGTGGGCACCCTGGGACATTGCTGGAGCCGACCCTGGGGAGTGGTGGTCCCCAGGACCATTTACGGCTCTAGGAGGGGGGCCGTGCAGCTCTCCTCCCATCTTGAAAATAGCCCTGGGGAGGTGGTGGTCCCCGGGGCAGCAGGGGGCACGTGCCCCCGCATTTAAGTATAGTAGCCTCGGGGAGGTGGCGGTCCCCAGAGCTGTGTGGGGGGGCTGAAGCCCCCCACGCATTATAATGAAAAATAGCCCTGTGGAGGTGGCGGTCCCCGGGGCTGCAGGATCCCACGCGGCTCCCCGCATTTTCATTATTTATTGCCCCACGGACCTGGCCCACCCGGGGGCCTAAATTAAATGAAGAGCAGAAGGCCAGGCTTTGTTTTTTTAAAACTTCTGGCGTGATTCACAGATCCAATGCGACTCCCGCCAAAAACTTGTAAAAAATCTTTTTTTGTGCCTGTGGGACCCCCTGCACAGGTCTAGGGGGTTAGGGTGTTTCTACCCTGCCCCCTTTTCTTTTTTTAAATCTTTTTTCTTGTGACTCGGTTCAATTGAGTCATAAGATGGCTGCCAATACTTCCCGGTTTGAAGTGTTGGCAGCCGATCAGATCTCAGGCACGAGATCGGGAGGGTTCGCGGATCCACCGTGGCCACAGTTGCATATCAATCAATTAATCAATCAATCAGGGAATTGTAAGCGCACTACTCACCCGTGAGGGTCTCAAGGCGCTGGGGGGTGGTGTGAGCAGCTCCGTTCAGTCGAAGAGCCAGGTCTTGAGCGTCTTCCTGAAGATGTTCAGAGAGGGGGCGCGTCCGATGTTGATCGGGAGCTCGTTCCAGGTCTTGGCTGCGATGTAGGAGAACGCCCTTCCACCCGTTCTGGCTCTGAGGATGCATGGGGTTTCAGCAAGGGTGAGTTCGGCGGATCGGAGGTTTCTCTTGGGTGCGTGGTAGGAGATTCTTTTGTTGAGGTATTGTGGGCCGGTGTTGTGGAGGCATTTGTAGGCGTGGGTGAGTAGTTTGAAGGTTACTCTTTTCTCGACGGGGAGCCAGTGGAGGTCTCGCAAATGTTGGGTGATGTGTTCCTATTGGGGGCGCCGAGAACGAGCCTGGCTGAGGTGTTCTGAATGGTCTGAAGTTTGCGGAGCAGCGACTTGTTGATTACGCCGTAGAGGGCGTTTCTGTAGTCTAGTCTGCTGGTTATGAGTACATGGGTGACGGTTTTTCGTAATTCGGGAGGATCCATTTGAAGGTCTTGTGAAGGATGCGGAGGGTGTTCAAGCAGGTGGAGGTGACGGCGTTGACTTGTCGGGTCATGGAGAGGAAGGAGTCGAGTAAGATGCCGAGGTTCCGGCCGTGGTCGGTGTGGGTGAGTGGGCTGCTGAGGGTGGTGGGCCACCAGGTAGTGTCCCAGGCGGTGGGGGTGGGTCCGAGGACAAGGACCTCTGTCTTCTCCGAGTTGAGCTTCAGGCAGCTGTTGGTCATCCAGGTTGCAACATCCTTCATTCCTTCTTGAAAGCTGAGCCTGGTGGTGATGGGGTCCTTGGTGAGGGAGAGGATGAGTTGGGTGTCGTCGGCGTAGGAGACTATGTTGAGTCTGTGCTGTCTGACGATGGCGGCGAGGGGGGCCATGTAGATGTTGAAGAGTGTAGGGCTGAGTGACGATCCCTGAGGCACCTCACAGTTGATCTCTGTGTGTTCGGAGAGGAAGGGTAGCAGTCTGATTCTCTGGGTCCTGCCGGTGAGGAAGGAGCGGAGCCATTCGAGGGCGGTTCCCCGTATGCCGATGTCGAAGAGTCTGGTGGTGAGTGTGCGGTGGGAGACGGTGTCGAAAGCAGCGGAGAGGTTGAGTAGAATCAAGGCCGCGGTGTGGCCTTGGTCGAGGAGGGTGCGGATGTCATCAGTGGCGGCAAGTAGGGCGGTCTCGGTGCTGTGGTTGCTTTGGAATCTGGATTGGGAGGGGTCGAGGATGGCGTTCTCTGCGATGAATTTCATTAGATGGGCGTTGGGTCTGCTGAGCGTTTCTTGAGCAGGGGCTTGACTTCCGCACGTTTCCAGTCATCGGGGAAGGTGCTGGTTATGAAGGTGGTGTTGATGGTGCGTCGTAGTTCTGGTGCAATGGCGGTGGCGGCTTTGTGGAAGATGTGCCGAGGACAGGGGTCCATGGGTGCTCCTGAGTGGATGCCCTTCATGGTTGCTTCGGTGTCTTCGGTGGTGGCTGGGGTCCAGGCGGAGATGGCGGGTCGGTTGGTGGTGCTGGAGGGGGGAGTGGTTTTGGTGTCCGGAGTCGGCTTGTTGAAGTTGTCATAGAGGGCCTTGATTTTCAGGTGGAAGTACGAGCTGAGCTTGTTGCAGAGGTCCTGGGAAGGGGTGATGTCTGAGGCCTCGCTGGGGGGTTTGGTGAATTCATGGATGATGCTGAAGAGCTCCTTCGAGTTGCCGGCGTTGGTGGAGATCTTTTTCTGGATGAAGGTTCATTTGGTTGACCTGCTGAGGTGGTGGTATTCTGTCATGACGTTTTTGTAAGAGGTCCGGTTTTCCAGTGTTTTGCTGTTTCGCCAAGTTTTCTCGAGACGTCTGCAAGTGCGTCTGAGTTGTTGGAGATCGGTGGTGAACCAGGTGGCCTTCCTGGGGCGTTGTTTGTTGGGGGTGCGGAGAGGTGCGAGTTCGTCTGCGTAGTTGGAGATCCATCTGTGTAGTCCTTTGGCTGCGAGGTTGGCGTCGGTCGAAGGGGGGGCGTCGCGGTTTAGGGTGGAGTTAAAGTGCTCCTCGGTGACCTTGCTCCAGTTGCTTCGCGGTGGGCGGGGTCCGGGTTTGGGGACGTGGGTTTGTTGATGTGGAAGTGTATGCAGTGGTGCTCCGTCCATGGGGGTTGCGTGGTATGGCTGAAGTGGATGTTGTTGCCTCCTACGAAGATGGAGTCAAGGGTGTGTCCTGCCTTGTGGGTGGGGGTGGAGACGAGTTGCTTTAGTCCGAGGTTGGCGAGGTTGTCTAGGAGGGTGGAGGAGTTGGGGTCACTGAGGTTGTCGAGGTAGAAGTTGAGGTCTCCCCTGAGTATGTAGTCTGTGGCGACGATGGGGTGGGGTGCGACGAGGTCGGTGATGGTGGTGTTAAACGCGGTTCGAGGTCCAGGTGGCCTGTAAGTTAGCGTGCCGCATAGTGTGTTTCCGGGGCTGGTCTGTATCTGGAAGTGGAGGTGCTCAGTGGAGGACTGGAGGTCGTTCGTCAAGGAGGTGGTGAGTCGGAGGGAGCTCCTGTGTGCGATAGCGAGTTCTCCCCTGGGGCGATCTGATCGGTCTTTCCTCTGGATCTTGTATCCGTCGGGGATGGAGGTTGTGATGTCCAGGGTGGAGGAGGTGTTGGTCCAGGTTTCCGTGAAGAAGGCAACGTCTGGCGAGAGGGTGTCGAGGAGGTCCCAGATCTCTATGGCATGTCTATGCAGGGAGCGCACATTGAGGAGGATGCACTTCAGGGCTTCGGTGGTGTTGGTGTCTGGCGAGGGGCTGGTGTCCGTGGGGGTGCGGTGGGTAGTGAAGCTCTGGTGGCAGTGGCGGCATGAGAACTGGCTGTGGGTGGTGTTTGGCGTAGTCAGCACGCAGTTGATGATTTGTCTGGGGTTGAGAGCGAGGAGGGCGGCAGGCAGTAGCGGTGGATGGTCGGATGGCCAGGGTTCCTGGCGGTGGTCACGGTCGGGTCGTGGACGGGCTTGCCTTTAGTGCGCCTTCGGCACGCCAGCAGCGCACCCGCTGCGCGCAGCCACCATTATATAGTAAAGGGGGGAGGGACTGCTTATGACGTCACATATTACACATGACATGGTCAGTGACATCACTGATGGCATCACTGATGACATCTCAAATGACATCACTGATGACATCACTGATGACATCATCCAGTGACTGTGTGTTTCTGTAAAGTTTAAATATGTTTTATATATATATAGGCCAAGGTGTATTGAAGAATGAGTGGGTGTATGAGTGTCTGAATGGATGATTTAGTAGGTGCGTGACTGACTGTATAAGTGAGTGATTAAACGTGTCTTACTGAATGCATGGGTTAGTGACTAAACTGTGTGAATGTCTATATCAGTCTGTCAGTTGGTGTGTAAGCGGCGGCATGGGTTGTTGAGGAGCTACATGAGTGTCTATATGGGTTATTGATTGGTTGTCTGAGTATCTGTATGGGTGCCTGAGTGTCTGTGTGGGTGGGTGGAGGGTGTGACTCTGTGCATAGATGTGTAAGTGGGTGATTCACTGGGTGTATGGGTTCAAGAGTGCATCTGTGAAGGGCTGTATGGGTGGGTGAGTGTGTGTATGGGTGTGTTGGTGAGTGAATGGATGTCTCAGTGGTACATGTGTGAGTAACTACATATGTGAAAGGCAGTAAATGTGAGTGTTGGACTATATAAATGACTATATGTGAGAGTGAGTGATTGTTGGAGTGGCTGTATGGATGAGTGTGTGCTTGTGTCAGTGATTGTATAAGAGAGTAAGTTTGTGTTAGTATCTGTATGAATAAGTGAGGTGGTGTGTGTATAACTGTAGAGGTGAGTAAATGGGAGTGTGATTGATTCTTTGAATGACTGACTAGGAGTGTGAGTAACTCTATGGGTGAGTGGCGGTGTGTGAGTATCTGTATAGGTGTATGAGTGCATATATCAGTGGCTATATTGATGAGGGACTGCGTGTATGAGTGACTGTATGGGTGAGTGGATATGTGTGTAGACCTATTAATCAGTGAGTGGGTATGTACTAACTGGTATTGGTGTGTCTATGGTTTCGAGAATGGTAGTCTGTATTTTAGAGCGGGTGTATCAAAGTTTATATTAGGGTGTGAGGAGGTACATCAGATGATCATGTGGATGATGTCATCAGTGAGGTCATCAGTGATGTCATTTGAGATGTCATCAGTGATGTCACTGACCAAGTCATGAGTGATGTAATATGTGAAGTCATCAGCAGTGCATTGCAGGGGCGCGAGTTATAGTTAGCCCAACTAACTATAACGGCTGAATTTTTCTGGTTTTGTACGAGTGAAATGTCCAACTAACTATAACGTTCCTGAAACCTGTGGTTTTTTCAGTGAATTTCTAAGGTTTTTTAAATGCAAATTTCTAACTATAAAGTCCCTGAAACCTGTGGTTTTTTCAGTGAATTTCAAAGGTTTTTTAAATGCTAATTCCTAACTATAACGTCCCTGAAACCTCTGTTTTTTTCAGTGAATTTTTAAGGTTTTTTAAATGCTAATTTCTAAATAGGTCTACATAGGTAGGACATGTGCAGAAAGATGAAGAAAAGCGCAGAAAGAAGCAAGAGAAGTGCAGAAAGAGGCAACAGAAGTCCAGAAAGAGGAAGAAAGGTGCAGAAAAAAGCAAGAGAAGTGCAGAAAGAACCAACAGAGGTGCAGAAAGAGGCCTACTTTGACTGTACCTTACAACAGACTCATACAAAGTAGCCTAATCACTAATCCTTCTCCCAAGATGTCTTAAACCTCACTTCTCTCTTGAAGGTTCACTATTAATCGACTGCTCAGAATATTAGGCCTACCAAATATAAAACAGCAATCCTAAGCATATCTCTGTTGTAAGTCTGACCAAGTTTGTGAAGGTATGCATGCGTGTCTCTGCTTTTACCGAGTGACATGTTACATAAAAATAAACATAGAAATACTTGAATACCTGTGTTTCAAACAGCATACTCTGTAAATATGTGTACAAAAAGGTGTATGTATTTCTTTCTGCTCATAATACAGGGTACATGGGTATTCAATAGTATATTTGAGGGCTCTATAACACCTATATACATAAGACATGTCTGCCTATGCAACTGAATGACAGAGCAAAACTGAGAACATTTAACCACCTATAGAAGAAGCTACCCACTTTTTAAGCTACCATCTTCAGATACATAACACATGTGAGAATACATATACAAGTAGACATATACCTCAGTCACAAGAGCACGCAGACCTTTAAACTTGACAGCTTGCACTTCCCATTTGAGTACAGAAAGAGGCGAAAGAAGTACAGAAAGAAGCAAGAGATGTGAAGAAAGATACAAAAGAAGTGCAGAAAGAAGGAACAGAGGTGCAGAAAAAGGCAACAGGGGTGCGGGAAGAGGGGTGGAGAAAGCGGCAAGGGGCTGCAAAAAGAAGCAAGAGAGCTGCAGAAAGAAACAAAAGAAATGCAGAAAGAAGGAACAGAGGTGCAGAATGAGGCAAGAGGGATGCAGAAAGAGGGAAGAGGGGTGCAGAAAGAGGCACGAGGGGTACAGAAAGAGACACGAGGGGTACAGAAAGAAGCAAGAGAGGTGCAGAAATAAGCAAGAGAAGTGCAGAAAGAAGCACAAAGGTGCAGAAAGACGGATGAGGGGCAGAGAAAGAGGCAAGCAAAGTGCAGAAAGAAGCAACAGAGATGAAAAAAGGGGGAAGAGGGGTGGAGCAAGAGGGGTGCAGAAAGAAGAAAGAGAGGTGCAGAAAGAAACAAAAGAAGTGCAGAAAGAAGCAACAGAGGTGCAGAAAGAGGCAAGAGGAGAGCAGAAAGAGGGAAGAATGGTGCAGAAAGAGGCACGACGGGTGCAGGAAGAAGCAAGAGAGGTGCAGAAAGAAGCAAGAAAAGTGCATAAAAAAGCAACAGAGGTGCAGAAAGAGGCAAGAGGAGTGCAGAAAGAGGGAAGAATGGTACAGAAAGAGGCACGAGGGGTGCAGAAAGAAGCAAGAGAAGTGCATAAAGAAGCAACAGAGATGCAGAAAGGGGGAAGTGGGGTGGAGAAAGAGGCAAGAGGAATACATAAAGAAGCAAGAGAGTTGCAGAAAGAAACAAAAGAAGTACAGAAAGAAGGAACAGAGGTGCAGAAAGAGGCAAGAGGGGAGTAGAAAGAGGGAATAGGGGTGAAGAAAGAGGTACAATGGTTGAAGAAAGAAGGGATAGAGGTGCAGAAAAAGGCAAGAGGGGTGCAGAAAGAGGGAAGAGGGGTGCAGAAAGTAGCACAAGGGTTGCAGAAAGAAAGGACAGAGGTGCAGAAAGAAGCAAGAGAAGTGCAGAAAGAAGCAAAAGAGGTGCAGAAAGAGGGATGAGGGGTGGAGAAAGAGGCAAGATAAGTGCAGAAAGAAGCAACAGAGATGTAAAAAGGGGGAACAGGGGTGGGGAAAGTGGCAAGAGGGGTGCAGAAAGAAGCAAGAGAGGTGCAGAAAGAAACAAAAGAAGAGCAGAAAGAAGGAATAGAGGTGCAGAAAGAGGCAAGAGGAATGCAGAAAGAGAGAAGAGGGGTGCAGAAAGAGGCACGAGGGGTGCAGAAAGAAACAAAAGAAGTGCAGAAAGAAGGAACAGAGGTGCAGAAAGGGGCAACAGGGGTGCAGAAAGAGGCAAGAGGGGTGCAGAAAGAGGCAAATGGGGTGCAGAAAGAAGTGAGAGGTGCAGAAAGAAACAAAAGAAGTGCAGAAAGAAGAAACAGAGCTGCAGAAAGAGGCAAGAGGGGTTCAAAAAGAGGGAAGAGGGATGCAGAAAGAGGCACGTGGGGTACAGAAAGAAACAAAAGAAGTGCAGAAAGAAGGAACAGAGGTGCAGAAAGGGGCAACAGGGGTGCAGAAAGAGGCAAGAGGGGTGCAGAAAGAGGCAAATGGGGTGCAGAAAGAAGCGAGAGGTGCAGAAAGAAACAAAAGAAGTGCAGAAAGAAGAAACAGAGCTGCAGAAAGAGGCAAGAGGGGTTCAAAAAGAGGGAAGAGGGATGCAGAAAGAGGCACGTGGGGTACAGAAAGAAACAAAAGAAGTGCAGAAAGAAGAAACAGAGCTGCAGAAAGAGGCAAGAGGGGTGCAAAAAGAGAGAAGAGGGGTGCAGAAAGAGGCACGAGGGGTGCAGAAAGAGACACGAGGGGTACAGAAAGAAGCAAGAGAGGTGCAGAAATAAGCAAGAGAAGTGCAGAAAGAAGCACAAAGGTGCAGAAAGACGGATGAGGGGCAGAGAAAGAGGCAAGTGAAGTGCAGAAAGAAGCAACAGAGATTAAAAAAGGGGGAAGAGGGGTGGAGAAAGAGGCAAGAGGGGTGCAGAAAGAAGAAAGAGAGGTGCAGAAAGAAACAAAAGAAGTGCAGAAAGAAGCAACAGAGGTGCAGAAAGAGGCAAGAGGAGAGCATAAAAAAGCAACAGAGGTGCAGAAAGAGGCAAGAGGAGTGCAGAAAGAGGGAAGAATAGTGCAGAAAGAGGCACGAGGGGAGCAGAAAGAAGCAAGAGAGGTGCAGAAAGAAGCAAGAGAAGTGCATAAAAAAGCAACAGAGGTGCAGAAAGAGGCAAGAGGAGTGCAGAAAGAGGGAAGAATGGTACAGAAAGAGGCACGAGGGGTGCAGAAAGAAGCAAGAGAAGTGCATAAAGAAGCAACAGAGATGCAGAAAGGGGGAAGTGGGGTGGAGAAAGAGGCAAGAGGAATACAGAAAGAAGCAAGAGAGTTGCAGAAAGAAACAAAAGAAGTACAGAAAGAAGGAACAGAGGTGCAGAAAGAGGCAAAAGGGGAGCAGAAAGAGGGAAGAGGGGTGAAGAAAGAGGTACAATGGTTGCAGAAAGAAGGGATAGAGGTGCAGAAAGAAGCAAGAGAAGTACAGAAAGAAGCAACAGATGTGCAGAAAGAGGGATCAGGGGTGGAGAAAGAGGCAAGAGAAGTGCAGAAAGAAGCAACAGAGATGCAAAAAGGGGGAACAGGGGTGGAGAAAGAAGCAAGAGGGGAGCAGAAAGAAGCAAGAGAGGTGCAGAAAGAAACAAAAGAAGAGCAGAAGGAAGTAACAGAGGTGTAGAAAGAGGCTCGAGTGGTGCAGAAAGAAATAACAGAGGTGCAGAAAGAGGCAAGAGGGGAGCAGAAAGAAACAAAAGCAGTGCAGAAAGAAGCAACCGAGGTGCAGAAAGAGGCAAGAGGAGTGCAGAAAGAAGCAAGAGAACTGCATAAAGAAGCAACAAAGATGCAGAATGGGGGAAATGGGGTGGAGAAAGAGGCAAGAGGGATACAGAAAGAAACGAGAGCTGCAGAAAGAAACAAAAGAAGTGCAGAAACAAGGACGAGAGGTGCATAAATAAGCAATAGGGGTACAGAAAGCGGGAAGAGGGGTGTGAAAGAGGCATGAGGGGTGCAGAAAGAAGCAAGAGGGGTGCAGAAAGAAGCCAGAGAGTTGCAGAAAGAAACAAAAGAAGTACAGAAAGAAGGAACAGAGGTGCAGAAAAAGGCAAGAGGGGTGCAGAAAGAGGGAAGAGGGGTGCAGAAAGTAGCACAAGGGTAGCAGAAAGAAAGGACAGAGGTGCAGAAAGAAGCAAGAGAAGTGCAGAAAGAAGCAAAAGAGGTGCAGAAAGAGGGATGAGGGGTGGAGAAAGAGGCAAGAGAAGTGCAGAAAGAAGCAACAGAGATGTAAAAGGGGGAACAGGGGTGGAGAAAGTGGCAAGAGGGGTGCAGAAAGAAGCAAGAGAGGTGCAGAAAGAAACAAAAGAAGAGCAGAAAGAAGGAATAGAGGTGCAGAAAGAGGCAAGAGGAATGCAGAAAGAGAGAAGAGGGGTGCAGAAAGAGGCACGAGGGGTGCAGAAAGAAGTAAGAAATGTGCAGAAAGAAACAAAAGAAGTGCAGAAAGAAGGAACAGAGGTGCAGACAGGGGTGCAGAAAGAGGCAAGAGGGGTGCAGAAAGAGGCAAATGGGCTGCAGAAAGAAGCGAGAGGTGCAGAAAGAAACAAAAGAAGTGCAGAAAGAAGAAACAGAGCTGCAGAAAGAGGCAAGAGGGGTTCAAAAAGAGGGAAGAGGGATGCAGAAAGAGGCACGTGGGGTACAGAAAGAAACAAAAGAAGTGCAGAAAGAAGAAACAGAGCTGCAGAAAGAGGCAAGAGGGGTGCAAAAAGAGAGAAGAGGGGTGCAGAAAGAGGCACGAGGGGTGCAGAAAGAAGCAAGAGATGTGCAGAAAGAAACAATAGAAATGCAGAAAGAAAGAACAGAGGTGCAGAAAGAGGCACGAGGGGTGCAGAAAGAGGGAAGAGGGGTGGAGAAAGAGGCAAAGGGGTGCAGAAAGAGGGTGGATCGGTGGAGAAAGAGGCAAGGGGGTGCAGAAAGAAGCAAGAGAACTGCAGAAAGAAACAGAAGAAGTGCAGAACGAAGGAACAGAGGTGCAGAAAGAGGCACGAGGGGTGCAGAAAGAGGGAAGAGGGGTGGAGAAAGAGGCAAAGGGGTGCAGAAAGAAGAAAGAGAGGTGCAGAAAGAAGCAACAGAGCTGCAGAAAGAGGCAAGAGGGGTGCAAGAAGAGAGAAGGGGGTGCAGAAAGAGGCACGAGGGGTGCAGAAAGAAGCAAGAGATGTGCAGAAAGAAACAATAGAATTGCAGAAAGAAAGAACAGAGGTGCAGAAAGAGGCAATAGGGGTGCAGAAAGAGGGCGGATCAGTGGAGAAAGAGGCAAGGGGGTACAAAAAGAAGCAAGAGAACTGCAGAAAGAAACAGAAGAAGTTATGTTATGTTACATAAATTTGTAACACGCACAGCTACTCATGAGTATCCCGGCACGGAGCCTAGCGGGGTATGAAACATGAATCAAGCAAAGAAATGTGTTTTTAGTTTCCTCTTAAAAGCCACTGGATCCTGAATAATACGCAGGGCAAGAGGAAGAGCATTCCAGGCAGCAGCAGCCTTCACTACAAAGGATCTGCCCCCAAGCCTCTGAAGCTTGAAGCGGGGAATATGAGAAAATTGTAGGGACGAGGACCGAAGGGATCGCGCAGGAACATAGAACGAGAAGCGTCTCTGCAAGTACAGAGGGCCACAGCCATGAAGGGCACGATGGGCCAGAATCAATGATTGAAATTTGACTCTCTCCGCCATCGGGAGCCAGTGGAGGGATCACAACTGAAGTCAAACGCTGTTCCCAGCCGAGGTGCCCAGTAGGAGTCTGGCTGCCGCATTCTGAACCACCTGTAGCTTCTTCAACAGGTAGCCCGGAATGCCAACAAAAAGGGCATTGCCGTAGTCCAGCCGCGACAGGATCAGTGCACAAGTAACCGTTTTCCTCGCTGCCTGAGGTAAAATGGGAAAGAATCTTCTGAGAGTTTTGAGAAGGCCGAAACAGCAGCCAGCCAGCTTCGTAATGTGTGTTGAAAAAGAGAGACCCTCATCAAACCAAACCCCCAGATTTTTTGTGGGCTTCCCTGTGGAGGTAGGCAATGGAAACTCAGGAGGCCAAAGGTGCTCTCAAAAATTAGGAGGGAATTTCCCAAACAGCAAAATCTCGGACTTCTCTTCATTGCACTTGAGCTGTGCACCTGCCAACCATATAAAAATAGAGGATAGACAGCGTTGAACCAATAGCACCGAATCTGCATCTTTGTCCCAGGTAAAAAGAAGCTGGGTGTCGTCAGCATAAGCCATCACCTTAGCCCCCAACTCCTCCGCCAGATGTATCAGCGGAGTCACATAGATATTAAAAAGAAGGGGGCTAAGGGAGGATCCCTGGGGGACTCCAGTGGTCACTGGCTGAGGGGAGGAGGAGGATGGTGGGAGCCAAATCTGCTCAACTCGACCCTCCAAAAAAGACTTAAGCCAGCCCCAAACGGCACCCGACACACCAACCCTGGCCAATCGTGCCAGGAGAAGTGAGTGCGGGACCGTGTCGAATGCCGCAGAGAGGTCCAACAATATTAATGCAGCTCTCCTGCCGGCGTCCAAACACTCACGAATGGCCTCCGACACCTCTACCAGAACTGATTCTGTACTATGCGATGCCCGAAACCCTGATTGGGCTGGATGCAGGAGCGCCTCCCTTTCCACAAATTCCATAAGCTGTTTATTAACCACCTTCTCACACACCTTAGCCAGAGCAGGAAGGAGGGAGATAGGCCGGTAGTTCCCTGGGCTAAGGGGGTCCAATGACGGCTTTTTTAGAAGTGGCAAGATTTTAGCCAATTTCCAAGCCTGTGGCACAACAGCTTTCTGAAGAGACATATTGATAATGGTATTCACTACTGTGTTCATGGTCACTGCCGTTGCTGCCAATAGCCTAGCAGGACAGGGGTCCGAGGGCGAGCCAGACTTTAGACCCTTTAGGATTTTTAAGGATTCCAGAGGGTCAACTGTCCTAAATGTGGACAGAGAGTGGACAGGGTCGGCAGATTGGGATTCCACTGACACCCCAATGCTGGTGCCACAGGGAGTGAACGCCACCTGAATAGTCCGGATCTTTTCCCTAAAGAAGCATGAGAGAGTATTACACCAGGTAGGCGAAGATGGTGACACGCTAGCTTGGGCCAGAGGGGAGGTGAAGCTCTGAACAATAGCAAAAATTTATTTCGAATTGTTACTGGCTGATTCAATGCGGGCTGAATAAAATTGCCCTTTGGCCAGTGTAATAGCCTCATAGTATACTTTTTGTTTATCTCTGAGCTTCCGCTTAGCTGCCGGGCAGTATCCATCCCTGCGCCAAGCTCGCTCAAGGAGCTTACATTCATGCTTCAGAGCTTTGAGGGTCGAATTATACCAGGGTTTGGAAGGAGATTCCCTAGCCAGCCTGGCAGGCCGTTGTGGGACCACCGTGGCTACTGCCTTAGCAACCCAACTAATGAAGCCATCTAAATGCTCCTCAAGCAGAAAGAAGGAACAGAGGTACAGAAAGAGGCATGAGGGGTGCAGAAAGAGGGAAGAGGGGTGGAGAAAGAGGCAAAGGGGTGCAGAAAGAAGCATGAGAGCTGCAGAAAGAAACAAAAGAAGTGCAGAAAGAAGAAACAGAGGTGGAGAAAGGGGCAAGAGGGGTGCAGAAAGAGGCAAAAGGGGTGGAGAAGGAAGCCAGAGGTGCAGAAAGAAACAAAAGACGTGCAGAAAGAAGAAACAGAGCTGCAGAAAGAGGCAAGAGGGGTACAAAAAGAAGGAAGAGGGATACAGAAAGAGGCACGTGGGATGCAGAAAGAAGCAAGAGATGTGCAGAATGAAACAAAAGAAGTGCAGAAAGAAAGAACAGAGGTGCAGAAAGAGGCAACAGGGGTGCAGAAAGAGGGCAGATGGATGGAGAAAGAGGCAAGGGGGTACAGAAAGAAGCAAGAGAGCTGCAGAAAGAAACAGAAGAAGTGCAGAAAGAAGGAACAGAGGTGCAGAAAGAGGCAAGAGGGGTGCAGAAAGAGGGAAGAGGGGTGCAGAAAGAGGCAAAAGGGTTGCAGAAAGAAGTGAGAGGTGCAGAAAGAAGCAAGAGAAGTGCAGAAAGAAGCAAAAGAGGTGCAGAAAGAGGGATGAGGGGTGGAGAAAGAGGCAAGAGAAGTGCAGAAAGAAGCAACAGAGATATAAAAAGGGGGAACAGGGTTGGAGAAAGTGGCAAGAGGGGTGCAGAAAGTGGCAAGAGGGGTGCAGAAAGAAGCAAGAGAGGTGCAGAAAGAAACAAAAGAAGAGCAGAAAGAAGGACTAGAGGTGCAGAAAGAGGCAAGAGGAATGCAGAAAGAAGCAACAGAGATGTAAAAAGGGGGAACAAGGGTGGAGAAAGTGGCAAGAGAAGTGCAGAAAGAAGCAACAGAGATATAAAAAAATGGAACAGGGGTGGAGAAAGTGGCAAGGGGGTGCAGAAAGATGCACGAGTGGTGCAGAAAGAAGCAAAGAGGTGCAGAAAGAAGCAAGAGTAGTGCAGAAAGAAGCAACAGAGGTGCAGAAAGAGGCAAAAGGGGTGCAAAAAGAGAGAAGAGGGGTGCAGAAAGAGGCACGAGGGGTGCAGAAAGAAGTAAGAGATGTGCAGAAAGAAACAAAATAAGTGCAGAAAGAAGGAACAGAGGTGCAGAAAGGGGCAACAGGGGTGCAGAAAGAGGCAAGAGGGGTGCAGAAAGAGGCAAAAGGGGAGTAGTAAGAAGCAAGAGGTGCAGAATGAAAAAAAAGAAGTGCAGAAAGAAGAAACAGAGCTGCAGAAAGAGGCAAGAGGGGGTTCAAAAAGAGGGAAGAGGGATGCAGAAAGAGGCACGTGGGGTGCAGAAAGAAACAAAAGAAGTGCAGAAAGAAGAAACAGAGCTTCAGAAAGAGGCAAGAGGGGTGCAAAAAGAGAGAAGAGGGGTGCAGAAAGAGGCACGAGGGGTGCAGAAAGAAGCAAGAGATGTGCAGAAAGAAACAATAGAAGAGCAGAAAAAAAGAACAGAGGTGCAGAAAGTGGCAACAGGGGTGCAGAAAGAGGGCGGATCGGTGGAGAAAGAGGCAAGGGGTTGCAGAAAGAAGCAAGAGAACTGCAGAAAGAAACAGAAGAAGTGCACAAAGAAGGAACAGAAGTGCAGAAAGAGGCACGAGGGGTGTAGAAAGAGGGAAGAGGGGTGGAGAAAGAAGCAAAGGGGTGCAGAAAGAAGCATGAGAGCTGCAGAAAGAAACAAAAGAAGTGCAGAAAGAAGAAACAGAGGTGGAGAAAGGGGCAAGAGGGGTGCAGAAAGAGGCAAAAGGGGTGCAGAAAGAAGCCAGAGGTGCAGAAAGAAACAAAAGAAGTGCAGAAAGAAGAAACAGAGCTGCAGAAAGAGGCAAGAGGGGTGCAAAAAGAAGGAAGAGGGATGCAGAAAGAGGCAAGAGATGTGCAGAAAGAAACTAAAGAAGTGCAGAAAGAAAGAACAGAGGTGCAGAAAGAGGCAACAGGGATGCAGAAAGAGGGCGGATGGATGGAGAAAGAGGCAAGGGGGTACAGAAAGAAGCAAGATAGGTGCAGAAAGAAACAGAAGAAGTGCAGAAAGAAGAAACAGAGGTGCAGAAAGAGGCAAGAGGGGTGCAGAAAGAGGGAAGAGGGATGCAGAAAGAGGCAAAAGGGTTGCAGAAAGAAGTGAGAGGTGCAGAAAGAAACAATAGAAGTGCAGAAAGAAGCAACAGAGGTGCAGAAAGAGAGAAGAGGGGTAGAGAAAGAGACAAGAGAAGTGCAGAAAGAAGCAACAGAGATGCAGAAAGGGGGGAGAGGGGTGGAGAAAGAGGCAAGAGGGGTGCAGAAAGAAGCAAGAGAGGTGCAGAAAGAAACAAAAGAGGTGCAGAAAGAAGGAACAGAGGTGCAGAAAGAGGCAAGATGAGTGCAGAAAGAGAAGAAGGGTACAGAAAGAGGCACAAGTGGTGCAGAAAGAAGCAAGAGAGGTACAGAAAGACACAAGATAAGTGCAGAAAGAAGCAACAGAGATGCAGAAAGAGGGAAGAGGGGTAGAGAAAGAGGCAAGAGAAATGCAGAAAAAAGCAACAGAGATGCAGAAAAGGGGAAGTGGGATCGAGAAAGAAGCAAGAGGGGTGCAGAAAGAAGCAAGGGAGTTGCAGAAAGAAACAAAAGAAGTGCAGAAAGAAGGAACAGATGTGCAGGAAGAAGCAAGACAGGTGCATAAAGAGGCACAAGGGTTGCAGAAAGAAGGGACAGAGGTGCAGAAAGAAGCAAGAGAAGTACAGAAAAAAGCAACAGAGGTGCAGAAAGAGGGATGAGGGGTGGAGAAAGAGACAAAAGAAGTACAGAAAGAAGCAACAGAGATGCAAAAAGGGGGAACAGGGGTGGAGAAAGTGGCAAGAGGGGTGCAGAAAGAAGCAAGAGAGGTGCAGAAAGAAACAAAAGAAAAGCAGAAAGAAGGAACAGAGGTGCAGAAAGAGGCAAGAGGAGTGCGGAAAGAGGGAAGAGGGGTGCAGAAAGAAGCATGAGTGGTGCAGAAAGAAGCAAGAGAGGTGTAGAAAGAAGCAAGAGGAGTGCAGAAAGAAGCAACAGAGAAGCAGAAAGAATCAAGAGGGGTGCAGAAAGAGGGAAGAGGGGTGCAGAAAGAGGCACAAGTGTTGCAGAAAGAAGGGACAGAGGTGCAGAAAGAAGCAAGAGAAGTGCAGAAAGAAGCAACAGAGGTGTAGGAAGAGGGATGAGGGGTGGAGAAAGAGGCAAGAGAAGTGCAGAAAAAAGCAATAGAGGTGCAGAGAGAAATGAAAGAAAAGCAGAAAGAAGGAACAGAGGTGCAGAAAGAGGCAAGAGGAGTGCAGAAAGAGGGAAGAGGCATGCAGAAAGAAGCACGAGTGGTGCAGAAAAAATCAAGAGAGGTATAGAAAGAAGCAAGAGGAGTGCAGAAAGAAGCAACATAGGTTCAGAAAGAGGCAAGAGGGGTGCAAAAAGAGAGAAGAGGGGTGCAGAAAGAGGCATGAGGGGTGCAGAAAGAAGCAAGAGACATGCAGAAAGAAACAAAAGAAGTACAGAAAGAAGGAACAGAGGTGCAGAAAGAGGAAAGAGGGGTGCAGAAAGAAGCACGAGTGGTGTAGAAAGAATCAAGAGGAGTGCAGAAAGAAGCAGCAGAGGTTCAGAAAGAGGCAAGAGGGGTGCAAAAAGAGAGAAAATGGGTGCAGAAAGAGGCACGAGGGGTGCAGAAAGAAGCAAGAGATGTGCAGAAAGAAACAAAAGAAGTACAGAAAGAAGGAACAGAGGTGCAGAAAGAGGCAAGAGGGGTTCAGAAAGAAGGAAGAGGGGTGCAGAAAGAGGCACTACGGTTGTAGAAAGAAGGGACAGAGGTGCAGAAAGAAGCATGAGAAGTGCAGAAAGAAGCAACAGAGGTGCAGAAAGAGGGATGAGGGGTGGAGAAAGAGGCAAGAGAAGTGCAGAAAGAAGCAATAGAGAGGCAAAAAGGGGGAAGAGGGGCGGAGAAAGAGGCAAGAGGTGTGCAGAAAGAAGCAAGAGAGGTTCAGAAAGAAACAAAAGAAGGAACAGAGGGGAAGAAAGAGGCAAGGGGAGTGCAGAAAGAGGGAAGAGGGGTGCAGAAAGAAGCACAAGTGGTGCAGAAAGAATCAAGAGAGATGTAGAAAGAAGCAAGAGGAGTGCAGAAAGAAGCAACAGAGGTGCAGAAAGAGGCAAGAGGGGTACAAAAAGAGGGAAGAGGGGTGCAGAAAGATGGAAGAGGGGTGCAGAAAGAAGCACAAGTGGTGCAGAAAGAATCAAGAGAGATGTAGAAAGAAGCAAGAGGAGTGCAGAAAGAAGCAATAGAGGTGCAGAAAGAGGCAAGAGTGGTACAAAAAGAAGGAACAGAGGTGCAGAAAGAGGCAAGAGGGGTGCAGAAAGAAGCACAAGGGTTGCAGAAAGAAGGGACAGAGGTGCAGAAAGAAGCAAGAGAAGTGAGGAATGAAGCAACAGAGGTGCAGAAAGAGGGAAGAGGGGTGGAGAAAGAGGCAAGAGAAGTGCAGAAAGAAGCAACAGAGATGCAGAAAGGGGGAAGAGGGGTGGAGAAAGAGGCAAGAGGAGTGCAAAAAGAAGCAAGAGAGGTGCAGAAAGAAACAAAAGAAGTACAGAAAGAAGGAACAGAGGTGCAGAAAGAGGCAAGAGGAGTGCAGAAAGAGACGAAGGGTGCAGAAAGAGGCACAAGTGGTGCAGAAAGAAGCAAGAGAGGTGCAGAAAGACGCAAGATAAGTGCAGAAAGAAGCAACAGAGATGCAGAAAGAGGAAAGAGGTGTGGAGAAAGAGGCAAGAGAAATGCATAAAGAAGCAACAGAGATGTAGAAAGGGGGAAGTGAGGTAGAGAAAGAAGCAAGAGAGTTGCAGAAAGAAACAAAAGAAGTACAGAAAGAAGGAACCGAGGTGCAGAAAGAAGCAAGAGGGGTGCAGAAAGAGGGAAGAGGGGTGCAAAAAGAGGCACAAGGGTTGCAGAAAGAAGGGACAGAGGTGCAGAAAGAAGCAAGAGAAGTGCAGAATGAAGCAACAGAGGTGCAGAAAGAGGGATGAGGGGTAGAGAAAGAGGCAAGAGGAGTGCAAAAAGAAGCAAGAGAGGTGCAGAAAGAAACAAAAGAAGTGCAGAAAGAAGGAACAGAGGTGCAGAAAGAGGCAAGAGGAGTGCAAAAAGAGAAGAAGGGTGCAGAAAAAGGCACACATGGTGCAGAAAGAAGCAAGAGAGGTGCAGAAAGACGCAAGATAAGTGCAGAAAGAAGCAACAGAGATGCAGAAAGGGGGAAGTGGGGTGGGGAAAGAAGCAAGAGGGGTGCAGAAAGAAGAAAGAGTTGCAGAAAGAAACAAATGAAGTGCAGAAAGAAGGAACAGAGGTGCAGAAAGAGGCAAGAGGGGTGTAGAAAGAGGAAAGAGGGGTGCAGAAAGAGGCACAAGGGTTGCAGAAAAAAGGGACAGAGGTGCAGAAAGAAGCAAGAGAAGTACAGAAAGAAGCAACAGAGGTGCAGAAAGAGGGATGAGGGGTGGAGAAAGAGGCAAGAGAAGTGCAGAAAGAAGCAACAGAGGTGCAGAAAGAGGGATGAGGGGTGGGAAAGAGGCAAGAGAAGTGCAGAAAGAATGAACAGAGATACAAAAAGGGGGAACAGGGGTGGAGAAAGTGGCAAGAGGGGTGGAGAAAGAGGCAAGAGGAGTGCAAAAAGAAGCAAGAGAGGTGCAGAAAGAAACAAAAGAAGTACAGAAAGAAGGAACAGAGGTGCAGAAAGAGGCAAGAGGAGTGAAGAAAGAGACGAAGGGTACAGAAAGAGGCACAAGTGGTGCAGAAAGAAGCAAGAGAGGTGCAGAAAGACGCAAGATAAGTGCTGAAGGAAGCAACAGAGATGCAGAAAGAGGAAAGAGGTGTGGAGAAAGAGGCAAGAGAAATGCATAAAGAAGCAACAGAGATGTAGAAAGGGGGAAGTGAGGTAGAGTAAGAAGCAAGAGAGTTGCAGAAAGAAACAAAAGAAATGCAGAAAGAAGGAACAGAGGTGCAGAAAGAAGCAAGAGGGGTGCAGAAAGAGGGAAGAGGGGTGCAGAAAGAGGCACAAGGGTTGCAGAAAGAAGGGACAGAGGTGCAGAAAGAAGCAAGAGAAGTGCAGAATGAAGCAACAGCGGTGCAGAAAGAGGGATGAGGGGTAGAGAAAGAGGCAAGAGAAGTGCAGAAAGAATGAACATAGATACAAAAAGGGGGCACAGGGGTGGAGAAAGTGGCAAGAGGGGTGGAGAAAGAAGCAAGAGAGGTGCAGAAAGAAACAAAAGAAGAGCAGAAAGAAGGAACAGAGGTGCAGAAAGAGGCAAGAGGAGTGCAGAAAGAGGGAAGGGGGTGCAGAAAGAAGCACGAGTGGTACAGGAAGAAGCAAAGAGGTGCAAAAAGAAGCAAGAGAAGTGCAGAAAGAAGCAACAGAGGTACAGAAAGAAGGAACAGAGGTGCAGAAAGGGGCAACAGGGGTGCAGAAAGAGGGAAGAGGGGTGGAGAAAGAGGCAAGGGGTGCAGAAAGAAGCATGAGAGCTGCAGAAAGAAACAAAAGAAGTGTAGAAAGAAGGAACAGAGGTGCAGAAATAGGCAAGAGGGGTGCAGAAAGAAGCAAAAGGGGTGCAGAAAGAAGCGAGAGGTGATGATGATGATGATGATGATGAAGGATCTATAAAACGTGACAAATACCCTGCGGTGTCTAGGCGCTGCCTTTGGTGTCAATTAGTCAGAGTGGAACATGCAGAACAGTTAGGCTGAGAAAAGCCACGTTTTTAGGCCTTTCCTGAATTTGAGGAGACTGGGTTCTTTTTTCAGCATAGTAGGTAAAGAATTCCAAAGGCTAGCCGTTGTAGCCGTGAAGCTTTTACCTCCCCATCTAGCTCTGTAGACTCTAGGAACCAATACATTTCCTAGGTGGGTGGACCTAAGGGCTCTGGCAGGTGTATAAGGTTTTAAGAATTTTGTGAGATGTGTTGGCCCCTTGTTGTTGAGGGATTTAAATGTGATGCACATAGATTTAAATTGAATCCTCTTCGCTACGGGTAGCCAGTGGAGTCGGGCTAGGGACGTAGAGACTGAATCGAATTTAGACATGCCCAGCAGTACTCTTGCTGCAGCATTCTGGCCTGTCTGAAGTTTATTAATGCTACGCCTTGGGGCACTGGAGAAGAGGGCATTACAGTAGTCCAGTCTTGAAGATATCAGCACTGTTACCACCGTCTTCCTTAGGTCCATGGGAATTGCTGGGAGGATTTTCCTCAGCATTTTCAGAATGAAGAAGCATGCTGAGGTGGCTGAGTTAATTTGTGCCTCAAAGGACAGCTTGGTGTCAAAATTACTCCAAGATTTTTTGCCTTAAGCACAGGTTTGGGCAGGGCGCCAAGTTGAGCTGGCCACCAGCTATCTGTCCAAAAGGTTGGGTTGTTCCCCAGCAGCAGAACTTCAGTTTTGGCTGAGTTCAACTTCAGGCAGTTGTCTGACATCCAGTTGACTATATGGCGCATACAATTGTGAAACCTGGTTGCTGTCTGACTAGCTGGACTGCTTACTGAGACGATGATCTGAGTGTCGTCAGCATATGACACCAGGGTAAAGCCATAGCTTCTTACTAGGCTGGCAAGAGGGGTGACATAAAGTTTAAAAAGCTTAGGGCTAAGAGATGAGCCCTGGGCTCACAAGGCAGTGTGAAGGGAGCTTATACCTTGTTACCTAGGGCTACTTCCTGGGATCGGTCCGACAGGAAGTAGCTCAACAGGGATAGCGCCCTTCCTCTGATCCCGATGGAGGACAACCGCTTCCGCAGCAGCCCATGATTAACCGTATCAAAGGCTGCTGACAGGTCCAGAAGGATCAGAGCTGCGTTCCCCCCACCATCAAGAATCAGCCTAAGTTCCTCCGTAGCACTGATAAGGGTCAGTTCGGTGCTATACTGAGCACAAAAGCCAAATTGAGAGGAATC
Organism: Calotriton arnoldi; assembly: GCA_963921515.1. NCBI lineage: Eukaryota > Metazoa > Chordata > Amphibia > Caudata > Salamandridae > Calotriton > Calotriton arnoldi. Next base: position 1,841,965 of record CAWUFW010001691.1, on the reverse strand, counting down.
AAGAATGATGTTGTCATTTATAAAACCCAAAAGTTCGGTGTTCATCGCTCTTTCAACCACTTTTGCCGGGAACGGGAGTCTGGATATCGGCCTGTAGTAAAGAGTCTCCTTGGCATCCAGGTTCGGTTTCTTCAATAAAGGAAGAACAGAGGCTTTCTTCCATTCCGTAGGAAAGTGTCCCATAGAGAACATTGTATTGAAGATCGTTGTTAATGGGATGGCAATAATTTCAGGCGAGATATGCAGGATTTTAGGAGGGCATGGGTCTGATGGAGAGCCCGATTTTGTGGTCATGATGAAATCAGTGGTTTATTCCACTGTTAACATAGAGAAAGAGGAGAGAGTCAGAATAACAAATTCAGAGAGATCTTGATTTAATTCCCGAGGGACTGCTTGCATCCTATTAAGCTGGTGCAGAAAGAAACAAAAGAAGTGCAGAAAGAAGGAACAGAGGTGCAGAAAGAGGCAAAAGGGGTGCACAAAGAGGGAAAGAGGCAAGAGGGGTGCAAAAAGAGGGAAGAGGGGTGCAGAAAAAGGCATGTGGGGTGCAGAAAGAAGCAAGAGATGTGCAGAAAGAAACAAAAAAAGTGCAGAAAGAAAGAACAGAGGTGCAAAAAGAGGCAACTGGGGTGCAGGAAGAGGGTGGATGGGTGGAGAATGAGGCAAGGGGGTGCAGAAAGAAGCAAGAGAGCTGCAGAAAGAAACAGAAGATGTGCAGAATGAAGGAACAAAGGTGCAGAAAGAGGCAAGAGGGGTGCAGAAAGAGGGAAGAGGGGTGCAGAAAGAGGCACGAGTGGTGCAGAAAGAAGCAAAGAGGTGCAGAAAGAAGCAAGAGTAGTGCAGAAAGAAGCAACAGAGGTGCAGAAAGAGGCAAGAGGGGTGCAAAAAGAGGGAAGAGGGGTGCAGAAAGAGGCACGAGGGGTGGAGAAAGAAGCAAGAGATGCGCAGAAACAAAAGAAGTGCAGAAAGAAGGAACAGAGGTGCAGAAAGGGGCAACAGGGGTGCAGAAAGAGGGAAGAGGGGTGGAGAAAGCGGCAAGGGGGTACATAAAGAAGTATGAGAGCTGCAGAAAGAAACAAAAGAAGTGCAGAAAGACAGAACAGAGGTGCAGAAAGAGGCAAGAGGGGTGCAGAAAGAGGCATAAGGGGTACAGAAAGAAGTGAGAGGTGCAGAAAGAAACAAAAGAAGTGCAGAACGAAGGCCTTTTGGAACATTTGGAGACATGCCTTATGTAATATGTACCCCACTGCTGGAGTGTTGTGATATGTGCACAGTCCAGTCAATCGGGATATATGCCACATGAGGACTTACCTGGATTCTGCCGCCCACAGGACCATCCACTTCAGGGTGCAGCTGCTGAGGTGCAGGGGGACCTGGAGGAAGGGATCCACGCCAGAGTCTGCTGGGGAGAAGGGGAATTGGTTGAGTACACACCCCTTTTCCTTCGTTGGACCACCACAGTCAGGTTGTCGGAAACCCACATGGTAATTCAGAGATTGCTGTACAACTCTATGGATGCAGTTTGTCTCCGACCTCAATCTCGGCAGTTGGAGAATAGCTGTCGGAGTTAGCAGTCTTTCATTGGTTGGTCGGAGTACGCGATACATGCATCATAATACGGCTGTTGGACAGATCTAAGAGACATTCGACGGTCCAACCTCCTCCGAAAGGACCGCGGATGCCAGTCCAACTGGATCGTAAACAGCCTCTTAGGCTGTAACCTCTACATATAGAATGTCCCCCAATAGCTACGGAGCCTAGGGGAGCCTTTGTCAACAAAGAGGCCCCAGGAATCCCCATGGACCCTTGCCAACTCTCTAACTGAGGAGCGGGAGAGGCCACTGCTGAAAGCACAATAACCAGGCTGTGTGAACCAATCAGTAAGGCGATCTTTGTTCGAGGTGGAAACCTGTGTCTCTGCTTTCCTTCTCCCACCAGAACAAATCTCTATGTGTGGGAGCTTAACTTAGAAGCAGTCATTCATCTCCAGCATCCAATCATGACTCCCCCATTTTTCATTTTTGACTAGTTGATATTTATAAATAGAGTTTAGCTACTAAAAATGTTTAATTGGAATTTTGTGCTTCAAATATTCTATATTCAGAAAATGATAAGTTAATTGAAGTGAATTGGGGTTTCACACTCTATTTATAGTATTGGCACTGGGCTAATTATGTACTATTAATAAATATGGGATCCAGTATTATGTGGGTACTTAGTTTGTTTTTTCTACCATGAGTGGAGTGATCACTGGAGATTGCTGCGTTACACATACACAGCCATTCCTTGTTATCCAGACTAAGGGGCCAATTCCGACGCGGTTTGTAAGGCCTCCTAAAGGCATTTGCTCCGTCCGAATCGGATCAGGAACGTGTCTTTCCGACTCAGGGCACGATTCCGATATCATTCGGAAAGCCTCTGAAACGGATTTCGTAGCCCTTGTTTCCGACCGAATCGTACACAGGTCCGAACGACCAAGTACGATGCGAAGATCGCGTACGTGTCGACCGAATCGTTTCCAGGACCTGAACCTGTCTGTACGTCTCGTTCGTAGCCGAATCGTGCCACGCAATGGAGCAGCATTCCGACCGAGCGAGTACGATGCACGTTTCGGACAGCTGCTTCGCCTCGGTCTCAGCGAGATGAAACGGCTGTCGGAATCGTAATCGTAAATTTGGGAGAATGTATGGGGTGTGAATTTAAACGTCCCATCCATCATCTAAATAGCACTACTCTCCAATTTTAAAAGGTTTCAGGGTGTGCTAAACATTAGTATTCTCTTTTGAGGGTTTTTGTTGTCGTGCAATAGAAAGGTTTTATTAGTAACAGTGACAGATAGTTCAGGAGGAATGTTAATATCAGAGAATGTTTGGGGTGTAACACGATGTGGGTTACTTGCCTGTTTTTTCATTTGAATAATTCTTCTTAGGTTTGGGATTCTGGGCATAGAACTAGCTACATGCATAGAAATGTTTTGGGATACCTCCCTCAAAACTGACCACAGGGTTCATTGGAGGTGCATTCAAGATCTTTCATTTGATTAATGTTTTCTCTTACCTCAATCTCCATTGCAGAGGCAGAGTGGTTATGCTCTGTGGTTCTTTCAACACTATCTCCAAGAGTAACCGCTCTGCCTGTGCAATGGGATGAGTAATATTGCACACACCTCCAATGACTCCTGGGCTCAGTTAGTCTCTCCTTACGATAAAGATAGCCACCATATTTTAGGAGACGATTTCCTCTTTGGGACATAAGATAGCTGGCTAGTCTTCTTGATGTCATTATGCCGTTTTCTGTAAAAGAAGTTTGAAAAAGAGTTTTTGAGTTATTGGTTTTAAAAGAATTTTTAGCCTGCAAAGAAAATTCTTGTTATTTTTATACGTATGTAGCTTAACTAGTTTTGCATTGTTTTTTGTTTACAACCTGTAAAAAAATGGGTTATTAATTTTTTAGGTTGCCTATTGAGTGCACTTAGAACATGCTGATTATATTTTGTCATGTTTTTCACTTTTCGTTGGTTTGATTGTCTGCTATGGTTTGTAGTTGGGTCCTCTGAAAAGAGAAATATGCATTTTTAATTGCAAATGTATTTTGCCTCACCTTAGTAAACTTGCTTGGTTTGCTTGTCTTTTCTTTTGCAGATTTTGATTGTTTTCTTCAAACTGATTCAGCTGTTTTAATTCTTTTTCTTTGGTGTGAGTTTGAGTTGGTCTGAAATGTAAAGTGTTTTTTTAAGAAGATGTTTTAAAAAACACTATCACTTTTGCTTCAGTTTGACTAATTAAAATTGGATTTCAGTTACAGATTGTTGTTCGTTTCAGTTCCTGCTTGGTTAGAAGAAATGTTTTGCTTTGTTTTGGTTACAACATAAGGATTTGGAACAATTATACCTGTCATAGGCCTTCAGTTTGTTTAACCTCTGTTTGGAAGATGGATTCTTGTCCTAAGGATGTTTTTTTAATCCAATTTTTTTCAATGTTAAATGAATTAAACTGTGTGAAAAAAAAGTACTTTATGGGTTTCTTTTAAATTGTTTACATTCCATAGTGCACCTGACCAGAACCTTCTCTGAGGCATGCACTCTGTGGAGTTAAAATAGTTTTTTTGACCCCCCACCACTGACCAGCACCTTCCCTGAGGCAAGCACCCTGTGGTGTTAGAATAGTTTTTTTGCCCCCCATCACTGACCAGCACCTTCTCTGAGGCAAGCACCCTGTGGTGTTACAATAGTAATTTTGCCCCACCACTGACCAGCACCTTCCCCGAGGCAAGCACCCTGTGGTGTTAGAATAGTAATTTTGCCCCCCACCACTGACCAGCACCTTCCCCGAGGCAAGCACCCTGTGGTGTTACAATAGTAATTTTGCCCCCTACCACTGACCAGCACCTTCCCCGATGCAAGCTCCCTGTGGTATTAGAATAGTAACGTTGCCCCCCACCACTGACCAGCACCTTCCCCGAGGCAAGCACCCTGTGGTGTTAGATTAGTAATTTTGCCCCCAACCACTTACCAGCACCTTCCCCGAGGCAAGCACCCTGTGGTGTTAGAATAGTAATTTTGCCCCCCACCACTGACCAGCACCTTCCCCGAGGCAAGCACCCTGTGGTGTTAGAATAGTAATTTTGCCCCCCACCACTGACCAGCACCTTCCCCGAGGCAAGCACCCTGTGGTGTTAGAATAGCAATTTTGCCCCCACCACTGACCAGCACCTTCCCTGAGGCAAGCACCCTGTGGTGTTAGAATAGTAATTTTGCCCCCCACCACTGACAAGCACCTTCCCCAAGGCAAGCACACTGTGGTGTTAGATTAGTAATTTTGCCCCCCACCACTGACAAGCACCTTCCCAGAGGCAATCACACTGTGGTGTTAGAATAGTAATTTTGCCCCCCACCACTGACCAGCACCTTCTCCGAGGTTAGCACCTTGTGGTGTTAGAATATTAATTTTGTCCCTCACCACTGACCATCACCTTCCCTTTGGCAAGCACTCTGCGGAGTTGGAATATTATTTTTGCCCCCTATCACTGACCAGCTGCCTCTCTATGTTTTCTTGGATTTAAATTTTTTAATAAATATTCTATATTTAAAATTGATTAAGTAAAATTTAAAAAAAAATTAGACTTTTATTTTTTCCCCCATATAATTAACAACCATTTCTTATTTGAAATATACACTTACTTTTTTTGTGTGGAAAATATCGCTGGATGATTTTCCAAAATCTGTGAAAAAATTATTAATGAAAATGTAATTTCACTTTTAGCATTTTAATATTTTCTAACTATTTGTGCTTCATGTTTGACGTACACTTACTTTAGTCAATAGATGGCAGTGTTTTCAGGTAGAAAGTGGCAGTTTTCTTCTCCTACTCCAGATGCGTGTGGTTGTCGGCAATGTCTGAGCAACACTGAGGACAAAATGGTGGTAGGCTTTATTTATACGTTTAGAATGGGTAAACAAAAGTTTAAACGAAAATATGTTTCTTAAACAATTTTTCCGCGTGATTCAGAAGCTGACTGAAGGTATTTTTTTAATTTTGTGTGTGAAGGTTTGGTTTTTACGTTCCGTCTTAGAATGGCATCCATTTTGTGTACAGGATGGCTTGCATGATGTTGTAGAAATAGTGGTAGGACACATTTTTTCTCTTGCTTTGTATGCCGTCAGTGCCTTGTATGTCATATCTTCATCAATGTGTATTTTTATTTTGGGTCAACTCTTTTTACTTTAAAAAAATACCCAGGTATTATTTCACTCCCCCACCCAAAACTCCTATTTCCCTAGCATCCCGACCCAGAGGGTAGGTGACAAAAGAAAACAAGCATTTGCAATGCAATCGGTCTCGCATTTGCAAGAGTTTCAGTTATCGGCTTTATAAATGACAGTGCCTTTTATTTATGTGTTTTGAAAACCTCGTTGCTTAAGAGAAGCACCGCTTGCAGGTTTTCAAAACACAAAAAAAGGCATTGTAATTTACAATACCAATAGCTCAAACTCTCGTAAATGTGAGACCGACTGCATTGCAAATGCTTGTTCAAGAAGTAGTTGAGAGAGTGTTAAATCTAGTATAAGGCAGATGCACCAGATAGTAATGGGAATAGCAACCACTGCCTACTTCTTATGTTGGCACCCTTTTGTTAGATCCTTTGGCCAAAAGAGCCTGTACTTCCTGATGCAACAGGGAGAGGCGGGTCCCAATCAGTCGATCGGACGATGGTGGTGGACCATCCCTGAATGGAAGGGCATAACGCCGCTGAACATTTTGGAGCACCCATTTGTCCGAGGTTATAGACCACCATCGGGGCAAGTGGTGCTGGAATCTGCTGCCAAGTTGCCCATGACGGTGATAGGGCATATTAAACGGCTGAGAGCCCAGGGAAAGCAGTGAAAAGGAAAGACAGGAAAGCAGCAGGCACCCACACGACGGGGCTTAGCGCCCGGGGAAAGCAGAGAGAAGGAGGGGGAGGCAGGAAGCAGGTACGCACACACGACGGGGCTAGGAGCCTGGGGGAAGTGGCGAGAAGGAGGGACAGGCAGATATCAGGCATGCACACAACGAGGCTGAGAGCCTGGGGAAAGTGGCGAGAAGGAGGGACAGGCAGGCAGCATGCACGCACATGACGGGGCTGAGCTCCCGGGGGGAGCAGTGAGAAGGTGGGACAGGCAGGCATCAGACACAAACACAACAGGGCTCAGTGACTGGGGAAAGCAGTGAATCATTCATAACAGAAGGCAGGCACGCATACGACGGGGCTGAGAGCCCAGCGAAAGCAGTGGGAAGGAGGGGCAGGCATGCAGCAGGCACGCACACAACTTGGCTTAGCGCCCGGGGACAGCAGTGAATCATTCATAACACAAAGGCAGGCAGCAGGCACGCACATGACGGGGCTGAGAACTCGGGGAAAGCAGTGAGAATGAGGGACAGGCAGGCAGCAGACACGCACACAACGGGGCTGAAAGCCCAAGGAAAGCAATGAATCATTGATAACATAAAGGGAGGCAGCAGGCACGCAAACTACGAGGCAGAGAGCCCAGGGGAAAGCAGTGAATCATTCATAACAGAAAGGCAGGAAGCAGGCACACACACAACAGGGCTGAGAGCCCACTGAAAGTGGTGAGAAGGAGGGACAAGCAGGCAGCAGACATGCACACAACAGGGCTGAAAGCCCAGGGAAAAGCAGTGAGATGGAGGGACAGGCATGCAGAAGGCCCACACACAATGGGGCTGAGAGCCTGGGGAAAAGCAGTGAGAAGGAGGGACAGGCAGGCAGCAGGCACGCACACAACAAAGCTGAGAGGATAGGGAAAGCAGTGAGAAGGAGGGACAGGCAGGCAGCAGGCATGCACACGATGGGGCTGAGAGCCCGGGGAAAGCAGTGAATCATTCATAACAGAAAGGCAGGCAGCAGGCACGCACACGATGTGGTTGAGAGCCCGGGGAAAGCAGTCAAAGGAGGTACAGGCAGGCAGCAGGCCCGCACACAATGGGGCTGAGAGCCCGGAGAAAGCAGTGAGAAGGAGGGACAGGCAGGCAGGGCGCACAGAACGGGGCTGAGAGCCTGGGGAAAGCAGTGAGAAGGAGAAACAGGCATGCAGTAGGCATGCACACAATGGGGCTGAGAGCCTGAGGAAAGCAGTGAGAACGAAGGACAGGAAGGCAGCAGGCACGCACACAATGGGGCTGAGAGCCTGGGGAAAGCAGTGAGAAGGAGGAACAGGCAGGCAGCAGGCATGCACACGATGTGTCTGAGAGCCCAGGGAACGCACTGAGAAGGAGGGACAGGCAGGCAGCAGGCAAGCACACGACAGAGCTGAGAACCCAGGGAAAGCGGTGAGAAGGAGGGGCAGGCAGGCAGCAGGCACGTACACAATGGGGCTGAGACCTGGGGAAATCAGTGAGTAGGGACAGGCAGGCAAGCACCCAACGGGGTGATAGGCCGGGTAAAGCCGAGGGTAGGACGGACAGGTAGGCAGCAGGCACGCACACAACGGGGCTTAGAGCCTGGGGAAAGCAGTGAGAAGGAGGGACAGGTAAGCAGCAGGCACACACAGAAAGGGGCTGAGAGACCAGAGAAAGCAGTGAATCATTTGAACAGAAAGGCAGGCAGCAGGCACGCACACGATGGGGCTGAGAGCCTGGGGAAAGCAGTGAATCATTCATAACAGAAAGGCAGGCAGCATTCACACACGCAAAGGGATTGAGAGCACAGGGAAAGCAGTGAGAAGGAGGTACAGGCAGGCAGCAGGCATGTACACGACGGGGCTGAGAGCCCACGGAAAGCAGTGAGAAGGAGTGACAGGTAGGCAGCAGGCACCCCCGAAACGGGGCTGAGAGCCTAAGGAAAGCCATAAGAAGAAGGGACAGGCAGGCAGCAGGCACACACAAAATGCAGCGGAGAGACTGGAGAAAGCAGTGAGAAGGAGGGTCAGGCAGGCAGCACACACACACACAACAGGGCGGAGAGTCTGGTGAAAGCAGTGAATCATTCATAACAAAAGGCAGGGCAGAAGGCACGCACACGACGGGGCTGACAGCCTGGGGAAAGCAGTGAATCATTCATAACAGAAAGGCAGGCAGCAAGCACGCACACAACGGGACTGGGAGCCAGGGGAGAGCAGTGAGAAGGAGGGACAGGCAGGCAGCAGGCACGCACACGACAGAGCTGAGAGCTCGGGGAAAGCAATGAATCACTCATAACAGAAAGGCAGGCAGCAGGCACTCGCACAATGGGGATGAAAGCAATGAATCATTCATGACAGAAAGGCAGGCAGCTGGCATGCACACGACAGGGCTGAGAGTCCGGGCAAAGCAGTTAGAAAAACGTAAAGGCAAGCAGCAGGCACGCACACAATGGGCTGAGAGCCCGGGGAAAGCAGTGAAGCTTTCATAACAAAACAAGCGCTGAAACACAAGCGCGGCCCCGCGGCCGCGAAAGTTAATTGTTGTGAGAGAGAGGGGGAGCAGGAGGTGAGCCCGCGAGTGGTGCGCGCGCGCGCTTGGGAGAGTCTTCACTTTTCAAGCACTGCACTTGTGCTTGTGGCGCGCCCCTGCTCGCTCCCGTAAGGTGGATGCCGCCACAAGCACGAGTGCAGTGCTTGAAAATGAGCAGAGCGACGGCAGCGCAAGCGCGCTGCGTAGGCGAGACCTAAAAAGGGGTATAATATTTTAAATTACTATCCACTTTGCGTGGTAAAAACATGCGTTGTACTAGTCTGCGTTGTAATGGTACTTTAAATGTATCCCTATGTACATGCGTTGTAATTGCATGCGTTGTAAAAACTTGCAATGTAATTGTAGTCGCGTTGTAAAAAATGCGTAGTAAAAGCAGGTGTTGTAATTGTGTGCATTGCAACATCATATTTTCGTGGCCAAGTCCACAAGGCCCCCATTAACTGCTGCAGCTCCTTCCATCTCTAGCAAGTGGTTCTTCTGACTACTTAAAATTAATGTCCTAGAATCAGGGAAAAGGACTTTCCTTTATTATTTTTTCCATACCCAAGAGGAACTCCCACTTAGGGCCTGATTATGATGCTGGTCGGACTGCCCATCCGACTGCTGCAACTGAGGTCCGATTCCAACCGCCGAGGCCAGGAAAGCTCCACCCGACGTATTACGATGCAACTGCTGCTACCGCGGAGATCTCATTGGTGGTGGTGCCCTGCTCCCCAGACATGTCACTGCAAATAGGTACAAATGCACAGGAAACATGCGCAGTTGCACACACATGTATGACACATTTGGAGACATGCCTTATGTAATATGTACCCCACTGCTGGAGTGTGGCGATATGTGCACAGTCCAGTCAATCGGGATATATGCCACATGAGGACTTACCTGGATTCTGCCACCCACAGGACCATCCACTTCAGGGTGCAGCTGCTGAGGTGCAGGGGGATCTGGAGGAAGGGATCCACGCCAGAGTCTGCTGGGGAGAAGGGGAATTGGCTGAGTATACACCCCTTTTCCTTCGTCGGACCACCACGGTCAGGTTGTCGGAAACCCACATGGTAATTCGGACAGTGGTCAGAGATTGCTGTACAAATCTATGGATGCAGTTTGTCTCCGACCTCAATCTCGGCAGTCGGAGAATAGCTGTCGGAGTCAGCGGTCTTTCATTGGTTGGTCGGAGTACACGATACATGCATCGTAATGCGGCAGTTGGACAGATCGCTTTCTAAGAGACATTCGACGGTCCAACCTCCTCCAAAAGGACCGCGGATGCCAGTCCGATTGGCACCGTAATCAGCCCCTTAGGCTGTAACCTCTACATCGAGAATGTCCCTCAATAGCTCTGGAGCCTAGGGGAGCCTTTGACAACAAAGAGGCCCCAGGAATCCCCATGGACCCTTGCCAACTCTCTAACTGAGGAGTGGGAGCGGCCACTGCTGAAAGCACAATGACCAGGCTATGTGAACCAATCAGTAAGGTGATCTTTGTTTGAGGTGGAAACCTGTGTCTCTGCTTTCCTTCTCACACCAGAACAAATCTCTCTGTGTGTGGGAGCTTAACTTAGAAGCAGTCATTCAGCTCCAGCATCCAATCAAGACTCCCCCGTTTTTCATTTTTGACTAGTTGATATTTATAAATAGAGTTTAGCTACTAAAAATGTTTAATTGGAATTTTGTGCTTCAAATACTCTATATTCAGAAAATGATAAGTTAATTGAAGTGAATTGGAGTTTCATACTCTATTTATTATATTGGCACTGGGCTAATTATGTACTATTAATAAATATGGGATCCAGTATTATGTGGGTACTTAGTTCGTATTTTCTACCATGAGTGGAGTGATCACTGGAGATTGCTGCGTTACACATACACAGCCATTCCTTGTTGTCCAGACTAAGGGGCCAATTCGGACGCGGTTTGTAAGGCCTCCTAAAGGCATTTGCTCCGTCCGAATCGGATCGGGAACGTGTCTTTCCAACTTAGGGCCCGATTCCCATGTCATTCGGAAAGCCTCCGAATCGGATTTGGCTTTCCCGGATCCAATTCGTAGCCCTTGTTTCCGACCGAATCGTACACAGGTCCGAACGACCAAGTACGATGCGAAGATCGCGTACGCGTCGACCGAATCGTTTCCAGGACCCGAACCTGTCCGTACGACTCGTTCGTAGCCGAATTGTGTCACGCAATGGAGCAGCATTCCGACCGAGCGAGTACGATGCACGTTTCGGACAGCCGCTTCGCCACAGTCTCAGCGAGATGAAACGGCTGTCGGAATTGTAATTCGGGGGCCGTAGCAGGCCCCCCTTCACTCGGGGCCCTCCAAATCTGTCACGGGGGTGTGCCCATGGGTTCCCATCGATCCAGGCATGCACAGTGTGGCGGGCACCCACAGGGTGTGCGCTTTTCCCCGCCCACACCTTTTTGCTATGGGAGCCTGTGTATGCGTCTGTGCACAGGTTCCCATAGACTTCAATGGGAGTCCGAGCGAACCGAGTCCGTAAGCATACGGCTGCATCGTACTCGCTCGTTCGGACTCCCGGAGCACGTTTCACTCGGAAAGCCCTCCGGATCCGAGTCGTACGGAGGGCTTTCCCAGCGAGATCGGAATCGGGTCTCAAATCGGAAAGGTTCCCGACCGACTGATTACGATGCGAGTTAGGCATAAAGAATATTCTAATCTGAACCCGACGGCATTCGGAATGACAGAGCCGTGTGTAGCAAACTCGAACGTCTCTAGGGGCCTCGTTTCCGAACGACCGATTACGATGCTGGATTCGGACAGCCTTTCCGAATCGTGCCGTCTGACTCGAATCAGCAGTCGGAATCAGACTTTGGGGCCCCGGCCCCCCTGCACCCGGAGCCTTCCCAATCGGGCCCGTGGGGTACCCATGGGTCCCCCCTTACCAGCCATGCACAGTTGGGCAGGCACCAGAGGGTGCCCGCCACAGGGTGCCCGATTTTCCCCAGCCACCCCTTTCTTCAATGGGAGCCTATGCATTCGGTCGGAACATAGGCTCCCATTGAAGTCAATGGGAGTACGACCGAGTCGTATCTGGAAGCATCCGAGTGTATCGTAATCGGTCAGTCGGACTCTCCTGATCCGAGTCGATCGGAAACCATATCCAAACCGACTTGGTCGGAATGATTTCCAAACCGCATCGGAATCGGGCTCTTAGTGGTCTCCTACTTTCTGAGACTCAGTTTCAACGCACCTAAGACTTCCTTGTTTGTACATATTTTGGGTGGCTTTTTCATTTCTTCTAAATTCAATTTACCTCACGCCAGGCATATTATAAATGTGATTTGTTTTTTTCACACATTTTAATACTTTTATTTACTTTCATTTGCAGGGTTTCTGATGGTACAAGCGTACTAACTAGTAGAGCCCACCTTTTTTGAAACCCTGAACTGTGGAAATCGTCCAGCTTGGTTTGTTCCAGTCAATTTCTTGCAGCCATGCACACCATCAATTAAACATTGCTGTTTCTCCAACCATTATAAACATAGCTGATGAACGAGGCCTACGTTTAACACTGCTCATTTGGTTTAGTGCGTCCTCAGACTTAATTGTATTCAATATGACTTTCCAAAATAAATTGTGCTATTTTTGATTACTTTATAGTGATTGTACAGCACTCAGATCTGTGATGACCTCATCTTAGATTTTAGATGAATTAAGAATAAATACATTTCAAAGTTTATTCTCTTTATGACTGATAAAAAGGATCCTATTTTGTTGATTTACAGGACCTCATCATGAGAGTCAGAGCTCCTTCTACCCTGCCTAATATTCATCATTTGTAACTCACAATCTGCTGCTTCCACTTTAGCTGATGTCCAGTATGTCTTGCACAGTTTTTTTAATTTGGATTGCTTATATTTGTAGAGGAAGTGTTATTACTAGGGTTTCTCCATCATCTCCTTGTGTTTGCTTTCTTCACCCTAAGTTGGCAGGGTATGCCCAGAAGTGGGCCCCTTGTTCACTTTGCCACTGGATTCAAGCTAGCATGGCTGATGAGGGGTGTTACCCCGAAACCGGTACCAGGATGCTTGTTTCCGGTCCAGGGAAGACCAGGCTTCGCAGTTCGGGCTGGACTGTACCCATGAGGCACAGGGTCAAGACTGATTTGCATATAGCTGGATCTGAACTGGGGTGGCGAAGTGAGCTAAAGAACGATGATGGATTCAACCCAGATCTGTGACTGGGGGTGAGTGTCTGAAAAGTTTCAGCGCTCCGTCCATCATCTCCTTGTGTTTGCTTTCTTCGCCCTAAGTTGGCAGGGTATGCCCAGACGTGGGTACCTTGCTCACTTTGCCACTGGATTCAAGCTAGCCTGGCTGATGAGGGCTGTTAGCCCGAAACCGGTCCCAGGAATAGTGATGAGGTAGGTCGTCATTTGTGACCCAATAGGATTCGCTGGCATCACAGGGATGGGCTGGGGTCAAATTGCTTTTAAATAAAGGAATCATGTTTTTTTTTCAAGCGCAGCCTGTTTTCCTTAAAAGAAAACAGATGCGTTTCAAAAGAAAAATGAAATGTTTCAGAGGAACCACTGCCTACTCTTAAAAAATATTTTTTCAAACATTCTCAAAGAGAAACACATCCCAATGGGACCCCTTCGCAATTATGAATGGGTTACCTCCACTTTTCCCTTCCCGTTTATGAATGGGTTACCACCAACATTTAGTTGGTGGCAAAGTGTGAATGTTTCGCAACCGCATTTCGGTCGCAAAACATTAGTACATACCATTCAGATTCCCTATTTGGAAGGGATCTCCTGAACATGCTACTTCCAAATAGTGATTCTGTTTTTGTGCACAAACCCAAACTGTGATTGAGTAACAGTTTACAAATTGCAATTTGCTGTTTGTACATTACAAAAACAAATTCTGTGAATCGAGACGTTTGCAACAGCAAAAATGCTTTGTACATCTAGCCTCTAGTGGTTTTTTCGGCAGTAGTGGCAGCCTTGAGCAGAACAAAGCTGAAATTAAGTCCCACGCTGTGAAATTGTCGGTTGTATTCTTTTCACTGCAGGTCCCCCTGAAACTCTGGCACTCTGGATTAAAAGTTTTCAAAAGTTTCCAAACTTCTTCAGGTGTCCAAACAACCACATAAGTACACTTCAATGGCTCCCAGAACCACAGAGGAAGGTACTTAGAGATGCCCAGGGTGTCAGGCAGAGGCCAATAGCAAAATCCAGTCCAAGTTCAGTTGCCACTGGTCAGCTGGGCACATTAGAAGAAAGGCCCCCTGCAGATTGTTATGTATACTTTAGCGACACAGAAGGTCAGCCAACTGACTCGTTGAGTGCACTTTTCTGTAATGTATACAAAGGGGAGCAGTTCCAGTACTTTAGGGCTCCTATCTGATCATAGACAGCAAGTACTCTTCTCTTCACCAGAAAATGTTTTAAAGATGGTCCCTTGGGGTGCCTCATGTATGCCTGTCACCTTCTGTGAGTGGGGGTGACTCCTGGGCATTCCCTAGTCAATGGGGTAAAAAATCGAGGGTGTAACCTTATGGAAAGCAAGAATAGGTACTGCTTTTGCATAATGAGGTAGTTCTCTGGTAAGCACTGGCTCTTATTAGCTTCACTGGTAAGGTGGTGTGGCCTGTAGATGTCAGAGAGCTTCCATCCTTCATGCAACTATAATGACATTTATGGGACTTAAAGGGCCATTCCATATTAGTGCTCTCGTTTTCAACTCCATCCTACAGTTCATGGTGCAAACAAAAATCTGTACTCCCAATACTCATGCACTTCATGGGTAAAGTATGGTTTCTGCAATAAAGGAGGTACAATTCTGTCCCTCGTCTGCATTTTGACTTGACTATTGACAGCCCAGCACCTGTCCAGCCCAGGCATTCGGGAATGAGATATCCACTAAAATATGATTGCTACAATTTCTTGGCCAACCATTCGTCTAAAGATGCAAAGAGGCAAGAGCCATGTGTGCAAGTCAATCTAAGACTATTCATACGATTGTCTGCACGTTTATATTCTCTTTGAAAATTGAATTATCGCGTGTTCAAAATACGTTTTTGAAAAATGTTTGTGAATGAGGCCAATAGTGTTCAATAACATAGAGCCAACCAATCACCCACTTGTTACCTACACTGTGTTAAAATATGATTTTCGTATGAGCCTGCTTCAGTTCTTGGTTTATCTTATCTTTCTTTTAAGGCTTTAATAAGATTTTCCTGGTATTTGGTGCGATATTAATAGCACCGTCATAAAAACCGACTCCACAGGTGTCAGAATTTAAAAGTTGTCGTAAATGCCATTCATTGAAGGTTTTGGGGGAATAACATTCAGATTCTGGAGCTTACCACACCAAAATGTGCATGTTCTAGTAAGAACTGGGTTGTTTCCAATCTTAAATTCCAGCAGTGTTGGCCTGGTGAAATGTAACTCCGGGGGATCTGACCTTATTGCACCCGGTAACTGACGTGTAATAAATTATTATCTGGGCCTTGCTAAGACAAGGGTTTGTACAGGACTCGGAATTTTACAGCCAACTCGTAGTAAGGGCCTCTAGGTTGCTTTTCATGCAGGTGCGCTTTACGTTCCTGGCCTTTCGCAATGTTCCAGCGTCTGAGGTATGGCTTTTTTCATCACTGAGCTACACATGCATTCAGTAACAGAGCAAATATTTTGTGAGCTGTCTGTTAGGTTTATAAACCAATGGAATGTTCGGTTGTTGGGAACCGTCATGGTTATCCGGATGTAAACTATGCCAGCCGTTGTGGTTGGAGAAACATACAAGTGACTCATTTAATATTCGGTAAGCCGTTCACATAATACTTGTTTTCTACTGGATTTAAAATTGTACTCCCATCCAAATCTGTTTAGTTTCAAATGTCTGGG
This sequence comes from Calotriton arnoldi, assembly GCA_963921515.1. Taxonomy (NCBI): domain Eukaryota; kingdom Metazoa; phylum Chordata; class Amphibia; order Caudata; family Salamandridae; genus Calotriton; species Calotriton arnoldi. The sequence goes on along the minus strand of CAWUFW010001691.1, from coordinate 1,826,149 downwards.
TAAAACCTGACGGTTTGTAAAATGTTATTAAAGGCCCTTCTTTTAAAAAATACCAACAGTGACGTTCAGTACATCCCAGTTAAACGTTGGCACAGATGTGAACATATTTTGAAGTGTATTTTGTTTGTAGAAGTGGTAAAGCTACCACAGCAATGGCAAGTGATCGTTGACAAGATGGGCACAGCAGCGCCTCCTTGTGGCCAATGTAAGGAGCTGTCAGGATGGGTAGTTTACATGGGCTGTGGAAAAGATTTCATGGGAAATTAAAAACCACTAAAACACAAAAGTCATGCCATTGCCTGGCAATATATATGTCTCCAACATGTTCTATTCATGTAAGCCATTGTTTAAAACTGACAAGGCTCTTGCATCTGAGACATATCTTTGTAGGAGAGCCGTTTAGCCTGAGGTGACATTACACAAATATACGCACGCACGCTCACGCATCCTCACCTCGAGCTTGGGGGTCTGTGGCATTCTAAATAAACGAGTTGCCGGCAACTTGTGCTGGGCTGTCTCCTGCAATCCCTTGTGCCGCGTCTCCTTATTTCGGCCCACGACGGTCCCCCGCACTCGCCGACGACCACAAGATTAACTAGCCAGCACCCTCGAGCACTGCCTGCACCTGTCCCAGCCAGACTAAACATTTATGATGAGCGAGGTGGGTGCTGCTGGGTGGAGCGAATGCCACACATGGCCACAAGCAGACACCGACACATTTGGGAGAAGTCACCCAGACTCAGTTTGGAACACACCTTTGCATGTGGAGGTACCCAGTGGTCTAAGTGGGTAAAAAAAAGTAGAGGAACTGTGGGCGGAGAATCAGAGGGCGGGAATAACCAGAGGATTTGATCAGTGGGCGGAGTCAGAGGGTTAGCCAGAACAGTGGTCGAAGTGGGCGGGATCGGCAGGGCACGGCGTGCCCCTACTTCTATAATTCACTAGATCCCGTGCCCCTACTTTTTCATTTTAATAATGCGACCCAGGACGGCAGAAATAGCCAAGGCCTGCAGAGAAGGCTCGGCGTTCCTGGCCATTCGGGGAAGGGCAGCGGGCAGAGAAGTAAAAGGACTCTGTCTTTTCCTTCTTGCCAGAGAAGACAAGGACAGTGTCCACTTCTGCTCTGTCACTGACAGCTGCACCCCCCCCTCTCTTTCTTCCTCTTACTCCCTCTTTCCGTCTCGCTCCTCCTCACTGAAAACCATGGCTTCAAGAAACGGGTATTACCCTCTCTTTCCTCCTTTCGTTTATTTGTTCCCCTGTGAAATGGATCCAAAAAAGAAAAATACTTTTACTGCAAATGTTGTCTTTTTCTGACATTATTCTATTCCAAAGTACAGCCTCGGGACGCAGAGAAATAAAAGGTTCAGCTATGAAAAATAAATAAATAACTAAATAAAGCAAGACAGTGTTCACAAAGCGGCCAGATTGATTTTATTCACACCCAAACACATTAGCGCCACTATACAGAGTTTGCCAGTGAAGAGCTACTTTTGTTTTATCTTTTCTTTGGACAGCATTGTTTTCCCTGAATGAGGAAGTGCACCATTCCTGGAGATACTGCAATGCCTGATTGATGGGTGGATTGGAAAACAAAATGCGTACCGCGGCTCGGTGTTCATGGATGTGGTCTTTTTAAACCATACTGCTTACGCTTTGTAAGGATATAAGCAATGGACATTGAAGCTGGTCCCTTCCCGGCCCTGTAGTCATGTCCTTAACTTTTCAGGCACAAGCACTCACTGATTTCTGAATAGTGACTGTAAATGCGTTAAGTTAACCATGTTGTTCCTGCTTACATTTCACATGCTTAACTTAATCTTGCATTCCCTGTGAGTGTTTGCTTTTTTCAGGATGTTGTTATGTTTTTTTACGCAGCGTATTGCTCTTGTCTAGTGCGTAATTTGAACTGAGTCGCATCCAGGTATTTATAGCAGGGCACAATTGGGTTGTAGTTGAAGGCCGTGCAAGTTTCTCTCAGTGGGGCAGTATGGTGTTCAGTGGGGGAGAGGATGTGGCACTATGGTCAGAGCTGCCGAAATTGGAACTGGGGAACCAGGTTCAGCCTTCATGACCAGTCCCCCAGACCACTCTCCTGAGGGAGCACATTCACATGCTAGACCTTAGAAGGCCCCGCTAGACCTTAGAAGCCCTGGTGTCTTAACACCTTGATGGCCTGTCCACCACAATCCATACTCAAGTTCACCTCTAGTCTTTCGGGCAGGCTTATGAAGCAGCATACCCTAGAGCAACAGTGACTCTGTCACTGAGGTCACAGGACCCTTGAGAAGTGCCAGCTCTAAGGCGGTGCGACCGGTGTGTTCGCACTGCGTGCTGTCTTTGGGTGGCAAGTATATTATGGTTTTAAAAGTGCTTGCTGCCTCCTTCCTGGCCTCCAGCAATTTTCAGCAGCAATAAAAATGTTATGATAGCTCAGTTGATTAATGTTCTTCCTAGAGAGAGATCAGAGTTTTGTCTAGTGGAAGTTTTGATTCATGGAAAGGTTGCGCAGAGGGTTAATGTGCCTGCTGTAAAGAACATGTACCATGCAGATCACAAAGTGCACATAATGTAAATAGGTCAGTGGGTTACTGCTTTTGTCAGAGAGATCTTTGGTTACTTGCAGTTTAGAAGTTAAAATCCTAACATAGAACAGTGAGCTATTGTCATCTAAGAGCTGCATGCAAACTGCAAGGTATAAATTAGAGCGTTATCGTTTTTTCACCCCAGTCTTTGATTATCCTAATGTTGCAAAAAGTGTTCATTTGGATAGAAATCAATTCTGATTATTAAAGAGAACCCCCAACCATGGTATTACGTTTTAAATTCTGAGTTTGTGTTTGTCCGGACCAATCACTATTAAACTATACTGCCCACTAGTATGGTTGTCATGAGACTTCTACACCTTTTAGTCCTTTGTCTTATGTAATATTTCCTGTACAGTGATTTACACACATATAATTGTCTCTGTGTAGTGTGTGTGATGTAAAGTGCTCTGAAACCCTACACTGGTATGAGTGGCGCTGTGAATCAAAATAAATGCATCTGAGAGAGAGTGTGGTTATGGAGACTTGCGGGGCACTTTTAAAGGGTTGTAGTGAGGGAATCCATGGCGGAGGTGGTCATTGGGGGGCACCAACAAACATTGTTGAACAGGGCGCCAACAGCGCTAAGGCCGACCCTGCCCTTAAGGCCAGTCCGCCTCACCCATATATTACCTCCATTGGCCTTGTTTCAGCAGTAGTAGCTGCAACTCACCAGGGATCGCAATGTGGGATTTGCATGCACGCCAAACTAAGGGGCACATTACGATGACGGGCGGACTTTGTCCGCCCGCCACCGTAGCGGTGAATGGGACCGTCCGCCATAGGAGCGGCGGTCGCGCCGCGAGTATTAGGATGCCACCGCCACGGTGGCGGTGGCATCCCCTATTCCCAACATTGTGGCGGGTGGTGTTCACAGCACCGCCCGCCACAATGCTGGGAATGCACGTCGTGCATTGACATGCACAAGGTGACAGGCACCGCGCGGTGCCTGCCACCTTGTCCATGCCAATGCAGGGGGTACCATAGGTACCCCCATGTGCACCCCCACCCCCCAACACTCTGGGGGCCTGCAACGGGCCCCCAATAGCGAAGACCGTATGCCTTTCCATGGCGGCGTTGCCGCCATGGAAAGGCTGCTCTCCGTAACCATCCTAATATGGATGGCGGTGTCTTGCAGACACCGCCACCATATTACTGCCCTTTTCCGCCCGGTCACCTGTGTGACCGGCGGAAAAACGGCGGACGGTCTTTCCGTCTGCCGGGCTCCCCCCCCATCGTAATGTAGCGGGGGGGAATGGCATGCGGGCGGAGGGGAATGGCGGGCGGATCGCCACCGCCATACGGGCGGTGGCGATCCGCCAGTCATCGTAATGACCCCCTAAGTTAGCAAACTTCACAGTCTCTGTGCTTCATGCACAAGCACTTTTAACATGTGCTGCCTGCTTTGAGGCAACTGGAATTATGCAGCAAAAGAAGACAAAATTACGCCACAGTGTTGACTAAATTATTCAGCAAAAAAAGGCTGCAGCGTAATGCAGTATATTTTCTGATGCTTTATTATTTTGACATTTTTACACATGCTAACAGTCTTTGGAAAGATTTTGCCTTATTAGTACCAGTGTAACATACAAATGCGGCAGTGAGAAAGGTGATCGGTCAACCTTTGCAAAGGGCCGTCCACTTCGCAGCAACACAAGTCACATTTTTTAGTAACTTTTGATCCGTTTGAGCTACAAACAATTTATTAGTTAAAATTGTCAGAATATGTAGCAGATGTTGTATTATGTGGCAAATATGGCAGAGCCATAATTATATAGAAAACGTTTGCAAACTATGATATTTTTCCCATTTATGTTTGAACTGCTCTTGTGGAAAAAGGAAGGAGAAGTGCTGATGACAGAAACTCCATGGATCAGAGACAAATGGCTTGTGCTTCCACTTTTAAGTGTATTTGGTACATTCTGTGATTGGAAACATATCCCACTTTGTGATTGTATTTTAATGCCAATAACTCATATTAAACCTTAAATAATTATGTGTATCCATTGATTGAATTAAATAACATAATAAGCTGTAACTGGTCAGTGAAATGCCAAACAAATACTAAAAATTGGTATGTTTTGCGCATTCTGGCCACACCTCTGACTCCACCCACTGATCCAGGTCTCGGGTTATTCCCGCCCTCTGATTCTCCACCCACAGTTCCCCTACTTTTTTTCCCCCACTTCGACCACTGAATGCGCAAACCATCCCAGTTTTTAGTATTTGTTTGACATTTCACTGACCAGTCATAGCTTATTATGTTATTTAATTCAACCAATAGATACACATGATTATTAAAGGCTCAATATGAGTTATTGACTTTAAAATACATTCACAAAGTGGGATATGTTTCCAATCACAGAATGTACCAAATACGCTTAAAAGAGGAACCACAGGGGGCGTGGCCAGCGTCATGGCGGAGTAGCTGGGGAAACCGAGAGCTCCGCTGGCCTCGGAGACGATCCTGTGACAAATCCTGGTCCTCCATCGCTAAAAACCAGAAAAAGCTGCGGCAGAAGTCCCCGGGAGGAAAGCGGCAGACCCGGTGGATCGGAGGGCACTGTGCGGAGTCCGGAATTCGATTTTTTCCGGAGGTCCGGATCGGCACTCGCCCGCGCTCAAAATGGTGGCTGACACGCGCTGGTGATCTCCGGGACCGGGAGGAGAAGCAGCGCCGAGCGGACCCCCCAGGGCGGAGCCCGGGAACGGTGAGCGTCGGCAGCGGGGGGAGGTGTGGATGCCTGACGGCCAGTGAATCCCTCCCCGGCGGCGGAAAGGGCAACAACTCGGCGCCCGAGACGGTGGGGCAGCGCCCGTCGCCCGCCCAGCACCGCGGGAGGAGAGGGAGTGAGACGGGGGACTCAGCTGCCGCATCCTTCGCCTGTGCAACCAGAGCCTGGGGGTGAGTGAGATCGGGGACTGCCGGTCCCCCCCCCCTAATGGGGAACTGCCACCTAAGAGCAAGTCCAAGGGGTCCTGGCTGTAAATGGTGGGTGTAGCGAGCCGGCGCTCCGGTGGCCGGGCTCGTGTGCGGTGCCCTGAGTGTGGACTGATCCTTATGAAGAGGGATTTGTGAGAGATCCCCGTCCTGGGATCTGTACGTAGCGGGACATACCCGTCTCCGCCTTTGGCGGATTGTTGATGCTGCGCTCGCCCACCTGAGAGTGACACTCCCTGGGGACCCGGTTCCGGGCTTCTGCGGACCGGCGCCCCCGAAGTGCATCGGATGCGGGCGGTTGGGGTCTTTTCCCTTCACTGCACCAGAGTCCCCTGGCTTCCCGGTGGAGATTCCCTCGGCGCGAAGATCGACGCGCAGTCTCTCGTGGAGTGCAGTCCTTCCCGCCGAGAGGAGAGAACTAGAGGGGGTCGGAGCCGGTGACGAACGCCTGCAGTCGTGGGCCCGGCTGACGCTGGTGAGGACGGCCGCTGCCAGAGTCCGGACGTTTCCCCCGCTTGACACCTGCAATCTCCTGCCTTTCCTGCCAGACTCATACCGGGAGCAGAAGTGGGTCAATCCTGTACTACGTCTCCTGCCGCCTGTGACGCAGCGGGCCACCCTTGATACCTCGGGGCACTGGAGAGGCGACCTTGGTCCCACTATCCCATAACTTGAGAGTCACCGGGACCGCCACTGGAGCAGTGGAAGATCAACAGGGGAGGCAACAAGTCGGATCCTGCTGGTGGTTAAGATCGGGAGCCCGCTCCCAGGAGGGTGCACCCCTGAGTAGAAAAGGACCCCAAGCAGTCTCGGCAGGGTAAGATGGACCGCTACGCCAAAGTGATCCTGGGCCCGCTGGGAGCAGAGGGTGGACCTGTTCCTCCCTCAGACACCACCGCTATCCTGCAAGCCATTCGTGAGTCCAGAGAGAGTCTGGAGGGGAAAGTGGCAGAGGTGCGATCGGAGGTCACGTTACTGCGCCATGATCTTCATAAACTCTCAGACCGAGTGACCGAAACCGAACATCGTATCTCGGAGCTCGAAGATGCCTCCCATACCACACGGAAAGATGTATCAGGGCTCTTAACATCTATGGCGGAGATGGCATGGAGAGTCGACGATGCGGAAAACAGGGCCAGAAGGAACAATCTTAGATTTGTTGGATTTCCGGAAAAAGTGGAGGGATCCGATCCCGGGCAATTTCTACTGACCTTTCTGAAAAATACCCTACCGCAGGCACCATTCTCGACTTGCTTTGTAATAGAACGAGCACACAGGATGCCGAATTTTGCACCACCACCGGGAGCCCCACCTCGCCCCCTCATAGCACGCTTTCTGAACTTCCACGATAAGGACTTAATATTGCGCGAAATCCGGAAAAAGAGTGAAGTCCGATACGAGAACGCTCGGGTGATGGTCTTCCCAGATTACTCCCGGGACGTGCAGAAACAGAGGCGGACCTTTGACCAAGTCAAGGTGAAATTGCGTGCAATGGGGCTCCAATATATGCTGCTCTTCCCAGCCAAGCTGAAGGTTCTGTTTCAAGGCTCCTCCATGTTTTTCCAAACACCTGACGAAGCCTGGTCCTGGATTGAGGAGCATCCGCAACTCCAGCGGGGGACACAGAAAGACTCCACTCCGGCTCCCGCGAAACGAGGGGGCACGTCCCAGGATAGATTCAAGGAAAAGCGCCGGCGACGAGGACACGCAGCTCGGCGGGGGGCACTCCGGGACGCGTAATGAGATCCAGGGACACAGAAATACCCCAATCAGAGTCGGGAGATGATACGGCTCGTTCACGTTCCCTGCACTCCATGGTCAGGTCCGACGATACCGGCCACACTGAAAACTCCGAGGGCGAGGACTCCGAGGAGGGGCCGACTAACCACCCACTGCTGCAAAGTATCCTGCGATTGGAAACAACAGATCAAGACCCTCCGGCTCCAGACATGCCGAACCTCCAACCCTCCGGCAATGGCGATGGGGACTGAGAAACGAGGCCGGCTGGCCCCCCAACAAACAGTAAGACTTTCCCGAGGTTCACCACACGCTTAGTGACTGGAAAATTGAACGGGGAAAGTGCTCCGAGTGAGCTTATTGTAATACTATTGTTTAGTTAAATTGTGTGGGAGGGGAGGGTGGGCGACAGACCTCTTAATAGATCACCCGTACCACAGTTGTCACGTTGACGAGTTGGGGGGTGGTGGGGGTGTCTCGAGAGCATAGGGTGGGGGGTGGACAAATTAAAGAATTGCGTATTATTTTGGGAATGTTAAATGGAAATGGAGATCTTTTAACCCAAGGTCGTGCTTTGAATGCTGCGGGAGGATGGGGGGGGGGGTTGGGCAGAACACCACTACGGGGTCAGACTGGGACTGACCCATGGGATAAATCACGATGGCAGATGATAGTTATACCTCAATGACATGGAATGTCAATGGATTAGGCGACAAAGTTAAGCGAGGTCTAGTGTCTTGATTTCTTAAAAGGCATAAACCTGACGTTGTATTTCTACAAGAAACACATTTACTGGGAGCGGGCTGCTCCTTTTAGGACAGGGCCAATACACCACTTTAGCCCATGCGGGGATCACCAGGGGTTCACGGGGAGTAGCCATCCTCATCAAAAAATCCCCCCCCTTTCACGTCACACAACAATGGGTGGACACTGAAGGGACATATGTGCAGTGAGAGGGGTCTGGAGGAATAGAACGTTCCTTCTTGTGAGCGTCTATGCACCCCCTCGCTTGCAGCAACGAACACTAGATGGCATAAACGCGCTCCTTCTACAATCTGGCCCTGCAACACATATACTGGGAGGGGATTTCAATGATGTAATCGATCCCGTGTTGGATCGCACACAAACCCGAGCGGGAGGCCCCGAGACCACACCCCTGGCTTGATTCCTAGATACCCTGGGATTATCTGACCTATGGCGGAGACAGCACCCACACCGGAGGGCATATTCCTATTTCTCCGGGGCCCACAGAGTATTCTCACGCCTTGACTATCTTTTTGCCCCACCTGGGGAAGTGCAACAGGTTGACACTATTGAGTACCTGGCCAGGGGCATATCTGACCACTCTCCTCTGTTAATGAAGGTGGGTGGGAGGGCGTCCCCCCGTACAACACACTGGAGGCTGAACGCGTGGGCACTGCGAGACGAGACAATTGCTGAGGAACTTCGGATAGACTCCGAGCTCTACTTTAGAGAGAATGAGGGCTCAGTTAAGTCTGCGGTGACACTATGGGAAGCCTACAAGGCGGTTCTACGCGACAGAGCACAAAATATTATTGCCCATAAGAAGAAAAAGGAGATCGAAGAGATTGAAATACTGGAATGTAAGCTCCTAGACCTGGAGAGTACTGATCCAACTGCAATGCCTGAACACGCCCAACGCCAACTAGAAATAACTAGGCGGGAGTACCTGGCCCTTGCGACCAATGAAGTAAGAACACACCAATTGGCAATCCAACATAAACTTTACGAAACAGGGGATAGGGCGGGAAAACTGCTGGCGTGGCTGGGACGGAAGGAAACAGAATCACGCTGGGTACGGTCCATCAAGGAACATGAGGTCACCCACACCACCCCTGAGACCATAGCTGGAGCCTTTGCACGGTACTATACAACATTATATACAGCCCACACCCAGGCTGACGAATCACAGATACGCCGATACCTTGTGGGCATCGAGCTGCCCTCCTTAACGCGGGACGAAGCAGATAGCCTAGAGGGTGACCTGACATTAGCGGAAGTGACTGAAGCTATTGGCTGACAGAAACCGGGTAAAACTCCAGAGCCTAATGGCCTTCCGGGGGAAATTGTTAAACTAAATAGTGCGTTGCTGGCGCCCCATCTCCTTAAAATGTTCCGAGAAGCCAAGGATCAGGGGATCCTGCCTCGAGATCTTTGGCTCACCACGGTTGTGGTCATTCACAAGGTGGGGAAGCCCCCAGAGGACTGTGGGTCCTATCGCCCCATATCCCTTCTTAATATTGAAACGAAGATCTTGGCAACCATTTTGGCGCAACGGCTTCTAAAAGTGATTCTCTCCCTGGTCCGTATGGACCAGTCGGGATTCATGCCAAAGCGCGCCACCCGGTTTAACTTGAGGCGTCTCGCCAACTGGATTGACACGGTTAAGGGCCGGGATAGCCCCCACTTGCTTCTCTCGCTTGACGCGGAGAAAGCATTTGACACGATACACTGGCCCTTTATGTGGTATACCTTGGAGGCGATGGGCTTTGGCCCCGTCTTCCGAGCATGGCTGGCGTTGCTATATAAGGCTCCGGAGGCAAGGGTTTGGGTCAATGGCACTCTCTCAGATAGCTGGCCAATACAACGTGGAACACGACAAGGCTGTCCCCTATCTCCACTCTTGTTCGCTCTCATTCTGGAACCGCTGGCTTGCGTGGTTCGAACCCGGCCGGGGTTGGGGGGTTTCCGCGTTGACTCATGCCTTTCAGATGTAGAACGCATATCTCTTTATGCGGATGACATATTGCTATATATCACACAACCCGATGAGACACTCCCCCACATACTACAAGTGTTCGAAGAATACGGCTCTTATGCGGGATACAAGATTAACTGGACTAAATCCATCCTTTATCCGGTGAGTGGCGAGGTGGATCCCCAGTTATATCCGAGTTGTCTGAGGATATCTACGGTGGGGTTTCTCTATCTGGGACTCTATATCACCACCGACCCGGAGGTCCGCCTGGATCGTAATATTAGGCGAGTACTGGTAAATTTCCAGGCAGATGTGAAAAGGTGGAGGACACTTCCTTTAACCATTATGGGTAGAGCCGCCATGTACAAAATGGTAACCCTGCCCCAATTCCTCTATGTGTTGCAAAACACATATCACAAAATCCCAGATGGTATCTTCGCCGCCATAGACAGTGAGTTGCGTCTCTTGCTATGGGATGGGGCCCACCCACGCATAGCTTTGCGAACTCTACAGCGCAATCAGTGCAATGGTGGACTGGCCCTACCAGATGTTAAAGCCTATGACAGAGCGGCACACCTCATCGTGCTCAACGAATGGAATCATGCGTCCGCTGACCATCCCACATACAGACTGGAAAGGCTCCAATTCCAAGTACGTACTCACATACACTACATATACGGGGGTTCCGGGGCCACACGCCTCCTCCCAGCAACCCAACGGGTAATAGCGGCGTGGAAGGGTGCAGAAAAACAGATGAAAGGGGAGGGAAAACCTATGCGAGAGACCCCTTTGTGGGAAGGCGCCAGACTGACCGAGCTCAGGAAACTGAGAGGATTTGGAAATTGGGACCTCATAGGTATCTCCAAAATAGGGGACCTACTGGAGGGGGGCTCCCTAGCCTCCTTCGCAGTCCTACAGGCTAGATACCAGCTTCATGACTCCCAAGCTTACGCATATCTTCGACTTAAACATGCCTGGCATGCTCAAGGGCTGGTTGACGCGACGCTGCCAGAATATGCCCCACTAGAAGGCAGGCTCTTGCAAGAAGAGATCCCGACCCAGGCGATATCCCTGACATATAAAACACAATTGAATAATTTCCCAGACAACCTCGGACCGCTGCGCGCTAAGTGGGAACTCACCACGGGTCCCTTAGAAGATATAGACTGGGAGGCGGCCCTCATGCACCCGCGCGAAGTAGCGATTAGGCTGCGACTGCGCCTTATACAATACAAGATCCTGCATAGATCCTACTTTGACAGGGCACGCCTTTACAAGATGGGAAAAGCGGAAGACCCAAATTGTCTCAGATGCCATGTGGAACACGGTACGTACATACATACCCTATGGGAATGCAGACATATTTACACTTATTGGCACACGATCCGGGATGAACTAAGCAATATATTAGAATCCCAACTAGAGTTGGATGCAAAATTCTTTCTACTAGGGATCCCCACAGATGTTGACCTACCGCGCCATAGACTCCTTCTGGCTAATTTAGGATTGGTGGTGGCCAAGAGAGATATAGCCAAATACTGGGGGCCCAGCAACTTCCCACGCTAGCGGAATGGAAGACTAACATGGACCTGTATATGGGAGCGGAGAGGGTGGTTTATAAGGCAAGGGGCTGTCCACGTAAATTCAGGAAAATATGGAAGCCCTGGATAAAATATTACAAACTGGAGTTGGGCACAGAAGGAGGAAGTCCTGATCCTCCGTGCGATAGGCCAGAACTGGGTAACCAACAGCAATCATGCCTAGTCCATACCTGAACGATGTGATTGTAACAGAACTATCTGAATGCTTAATTAACGATGTTTTTATTGTGGCTTGCTTTTTCCCCTTGATGGATCTGCTACACGTCCCTTCGCACATTTATGTAACTCAGCATTTGACCTTGACTGCATTTCATGTACCAATGACTCCTTTTCCAATGTTTACATGTTGTTTTTTATTTCATAAACTGAAAAAAAAAATATAAAAAAAAAAAAAAAGAGGAACCACAAGCTATTTGTCTCCGAACCATGCAGTTTCTGTCATCAGCACTTCTCCATTTTTCCACAAGAGCAGTTCAAACATGAATGGCAAAATATCCTAGTTTGCAAATGTTTTATATATAATTATGGCTCTGCCATATTTGCTACATAATCCATCATCTGCTGCATAATCTGACAATTTTAACTAATAAATTGTTTGTAGCTCAAACGGATTGAAAGTTACTAAAAAATGTGACTTGTGTTGCTGCAAAGTGGACGGCCCTTTGCAAAGGCTGACTGATCACCTTTCGCACTGCTGCATTTGTATTTTACACTGGTAGTAATAAGGCAAAATCTTTGCAGAGACTGTTAGCATGTTTAAAAATGTCAAAATAATAAAGTATCAGAAAATATATTGCATTATGCTGCAGCCTTTTTTTGCTGCATAATTTAGTCAACACTGCAGCATGATTTTGTCCTCCATTGCTGCATGATTCCAGTGGCCCCAAAGCAGGCAGCACATGTTAAAAGTGCTCGCGCATGAAGCAGAGATACTGTGAAGTTTGCGAGCTTAGTTTGGCGTGCATGCAAATCCTGCATTGCCGATCCCTGGTGAGTTACAGCTACTACTGCTGAAACAAGGCCAATGGAGGTACCAATGGGTGAGGCGGACTGGCCTCAAGGGCAGGGCCAGCCTTAGCGCTGGTGGCACCCTGTGCAACAATGTTTGTTGGTGCCCCCCAATGACCACCTCTGCCATGGATTCCCTCACTACCACCATTTAACAGTGCCCCTCAAGTCTCCATAACCACACTCTCTCTCAGATGCATTTAATTTGGTTTACAGCGCCACTCAAACCAGTGTAGGGTGGCAGAGCACTTTACATCACACACATTACACAGATACAATCAATCATACATGTGTAAATCACTGTATAGGAAATTTTACATAAGACAAAGGAATACAAGGTGTAGGAGTCACATGACAACCATACTAGTAGGCAGTATAGTTTAATAGTGATTGGTCTGGGGAAGCACAAACTCAGAATTTAGAACGTAATACCATGGTTGGGGGTTCTCTTTAATAATCAGAATTGATTTCTATCCAAATTAACACTTTTTGCAACATTAGGTTAATCAAAGACTGGGTGAAAAATAAACATAACGCTCTAATTTATACCTTGCAGTTTGCATGCAGCTCTAAGATGACAGTTAATAGCTCACTGTTCTATGTTAGGATTTTAACTTATAAACTGCAAGTAATTAAAGCAAAAGGTTCTCTCGGACAAAAGCAGTAACCCACTGACCTATTTACATTATGTGCACTTTGTGATCTGCTTGGTACATGTTCTTTGCAGCAGGCACATTAACCCTCTGTGTTACCTTTCCATGAGTCAAAACCTCCACTAGACAAAACTCTGATCTCTCTCTAGGAAGAACAGTAATCACTGGAGTTATCATGACATTTTTATTGTTTCAGAAAATTGCTGGAGTGCAGGAAGGAGGCAGCAAGTGCATTTAAAACCATAATATACTTGCAAACACGACTCCCCCACCGGAAGTCAACACCCAGTGCGGTCACACCGTTTGCACCACCCTAGAGCCGGCCCTTCTCAAGGGTCCTGTGACCATCTTTGACAGAGACACTGTTGCTCTAGGGTGTGCTGCTTCATAGGCCTGCCCGCAAGACTGGAGGTGAACTTCAGTATGGATTGTGGGGGATAGGCCTACAAAGTTAACCCACACATGCCACTGCTAGGGTCCACCTGCTGGTGCTAAGACACCAGGGCTTCCAAGGTATTGCGCGCCTCCCAAGGTCTAGCATGGAAATGTGCTCCCTCAGGAGAGTGGTCTGAGGGACTGGTCATAAAGGCTGAACCTGGTTCCCCAGTTCCAAATTCTGCAGCTCTGACTATAGTACCACATCCTCTCCTCCACTGCACACCATACTGCCCCACTGAGAGAAACTTGCACTGCCTTCAAATACAACCCAATTGTGCCCCGCTATAAAAACCTGGATGCGACTCAATTCAAATTATGCACTAGACAAGAGTAATATGCTGCCTAAAAAAAAAAAAGTAACAACATCCTGGAAAAAGCAAACACTCATAGGGAATGCAAGATTAAGTAAAGCATCTGAAATGTAAGCAGGAACAATATGGTTACCTTAATGCTTTTACACTCACTATTCAGAAATCAGTGATTGCTTTTGCCTGAAAAGTAAGGACATGACTACAGGACCCAGAAGGGACCCGTTTAATGTCCATTGCTTATATCCTTACAAAACGTAAGCAATGTGGTTTAAAAAGACCACATCCCTGAACACAGAGCCGCGGTACATATTTTGTTTTCTAATCCACCCATCAATCAGGCATTGCAGTACCTCCAGGATTGGTGCACTTCCCCACCCAGGGAAAACAATGCTGTCCAAAGAAAGACAAGAAAAGAAAAGTAGCGCTTAACTGGCAAATTCTGTAAAGTGGCGCTAATGTTTTTGGGTGTGAATAAAATTAATCTGGCCACTTTGCGACCACTCTGTCTTGCTTTATTTAGTTATTTATTTGTTTTTCATATTTTGAACCTTTTATTTCTCTCGGTCCTGAGGCTGCACTTAGGAATAGAAAAATGTCAGAAAAAGACGACATTTCCAGCAAAAGTGTTTTTCCGTTTTGGATCCATATCACAGGGGAACAAATAAATGAAAGGAGAAAAGAGAGTGTGAGAACCCTGCTTCTTGAAGTCACGGTTTTCAGTAAGTGAGGAGGAGCGAGACAGAAAGAGAAGAGAATAAGAGGAAGAAAGAGAGAGGGGGGAATGCTGCCAGCAGCAGAGCAGGAGAGGTGGACAGTGTCCTTGTCTTCTCTGGGCAAGATCGGCTTTACCGGATCCGATTCGGAGGCCTAGTTCCCGACCGATTCGTACGGGCGTCCGCGCGAGCAAGTACGATGCGAGCGCACGCGAAATCGCCGACTGACTCGTTCCCGGGTCCGAACCGCTCCGACCGACTCGTACAGACACGGCTCGCACTACGCAATGGAGACGTTACCCGACCGAGCCAGTACGATGCGCGCCTCGAACAGCCCGACCGACTCGTAGCGTCCGGCTCAGAAGAGCTGTCGGAGCCGGACTTGGGGGGTCCGTGTCGGACCCCCCTGCATGCGTAGCCGCGCGAGTCGCACACAGGGAAGACCCAAGGGTCCCCCCTACACATGCATGTGCGGTGCGAGTCGCACCAACGCGTACCCACTGTAGGGGGCCCCCCTGTTCGCGACGTGCCCATTCAGTCAATGGGAGCCCGTGTACGCGTTGTACGACCGGCTCCCATTGACTTCAATGGGAGCCCGACCGAGTCGAGTCCGGCAGCATGCGGCCGCATCGTACTCGCTCGGTCGGACTGCTGGAGTCCGGCTCAGTCGGAAAACTCACCGGATCCGGCTCGGTCGGAGAGTTTTCCGGCCCAGATCGGAATCGGCCCCAGAGTCCTTTTCCTTCTCTGCCCGCCCATCAGTCCCCGAACGGCCATGAACTCCGAGCCTTATCTGTAGGCTGTTTCTGCCATACAGGGACGCATGTTAAAAAAAAAGTCCTGAAACAGAATCTATTGAATTAAAGAAGTAGGGGCACGCCATGCCCTGCCGATCCCGCCTACTTCGGCCACTGGAGGTACCACAAACCCACTGTCCGCTTCACTGAGCTGAGTGATCCAGCCATGGCGGCGCCACTGTAGTGCATTTGGTTGGTGTGGCTCAACAACTACATTAAGGCCACCAAGGAGACTAATGGTGAGACAAAGCAATCCCTCCTTCTCCACTATATGGGGGAGGAGATCTTCAAGTTCTTTCACAACCTTCCCAACACCGATGGCGACACAGAATGTGATGGCCTAATTGCAGCTCTGAACACCTACTTCGACCCCCTGTGAACCTGGACTTTGAACGGTTCAAGCACCGGCAGGCCCACCAGCATGAGGGGGAAATCCACAGATGTGTTCTATGCACGATTGCAGAAGCACTGTTCACTGATAGAATATCGACCCCCAAAATATCCCCATACACAAATATCGAGTTATAAATATCGATGTCAAAAATATCGACATCCTATATTTCTAATGGTAAGTACAAAAATATCGGAAAAAAAATATCGATGTAAAAAATATAGTTGTACAAAATATCGATTTTAATATGTGTATAAAAAATAATATTAAATATATTAAATAATAAAATTAACTTTAAAAATTTAATTAGATTTGATATACATTTTAACAAATATAACAAATACATTTAATTTAAAAAATGTAAACATACGTATATAAAATGTATTATATATATATTTACTTCAAAACAATTAATAAACTATTAATTTTAATTTATTTTATAATTGTATACATGAAAATGTACAAATAAATATATACATACACCAATAGCATAAAATCTAATTAAAAAAACATTATATTATTAATTAAAACATTAAACTATTTAAAAGTCTTTAAACTTAAATTTTCCACTTCAGTGAGTGCAACAGCAGGTAAAGTGTTGGATAGCAGAGGGGTAAAAATTACTATTCCCACTCCAGTGAGTGCAACAGTAGGGAAATTGTTGGATAGCGGAGGGGTAAAAATTACTATTCCCACTCCAGTGAGTGCAAAAGTAGGGAAAGTGTTGTGTCCATTTTGCCTTCTGTTTCCCCTCGTGCCCCCATTTCTTGTGCCCATTTTTGCCTTCTGTCTCCCCTCGTGCCCCCATCTCCTGTGTCCATTTTTGCCTTCTGTTTCCCCTCGTGCCCCCATTTTGCTGTGCCCAACTTTGCCTTCTGTACCCCCCGCCGCTGCGTCCCCTGCGGCCCCGCCCCCCTGACTGCCCATTTGCTGCCCCTGCCTCCCGCCTCCCAGCTGCTCCTCCCTCCCAGCTCCCCATATATGGCGGCCGCTGCGCGGCCGCGCCGTCGGCGTGCCTAAGGCGCGCCTAAGGCAAGCCCGTCTGCGCCCGTCCGCGCCTGGACCGCGCCCAGCGCCAGAACCCCTGGGCCGCGCGCCCCCCGCTCCAGCCTCGAGGACCGACGCCGTTACGATGCCACCACACTCCACGCTCTCAACCCCGGACGGACACACAACTGCTTCAAGGCCGCCCCGAAACGCACACATGGCCCCTTCACCTGCCGGAACTGCAGCTACACCAGCCTCAGAGCCACCGAAGCGCTCGCCAAGAAGGACCTCAACCACCTCCGATGCATCCTACTGAACACCCGCTCCGCACGCAAACACGCCGTCGAGCTCTGGGACCTGCTCGACACATCATCACCAGACGTCGCCTTCCTGACAGAGACCTGGATGAACGACTCCTCTGCACCCGACATCGCCATAGTAATCCCAGACGGCTATAAGATCACCCGCAGAGACCGCGTCAACGGAGTAGGAGGAGGAATGGCCATCGTCCACAAGAACTCCATCAGGGTCTCGACCAGCACCGACGACTTTCTCTGCACCGCCGAACACATGCACTTCCAGATCCACACGGACCCCAACACCACCCTTAGAGGCACCCTTGTCTACAGACCCCCTGGGCCCCGACCCCAGTTTAGCGACTCCATCGCCGACTTCATCAGCACGCACGCCCTGACCTCTACCGACTACATCCTCCTCGGAGACCTGAACTTTCACCTGGAGAACAACAACGACAGCAACTCCACCACCCTGATCGACAACCTCGCCAACCTCGGACTGAGACAGCTCATCACAACACCGACTCATTCCGCCGGCCACTTGCTCGACCCCGTCTTCTCCTCAAGCTCCCACGTCTCCTTCAGCCACACCACGGAACTCCTCTGGACCGACCACCGCTGCATCCACTTCACCTTCCAGAAACCCACCACACACCACCGCACCCAACAGATCCCACGCCGCTGCTGGAGCAAAGTCACCGAAGACCAACTACGGGCAAACCTCGCTCTCAGCCCTCCCTCCGACCCATCCAACACCAACGACGCTGCCTGCAACCTCAGACGATGGATAGACGACTGTGCCAACACCCTCGCCCCGCTGAAAAACTCACCTACAGCGACACCACCAAAAGAGCCAGCTGGTTCACCCGGAACTCCTAGCTTCCAAGCGTACCTGCCGGAAACTTGAGAAGAAATGGCACAGTGATAAGACACCGGACAGCCACGCAGCCCATAAAGACGCCATCCGTAACCACCACCACCTCATCAGGTCCGCCAAGAGAATCTCCTTCAAAGACCGCATCGACAACAACGCACACAACAGCAAGGAGCTCTTCAACATCGTGAAGGAACTCTCCAACCCCAGCTCCAACACCAACGACATCCCGCCGTCGCAAGCCCTGTGCGATTCGCTCGCCACCTTCTTCCACCGCAAGATCGCCGACATCCACGACAGCTTCAACACCCAGACAGCCCCCACTAAGATAGATACACCAGACCCGCCGCACACCATCGACCATGACCCCTTGCCAGCCTGGGCCAGTGTGAACATCGATGACACCATCAAGACCATGGGCACAATACACTCCGGCTCCCCGTCAGACCCTTTCCCGCACCACATCTTCAACAAAGCCAGCAGCTCCATCGCACCCTACCTGTGCAACGTTATCAATCTCTCCTTCGAGACCGCGACCTTCCCAGAGAGCTGGAAACACGCAGAGATCAACGCCCTACTCAAAAACCCAAGGCGGACCCAAGAGACCTCAAGAACTTCCGGCCCATCTCCCTGCTTCCGTTCCCAGCCAAGGTCATCGAGAAGATCGTCAACAAACAGCTAACCCGATACCTCGAAGAAAACAGCATCCTGGACCCATCCCAATCGGGGTTCCGCAGCAACCACAGCACTGAGACTGCCCTCATCGCCGCCACCGACGACATCAGGACCCTGCTGGACAACGGTGAGACCGCAGCCCTCATCCTGCTGGACCTCTCCGCCGCCTTCGACACTGTCTGCCACCGCACTCTACGCGCACGCCTCCACGACGCAGGGATCCGAGACAAGGCCCTGGAATGGACCACCTCCTTCCTCGACGGCAGAACCCAGAGAGTCTGCCTCCCACCTTTCCGATCCGAAGCCTCCGAGATCATCTGCGGCGTACCCCAGGGATCTTCCCTCAGCCCAACACTGTTCAACATCTACATGGCCCCGCTCGCACGCGTCGCCAGACATCATGACCTCAACATTATCTCCTACGCCGACGACACTCAACTGATCCTCTCCCTCACCAAGGACCCCCTCGCCGCCAAATCCAATCTCCATGAAGGAATGAAGGCGGTCGCCGATTGGATGAAGATCAGCCGACTAAAGCTGAACACGGACAAGACAGAGGTCCTCATCCTCGGCTCCAACCCCTCAGCCTGGGACGACTCCTGGTGGCCAACGACGCTGGGAGCAGCCCCGACAACCACCGACCACGCACGCAACCTGGGAGTCATCCTCGACTCAACGCTCTCCATGGCCAAGCAAGTCAACGCAGTCTCCTCCTCCTGCTTCAACACCCTCCGCATGCTTCGCAAGATCTACAGGTGGATCCCGACAGACACAAGAAGAACAGTCACCCAGGCCCTCGTCAGTAGCAGACTTGACTATCAATCAATCAATCACAGAATTTGTAGAGCGCACTACTTACCCGCGAGGGTCTCAAGGCGCTGGGGAGAGGGAAGGGGGGGGGATGCTGCTACTGGTCGAACAGCCAGGTCTTGAGTAGCCTCCTGAAGGTCAGCAGGTCTTGGGTCTTTCGTAGGCTTAGTGGAAGGGTGTTCCAGGTCTTGGCGGTGAGGTGTGAGAAGGATCTGCCGCCGGTGGTTGTTCTTCGAATGCGGGGGACGGTGGCGAGGAGAGGTCGGCGGAGCGGAGCTGGCGGTTGGGGACGTAGAAGAAGAGCCGTCTGTTGAGGTAGGCTGGGCCAGTTTTGTGGAGTGCCTTGTGTGCGTGGGTGAGGAGTTTGAAGGTGATCCTCCTGTCGACGGGGAGCCAGTGCAGGTTCCTCAAGTGGGGGTGATGTGGCTGTGGCGTGGTACGTCGAGGATCAGTCGTGCGGAGGCGTTTTGTATGCGTTGCAGTCGCTTGATGAGCTTGGCCGGGGCTCCCGCGTAGAGGGCGTTCCCATAGTCCAGTCTGCTACTGACGAGGGCCTGGGTGACTGTTCTTCTTGTGTCTGTCGGGATCCACCTGTAGATCTTGCGAAGCATGCGGAGGGTGTTGAAGCAGGAGGAGGAGACTGCGTTGACTTGCTTGGTCATGGAGAGCGTTGAGTCGAGGATGACTCCCAGGTTGCGTGCGTGGTCGGTGGGTGTCGGGGCTGCTCCCAGCGTCGTTGGCCACCAGGAGTCGTCCCAGGCTGAGGTGTTGGAGCCGAGGATGAGGACCTCCGTTTTGTCCGTGTTCAGCTTTAGTCGGCTGATCTTCATCCAATCGGCGACGGCCTTCATTCCTTCATGGAGTTTGGCTTTGGCGGCGAGGGGTCCTTGGTGAGGGAGAGGATCAGTTGAGTGTCGTCGGCGTAGGAGATAATGTTGAGGTCGTGTTGTCTGGCGATGCGTGCGAGCGGGGCCATGTAGATGTTGAACAGTGTTGGGCTGAGGGACGATCCCTGGGGTGCGCCGCAGATTATCTCGGAGGCTTCGGATCGGAAGGGTGGGAGGCGGACTCTCTGGGTTCTGCCGTCGAGGAAGGAGGTGGTCCATTCCAGGGCCTTGTCTCGGATCCCTGCGTCGTGGAGGCGTGCGCGTAGAGTGCGGTGGCAGACAGTGTCGAAGGCGGCGGAGAGGTCCAGCAGGATGAGGGCTGCGGTCTCACCATTGTCCAGCAGGATCCTGATGTCGTCGGTGGCGGCGATGAGGGCAGTCTCAGTGCTGTGGTTGCTGCGGAACCCTGATTGGGATGGGTCCAGGATGCTGTTTTCTTCGAGGTATCGGGTTAGCTGTTTGTTGACGATCTTCTCGATGACCTTGGCTGGGAACGGAAGCAGAGAGATGGGCCGGACGTTCTTGAGGTCTCTCGGGTCCGCCTTGGGTTTTTTGAGTAGGGCGTTGATCTCTGCGTGTTTCCAGCTCTCTGGGAAGGTCGCGGTCTCGAAGGAGAGGTTGATGATGTTGCACAGGTGGGGTGCGATGGAGCTGCTGGCTTTGTTGAAGATGTGGTGCGGGAAAGGGTCTGACGGGGAGCCGGAGTGTATTGTGCTCATGGTTTTGATGGTGTCCTCGATGTTCACGCTGGCCCAGGCTGGCAGGGGGTCGTGGTCGATGGTGTGTGGCGGGTCGATCTTAGTTGGGGTTGTCTGGGTGTCGAGCTGTCGTGGATGTCGGCGATCTTGCGGTGAAAGAAGGTGGCGAGGGAATCGCACAGGGGTTGCGACGGCGGGATGTCGTTGGTGTTGGAGCTGGGATTGGAGAGTTCCTTCACAATGTTGAAAAGCTCCTTGCTGTTGTGTGCGTTGTTGTCGAGGCGGTCTTTGAAGGAGATTCTCTTGGCGGACCTGATGAGGTGGTGGTGGTTACGGATGGCGTCTTTGTCGGCTGTGTGGCTGTCCGGTGTCTTATCGCTGTGCCATTTCTTCTCTAGTTTCCGGCAGGTGCGCTTGGAAGCTAGGAGTTCTGAGGTGAACCAGCTGGCTCTTTTGGTGGTGTCACTGTAGGTGAGCTTTTTCAGCGGGGCGAGGGTGTTGGCACAGTCGTCCATCCATCGTCTGAACGCCCTCTACGCGGGAGCCCCGGCCAAGCTCATCAAGCGACTGCAATGCATACAAAACGCCTCCGCACGCCTGATCCTCGACGTACCACGCCACAGCCACATCACCCCCCACCTGAGGAACCTGCACTGGCTCCCCGTCGACAGGAGGATCTCCTTCAAACTCCTCATCCACGCACACAAGGCACTCCACAAGACTGGCCCAGCCTACCTCAACAGACGACTCTTCTTCTATGTCCCCAACCGCCAGCTCCGCTCCGCCGACCTCTCCCTCGCCACCGTCCTCGCATTCGAAGAACAACCACCGGCGGCAGATCCTTCTCACACCTTGCCGCCAAGACCTGGAACACCCTTCCACTAAGCCTACGACAGACCCAAGACCTGCTGACCTTCAGGAGGCTACTCAAGACCTGGCTGTTCGACCAGTAGCAGCACCCCCCCCCTTTTCTCTCCCCAGCGCCTTGAGACCCTCGCGGGTAGGTAGTGCGCTCTACAAATTCTGTGATTGATTGATTGATAGCGGAGGGGTAAAAAATACTATTCCCACAGTGAGTGCAACAGTAGGGAAAGCGTTGGATAGCAAAGGGGTAAAAATTACTATTCCCACTCCAATGAGTGCAATAGTAGGGAAAGTGTTGGAGAGCGGAGGGGTAAAAATTACTATTCCCACTCCAGTATTTTCAAAATTAAAAACAAACAAAATATCACCAACACAAAATATAAAAATAAAAAAAATGAAAAATATATAAAAATATTTTTTTTAAACTAAAAAATAGAAACATATTATAATGTTAAATAGATATAACAGATACCTAGAAATATTATATTGAATACATTTTAAAATAATTTACAAACAAATAACTATTTTTAATTAGAAATTATTTATAAACAAAAACATTAATTATTACATACATTTAATCTTTTTATTTCCTACCCTATAACACTGCACAATTCACAACACAGATCTAAATTTTAAAAAATGTACCTCCATAATTAACATAATTAACTATCAATTAAAGAAATATTATTAATTAAAAAACAAATTAAAACAGATAAAAATAATGTACTCCCCAAATGTTACCCCTATAA
This sequence comes from Calotriton arnoldi, assembly GCA_963921515.1. NCBI lineage: Eukaryota > Metazoa > Chordata > Amphibia > Caudata > Salamandridae > Calotriton > Calotriton arnoldi. The sequence continues at coordinate 1,803,415 of CAWUFW010001691.1, read as the reverse complement.
AACCAAAACTCACACACAAAAAAATAAACAATTACCCTAATTAATTATCAATTGATGAATTAATATTAATGATCAATTAATTATTAATTAATTAAACATAAATTACTTTCCACCCTCTACCCCTATAAACCCCACAACCCACACCTAAAAATCATTACACAATTTCCATAATTAATTTTAAAATAATAAATTAATATCAATTAACAACTACTTAATAATTAATTAAAAATAAATGACTTCCCACCCTTTACCACTATAAACCCCACAACACACATCTAAAATTAATTACACAATTGCCATATTTAAATGTTAATTAATTAATTAGCATTAATTAACAAATAATTATTAATTAATTAAAAATAAATTACTTCCCACCCTTTACCCCTATAAACCCCACAACAAGCTACTAAAATAAATGGCACAATTAACATAATTCATTACCAATTAATTAATTAATAATAATTAACAACCAATCAATAATTGCTTAATAATAAATTACTTCCTACAATTAGCACTATAAAATCAAAATTAAATAAATATTAATACATTTTTAAAAAATCATTAATTTATGACAATTAAATTACTTCCCACCCTTTAACCCTATAAACCCCACAACACGCTCCTAAAAAATAACACGATTACCATATTTAATTACCAATTAGTTAATTAATTAATATTAATTAACAACCAATTAATAATTAATTAATAATAAATTACTTTCCACAATTAACACTATAAAATCTAAATTAAATAAATATTACTAAATAAAAAATAATCATTAATTTATTATAATTAAATTACCTCCCACCCTGTTCCCCTATAAACCCACAACTAAAAATCGCATAATTGATAACTAATACAAATTTAACACATATATTAAAAAACAAAAACAATACTTATACATAAAAAATAGATCACATACATTTAAAGTACATACTAAAATACATAACACTAATTAAAAAATCGATATTTTAAACAACTATATTTTTGCAAACGATATTAATGACTTCTATAATTTTAAAAACGATATTTCTTACCTTAAAGTCGATATTCTTAATCACGATATTCTTGCTGTCGATATTTCTGTGTCACGATATTTCCAACTCGATATTTGTGTAAGTCTACATTTCCAACTCGATATTCTGTCTGCATACCCAGAAGCACGCCAACACCTGTACAGATTATGACCAACAGAATGAGATGCAGGCTCAGATCATACTAGGTTGCAGATCGGCTGCTCTCCTGTGCCACTTACTCTGCTAGGCAGGAATGCCCCTGGAGGAAATCCCTAACCCTTGTCCAATCCTGTGAGCTCTCCAACAACAGCAGAACAGATGAAAATGGTGTTCAAAAAGCTCTCAGTGAAACAGGAGACTGAACACAGGGCACTAAAAGAGTAAGCCGCAGCCGCCATTTCGAGGGGTCCACACCAGCGACCTGCACTAAAGTCACCTCCCCCAGACAAGGCAGAAAAAGACACATGTGGTTACTGTGGATTCTCGTTGCACCCCCTCCATGAGTGCCCGGCCAGGGGCAAGACTTGCTCTGCCTGCTAACGACCAAAACACTTCACCAAGGTTTTCAGGGGTGGATGCAAGGCCTCTACAGCAAGGGCGCTGCGCTCCAAAACGACAAGGGGTGCAGGCTGTCGTGGATGCTGGCAGCACCAACTCGGCCGGCGGGGCACTTGCATTCCCGTTCTACAAGGAAGAAGATATTCCTTACCTCGAGCACTGGGCAACCAGGATGGCTCCCATCAAGCTCACTCAACATGCCAAGTCAGCATCGGCTATACCCTTGTTTCCCTCATCAATACAGGTGCGTTAGGAAACGTGACCAGCATGGCCCAATTCCGGGCACTGAAACCTCGTTCTGAACTCATACCCATAGCAGCCAAGATATTTGCATATGAAGACACCTCACCACTCCCCCTTGAATGCATATTCTGCTGCACCGTCACTCAGTGACGAATTGGCGTGTGCCACCAAGTTCTTCATCACCTCTAAAGGCACTGACACTCTCCTCAGCTGTGAAACTACAGAAAACCTCCAGCTAATCAAGTTTGCAACACCTGTTGACAACAGCAGCGCAGCTGCATTTTGGAAGAGTTTCCCTACCTCTTCAAGGGGCATGGATGAGTACAAGGGCTCCTGGTACATCACCTGTCAGTGAGACCAGTGGAATTACGCCATAGGCGAGTCCCATGGCCCTGCGATCAAGGCTGAACTGCAGAAGCTGTAAGACTTGGGGATGATTGAATGTGTCTCCGGCCCGACCCCGTGGGTTTCACTGCTGGTGGTAGCAAGCAAGTCAAAGCAGCCCAGCAGCATCCGCATATGCGTAGACATGTGGGAGCCTAATAAAGCCATTAAATGGGAATGCCACATCAACCCAACCATTAATGATCTCATCGCGCACTTAAACAGCTCCAAGTGGTTCTCCAAACTGGACCTTAACTAAGGCTACTACCGGCTTGAACTCTAGGAAGACTGCCAATACATAACCACCTTTTCAACTCACGTCGGCTTTTGCCACTTTCACCGTCTGAATTTTGAAATATCAGTGGCGGCAGAGGTGTTCCAGAATACCGTACATGAGGTTCTTTTCAAGCTATAGGGTTTCTTTAATATCAGTGGTGACATTCTCACACATGCTCCTACAATCGAGAGCCACTAAAGTCGACTAAAACCCACCCTCAAATGGATCAGCAAAGCAGGTTTGACACTCAATCAACAAAAGTGCCAGTTTCTATGCCAGGCGAAGGAGTTCTTCAGATACATCTTCACAGGCATAGGCATCTAGGTCAACCCTGTGAAAGGAGCTGATATTAGAGCTGCAGCAATCCCCCTCGGAAGTCAGAAGCAGCCTATGGACCTACTGGGGGAGAGATGGGAAACATCCGGAACAATGACTCCGGAACAACGAGATCCGGAGTCAAGCAAGTCAAACAACGACTTGCCCGAATAATGACTTAGCCTTAACCATGCATGTGCATGGTTAAGGCTAAGTCGGTCTAGTGTTCGGGATGGACGGGGAGAGAGGAGCGAAGGACAGGACCAGGACAGGTAAGAAGTGTTCGGGGTAGATTTTAGGGGGTGGAAGGGGTTCAGGGTAGTTTTTAGGGGGTGGGGTGTTGGGGTAGTTTTTAGGGGGTGGGCAGGGTTCAGAGTAGTTTGTAGGGGGTGAGGGGTTTGGGGTCGTTTTTAGGGGGTGGTGGGGTTTGGGGTAGTTTTACGGTGTTCGGGTCAGTTTTTAGGGGGTGGGGGTACGGGGTCATTTTTAGGGGTGGGAGGGGTATGGGATTGTTTTTAGGGGGTGGGAGTGATTCAGGTTAGTTTTTAGGGGTGGGATGGGTCTGGGATAGCTTTTAAGGGGTGGTGGGTTCGGGGTAGTTTTTAGGGGGTGGGGGGATTTGGGGTAGTTTTTAGGGGGTGACGGGGTTTGGGGTCGTTTTTAGGGGGTGGGAGGTATGGGATAGTTTTTAGGGGGTTGGGGATTGGGGTAGTTTTTAAGAGGTTGGGGGGTGTAATTAGGGCTCAGGGGGAGAGGGAGGGTGGTCGTAACATTAGCCACGGATGGCCGTTTACCAAGCATGCCTTTACCTTGATAATTCGTGGTAAAGGAATGCGTGGTAAAAAAATTGTGGTTAAGACGCGGTTGTGGTAGAGACCGTGTTGTTAAGGTAGTCGTTGTTGAGGAACTCGTTGTTCCAACATACAACTGGGGGAGATTTATCCCAAACCTGCCTGCCCTGGCTGGCCTGTTAAGAAACCTAACAAAATCATCTGTCCTATGGACCAGGAGGCTCAAGAAAGACCAGGCCTTTCAAGCCATCATACGTCTCACACCTACAGAATACCATGATGGTGTCAGCACGCAGCCCCATATATGAAATGTCTTCCTAAGCACATAAACCTCTTGCATTAAATCTCCCTATGCATTCTGGGACTGGACAAGGAGCAGTGTAGTCCCCACCGAGCTCTGGTGCTCCCCGCTGGACCCGTCTCTCTTAGTAAGCTAGATAGGGAACTTGCAGAAGACAAAAATAAAGCATTTCTGGTGAAGAACTACAGACAAGGTTCTGAGTTTTAAGATTTACGCAGCTAGTTAAAATACAGAAATGCACAGTGTGGGCCATTAAAGTTAGATCAATAAGCATACAAATCTTAAAGAATACGACAAGAACTCAATAAAGTTCTACTGAATATCCAGCATACATTCGCCTTCTTCGAATGGGGTAAGGGTCTTCTCCTAACATGGAAAAATCATGCCCCTTTATAGGGCTTTAGACAAAAGCTTCACAAATTTACAACATCAGTACATGGTTCACACACTCACAACCAATAGAAATTAAGTAAAGAGCAATAGTTGCATCAAAATACATTCGAGGATTTTCTCACTATTCTAATACATGGAGTTCTAGTTTTCACAACATCTGTTTTCAGTACATGAAATGTTACACAGGTAGTTATTCAGTCAGCTACAGAGAATCATTTTCTCAGCTAATAAAATCAACAAGTTTTTATTATAACACAGAATAGATAATGCTCCAAGTCTCGTGTTAGATGGTGACATCACAACAAGATGGAAGACGGGCCTAAATTGTCCTAAGTTAAAGAAACATTAACTCTTACACTCTAAACACTGAAATTTGGAGATTTTAGGTAATCCTCTTTATCAACGGCTTACTTCGACCCGGCCAAAGGATCAGAACTTGTTGTAGACTGTAGCCTGAGAGGACTGGGGGAGTACCCATGAAAAAAGCTGGGCATGAGCGATGGCCACCTATAGCATTCACCAGCAGTGTCCTCACAGAAATTCAGAAGAGATAAGCCCACATTGAAAAAGGAGCACTGGTGATGAAGTGGGAGTGCAATCACTTCCATTACTACGTATATGATTGACCTTTCAAAGTGTTAACGGATCACAATCCACTGATACTGCTTTATTTGGGAACAGATCCATATTGAGAAGTGGACCCTTCACCTCCAGAAGTACCCGATGACAGTTGGATACAAACTGGGGTATACTAACCCAGCCAATCATCTCTCACAACATCTAAGGCCATCACCAGTTGTCCCACAAGACTCTAAAGCAGGTGTGGATGAGTATGTCCAGTGGATGGCAGAAGTCAGGTGCCCTCGCACATTAATGTTAGCCAACATCGCCCAAATAAGATCGGATCCCTGCCTCCAAAAGACATTGGCAGTAACTCCACAAAATCGATGGTAGGACTTCCTCAGAAATGGCATTGAGTACAAAGACCTATACCAGCACGGTTTGGCCGTGCTTTGGAATGTCAGACATAATTCACTCTCACAGAACAGGGGGGTCCTTCTGAGGGGCTGTCGGATTGTTATACCTTGACAGATGAGGCACCAAATGCTGAGTTTGGCAAGGGACGATGAAGACTAAAGTAAAACTGAGGCGTAAGGTCTGGTTTCCAGCAATTGACTTAGAAGTAGGCAAGCTAGTTGCCTGATTTCACTGGCGCCAGGTCAGCAAAGCCCTAGATAGACCATCTCCAATCATCACAGAGTGTCCCAGAGATGGTCCATGTGTGATGTCAGCGTGGATTTTGGATCCCTGCCCAATGGGTGTCACATGCTGGTCGATCTGGACCCTTTTACCACATTCCATGTGGTGGAACTGCTAATGAACACAAACTTTGATGAAATAAGACGCTGCCTGGACAAGATATTTGCAGTGTTTGGAGTCCCCTCGACACTAAAGAGTGACAATGGTCCTCTTTCCAAGGCTAGGAACTCCAAGGCTACATGGAAGCGCTTGCTATCAGACACAGGAAGGTGATGCCTTGTTTGCTCATGCCAACGGGGAGGTAGAAAGACTCATGAGAACGCTCAACAAGGCCACAATGATTGGGGTGGAACAACAGGGGAACATGGAAGACGTTCTCAAGTGGACCTTTAGAGCATATCAACACACCCCGCACAGCACCAGCCACATAGCATCAGCCAACATCCTGTTCGAGCTTACCATCAGGGACGTCATCCTTCATTCAGACTCATGGTCCCCGGAGCCTCTACACAAGTTGGCCAGTCAGCGCCAGCGAGAACAAAACAACATTTGGTCCAGCATGGCTCAGAAGGCAAGAGAGTCCGGCATCCAAGTGGATGACCGTGTCATGCTGCGCAAAAGACAGGCTGGTGTGAAATACGCCCCACCCCCCACTTCAAAAGTCGTCCCTTCCTGCCCCGTTGCAGAGATTCTAAAGACAGGAACTGTTGTGATAACTTGTTTGTTGTTTTGAGCTTTGGAAAATTTGGGAGGAATGTAATACATTACTGGGCACGCACCCTGGCAGCACTCCCATATACGCACCCATGCACGCATCTCCTGAACCCTGGCTCCGGCTCAGAGGAGTTCTGAATAAACGAGTTACCAGCAAGGTGCACAGACGTGTGCCGAGCGCTCTACCGCAATCCTTTGTGCTGCGTCTCCCTATTTTTGTCCACAATGGGCCATCTCCATCACCGACACCACAGATGTAGAATTCCTTTGGAGTCAATCATTTTCCCTGTTAGGCGGAAAAAACTATCTTTGTTTTGTTTTCTCCCCCTGCATCTTTGTTTCTGCCAGCACTTAATTTATAATATAATAAGTGCCAGTACTTATAACTATTCTATGGACACCTCCGCCCACTTGCACCATTCTTATGGCCCACTTCCACCACTGGCTAAGCTTACCAAGGGGTATTAGATCAGAATGTCATGGCCTAAATATCATCTGAAAATAATTTTTCATCCAGATGGAGCAATATGTTTTGCAAACGATGCCTAGGGGACTATATTTACAACAGATAATACATTTGTTATCGATATTCTGACATACAGCCCACCACGAGCACAACCCAGTTCTTTATTTAGAAAATATTAAGCGTCAGGTCCTAAAATTATTCACAGGAGCTGCCCACTTCCATTTTAAGCTAAGCGCTGTCTGCTGCTAAGGCAGGCATTGGACACCACAATTCAATGAAACTCAGGGGCATATTTACAAGCCCCTATCGCCACAGGAACAGCACTTTTTTCGACGTTCCTGTGGCGATAAGGGCTTCGCCTTATTTACAAGGCGGTGTTAAGCCACTTAATGTGGCTTAATGCCACCTTGTAAATAAGGCACCCTTTCACGCTATACTTAGCGTGAAACGGGTGGGCAATTTGTGTTGCTGTGGGCTTTCCGCCGCAACACCCATTGCTTTTTGATGCTGCCCCATATTTACAAGGGTGGGTAAATATGGGGCAGCGCCAAAATTAAGACAAGAAAAAACCTGGCCTTAACATGGCTAAATGAGGAGAAATGCTTTATTTCTCCTCATTTTTGCTGTTTCTATGAGTGCTGCATTGTGCATCACTCATAGAAACAGCAAAACGCCATTAATGATTGTAAATTGTAATTTTAAAAATGATGAGTTGCAACGTCTATTGTGCTGCACAAAGCAGCACACATAAAAGTTACAAATCGCAATTTAAGATTGTTTATGTGCAGGAAGGAACACCTTCCTGCACATAAACAATTATTCCCACAATGCAGGCACCCTTGCACTATGGTGCAAGGGTGCCTGCGTGGGCACTAGGCAGCTGTAATTAGCGCCAGGGCAGGGGGAAGCGCAGGGATGCACCATATTGTTATAAGTACGGTGCAGCCCTGCGTTTCCAAAGTGGCGGAGAGCGGCATTAAGCCAAGAAGGCTAACACCACTCTCCGTTACTTTGCTTGTAAATATACCCCTCAGTCAGGATGGATGAAAGCAACTCTTAGCATCATTCTTGAGCCATCCCATTGCTACTCTGTTGTGCGCCCTTTTTATTTATACACTACATAAATACATTTCATGTCGTCATTTATTTCAAATAAGCAGTATTCCACATTAATGCAGAGAAGGGTCCTGCTGCCCAAGTCACTGTCACTACCCGTCTGGGTTCAATTCACAGTATTAAGGAAGCATTTAATCATGAACCAGTGCCACTTGAGACCGTGAATACAATGAACTTTCTAAGGTCGCCATTACGAGTGAGTTCATAATTACCGATATGTGAGGTTACACCTGTTACTGCACATATCAAAGTTAAGGGCCTCATTTATGAGGTTTTGTCGTAGGGCAGTGCCGCAGGCCTTCCTGTTACGCTGCCCTAAAGCAAAAGAAAATGGCAGGAATGCACCGTATCTATCAGATACGGCGCATTCCTGTCCTTTTCCCCTGCGCCGGTGCACAATGGACCAATGCAGGCACCTTTGCACCATGGTGCAAGGGTGCCTGCGTTACGGGGAGGATTATTTATGTGCAGGAAGGGAAACCTTCCTGCACAAAAACAATCACAAGAGGCTTTTTCCTCTTGCAGCACACTTAGAAAAAGGAAAAACGAGGAGAAATAAAGATATTTCTCCTCGTTGTGCCTCCCTTACGCCTCCCATGGGGAAGCATACGTTTTTGGCGCTGCCTCAGAGTTACGATTTTTTGTAAATCTGGGGCAGTGTCAAAAAGCCATGGATGTTGCTGGGAAAGCCCCCAGCAACACCCATTGCACTCCCCTTTAACGCAGAAAACTGCGTTAAAGGGCACAATATTTACGAGGCAGCATTAAGCCAAAAAAAAGTGGCTTAGTGCTGCCTCGTAAATATGGAGTAGGCTCCTGCGCCATGGAGCGTCACAAAAAGTGACCTTCCGGCGGCGCAAGGGACCTCATAAATGAGGCCCTATGAGTTTTACATTTTTAGCGCAGTCGGTACATACTGGGTATGATAAACGCATACCCGTTAAATTTAGGAAGGTCCCACTCGAAAGAATTTAAAGGGAGAATTATGCCCGCTAATTAACAAGACATGCATATTTCGGTGCAGTAAGGCTGTGGTCCACAGATTTTTTACTTTAAGCTAATTTGATTGTGAAGACTGGTTAGAGGAAGCTTTTTAAAATTCAAAAAAACTCTATGATCTACAGCCTAGATATCCAATAATGATTCTACGATCAGGCAGGTGGTGCCTTTGGGACAACATAGGGGTGAGGGATAGGGCAGTAGGCAAAGTGCACTTGGGTAAGTGGGAGTTAAGCTGCTGCACGATGGTAGGCTGACCTCTGGTATCTACCCACTGCATGTAGGTTTTGGCTCTTTTTAGTTTTCGTTGATGCTGGCAGTGGCCTGGACGTAGCAGGGTGCTCAGGGCGGGATCTGCTAAGTGGAATGGTGGACAACTGAGAAATTCCTACAGCCTGGCTGTCCAATCACCAACGGACTCCACTGCCGCCAGTATTGACCACGCACATACAGTAATGGAGCTATAATCAGTGTTCATGCCATTCTCTACCCCCAATTAACCCATCACAGCAGCAGTTAAGTTAACCAATGGGAATCGAGTAGTGGGTGGGCTGTGCTGCCCAGCTGCACCAATGATCTTCCTCATGATTGAAGAGTCATCAGACCAGTTTGATGGCAAACCGAAATGACTTGATGTCTGCGAGTCTCATCCACAGACCACCGAGCTGAAACAGCATGTTGTGAATGCTTAGTTTGGGTGGCGCAGATAATCTAAGCAATGCTGAATTTGTATAACAAAAAAAAGTGCCAGGGCTCTCGTCGGGAGGCCTCTGCAGCTTGCACCACATATTGACCCTGCCATGCTGCAAATGATAGCAACAACACAACTACTATCCATCACACTCCTACAAGTGTGACAATTCGGACTATTCCCCAAAGCTATAAGAATGGCTTGCACAGCAGAAAATAGTAATTTTTAGGGTATAATGAATTTTTATTTGACTGTTGTTGTGGTCATCTCTAAATTAGCCAAAAAGCGCCACCTTGTGGCATACTTTCACAAGCGCCAGTGTTGACAATTAAGTGCCGGTGCCAACCAATGGAAACCACAGGCACAAATTTAGCACTACTTCTCGGACATGTAGGTACCAGTGAGCAGGACAGTTTTCAATGAGTAATCCACTCATAGGAGAGACTGGTGGAGTTCCAAACCCTATAAGAAGTGCAGGTGATGAGCAGTGAACACCACCACCAGCAATAAACCACGTATTGCTGCAATATTCTCCTTTTGCTGGTATAAGTAACTACTGACAATCTTGTGCCATGCTAGATACCGTTTTAAACTCAAGGTCTTCACTTCTGCCCTCTTCTACAGTTACTCACATCAGTGATAACTCCCATGAAGACAAGAATCTTGAGTCGCGGAGGGCACAGAAAAACGATGTTAGGTCAAGTACTCTTTTTCACGAATACTGCCCAGAGTCCCCCTCATTGGATTCAGCACAGACCAAAATCTCTGCATGACAACAACCTTCCACACAGTCTCCTGCGACGTTTCGACATACAAGACATCAGATTTTGATGGTCGTCTTCCTTAATGGTGTCTGCTCTGCCATTTATTTCTATTGTCATGAATAGTTACTAACCACAGATTTAAAAGAGACTCCTGGATTCCAAGCTATGGACTGTAATTGGAACTGCTACATCCTTTCATCATCTTGACTACTCTGTTAGCAGGTAATGAGTAAAGAGAAATCATGGACCGAGGGAATTTTCTAAAGACCTTATTATCTCTAAAACTAATGTCAAGTTTCATCCCCCACAAAAGCTTGCCACAATTCATACACAGTCTTCCCCCCCAAAAATGAAATTGTTGCAGCTAACTCAAGGAAAAATCTCAAGGTTTATGCATTTTAGGTCCTAAGCCCTTTTAGGATGCATTGTGGGTTTTAAACCAGAAGAAGCAAAACTATTCTGCCAATATTACCGCTTAACCTGGTTTATTTCCGATTAGAGATGTTCTTTGAAATCATAAAAAAGAAAGGCTGCGCCCATTCAGATTTTAAATGCTTGAACAAACTAATAACATTTGAGAAGTAATTATACCTATAATTTCAACTCCTAGAGACAATGCGATATTGTGCAATATATGAATGCTAAATATGGTCTCAAGAAATCTAGGCCTAGATTTACTAACACTTTGAGTCGGGTTTGCATTACTTTTGTAAGCCAAACTCGGTGCAAAGTGTTACGTTGTATTTACTTTGCAACACAAATCAGGATTTGTTTGGAAAATTGATCAAAGTAATTCCAAGTAATGCTATGCGCTACTTTGTGCATATTTTCATCAAGGGGGCGTTCCATGTGTGGTGCATGGGCATTGACATGCAACCACCAATGGGTTTGGACACAAATCCTGATCTATTAATAATTGTAGACAGGGAATTCCACCAATACCTTACACTTCCTCGAGGCAGGCGTAGAGGAGGAGAAATGCTTTACCTTTTCCATACTTTGCAAACTTTGCATGTGTGCTGCATTGTGCAGCATGCATACAGAGTGGGAACAGTATTAAAGCATAGTTTTTGTACTGAAGGCTCTCCTTTAAGTACAAAACCTATGCTTGACAGAACACACTCTCCCTTGCACTATGGTGCAAGGGTATGTGCATGGTAGTGCAACAGCACAGGGGGAGAGAAAACAGCACCATCTTAGTGGATATACAGCTATTTGTCACCCTCCCTTTGATCAACACAGCACAGCAACTTTGGTTGCTGGGCTGAATTGCATCAAAAGTTAGTAAATCCCCCTTTGTGTGTAGACTCTTTGGTTGGCTGCATGTGTAAATGGTGGTCACGTCTGAAGTTCTGAAGGTTGATGAATCCATAATCAATGGTGCCACACCAGGGGCTCAAAGACAGATCCTAAATATGACAGAAATACTAAGTTCTATGAAAAATTATGTCCTTTAGGTTATCAACCAGTATAGAAATGCTTAAACTGCAGGCGATTCCTTGCCTAGTTAACAGTTTCTACTTCAATTCTGATAAAGGGTATCCGTTTGCATTAGAATTTTAAATCTAATTCACTACATCATTATTACCATCTAAAGTTCTGAATAATGATAAAAATAATCTCAAAGTTCTCATACACAGGAAAAAATATTAAGCATTACAATTGTATTCGGGACTGAGATTTGGTAAGCAAAATGGGATAACAAATTTCTGTGCTTAGTATGTGTGAGAGTCCCTGCTGTCCTGTAATCCTACTTGGACTGAAACGGCAGCACTCCAGTGCTGAAGTCTGCAGAAAACAGAGGACGTGGAAGGCTTCTACATATGTAATCGTAATAGCCGTACCCCTGGCACCAAGGTTATAATATTAGTAATAAGTCTTTACAAATTACACAATTTATCACTCAAATATCAGCTTAAGATATATTTTGGAAATTCAGCTGTCTTTCTCCGCACATCAGCTAATGAGTTCTGAAAATCAGGGCCGGACTGGGAACCAAAACCGGCCCTGGCAAAGAGCTCGGCCGGCCCCCGGGGGGTTGGGGGTGCTGCCGAGCTGTTTGCCAGGGCCGGTTTCGGCCGATTTTGTTACAGGGGCCGATATTGCAGCTATGGTGCAAAAACGGCCCGTAACAAAAACGGCCTCCTGGGGGCCCAAAACCGGCCTCCACCCTGGCGGCCCACCGGGAAAATGCCCGGTGCCCGCTACGGCCAGTTCGGCCCTGCTGAAAATACACAGATTTTTGTCTCGAATACACACTCTCAATTTGAAAAAGCTTCTAATTTAGTAGGCTGAGCTGCACCCAGGAGAGCTACGTACAGTTAGCTAGAGAGCTACCAGTAGCTCACGAGCTATTCGTTGGAGAAGCCTGCTTTACACAAACAGAAAACAAGAATGATAGTATTTAGGAAAGAAACAGGGTGGTGAACATTAATACTTAGCAGGAAAGTATGATGGCATGACTCATCCTTCTCTGGATGAGTAATGCTGTAAAGAGCTCAACACCCACCAGGATGTAAGCTTGGAATCCAAGAGAACCCCGGAGACTTGATATGCCATTACCATGGAGTAAAGCGATAGCACCCCAAGAAAGAGCAAAACAGCAAGAAATCTGACAAGCAACCTACATGGAAAGGGACCAGGAAGGAAAGAAAAATAACAAAGGTGCAAGAACACAAAGCAAGGTGACGGACTCACATGAGCTAAAAGCTGAGAGCAACTTACGAAGTGCTGCCAGACAAAGGTATACTGAGCAAACTCCCCCTGATTAGTATGATTACCCTCCTTTAGAAGTGTCTTGGTCTGACCTAGAATTCCAGCCATATGGTCTCTGGTGGGCCACCTGCAACAGGCCTATTCTCCACATTCTCTAGTCTTCTGGTCTGCATAACCTCGAGGCAATGCAAGAGTAATATGGTATGGAATGGACACCATGCGGAGTGTATCGAACCTTCTAATGTCTTAACTGTCGAGGTAGCATATGTAGTCCCATGTTTTTAGGTCATCCTGGCGTTGAAGCCCGAAAGTATGGTCTCCTGACATATTTGTGTGCTTTGGCATAGTTGTGCCCTAGCACTGTCATGTTCACCCCAGTTTTTTTGGTGGGTTCACAGCTGGTAGATCCTCTTAGCCCCAAAGGAAAACACCCTTTTTAAAAAAAAAAAAAAAAAGGAGACCTGGCAGGTGTCTCTCGCTCCTCCTCTACTGACTTATTAGATGTTAAGCGTTAGGGGTCAGACAAATCTGTTAAAGAATATATTATCTGAAGCTGATGTTAAATGAAGTGCGCCCTTTAACCCCATTTAAGGAAATGCCTATTTTTGTATTGCACCCCCAAGTTTTTGGACTGATGATGCTGGTTTTTCGACTCTTAGAGTCCACTGAAGCCTGCTAACCAGACCTCAGTGCCTATGCCCTTACCCTTTAACTGATATGTCGAATTGGCTTCTACCCAGTTGACTGAGCTAGCTTACCTGTATACGTTCCTAGTAAATGGTACCCAGGGCATGCAAGCTAGAGGGTCCCCCCAGGGATTGCAGCACTGGTTGTGCTAGTCTGGGTGAGGCACAAGTAAAATGAGACTCCGAGCCTGCCATTTGCAGGCTGGAACAGCAGTTTAACTGCTGGCCAGACTTAGCCATTTAAAGCAATGACAAAGCCAGACTTCCCCCCAGTATATATGTGAGTCGCCCCTTTGGCAGGCCTAGCGAGTCCTAGGGAATGGTGCAACATATCTCATGGGCAGTACAGGTATTTCATGTGTTCTGATAGTAAAATTGGTCAATTGTAATTTTTACTATGGGAGAGCTTGGTCACCCGATTCGCAAGTGCAGAGTTACACGCTGACCCCTCACCTGTGCTAACTCTGAAACTGTGCGACCAAAGTGGGTCATCCAAGTTATCAACTAGCTCGTTACATTAAGCATGACTTGATTCTAGGGTCGAAATTAATGTAACAAGTTGCAGTGTGCAACTTTAGCTAAGTTGCCAGTTTGTTGCCTTCAGTCCCTTGTGCTCATACTGATTGCACACGGGGTCCTGTCGCCGAGACAGCTTTCTACCCATTTGGGAAGACATGCAAATGACTCCCACGAAAGGATACCATGGGGGCTTGCTCAGGAAGGAGTTGTCACCTCCCTCCTGCAGGAATCCACATTGATGTTGACCCAAAAGGCGAGCTTCAAAGGAGAAGCCGCCTTTGAAGGGCAAATAGGGAACACTTGGGAGAGGGGCGGATACATTGTTCAGGCAGACAGGCTAGCACTTTGAACATGAGAGGGTAAACCACTTGCCAAACCAGTTTTCCAGGGGCGGGTAGCCCCTTTGGTAGCCACACCCCTTGGCTGGACTAGGGAGCTCCTCACATCAAGAGAGGGGTCCTGCCATATTGGGAGTGGGTAGAATGGTGCATCCTGGGATGCCCATATGCCACACTCTGCAGGAAGTGGTCATCAGGTGGGAAGGAACCTGGTAGCCCATTTGCTCCCACCTACATCCTGCATTGAGGGCATTTTCTGAGCATAAGTAGGGCACCCTGAACTCAGATCTTGACTGGACTGTAAGAACGACCTTAAAAGGACTGCCCTGCAGCATCATAGTGCCAACAAGGGGAGACTACACATGCATGGACTGCCTCTGCTAAATCTGGTGGTAGCAAATGAGAGGGACTGTGCCTGCTGTGTCCTGCTCGAGGAGAGGCCACATCCAGAGCCCAGCCAAAAGCAAGAAACTCCAAATGTCAGTGCGCTGGCCTCCTGTTCACAGCACAGGGACACAACAGCTGAAAAGCCTGCTGGGGCAAGTTGGTAGCCCAAAGTCTTCAAACCACTGAACCGCGACCGTGCAACACAAGGGACCAGGACCCGAGGCACAAAGTTGCATCCAAGTTCGCTGAGCCCGGGAGTGTCACCGAGGTGCAGCTGGGACCCCAGAAGACGAGTTATAGACCCAGGAAGGATTTCCTGAGACCAAGATACTGGGCGACCTGCTGTCCAGTGGTGACTGGACTTCTGCCAGCACTGAGAGGACTTCAAGGGATGTCAGCCTTGTGGCCAGGACTGCCTCACCGCCTTCGTGGACTGAGGAGTAGTAGCAGTAAGACCCCCTTCGACAGCACTGCATCCACAGCATCCTTCTAGCATCTTCAGCATCCTTCATCGCTTGCATTGGGACCACTTCAATAGGAAAGCCCTGCAATGGAAGTGACCGGATTCCAACTAGCTAAACTTTTTGGTGAAAAGGTTTCTGTGTCAAATTCATTGAATTTGCCAATGCTTGTTCACGGTTGAGTGAAATAACTCGATTTACTATACCTTTTAAATTCTATATCTCCAAAACCCTCTGGTGGATCTTTTTCACTGTGGTGTCTAAAAATACATAAAAATACAGTCTATTTTTATTAATTGGTGTTTGTCAATTTCTTCTTCATTTGTTTTGTTGCTATTTAAATGCTTTACACTTGTTCCTTTGTGCAAGCCTTGCTGTTCAGAGCTACAGCTACCCACAGTTGAGCTAAACGTTTGACAAACAAAACATTAGTGTCCTAAGGGAATTGGTAAGTGTATTACACGGTGAGGTTGCACCATACCATTTAATACACACCGTTTCCTCACACTGCAAACCAGTAGACACAGTTGGCATTTTACTTTCATATGATTATTTATTTTGCTGTATTTGTATACAAATCATGAGCCAACTCAGCAGGTTGAATGTTAGTAAATGGTTCTACATATAACCACATATTTCATAATAGCATGGGGCAGTGTTTACTATCAAACACACAAAAGGTGATGGGAGGAATGCTTGCAATTTGTCTACCACTGGCAATCGCTTGGGGTGGCATTCCAGCCCATCGTTCTTTTGCCCACCATGCCTCCTCAGTTTGGACCAAGCTGTATTTAAATCAGTCTTGACCTTTCTCCACTAGGAACAGTCCAGGCCAAACTGCCAGGCCAGGTCCTCTCTGAACCAGAACACAAGCAACCCAAGACTCGTTTCGCCCTGAGTGGGACTCATCAATATGATGTAGCTTGGTTCCAGTGGCACAGTGAGCACAGGACACATTTTGGGCATACCTTTGCCACTTAGGGTGGTACATCAAACAGACAAAAGATGATAGAAGGAATGCTTTCAATTTGTCTAACCACTGGCAATCACTCATGGTAGCCAGTGGCGGCTGGAAAGTCTGCCAATTAGAGGAGCAGGAAAGCATTCAAGGTCATTGAACAGCACACGCCAAGGTCGCCCTGACTGAAAAACATTTACCATCCGAAAGTTCTCTAGTGATACAATTCTCATGTTTTCTCCATGTTGTCAGAAAAGGCCTTCAGTGCTGCATTTGTTCTCCTTAATCTGAAACCGATTGTTCCCTTCAGCCTCTGGTATTTTTTATTTTGATGTGGTGAGGCCAAGGTCTTGTATAATGGTGAAAACACTCTCTGGGATTTTGCAACATTCATGAGGCAGCTCAGAACTTCACACCCTGTTGCCAAGAAACGCACTGCACTGCCCAAAAGCAAGCAGAAGAGAGCCCGTGGCAATATCAAATATTGAAGTATGCTTAATATTTATTAAAATAAAGCACATAAAGTACATAACTACAATTAAACATACAAAAGAAATAAAACGTACTTACCATGTTTTCCGGAGACATGTCCTCCTTGCTCCAGTCGTCTTCTTCTCCTGACGTCAGGTTACGTCCAGCTAGGCTTAACCAATCCTGGCGAGGCATGTGAGTAGTGCCAGGATTGGAGGGAGCGGCCTCTCTTGCCGCTCCCGAGCACACTGGAGGCTTGTGTAGGCTCTCAACCCGGCTGTCTGAGACAGCTGGGTTGAGAAGTTTATAGTACGCATGTCAGGCTGGCTGTCGCAAGACGGCAGGCCAAAGGGACATGCGCACTATAAACTAGTGCACAGTCAGGCAGCCCACCACTGCTGCCACTCAACAGGGCCCGCCCTGTCCTTACACTCAGTTCATGGCGGGTTGACCGAAAATAAAATGGTAATCAATTAACTTCATTACCATTTTATTTTTCATCTCTGGGCCAATTCAGTGGGGCGACGCTCCTCCACTCAAATGGAGGAGCCACCCCTAACGGTAGGATTCCAACCCGTCATTCTTTTGCCCACAATGCCACCTCAGTTTGCACCCAGCCAAACCGAGCTAGCATAGTGGGCATGTAGAATTCTAATTTATAAAAACTCTTTTGTGAATCAGCCTTTAAATTGCCAACTTTTGGCCCAGAAATGAGTTCCTCCCTCGACTTGATTATTTTGGGTTATCCACAACAAATAACTATATCATCATGTGCCCAGTTCCTAGGTCTAGCAACAGGGAGAGGATTTTGCAACATGCTCTAAATATGTGATTGGGTTTTTAAAGTTAAATAAGGTAATGGCAATCTTTAAGTGTAACCTTTGTGACTTTTGTCACATATAAAAAATGCTTGGGGCAACTCCTGCTTGAAGAAAACAGGAATGCAGCCACACAGGGTGACAGACCTGGACAGGACAGATATATGAATGAGTTCCACCACTCTCTCTGACGACTGAGACTCACATTCAAGCACCCTATGGGCATCTTGTCACCATTAGGTGACAGCATAATTCTGTGTAGCATAATCACGTGGAAATACCCAAAAATTCTGCGAGATTACACTGAATCATGCAAGAAGAGTAATTCTGCTTTTAGCGCTATTTTCTTAGCGCAAAGATGCTCCCTCGCCTCCAAAATGAATATAAGGATGCACTGTGCTCTAAGAAATAGCGCCAAATGCAAGAGAAAATCAATAGCGAATGCGAGCGGCCACTCACTTTCACTAAATATGCACTTGGAGTAGGGTTCCCCCCAGTTTACTCCTGGGATTTAGCCCAATTTTCTTAGCGCAAAATGCATCCTTGCACCCAAAATGGATGTGAGGATATATTTAGCGCTAAGAATTAAAGCTAAATGCAACAGAACACGAATAACGAGTTACAGATTATCGGTAATTCTGTGTCGAAGAGTAACGTGGAATTACCAGAGTTTCTCCAATTACTCTGTGGTAAATGAAATTCCGCCCAGGCGTAGCCACTATCAGTTATCTCCTGGCTGTGAGTGTCTGTACATTCGTGTTTACATTGAAGGGTCTTGCTTTGTTCGACAGTGACTTGCTATTGCACCCCTCGGATTCCCAGCATCTCGGAATTCTCCATCTGATCTGGCAAACAAAATTTCTCAGAGCCAGAGATACCAGTAAGACAGGCACTGAGTCATTATTTGATTCATTTTCAAGGTTATTGGATAACCTCTAAGGTTCATCAATCTTTCTGTTGGGATTGTTGTTCTAACCGGCCCTGAATTTATGGCAGCAGATTCCGGTTTATGTTCATATCTGATTTATTATAGGCAGGACCCACTGGCACTGAAGAGTGCTGGGGTCACAAACACACTGCTCAGGGGAAGACAAGTGAAATTATACATCTTGTGCAATTAGCAAATGAAAGAAAGTTATTTTAGAAAGTATAATCATGCTGTTTAGGGGGTTTGTTACCTTCATTGTATAATTTACTGCCAATACCAATATGATTGTATAGTGTGTTATTATTATTGCAGGCCAGGGTAGGCGAGGATGCTTCGTGCGTTCAAGTGTGCCCTCAGAAGGACCCTTTGATAAACGCAAGACCTTCAGACGGCCAAGGCGCTTACAGTAAACTTGTGAAACTGAAGAGTTTGGATAAATGATACCTAATTATGCCCTGTCTGTTCCCACAGTGTTCATAAATAATGATAATTCTGAAAGGTTAAAATGAATTAGAAATATCTCCGCGAATAAAAATGCCATATTACTGCGTGTGATTGCATTCTCCGTCGGACTTCATGGATATTGATGTAGAAAGTGACAGCCCTTGCATCTTGTTGCCTCATTGGTCCTTACAGTAACTGTGTGGTCGTAATGATCTTCCAACCATCGGACAATTTACCGCTCGCATTAGGGCATAGATTTTTACATGTATCTCATGCTAGTTTCTTCGTGATTTATTTTGTGGCTTATTAAACTACGGCCACTTTGATATTTGCGCTGTGCAAATCCTATAAATGGATCTATGCAAGACTCCACATGCCTGCACTCTGGGCTGTACTGCATGGATCCCAGCTTTATGGAACTACAGAAGTACACATTGATAATGGATACTTTCTTTGTTTTTGTAAAAGTTACATACATTTTAAATATGTGTTCTTATTTAGGACGTATTTTAGTGCCCTTCATCAGCCATTAGGAGAAGTCAATAATCCAATAAAACAAAACAAAGAGAGCAGAAAAGGCATCAATGTGACTTTTAAAAAATATGAAAAAATAGTACGGATGCTATTTTATTTATAAAGGCAGTTCAACCGAAGATTACAGAAATGTCCCATATTGAGCACCTCTTTTTCTGCTTTTGTTCCCTTTTAAGAGGAGTAGTGGGTGCTCTCAGTGGAAACCCAAAGTGGCGATCAAAGCAAAATGGTTATACACATGCTGCCCTTCTTAATTAACACCAGGATAAACTCATGCTCAACTGGGTCAAGACCCTTGGGACATTGCATTGATGTCCCTCAGCTTGGGACTGGAGGAATGTTGCAATTGTTGGGTGCAAGCTCTTATTTTAGAATATCTAGGCACCTTTGTCAACTGATCCTAATTAAAATATTTACACTTCGAAGGCTGCTGTGTTATCATGGCCTTACTTGTCAGAGGAACATGTGGAGGAAGAGGTACACCTGCTCACTTGCAAGGGTCCTTCTTCGTGGATCGCTTTAAGGGACGTTCCAGCAAGCAGTCCCTTATCATTACCACCACATCTTACCTCCTTGTTCCAGTCATTGCTTGTGAGGTAATCCATCTCGAATGCAGGAAAAACAAAACAGGAAATGCTGCAGAACAAGTACCACCCACCTCCCTCTCTAGACTCCTTAAAGAACTTGGCTAACACAGCAGTCCTTCTATTTTATTTTACCTGGCTCTGACAGGAACAAGGACATAGGAAATGTTGGAGGCTCCTGCTGGGCTCAAGCCTCCAACAACATTTTTTCACTCTTAAATTTGCCTTCCTCTGGGCTTGAGGCAAAAATGAGAATCTTTTTTACAATATTTTTTACAGGAAACGTTTTGTATGTGAGTTCTGCTAAGTAATAAAGATTTCTCTTGAGAATCTGCCAGACTTCGATTTGTGGAGAGGAAGAGAGAGCAAGAAGAGAATACATGGGAGCTTGCCCGATGAAGCTTTTCTTACCTTTTAGCGCATCCCCTTTCAAGAAATCTTGCACCATCGGAAGGCTGTACGCAGTGTTTGCTGTTCGAGCATGGGCACCGATTTGTGTGCCCGTTTCTGTGGACCACAACTCCACGGTCACATAAAAAGAGCAGAGATTGAAGGTAAGTGTGGCATGAGACACTCTGGGGCATATGTACAAGCCCCTATCGCCACGGGAACGTCACTTTTTGTGACGTTTCCCTGGCGATAGGCGCCTTGCCTTATGTACAAGGCAGCGTTAAGCCACTTAACGTGGCTTAACGCTGCCTTGTACATAAGGCACCCTTTCACGCTATGTTTAGCGTGAAAGGGACGTGCAGTGGGTGTTGTGGTGGGCGTTCCACCGCATTGTATTTGACGCTGCCCCCTATATACAAGGGTGCCGTACATAGGAGGCAGCGCCAAAATTAAGACCAGGAAAACCCTGGTCTTAAGTTGATGAAACGAGGAGAAATACATTATTTCTCCTCGTTTTGCTTTCCATGTGTGCTGCCTTGTGCAGCACACATGGAAAAAGCAAAATGCCATGGTTTGTTTATGTACAGGAAGGTGTCCCTTCCTGTACATAAACAAACCTTTTAAAAATGCCATTTTGTAACTTTCGTGTGTGCTGCATGAAGCAGCATACATGAAAGTTACAAAATGGCATTTCAGGATTGTTTATGTGCAGGAAGGGACACCTTCCTACACATAAACAATCCTCCCCTGCACACAGACACCCTTGCACTCTGGTGCAAGGGTGCCTGCGTTGTAAATATGGTGCAGCCTTGCGTTTTTGAAGTGGCGGAGCATGTCGTTAAGCGCAGGAGGCTAACGACACCCTCCGCCACTTCTATTGTGCACATCCCCCTCTGTGTCTTAGTGAGAGCTGGTGGGCCATATTTGCAGTACTTGTTCTGTTTGTGAAAGTTTATAGCATTATTATTCCGTTATGGTGGGCAAGAATTTAAGACTACACTAGCTACCAAACACAGAAGGGAGAAGGAAGAGGATACCCTGAGACTTATTGTGGAAGCAATTGCTGCTTTAAAAAAGAAGCCAAGCAAGACTGTTAGCAAACAAAACCTAAGGAGGTGATACGTTTTCTAGTTCTCAAAGTTCTAAAGAGGATATCTTGCAAGAGGAAAAGAAAAAGGCAAATATATTTGAAAGGACGTATTGCCCTTTATCCTTTCCCATGTATGTGAAAATATGGAGTTTCAAGCCTTAGAGCTCCCATGTACATCCACAGAAACCCTAATAAGACAAGTCCAGGAGTCTCCACAGGTGAATCTTCTTCTATTCGCTGCTGTAATGGATGTATATTTGAGAGAGTAGAAAGACCAAGATAAGATTTCCATTCCAAGGTTAATGACAAAGATATACCATTGGAGGAAGTGGAAATTAATAGCAGGTTGCAAGGACGGTGGATTCCTTAGTGGAAATTTAGTAGGGAGAGCATCAATGGCAGATGATGTCATCACAGACTCAACACTATATTATGAATAATAAATAGATGTAATGGAAAAGAAGATGCAAATAAATGAATGAAAAAACTGATTTGAGTCGATATTGAGCCTTTAGGAACTTTTTGTCAAATTGTAGATGCATGACAATAAGTGACAAGGTCAGACAGGGGTTTCTGTATTGGTTATTTACTTATCACAGACTCAACAGACATGAAAATTGACTCATATAAAAAAATTATATGCAGAGTTAAGGCCGTACATCTAGCCAAGCAAGTCAGGGGCATATGTACAAGATTTGGCGATAACTATCGGTAACGCAAGTTAGCGTTAGTTTTTTTATCGCTGTGTACCGCGGTTAACTATCGCCGCTTAATGGCGATAGTTTATCTTACCGTGTGAACTTTCTCGCGTAAAGAACAGCGGCACGGCGATAAACATCCTGACGCTAACGTGAAAAAAGTGGCGAAAGGCCAATTAGCGGCCAGAAACTGCACGCTAATCAGCGTGACGCCACTTTTTTTCACGTTTGGGCCGCAAAACCACTATAAAACTTCCGCTATGTAGCCCAAACACCCAAAAAAAAAAAAGAAGATTTGAAGAACCATGGAGGAAGCTGGACCCAGTACCGAAGCAAACAACAACCCCCCAAACACCCAAGGAGGACCAGGCAGAGACCCAGGGGAAGGGCAAGGAGAAGAGGAAGAGGAAGACCCGGTTCAGTCAGCAGGAAAACCAGGTCCTGATTGCGGAGGTGACAGAAAAACAACAACAGCTTTTTGTCAGCTCCACAGTGTCATTGGGAACAAAAAATGCAATATGGCATTCCATCGCAGCCAAGGTGAATGCTGTCGGAGAGGTGAGGAGGATAGTGGATGACTGCAAGAAGCGCTGGCATGATGCTAAGCGCAAGACCAAGGCGAAACTTGCAGCCAATCTCAAAGCAGCAATGCAGACTGGAGGTGGGAGTCCAGTGCCACAGGAGGAGCTGGATGCGTTGGAGGAACAGGTGTCCGCTGTCATCAGCGAGGAGACGGTGGTTGGAGTTCCGGGACAGGATACTGCTGAACAGGACCAGACACATCAGCAACAGGGTGAGTAACAACCAGGGACTGGGGGGACGGGGTGGATGGTCCCAATGGCACTCATGCCCAATTAAACATCTCTCAGTGCACACCCACAATGACTGCGGATCATGTCACGGATACCCTTCTCCCTGGTGGCATAGACACATATCACCCTGCTCAACCAATACATTGCAAGACACATATTGGTGTGCTCACAGACCTGGAAATGTGCACAGAAAAGTCCACAAAAAATAGAGTCCAAGATTAACATCAGACCACAAAATAAGTGCAACATCAAATAGCAAAGGGGCACATTGACTGGAGATGCGGCAGGGTGTCAAAATGGCCCCCTTGCCTCAACATCACGCATATGCATGCGCCCGTGTGTCTGAGTCGTGTGCAAGAATGTGCATGTGCATCAAGGGGGACCTTACTGCACATACACAATGTTGCACACAACTCAGACACACGGGCACATGCATATGCGTGGTGTTGAGGCAAGGGGGCCATCTTGACATCCTGCCACATCTACAGTCAATGTGCCCCCTTGCTTGTTCATGAGATGCAGTCCTGTGTACACCAAGTGAGAAAGCATCTAGTGAGTCTGCATACCATAAACACATGCATTGTCACAACAATGTGATCATGTAGCCATCTGTCCAAAAGGTGCATATCCCACAATGCACACATTCAGCAGACTTGAGTCCAAATGTGATGTCACACTATGAGCAGGGGGGATATGCTTACAGCACTACAGTGCATGGACCATGCATATCAGGAATGTGTCACCCAAATATGTACTACCTGACTTGTCTGTTTGCCATACACACAGAACTACAATGTCACTGTAAAGAAGGATGACATCCTAAGTATGACAACAAGCAAGCTTAGCAAAGTAGCACCAAATAATGACAAGTAGCTAAATGGTACCATCACCACTTAGGTCAAAATCCACTCCTCCAATCACAAGTGTACACATGTGCCATACAGAACACAGCATTCCACATCAGTCCTGGTGTGAGATGCCCATTACACCATGATGTGCATGTCAACCTGTCTGTTTGTTAAGTCTACAGTTTCAGTGAACAAATATGCAGTCATGTGTGTCATCATCCACACAAAAACCCCGGTATTCAGTAATCTGAACCAGGACAGCATGTATCATCCATGTGACCATCTGTGTGGCAAAAACACAAACACACATCAGCCTGCCATTTGCATCTCATGGGAGGGGTGGGGGGTGATAGGGTCTGAGCGCCACTAATACGCCTTTGGAAATCCACATCCATCAAATCTTGGGCCACGTACACACCACACGTGGGCCTAACATTGAGGGTAATGGGTGTTGTCACTGTCTGTTCAGCCTGCAACAACAATAGAAACTCACGCTGCACCACACTCACAACGGGTAAGCCAACAGGAGGGCAGCAAGCAATGCATGCAAGGAAAAACAGGACTGACGACATGCACACAAGAGAAATCACAAGAGCCTAAGCTACCTGGATGTACATGTGTACTGCATTGTGCAGCACACATAGAAACAACAATTATCTCATCATTGCCAATCTGCCTAAAGGGGTCCTTCCTCACACATAACCATTCTCGCACCAAACCCATGCACATGTGCACTACCCAGCAAAACTGACTGTCTGTGAGCCACACTGACAAGGCAAGTGACAGTGCATGATGAATTGCATGCCTGCACCCTAAACACTTTAACATGGTGCACGCCACGGTCACTGAAGTGGCTGAGTGTGGAGTTCATCCTTAAAGGAGCAGGTCACACTCTGACACTTCCTCGTGTACATACAACCCCTGATGTAAAGAAGACATCTGCTGCCAAACAATGCACAAGTGTCCCAACTCTGACCAAGACCCATATTTACTCCAGCTTGCAACATCTCATCATTGCAAATGCACATAAGTGAAAGGCTCACTGGCTGAAAGGGATAATGGGCAGTACAACCAATGCTGCAGGGGTAACTCTCCCAGAATGCAGTGCACAGACACATAAATCAGAGCAAATCAACATTGACTACAATGTGGTACAAATTTCTTCACCTTCACTACTGAATAGAGGACACAACTGGTGCCGCTTGTGCATAGCAATTGGACATTCATATTTGGCATAGCTGTAAACTCTGAGATGATAATGTACAACTACAATGACACATCTGTGATGTTGTACAAATATTCACTATCCAGCATCTAATAGGCATCTCCTCCTAAACAGTCAGAATGGACATTGTCATGCAGCCTGCTTGTAAACTCATCCAACGTATGATCATACTTGAAACACACATTTAACTGCATCTCCCCTTTACATTGCAGAGGGAGAAACATCACCTCCTGTACAGCAGCCTGTCCCTCTCTTCACTGATGAAGATGAGGAATTCACCACCATCAACCAGGACACCCTCCAACAGCTGCTAGACTCATTTAGCACCCCATCCCCAGAAACAGGGCCATCCAACTGCGTCGTGGAAACTCCACCTCCTGCACAAACCACCCACCAGCAAGCACCTACCACCACAGCTGTCTCCCAGGACCTTGATGACCCACTTCTGGCATTTCAACGCCGTGCGGTAGAGGTCCAGCAGGAGATGGCTGATCAGGTGCGGGTGGGGTTTGACAGCCTGGCGGCCAAACTCGATGCTGTATGTGGGTGTCTGACTGCCATTCGGGACCACCTACAGAACATCACAGACACCCACAGTCCGCTCCATGCTCTCCGCCATTCCATGGCTGACATCGCTGGAGTCATGACTCAGAGACAAGAACAACCGTCCAGTCAGAGTGGCTCCAGCGATGCCACCCATGAGTTGGCCAGCATGCGAATGATAATGGAGAACATAGAGCGGATGCAAGCGGAACAAATGGCTGCCACGGCTGCACACCAACGAGACGTAGCTGGAATCTTCCATGCCCTGCAGCTGATTATCACTGCATTGCTGCATCAAGGTTTGGCACAGATGAATGCTGCTACTGTTTCTACATCCACATCTCCGCCCCCTGATCTGTCAGTGCCTCACAGTGCTGCAGCCAATCCACCACCACGCACATGTGAGGCACATTACACAACAGAGGACGAAGATGTGGATGAATCTTCATTATTGCGAAGAAGAAAGAGGTATCATCCATCTGTGCCAAATGGACTGTTTTGCCTTGGATCAGTGCTTAGCATCATGCCCCAGAACATCAGCTTCCACTGTCCCCAGATCCACTCTTCGACACTCACCTTGGACCTCAGTATGGACTGCCATGATTTGTGTGGTTCCCAATGACACTGCAATCAGCCTGCTGACTGAACTCAACCTCTTCCTATGGACATATCACCCCTGACGTACTCTGTCAGGCCCTCCACTGGGCATCTCTGGAATGTGGGGCTTGTTAGAGCCAAGTATTGGGCCAGTCTCCAACAGAGACAATGCGCATTAAAAAAATATATATTTCAGTTACACACGTGTGTGTTGTCTATGACCATTCAAGCACAGAAGTCTGTACAAATGGTGGCCCAGTGAATCCTTCAAAACGTACACCAAGGGACATATGAGAAATGTCCATGTTTAACTGTGTCCCAGATAGGCAGTGAGATGACCGGGTATGTGTGAACTAGCCGTGCCGTCATTGCTCAAATACAACATTCTAGCAAGATTCCAACTTAGCCCTACGTACAGGTTGGAAATAGGCATGTGTGCAAATATGTCCAAGTCAGTCGCATGCCACAAGTAGTGTCTCCCTTTACCATTGCTACAAAGTCTCACTTTGCCGATCTACTCACACTCTACGGGGTGGACAAAGCTTGTTGTGATGGGGCTCATTGCATGTCACATTCCAAGATGGAGCACACCATATTCACATAGATGAAGAATCGTTAGGGCATATGCCTACCAGCCGCTATTGGAACCACAATGTCTGCTTCAGTGAAGTGGTGTTGGCAATAGGGACTCATCACAAAAGTGCAAGTCCTCAGACAGCCCCTTCCTGTGGCCTAACAATGCCTTATTGTCAATAAGGAACCCTCTCATGCTGTGACCACTGTGAGCGGATAGGGCGATGTGTAGTGCACTGCAATTAGCATATAGTCAGATGCTGCACCACCATTTCAAAGGTGGCATCACTATGAACCAATGCCAAAAGTAGCAGCTGGGAGAAGTGGCTATGACACTGGCACTACAGGGAGCAATGCTACATTCCCCCTCCTGTGTGCAGCAGAACTGTGGGCCCGATTCACAAAAGTAATCTGAGACAAAATCCTAACTTGACGGCTTTCAGTATTCACAAAAGGCATTTAGGTGTAGTAAAGTTAAGAATCCTAACTTTACTACTCCTAAATGCCTTTGTGAATACCGAAAGTCGTCAAGTTAGGATTTTCTCTCAGATTACTTTGTGAATCGAGCCCATTGTACTGCCATATGCTGTGCACATCCGATCCGCTAAATGACAATATTCTGCATGGGCAGGAGGTTGAGCCTCCATGCACAGGATCATCCAATTCAAATGATGCTGCCACACTTGCACTACGCAGCAAGTGTGTCGATGTCTGTGCATGGTAGATGGACTCTGCACCAGGCTCATGTGATATGCAGGGGGATGACGCAATCTGTGGTACCCGGCGCATACATCCATCTTCATGATGGATAAGAGTTGCAATGTCATGATCTGCTCATGAAGCCCATGTCCCTACGCTGTGTTGTAAATGGGCAAAAATGTGCTGAACAACTCCGTGAGTCACACTTAAGATGTCAAACTTTACAAAAGAGTGTCCCTAGACTAGGCCGTAACTCCTACTTGCCACCATGTTGCCCATGCAAGTTTACTGTGCTCATAACTGAAGTATCCTGACACTATCCATCCAGCTAAGTAACATGTCATGACCACACGTACACATTCAAATGATTGTCGTGTGATAGAATAAGTTGCATACAAGGTAAAAAGCAACACTCCACCAAATCGCCCCTGACATAAGTGCAACCAGAATTCTAAAGTAGTAACCATTTATTACAAAAGTACAAAAAAACTACCCTAAACTAACACTAATCACTACTACAACTAACCTAATCTAAATTAACTGGAACAAAGTGAATGATAACCTAAACTATCTACCATAACTATTCCTAAACACGCAACAACATATCTAAGACATCAACCCCCCTTCCATCCTTAAAGCACATCATGAGACTGGACAAAGACATCTAAGCTATACATAAACTAACTACACAGTTAACCTACACAAATATATATTTTTGGGGATTTTCCTTTTTTTATATAACAACAAAGACATCAACCCCCACCCAAAGGAAAAGGAAACTTATCCCCAAATACTATAGAAGAATAAATATCTAAACTAGCTAAAAACTAACACTAACTATACCTACACTACAACTACACTACCTAACACTCAAAATACTTACCTAACACTAACTAAGAACAATAAATAACATTGGGGGAAGGGAGAAGAGGGGGATGGGGCTCAAATGTCCGCTCAATATGGGAGACCCAGGGCTGCCTTTATGTCCTGCAGGTGCCTGGTAAGCTCCGACATGTCCCGACGTATTTCAGCCAGGATAACATTGTTGTCCATGACTGTGCGCCGGTCCCGCACAGTGAATGGCACCACCTGATCTGCTGGTGCAGGTGGCATTGTCCCTTGTGTGTGTGTTGTTGAAGGGGGATGTGTTGCTGCCTGTCCACGCAGGGAGCCAGGCCTGTCGCCAGAGGGGCCAGGGATGGCCTGTGTGACACTCGGCCTACCGTGGGTCATTGCCTCGGGCACCGACTTCCAACTACCAGCTGCCCGGTCTTCTTGGTACCTCCGTGCCATGTTGCGATACCCCTTTGAGACCTTTCTGATATGGAGGTACCGGTCTTTCCTCACCTGGAAGACGTGGGACTCCTCTGGCGACATGTTGTCTGTCAAATAAGAGCAATGACAAGATGTGAGTCCTGATGACAATGACAATGTTCTCCTTTTAAAATAGAAACACAAGGTCAGTGAAACATGGGAGCCTACACTGTAACGTAACATTGTGAAGTTAGAAAGTGACCTGGACAATGCAATGTGGAATCCAGTATCAGTAACAACATGCTGGGGAGACTGACATGACAGTGCATGGCATGTGACATGTAGTGTCACAACCAAATGAGACTGTCAGTGTCAAATGATGGTGCGTTTAAATACCCTGACTGAGGGTGACATGTACAAGGAATTGGATGAGGGATGCATTAGCCCTCTGGGTGTAGCGCCTCGCTCATCCTCTACTGTAACACAGTGCTGCTTCATATGTACAATAATCATGTGCAGCGCTGCGTGTCCCCCAGTGACGGTGTGAAGTTCCTCAACTCTGCGCCAACACAGGCACCCTTGCACAAGAGTGCAAGGGTGTCTGTGTGCAGGGGAGGCTTGTTTATGTGTAGGAAGGTTACCCTTCCTGCACATGAGCAATCCTGGAACAGCCCTACTTACAGTTACATTCGTGCTGCATCAAGCAGCACACATGGAAACACGTTAGGTGGCTGAACACTGACTTGTACATGAGGCGCAGGCCCTCTCTCCACCACAACTTCACAATAGGTGACGCGGTGCTGGTGAGAGGGGGAAACGTAGTTTACTCAATTTTTCGAAATCTGCATGTCTTTGATCCGCAATTCTTACTCCACTGACAATTTTACAACGCAGGGCTTTACAAAGCAAACTGTTACAATGCATTCCCCAAAGTAGCGGCCCCCTGGAGTCATAATGGTAATAGTGTTATAATGGGAATTGCGTTTTAACAAATAGCGTTGTAGAGGTCTGCCTTGTAAAATATATTGTGCAGAAATAACTGCAGAGCAAAAGCATGCGATGTAAATCCAAGCGGAGTAATGTCACTAATTTGGCGAGAGGGGCTTGTACATTTGCCCCGGAGTCTACCAGGGGAATGACCCCAGAGAGGCAGCTTGGCAACACCATTGCAGTGGCAAAACATGCCAATGAGATACATAGGGCCATCTTTGCTAGGTGTTTGGGGCATGTTCTATTGATGTCCTTGGCTTAAAGCTATGCCCTGCTACTTCTGTGAAGCTGGTATGCAGCATACCTACAATTAGACTGTGCAGACCAGTGTTTGACTACACACGGCCTGAAAGCCACTGCCTCCTTGGGCATGATCGGGCCCACTTGCACAGTCATCTCAGTCAAGGATATACATGCATTCCATGTCTGGTCATACTCATCATCAACACCACTCACATGTCTCCTGTCGTATCTGTACACTCTGTAATCCACATGCATGTGCTGTAGTGACAGAACCCATAGATGTCACATGCATGGGTATCACTGACACAGCGCATTTTTTGCTTTTCGTATGAGTGTTCATATATCAATTTTGAGGTTGAGCTTACCACACTGTAGGCCAATGATGACTCCCAGGTGGTCCAACAGGTCACCCTCACGGCCCACGCATTCCTGCCATCGGTGTTTCCATTGGCGGACAGTCCTGTCCACAACGAAGACACGCAGCATCTGTGCTCTCACGCGCTCCCACCTGACCTTCCGCACATGGACGGGATATCCAGAAAGGATACGACCCCCACTCTCCACCATCAAGGGCAGGTAAACTTTCACCAGCCAGAGGAAGCCCCCCAACGCCCCCTCTGACATCCTGCCCTCCCTGCCCACACCCACCATCTCCCAGCACACACCTAAACCCAGTACTAAGGGAAAAAAAAAAACAATATATGCCCCAACAACTAGCAATTATTTAAACTACCCCTTAGACAAACACCCGACAAGATTGAGGACAAGACGCAAAAAACACGTAAAAACAAGTACACAAAACTTCACAGAGACACTATCAACAGTTCACAGGACACAGCAACACTCTCTCAATCAAAAATCTGCAGCCTACAACACCATACACCTACAACACTCTCCACAATCACCAGCAATGTGCTCAAAAGAGAAAGTGAAAGTGCACAGCATTCCTCCAGGAAGCAGGAAGCATGCAGACATCACTTACTGTGTGTTTGTGGCCCGTTTTTTTACTTTGCGGTGAGAATCTGCACGCAAATTGGCTTAGGGGTAATATTTCGTGTTGTTCAATGTGTGTAGCGATAGATTTTCCATCACGATACTAAAAAAAACATTGCGTTAACGTTAATGCGGCAAGATTTTGCACACTACGTGCAAGTTTTTACACAGATGAACAGTATTAGATGTAATTTCATCTCAGACCCCAAATGGCACCCTAAAAAGCATATCTGACCCCAAATGACACCCTAAAAAGCATATCTGACCCCAAATGACACCCTAAAGAGCATAATGTGCCCCAAATGACATCCTAAAAAGCATATTTTACCACAAATGACACCCTAAAAAACATATTTTACCCCATATGACACCCTAAAAGCATATTTTACCACAAATGACACCCTAAAAAGCATAATGTGCCCCAAATGACATCCTAAAAAGCATATTTTACCACCCTAAAAAACATATTTTACCCCATATGAAACCCTATAAAGCATACTTTACCCCAAATGACACCCTATAAAGCATAATTTGGTCCAAATTACATCCCAAAAAGCATATTTTACCACAAATGACACCCTAAATAACATATTTTACCCCGTATGACACCCTAAAAAGCATAATTTGCCCTAAATGACATCCTAAAAAGCATATTTTACCACAAATGACACCCTAAAAACATATCTGAGCCCAAATGACACCCTTAAAAGCACCTCAAACCACAAAAGACATTCCCACCCTCAAAATTACAATTGTACAATACTTACCGCAAAACGTTTGACTTTCACTTGTCAGGGAGATGTACTTATGCAGAAGATAAACATGCACACAAGGTATGTGTGTTGTGTTGTTTTATTGCACAAACTGTGCTTAGGTGCTTTTTGAACATATATTTCACACAGGACTGTCACATTGTGACATGCTCAGGTGAAGAAATTGTTTATGATTCGGTTCCTTCGGGCAGTTCCTGCAGCAGAAACTGTGGGTTGTGCAGCACCAGCCTCATCTTCTTCATCATCCTCAGCATCGTCCGGTGCATCTGGCACTTGGATCCATGGGGCATTGGTGCGTACACATATATTGTGCAACACACAACATGCTATGATTATCTTGCACACTATTTCCGGGCTGTACAACAGTCTGCCACCTGTGATGTCAAGGCACCGGAAACGTGAATTTAGCATGCCAAAAGTGCGTTCCACAATGGCCCTGGTGCGTCCAAGGTCCAAATTATACTGCCTCTGGGCCTGGGTGTTTGTGGCTCGGAGGGGTGTCATCAGCCATGGGGAGAGTGCATATCCTTGACCACCTGAAACATGTAATGGAGAGATGTGTCCTTAAGTTGTTGTGCATGCTGTGTTTGCAGTGTTTATATTTTGTGGTGTGTGATTTGTGCTACTTTGGAATTCAGGTTAGCCATGTGTAGCTTCAGACAATTGACCAGCATCAATGGAAATTACATTGCCTCACAGCTGCCCGTCCCTACCCCCTAGCCTATTTTATTGTGTGCGCTGCACAGTTGCATCACTGGCACTCCAACGGGGCGCCAAAGGCAACCCGGTCTGCGCCCGTCCAAAACGCAAACAGCAGCAGTGACCCTGGTTCTCCTACCGTCTAGCGCTACGACTCACCCACCCTCCTCAAAGTCAACGCAAGGAGAAAGTACAATGTGCCAATAGGCCACACCAGACACAACTCACGTCCTGTTCTCCTGCTGCCGCTGCCGCCAGACCTTCACCACCGCCCAAAACCTGCACTTCCAGATCCAGACCAGCCACAAAGCAACACTCCGCGGCACCCTCGCCTGCAGAGCCCCCGGAGGCCGGGCCCGCTTCGCCCACACCATCAACATCATCACACACCATGCCATCTACTCCATGGACTACGTACTCATTTACGACCTGAGCTTCCACCTCACAAACCACAACAACTCAAACTCCAGTACCCTCTGGCCAAAGCTCGCAAACATCGGACTGACCAAGATCTTCACCACACTGACCCACAAGGCAGGACACACCCTCAACCCCATCTTCGCATGTGGAAACAGCGTCCACTTCATTCACACCACTCAAACCCCATGGAGTGACCACCACTGCGTACACTTCCTCGTTGAGAAACCCAAGCCACTCAATCCCACAGCCCACGCCACACAAAGGAACTGGAGCTGAGTCACCGAGGAGCTGCTCCACTCCACCATCAACGGCAACACCCACACCGCTGCAGCCAACACCAACGGCGCTGGCAGGGATTTCCACACATGGATCTCCAACTGCGCATACAAACTTGCCCTGCTATGCAACTCCAACATACAGCGTGCAAGAATAGCCGCCTCGGTCACCACCGACCTCCAAGATGCCAGATGCATCTGCAGACGCCTGGAGAAGAACTGGAGCAACATCAAGACACCCAGAAGACTTCACCACCTACAAGGACACCCAACTCATACTCTTCCTCACCAAGGCGCCCACACCCACCCGACTGGGCTTCCAGGAAGGATTGCAGGAAGTTGCAACATGGATGATCAACAGCTGCCTGGTACTCAACGTGGAGGGGACATGAGTCCTCATCCTCTTAACCACCCCATCAGCATGTGACAACACCTGGTGGGCCACCGCCTTCGGCAGGCCCCCCCCACCAACGACCCCAGGTACTAGACTTCATGAACCAACAGGTGTACGCCGTGGCCTCCAGCTGCTTCGACACCCTCTGCATCCTCCATGAGACCTTCAAATGGACCCCCCCGAGTCAAGAAAGACAGTCACCCACGCAGTCATTACAATCAGACTGGACTACGGAAACGCCCTACATGCCCCATAGACAAGTCTGTGCTCTGCAAGCTCAAGACTATACAGGACACCGCCGCCAGACTCGGCCTTGTGTTCATACTTTCCTCATAGGTCCGGACCCTCCATCGCAACTACTTGGTTCCCACCTCTCCCAGCATTTGCTAATGTGTGGCGGAGGGGCTGTGCCTGTGGGGATAGTTTGTCTACAAGGCTAGCCCCAGAAACCGCAGTCACTTGGGTTGTTGTGTATGGTAGGTGGACATGCTACTAGGCATGTTGTATGAAATTTGCTACATGTGCATTCTCACATTTGTGAGTTTCATAATTGTGGACTTGAGGTGTGTGGTGTGTTCAGTTAGTACTTACCAACAAGCAGTGCATTTCCATATGTGCCATCCTGAAACCGCTGGTTGATGATGGACTGGTGGAAGATGTAGGAATCATGCACACTCCCTGGGAACTTGGCTACGACATTGGTGAACAAGCCCCGGTGGTCCACAATTGCCTGCACATTGATGGAATGTGTGTGCTTCCTGTTGCGGTATATGTGTGCAGTGTCCGCAGGGGGCACAAGTAGGACATGTGTGCAGTCAATTGCCCTCAAAACCTGCGGAAAGCCAGCAATGGCATAAAAGCCTTGCTTGGTCTCAAGCTGTTCCTGCGCAGTGTCGGGGAAGCGAAGGTGCTGGGGTGTCAGGCTGATGATGCCATCCAA
Source organism: Calotriton arnoldi (assembly GCA_963921515.1). Classification (NCBI taxonomy): domain Eukaryota; kingdom Metazoa; phylum Chordata; class Amphibia; order Caudata; family Salamandridae; genus Calotriton; species Calotriton arnoldi. The sequence continues at coordinate 1,768,828 of CAWUFW010001691.1, read as the reverse complement.
GACAATTGCGAGGAACCTTGATTGGGCTTACTGTGAGACTCCCCCAACTCTGGCAGTTGTTGGTTGGAAGGTACCAGAGGCCAACATGTGCAGCACTGCCAACAGCTTTGTCTGCGGAGGGATGTTGGTTCTCCGCTCTGTTGGTGCCTGCAGCCTGGGGGCTATCTGGGTCAGGATGCAGAGGATGGATGACCTTTTGAGCCTGTAGTGGGCGATCACATCCTCTGGCGTTAAGTCTGTGAGGGTGAGGTGTGTGCGATGGACCCACTGTCTTCTTCGGCGCTGCCTCCGTGGTGGTCCTTGGGGCGGTGGCAGTTGCGGTGGTTGTTGTGGCCTTCTTGGTGCTCCAAGCTGCATGAGTAGTACCTCCATGGCATCAGTGGGTCTTCAAATGAGGCTCTGGGCTAGTCTCCCTTCTGTACTGTTCTTTCTCACCATTTTTAAGACCACCTTTTTTCTGGTCTTAAGTCCCAGCCGCTAACGGGCTTTAGCGGCTGTTTTCTGAACGTATCGCGGGCCCGGGCGATCATTGTAAATATCGGAAAGTGTGGTTAGCGTGCGTTTTTGCACGGGAACGCCTACATTGCATCTCATTAGCGATAGTTATCGCTAACATGAGTGGCGATGGTAGAAACAGACGGTTTCGCCTGAATTCTGTCGCTAACGGCTGTTAGCAACAGCTTGGGAATACGGCGAAAAAAATATCGCCGCATTAGCAGCGGAAAAGTGTTAACTCCTTGTACATATGCCCCTCAGTCTCTGATCCCGGATTGCAAATGTCTATTCAAAGCAAGAACATAAGTAGCGGAATGTTCAGTAATTCTGGAAGGCATGAAGAAGGAGATAGAATTTCTGTCTGATTTGTTATTCAGTGCTGTTAGAATAACAGCATGGGCAGAAGGTGTTCTAATTTCAGCTTGTAGGATTGTAATAATTAAGGACTGGCACACTGAGCCATCACAAAAGTCAGCAGCATTGTTCACGCCATTTCATGGAGTAAGTCTATTCAGTCCTGAGTTGGAAGAGAGACTGCATTATCTTCTCCAAGAAGAAAACAATTCATCCTTGTTTAGGCAGCAGTGGCAACAGTTATCTTCAATAAAAGAGGTATTTTCCTTCAGATAACTACCAAGAAAGCAGCAACAATCAAACAAGGACTGAAAACAAGAGAAGAAGTTTAGCTGGGCTCAACAAAAAACAGAGGCAAGACTCTCCATCGGAGCGACCTCTCTTCTGACTGTGCTGGGAACCACCAACCTTTCTGGTTGGAAGGAAGATTCATTTTTTGTGTGGAAAAACAGAGATAAATCTACCTTAGACACATGGGTGTTGCAAGTGGTCAAAGATTGTTATTAAACAGTGGGCCTCATTTATGAAGCCCCTTGCGCCGTCGGAACGTCACTTTTTGTGACGTTCTGTGGTGCAGGAGACTGCTCCATATTTACGAGGCAGCACTATGCCACTTTTTTTGGCTTAATGCTGCCTCGTAAATATTGTCCCCGTTAACGCAGTTTTCTGCCTTAAAGGGGGGTGCAATGGGTGTTGCTGGGGGCGTTCCCAGCAACATCCATGGCATTTTGACACTGCCCCAGATTTACGAGAAATCGTAAATCTGAGGCAGCACCAGAAACTGCCCCCGGGGAGGCGTAAGGGAGGCACAACGAGGAGAAATATCTTTATTTCTTCTCGTTTTTCCTTTTTCTATGTGTGCTGCATCCTGCAGCACACATAGAAAGAGGAGAAAGCCTCTTCTGATTGTTTCTGTGGAGGAAAGTTTTCCCTTCCTGCACAGAAATAATCAAACCCACAATGCAGGCACCCTAGCACCATGGGGCAAAGGTGCCTGCATTGGTGCATAGCAGCCCATTGTGCGCCGGCACGGGGGAAAAGGACAGGAATGCGCTGTATCTGGTAGATACGGTGCATTTCTGCCCTTTTCTTTTAGCGTAGGGCAGTGCAGCAGGAAGGCCTGAGGCGCTGCCCTAGGGTAAAACCTCATAAATGAGGCCCAGAGTTCCTATCTACTCCCGCCCAATTCAGGGCTTAAAATAACACCTTAGCCAAATAATGTGGAGTAGATGTCCGCATTCATGACCAGGTCATTTAGAACCTACAACGGAAGAGAGCAGTAATTCCAGTCCCAGAAAAGAAGAAAGGGACGGGCATCTATTCCATTATATTTTTGCTCCTCATGGTATTGGGAGGCTTCAGGATTGTGATATACCTGAAGGTTCTGAATCAAAGAAGATCCCATTCAAAATATAGACACCTCAGAAAAGTATTCCATTGATACAAGTAAACAGTTTTATGGTGTCTGTGCACTTGATGGATGCATACCACCATATTCCTATTTCTGAGATGCATCAAAAATACCTGAGGGTTTGTAGTTTAAACAAACACTCCTAGTTTCACGTCCTTCCATTCAGACTCAGATAGGCACCACAATTTTTCATGAAAATGGTGGTTTCTTTGGTAGCCGGTTCACCTTCAGGGATGTAGCATCTATCCATATCTAGACGACTGGCTCCTTCATGCTGTCACAATTAAGTGAGAAAGGCCTACAGGCACATCAGGATTGTCTAAGTAAACATGGATTCCTGAACAACTGAAAAGCAATTGTCTGACAGAACTAGTCAAGGGCAGAATATTCATTGGTGGATTAGCATTATTTTGGCTCCATCCTTTTACGTTTGGCTAGTCCACATATATATTTACATTTGGCCTTATATAACCATGTGACGTAATAATATTAGTGAGATGTGGTGCACCAAAGGTATAGAATGTGCATTTATTGTGTGTTTTTGACATATATGCGTGGGCATATTAACGTTTTTTCTTTTCACAAACATCTGGATTGTTAATATTAATCTTCTATAGGTGTAGATTGTAAGGTGGTGGCTAAAATGCATTCAGTGCAGTGCATTCGCCAGGTATTAGTGAGAATGAGTTATATGTGTGTTCAATGCTTTCCATATAAAGTGTTACCTATTGTCATTTATTAATACATGTATTAGTTTATTGTGCCACATATAAGAGTACAGTATAAAATAGCTTAATTCCTTTGAAAAAGATTTCATGTATTGGCTTATATGTAGGTTGTAGAACTAATATGCATTTAAAGAAAACTGTTAAGTTAGCATGATTATGGGCCCTGGGGTTACAGTTGAGACATTTAATACTAACTTGAAAGTTGTTTTTCTGCATGGTTTCTTCTCTGGAGGTGCAGACCAAAGGCATTCATTAGTTAGTGAAATGCACATTGTATTTCAGAGATAGTGAGGTGAGTACGAACTGGCAAGGTCAAATAATTTTAATGAAGAACAAAGGGAGTGTTACCGGTTGGTACTATCAGTTGAAGGGAGGAACCCATGGACTCTTTGGAAGCAGAGACTGGAATATGGAAGTAGTGTTCAAGGCACCAAGTCTATTTCTGAGAACTGGAAAAGTACTGTGATGTGTATGAGGTTGTATTTCTCAAAAGCACTTTGTGCATTTGAATTAGTGAAGCCACCTTGGGTTTGGTTAGATTCCCTTTAGACTTGGAGAGGTTCAGACCTCTCTTGACATCTCTGATTGTGTAGTGTGGCTACTCACCCGTGAGGATCTCAAGGCGCTGGGGGAGGGTCTTGAGGTCCTTCCTGAATTGGGTCAGCAACGTGGATTGCCTGAGGTGTAATGGCAGGGTGTTCCAGGTCTTGGCGGCGATGTAGGAGAACGACCTTCCTCCGGTTCTGTTATTTTGGATCCTGGGGACGGATTCAAGGGCGAGTGACTCCTTACCTTTAGAACTTCTACAGAGGTTCTGATGCTGACAAATTTCTTGCTTCCGTGATTCAACAGGGATTCCTTATCCTTAGTTTAGCAAATGGTTTAGTAGAAGTTGTGAATCTTTTCCATGTACAGGGAGAAGGATCAAAACTATTCGTCTATTCATCAAATCAATTTTCTGTATTGCTGCCAAAGAGATCCTTTGCTATTGATGACCAATATTGTTCAATGCTTTGGTCTTCCTTTGGTAATCTTGTATTTCTATACCATGTTCTTGAGATTGATATATATCAGTCTGGCTTTGAGTTTGTAATAAACCTTTTAAGTTCAAGTTATTGACTCAAACTTTTATTGTGGGGTCCCAATGATCACACTGTATCTTAAGATTTAAATTGTTGTTAACCCCTTTTCCTCTCAGGCTGCTATCAACGTCTATTGACCAGCGTTAAATTGGAAGAAACGGCCCAGAGCGTTCTCATTTGTGTTAGGTTCAGGACAAATTTGGTATGATTTTCCTTCATTGTACAGAATAGCTGTCATTCATCATCTAGGTTTGAATATGTTGAATATATCACAAACCTCAACAAGGATAGGTCTGGGTCTGCAAGGCAATATGGTCTCATGTTTCTTCATGGTCCTGTGGACTCTGCTGCACATCTTCACATTAGTTCTTCACCTATACAAATTCTGGTCTTCAGCTTCACAGGAGTTTAGAACTTTGACTCCTTTATCAAATTAAGTGAAACAGTCCTTGAAGTGGTAGCTGGATGTGAACAATTTGAAAAAAGACTTCCTATCCATCCAGAGACCCCTTAGGTCAAAATAAAATGTACAAGTTATTTTGGGTGGCCCACAATGACAAATCAGTCAACACAAGGGAGATGGTCTCTTTTAGGGAGTCTTCATTCATCCAAGGGTAGTCTTCAGAATGTTGAAAAAATTCCTAACAATAATTGAGAGGAAAAATGTCCTATTAAGATCAGACAATATGATTAGCAGTCATGTACATAAACCATCAGTAACTCACACTAGGGCACTGGGTCTCATAGCTTCAGAATTTTTGTTCACGGTTCATGGGGAGTAAAAATACCTTATCATTAGTGTGGCCTCAAAAGATTCTGTGCACTTTCCCCTTTTCCTATTTATTCCCAGGTTGTTGGAGAAGATCAGGGAAATGAGTTAGAAAGTAATTGTGGTGGTTCTATTCTGACCAAAGAGAACATGGTTTCTGGTTCTTCAATCCCTAGCAGTGGGATCTTCTTGTAATCTTCCTCTGAGTAAACTCTGCCCCTAACTCCTTGTCCAGACCAGTCTATTCTTACCTCCTCTTCCAAAGCACCTACTTATTTCGGTTTGGAACTTGAAAGGGAGAGGCTGCAAAGGAAAGGCATTCCCCTTCATTTAGTGAATACAATTCAAAATTCCCTCAGACCTTCCACATTAAAATCATATTCTAGGCTTTGAGGTAGCTTTCAGAAATGTTGTGAAAAAAAATCTGTGTCCTTTAAATTGTGACCCCTTAATGATTTTGCACTTATGTGAAGGTCTTACAAAACATCAATCTGTTGTGACACTCAGAGCACAAGGGGCAGATAAGTGATTTTAGAGAACCGTGGGAAAATGTGTGAGTTAGGGAGAGCTTAGCTCTTCCATGATTTCTTTCTTTAGTTTTTCAGGCTGTACAAGGTCACACCTATAAAGAAACCCATTGAATAAGTTGATACAATATTAAATTCACCCTAATGAAGTTGATGTTTTTGGTAGCAATTACTGCGGGCAAGAGAACAGGGCAATTGATGGCATTGATGCAATGCTCCATTTTTTATCAATACTGGAAGACAAAGTGATTTTAAGCACTGGTCCAGCATTTATTCCAAATGTATCAGTTCCCTTAGTCAAGTTGTAAGAGGTAAGTCTGCAAGTTTTTCCTTGTCTCCTTCTCCAGAATTGCATTTAATCCATGTTAGAAGACTTCTTTTGGTTTACTCTTGTAGATCTCAAGAATTTAGAAAGCCAGAATATCTTTTTTTGACTTTAATCTGTATTTCAGGAAAGAAAGCTTCCTTCATGACTATTAGTAGTAGCTTTTTTAAAATAAATTCTTTTTATTTAGGTGGTACCATAGCCAAACAATTGCTTCTTCACAATAGATTACAAATAGACAATATAAAAAGTATTTCACACAGATAAGTAATTCACGAATACAGAAAGGCACACCGCTATAAAAACTAATCTCTCATAATCTCTCTATAGTACAGTCAAAACCCGGTAAAAGATATTCTATTTGCAATCTCACCTAACAATGACTGGTACTACTGAGCATAAATAAGCACATTATTACTGTTACCATATTATTTCCAAAAGCAGTCATACAAAACTAATATCCCGGTCTCAATTTGCTATACCCAGAAGTCCTGCAAAAAGGATCAATCCATGTGCAAGCATACAGTTAAAAACATAAAGTTCAATTGTAAATAGTGCAAAAATGTCAATAAAGAGCAAAATATCCCTGTGCAATCAAACAATATTTAAAGTGCAGGAAGTCAAAAGTGCAAGTGCATAGCCCACAAATCTCCCCTGAGAAAAATTCCCGCATCCTTCATCAGCAGGAATGAAACACCACAACTGTTAAAAAATTGTATTGCATATTCCAGTTGTCTTACCCTTGACATTTTAGCTTGCAATTGAGAAAAGGATGGACACCTAGAAGTTTTCCAAAATTGTAAAATGAGTGATCTTGCTATTAAAACAGTTAGAAAGATGAATTTTTGCTCACTCCTCAACAATGCCCCATTGTTGCCAAGGAGCCCAAAAAGAGCTACTAATGAATCTGATAGTACCGTTGTTGTGTTATAAAGCGAAATATCTAAACCCAAAATGGCTGCACATTGTAAAAAACATGGGACCAATCATTCGCCTTGCACAATTGTAGTACATTTAAAACATTTAAGAGGGACATTAGGGAAACATTTATTCAAAACTTTTGGGTGGTAGAATAAAGTGTCCATCTAGCAAAAATGTCCATTTGTTTAAATGTGCTGCTCTGAACAGTTTATGCCCAAAAGGAGAGCTATCTAGCCACTGTTGCGGGGAAATAGCACACCCTGTTGCTGATGCTACCTTATAAAAACATTTTGGAATAATTTCTTCCTGAATTTTCTGATGTAGCACCTTATACCAATTAGAAAGTCCTACTAACGTTGTTCTTAAAGAGTTAATTTTAAAAAATACAAAGCAAACTGCCCTATATCGGGGTAAAGTCCCGCAGGAAGCTGGAAATTCGAGCAAAACTAAGCCATAAACCTGAGGTGCTCTCATGATCCTGGAGAGCTATCTGTTGCCAGATCTTCCTCCTGTTGTTATTTGTAAAATCTGAAAAAATAACAAACCCATTTTTATTCCAGAGTTTAATTAGGTATTCCGAAACCTTTAACCCCAGGCTACTACAATCCTGGCAATCAAGTATATTATATTTTTGACCAATTTCATTCTTGTGCAGAATTATTTCCTTTATGATTTTATATCTGTGTTTTTTCTGGACATTTCCAGGTTTTCAAAAAAACATAAACAGAAGCCCTAACTTTAACCATTGCCCTCAAAAAGAAACTATTGGGAGAGAGTAAATCAGCATACATACAAGAATGAGCATCGATAAAGGCAGCCTGATAATATAAATAAAAATTGGGTATGGCCAACCCTCCCCTGTTCTTTGCTTAATTGGATGGTGGTCAGATTGACACCCGGACGCTGAGGTTTCCATATAAGTTTTCTAATTAAGCAATCAATCTCCTTAAAATAACCCTTACTGAGCTTAATTGGAACATTAGAGAATAAGAATAGAAATAGGGGTTGAATTGACATTTTTACTAAGGCAACCCGGCCCATAATTGATAAAGGTAAAAGATGCCATCTCTCTAACAATTTTGTTGCGTGATAATTTAACTCATAGAGATCTAAAATATAAGAAGTTACAAATATCCCAAGATATCTAATTGGACGGGTAGGCAGCCACTGGTGACTAGTTACAATAGGAAGAACCTCCTCCGAGGCATTAAAAAGAAGAACTTCTGACTTATGATTGATTTTATACGCTCCGATTAGAGTAAATTCATTAAATCTATCAAGAGTACTTTGAATATTTAATTTTGTTGCATCCAAGTACAAAATAACATCATTAGCAAAACATTTTAAGTTAACCATGACTGAAGCTGGAGCCAAGATTAAACCATCGTTCCATTAAAGAATATCCAATGGCTCAATAAAAAATGTAAATAGAACATGAATATGAATTTGGCCTGCATCACATGAATTAATAATAATTCTAGCTGTCGTGCCTGAATACAGATTCTTCAAGAACTTTAAAAATTAGTCAGGGAAGCCAAAGTTCCTCAATATCTGAAATAATACTGCCCAGCATACCAGGTTGAGGCTTTCTCCACATCAACCATAATTATAGCCACTCTTATTTTATTAGTCCCAAAATGGTCTATGGCCTGAATCAAATAGTTGGTATTAGTCGCAATTGACCTATATCGGGGTAAAGTCCCGCTAGAAGCCAGGATTCATCTCAAAATTGCTTGTACGACCCACAAAGCATTGCACAACAATACACCCTCCTACTTGACCCAGAACCTGCCCTTATCGAGTGATAACAGATCTTCCAGAAGCACTAGCTCCTTACTTCTTAAGCTACAAAAATTCAAGAACAAGAAAACCTACAATAGATCTTTTTCTGGAATTGCCCCAAAAATGTAGAACTCTCTTCCCACTCTCTTCTCAACCCATCCACATCCATCTTCACGAATGGAAGTAAAAACTTTACTATCCAACAACTTTCTCTCACACTGAGGTCTCTCCAACGTCTCCCCTTGGTCGATTCGCCCTGCCTATTTGTCCGTTGCTCTTGTCATGCCTGAATATGCCTAGGCCTGGACTTATGCTATACTACGTGCTCCTATCTCTCCGTTTACCATTTGTGCATGTATATATATTTGTATTGAGTGTATTTTTATATAATGTTCCTATATTTCTTCTTGTCCTGATTTATGTTTTTGTACACCATCTGTAAAGCACTCTGTCACCCGAAAGGGTCTTGTTCATGCTATATAGAACTCCAAATAAATAAAATAAATAAATAAAAACCATTCTGATCACCATATATACGTTTTTGAGCAACAGGGGCGAAAATGTTTCATCCAAAGTTTATAGTCTGCATTTAGAAGGCTAAACGGCCTATATGAATTAGGATTACAAGATGGTTTGTCTTTTTTTTAGAAAATGTAATACAATAGATTCTGTAAACGTTGTGGAAATAAACCTACCAGAAATTATTTCATTAAAGAGTTCAATCAGAGTTCGTCCATAGTAAGAAGAGAAGGTTGCTGCCACTGCAGGCCCAGACACTACTACATATATGGGAGCAGGTCTCGAAAGATAAAAATGAGGACTATATGTAGTCACAACATCTGATGACATGGTGAATGGGAATTAGTCCTATGCTGCCAATGTTCCTGATGCGTAGAGAGAGGGACGATTTTCCACACACACTGGGGGACTTATATGAGGATGGCGGACCGATGAGCTATACTACATTCTGTGACAAATGGGGAATGACAGGGGGGTGTTTCCTAGCTTATGCAGGGTTGGCTGCTGCTATCCGCAAGACTTGGGCGGGATTTCCCCAGGAACCAGATACACATATTCTTAATCAAGTACTACCAGATATGGGAGGGGAAGGTAAGGTAATTACTAGATTATACACATTACTCCTGCCGAAAGACATCCCCCGTATAGGTTCATTGAGGCTGCAGTGGGTGACAGACATGAGTGAAGCACTACAGGACCGGGTCCGGGCACGTGCCCTCAGAAATTGCAAGAGTGTTTCATGCAGTGCAAGACTGAAGCTGATTCATTATAAATGCATACACAGAGATTATGTTACACCAAGCTGGCTGCATAGGATAGACCCCGCTGGGACATTTATCCATATCTGCTGGGAATGTCCAAGGATACAAGACTTTTGGGAGGAGGTCATCAAGGTACTGAAAGATTTAACTGAACTACCCCTACAGTCCTCCATCCAACTATGTCCTTTGGGCTTGGTACCCCAGGTCAAACACACCAAACATGAAGAGAAAATTGCTGAACTGGGGCTAGTGGTTGCAAAGAAATGCATCGCCAGACGCTGGATCCCACCCAGACTACCTACTAGTAAGCAGTGGATGTGGGAATACGTGTAATGGGTGAGTGCTGAATTTGGGGTGAGACGCAAACTAATTTACACTGGGCAAGGTCAAGATGGGAGGATGGTATGGGATTTGACAGAGATACACCTACAACAGAGCATGGACGTTCCGATGATGGAACTGGATGATGACGAGGTAGAACCTTAAATGTGTACTGTCGCTTTATATTTCTTCTCATGCTGCATATATTTATGAGGACTTTTAGAAAATACATGTACTATGTTGCTGCTAGACTTTATTGGACATTTAAAGGCCGCCACTGTAGCCCGCTCCTTCTTGGGCTGGGGGGGAAAGGTGGGACAGTTGAGATGTTATCTTGTAATTGTTATTGCATAATTCAATAAATATATATATTTTAAAAAAAGTTTAATCGGAGCAAATTCTTTATACAGCTCGATTGGGATGCAATTCTTCCCTGCTGTCTTAGCATTAGCCATAGAGGCCAAGGCCTCCTGAAATTCAGTCACTGAAAGTGATTTAATTATACTATCTTGTTGTTCAGTCGAGAGCTGGGGAATTGGAATTGAAGCAAGAAACTTTAAGATGGCATCCTCTGAAATCTCCGTAGGATCCTGATGAAGTGCAGAATGGTTATTAAAAAAGATCCTTTGGATAGCATAGCTATCAAAAGTGATAGAGTTAGTAGCTGGATCTTCACCTCCAATAGCCTATTGGCTCTAGGTTTTGCTGATCATGCTAAGACTTGACCCACATGTTCGCTTTACTCATATGCTCTCTGGAACGCAGTTCTTTCATTCACTACTTCTTCTTTCAAGAAGAAATCATAAAGGTTTTGCCTAGCCAACCTTTGTGGCTTACTAGGATAGGCAGAACCCAATCTTAAAGTTGACTTAATTTCCCTCTCTACTTTATCTTGTAATTTCTTAATCAGTAATCTACAAGAATTAGCTTGTCTTGCCTTGAAAGCAAAAACCTGACCCCGAAAACATGCCTTAAAAGCTACCCAAATGGATAGCGTAGGGGCAGAGATGTTGTTAAGCCTAAAAAACCCTTCTATAAATATATATGAATCTCCTTTTTCCAACTCTCATCCAATAAAGGGGACCTATCAAAGTTCTATGTATTCTCTCTAACTTAAGTCAAACTAATATCAAACTGAACAGAGACTATGGAGGGATATACGAAGGAACAACAATTGCCTTTACCACTCATGCCTTAACAATGCAGTCTTTACAACGCATCTACCACGCATATCATTACCATGCATACCTTTACAACGTAATATATTAACATATTAAAATAAGTAATTTTAAAGTTGTAAAACAAATTACTAATAAATGGCACATTATGACACAAAAAAAAGTACATTAACATTCTGGTATGCATTTCCAACATTAAATAAAAAAAAAAAAAATATCAACATGTAGTAAACCTCAGAATATATATGTTTACATTTGTAAAATATACTATTAAACTAAAGAATATAAAATTTGTAATAAACGATGCAACAGTTACAAAACCAATGCACCAAACTAACATTTTGGTATACATTTTCAGCATTAAATAAATACTTTAAAAAACATGTCAACATAGAGCAAACATCAAAATAAATGTATTTATTTTTTATTCATTTAAAGAGTTTTATATAACGCTGGCAAGACCCGAGGGTATCAGACTGCTTTACAGAGCATGAATAATGAACATGGTCGAGTTGGATGGCATAGGTTACAGAGTATACACTCGAAGAGGTAATGGGTTAAAGTAGTGTTGAGCTATTTACAGACATATGTAAAGACATGTATTAAGGTAGAAAGTTTGATGGGTGTCAGGTCACAATAGTATCCTATGCAGAGATGGGTCTTGGTTGGGGCTCGGTTTTGGAGTCCGGAGAGTTGAAGTGTTGGTTAAGAAAAAGAGCCTTTTATTGACCTTTGAAGCTCATGAAGGAAAGGTTTCATCTGATGTGAACTGGGAGGGAATTCCAGATTTTGTGAGCATTGCCCGAAAGGGAGCGTTAGGGGCTTTTTGTTTGTGTTTCTTTGGCAGGATGAAAAGTAGAGTGTTGGTGGTCCTTAGAGATCTTGTCTGGCCTGCCTTACTAAATTTAGATGCAAGGTTCGCTGGTTTCCCGGTGTGTAGGACTGTGTAAGTGAGGCAGGCTGTTTTCAAGCAGCATCAGGCTTCGATTGGGAGCCATTTAGGATTTTTCAGGGAGAAGAAGTTGTGGTTGTGTCTTTTAGCTCCAGTGACCATCCATGCTGCTGCATTTAATGTGGCTCATAAAGAGGCCAGGTGTGATTTAGTGGTGCCAGTCAGGGTGGCATTCCCGTAGTCCAGACTAGACAGTACCATCACTTGGGTGGCATTTTTTTTACATCGTTTGGGAGGGATGAAGGGTTTGATTTTCTGCAGGAGCTTCAGATTGTAGAATGTGCTCTTGGCTGAGTTCTTTATGTGTTGGCTCATGCTCAGGCTTGGGTCAAGAGAGATCCCCAAGGATTTTACGGATTTCGATAGCGACACTTTGCAGTTCCTAGCGCCAATGGTGTTTAGCCATTCTTGGACTTGGGTGGTTGGTCCATTGTTGGATAAGAGTAGGATTTCTATTTCTGTCTTATCCTGGTTGAGTTTCAAGTGGTTGAGTGTAAAACAGTTTGGGATTTTTAGGAGAGTGAGGTTAAGTCTCCGTAGGTCTTCTAGTGAGGTTATTTCTAGGTAAATCTGGGTGTCATCCACGTAGAGGTGATAGAGGATGTTTGATTGCTTGAGAATGGATGTAAGGGGATCCATGTATATATTGAAAAGTGTAGGAGAGAGGACTGAGACTTGGGGGACTCCTCTGGTTATGGTTATTTGCTGGGACCGATTGTGAAGGTAGGAGGAGAACCATTTCAGGACCAGGGATTAAGCTTCCATCCTTTTTGTGGAGGGATTCTAGAAGCAGGTTATGATTAACCGTGTCAAAGGCCCCTGACAAGTCTAGGAGGAGGAGTAGGCATCATCTGTCCGTGTCCAGTGTCTTGTGTATGTCATCGGTTATGTTCAGTAGAGCAGTTTCCGTGCTATAACCTTTCCTGAAACCTGACTGCATTTACATTTTTACCATCCACACAGTAGTCCTTCCTTCATTTCAATCATATGTATGTAACTTGTCCCCAACCAAAATGGCTGTCGTGAAATGTGAAGAATGTTAAAAAAGCATTTTTTTCACCAACCGAATTAAATGTATATTCAGAATTTGTTTTTAAACCACTGATCCAGCGCGATATTAGCAAACAGCATTCATACACCAGATACTCACTTGGGCCCATACATTCATACTACGCTAATACTTACGCTGGGTTTTATCAGTTGTTACTCTTTTCTCAAAATCCCTGCTACCAATTACCTTCTGAATGAAGAGTAATGACTTACCAATGAATCCTTTGCTAATTGGGAAGTTTAAAATGAGTGACATTCATTATAATACGTAAATCCTGAAATAAACACTGAGTCAGGAAGTTTTAAAATGTTTATCTAAATTTTAGCAGAGTAAATTACAGAAAACACATGGTACTTAATCGCAATACCCAAGATGAAGCATAGAATAATTATTACTAATCAATGACGGTCCCTAAGAAAAGGAGAGGATAGAGACAGCAGCGCAACTAAAGGTTGCATTATATTTACCTAAGTGCGAGACCCAAACCCCTTAGCCAAGGAGTTGGAAAGAATAGGACCCAGGAAGGATGAAGAGCAAAGACTTCCTCCAGGATCAGGACAGGACCGGTGACCTCTCTACAACGACGCCTGCGTCGTTCCCCTCTCTGATACTCGGCTTCTCCTCGATTCTCCCGTGCCTTCCTTCTAATGGACTCCGCCGCCCCCTCCTCAGGACCTCTTCAGGACAGGGATTCAGTCAGCAACCGATCAGCTTGGCAGTCTGGAGCTACGAGCGCTAGTCTTCTGTGCGCACTCTGCGGTCTGAGCTAACTAATTAACTAATTCTATATCTATTATACCCTTCTACGCCCATGTACCTCCCCTTAATGTTGCTAAAATATGGGGCCACTACTTCTGATTGGACAGGGACAGGGGGTGGATTCTCGTACCATATTGATTTGGCTTAAATTGTAAAGCCTATTGTCTCTAAATTCCCACCCATTCAATTTAATACATTTGCTTTATTTCCCACCCGTCTCACGACAAATTTTATACATTCTTCTTTTACAAAGTATCAATGTGTAACAGGAAAGGCAAGAGTACAGCATCTTCGGCCATTAGGTCGTGGCCTTGGACGACGTCCAGGTTGACTTCATTTGGCAGGCACACAGGACACATGCGCAGAACCATTTGCCTCTCGAGTTTCAGGTCACCAACCCAGGCCCAAGTTTAAGAACTAACAAAAATCAAAGAAGAAAATATTAAAATCACAAATAAAATGTTTCACTGTATGCCCACTTTTTCTACTCTATTCCCATTTAATTATAATACTGTCCCGTATTAGTAGCGTTAAGAAAACGACAATTTAATAATGACATGAGAGCAAGCTGAAGCATGTGAAAACATCAAGCAGCCATTTTAATGCACACTGCGCAGAAGCAGAAGTTTCCCACCAAGCAAAGAGAGACGTCACAACACGTGATATGGTTGAGACATGCGCAGATAGTTTCCCACGCTTTAGCGGCCATTTTGGATTACTGACAAGCGTTATTCATTAGTAAAACACATAGGCAAGCATCCTTTCCTTTTGTGTCGTGTATGCAAAGGTTAGTATAAACAATACAAGTTTAATAAATTAATACTATGAGGAGGATTGTATACAAGCAAGTTTCGTTTATGAAACCTTGCTCCATCAATCCCCTCTCTGATGGCGTTTCTGAGCCATCAAAATACTACCCACAATCAGATGCCAACTTCTAGCAAACTACTTCATTCTCATTCTTACACTTTCCATTTTTGCCATCCCCTTTCAATTTCTTGTATAATTCAATTCTCCACTCTTCAAGTTCTATTTCATCAATTTTTCGCTTCTTTCCTCTACCTGTCACTTTATATGTTCTACTCTTTCTACAACATTTGCACCATATTGTTATTGCCAATATTATTATTGCTATCCCTGCTAAGGGTACTAATATTTGACCTAATAGTCCTTTTCCTACATTAGCAAACCAGGTACCAATTGACGCAATACTACTTGTCAATCTTTCCCATACACTATCAACTTCCAGAGGTTTGAGTTCCTTCTCAAGTTTAGTTATATTCTGTATATACGTTCCAATTTCTGCACTCTTATCAGGAATATAAGTGCAACAATGTTTCGTCTTCAATAATTTACAGACTCCGCCCTCTTTTGCCAATATAATATCAAGAGCAAGTCGATTTTGCATCACCATAGATCTAATCGCAACCATTTCCGCATTAATCATTAGAAAACCTCCAGCAGTATCCGTTGATAAACGATCAACCACTGTAGACAATTTACATATTTTCCTTGAGTTCAGAATTATTCCCACTGAAGGTATCAATGCACCAAATATATCACCTACAATTTCAGAAAAACTAGCTCTTTTACTACGTATTAATTCGCTATTGTTTTCATTGCTTCCAGTGTTTCTTTTTACGTGGTATATCTTTGGAAATACTATTCCAAAATAACAACTTCCATACCACCGTGCAGGAAGCCTAAAGTAAGCCTTATTCCCACACACATAATAGATTCCAGGAAAAACTGAATCTGTTCCTCCTTTGAGTCCCCAACCTCCAAGAATTAAAAAATTGTGTTCACATTCACTGGTACCGATGAAAACATTGTTATAATCAGTCTTTAACCTATGAAGACAAATTTTCCCTGTTTTTACAAAATCCAGAGCCATAGCAGCTTGAGCCTTGCCAGGTGTGTAACTCCCTTCTTTCTCTGCCCAAGGTGGCAAATGAGCCTTATGCTCAGAAGCTTTCTTTTGAAAATCTTGTCTTCTATCTTCTACTAAATTCAAAAATATCTTTTCTTCTTTAAGTAAAGAACATGTTAGATTGTGTCTATGTGCATGTGTTATGTCTATTGATTTCATTGTTAAGAAAAATTCTCCCATAAACTGTGCGTCTTGACTACTAAGCACTGGGTTCATACTCTTGCGAATCGGAACCTCAGAAAATATCACATCTAAGTTTGAATAATAATACTGAAGTCTCCCTGTTCTATAAAATAAACTAGACAAAACACTACATGATATGCCATATGTCAGTGGTAAGTGATGGTATGTTAATCCTTCTGCTACTGATTCAGGTAACTTCATACAGACATAACAGTTACTAACTTCCATTGTGTCTACATATTGAAACAATAACTTTGTGAAAACGTTTAAACTAGTGTCGTTGTCAGCTATTTCATGATGAATTTCTGGTTCATTCTCTGCCATTAGTTCTACTCTATTGCCCTTCATGTTTGCTGTCCTCTCCTTAGTTTCATTATTAATCTTTTTATCTATTATCATAAGGTAAGGAACTGCTACAATCAGGACTAACCATACTATAAGCACCATTACTAGACTACATATGCATATTGCACAGCATCTTCTACAACATCTCTGTTTTGGTCTCCCAGCAACTCTATCGTCAGGCATTTTCGACAAGGAAGATCGCTCTTCTTATCTATTTCCTTTTCTTTATATGACTCTTTTGCTTAGTCAAGGTGGTCTTGTTTCTTTTTCGTACGTCAGTTCTGCACTTGTTCCTTCGTCACCACTTTCACTTGACTCTGAGCTTTCGTAATCTTCAAGAATGATGTAAGTCCGGTCAGGACCCTTGAATTTGTTATTCACAAGTTTCAGTCTTTTACTTCTTCTTTTCTCAGTTTTATGTTCTTGTTCAGTTTGACTTGTCACTTCATTCACTTGATCTGGATCTTCACTTCTGGTTGTTATGTGGTACTTTACTCTTTTAATGACACTCGGCCAATGATC
This sequence comes from Calotriton arnoldi, assembly GCA_963921515.1. NCBI lineage: Eukaryota > Metazoa > Chordata > Amphibia > Caudata > Salamandridae > Calotriton > Calotriton arnoldi. Next base: position 1,751,913 of record CAWUFW010001691.1, on the reverse strand, counting down.
TCCTTTTCTTGTTTTCTTTGTTTGCACTGTTTCTTTATCTTTGTCTTCAGAAATCTTTTAATTTCACTGCTTAGTACTGTTTCGTGTTCTGCAATTACTGTGTTTCTTGTTTGCTCCTTTTCAGGTCTGATTGGTTTCTCTGTAACAGCTCCACTGTGAGTTTCCAATAACTGACCTTGTTCTTTATTTATTTCTTCAAGTTCATGTTTTTCAAGGTTTTCTTCTTCTGTGCACTCTTCTTGATCTAACTTGTTCTGATCAGGGCTTATTGCACTGTGAACTTCTGCAGCCTGACCGGATTCTTCTAAACCTGTCTGTCCCTGCTCAAAATCTATCAGATCTTCGTTGCTTTGAGCCCAATTTCCTTTCCCTATCTGATCTTGCTCAGGTTCTCTTATTGTCTCTTCTTCTGGTGCCTGAGCTGCTTCTTCTTCACCTATCTGATCTTCTTCAATTTCTTCCAATCTTGTTTGACTTCTTGTTTTGTGGTAAACTTCAGAAACTTCTACCACCGGTATCCAGTCCTGACTTGTGCTCGGTTGTTCTTCTTCAGCTTCTCTTGAATCTCGAGCCTGAGATTCCTCAGCTGGGCAACCTTCAGCTTCCTCAGTGATTGATGCTGTCTGAGGATTTTCTTCTTCAGGATCTGGTACTCTTTTGGTGTGGCTTACGTGAATCCAATTGGGAAATCTTGCACACTTCACTGCTGTGTTTGTCGTTAGTATGACTTGACAAGGACTGCTCCATCTGGGTGATAGACACGTTTCTCTGGTGTGATTCTTCACTACCACCCAGTCACCAGGATTCAGATCATGTTCTTGTTCGGGCTGCCTGGAAACTGCGTCTTCTCCAACCTGGTGAGAGACAGAACGCACTAGGTCAGCCAGTCCTTTACAATAGTCCAGAACCATATCATCAGATATAGTCAGTAGTTTGTTTGTGGGAACATGTGTTTGTCTCATTGCTCTTCCCATCATTATTTCGTGGGGGCTCAATCCTGTGTTTCTGTCAGGTATGCTTCTGAGTCCCATTAAAACAAGTGGCAATGCATCTGGCCATTCTAATGATGTTGATGCACACATTTTTCCCAATCTTGACTTTATAGTGCCATTCAATTGTTCAAGCACTCCAGAAGCTTCTGGACGATATGCACAGTGCAGTTTCTGTTGGATTTGGAATGCTTCACAGATTAGTTTGATCACTTCACTGTTAAAATGTTTTCCTCTATCTGATTTCAAAGTTACTGGGAAACCAAACCTAGGAATGAGTTCTCGTAGCAACAGTTTTGCGACTGTAATGCTATCATTTCTCCTGGTAGGGTAAGCCTCCACCCAGTTTGAAAACAGACATACTATGACCAGTACATATTTCAGCCCTCTGCATGGTGGTAACTGTATAAAGTCAAATTGAAGTCTTATAAATGGCCCTTCTGCTTTTCCAATCTTTCCAAACGCAATTATTGTCTTCCTCCCTGGATTGTGCATCTGGCAAGTTAAACACCTTTGGCAAAGACTCTCTGCAACAGCCCTGAACTTAGGATTATACCAGTTTTGTCTGAAGAGCCTAATCATTGCATCTCTCCCTATGTGTGTGTCTCCATGATACATTCTGGCCATTTGTGAGAGTAGACAATCTGGCATGACTGGTCTGCCATCAGCACTGATCCACACTTCATCATCTGGTCTCTGGGAACAACCTACTTTGATCCACAAATTCTTTTCACTTTCATCCACTTCATCTTGCAGTCTTTTAACATCATTCCATGTTTCAGGTGGCATATACAGCATAAGTTGGCAGCTGATTCCCATTCTTTCCACCCTCTTATTGACTGACAATCTATTTTTGGCACAATGTTGAGCCACCAGATCTGCGTATCTGTTGCCGACTACCACCCAGTCATCTCCTGACTGATGTGCGGCACATTTCACCACAGCCAATTCTTTTGGTGATTGTATTGCTTCCAGCAATTCCTTTACAAACTGTCCATTTTTAATGGGGGATCCTGAAAAAGTCAGGAAATCCCTCTGCATCCATAATTGGCCAGAATCATGCACAACCCCATAACCATATTGGCTATCTGTAAATATAGTTACTTTTTGATTCCTCCCAATTTTGCAGGCTTTTATCAATGCAATCAATTCAGCTATTTGTGCAGATTTGACTCCTGGTAAATAGGATGCTTCGACTATTCCAGTTAATTCACATACCGCATAGGCAGCAGTTAGTTTACCGTCTTCATGTCTTTGACATGAACCATCAACAAATAGCTCCCTGTCTGGCTTTTTAAGAGGCTGTTCCTCAATATCTGGGCGTGGTTTTGTGCATAATTCTGTAATCTGTAAACAATCATGTTCATCTTCTTCGTCATCTTTAATTCTCTCATGATATGGGTCTGGTAGTAAGGTTGCTGGATTTATTATAGTACACCTTACCATGGTCACATTTTCAGCACCCATTATTATTCTTTCGTATTTAGTCAGCCGACTAGGAGTAAGATGCTGAGTTTGTGTTCTTGTCAACAGAATCACAACCGCATGTGGAACATACACTTTTACAGGATGTCCCATCACAATTGACTCACTTTGTTCAATGCTCAAACAAGTAGCCGCCACTGCTTTTAAGCATCCTGGCAATGCGGCTGCTACTGGGTCCAATGTAGCAGAAAAATATGTTATAGGACGTCTGTCTAATCCGTGTCTTTGAGTTAGGACAGAAAGTGCACAATTTTCTCTTTCATGACAGAATAATGCGAATTCTCTTTTATAATCCGGCATGCCTAGGGCAGGTGCTGAACATAGGGCATGTCTCAATTTTACAAAAGCTCCTACACTTTCATCATCCCACTCAACAGGATCCTTTGCTTTCTTTTTCGTCATGTTAATTAAAGATTTAGCTAGTAGGGAAAATCCTGGTATCCATTGCCGACAGTAACCTATTATTCCTAGGAACATTCTTACTTGTCTTTGGGTTACAGGCATTTGCATTTTCTTTATTAATTTTACTCTTTCAAAGGTTACTCTTCTTTTTCCCCTCTCAATTTTGTGTCCCAAATACTTAACAGCTGTTGTACAAAACTGCAACTTTTCAGGTGAGACTTTATGCCCTTCTTCTGCCAAAAGATTTAATAATGCTATGGAATCAACAACACAGTCCTCTCTGGTGTTTGATGCCACCAATAAGTCGTCGATATATTGCACTAGGACTGAGCTTCCTGGCATCACTAATTTCTCAAGGCACTTTTTCAATATCTGATTGAAAATGGAAGGACTTTCTGTGTACCCCTGAGGAACCCGATTCCATACATAGACTTTGTTTTCAAATTTAAATGAGAAAAGATACTGGCTATCTGGATGCAATGGTATTGAGAAGAACGCTTGACATAAATCAATTACTGTGAACCATCCTGCACTCCAAGGAATTTGGTATAGAATTACTGCAGGATTTGGCACTATGGGACAACATGGTTCCACTATTTTATTTATTTTTCGCAGCTCCTGAACAATCCTATATTTTCCACTAGGTTTCTTTAGTGCCATGATTGGTGAATTACATGGGCTACTCATTACTTCTTTTAGTATGTTTTGTTCAACCATTCGATTAATTTCTTCAATGACTCCTGCCTTTACTTCTGAACTCATTTTGTACTGTCTGGTATTTGGGAAAATTGCACCTTCCTTTACAGTAATTTTAACTGGGTCTATTTTAGCCATAAGTCCTACTTCTTTTCCTGTGAAATCCCAAACTATGGGATTTACTGTACCTTTTAATTCTTCTGGCAACTCGTCTTTTGTTTTTAATGAAAACATCTCATCTACTTCTGTACCCTGTTTTGCAATCATAATTTTATATACATGGTCTTCATCTGGTGTCTGAACTGCCACACCATCCGGTGTGCAGAAAATTGTACAATTCATCTTGCACAACAAATCCCTACCTAATAAGTTCACTGGACTAGAATCACACACTACAAATTGATGCATTTCTCTGAAATTTCCGATTTTAACTTCCATGGGTTCGGTAAGAGGTGTTCTAATCCTCTGATTAGCTACCCCCACTACTTGGATATTTTCACCAGAGAGAGGAAGGTCTGGAATGTCTGCTGTTCTTACAGTAGACCGGGTAGCACCAGTGTCCAAAAGAAAAGTAATATCATTACCTTTCACATTTCCTTCAACATATGGACCTAACTGGTCTACCGGTAGGGATGCGCCAAGTACGCACTCCTTCTCCCCCTCTCCTAGGCACCGTCATGAACTGTTTTGACAGAAATCGTCCTGAAAAAGAAACTGTGATGTTATATAATCATTCTTACCACTTCCTCCTTGATATCCGATGTCTGTACCGTGCTTTGCTCTGCTTACATTACCCTGAATAGGTGCAGGTGGCAACTGACTCTGAGGATTTACACCCTGCTGTGAGTCATTCTGCGTCTGTGGATTTAAATTTTGATTTGGGCCATTATTATTCCGGATCCTTTTACATTCATCCTTCCAATGCCCCAATTTTCCGCATCCATGACAAGGAAATTTCTTTTTAGCTTCTTCTCTACTCATTCGTCCTCTAAATTTTCCACCATTCCCAGTATCACCATTCGTTCCAGAATCTTTTCCTTGATTTTCACTCGGATTTTCCAAATTGATTCCCTGTTTCTCAGCCATTTTTACCTGAGCCCACATCACTTTTTCCTGCAATTTCTTGTGTCTATCCTCAATATCGTCTCCACAATATTTTGCATACTTCAAGATTTCATCAATCGGCTTCCCTTGCCAACACAGCATATGCTGTTTAATCATCTGACAAATCTCTGGCTTCAAACCGTAAACAAATTGATACACAAACTGACTCATGTTCTTGTCTCCAATGTCCTCAAATCCACTATACTGTTTAAATACCTGCAATAAACGCTCATAATAGGAATGCACCGATTCATTAGCTTCTTGGGTAGTTCGATCTATTTTCACCCAATCTGTTTCTTTCGGTGGTATTTTCCCTTTCAGGTAAGTTATCACCTGCTGATACTTTTTCATCACATCATTTGACGGGGCACCTGTTTTCGGATCTCTAGGATATTTGTCACTTGGCCAATCCACTGTGATTTTGCAATCTGTCCATAAATCGGCAGGTACCACTATGTCAAACAAACCATCCAAATCCTTCAACAATACCTTTGACACCTTCACAAACCTGTCAACCTGCTTGTACCATTCAATTGGTTTTTCTCTCAATTTTGGAAAATCATTCGTAAATGACAAAATATCCTGTCTGCTCCATGGGACATGTACATATCCTCCTCCCGCAACTTCTCGCATTGGATACATTTGGTCTGCTTTCCCTGTCTCCTTCATCACATATTCAGATGCTGTTCTACTTGTTCGTGCTTCTTCCTTTTTCTTGGCCCAACTAGTTCTCCATTTATCTAGGTCTCCCCAGTTTTGCAAAACTATCATTAATTCTCTTATTTGTAATCTTCTTCCAGAGGCATTCATATTTTCTAAATCTTTGTCTGAAAATTATGCTCTATAGGGTTTCTGTAGTACTTTTGATCTCCCTATTTCTATTCTCATTTGTAGTGCTAAATTGGATAATTGTTCATGAAATAACCTTACATTTCTTGTGATACTCCTGCACATGAACAATAATTCTTCATCATCATAGGTATTTAAGCGATCTAGTCCTACATTTCCTGCTATTATTTCTTCTAATTCAATTTTTAATTTATGAATGTCCATTATTTTCGGAGGTGTGCACTGTTTAACTGATCCTTGCACCCACTTTTCTAAATCTTCAGGTGTTACTATGGTGGCACTTTTTGCTCCCGATGAAGTTATTAGACTTACATCTTTTGAACATCCAGGTACATCTTTTCTGGGAGTACTATTTACAGAACCTCGAATAGGCAAGTCCATGAGTGATATTGTGGATTCACAGTCACTAAATTGATCCTCAACTATTACTGCAGCTTCAGGTTTTGTGGTGTTTACAGGAGTAGGTGCAAGTATCGGTGGAGGACAATTTCCTTGAGTACCATATAATGGAACTACTGGACCAATTGTTACAGGTATGGTCAACGAATCAGGGTGTACTTTTATCTGTGTTATTTTCTGTATTAATTCTGCTCTGGTCTTTTCTAGGGCTTCTTTTTCTTTTTCATGAAGTATTCTACTAGGGGTGAATTCATGCATTACCTGTGGCACTAATGGAGTTTTTATAGGTGGTGCACTTGGGGTGCATCCACTTGTTCCTTCCTGATATGGTGGGGAGTTTCTTAACATTTCCTCCATAAATTCGTCTTCAGAGTCGTCACTTCTCATTAAATGTTTTGTCTTTTCTGTGCATTTACTTCCTAATTTCTCCTCTGCTGTTAACAATGGATATAATCCTTCTGTAATCATTGCCCTTCTCCATTGTTTCATCTGACCATTCCTAGACTCATGTAGGTATCTGGGGAAAAATCCTGGATAACCCCTATTACTCCTAGATCGGTCCCGCTCAAATGCCTCGGTTTCCCATTCCTCTAGAGCTTCGTACTGAGTTAATCTAGGTCTGGGTTCTAAGTCATTCATCCTCAATCTCAAGTTTTGCAGAATTCGCCCATTGAACGTGCCATTCTCGGGAAATGCTAGTATTCCATCATTTTTGGTATATTCTATCCAATTCTCCATCCATACACAAGTATGATAACCTCTCTCCATCATCATGAATGAAGCGGGCGTTTTAGCTGGTGGAATAATAATTCCTTCTCTAGTTTTGATTGGTTTGTCCTTTTAAAATAATTCTTAATCTTTTGTAAAAATGACATTTTTCTCTTTTCTCCGTACATCTTGGGTAAGTACCGATGTATAAAATTATATTCTGCAAAGCCTAAATATCTCCTATCCGGACGAATTCCTGTTAAAGTCGGATCGCGTTTTAACATGCAATCCTTTATCCACTAAGAATTCCGCTTCTATAATTTCGACCAATCAAATGTCTGCTATCTTTTATTTCCGAGCCAATCCTTGCGTGGCCTTCTGGTGACGTTTGTCTGTCAACCCCTCCTTTACAATCTGCGCTCTTCTGTCCCTCACTGTTTCAACCAATCCCAGCGCGGTACCTGTGACGTCAGTACTGCTCCTAACTACTGACCCCTCCTTTACAAGAGTCTCTCTACACCCGCTGATTCAACCAATCCCAGCGCGGCGTTTTCTGACGTCAGCTCCCTCTCCGGCAACTGACCCTCCCTTTACAAAAATTTACGCAAACTTATTTTCTCTATAATTCTTAATTTCAGTAACAACATAAAACATTCGCTATCGTGCCAGTTTCTTCTAAATTCGAAAAAGATAGTTTCTCTCACACTTAGTAAAACCCTTTCCGTTTACTAACATACACTACGAGTAAAACCCTTCCGTTTACTCTTCACACAAGCTCCAGAAATACCTGTTACTTCTTCAATGTTACCCTTTCTAGGTGATATAACATCAAATTTTCACCAGCGTACTCTTTTGCTATTACTCAATCAATCAATCAATCAGGTCACTTATAAAGCGCACTACATACCCGCGAGGGTCTCAAGGCGCTGGGGGAAGGGGAGGGGGGGTGCTGCTACTGATCGAGGAGCCAGGTCTTGAGGAGTCTTCTGAAGGCCAGTAGGTCTTGGGTCTGCCGAAGGTTGGTGGGGAGGGTGTTCCAGGTCTTGGCGGCGAGGTGGGAGAAGGATCTGCCGCCGCCGGTCGTTTTCCGGATGCGGGGGACTGTGGCGAGGGCGAGGCTGGTGGAGCGGAGCTGGCGGGTGGGGGTGTAGAAGCTGAGTCGTCTGTTGAGGTAGGCTGGTCCGGAGTTGTGGAGTGCTTTGTGTGCGTGGGTGAGGAACTTGAAGGTTATCCTCTTGGTTGACAGGGAGCCAGTGCAGGTCTCTCAGGTGGGGTGTGATGTGGCTGCAGCGGGGGATGTCGACGATAAGACGTGCAGAGGCGTTCTGAATGCGTTGCAGCCGGCTCAGGAGCTTAGCCGTCGTTCCTGCGTAGAGGGCGTTTCCGTAGTCCAGCCTGCTGGTGACGAGGGCCTGGGTGACTGTTTTTCTTGTTTCGGTGGGGATCCACTTAAAGATCCTGCGGAGCATTCGGAGGGTGTTGAAGCAGGATGAGGAAACGGCGTTGACCTGCTTAGTCATGGAGAGGGTGGGGTCGAGGATGACCCCTAGGTTGCGTGCGTGGTTGGTGGGTGTCGGGGCTGTTCCCAGTAATGTCGGCCACCAGGAGTCGTCCCAGGCTGAAAGGTTGGAGCCAAGGATGAGGACCTCCGTCTTGTCCGAGTTCAGCTTCAGGCGGCTGGTCCTCATCCATTCGGCGACGGCCTTCATTCCTTCGTGGAGGTGGGTTTTGGCTGTGTGAGGGTCTTTGGTGAGGGAGAAGATCAGCTGGGTGTCGTCGGCGTAGGAGATGATGTTGAGGTTGTGCTGTCGTGCGACGTGGGCGAGGGGTGCCATGTAGATGTTAAACAGCGTCGGGCTGAGGGAGGAGCCTTGGGGTACGCCGCAGATGATCTTGGTGGCCTTGGATCGGAAGGGGGCGAGGCGGACGCTTTGAGTTCTGCCGGAAAGGAAGGATGTGGTCCAGTCCAGGGCCTTCTCTTGGATCCCGGCGTTGTGAAGGCGTGTTCGTAGTGTGTGGTGGCAGACCGTGTCGAAGGCGACTGATAGGTCCAGGAGGATGAGGGCTGCTGTTTCTCCGTTGTCTAGCAGGGTCCTGATGTCATCGGTGGCGGCGATGAGGGCGGTTTCGGTGCTGTGGTTGCTGCGGAAGCCGGACTGGGTAGGGTCCAGGATGTTGTTCTCCTCGAGGTAGCGGGTCAGTTGTTTGTTGACGATTTTCTCGGTGACCTTCGCGGGGAACGGGAGCAGAGAGATGGGTCGGAAGTTCTTGAGGTCCTTGGGGTCTGCCTTGGGTTTCTTGAGTAAGGCGGTGATCTTGGCGTGCTTCCAGCTTTCCGGGAAGGTTGCTGTCTCGAAGGAGATGTTGATTATTTTCCGGAGATGGGGCGCGATGGCTGTACTGGCTTTGTTGAAGACGTGGTGAGGGCACGGGTCTAGCGGTGAACCGGAGTGGATGGTGTTCATGATCTTGCTGGTGTCCTCGTCGTTGATGTTGGTCCAGGAGAGCAGGCTGTTGGTGGTCGTGGGGGCAGTGGTCTCGGTGGTTGCCGGGGCGGTCGTGGTGTTGAAGCTGTCGTGGATGTCGGCGATTTTGCGGTGGAAGAAGGTGGCCAGTGAGTCGCACAGGTCTCGCGACGGCGGGATGTCGTTGGTGTTGGAGCTGGGGTTGGAGAGTTCCTTCACGATGTTGAAGAGCTCTTTGCTGTTGTGTGCGTTGTTGTCTAGGCGGTCTTTGAGTGAGGCCCTTTTTGCGGATCTGATGAGGTGATGGTGACTGCGGGTGGCGCTCTTGTGGGCGGCGTAGCTGTCCGCTGTCCGTTCGTGGAGCCAGATCTTCTCCAGTTTTCGGCATGTTCGTTTGGAGGACTCACGCGCATAGAGTCCCTAACGAGTACTGAAAGTCCTGCTTAACTTTTCAGTACTATATCTGCCTGGCAGACAACCTCACTGCAGTATGGTTTTCACTTACCATCCGCTATTCTTTTTACCCCGGGGTATTCTGGACAACATAAAACAAAACTTTGAATACACGGATGTTAGTTCATAAAAATAAAATTCTCATTACCCAATTAACAAAGAGTAACCATCCTCTGATTACCAGAAAACTGATCCAGCGCGATATTAGCAAACAGCATTCATACACCAGATACTCACTTGGGCCCATACATTCATACTACGCTAATACTTACGCTGGGTTTTATCAATTGTTACTCTTTTCTCAAAATCCCTGCTACCAATTACCTTCTGAATGAAGAGTAATGACTTACCAATGAATCCTTTGCTAATTGGGAAGTTTAAAATGAGTGACATTCATTGTAATACGTAAATCCTGAAATAAACACTGAGTCAGGAAGTTTTAAAATGTTTATCTAAATTTTAGCAGAGTAAATTACAGAAAACACATGGTACTTAATCGCAATACCCAAGATGAAGCATAGAATAATTATTACTAATCAATGACGGTCCCTAAGAAAAGGAGAGGATAGAGACAGCAGCGCAACTAAAGGTTGCATTATATTTACCTAAGTGCGAGACCCAAACCCCTTAGCCAAGGAGTTGGAAAGAATAGGACCCAGGAAGGATGAAGAGCAAAGACTTCCTCCAGGATCAGGACAGGACCGGTGACCTCTCTACAACGACGCCTGCGTCGTTCCCCTCTCTGATACTCGGCTTCTCCTCGATTCTCCCGTGCCTTTCTTCTAATGGACTCCGCCGCCCCCTCCTCAGGACCTCTTCAGGACAGGGATTCAGTCAGCAACCGATCAGCTTGGCAGTCTGGAGCTACGAGCGCTAGTCTTCTGTGCACACTCTGCGGTCTGAGCTAACTAATTAACTAATTCTATATCTATTATACCCTTCTACGCCCATGTACCTCCCCTTAATGTTGCTAAAATATGGGGCCACTACTTCTGATTGGACAGGGACAGGGGTGGATTCTCGTACCATATTGATTTGGCTTAAATTGTAAAGCCTATTGTCTCTAAATTCCCACCCATTCAATTTAATACATTTGCTTTATTTCCCACCCATCTCACGACAAATTTTATACATTCTTCTTTTACAAAGTATCAATGTGTAACAGGAAAGGCAAGAGTACAGCATCTTCGGCCATTAGGTCGTGGCCTTGGACGACGTCCAGGTTGACTTCATTTGGTAGGCACACAGGACACATGCGCAGAACCATTTGCCTCTCGAGTTTCAGGTCACCAACCCAGGCCCAAGTTTAAGAACTAACAAAAATCAAAGAAGAAAATATTAAAATCACAAATAAAATGTTTCACTGTATGCCCACTTTTTCTACTCTATTCCCATTTAATTATAATACTGTCCCGCATTAGTAGCGTTAAGAAAACGACAATTTAATAATGACATGAGAGCAAGCTGAAGCATGTGAAAACATCAAGCAGCCATTTTAATGCACACTGCGCAGAAGCAGAAGTTTCCCACCAAGCAAAGAGAGACGTCACAACACGTGATATGGTTGAGACATGCGCAGATAGTTTCCCACGCTTTAGCGGCCATTTTGGATTACTGACAAGCGTTATTCATTAGTAAAACACATAGGCAAGCATCCTTTCCTTTTGTGTCGTGTATGCAAAGGTTAGTATAAACAATACAAGTTTAATAAATTAATACTATGAGGAGGATTGTATACAAGCAAGTTTCGTTTATGAAACCTTGCTCCATCACCACAATAAAAGCATAGATTCCAAATCATGTTTTACTGTGAATTGACGAATACCCCAAAAACCATATAAATTCAGCCGTCCACCATTTTGTGCTCAGTGGTACACTGGCTTGTATCGTGACCACACACACCATTCAGAGCACGAAAGAGAGAGCTACAGCAAGTTGCAAATACTGCCATCTAGCTAGACAAGTAAGTATAACTTGTCCAATAACATCCTCTAACAATACTGACATCATCTCACAAACAAATTTATGTTTAGAAATTTTTACAATTTTACAGACTTCAAGAAAACAGACCAAATTGGACATTTCAAGTTCAGTTACTAATTTTACACCAACGGAAGGTAAAAATTATTTTAAATATAATTATAAAAATTGTATTTTTTTGAGAGAAAAAAAGAATCTACTTCTCAGGTTTGATCCTGGACAGTTACTAGGGGCCAACATTTATATTCTAACTCCACCGGATACTTATCTAATGGAGGGTGCTGGACAGTGACTGGGGAGGCAAAACTACAACTCTAACCCCACAAGGTACTTACCTCAGAGAAGGTACTGGACAGTAACTTGGGGGCCAAAACTACTATACTAACTCTGCCGGGCTCTTACCTCAGAGAAGGTGCTGGACAGTGACTAGGGGGCAAAATTACTAGACTAACACCACCTGGTACTTACCTTAAAGAAGGTGGTGGACAGTAACTGGGAGGACAAAACTTCTATTCTAACTCCTCTGGGTACTTACCTCAGGGAAGGTACTGGACAGTGACTGGGGGGCAAAATTACTATTCTAACTCCACCGGGTACTTACCTCAGGGAAGGTGCTGGACAGTGACTGGGGCCAAAACTACTATGCTAATCCACCGGGACCTTACCTCAAGAAAGGTGCTGGGCAGTGTTTGGGGGGCAAAATTACTATTCTAACTCCACTGGGTACTTACCTCAGGAAAGGTACTGGACAGTGTCTGGGGCAAAATTACTATTCTAACTCCGTCACTTACTTACCTTAAGGATGGTGCTGGACAGTGACTGGGGGGCAAAATTACTATTCTAATTCAGTTAAGTAATTTCCTCAGGGAAGGTACTGGACAGGGACTGGGGGTTAAAATTACTATTCTAACTCCGCCGGGTACTTACCTCAGGGAAGGTGCTGGACAGTGACTGGGGGGCAAAATTACTATTCTAACTCCGCCGGGTACTTACCTCAGCAAAGGTGCTAGACAGTGGCTAGGGGGTAAAAGCAATTATGTTATACCACCAAATACTTACCTTTTTTTCTTTTCAACAGGCCCTGTAAAGAGAAAGGAAAATCCAATTGGAGATAAGACAAATCGCCAAACGTCAGAAAAACAGTGAATGAAAAGTAGAATATCTTTCCAGGTAAATATTCTTTTAAAAATGTATGCATAACCAAATCTAACAACTTTCTATCTATAGGCAACAAAGATTAAGACTTAAATATCTCTCATTTTTCAAAGTATTAATAAAAATGTTTTTTGCAATCAAAACAGTGTCTGAATTAATCTTGCAAAACCATTTTCCCTTTGCAGGTAGATTGGTCTCAAATACAAATACACCTCAAGTTTACATTACATCATTCACAAAACTTCTCTTTTGTCAAATAATTCTACAGAACAAATCAGCTGAAGCAAAGAATCCATCCGCTACAAAATACAACAGAAAAATAACCTTACTACCGGAAACCAGAATAGGAAAGAAAAAAAACCATTGCAGGTAAATAATTTTTTTAAAACAATGCATATCCAAATCTAAAAACTTTCTTATCACAGGCTACAAAAATTAACATTTAATTTTCTCTCATTTTTAACAGGAATACAAATATTTTTTTCCCAAAAACAACCGTGTTTCAAATAACCGTGCAAAACATTTTCCCCTTTGCAGGTGCATTTTAAACAAACAAAATGAAACACATTCTTAGAACATAGCATTTACAGACCTTTTAAGTTTCCTTGTTTTTCTGCAGATAACTATAAAATGGCTTCAAAAAATCTAGCAAGCTTCATACGGTCACAAAGAGGCAATAGGCAACTCAAGTATGGAGGTTATCTTTATTGTAAGGAGAGGTTAACTGAACACAGGAGTCATTGGAGGTGTGTGCAACATTTTTCTTTCCATTGCAAAGGCAGAGCGGTTACTCTGGGTGAAACTGTGGAAAGGACCACAGAGCATACCCACTCTGCCTCTGCAATGGAGAATGAAGCATGTGAAAATATGCAGCCCATTAAGATGCTAGCATCCACCTCCAATGAACCTTGTGGTTCGGTTTTGAGGGAGGTAGCCCAAAAAATCCCAATGCAAGTAGCTAGTAGTATGCCCACAATACCCAATTTGAGGAGAGTGATACAGAGGCAAAAACAGGCAAGTAATCCCCAAAGAGTAACACCACAAACCTATTCAGATATTAACATTGCCCCTGAACTAACAGTTTCTTTTACTAATGAAACTTTCCTCCTCTATGACAAAGAAACCCTCTCAAAAGAATACTATATTTAGCATAACTCATAACTTGGTAACCCTTGAAAATAGTGACATTTGGATGATGAATGGGATTTTTAAGTCAGCTCTCCATCCATTCACCCAAATTTACAGCTTTGTATCACCCAAGTGTGTGGATGAGTTCTACACATCAATTACAGAATCAGAATTATAGGAAAGTGCCCCTTTTTGATATGGTCGGTCAAATGAGATTGTTTGAGATCGGTCATCAAGGAAAATCTACTTCAAATAACTACCTCTCACCATGAAGGGGTCACTACCAACCCTCACATCAAATCAATGCTGCTCAACTGCAGATCGGCTGTGAAGCATGCAGCTGATATTTCTGAACTCATCATCTCGCAAGAGTTGGACCTATTGTTTCTCACTGAAACCTGGCTCAATGATGCCTCCTCCCCGGTTCTCGACATCCTAATCCCTCCTGACTATGCCATTATCAGATGCGATCGACTTGTTAACACGGGGGGGGGCGCATTGCCTGCATTCATCGCTCCAGCCTCACTATAAAGCAATCTCAAATTGCTTTGCTGTCTTCATGTGAGCAACTAGTCACTGAAATGGAATAAGGGCAAGATTGTCTGTGTGCTTCACACGATCTACCATCCACCGGGTGACAATCTGCTCTTCATAGAGCAAATCATGGAGGTCATTAGCTCGTGCTCGGACCAACTCTGCCATATCTTCCTCGGAGACTTTAACCTCCATTGGAATGACACAAAGGATCCTTTAATCTACTCCTTTAAGGCTTTCCTCTCCGATCTCAACTTCTCACAGTTATGTAAGGGACCTACCCACAACAAGGGCGCCACCCTCGACCTTATTATAGCTAAAGACAATATCATATAACTGGGTGACATTTTACCCTGTGACTGGTCGGATCATCATCAAATTTCCTTCCACATCCTGGAAAAGGTCTCGTGCAGACAAGGCCAACCTCTTAGAGCTAAACAACTGACTCGCAATCTGAGAGACATCAACATCAATGCTCTAACTTCCATCACCAAGAATAGGCTCCAGCCTCCTCCTAACATGACCAACCTTGACGATCTCTCTGATCACTACATTAGCACTGTGGCTAATATTTTCGACACCATTGCACCGAAACAACTCAAAAGGATTCCAGTCAAACAATCCAAACCTTGTTTAATGGTGCCCTAAATGATGAGCGTCGCAAACTTAGGCTCTCTGAGAGGCTTTGGAGAAATGCCCCCTCCACCACAAGCCTCTTTCAGCTAAGGAAGTTGAGAAGTACATACAACAAAAACATCCGCATTGCTAAAACCGGCCATTTTAGAGCTCAGCTGGACGGCGCTAAAAATAGACCCAAGAAGCTCTTTGAAATCATCAAGCAACAAGCTAACCACTCTTCCAACCTTACCCCGACTCCCTTGACCTCGCTTCCGAGTGGTGAGGACTTCTCAGTGCACTTCTCTGAAAAAACAAGGAAAATTGAACTCGAACTGCAACCTGACACTCCCATTTTGCGGTCTCGGAGCTACTCTGCATCATTAGCTGAGCCTGCGGAACCGTCGGTAGTGTCTTTACCCTTTGGTTACTCTCCCAAAAATGACGCCTCTTGGAATTCATTTCTCCTGCCAGATGTCACGGAGCTGCTCCACGCTATGGCATCCTTAAAACCTTCCAACCATTTCATCGATCCACTTCCTGCTAAGTTTTTTAAAGATCTCAATTTGGCCATTCTCCCTCTCTGGTCCCGGATCATTCATGAATCTTTCCGGCAGGGGAGGATCCCAGATTGCCTCAAGACTGGGCAAGTCGCTCCCATCCCTAAGAAGCCCAACACTGATTTATCTGATCCTAACAACTTCCGTCCTATCACCAGCATCATGACTCTAGCTAAATTGCTCGAGAAATGTGTCCACACGCAGCTCTGCAACCACATAGAGAAATTTCAACTCTTTGACCTCTATCAATCGGGTTTCAGAGCAGGGCATAGTACTGAAACTGCACTAACTCACATTGTGGATGATGCCCTGAGTTCCCTTGATCAAAATGTCCCTTGTCTTCTGATCCTTCTTGATCTGTCCTCAGCATTTGACACCATCAAACATGATAACTTGATTGCGCTTCTTCAACAGAGGATGGGTCTCTCGGGACCGGTCTTAAATTGGTTTGCCTCTTTCTTACATAACGGCACCCAAAGAATCAAAGTTAACCATTCCCTTGCTACCAGTACCCCAGTCACGATTGGAGTTCCTCAGGGTTCTGCACTCTCGCCCACTCTTTTCAACCCTTTTATGGAACCGCTCACCGACATTCTGAACCATTCTAACATTCATTGCCACATGTACGCGGATGACACGCAACTGTACTTGAAGATCTCCTCTCCAGAGGACATAAAAACGTTAAACGATACATACTCAACGATGGTTAGCCCAGAACCATCTTTTGTTAAATACGCTCAAAACCGAATTCCTTCTGATTGTCCCCCGCAACCACTCTGCACCTTCCATCGACTGGCTTAAACAACTCACTGCACTTAACTGCATCCATCATGTGGTTGATTCCACTAAATCGTTAGGCATTACTTTGGACAAATATCTAAATATGCAAGGGCACATCAGTGCAACTATTAGGGGAGCCAACTTTCAACTCAACACCCTTAAGAAAATCAAGCCTTTCCTTCCCTCTGAAGACATAAGACCTGCAGTACAATCCCTGGTTATCTCTCGACTGGAATATGGTTTGGTGACCCTTGCTGGACTTCCCAAAGCTAGCCTGGCCCTGCTCAGAGCCACTCTAAACACCTCGGCCAGGCTCATCACGGGCGCCAGAAAGCATGACCACATTTCCCCCGACCTGATGCAACTAAATTGGCTATCTATCGAAGCTAGGATACGTTTCAAGATAGCTTGCTTGACGCATAAAGCCATACATTACAACACCCCGGTTTACTTGGCAAAAAAGCTTGAACTATCTGGCTCAGCTCGGATCTTAAGAAGTACGTCCACCCTACTTTTGAAACCTCCCAAATTCAAAAAGAAAAGAACTTACAATCGTGCCTTCTCTGGACTTGCTCCAAGAATTTGGAACGCTCTTCCTTCCGAAATCAGGTCCAATCCTTCCACTGCATCATTCAAGAAACAGGTTAAATGGCTACTCTTGAATGATCATTAACAGCATCAACCTGTACTCCCTCTCAAGCCCCCTGTCTACAGATGTGATACTTATTTTACAACGTTTGTTGCGATGTATTTTTGCTTGTCTGTTCAATTGTTATCTCGTGCTATGGTCCTTCTGAATCTGTACTGGTTGGCCCGACTCCCCAGCCCCGGACCTTGATTGTTTACCCCCTTTGTTTGACAGTGTTTTAACTTAAATACATCATTTGTGCCATTATGTTGATTTTATGCGTGCCTTCACCTCTTTGTACAGCGCTCTGATACCCGTAAGGGTCATGTTCGCGCTTTATAAAACTCTTCAAATAAATAAATGGTCAGCCCCACTTTTTGCCTGGTATTCAATACAATTTTGACTGAAATGCACTGTGTTCCTGCTAACCAGGTCCCCATTGCCAGTGCTCTTTCCCTGAAACAAAGTAACTGTCCAATTGTTCCTCAATTGGCTAGGCCATTAGCACCCCTGTAAGTCCCTGGTAGATGATACCATTGGTACCTAGGGCATGGCTACTAAAGAGGGTCCCTAAGTGCTGCAGTATATATTGTGTCACCATAAGAGGCCCACTGCCAAACTCATGCAGGCTTCGTGAAATGGTGTAGACAAAAGTGAAAACATGGCATTGCACACACCCTGTATGCCATGCCCACAGGCACTTCATGCAATATATGTAGGCTATCCTGTTTTAGGTTTAAACCTATAATAACTGATGAAACCCCACCGAAAGGGAAATAGCCCTCACCAGTCTAAACATATGAACACTGAAAAAACACCTGCAGAACCACAAAATAAATGCCATTCAAAGAAAGGAAAAGGACAGTGAAAGAGTCATTTTTATGTCTTCCTGAAAGGGCAATACAATATAATTTTGTTATGCTAGGTTGTAGCAAGAAAGGCTGGGCTAACATTATTCTGGTTGAGTTTTGATTTTTAGGGAGGTCACATTTGCTTTTTTTCAGTTTTGCGGTCTTTGGTCTATAGTTGCAAGTTTAGAAGCATGTTTTAGGCCATATTTGATTATTTTATAAACTATAGAGAATCAGGAAATATCAAAATCATATATGATATTTGGGCTACATTTGATTCTTTCACTGATCGGTAAAATGGCTGGTTTCATAAGAATATTCCCACTATGTACCATCACATTTACTCACAGAGAATGGGTGAAACCCTTTGATACATCAGCCCTCGTTTCTAGCGAGTCAGTATTGATAGTAGGTGAATTGCCAAACATCCTAGGCTTTAAACATTCAATGCAAGGTGCGGTGACATGTATGCTGTCACCAAGCATCTGGGATAGTGGTGAAAACATGGCACCAGAATTTTGGAAAACATGGAACACTGCGTCACTTGGAATGCTGCTGCAAAAAGTTCTTACCAAATTCAACAAAGATTGGAGAGATATTGTTTGTATTTGCAGTGATTCAGCTATGTCTATGAAAAAGTTGTGTGATGACCTGTCAACATCGATACCTGAGCTGAAGTACTTCCCTGTAAGAGATCCTTGCAACTTGCTATATGGTATGCTGAAAGAATATTTACAATCTTCAGAGTTAATGAAGAATGCTATTGACTTTGTAGTCCATTCTGGTACACTGTTTTATCATGTGCGGGAACTAAAATGCAAATATTTCTCATTTTGTGCTTTGCGTGGCATCAAAGAAAGATTCATCCCAACTGAGTCATTTAGCCAGTGGTTCTCAGTCCTAGAGGCTGTATATGCTATTTTATCTATGTGGCGACCATTTACAGAATTTTTGCTGAGTGATGATGCCAAAGGCAAGAAATGTCAAGATCTTCAGTCGCATATTGATAGTGATGTGAAAAAAAGTATACTCTCCTGCATTCTTACAGGAAAACATGACTGCTGTATTGGACATAATCAAAAAACTAGAGTCTAAAAACACCCTTGTCTACCATGTGTTCAGCGTAATTGGCTGCATGACACTTTTAGTGACTTTGTCACTGCAACATGTTCCATGTTAGAATGGCTGCCACTTGTTAAGCAAAGAAATGTTGAGGAGCAATTCAGGAAATTTTATTTTACAATGCATGAGAAATGGCTTGCAATGATGTATAGAAATGTCCCTTCACCAACCATGGCATTTGAAGTCAATGAAGCGTCACTGTGGTACTCTGCACAAGTTCTAGATCTCTTCCTTAAAGGGGAATTTCCTCCGGACTTTGAAAAGTACTGCTTCATTTTTGACCTCCTCAATAACTCTGAGGGCATATGCACCCAGTTCAATGCATATGTTGCAGAACCTGTCCAAGAGAATCACAATCTTCAGGTGTACCAGTATTGGTATGGAAAGCTATGTAGGTGGCCAGAGTTAGCAAATTGTGTACTGGCTGTTTTGGTGTTGCCCATCTCAAGTGCCAATCTTGAGAGGGCCTTTTCACAGATAAAAGTTTACATGGGAAGGAAAGATCTATCGCAAATGACCTAAGAATCACTGAAGAAGTATTGTATGGTGTAGTAAAATAAGTTTGATTTGTAAAAATGTATTTGAAACTCATATACGCTGAATGTACACTGTCTATAAACCATGCATTATCAGTGCAGAAAGCAAGCAATAATAAAAGCAAAATGTTCCATAAACACCGGAAAACACTGTTTCTGTTGTTTTTAATGGCGCGGAAATGTGTAACCACTGTTTTTTTAAGATATTGAAATCACTGAAAAAACCCCACTAAAATGTACGAAAAATAGAAACTGAAAACAGGAAATCCTAAATATATGTAAGTCACCCCTACAGCAGACCTTATAGCCCTTAGGCTGGGTGCATTATATTACATAAGGGAATATTTGCATGAGCAGATATGCCCCTGTGCTGTCTAGTTCAATTGCTAAATAGTACAATTGAAAAGGGAAGCCATCCTACGTATATGTACCTGACACTGGTCATTACGAGTTCCCCAGGTACATGCATTACGAGTTCCCCAGCTACATGATGGCTTCACTGAAACTGATGGTGTTTGTTATAAAACACCTTGTCTCAATAAACATGAACCCAGACAACACTTTAGAGGTGCTCCCTGAAAACCTACCAGCCTCTTAGTGTGCTGGCTGACTGGTATTATCCAGCCTGCCACCACAGATATATTTCTGACCCCCTGCAGGTGAGAGCCTGTGCTCTCTGAGGCCAAAAACAATGCGTGCTCCAGAGTAAGGTGTTCACTCCTCCTCCAGCAGGATGGCTCGTGAATCTGCATACCAAGGCCAGGGGCTCCAGAGCCCCTCCCGCCATTGATATGCGATCCCAGCTTCCCTCGAACCTGGGAGATGCCACCCCCTGCTCTGGGGCCTATTTGGCACCAGGACAGGTGGTAAATTAGCTGTGCTAGGAGGCGTGCTGCACTACCAGGCCAGTCACACCCCTAGAGTGGGTTGCCTGATGTGCCCCACAAAAGAAGGTTCCACCATTTTGATTTTGGTGAAAATAGGAATTCTGGGACAGGGTTATGCCCATTTCCTTACAGGAAGTGGTCATATAGGGGGTGTAGTGACCAGAAGGGTAAGTAGCCCATTGACTACTACCCTTCACTCCCCTTAACGCCCCTAAATTAGGTATTCAGGTTGCCCCCTGACACCAGGAACTTAGATTCAACTGAATGAAGAAAGAAGAGGACAAAGAAGAGCCGAAGAAGCAGAAACTGCAGACTGCTGGTGGACTTTGGCGCCAAACCATGCCTGCCTGCCTACCTCCTCCTGTCCCGACAATTGTGACACCCCAACTCGTCCTGCAGCTGTGCATCCTACTAAGGCCTCAGAGGGCCTCCAGCACTTCGCCAAGCTATCAGCAGCTCCCTTGAAGTGCATGAGTCACTTCCTTGCAGCCTGCAGGCACTGACTGCAACATCCGGATCACCAATTACCAATCTGCTGTTCATCGGGTCCACCAGGAAGAGGTCGCCTTGCTTCTAGAGGTCAGATCTATCTCCTCACCACGTGAGAAGATGCCAGGGCAAACCGGAGTCGCCCGACACCAATATCCAGGGTACCAGACCCCTTGCAACAGCCAAAGCTTGTTTGCGTTCAATCTAGACTACAACACGGCAGAGACTGAGCAGTTGACGAGGGACATCAGCACCACAGAGGCCATTACCAAGAGTGGCCCAGCTGTCCTGTTTTGTTCCTCTTTGCAGGTCTAACCGAGATCCATGGGCGCCTTTGACGCACGAGTACCAGACGACCAAAACCCTCTGCACCCGAGCTCCCCAGCCCAGGTCTACAATGACCAAAGGTGCTCCCAGGGCCCCCACGAACTGAGCCCCTGGTCCCTAGGTCCCCCTATGCAGCCTGTTTCTAGATGCCCCCCCTCCTTGTCTATGGTGTAGCACGCAAGGCTAACAAGCCGTCCAGCACCTCTGCACCCGGACACTCAAGGGCAGGTAAATTTGAACTCCTCGTGGTACCATGGACATTGGCCACCTAGCACTTTAAGTCCTTAAGGGGACCCCTGAGAAATGTTTGCAAAGAACTGTATGCAGTATATGTCTTTTTCTCCATAGGAAAGCGCATTTGAGTTAACATTTTACTTATGTGCTAAAATTGTATTACGAAAAGTACTTACCTATTTATGAAGTTCTTGGTGTTAAAATAAATATTAAAATGCTTGTTATTTTTCTAAATTGGTCTTGAATTTCTTCTTGAATGTGTGTCTCATTTATTGACTCTGTGTGTTCAATAAATGCATTAACACTACCCTTGATAAGCCTAAACTGCTTGCCCACACTACCATAAAAGAGAGCATTTGGGATTATTAATTTAAGACCTGAAAACCAATAAGGGTCATCTGTGCTTTCTACATAGTATACCTTGTTTTGGTATACTACATAAAAAGCCAGCTTCCAACAAGAATTTTACTGAAAACGAAGGAAAACTGGCTCCACTCCTCAATTACTTTCAAGAGATATGGATTGGCAATCTAGGCAGGTCAGGTCACAGGAGGAAGCCAAGGCTTCCCATTGACTAGTAGAACTGTTAGTTCTTGGCAGTTAGGGCTGGACTGTTCCCAAGAGGAACAGGGTCAAGACTGATTTGCATATGGCTGAGGTGGCGAAGTGAGCTAAAGAACGATGATGGATTCAACCCAGATCTTTGTGATTGGGAGTGAGTGTCTCAAATGTTTCAGCGCTCCGTCCATCATCTCCTTGTGTTTGCTTTCTTCGCCCTAAGTTGTCAGGGTATGCCCAGACGTGGGTCCCTTGCTCACTTTGCCACTGGATTCAAGCTAGCCTGGCTGATGAGGGCTGTTACCCCGAAACTGGTCCCAGGATGCTTGTTTCCAGTCCAGGGAAGACCTGGCTTGGCAGTTCGGGCTGGAGTGTTCTCATGAGGAATTGGTCAAGAAAGATTTGCATATGGCTGTGTCTGAACTGGGGTGGCGACGTGCACTAAAGAACGATGATGGATTCAACCCAGATCTATGATTGGGAGTGAGCGTCTGAAACGTTTCAGTGCTCCGTCCTTCATCTCCTTGTGTTTGCTTAGAACTGTTACTTGACCTGCTTAGAGGGAGGTGCAAAGGCAAACAATGCCATAGAGGGGTGGCACAATTCCTTAAACAAATCAATTGGCAGACCTCACCCTAACCTTTATTATTTCTTGTCAATTTTGCAGAAGGAACAAAGTTTCCAAAGAGTATAGCACAATCATTGTCAGTTAGCCTGAGCCCTCGTGTTTAAAAAAAAGGTAAAGAAACATCTGAGAGTCTATTGGCTAAAATCAATCAATTTCCATTGATGGGCGCTTCAGACTACCTGGACAACATTGCGTACATCCTACACTTTTAATACACACTAACAAACTAAAAAATTACTTGCCTGTTTTGACAATACTTACTAATTAAATTGACATTTTTTATAACAAATTAAAAGAATTTTGGCGTTCCTACCTGTAGTTGCCTTCTTTTGTCAACTCTTTTTTTAATCCAAACTATTTTATGAGTTTTGCCGTAAGAAGGGAAAGCAATACAGTGAAAATAATCATGCGATAAAAGACATAGCCACAGAGTGATTAATATAACAGTAGTCTAGCTCAATCATGCGGCTAATTATAGTCTTCATCCGCCAATTGCAAAAAACTGAAATTAAAATTAAGATAAAAAGCAAACACTACAATAACAAAAACCACCAAGCTTCCACTGCTAGCACAGCCAAACCCTGTAGTTCCAAAAAGAGGGTGGGGGGTGGAAGGAAAGGAAGAAAGGATCTGTACTGTTTTGCCCATTGTCCCCATCCTCCCACCTCCCGAGCAACCCTTAGGATGTGCACGCTCTTTCAGGTTGATATAGTGGACCGATCTGTCCAAAATCTCCAGTGCCCTCTGTAGCTCCGAGACGTAAATGTCAGGCTCCAGTTGCTGGCTCCATTTTGAAGCCAATAGCACATTGTCATCAGTTACATACTGACAAAGGACCTGATATACCAAACTTATCGATGGATTTCTACCTGCTTTATAAAGGCACAGCATTAACTCTGTACCTTCCAGCTCCATCAGGTATATACATCCTGTCAAAACATAGTCCCTCACTTGTAAATATATATTTTTTTAAAGCGATTAGGGAGTCCATAGTAAGTCTGTAATTCGGTGAATGAGCAGAAGCCATTTAGGTCGTCCACCTGCCCAATAGTCTGAACCCCATATCGCACCCAGGCCTTTCCGATTGGATCTTGAAACACTACTGGGAAAGCAGGATTATCCCACAGTGGCGTTTCTTTATTGAAAAAGACAATTTAATATATATTACACATTTCCTGCCAGATACGAATAGCATCCTTAAAGCTAACCCTCTTGTAGTAATTTGGGTCCCCCAGCTGGTATAAAAAATATCCTTTATTCTCCCCCCAGTGCTAGCTGATAGCAGAAAGCCGCTTGGTAATAAACTGCGCAAGCACCCCACAAACGCAGCACAAAAATACAGCTTAAAATCCAAGAGTTGAAAGCCCCCTCGCTTATATGGGAGCTTCATAAGTCGGATTGCTTAACTCTCCCGCCTGTAACCGCAAATAAAACTTCCAATGGCACCTTCGAGGCACCTAAAAAAAGAATCCGGGCCCGTAAAGGAATTGCCCTATAAAGATAAAGAAGTTTCGGAAGAATATTCATTTTAGCTATATTGCATCGTCCAACAATACTAAGTGCGAGTTTATTCCATACCTTCATTTTGGCAATAACAGATATCAGCAAGGGCCTCGTAATTCAATTTGATTATATCCCCCACCTCAGAGCAGTTTGACACCGAGATACACAGCGGTTGAGATTAGTCCTACCATTGGGGCGTCTGTCTCAAAATTCAATAGGACCTGTGTTTTGGAGATGTTGAGCTTATACTCTGACACCCTGCCAAAATCAGAGGCCTCCTTAACAACTTGTCCGAGTGCTGTCAATGGATTTAATGCAAAGACAGCCACATCATCTGCATACGCTGTAATTTTAAGTACATGACCGACGAAAATCAATGGCCGGATGCCATAATTCAGAAATAATGAATGAAGATACGGCTCAATATACAAAGCGAATAAAAGGGGAGACAATCGACATCCTTGTTGGGATTCATGGTATATCTCAAATGTAAATGAATAACTCCCAGAGTATATCACCCTAGTACGTGGGGTCTTGTATAGTGCCTGTAACATTTGGATATATTTGTCCCCACCACCGAAAGCTCCCAAAGAAGCCCACATACATTTCCAGGCCACGCAATCAAAGGCCTTCTCGGCAGCTAGAAGAATCATGCCTATCCTAGTATTAGATTTCCCTGCAGCATCGAACGCCACAATTGCTGTATTGGTGTGGCTGGTCATATCCCTTCCTTTTACGACTCCCTGCTGTTGTTGGGAGACTAGTATCGGGAGAAGAGGGACAAGTCTTGTTGCCAAGATCTTACCAAACCACTGAGCATCCGAATTGATCAGGGAAATAGGTCGGTATGACCCCATATGCTCTGAAGGCTTGCCTTTCTTCAGGAATAACGTGATGTTGGTTACATTCCAAGATTCCGGGATGTCCCCCCACCCCCATTATAGATATGCTGAGTAACCTTTAAGAGTTCCCTAGCTATTATATTCCTAAATACTTTATAAAACTCCAAAGGAAGAGCATACTCTCCTGCTGCCTGGCCTGAGGGGAGAGCTGTCAAGGGTGCCTCTGCCTCTCCCATAGAAAACTCCATCTGCAATGCTTCTGCCTGATCCTCCTCTAAATGGGGCAATCTGCACTTCTTAATATATGTTGTAATCTTCGACTGGCAACCAAAGTAAGGCTGATAGTATAGATCCTGATTAAACAAATAGAACTGCTCTATAATAGAGTCCGGATTCGTATGCGAGATACCATCTATGCCTTTAATACATTGGATCGTACATTTAGACTGCCTATTGGAGATTTGATGGGCTTAGACTCGCCAACCCTATCACTGTATTCGTATTGCAGAGCTTTATTCTTAGCATAATTGGCTGCAATCTATTCTTTTAAATCCTGCCCAGACAAAGATCGTTTTTCAATTAATTGGAAGAAAATAGTCTGTTCGTCCACAGCACCTTGAACAACCTTCTGTGCATGTAATATTTCACGCTGTAGGATTTCTTGCTGCAATAAACATGCAGCTTCAATAGCAGCTCGATTTTGTTTGATAATAAATTGTATTGTGAGACCACGTATGTATGCTTTCATGGTATCTCAGATAATGGAGGGTGTTGCAGTGCCTGCGTTAGTAATGAGAAATTCCCTTAATAAAACAGAGATGTGACTCACATAATGGTCGTTGGACAGAAGATGACGGGGAAATGAAAACTTAGATCGCCTAGCTGTTGTATTGATAAGACAAAATGTAAATAAGAGCCGGTTATGGTCTGATACGATCCTGGGACATACTTCTAGCTCTGTGCCTGCTAATAAGAGCCACCTAGAAAAAACCATATCGATTCTGGAGTAGTGTTTATGCGGACATGAATAGAAAGTATACCCAGGCTTAGCTGGGTATATAGTCCTCCATGCATCACAAAGCCCATGAAGCCTGATCAGTTCGTGAATTGATGCCCTAGTTTTGGTCATGTGTGGGGTAGATTTACGATTAGTGGATTCAATACTATAAGCCATTATGCAATTAAAATCTCCGATTATAATCAGTTCCCCCACCCAGTCTAAAAGCTCTAAGGAGAGCATATCCAATAACTCTGGGTCATCAATATTTGGCCCATAAACTGCACATATAACAAACCTCTGGGAATTAAATAACATTTGTGCCAGCACCCATCTTCCCCTTGGGTCCATGTAGTTTTTAAAATGTTACATTGGAAGTTCTTTGCAGATAATAAAGCAACCCCCCCGGATGGAAACCGTTTACGAAGTACAACTAATTTTGTCATAACCCAGTTGCTTTAGTAGTTAATGATCCTTGTACGCCAAATGAGTCTCTGTTAAAGCTAGCATACGGGGTCTATAAGCCCCTATTTCCTCCCTAACCAACTGCCGTTTACTTCATGAGTTTAAACCAGAAACATTCCAATTCATACATTTAATCCTAGCCATAAGTCTGACAAATTAAGCTGGCCAATCCTGAATCCTCAAGACAAAACTGGATTACAAAAATAAGCAGTACACCTACTTTAGAGAAAATTAGAACATTCTGACTTAATTTACTCCCCCACCTCCCCATCTACCCTCAAACATGGAGAACACTGTACTCTCTATCACAAAACGATCTGATGTGACCACCCTTCCCGACCCCCTCCACCCCACCAAACCCACCCCTGTGTTTTTGGGAAAGAATCATCCCAACCCTCTGAGCTGTTGGTGAAATGACAGCTCTTGAGAGAGCGTGGCCCAAAACAGTGCCCCAACCACCCATTACTCACCAGCCTCCTAGACCAATCGACAAGCCTGTAGTTCAATTAAATTCTCTAAAACGCTATTGAAGAAATATTCTGAAAAAACATAGTGTACTAACAAAAGAAAGCTCATCAAGAGAGAAGGAGTAAAAGCAGACAAGAAGAAAGAAAAAGAAAAGACTATTTGTCTCCTATATTACACGCCAGAAAGAATCTCTAAATGGGGAGCCGATGTTTCTGGGGATAAAACTAGGTGCCCAAAATGTAGGCAGCTTTCTGCAGATATTGTACATATGTTCGCTGTATCTCCTGTCCTACAGGACTTCTGGATTGATGTAACCAAATTAATGTTGCACTGCCTAGGCCTCCAGGTTTCATTGTACCCTAAAAAGATTTTGATGGGTGTTAAGTTTGAGTATGATGTTGGTATCAAATGCTTAACAACAACAATGATAGTCTGTGCCCAGTTATCTGTTGCTCAGGTTTGGATCTCTGATGCTCTCCCTAAAGACAATTGAATGGTGTGTTCTTCTGAGAGAAATGTATGAGTCAGAGTTTGCTCTTGCCAAAGCTAGAGGTCCTCCTCTCTGAGGAAACTCGATAAAATTTGGGTGGGTCTCAGCTGGGATTTAAAAAATTATAATTTTGATTGATGTTCTTTCTTTTAGATGATCGTCAGGGTCGTGCTTAAGCATCATGTATTTATGTTTTTCTTTCTTCTTTTCTTCTTCTGAATACATATTTTGTTCATTGGGCATTATGTACTGAGCATTTCTGATTTGAAAATAATAAAAACTTAATTTTTTTTTAAAAAGGACATGAACTCTCTGATGTCGGCCTCTATAGTTCCTGCCAGTTGGGGACATGGTTCTAGCTATATCCCACAATAGTCAGCCCATCATTCCCAGATTTTGTAGTATTTCTGCGGACAGCCCCAAGCTATGTACATAGGACATTTTAGGCCTATGCAACCGTCCAGGCCCACTCTCCAAACCTCCAAAGAAGGAGCTGCAGCCTCCTTCCAAGCTCTAGTGATGTCACGCTTAGCCACCATAAGGCCCAGCCACATAAGTGTGTCTATAGCGGTTCCTGCCATCTGAGATGTGTAGCATAGTGCACCTTAGGGATTGTGGCAGGGGAGGCCCAACACCTCCTCTAGGCAGTCATTAACCCCGTCCCAGAAAGTGGTGTGGATGGGGCAGCCCCAGACCGAATGTAGAAAGTCGGCTTGTGCAGACAAACAACGCAAAAACTCAGCTGAAGCAATGAGGCCCGTCTCCACAGCCTATCCCTAGTATAACAAACCCTATGCAAGAATCTCAGTTGTATGAGGCAGAATTGAGAAGCAATCGCCACTTCACGCGGGGAGGCCAACGCCTCTCTACAGTCATCGTAGTCCTCTCTAAGGGCCTGAAAAGTGTCCCAGGCATTGACCACCAGTGAACGGTAAATTACTGATATTTTATGTTGCGGTATATTGCTTAGTAGTATTTTATCCTCCATGGGGCTGTACTGAATAGGCATCATTTGTGACAAATAGGGCGTAAGCGCATGACGAAGTTGCAGGTACTTGTAAAATTGGGACCAATGGAATTGGAATTAATCTTGAAGGGCGACAAAGGATTTAATTACAGCCTGATCGAGGACATCCCCTAGTCTAGAGATACCTATAAGGTGCCAGCTACGGAACCCCTGCAATCCAGCCGCCTGAAGAAAGACTGTACCCTCCCACAAGGGGGTCTCCTCAGTGAGACGACCCTCCCATCCCATGGATCTACTCGTCACCCTCCACATCTCTAGCACCACCTGGGTCGCCGGGGGGGAACTCAAGGGATAGGAGCCCCATACAGCAAGTGAAGTAGAGTGTGTGAGCTAACGCCCATCCCTCGGACCCACAGGCAGGATCAAAATAGACCCCTAACCACAATTCATTCAGTATGGTCAGCTGTGCCGCCCTACAATAGGATCTCACAACCGTGGTGGCAATGCCTCTATCAAAAGTGGACTTATAGCACATAGAAATGGTAATGCGTGCCGGGCCGGAGGCCCACAAGAATTCTTGTAATAGGTATTCAATTCAGGAGAAAGGAGCACAGGGAACAGGACATTTTGGAGCTGATACAAAAGCCAAGGGAGGGACACCATTTTAAAGATGGCAGATCTTCTCAGAAGAGAGAGGGGTAATGCTGCCCAGTGTTTCAGATCGGTTAGCAGCCTGTACAACTGTGGTTGTATGTTAGAAGACCGTTCAGGCCTCGTCAGTGGTGAAAAAGACCCCTAAATATCGAAACCTCTGGAGAGAATTCGAAGTCCTGACGCCCAGGACAAATCCTTAACTTTCCCACACACCGGGTACACTGAGGACTTACTAGGGTGAAACCAGAGCCCTGAGAACCTCTCAAAGATATCAAGGATCTGGAGCGCCCGCTGTCCTGATTCCCTGGGATCAGTTAGAAAGATGAGCACATCATCAGCGTATAATGATATCCTCTCTTCCAATCTGGAACCCCACTCGAACCCACGGAGCTGATGGATACAGCAAATAGGGGCAGCCCTGGCGCGTTTCACTCTCCTCCGAAAAGGGTGAGGAAGTGGCTCCACCAACCCTGAGCTGTGCAAACACCTCCATATACAAGAGTTTCATACAGCTAATAAATCAGGGACCGGACTTTAATCTAGCCAGGAGGGGGAACAAAAAGAACCAAGCAATGGAATCGAAAGCTTTGCAAAAGTCTACCTGTAAAAGCGCACTCTCTGCATGATGAGCCTGTGAAAGGGCAATGACATTCCACACTCGCCGTATGTTGTGTCTCATGGCACGGTCAGGCATAAAGCCCGATGGATCGTGGTGACCTAAAGTAGAAATGACCACTATCCCCAACAAATCGGTGCCAGTGAATGCCCAAGTGACCTTATCGAACTCGGCCAGAAGGCCATCCAGTCCTGGCGACCTCCCAGGCCAGAGCTGCATCCAGGCAGCCCCCAATTCCTCCACCATAATGTCAGCCTTCAAGGCCTCCTTATCCTGCAGGGAGAGAGTTCGGATGGGGGGGTCATGGACCAACGACTTCACCTCCGGGTTGGCTCTCAGCATCCTGCCAGGAGTAAAGCTCTCTGTCGTAGTCTACGAAGGCCTCGGCAATCAGCCGATCACTGGCAACTCGGTCCCCCTGGGCATTAATGACGCCGGGGAAAGAGTGTCATGAGAGTGCAGCGGAGCAAAGCCAATGGAGGGTTTTGCTGGATTTATCATCCCACTGGTAAATGCGACTCTGAGTCACTGTCCAGGCCGCTTGTGCTTCCTCCATCTGTGTTTGATGCAGAACGGTGCTAGTGTGGAGAGAGTCACGGAAAACCGCCGGATCAGAGGAGGTGAGATACTGGGCCTCTAGTTCAATAATCCTTGCCTCCAATTCTTCTATTGCAACCTCCATTTGGCTGCGATGGGCTGCACTATAACTGTTAATGAAGCCTCTCATGGTTGCTTTCCACGCTTCCCACAAGACACAGGGGGAGGTTACCGAACCCAAGTTGTGGGTGAGGTTTTCACGAGTCGCCTCATGGAGGCCTTCCCTGAACTGGGCATCCACCAGAGTCCAAATACTCAGTCTCCACTGTGGGGGCCCCTCCCCTCACCCACTTCCATCCGCATCTCCACCGGGGAGTGGTCCGACAAACCCCAGGGTCTGATGCACACTTTGATGATGTTATACCCCAGCGTCCTGGGTAGGAGGAAATAGTTCAGGCATGAAAATGTTTTGTGGACCCTCAAGTAGAACGTGTACTCCTGGTCCTTGGGGTGACTAAAGCGCCATGCATCAATTAAACCCATGTTGTCGAGAAACTGATCCAAAGGTGTTTGTGACAAGGGGACCTCCAGGCCCACCAACGACCGATCGAACCAGGATGATACCACACAGTTCAAGTCTCCTCGAGGCACCCAGGACCCCACAGGGAACTCCACCACCACCACTCGTATGGAGTAAAAGAGCGCCTCAGTTGGGAAGGTGCATATACATAGATAAGGGAAGAATGTCTGACCTTGAGAAGACCAGTGATCACAACATAGCGGCCCTGGACATCATGCAAGGTCCGGAGATGATGATACGGGACATGCCGTCTCATAAGTATACCTACACCCCTGCATCCTCTCTGGAAACCAGAGTGGAACACCCAATCGAAACCTTGATGGGCCAAGAAGGGGCATTTATTACCCAGTAAGTGAGTTTCTTGTTAGAGCAGGACATCAGGGACAGCCATCCAAGTGGCTCGCAAGACAGCACCTCACTTCATCTTGTCGAGTAGCCCATTAACATTCCAGGTGAGCAGTCGCAAGGACCCAGGTCTTTCATCTACAGAGAGGGCAGCCACCATGGAAAAGAGCGAGGAAACCCATCGTCTGGCCTGGGAAGTGAGTGCAGCTTCAGAGCGTGGGTAGTGGTGTGTGCATCTGCAGTGATACCAAACATGAAAGAAAAAAAGGAGACAAAACGAAAAAACCCATAATTAAAGGCAAAACATAGATCAACAAACTAAACCTTCATCCCTCCACCCCCTATACTTCGAAAACTAGAAATGCCTGTTGAAGCACGAGTGTCAGGATGTCACCAACTGGGTGAATTAGAGGGTGAACCCCTCTCTGACTGCTGCACACAACGGAACTCAACTAAAACCCCACCCATGAACTAGGGAGCTTCAGAAGGTAGTCCGCAGACAACGCCCTGTGTACACCCCTCATCCAGCATACATGACTGTTAAGGAAAACAACGATAGTGCATTGCTAAATATTGTACACATAATTCAAGTGACCAGGCAAAACGCCTTATTAGCAACCCTGAGAGAAAGCCTGCACTCTGTCACAATCCCCGACATCGGGCGACATCAAGAAGACATGTAAACTGTCAAATGTACAGAGTCAGACTGGCCCAAGTCTAAATTGGATTCTGGGACTGGGGAGGAGGGGCCAGCAGCCACATCCCCCTCTCAGTGATTCAGAGCGTTCCTTGTCTCAAAGCAGCAGGAGTCACGCCTGTAATGCGTCTGCTGGTGACGAGGCCGCAGTCATCTTTTCTCCAGAGGAGCGTCCTGATTTGAGGGATACCTCCACCCTAGAAGTGGCATCTCCCCAGTCTATTCGAGGTCTCTCTTCCACCCACTACCAGGCCGCCTCCGGGGTTTCGAAAAACAAAGATATGCCGCCAAACAGTACCTTCAGGCACGCCAGGAAGAGCAACATATATTGCACTCCCAAGTCTCGGAGCTTCTGTTTCACCCCCCTGAAGGGAGCAATGTTGCTGCTGGGCCCACAGAATGTAGTCTGGGAATATCATAACTCAAGTGGAGTCACTGAGTAATGAGTCACAGGAGCGGCAAACCCTCAGAATAGCATCTCGGTCGGCGAAATTCAACAGATGGGCGATGATGGGCTGCGGCGGGGCCCTGGGTGGAGGCATGGCTGCCAAAGACCTGTGGGCACGCTCTGCAATGAAGCGCTAGGACAGAGGTATACAGGATTGAAGCCAGGTGATAAAATGGCAGTTGTGTTTTTGGGCCTTCCGCAATTCCCCCCTTATGAATATTGTTTCTTCTAGAGCACCCTCTGCGTCCTCCAGCAGGGTCAGCATGCAGGACAAAGTAATCACCTCAGACTGGCAGGACTGAAGGGAGCCCTCCGTTGCAGACAGCAGAGTCTCATGGTCATTCACCTTGTCCGCCGTGTTGAACAGGTCCTGACAGATCAAGGAAAGATCAACTCGGACTTTCCCAATCTTCCCCTTCACTGAAGAGCCATGATTGTGGACAAAGGCAGGGGCTCTGTGGAAACGTAGGTTGTGTATTTGTTAATTTTGTCTTGCACTGAGCGCTGGGATGGTTTGTCTTTCCCCATGCTCAGGAGCACCACAGGAGGATCAGCTCCCACACTTTGAAGAGGCAAGAGATGTCAGAGGCTCCAAGGGTATTGAGGAAGAACTAGCACACAAAGGGGGCTTTGCACCAGGCACTGCGCCGCACTCGTAATGGCAGTCACATCAAGGGAGTCTCAACCCGCATCCACTTCTCCTAAGAGACTCCCCATCGCACTTCCCGGGTATCACCTCACCACCGGCCCACCATGGGCAAGGGTCCACCATGCGCTGAGGCGAGGGAAAGAAAGAGGGGTAGGATCCCGCAATATGCCTGTTGTCGCCCAGCAGGGTACCATTCGCTGGAAGGCAAGTCGGTGCCCACACACCACAGTGAAGGAAGCAATGTGCTGTCGCCATTGCGGTCCGACCCACACTCCAAGTTTCGGTGAAGACCTCTGTGGCCCAAGGCAACCGTCAGACCGCCTTACACCAAGTGGCAGTGTCCAACAGCTTCCAGGCCACGGATCGCTCCAGCAGCCACTGGTGCAGGACCGGCAGGAGCGAGCTCGCCTGCACCACCCACGGGGGAGCCGCAACTCAACCCCGGGGCCGCAACTCCGCTCGCAGGCTTCCCCAGCAGCCACTAGTCCAAGAGGCCTCAAGTGTGGGCCAGATCGGGTGTCATCCACTCGTCTGCCGCTCGGGGGGCTGAAACTGGCAGCAAGTAGCGTCTCTCAGTGTGCACACTTGCCCTGTGTGCAGTTCAGCAGCATGTCGGCATGATTACCTGCAGATAAATAACGGATTTGATGCGGGCGACCAGGGATCGTCTAAGGAGCGAACACCATATTTCGAGGCCAGGCCCCCTCTTTCTTCAACTCTTTTATTTATTAACAATTTTATTACAATAAAAGACAATCTGCATATACAGTATCACAGTCACGAGGGCAAGTACACAGAGTCAATCGGTATATATTTTCCACAAAAACACCAACACTATGATGGCTACAACAGTATTATAACTCCTCGTCCGAGTCTTGATCCAACCCCGGAGGTGTACAGATGTTCTCCCTATAGACGTTCCATTTGCCCCACACCCTTCCCCATTTCTTTGGGCACCCCCTGTGAACAAAGGTGGCCTTTTCCGCTACCATAACCATATCTCTACACCAGTCTAATAAAGTTGGTATACTTGCTGACCCCCATTTTTGTGCTAGGTTTCGTTTAGCTATCATCATGCCTGTCGTTGCCCATTGACGTTCAGCGTGATTGAGGTCTGTGGGTCCCCATATGTTGAGGAGGCAGCATTTAGGCTCGAGCGGGACTTGCTTCTCGCTGACCTCCGTAATGGTGTCTATTACTGCTGCCCAGTATGGTGTGAGCAGTGTGCATTCCCACAAGGTGTGATAGAATGTACTTATGGCGCCACAGAGGCATAAACAGTGCGGATCGGGGATTCTTCCCATCTTATGCAGTACTACCCGCGTATAGTAGGTCCTGTGTAATATTTTTAGCTGTACTAGTCGCAGTCTAGAGGAGATTGCCACCTCTTTAGGTGACGCAATCGCGTCTCACCAATCGGGGTCGTCCATATCTCCATCCGCCGTCTGCCAGAATACCCTAAGTCGGTCGAGAGGGTCCGCCCGGTTATTAATAATTTTCTTGTAGGTGAGTGAGGTTGCTTTTTTGTCTAAATAATCAGTTAGCAATCGGTCCTCTAAAGGGGAGGAGACGGGGAGTATTTCGGCTGCTGGGAGGGCTGCATCAATCGCATGTTTAATCTGCATATATCGAAATTTCTCTCCCGGGGCCATCATGTATTGTTCTTGTAGGTAGGCAAAGCGTACAGCCTCTCCATTGTGCCAGAGGTCCCCTAACCACGAGATCCCTATCAGGTCCCATTTTAGAGATCCCTTGCTTTCTCCCAGTGTGCCCAGTTTGCCTGTGTCCCACAGTGGAGTGTGTTGCGTCAGTCTGTCTGACCAGAACAGGTGCCGCGTCACCGTGTGCCAAACACGAATTGTGTGTGCCGTTGGGCCTATGAGGTCTCGGGTTTTCCGCTTGTTGTAAAGCACCCTATTAACTTCACCCTTCCCCAAGGCCACTCTGTCTAGGCGGTAGGCAGGGTCGGTGTCAGGCACATGGATCCACTGGTTAATAACTGTGAGTTGCGAAGCCCAATAGTATGCCTTGATATCGGGTAGAGCAATCCCCCCATCATACCAACTTCTGATCAGTTTGTTGGCTGCCACCCGCGCCGGTTTGCTATCCCAAAGGAGGACAGCAACCTCCGAGTTCACTGCTCTAAAATATGAATCGGGGACTGTATAGGGCGTATAAAAATCTGGGCAGGGCCATCATTTTGAAAAGAGCCGATCTGCTCAGTAGGGTGAGCGGCAACGCTCTCCAGTGCTTGATATCACGTTTCAGCCTTTGCAGCGGTGCTTGCAAGTTAAGTGCTAGGAATGTGTCTGGATCCGACGTTACGTGGATTCCAAGGTATTTAAAGCTATCTGTCACTATCTGGACCGTGCATCCCTTTGGCAGGCATGGGGGCAGACCATGTAAAATGTAGAGTACGGACTTATCCTAATTAATTGCATATCCCGACACTGACCCGAACACCGCGCAGATGTTGAGCAATGCGTGGAGGGATCGCGTGGGCGATGCTATATATATTAAGACATCATCGGCATAAAGGGAGATGTGATCTTCCCATCCCTCCCTCCATTTTAAACCTCGTATCATGGGATCCCATCTAATCCAAGCCGCCAGCGGTTCCAGGACCAGTGCGAACAATAATGGTGACAATAGGCAGCCCTGTCGAGTCCCTCTACCCAAAGTGATTGCCCGTGATATGTGCCCATTGGCGACTACATGCGCAATAGGGTTTGTGTAGAGTAGGTGTACCCAGGAGCAAAATTTCGGTCCGAACCCTAAATGTTGGAGGACCGCAAATAAAAAGGCCCACTCCACCGAGTCAAAAGCCATTTTTGCGTCCAGTGAGAGGACTGCAGCGTCCTCCCGCACTGTGTGTTTCCGGCCCAGTACACCGTGCAGGCGCCTGAGGTTCAAGGCGTGTTTCTGCCAGGCATAAATCCCGATTGGTCCGGGTGGACTAGTTTGGCGAGATGGGGTGTCAGTCTGAGTGCTAATGTTTTGGCTAGAATTTTTGCTTCTGCATTGATTAATGAGATCGGTCGATATGATGTGCATTCCACAGCCGGTTTGCCAGGCTTGTGGATGGCCACAATGGTTGCCAATCGCTGGTCTCTAGGGAGTGTTCCTTGGGCTCGGCTCGTCTCATACATTTTCAGCATATAAGGGGCAACCTTGTCCGCCGTATGTTTATATAATTCTATTGGGATGCCTTTGGGACCGGTGGCCTTACCTGATTGTATCTTAAAGATGGCTCCCTTGAGTTCGTCCACCGTGATGTCTGCCTCTAGACCCTCAGTTTCTTGAGGTGTGAGCCTCGGCATGTGAATGTCTTTAAGGAATGCAAGTGCTTCCTGGACAGTGGTGGTATTCGTGGATGTGTATACTTGTTCGTAGTGTTGTGCTAACGCAGTCACTATTTCTTGTGGGTCTAATGTGACGTCCCCCGTTTCGACTCGGATCTGTGCTATCCATCTATTCGCCCGTTCCCTCTTGTCTAGCCAGGCAAGAAGTTTGCCTGCTTTATCCCCAGATTCATAGATCCTGTGCTGGACTGCCATTAGACGGGTTTTAGCATCTGTCCAAAGATATTCTTTATATTCCTGGCTTTTAACACGCAGTGCATGTGCATTAGCGTCCGTGGGAGCTATGGCATGTTGGGATTCCAATTGCTGTACCTCCTGCTCTAAGGTCTCAATTTCATTTTGCTGTTCTTTTTTATGACCCTCTAAGAGGGAGATGGCCTGCCCACGTATGACTGGTTTGTATGCCTCCCATAGCGTTAGCGGGGAGGTGACTGATGTCTCATTTTCCTGAAAATATTGCGTTGTTGCAGCGATTAGGCCTTTCTTGATTTTGGAGTTTAGGAGGAATCCTGGATATATGGGGTACATACGACTGTGGGTAGGGCTGCGTGCCCGAATCTCCGCCTGTACCGGGGAATGATCGGAGATCCCCCTGGGCAAGTGTGAGGTCGTCCCCATCCTCCCCATGTTATCTAGTGCCGTGAATATGTAGTCTATACGTAAAAGGCTATTGTGAGCCCCTGAATGAAAGGTGTATTGTCTCTGAAGTGGGTTTTGGAACCGCCATATGTCCAGTAGACCGTGGGCTTCTAAAAATTCGGCCAACGGTGAGCGTAGGCGATGCTGGGGGTGAGCAGGCGTACGGTCCAATGCATCATTTAAAGTCATGTTAAAGTAGCCCCCTAATATTAAATCTCCTTCCGGTAGTGCTAGGAGAAATTTGCCCAGATCTTGAAAGGCGGATGAATGTAAGGCAGGTGGAATATAGACAGTCACTAAGTTGAACAGGCGACCCTCCCATTGGATCGAGGTTGCTGCAAAACAGCCCTGGTCATCTTTAGAAGTGCGGTGGTCAATGAGAGGGAAGCGCTTTCTAACAAGGATTCCAACCCCTCGGGATCCTGTGGTGAACTCTGAGTGTACTATCAACTGGAACCCCCACCGGTCAAGTGCTTTACACATGGATCCCACTAAGTGCATTTCCTGTAACAGTATAACTGCTGGGGCCTTGCCTTTTAGATATTGCAGCACCAGCCCGCGTTTTATCTTGTCTCTCAGCCCATTAACATTCCAGGAGAGGAGCGATAACGTTGGCGTTGTGGTGTGTTGTGTCGTTGGATCAGAGGAGGTCATAGAAGACGTGGGTGTTCGTGACATGCTGGATGTCTAAGGTCAAGTGTGAACTTATTCCCGTAATGACTGTGTGCCAGTGTCCGCAGATCGTTAACTATCAGAACAATAACATCAATAAAGCTTTTATATTGCAGGTATACCCTATCTACGGTAGAATACTGCACCTGCCCATCGCCGCTCAGTTGGAGTAATGACACAAGCATATAACCATATTTCACATTTCTGAGGGGGCTAAGTGATAGTCCTGCTATCATGATAACATATAATAAGAACAAAACCCTCCCCACCATCCCCAAGAATAACAAATCCCCCCTCCCTGCATCCCTGCCTAGTAGGTCTAAAACTACCCACATCCCCAATAGCAGAGCGCCTATGATCCCAATAACAGAGAACATTAAATGTAGGGTCGTGGGGTGTCAGCGCCAAGTAGCCCCTCCCTCCCGGGCCTGCGACCATGCCTCAACAGTATTGAGGGTTAATATCACATTCTAGAGTCCATAGTCCCTTCAGCATTTTGCCAGTCCAATATGGAATTAGCAGAGAAGGACACACCGTGGCCAGAAGAAGGGAAACCCTCCACCCCCGCACCATGGAAGACAAAAAAGGAGGGATAACTACAGACCAGTAGAGTTCATGCAGTCTTTCACTTTCCAGCACATGCCGTGTCACTGCCAGGGCTGCCAGAGCGGGAACTTCTGGATCTCGATGGCGATCGTATCTTGTCTCCACGCCAATGCAATGAGTCTTTAGGGCGTCGGCCAGTGAGCCCCCGGTCTATCTCCTCTCGTCTTTCTTCAACTCTTGGTGATTTTTCATACCACTTATCACCAAGATTCTTCAGTACTCCAATAATCCAAACAGGGAAACCAACATCCAAAGAAAAGAGCAACTCCTTCAAAAATCTTTTTGAAAAAAAACCAATCTCCAACAGTCTAATAATTTGAAATCTACAAAGAATATATTTAGAAAAGATAGCAATCCCAAAAATCAAAATCTCAAAAACCAATATTGTTTTAAAAAACTGCCAAAAAGAAAATCCATTCTACAAAACAAAATTTCCAGAAAAATTTCCAGTTGCAATCCATCTACGAATCCCATGTTTCTCCAGCAACGACGCTGTCTTTGTCCATAAAAGTCACCAGAGTGCTTGAAAAGCACAACGCCTAAAAATAGTAGAGGCCCCGGTAACCCAACCCCCATGATCACCTTATTTTAATTTGCACCATGACATCATAGTTTTGTTCGGTTTTTAGATATGTTTAAGTTTCCTTTTCATGTTACTCCCCTGGGAGGGTAGATTGAAGCTCATAAGCGTTGAACTGACTGCAACAAGTTATGATTGTGCTGATTTATAAAGTTTACTCGCCACAGACCTCGTGAAGAAGCTGTAACCTACATGTGAGACCTGTAACTCTGGGCTGATTATTTGTTTCTTGACCACTGTTGCATGTGTATTGCTTTTTGTTTCAATCTCAAAGAAAAATTCTAATAAACAGAATTTGACACAAAAAATAAAAATGTGGCTTTATTTCAAGTCGGTTTAAAAAAGTAATAGCAACATCATAAAATATAATGATAGACGGTGTGTTGAAACCTTTTAAACACTCACCCCCAGTCACAGATCTGGGTTTAATCCATCATTATTTTGTTTGCCACGTCACCCCAGTTTGGACCCAGCCATATGCAAATCAGTCTTGACCCTGCTCCCCATAGGACAGTCCAGCCCGATCTGCCAAGCCAGGTCCTCCCTGGGCTGGAAACAAGCATCTTGGGACCAGTTTTGGGGTATCACCTCTCATCAATCAGGCTAGCTAGAATCCAGTGGTGCAGCGAACAAGGGACCAACGTCTGGGCATACCCTTAGCCACTTAGGGCGCACATAGCAACATCACTAAATAAAATGATGGAAGGAGTGTTGAACCTTTTCAAACACTCACCCACAGTCATAGATCTGGGTTTAATGCATTGTTATTTTGCTCACCACGTCACTCCAGTTTGGACCAGTCACAAAATAAAATGATAGACGGATGATGGGCGGTGATACCCCGTAACCGGTCCCATGATGCTTGTTTCCGGTCCAGGGAGGATCTGTCTTGGTTCAGGTTGGACTGTACCCATGGGGAGCAGGGTCAAGACTGATTTGCATATGGCTGGGTCCAAACTGGGGTGACGTGGCAAGCAAGATATCGATGGATTAAACCCAGATAGGTGACTGGGGGGTGAGTGTTTGAAACGTTTCAACAGTCCGTCCATCATTTTATTTTGTGATGTTAAAAAAGTAATAACCATTTTTTTGTAACTTTTTAAAACCTATTTTGGAAGAAAAAAAACAGCCATGACGATGTGGGCATGCAAACACAACCTGCATTGGGATGTAAATGTGATTAAAATAGCAAAGAAATACAAATTTATACTGGGCAACGTCGATCTACCTCCCCCCACCTCTCCTTACAATAAACTTAGCCACCTATATGTTTTCAAATTTAAAGTAAATTTTTCTTACCTGACCGCAGCTCTTCCTTGCATCTGATCTTGACCACGATACTCCACCAACTGTAGAAACAGACGCACAACTGCGAACGTCATCCCGGAAAGTAAAAAGGATAAAAGGACATTTTGCTCCATTAAAGTCAATGGGAAAGCGTGGGAAAAATACCTTAAAAATTATAATTAAATATGTTATGCATTGTTAAAAAAAGTTATCTTTTTATAAATTGAGTTACATTTTTTTCTATTGAATAAAGAAATTGTGATTATTAAATTATTTTTAAATAAATATTTTACAAAATATACATGGTGTGATTGTCTCATACCTTCAAAATATTAAAAATGTTTTTATATCTCCAAAAATTATTTTAAATATTGTTCTATGTTTTAAAAATAATTTAGGCCTTTTACACATTTATTCCACTATATTTTGAATATTTAACATAATTAAAATGTATTTGATTATATTTAATATTTAATGCCCAGGCACTAAAATTAATACCGGAGCATTAATACACTTGCCCACCCAATGCCCATATATCCATTGCAGCACATCTCTAAGGGTTTGTGTGACCGTTCTGCAAATAATATAAATAATTATTATATTTAAATGACATACATTTTAATATTTTAACATTAATATTCACGTATTAAAATAAATAACTGAGTATTATTAATACACATCCCCACCCAATACCGCTGTAATCCTTGAATCCTGTCCCTAAAGGTTTGTGTGCCAGTCCTCCAAAAAATTAAAATAATCAATTTTATATTTAAATTACATTAATTTTATTTCTCAAAACATTAATGATCAGGTGTTAAAATTAATGCCCGAGTAGTAATACACTTCCTCACCCAGTACCCCTTTTTCCCATCCATCCCATCGCTAAAGGTTTGTGTCAGAGTCCTGCAAATAATTTTAATAATTAATTATATATTTAAATATCATACATTTTAGTCTTCAAACATTTATACTCGGGTGTTTTACTCAATACCCGAGTATTAACACACTTCCGCACCCAATACCTCTATATCCGTTGCATCCCATCCCTAAAGGTTTGTATGACAGGTCAGCAATGATTTTAAAAAAAATAATTGGAATATATTTCAAAAACATACATTGTAAACTTTAAACATTAATATACAGGTATTAAAATTAGTATCTGAGCATTAATACACTTCCCCACCTAATACCCCTACATCCCTTTGATCCCGTCCCGAAAGGTTTATGCGACAGTTCTGCAAATTATTATTATATTTAAATCACATACATTTTAATATTTTAACATTAATACTCAGGTCTTAAAATTGATACCTCAGTATTAAAAGACTTTCCACCAAATACCCCTTACATCCCGATCCCAAAGGCTTTTTATAAATATAAAAATTATATTTATATTTTTGAAATCATATATATAAATTATTAAATACATATTATTAATCTGCATATTAATATACCATGTAAATATATACTTGCCTCTATTCTTACCCAATAGCGCATGGTAAAGGCATGTGTGTTAAGTGTATAAGTCAATATTTCATATGCGTTGTAGTGATATGCGTGGTGAAGACATATGCGTGGTAAAGACTACGTGGTTAATGTATTGCGTGGTTAAGACTGCGTTGTAATGATTGTTTCCCTTACAGAATGATCTGAAAATCCATTTCACATAATCTGTGAACGCAGCCCAGAAAGTGAAAAAGGCATTTTTTTAAAATCAATTCACGACGCTGACTTAAAACGCTTCAAAAAGCAAGTAAACTCTCTGGAGGAGGGATTTCCAGTACGCCACGGATCCAGCAACCCATAATCTTCCTTAATCTTCTCGACCGAGGCCACTGATTTACTTTTTAACTGCCTTATGTCTTTGCATGAGGCATCCATAGCAGGGCTCTGAAGAAAGCCTGGGCGGAGTTTGCATAGCCGCGCTACGCGAACCTACGCGAAGCAGTAAAAAAACTCTACAACGCTACATGGAGTTCCGCGAGCATGCGGAGTTGCTTGTTCCGCATGCTTGCGAGACTTTTCTGACGT
Organism: Calotriton arnoldi; assembly: GCA_963921515.1. Classification (NCBI taxonomy): domain Eukaryota; kingdom Metazoa; phylum Chordata; class Amphibia; order Caudata; family Salamandridae; genus Calotriton; species Calotriton arnoldi. The sequence continues at coordinate 1,709,916 of CAWUFW010001691.1, read as the reverse complement.
TCGACAACGTGGATTGCGTGTTCGGGGGGAAATATTGCGCGAACTTCACTACGCGGTCGCCAATGGGCGCGTCCATCTTGTTTTTCTACTCTTTGTATGGTTCTGGGGGCTGTTTTTCATCCCTCTCCAATCTTTTCAATCCTTTGTTTCTTACACTGTTTTTCTGATCTTTTTTATTTATTATCTATCCCTCTCTCTCCCTAAGTGTATATTTTGCGTTTTATTTCTACTTTTACTGCGTTTTTTGTATTACTTGCTTTTTTTTTTTTTACTTTCCTACTTCTTCTCCTGACTTTATTTTTTACTTCTACATTTTCTTTTCCACCCCTCGCACCCACAAAACCATGGCTAAGGCTAGTAAGAAGGCAAAAGCTAGTGCGACCAGGAGCCGCCTTCCTTGCGGAAGACGGCGCCCGGAAGGGGTGCAACCCCGGGCCCTGTTTTCCGAGGTGGAGATGGAGGTGGCCGCCCTTATTTTTTTTGTACAGCGCCACCTCCCCTTAACCTTGGCAGCAGGCGGCAGGCCTGGCTCCGGCTATGGTACCCAGGAGCGTCACCTCCGATGGGCGAGGGTGCGCCGAGCAGTGTTTCGCTGCTCTGAGGTCCGGCGCACCCACAACCAGCTGAATCACCGGTGGTCCGACATCTTGGACCGGGAGCAGGACCTGCTGGACCTGCTAGGTGTTGAGGTCGTGGGGCTTGGTGAGTAGCTAATTATAGTACTATTGTGTGTTCTGTTCTGTGTTATTACGAATATAATTTATTTCCCAAATAGCAAGAATGCTGCTGCTTACTTGCAGGTAAGTTACATTTAAAAATCCTATATTATGTGATTGTTATTCTTCTAGACACTAGACAGGTGCTCGGCGCTACTAATCTTACTTGTTTGCAACTTTGCGCTCGCTTGGGCTGATTATGTAAGAGAGTTTAGAGAACTTAAGTTAGGTAATGCTAGAGAGACTCCTTTCCTTTGTCCTGTCGCTCAGATAGTGGTGGTAGGTAGGTAGTTATTATAGTTAGTTACTTAGTATTAGTTGGTAATTTTTTAGCGGTCCACGTGACACGTCCTCCGTCACGTGCTGCTGACTCCAGTCCTTAGTAGAACCTTTTGTAGTTTGTTAGTGAGTGAGTAATATAGCAACTCATCAGCACATTAGCAGCAACCAATCATCAATTTGGTGTATGCAATATGCATGCGTCCATTTATGCTTTTTTGAGGACTAAAATAAATGGAAATGCAGACTTAGTGAAAAATTGGCCCGTCAAAGGGGTTGATTCATTGATGATTTCGAATGCCATCGAAACTTAGAAGAAGCAAATATAATTTTTGGCAATTCATTTCCAATGTCTTTGGAATAGGCGGGCTAGGTGGTACTTAGTTTTAGGATTCTGGAATCGGAATGGAACACTGGATTAATAAATAATAACTAGACGGTTCGCAATATTACTAGTCGATCAGATTAGTTAGGTCAATTTTATTGCAATTGTTGTTTCCTGTCAAAAAATGTTTTTAGAGCGTTTTTTAAAATATTTTATTTGTTTCACACCAATCAATTTTTGTCTCTTTATTATATCTTACATGATCGGCATCCAGGGGCAAGAAGACGACGGGGTCTGAGGCGGGAGCTGGAGATGCCTCCCAGGGCCAGGATCGCTCCTCCACCGAGGGCTCTGCTGCTGGCCCCAGTAAGTCCTCCTGTTGTTTTTATTAATAATTATATTTCCCTAACTTTTACTGCACCTTATTTTTTCGAACTATTATTTCCGTTTCCTAATTCTATTTTTTATCAAATCTTCTTCGATCTATCTGTTTCTAAATTCTTGTTATCCCTGCATTACCTACCTACTTAGTTATATTTTTTTCTAGTGTCTGTTTTTTTTTTTTTACATCAATCTAACTGCCTCTGACTCTGTACTACTATTGGTCTGTCTGTCCATAGCTTGCCCAAATTGACCAATAGCTCTAGCCACTGAGTCCAGTCCTTTGGGTTGTCCTCTTCTTAATCTTGAGAGGCTTTTCGACAATTGCCACCAACAAAATGCCCAACCAGTTATTTTACTATTTTTGATAGGATAGGACATACTACTGTCTACTCTACTCTAGTACGCGATTTGTACTAGTGATGTATGTGGTGTATGTATGTATTGTATTTTCAATCTTGCTAGTGAAAATAAATAAATAGAGGGAGGCGTATATGGCATCTAAAAAATGTGTAATGTTTTTTCTAGGTGTACCGACCCCCAGTGCCGGGGCCAGCGGCGGGGCAGGCAACGCCAGCCAGGAGGGAGCAGATGCGGCAGCTGCTGCAGGGCTGGGTGAGCTAGCAGCAGTGGCGGGCAGTGGTAAGTTATACTTATATTCCTTACTTATTGACAAACGTTACACACTCGCTGCAAGGGTGTACACTGTACTGTTGAGAGAGACTAAGTTGTTGTGAACAACGGTTGAAGAAGACACCCTTTACTTAGCATTAGCAATAGCATTAGCGGCGGGAGTTGAGTAACTAATGTCCTCTTCTATCTGACTTCAACTCAGCTTGGAAAGTTTTATGAAGAAGACTAAGGGGCCGATTCTGATGCGGGTTGGAAAAGCTTCCCGACCGAATCGGTTGGGAAATGGTGTCCGACCCACTCGGATCGGGAAAGTCCGACCGGCGGAGTAGGATGCATCCGGATGCTTCCAGATACGATTTGGTTGAACTCCCATTGACTTCAATGGGAACATTTGTTCCTAACCGCATCAGAATTGGGCCCTCGGTCGGGAAGACACGTTCCCGATCCGATTTGGAAGGAGCAAATGCCGTTAGGAGGCCTTCCTAACCGCATCAGAATCAGGCCCTCGGTCGGGAAGCTTTTCCAACCCGCATCAGAATCGGGCCCTTAGAGTCAGACGACCTTGATGGATGGGTTGAACGAAAAGGGAAAGAAGGATGGTAGGAGGAAAGATGGCGACATGTAATATATGACTGGCAGAGAAGGATGAGTGGGATGCATAGGTGGCTGATAGGAATCGGATGCTTGGGTGGTTGAAGGATGGGTGAAAGGTGAAAGAAAGGATGCCTGCCTGGGTGGGTGGGTGAAACTGTATAGGTGATAGGAAGAATCCTCCGGGGGAATTCATGGGTCAAACTCAAAGGCAAGCAAGGAAGGATGCATGGGTGGTGGTTTAAAAAAAATTACAAATGTATGTTGTTGGTGAAAGGTTTGTTGAGAGATTAAGAAGAATGATAGCCATGTTTACTTTGAATGGATGGATGCCTGGATGGTATTCAATCATCATAGCATAGGTGGAGACTGTCACTGGGTGAAGACAATGTAAACGAAGAATAAACCGTGCCAGAGAAGCAAAGCCAAGGAGAATAGAATAAGATTAGAATTTAAAAAATATAATGCTAGAAGAGCAATGCAATGATAAATGGAAAAATCGCTGGGAAGAGAAACAAGGACTATTTTTTTTCAAGGTTTTTGATTCAAGGTTCTATTTCAGAATACTCCCTTGACTTACAGTAGTTTGCAAGCACAGCATATATATTGTGTATGTATATACCCATACCCACCCATTATCAAGCGCCGACCTCCGACTCCGAGGCCAAATCCCTACCTATGTTACTCATTTTCGACTGTGTCAGTCTGCCATGGGTGGCCTATCGGCTGCATGGCTACACAATCAATCAATAGTACCTCACGTCGTCCCATATATAATCAATGATCACAGGGCACAAGTCCTAAAAAAAAGAAGTGGGGGGACTAACCTAATTAATCAGTATGCAAGTGGCATCACGGCGCATGACATCACGGCACCTGACATCACAGCGTGTGACATCACAGCGCGTGACATCACAGGAAGTGGCTTCACAAGAAGTGACATCAGATCTTAAGCCCTCGCATATATGTTTAACATGTCTATCATGAGTATATTTGAGCACATTAGGAGCAAACCCTCTTGATTTAGGCAGAACATTCACACTTTTGTAAGCTTCACATAAACCAGTGTTGCCTTTTGTCAGCGTAAAGATTCCTCTACCCATAGTGCTTTAAAAGAAAAAATAGTGGTACTTAAATTATTACAACGCCTCCTCAGGGGTAGTAAGCGCTATATAAATGCTATTTATTTTGTGCAAATACTGGGAAAGACCAACACATCTGACATTCTTACAGTGCATGCATATCTCCTAAACAGGGACTGAAGGAAGTGAAAAGCTGCCTCTCTTAAGTGTGTGTGAAGTGCTAACAAGGTGTGAGCCTTTGTTTCCCCTCTTCTGCATTTGCATCTAGGTGTGAGGCTCCTGACTGTTCCCAGCCAGGAGACTCAAACAAAAGGAGGCCTGATGGCCCCTCGAATTCGGCCTTTGTTATGGGCCCAGCAGGAGTCAGAAATAAGAGAGCCCCCTCCCCACCTGCATGTTGTTGTGGTTCGAAAGCAGATAACAACGTGCAGGCGCTGCTGAAAGTGTCCCGGTGTTTGGAAATTACACCGGCACGAATTCAGCATCTTTTTCAGTGGGTCCCAACTTCTTGGCAGGGTGGACGGCGTCCACCCTGTGAAAGAAATGGGTGGACACTGTCCACCCGCGTGTACCCCCAACTCGTGCCCTCAATGATCATTTGGATCAGATATCATCTGCCTTGTTGTAGTAGTCAGGGTGAAAGTGAAATTGAGCAGTTGCCATTGATGTAACAGAGTATGGCCATAATAGAAAAATAAGATAATTGTGTAGTTGTAGACTACAGCTGCCCCACCTGCAGACAGTAGTAAATAAAAATAACGTGAGTCTGCGACACAAGTATGTCTGTCTAGGGCGCAAGTTGACTGAGCTGGCATGCCTACAACAAGGTTAATTTAGCTAAACAAGAGAGAGAGAAGAAGAAGACTTGTCTACTCCATAGTGCCTAGTAGTAGTAATGCCTGAAACTCTCACAAATGTTAGAGGTCAAGGAAGTGGGAGGATACCACAAATGATGTGTACTGTGCTTGCTAGTGCTACTGTGCCACTATAATTTTATGTGTATAATTAATTTTGTGTTACTGTTTTGCTAAGAGTATTGGTTACAATTGTCTTTTTTCTTTCTTGATATAGCTACTCCTTCCCAACCGAAACCACAACCAAACAGGAAGGAGTTAGCAGCCATGGCCCGGCAGCGGAAGCTGGAGGCCATCTGTACCAAATATCGGCAGCTGGTGGCTCTGGCGGAGGAGGAGGAGGAGGCAGGAGCAGCTGCAGCCTCCTCCAATGGCCCGGGGCCAGCCAGGCCCCCCCAGTGGTCTGACCGCCGCCCGCTGCACTTCTTTGAACACTGCTGCCCCCCCTGTGGATGCAACTGTAAAGCATTCAAGCGCCGCATGCTCCTCCGGATGGCACGCCTAGAGGAGCGGATAAAGGTCCTGCAGAGTAACCGGCGAGCCCGCCGCTAGAACTCTGTCGCCTTGCCCCTTTTAAAAAATGTTTGGGGTGGGTGTGAATTGGGCGTTGGGGAAAAGTTGGGGTTTATATTTATGGACAATGGAGTGGACAACTGGACATTGGTTGGGGTTAGGGAGAGGGGTGGGTCAGGTGTTGTGGGTTTTTTCCATTAGCTTATTTTGTTAGGGGAATACATTATTTATACTTAAAGTTTACATACGATGTAAATGTTTTGTGGTGGTGTTACTCTTTTACTTCACATGGTTTCATTTGCTGCTGCAGGGCCGCAGCCAGTTTTTGATTGAAATAATCTGCCGATAGTGTATCACACCAACAGATAGATGCAGCACACTCACTTGTGACTTGTCCTACCAGTACTGTCAGTCTCTCCTCCTAGTCTATGCAGTCTGCAACTGGATTCGGAAGGGTGTGGGTGTGTGAATTAATGAATTAATTTCCATATTATTAATTATGCCTCCCCCAAACTTCTTCTCTTACCTGTGATTGATGTTTATTTATACTTAGGCAAAGCAATGGCTGCATGGTGATGATGGTTTGGTTTCCCAAGGTGCCATGGTGGTGGTAGTAGAAGTAGACGCTGACAGTAGCATTTGCAAAAAAAGAAAATGAGACAGTCAGGCGCCTGAGGGAGACTCGGGAACGAGTAGTAGATGTACAGTACACAAGAAGACTGCCAAACAAGAAACCATGATGATGATAAGCAATGCTAAAGAAAAATAAAGCATAATGGTGGTGGGGATAGCCTAGTACAAGTTACAAACTGAAGTTGAATCGACCTATGAAGAGGACAAGTGTAGCCTTTAGTGCTGGAAGGATGATGAATCGATGTCGGCAATTAATTAAGATGGATTATGTTCCTCTGGAAAAAAAATTGACTTGCGAATACTGAGCATGGGTGGGAAAGCAGAAGACGATCCTCGCCCTGCCTTGAATTAGTGTTGCTTTCACCACATCCACCCCAGCAAGTGTGTGATCAATTATTGGTGTAAATTTAATTTAGTCACACCTCAATATAAATCACACAGCCGGGGGAAGAGGGTTAGGGTTTGATGAATGGTTGGGAAGGGGTATTTGAGGGAAAGGTTTGACAAAGACAAACACTACAATGGACAACACACAATCTTGGCAGACGACCATCATAAATCTGTTAAGGGAGAAAAAGGAAATGCATGCATGATGATGACTTGATGAGTAGTACTAGACTTGTAGTACAGGCCAGTAGTATATTATTAACTATTATTATTAAGCAATTGCCTTGCCTGTCTGCCCTCAGAGAGACCCAAGTTACATACATTTAATGTTCTGTTGTACAGGGCTTCCTTTTAAAGATAGCAAAGAAAATGAAAAAATATCTGTAGGAGTCAAATATAAGCAAACATAATAAACAACAACACACACAGTCGTAATGATTGAAGAGAAAAAATGAATCACATGAAATGATGATACTATAACTATGTTATAGTCAAATTGGGAGTTGCATCTCGGCATTCCTCTTGGTCCTTCCTTCCATGGACGCTTTTGGGTGCCTGCCTGGCGGATGCGGATTGGTAAGGTAAGTGTGAGTTGTTTTTCCCAGTATAGCACAGGGTAAAGGCCGGCCTGTAAGTGTAGATGGAAAAACAAAAGAGATATTGAAAAATCAAGGAGAAAAGTAAAGTGAAACTGCATAAGTTAAAGAGGAGTGCAACAAGAAAACTTTCAGAGGCGGCATGGCTAAATCATGTCTACTCTGTTTCCAGAATTAACCTACAACAACAACAGGAGCAGGCCCGCCCACAAAACCTCCACTTAGCTTAGATTTTGAGCCAGACAGCACTGAGCACACATACACAGCAACATAGCATTTTCCAAATTAAGTAACTAAATCAATGCACCGCTGTCAGTCATACCACTACACTCACCTCCACCACTACACAGACATGTAGGTCTGGTGTTGTTGTTGTTGTTTACCTTTTAGGCCACTTCATGAAATGCCCAGAGCTATTCCATCAATCATCTCCGATCCTACTGACTGACTGCGAGTATGCTATGGTCATCATGGTGTCCAACTCTGTAGTGTACCGAGTGAGTCCAGAATCAAAAATGCAATGGATCGGCCTGCAGTAGTACAATTTTGATATTGAACAGCAAGAAGGTAAACATTGACTTGAGTCACTTTTTTGAGTGTAGATTAAATACTAGTAGACATCATGCACAACAACAACACAAACACCAATCACTTAAAGTCAGCGTCCAATGCATGCCATCATTTACCTGTTCTTACGGGGCAGTCCCTCTGGGCTCGGAAAGGAGGATAGCTATAGTCAGGTTCTTTGGAGGGACTCGACGAGGCAGGCACACATTTCACATTTGTTGTACTATTCTCCATCCAATGTCTGGCTTGAGGGAAATGGATTTAGGGCGAGTCAGGACTGGAGCAGGACTCGGAGGAGTGGACTTACTTCTTCACTGACTGCACACAGTTTCAACTCCAATCCGGTAATAAAAGAGTAAGACAGTGGTGATGGATTTGTTGTGATTCGAACCAGAAAGACAGTGACACACACAAATAATGAAAGTAAATAATATTCCTTAGCTGTATCTTTTTGGGGGGCTTTTTTTGGGGCGTCAAAGCAAGAAAGAAAGTAACAAGTCAAAAGCCTAGTTGTTGTCAGGGAAGTAGAGCTCGTCCTCAAACTCTGGTGGTTCACCCAGAAGTAGGTCATCTAACACACTACTTCCATGACCTAAGTCGCCGTCATCATCTTACTGCTGTGCTACTTCAGGTATGGTGTAATCCGGTGGTATAAAGTGCTGATTCATTGTGATCATGGTTAACCTCTCCACGTTTTGGGGCGAGAGACTGGTCCTTCTCACTGTGAGAACAGCACCAGCAGCACTGAAAACATGCTCAGAAGAGACACTTGCGACAGGGCAAGCCAGATAGTTTATCGCCAGCCTGCTGAGCACTGGCCATTGGCGCCTTTTCCCATACCAATACAGCAATGGGTTTTGATCAATGTAGACCTCTGTTGGGTCATCCAGATAGGCATAGACCATCCGCTCAATGCTCAGGGCTGTTCCGCTTTGCTCGGCCTCTTTTGCCTTTGCCTCAGCACTGGACCTAACAAGCCCTTGCTGTAGAAACCATTCCTGTGCCAATTTTGGTGGGGCTGATGCTCCTGTTCTTGTTGTTGTTGATGTTGTTCTTGGTGTTGTTGGTGGTTTTGGCTGCTGTGACATAACCGCACTGCCCTCAGGCTCTGAAGATGAACTTGACGCCTGCTGCCCTGCAGTACTTGTTGTGGCCTGGAGTAGCAGGCCTCTAATTCCCACCCGTTCTTTTTCTAAGCAACTGGTTTCCACAGCTATCCAAGTTTTGTAGTTGGCAACACCCCCTTCTGAAAAAGGAATCAATGTGTTCAGTACTGGTTTGTACCGTGGATCCAGAATTGTGGCACAAATGCAATGGTTGCATGACACAATGCCTCTTTGCACCCATGTATTTTCAGATAAGCGAAGGCTTAAGCTCACCACCAACTCATATGCTTCTTTTTTTTCCTCCACACCTGCGTACATTGCAGACACCCCCTTCAGCTGTTCCGGTAGCATGTACAACAATGGGATAGCTTGGTCCATAGTACAGTCCTCCTTGCTGACTTCATGTGTGAAGAGCTCGAAAGGAAGTAGCATCTCTGTCAGACATTTAATTTGGCCCCATTGGTCCATCGCGATGATCACGCCTTTCACAGTAGCATCCTCTCTTTGCATGACATATTCATTGATTGGTCTGTACTTCTCAAACAGACGTTCAAGCATGTAATAAGTTGAGTTCCAATGTGTTGGCACATCCTGGATGAGTGCTTTGACTGGCATTCTATTATCATGTTGAATGATCCTCAGCTGCGTCCGGGCTTTAAAAGAATGGCTGAAATGTGTGCAGATTCTTCTGCAGGTGGTCAGTAAGTTGCTGACGCGGTCTTCTTTTTTCAGAAAGTCTTGAACAATGATGTTAATACAGTGCGCCAAACACAGGACCCTGAAATAGCCACCATCGGCCATGGCCTTAACTATATTACTGCCATTGTCTCTGGCAACAAAACCAATGTTAAGCCCTCTTGGTCGCAGCCATTCAAAGACCTTGCTGTCAAAGTCTTCCAAAATGTTTGCAGCAGTATGAGATTTCTCCATGGCGAACATGGCTACACTTGCATGTTTCCGAGTGGCATTAAAAATATCAGCAGTGTCAAAAACACCTGCTGCAGATATCTTTTCTCTAACCCCCACAAAAGAGATCCAGTGTGCAGTGATGCACATGTAATCAGTGGCTTGGCAACTGGTCCACATGTCTGTTGTCAGGTGGAAAGTGTGAACAGCACTCTGCTGCAAAGCTTGTCCAAGCAATACCAGCACGTCGGGGATGTAGTGCTGGAACAGCAACTCTGGCAAAATAGGACCAGCTTGGAACCTTCCATTTTGGGCAGATGGCTGTCACAAATTCAAGAAAACCCACCCCTTCCACAAAAGAACAAGCATTGGCATAGCCAATAGGTCTCGCCTTTGGGACCTTATAAGTGTTTAGTTATGCAGCACTATTGCTTTTCAACCAGTGTACATTTAATCAGGGAAAATGTACTCGTGTGTTGCTGCAGCCCACCTTCATTTATTTCTACCTCTAGTACTCACACGAAGGCCTAATGTAATTTAACTATGTGAACAGCAGACCGGTATGATATTTAATTTACTCTAGGCGGCATGCACGTATTTCCTGCCAGTCCACGTTGTATTCCCAGCAGCTGATGAAACATTGAATGGTGTTCCCTCGTGAGGTACTGTGCTTGAAACGACATGGGCATCTCAGTCACGCATCAGCAGCACTGGTACTGTTACCACTCCCTTGAAAGCAGTCGTGTAATTGGTGGATAAGCATTCTACTTTGGGCCATGTGCCATGTCTGCGAGGAAACGGAAGACCCGGATGGCCCGGTTAAGTTGCGCACGTGCCCGCGCATCATGCGTCAAGGCAGCGCGCATATCTACGCCGCCGTTTGTATGAGGTTTTTGAAAGGGTGACGCCTTCTTCACTTCCCCTTCTCAAACACCTTTCCTCTCACCCTAATAAAGTAAACAAGTGTGCGTGCTGTGTAGAGTGCCACGCGCATTCTTCAACATTAATGAATCGCCTGGGGTTAAACACATAATGCGCTGGAGGGTTTGTTCAACAGTAATTGCCCACGTCATGATTTAGTTCCAGCTGCTCCTCGACAGAAGGAACACAACACTGCGCAGAAATATCTCTCGAGAGAAACGAAACGGAGGCAGCGAACAGTAGGCAAAACACGTGGACTCTTCCTAGACAAAATAAGGAAATATAATCTTACCAATGGCATTTCCTTTGTAAGTGTACACACTTTATCTGTGATATGGTCATATAAATGCGCGTTTGCTCTCTTAACCACAAGGTGAGATAACTCTCGCAAGTGCTAGTTGAAAAACAAGCATTGGCACGCGAGTGGTGCGCGCGAAAGTGAAAGTGATCGCGTGCTGTTAGGGTGCCACGAGCGCTTAATGAGCCATGACGGAAAGCCATCGGCAGCGTGAGAGAGGAGCGGGGGCGAGCGAGCGCGGCAGCCTGCTGAGCTGACCACACGCTCGTGCATCGTGCCTGAAACGTGCGGGTAACCGCACGGAAAAGGCCATTGTGCACGAGCGTGTGGTCAGCTTTCAAATGCCCACTACATAAAGTCTTCGCCAGAAGCAGCGCTTGCGCGCTACTCTAGGCTCGACCTAAAAAGGGAGGAGGTCCAGCGCTAACATTTTAGCCAGCTTCGCGTTGTACAAACGTGCCGTTGGGTGGTTGCGTTCGTACTGCCCATCCGACCTAAACATGTTGAGAATGGTAGCCTGGATTTTTTTCTTTTCTGGTGCCACTGATGCCGGTGACTTCTTGACGCCAGATGTTGTTAGGCTCAACGCACGTTTTTTCGTTGTGGTACTCTCTTGCCTGGGACCCCTTGGTGTCTCAGCCTGACTCTTAGTCTTGTGCTACTGCGATGTTGCTGATGAGGATGTGGGCAGTACCACTGCACTGCTGGGGACAGGGCTACTTTGTGTACCAGAGAAAATGTCTCCCTCTTTCTCACCTTCCACGTGATCAGATCTTATACTTCTTCATCCCCACCAACAACAATGGGTGCAGTTTTTTGGCCACTAAGGTGCGTCTCCCACTGGATCAAGTGGTGTTTTTTCAGATGGGTTGTTTGGCCTCCGGTACCATAGTTTGTACCAAGCTTACCCCGACTAACACCTTGTCCAAGAATGGAGCATATAGCAATGTTCACCTCCTTCCTGCTAATCGAAAAGAAGTCCCAAGCTGGGGAGGTCAACTTTCTGGTGCTGCTGGTACCACTTGCAATGCCGGATGAACTGGTAGGTGGGCGTGAAGTTTGACTCTCTGCAGTACCTACTTCTACTGAGGTGGTTGTGGTGGATGTAGGTCGCTGCTGGCGAAATATGGAAGCTGGAGGTGGTGTGGGTGGTATCATCTGTGTTGGTGGTATCCGTGCCACATCCCTCACAGCAATTTGGGATGGGGGTAATGTCGGTCTCCACTGGGGTGGGACTAATGTCCATGATGACTGGCTCGTCATCATCATCCTCCTCTTCTACATCTACCTCCATAACTCTAAGGCTTTCTGGAACCTTCCTTTTCCCGAGTCTTGTCTCGTGGGTGTGGCGTGTCTCCAACTCAGACAGAGGCGGGATCCAAGTGGTGTCTAGATCATCAGAAAGGGGGCTTGGAGAAGAAGTTGATGGACTAACCCTCCTTTTCCTTGCTGGGGGTCTGGAAGACAATGGATCTTCTGAAAGAGTGGCTTGCTTTTCTTCTTCCTCTGCAGGAAGCTCAATCTCATGAACTGCCCCTACTCCGGGAGGAACAACTACTATTGGGGGTGATTGCGGCTGTTGTTGCCCACTTATCTCAGTTCCCTGCATTGATTGGGTACTACTTTGCGATAACGATAAGTCAATTTCAACATCACTGCTCGTCGGCGTTGGACTCGTGATTAGACTGGCTGCCTCTGCAACAGACATGGGCTTGGGCCTAGGTTGGTGGGGTGGGTCCACTGATGTGGGGTGCTGCTCCCAGCTTGCTCCCCGGACACCGCTGCAGCAGGTGCAATTTTTGGTTTCCCAAAAAAGATTTGGGCGACACACCGGTCTTGGTAAGTGGCAGTGCCTTCTTCTCACTGACAACTTTCTTGGTACTGGTCCTGGTACCTTTCTTTGGGGCCATCTTGAAGATGTCAGCAGCATGCAGTGGCACAAGTTGAAGAGATGTCTGTGGTCACACATCACGTGATGTCATGCGCAGCAGGAATTCTGTCTGGCAGTACAATGGGTGATGACGTCTCCTCCTCTTTTGTGCACCTAGAAGCAAAGAAGCAAGAAGAACATCAGTGAAACGTCGCAATCATTGTTGTGGTTCAATTGCTACTAGTACAAACAAACAAATATAATATATTACTTGGTGTGTGGTCACACTTGTTAATGTTATTAATATTATTACATTTATTACCTCAGTTATTAAAAAACATAACAATACAGTGTAGACATTTGTGAGACTTTGACAAAAACAAGGGCTTTCATGGTTGGTGTACTAGTGTACAGTACACTGAGGAAGGATAGGAAAGAAGAAGAACAACAACAAAAATACAAATGTAACAGACCCGGTTTGGCATTGTGCATCACGTGGGATTCAGCATTCAGGGAGCTGCAGCTGACAATGGATAGAAGCAATAAGCCAAGAGGAACAAAGGAAAGACATGTAGTCCTAATGCAGAAGCACACTGGCTGCCTTCACAAAATGGCCACCAGCCACATAGCCAGGCCACAACAACAAGAAAGGGGAGACAGACAATGCAGGCCTATGGCAAATGCACACTGGCTGCCTTCACAAAATGGCCTCCAGCCACATGGTCAGTCACTCACAACAACAACAAGCAGGAGGCCTGGAAAACAATGAACTCAAGCAGGCCTATATGGACATAGACTTTACAAAATGGCCCCTGGCCACACGGGGAGGCTCAGCCAAAGCAAATGCTGGCCCACTATTACAAACACACTCACCCACTGGGCAGACAAAGGAGGCATGCTAAACAACACAGCTTTGATACAACAATGCCAAAAACGAAAATCCACAGGTCTTAAAAAAGGTTTGCAAGTTACACAACAACCACACACATCCAACAACGGCATTTATTTAACACACATGAAAAAAGTGAAATACCCAAAAAAACACATTTTGCATTTCAATCCAATGCCATCCATGCCCTAAATGATGCTTAAATTCAACAGACACCACAGAAACAGTTGTTTCATGCACCCATGAGTAGCTCTGGGCCTATTGGTTGGAAAACCCATTGGCAGACTAGGCCACATAGTGAATCAATTCAAATCAATAATATTGCAAATTTATTAGAAAATGTAGTGAACTGTGCTACATTTTTTGCTGGATAAAACATAAAAGAAGAAAAAATTGCATGCAAAACAACAACCAGCAAGAAGGCATGGCCACCACAAAGAAGGCTTGCAGGCCTAATGCAGAAGTACACTGGCTGCCCCTTCACAAAATGGCGGCCAGCCTCATGGCCAGGCCACAACAACAAGAAAGGGAAGACAGACAATGCAGGCCTATAACAAAAGAACACTGGTTGCCTTCACAAAATGGCTGCCAGTCACATGGCCAGGCAGGCCACAACAACAAGAAAGGGAAGATAGACAATGCAGGCCTATGGCAAAAGCACACTGGTTGCCTTCACAAAATGGCCACCAGCCACATGGCCAGGTAGGTCACAACAACAAGAAAGGGAAGACAGACAATGCAGGCCTATGGCAAAAGCACACTGGCTGCCTTCACAAAATGGCGCCAGCCACATGGCCAGGCAGGCCACAACAAGAAGCAATAAGCCAAGAAGAACAAAGGAAAGAAAACATGCAGGTCTATAGCAAAAGCACTACCACCACCACAAAATGGCCACCAGCCACATGGTCAGTCACTCACAACAACAGCAAGCAGGAGGCCTAGAAAACAATGAACTCAAGCAGGCATATATGGACACAGACTTTACAAAATGGTCCCTGGCCACACGGGGAGGATCAGCCAAGGCAAATGTTGGCCCACTATTACGTACAGTGGAGAGTGGGAGAGCTTCCTGTGGAAAAATAGAATTATCTAGGCAAGTGACAGGAGGAAGGGGAGAGAAGGAAGTGTTATAGAGGTAATCAGGGCTACGGCTATCGTTTGATCTAGCCATCAGGGAGTGGAGGTAGTCCAGTCTGGGTGGTCGGGAGATGGAGGGTGAGTCCGTGCTGTGGAGGCGCTATGTCCATATGGGTGTTGTTCAATGTAGGAGGGTAAGTCAACAGGTGACTGTGGCTCATTGAAGAGAGTTCATGGAAGTCCTGAGGGATGGTTAGGGGGCTAGCATCCCTAGAGTAATTAAGAGTGTTACTTTGCTCAAGAGATTTTTTGAAGGAGGAAACCCAGATTCCGATCAGAGGCTTGTATGAGGATAGTCCCATTGTTGTAAATGGATATGGTGGCATTCACTCTGTATGTGGGTGAAGGCACAGCCGTGAGCCTTAGGCCATGTGTAATTTTCTTAGCCAAGACGATCTTGAGTGAAGAATGGAACACCTTTTTCCACTGGGCTCTTCTTTTCGTATAAAATATCAGATCACTAATAATAGCCCCTTTTTTTATGCAAAAGTAAGGGTCAGAGATAAGAGTTTCTGGATTAGCTTTGAGTAGTCTATATTTGAGAGATTTAACCGAGTTTTCGGACAAGTTGGTCGGATAGTTAATTATGTAGCTGTTCAAACCTTGCTACTCTAGTCTGGAGTCCAGTCTGCTCTGAGCGTGAGCGGGCATGGTTTAGAGGTGAGGCAGAGGGACCACAGAGGGGAAGACTCGCCTGGTGGGAGGGATTTACTTTTAATTGTGGTGGCTCGCATGGAAAGCCCTGAGTCACTGACCGTTCCAAGATGGCCAACAAGTTGGGCAGTTGAAGAGCTGTGCGGAGACCTGCTTTTCCCAGCAAAACTGAAAGTTCTCTTTCAGGGCAAGTCCCTCTTCTTCCAGACACCAGATGAGGCGTGGGCATGGCTAGAGGAGCGTCCTCCACTGTGGCGGAGCCAGGGGGGCGAGTAGCCCTCCATCCATAGGCACACATAGAAGAGTGGGCCTCAGTTAACGTAGGGACAAAAGAAGACGTCTCCCTGCTGGGACTCGTGGAACATGAATGGGAACTCCCTTCTGTGCAACATCCCAGGACAAGGACAGAACCCAAATTTCGAACTCGGACGATGAATCCTTACACAAGAAGTCCCGAAAGAAGCAATCTGGGGAACGGGAGCGCAATACCTCTGGCCAAACAGACGGGGGTAACTTGGCGGATGAAGATAGCGACCACCCCCTCCTCCGTAACATCTCCCGTCTGGAACAGGGGACCGCTCAGACCACCAGCCACGAGACACCACAGCAACAATCTCTTCCGGGTGGTGAGTAAGGATGAAATCTGGGGCTACCTGGAGATCGTCCCAACCCAGAGGGACACAAGGGAACCACACGAACAATGGTGACATTTTGCTACAAAGAACACAGAGACTGGTTCAGAATTCATATCCTTTTGGCTTGGTTCTAATAGTTTGGATACAGGGATGGGGGGGATACAGACCTCTCAGGCTTTACCTACGCCAGTGTTGTCATGTTGACCTTTGGGTTACTAGGCGTGGGGAGTGGAAGAGAGTGGGGAGGGGGATTATGTTGGGAAATGGGGGATACGTAGAAATGTTTCAGAAAGCATTGCTTATGACTTTGGCCAGGCATTGGGCCATTAAAATTTAATCAGAATTATACAATACACGTATGGGCCGCATGACACACCCAAGGGACAGTTGGGGAATAACACAAAGCTGTAAATGGAAGAAGGGAGCTACTCTGTGTTGACATGTAATGTCAACGGAATGGGGAATAAGGTGAAGAGGGGACTGATTATCAAATATCTTAAAAGGCTCAGGCCTGACATAGTTCTCCTCCAAAAGATACACCTCCTGGGGACACGTTGTGCCTGCTTGGGGAGGGGGCACTACACCTTACTGACACATGCAGGCTATACCTCTGGGTCCAGGGGTGTTGCAATACTGATTAGGCAAACCACCCCCTTCCACATTACCAGAACATGGACAGACCCGAACGGCATGTATGTTGCAGTGCAGGGAATGTGGGGCCGGAGGGAGTTCACTTTGGTCAGTGCATATGCCCCGCCACGGCTGCAGAGCCAAATGCTTACCAAAATAGCCGACATACTCCTGGGGTCTGGGTCCTTCCACGCACATAGTTGGGGGCGACTTCAATGGCATACTGGACCCACATGCCGACCATTCTAGAGTGGGTGCGGGAACGCGTGCACCCACCCAACTAGCTGAATTCGTGGGGTCCCTTGGGCTTACTGACTTATGGCGCAGGCACAACCCTACGGCGCGTTGCTACTCATATCTCTCTGGGGCTCACAGAGTTTTCTCCAGGTTAGACCACCTCATCGCACCTGCAGGGGAAATAGGAAGAATAGAAAGAGCTGAGTACCTAGCCAGGGGCATATCAGACCATTCGCCCCTGTGGCTGACGGTGGGGGGCGGTGCCCGAAAGCCTCGGCAGGAGTGGAGGCTGGCCGCCTGGGACCTACGAGATCTATCAATAGCCAAAGAGATCCGAACGGCCACAGGATTATATTTTAGTAACAATGAAGGTTCAGTGCCCTCTGCAGCAACTTTATGGGAGGCATACAAAGCTGTACTGCGGGATAGAGTACAAAACATAATAGCCTGCAAGCGGAAGGAGAAGACCCGCCGAGTCGAGGCTCTAGAACGCAAGCTCATAGACCTAGAAAGACGTACTACCCCCAACTCAGACACGCAGCTGCTCTGCCAAATAGCAGTGACACGGAGGGAGTATCAGGCATTAGTGGAACGTGAGGCACGAACCCAGATCCTGGCCACAAGGCACCGACTCTACGAGTCTGGAGATAGGGCCGGGAAATTATTGGCCTGGCTGGGCAACAGAGAGGGAGAGGCCAGGTGGGTGGCTGTGATCAATGAAGCGCATCAGACGCACACTGCGGCACAGGACGTGGCCGACGCCTTTGCCCGGTATTATAGTACCCTTTACGAGGACAGACCACTGGCAAAAGCAGCCCAAATACATAGTTACCTAAGTACCATAGAAGTTCCCACCCTCAAGCAAGAAGATCGATCAGCTCTCGACAATGACTTGGCGTTGCAAGAAGTGACTGATGCGATCGCTAGACAGAAGCCAGGGAAAGCCCCAGGTCCAAACGGGCTACCACCGAAAAAATGTTAAACAAAATTCCAATCTATTGGCCACATACCTTTTAAATATGTTCCAGGCGGCGCTGGAGGAGGGAGCTTTACCACCCGACCTATGCCAGGCGACCGCAGTGGTGATCCACAAACCGGGTAAACTCCCCACAGACTGCGGTTCCTACCACCCGCTATCGCTACTCAATGTGGACACTAAAATATTGGCATCTATCCTGGCGGCCTGTCTATTGCCGGTAATCACATCATTGAGTCACGGTGATCAATCTAGCTTTCAATCTTCGCCGCCTAGCCAATTGGTTAGAGACAGTCAAAAACAGGCCGACCACTCACGCTCTTCTCTCCCTAGACACCGAAAAGGCGTTTGACGCAGTGCACTGGCCATACATGCACCAGGTTTTGTTAAAAATTGGCTTTGGCCCCACCTTCATGGCATGGATAGACTTGCTATATACCAACCCCAGGGCCAGAGTGCGCGTCAATGGGGTACTGTCAGCGGAGTTCCCGGTGAGGAGAGGCACCAGGCAGGGATGTTCCCTCTCCCCGTTACTATTTGCATTGGGACTAGAACCCCTTGCATGCATGGTTAGGGCGCACCCCGACCTGAGAGGCTTCAGAGACAACACCGGCCTAGCTAACGACGAGCGGATCTCATTGTATGCTGACGACATATTACTATATGTCAGCGACCCAGATAAGACACTCCGGCTGATCCTACAGCTGTTTGAAGAATGCGGGAACCACTCGGGATATAACATTAACTGTAACAAGTCCAGCCTTTACGTGGTAGGGGGCTCATGCTTGATACCAAAAGCATACCCGAGCAGCTTACGGTGTTGAGGGATGGATTTCAATATTTGGGGCTCTACATCTCCACGAATGACACATCATGCATCAACCGCAACATCAAACGGATCCTGATGGAATTCCGTGAAGATGTGGCAAGATGGAGAAGGCTCCCACTGACGATACTGGGGAGAGCCGCATTATACAAAATGATAACACTCCCAAAACTACTATACATACTTCAGAACACCTACTGTAGAATACCAGAGGCCATCTTCACCGCTATCAATGGGGAACTGCGTACACTTCTCTGGGATGGGCGTCAGCCGCGAATAGCCCTGCAGACACTGCAACATAATCAATATGATGGAGGAATATCCCTACCTGACATACAAGCTTACTACAGAGCGGCCCACCTGATAGTTGTTAACGAGTGAGGACACATGCCCAGGGATCACCCCACCTATGCTGTGGAGCAGCTCCAATTCTGAGAGCAAACACACCTACACTACATATATGGGGGTGAGGGGGCTAAACAACTGCTGCCGGCCATGCAGAGAGTCATAGAGGCGTGGAGAGGGGCGGAAAGGCAGATGAAATGGGACAAGAAATTGATGAGGGGAACACCATTGTGGGAGGGTGCAAAATTGCCTGAAATAAACAAACTCCAAGGTTTCCAGTGGTGAGACATGGTGGGGATTTCTAACTTGGGAGATATAATTAAGGAAGGAACTTTAATCCCCATTGAAACACTTCAATCTAAATTCCACCTGCACAATTCTCAGAGATACAAATATCTGCAGTTACAACATGCCTGGAAAGCAGAGGCGATAGACCCCACTGCGATCCCTGAATGTGCCCCACTTGAGAATCGGCTATTGCAGGAAGATATTCCAGATAAATCAATCTCATGGACCTACAAAAGGTCAATTAATAATATCCCAGATAAGCTAATGACCCTTAGAGCCAAGTGGGAAGTCACAACTGGACAGCTACCGGACATTGACTGGGAGGCCGCACTAATGCACCCTAGGGAGGTCGCAATTAAACTACGACTGAGATTAGTGCAATATAAAATACTGCACAGAATATACTTTGATAGAGAACGCCTTCACGCCATGTGGAGGGCGGATACGCCTAACTGTCTACAGTGTAAAACGGAGTGCGGTACATATATACATACACTATGGGATTGCCCCCTGATAGAGCAATACTGGAGACAGATACTGGGGAGCTGGGAGAGATAATGGGAGGCTGTATACAGAGAGACGCCAAGCATGTGCTGCTGGGTGTCTCCACCAAGATTGACCTCCCTCGTCATGGACTTTTGTTGTGTAACCTGGGGTTGGTAGTGGCCAAGAGAGACATCGCTAAACACTGGGGGGCCCCAGACCCTCCAACACTAGCGGAGTGGAGGGCGGGCATGAATTTATACATGGCGGCGGAAAGAGTGACATACAAGGCATAGGGCCGCCCCAGAAAGTTCACTAGGATCTGGGCCCCATGGTTAAGATATTATGGTCTTGAGGTTGAAAATGAGGAGACGAGCAACAATGACCCACTGGTCTGAAAGACACTGGACCTCCTCCGGACTTGGGGTTGATGTGGCGGGAGGCTTTCACCCCGTTCCAGATGTACTACTAAATGCAACTGCCTTCCAGATACGGCTTTTCAATACTGTTGCCTATATCAAAAATGTAAATCCAACACATGTAATGTATATGTCAACCAATGCTGGTCACTTTCGTGCTAATAAAAACTGTTTAAAAAAAAGAAAAAAAGAATAATATCTTAGATGTGGCTCAGCCGGGTTTCCACTTTGCACATAGTACATAGGCTGCTTTGTTCTATATTTTGGATGAACTGTGAATGCTGGCTTACCGGGGCTATCTTCGCCCCTGTTTCTGCTAGGCTTGTTGCCTGCTTTTGACACTGTCTCACATGATCATCTATGACTTAGATTAAGTGATGCTGCCATCCAGGGCCAGGCATTAAACCGATGTTCATCATATTTATCAGATAGACTGCAAGCAGTGTCACTGGCTTCTTTCAGATCTGAGTTCAAGATGCTACAACAAGGGGTCGCACAGGGTTCTTCTCTTGGTCCAACACTTTTTAATCTCTATATTAGCCATCTGGCACCTTAGAGATGATCATTCAGACTGAGATTTATAAACCATTCCCATGATGCCTAAATATTGATCTCAATGGATCACGATTCGACAATTGCTAGCAAAGCCAACAATAATTACCAACAGTGCATGATTGCGGTGACGAATTACCTTTGACAAGCCAAGTTAGCCAGCTGTCAGCTACCTGCAGCCTTTTCGTGAGACTGTTATAGAAGATTCTACCACATTTACCAACAAAGATATGTGCCATGGTGATTCGGGCAACTATATTGAGTCGCCTAGATTACTGCAATTCATTATAATTAGGGGTTGTCCAAAGCCTCATTACGTGATTGCAAATAATTCAAAATATCGTATCTAAGCTTGCCCTACATAGACCTTGGATTGCCTCTACCACTGATGCATTGAATGATCTACACTGGTTACCAGTCGAAAAGAGGATTCTTTACAAGGTCATGCACCCATTTTCAGTTTTAGATTTTCACTCACTGCGACTGGTCTATCTCCAACATAAATTTCAACAATATTCTCCCACTCATCAGTTAAGATCAGCCACTGCCTTCAAAATCAAATTCTACTGAGTTAAGCAAACTAGGTCTGGTGGGCGCACTTTCTCAGTGAGGAGATCTAAGACATGGAACACCTTGCCTTCTACTTAAGATCTTAAACTAGGATATTGACCTTACATAAGGCACTAAAAACCTGGTTATACACACTCTAGCAGCTTGAAAACTGGTTAGTTGCTTGCTGTTTACTTCCTGCAGTTTTTAGCACCAGGATGCATGTTAGATTTCAAAGCGCTCTATAAATTACATTACATTGCATTACATATCTCTTGGGTCACATTTATTTAATTAATTATTTAGGAGTTTTGTATAGCTTTGGCAATGCCATTGTGTAGCCACCTCAGAGCGCTTTGTGGTGCATAAGCACAAAGTCTAATCAAATCAAAAGCTGAGGAATGGTAAATGATTGGAAGACAGTGGGCAAGCCAGTGGCTGATGGGGATAGGGAAGTAGGAAGGTAAGGTATGGAAAGGAAGCAATGGCTGCCATGCTTACAATCCAACTGAGGGACCTACCTTCACCTTTCATTGGCTGCCATTAATGGGAATTTTAGAGGGTGGCTATGCTACTGTCACAGCTAAGAGCAAGACATTCTCTCACCTTGATCCCTGGCATGAATGGCATAAATGTTGCTTTGAACACATACACCCACTTTGCTTTTACATTTAGGGCAAATTTGAAGATAGAGTGAGAGAGTGTACTACTCTGTCACACTCTTACTGGCAGAGGAAAATCCAGTAGATCAATATTGCATTCTCTCAATATGCCAGCCCTTCCTTTCTTCCTTCTCCCACAAATATAACTTCAAAAATGGTGTTTTCATACAGTCCCTAATCCAAACATGATTTAGAGCCTCCTCAGTCCAGTCCTGGTCTATGCATGGTATGAAAATATATTTAAATTACCAACATCATTTTTACTTTAAAAAATAAAATCCCTAGTGTTGTGTATACAAAATTGGCATTTGTTATAAGCCGATGGCACTGGAAAATGTGTCTTTCTAGATTCGTGGGTCCTACTTGCAAAAGCCCTCAGAAAATATCTGACATAGGATTCAAGTTCAGCTCGTACATTTGAGATTTCATGTAAGTAAACCATGGGGTCTTTTGGGCATCTGCCAAAAGATAGCTCTCCCTAAGGTGCTCCTGAAATACTAGAACATTATACATAACCTTATACAGGAGAGAAGTTGTTCTAATGGAGGATAACTAACTCCAGTTTCAATGTGGTTATAGGGGCTCCAAGGGGGTGATGCATCAATCTGCCTAAGAAAGTGTTCTCAGAATCCTGTAGTGGCTTACAGCTAACACATCCCCATTATCCTGCACCATACACTTGGATAGGTGCAAAGAAAGAGATATTTCCACACCAACTTGATAATCTACCAATTGCCTGTACAAGTTATGTTAAAACCCTGCAGTAAGCAAAAATAATCTATACTTTACCCTCTTTGAAGAGGAAAACCATCCATAGTTATGTTCTAGATGTTCTAGATGGACCATACCTTATGTCAGCAACCATGCACACATCTCAGCACATTGAAAATTTAAATATTCTGATAACTACATGATGCCTTCAACACTTTACCATCTGTTGAAGGCATCATGTAGTCATCAGAATATGTGCAAGTTAGAAATATTGTGTTGTCTGCAAAAGGTAAGATAGAAACTGACTGGAGATTAACCAATGGAGCATAAACCTCAGCCCCTTTGAAGCAAAAGGTTATTTAAGAACAAGCTATAAAGGGTATTGACTGAAAAATGATGCAAAAGTTCAAATTCTAAGCCATTACACACAAGTGCATAGATGACATTATGCCAATACTAAATCTATTCCAACATTGAACTATTTGTGCTAAATTCTTTCAACACAGTTCACAAAAGACTGTGCTCAACAAAATGAAAAGCAGATTGTTGGACAATGAATTCCATGAAAAGGCAGACTTGTTTCCAATGAACATATTGTTTTAATAAAAAAGTGTAACCATCATGCCCTGCTCAGTAGCATCCACTCCGAGTCTAAAGTCAGCTTGAATAGAAAATCTGACAGCCTCTCAAGGAGAACACTTTTCAAAACAACTTGGCTGAAAAATTGATCAACGACATAGGTCTGCAGTTGATGTCCTTTTTAAAGATTAAAAGAACTGCTGTGCTTTTCTGTGTGAGAGGGATAGTTTCAATAGCTAATAGGCTATTAAAAATAACATTTACAAGAACCCACAGCCAAATGTCTGATGCATAATCGTCAAAGTTTAGTCACATTGTTAGATTTCGGTTTGCAAAAAGCCTGCTAAGCTACCGCTATCGAAAAGGGGATATTAGGCAAAAAAGATGAATCTTCTTGCGGTGTAAAATTTTTTATACTATACTCCATGGGCCTTTTTACGATGTTGGGCGGACACCGTCGCAGATATGGGTCCGACCGATCTCTGGTTGGCGGTCCTGACCGCTGAATTTTGATGCGACCGCTAACTGAAGGGGGCCCTGCTAGGAGCCCCCAAAGTCGCTTTCCGACAGGCTTTTCATGAGCAGCATCTCTTTTCTTATGAGCAATTAACATATTATAAAAAGAGTTCAAGTGAGCAACTTTCCTTTCAACCTGTGGGGAACGTGGACCCATGTTTTGATAAGCTTATGGAGTTCTCACCTGGTAGGGCGCTTTCTTGAGCAAAGCACAAATAACCATGTTGATACCAAGTGGGATGAATAAAGTGCCAAAGAACAATTAAAAAACTTTTGTAGGCATCCAACATTAAACTGTAAATCTCAAGAATGTTGAGGGCCTGATTACGACTTTGGCAGTGCGGTGCAGTATCCACCCCTCCGCCACCCCACCAAAACCGTGGTCAGACCGCCTACCAGATTAGGAGTTTTCTCCTGTCTGGCAGACTGGTTTTTGGCATTTCCACAGGCGGTGCCTCAGAAAATGGGCACCGCAACGGGAATGTCAAAAACAGTTCCTGCACGGCATGGACCGAAAAGTCCATACCGTGAAGAAACTGGGGTGCATTCACAAAGGGGGGCACATGTTGTGCACCCCTGCATGCATCCCCATGCGGAGGTGGCTTAGGGGGCCCTGCAGGGCCCCTTTGTTTTCTCTCACCCACGGTGTTAATGAAGTAGGAACCTCCATGACACTGTCAGCTGAGAGGAAACTTGTAATATGCTTGGCGGACCGTGGCGGTCCCGCCAAGAATATTGCGGCTCCTGACCGCCTCAACACAGCCAGGGAATAGCGGTTGCCTGGCAGCTGTGGCGGAGCAATGGCGGTGCAACCGCCCTAATCGTAATAGGGCGGTCAGAAGACCGCCTCGCCCCCACAAGTCTGGCAGTCCGTGAACTGCCAGACTCGTAATCGGCCCCTTAGTGGTGAGACACCAGGTGCCAAAAGGCTTTTGAGTATAGGTAGCACAGTTCGCATGATTAATAGAATATTAAGAAACAGGTTGAGGGATGACCATCTAAAAGTTCTGAGATTGTGGCCAACTAATACATTGCCGCCACATGGGGCATTCCCATCCATCAAATAGGCAAGTGCTAAAAGTCAAGCAAAGGATCATATTCAATTTTAATTTGTTTGAGGACCACAAAGTCCATGAAATACAAGGCTCTCAAAATAATTAATATATAATCAACTGTTGTCATGCCTGCTTGGGTGCCGATGCTGCTGTGGCTCGGGTGGTGGTTTCTGATGTGCGGGAAGAGGTCTAGTCTTAGGAGCCATGGCTTGCATGGCAGAGCCCTTCACCCGGATGTTCACGCATACCACTGTCATGATTCTCAGACACCCGTTGTGTTCGTGAGCAATACGGTGCTTGCTATTGTTTATCAAGGAGCCAGTTTCTTCTTTCCTGGCGCATCATGGAATTTGCTGTCGACAGATTTAACCTTGTAGCTGTCGCTCTTCTGACACTTGACTACTCCACTCTAGGAAATCCTTTAAGACACACCTATATACCCTACCTTAAGGATAAGCTTGCCATCCCAGAATTTGCATATCACAGACTCACCCTAGTCCACCAGTCACATGCCTAAGACTGGATTGCTCCATTACAATTCAGTTATGCAATTCAGTTATGAAGCTTTTGATTTCATGGTAAAGTCTTTCGTGGGAAAGTTAAATGGCTTTGTATCGGAAGCCCCTATGGCACTCACAACCATGTCAGACTGCTACGATCGACCATCAAGCTCTCTGAGACCGCCAACTGGGTGGTTAGTACAGCTTAGTAAAAAGTGAATAAAAAATCTTAAAGGAGCCTACAAATCTGGGTGTAAAATTTAGAGGAGACCTAGGAATAGAAAGGAATTTAGTGGGTACATTACTGTATCCCCAGGATGATAGGTAGGAGGGGGCTGTTGGTATAGTTCAGCATAACATTTGTATCTGCCCTGAACTTCACTAAAAGTTTTTGTACTGTTTTCCTGATGCTCATAATCTAGTACAAGAAGAGTATTATTAATTTGCTTAACTAACTCTCAGTCTGTCCTTCTGGCTGGTAATGATATCTGATACACTTAAAATGGGCAATCGATATCTTCCAGATGGCATCTGCCCAAATATGTGCTGTAAATGGTGCCCTCCGATCAGCACTGATGGTATCTGGAAGTCTATCTAGTCACAAATTGTGATCAGGGAAAAACTGGGTTAATTCTATTGTTAACTTTAGTTTCTTTGATGGATTGAAGTGTCCTACTTTCAAAACATATCCATTAGAATTTCGTAGTTCAGTAATGAAATCTACTGAAATAGCCAGCCAAGGTAGTTATGGTGTGAGCAGGGGCTGAAGTAACCCTATGTGTCTTGTGTGAGATGCTTTGGCTTGAGCGCAAATAGCACATTGTTGTACATACTTCTTGAAAATGTTACTAAACCCTGGCCCCCAAAGATGTTGACCGATTAAATCTTGTGACTTTGGTTGCTCAAGATGACCAGCCACTGTAGAATTTGATCCTGTAGCTTTTTGCAACATAAGTATAGGATAGTGGATATGTATAATAAAGTCCCTGTCTGTTGTTTTGAGCTTCCAGTTGTTGCCATTGAGGACCATCCACAGATGGCGGGGCTCCTGATAAATGTACCAAAAAGATATCCAGGTATTCCTTCAGTACTGTGGTGATGGCTAATATTCTCCGATATGCCTCCTCTTATTTTCCTGTTTGGTTGGAAAAAGCATCAGCGTTCCCATACATATGAGCAGCACAATATGTAATATCTTAGTGGAATTGAGACAAGAAGAGAGTCCAATGGGCAAAGCAAACTTTGGCACAATTCAATGCTGATGTATGTATGTATATGGTATTTTGTAGCGCAAATCTAATGAAATTGAAAGAAGAAGAGTCTAATGTTTATAACCAACCTTGACACAAATCAATGCTGTCAAGTGTGTATGTACATATGTATGCATGTACGTATATGGAATTTTATAGTCCAAACGTAGTCGAAAGGCAGTGGAAGATGGAGTAAATATTAATCATTTCTTATGATTAGTCCATACTGTGATTTTATGGTTGGCTCCTATAAAATATGAAAGCAGGTGTTTCCTTGATTGCTAATAGTTTCCAGTCACATATGGTGTAGTTACATTTTGCACAGAGCAGGGTATCAGAATAACATGCTAAAAATGTCATTCATGAAGGGTTGGAAAGCAGCAGAATGAACATGTAAGCCAAATGGCAAAAGGAAAAATTCATACTGAATGCTGTTTTCCATTTATTTCCCTCTCTGATTCTTACAAGGTTGTACGCTCCCCAATAGACAATATATTGGCAAATTTTGTTTGTCTAATAGTGCAGAGACGAGAGGGAGAGGATAGTGGTTCAAGATGATAATAGAATTCAATTTGCAACAGTCAATACGCGGTCAACACGAGTAGAAAAAAGATGGGACCTCCGCTGGTGACGATGAATGCCTAATGAATCCATTGCTAAGTTTTCCTTCAATTAGTGTTTGAGCACTTTGTCTTCTGTAATTATAAAGGGATAAATCCTTTTATGTTGAATCTTTGCTTCAGGGACAATCTCAATCGCACAATCATATTCTTGTTGAGGAAAAGAGTGTCTGCTCCTCCCTTACTGAAAACATCTGAAAGTCTATGTACAGAGAGGGAACCTGATCCCCATTGGACTCAACTCTTCCATTTCCGATGAAGGTGATTTCTGGGAGGAAATCATTTATGTTCCTCGGTTTGTAATTTTCTAGGTGTAGGATAATACTGGAAGCTGCGACTAAATCACCAGATTATATAACTTCAGCCAAGTGTTTCCCAGTAAAATGGAAACAATAGGAGAATCTATAATATCAAACTAAATGGTTTCTATATTCCCACAAAAAGTACTCATAAGTAAGGGTATTGTTTCTCATATGGCTCCATACATGAGCATGATACAAACAAATTCCCTTTATGTCTTCTGATTCATTCTTTGCGTTAGTGGGAAACAGAAAGCAAGGGCCATGAAACATCCAGTGATGCCTCAGTTCACCAAATCATAGACTACAATAGGACCACCTGGATTGATAATAATCACACACAGGAAGTAGGGTGACTTTGGAGAAACAGATTGATGTCAGAAATGATCACCATAAGTCTCTCTTCTAAGGACAAGCAGATCCATTTCCCAATAGGTGAGGACTCTACCAGTGTCCCTTTTCCTATGGGGTAAGAGTCTTTTTTACACCTAACAGGTTCCTCACTTGAGGTTTTCTTTTCCATTCTTTGCAGGCCAGTAGCATCCCAGATACGATAGTGAAACCCTCTCTTTTAAATCTTTTTTTCTGTTGTTAGACATCTGTCTCCTTCACCACCAAGGCAAAAGCATTCTTCAATTATTCTTTAGGGCCCTGATAAAAGGCAGCAGCCTCCTCATCTACACATGCAGCTTCAACAATTAACTGTTGACACTGATTAATGTAGAAAACAAGCTTTTGATTTCCATGCCTGAAAACAAGAAGACCCATATGGGCCATTTTTAAGGCTTGTCTTTTTCCAAATATCCCCTTAAATTGGGTCATTAACTGCTAATAAATGGACTGATTAATTGATTTATGAATAAAGGAGTCACACAGACCACATCTTTTTTTAGTAAAGTAGGACAAAATGAAGGTCACTATGGTGATAATTTAAAAAATATTTTTGACAAAAAAGTAAATGGCACTGATATCAAAATGACTGAAAATGCGAGGGATTCCTGGATTATTTTCAGGTGGGAGTTACCAGAGAGGATGATAGTTCTAACACTGTAGTATACATAAGTTGCTACTGCTGTATTACTACACCCAGCATTGTATTGGCAACAAGAGTGGAGTCTGTTATCTGCGTGGAACTTCCAGGGGTTTTGGGGCAAGTTTGACTAATGTGGTTTAGCAAATAGACTTTCTCCTGACTAGAAGTCACAAGGTCAATCTGGATCTTAGTAATGGCTTGAGCCAGTTCCTGGAGTGGATTCGCAGCTGAATCCATGTCTAGCATTTTATGACCGGGATAACTATCAAGCTTTGACTGAAGAGTAGCCACAAGTCTCTATCAAGGTATAAGAAACTCAAATACCTCACAAGAGAAAGAGGTGGAAAATGGAGAAGACAGAAGGAAGACACAGGAGTGTTTGTTGTAAGGCAGTGTTGCAAAAGCATGGTATGGACTGGTATCTGTTTGTGAACTGGTACGCTGACTTATGCTCAGATGGAAAATGGAGTGAAAGTTGTACAATAATGAGAAATATCAAAAGGTAATAAATACCCAATACCAATAGATATCAGGTGCAGTTAGGCATTACCCACAATGGATTTTGAAGGTTTACCCAGATCCAGGACAGAGAATTAGATAATAGGAGGAGACATTTACTGGAATCCAGGGCTGATCTCAAGGATACTAAGAAGCAGGAGACCATTTAACAGCAGTAGACTAATAGTAATAAGCAACAGACAGAATTTTCCCACCACCCATCAGCACAGGAAGTGACATCACTGGATCTCCCATCATCCACCTGCACAGGAAGTGTCATCACTGAATTTCCCATCACCCATCTGGACAGGACGTGACATGACTGGTTTTCCCGCAAAAACCAAGCAAGAGTAACTCATTTCCCATCACCCACCAGCACAGAAAATGACATCATGGCACCCTAGACTCCTCCTCCCTCCCAGGACCTTCTTAATGATAGCTGCAACAAGGACGGGCAGCGGGCATGACGCTGGCATGACAAAGGCAAGCCCATCTGTGCCCATCCATGCCTGGACTGTGCCCAGCGCCAGGAACCCTGGTCTGATCACCACCCAGCGATACTCTACAGCCCTTCTTAGGTCACTAGACCCCGGACACGGTGCCCCTACCTGCTATCATGCCACACTTCACACCATTATATGAGTTTTCATCTGTACCCACTGCCGGTTCTCCAGCAGCCAGCACACAAATACTAACAACACCCCCTCCTAACACACACACCACACAAGAACCAACAATGCCTACACTCTCACCCAAAACCACACACCAAAGCAAACTCTCACATAAACACCCTCTCGCACACATGCTTCTCAACACATGATGACTCAGCAAACACACAACAGAAATATTGGACCTTCTGAGCATCGATGCACCAGACACCCTCTTCATCACGGAGACCTGTCTCAACCCCTCATCGTCTCCCAACATCACTATGGCAATCCTGACAGGCAACAAGATCGCTTGACAGGACCACCACTACAAGCCAGGAGTAGAACTCATCTACAAGGAATCCATCAAATGCACAACATCTACAGAGAACGCCATCCCATTCATTGAACACTTGCACTTCAAGCTACAAATCTCTGACAAATCCAGCCTGAAAAGAACCCTTGCCTACCAACCACGTTGACCTAGAGCCACCTTTACCAACCTCATCATTGACTTTGTCAGTGCAATCACCATTACTCCAGTGCCTACATTCTCCTCGGTGACCTCAACTTTCACCTGGAAAACTGAAATGACCCCCGCTTCACAGCACTCCTCGAAAACTTGAGCAACATCAGACTCACCCAGCTCGTCACAGAACCGACACACACAGCAGGACACACACTGGACCCCATCTTCACCACAAGCGAGAGCATGAAATACAACTCCACCACAAAACTCCCATGGACTGACCACTCCTTCATCCACTTCTAAACCAACACACCTCAAGTCAACACCCCTAGCATGTTCAGCACTCCCAGCCACAACTGGGGCAAAAAAAAAGAAGCAGACTGGCTCAGCACCCTACGTCCTGATCAGCCTAGCCCCACAGACAACCTCGACAAGGACATCAGCAACTTCAACAACTGGATCAAGAACTGCACTGAGTCCCTTGCACCCATCAAACCCAGCAAACATAGTAGATCAAACATGCAGGCCATCTGGTACAAAGAAGACCTTCGAGACACCAAACAACACTGAAAACAGCTAGAAAGGAAATGGAGAGCCAGCCACCACACCACCGACACAGCTACCTAAAAGGCTGCACTCAGATGCTATCACCAGCAAATTCGAAACACCAAGAAAAAAGCACTAGTGGAGTGCATCGAAGGAAGTTCCAACAGCTGCAAAGAGATCTTCTCGATCATCAAGGATTCCACCTCGCCCTCATACACTGTCAACAACATTGCTGCCTCCCAACAGCTCTGCGATAACCTATCCAACTTCTTCCACAGCAAAATCACAAAAATCTAAAGCAACTTTGCACACAACCCAACTCCAGAGGTCTCATTGCTAATTTATCCACCTCAACCAAGATCGCCACCTGACTGAGTGGACAACGCTCACCAGAAACGGCACAGCTGCAATCATGTGGACCCTCCACTCAGGGGCCCCAACTGACCCATGCTCCCACCACATCTATAACCTGGGAACATCACCAATCAGCCCCACCCTGACCTACATGATCAATACCTCCATCACATCCACCACTTTCCCGGATGAAACTTTCAGAAATCAACGCACTCTTGAAGAAGCTCCCACCGACCCGAATCAACTGAGCAAGTTCCGACCCATCTCCCTGCTCCCCTATCCAGCCAAAGTGATTGAGATGGCCATTAACAAGCTACTCACAAACCACCTCAAACTTTACCATCTTCTAGACAACACACAATCAGGATTCAGAAAGAACCACAGCACCGACAACACTCGAAACATACTGGACTGAGAAGAAACAGCGGCCCTCATCCTGCTCGACCTCTCCGTGGCCTACGACACTGTCTCCCACAACACCCTCATCACATGACTCCATGAGATTGGCATACAAGGATCCGCTCTCAAATACCTGTTCCTTCCTCACGGGAAGAACCCAAAGGGTCAGGATGCCACCCTTCACATCAGAGACCAAGAAACGTATATGTGGTGTCCCACAGGGATCGACCCTGGACCCCACTCTTTTCAACATTTACATGACTCAGCTGACCAACATCATCCGATCACAAGACATCACCGTCATCTCCTACATCGATGACACTCAACTCATCCTCTCCCTGACAGACCAGACAAATACCAGCTGAACCAACTTCCCCAACTATAATTATGACCATGGTAACAGACTGGATGAGAATCAACTGCCTTAAGCTCAACTCCAACAAGACAGAAGTACTGGCCTTCGGCATAAAGTCCTCACCATGGGATTTCACCTGGTGGCTGGTGCAGCTATGACCAAAACCCACAGACCATGCAAGAAATCTAGGGATCATTCTATTTGACAAGCTCAGCATGATAGCTCAACGTAGTGTGCACCTTCTGTTTCCACATCCTACGCATGCTGCAAAAGATCTTCAAATGGTTGCCTCAGAACACCAAACGTACTGTCACACAAGCACTTATCACCAGCAGGCTGAACTACAGCAACACCCGCTATGGCCGGAATCTCCAGATAACTACTACACAGACTCCAGATCATCCCGAACGCAGCCACAAGACTCATGCTCAAGCTCCCACGCCGCTCCCACAACACATCACACCTCAGGAGGCTTTACTGGCTCCCCATTCACAAGCACAGCCAATGCAAACTTCTTATGCACACATACAAAGCCCTACACAACACAGGACAAGAATACCAGAACACCTGCATACACTTTCACCAACCCACGACACCTGCGCTCTGCCTCACTCTCACTCTCACACACTCCCCTCGTTTCACACACTCCACGCATCCGCAAAAGCAAAACTGGAGGTCGCTTATTCTCCTACATTGCCCCCAAGACATGGAATGACCTCCCTCAACACATCAGAGCCTCATCCTCACTTCTTGAGTTCCGCAGGAAGCTGAAGACCTGGCGCTTCACATAAGCAACTTGGGACCACACACCTACACACCTTGCCCAAGCGTCTGGATACCCTCTTGGGTGATTACTGAGCTATACAAATCAACATAACATAACAAACAGACAACAAGGACTTGCCAGAGGTGGTATAGACAAGAACTAACATGAAGGGTACAGAGAAGGGGAAAAACAATAAAGTTGGGGGTCTAGTGGACAAACAAAGCATGAACAGAGAGTCAATACACTATATATTGTTTCTAGGCACTGAGACCTGTATGGAATGTGGTTACATTTGCTGTACCACTAATGAACCTGTAGTAGATGCCTATTTATGAAGTTCCCACCTATGTGTTACTTACCAGTCTGGTCGTTCCCAATTTGCATTGCCCTGTTTTTCAAAGGTTCCAGTCGCTTCTCTGACTAAACCAGATTATTCTGAGATTGATTGGGGGTTACCAGAGTGATGCTGTCAATGTTTATTAGGGGTTTGGAATGGCTCCAAGTTGAGAATGCACCCAAATGAACCTTTCTCTCTTCGCTCCTGGACTGAAATCCTGACACTGGTAATTTGATGGTAAACTGTATCCTATGGGGCTTACGTGATCTAATGATAAACTGTTACTAATCCTAAAACCATACATAGGATGAGTCTTCAAGGCCAAAAGTCCTGAGCCCAAGAGGCCACTATAGTAATATCAGCAATATCATGTTATTCATTTGGGTCTGTTCTTCATCTTCATGGGCTTCACCATTCTTTCCTGGAGCTTGGATCCAGGTAGAGAGACTCCTGGCTCCCACAGTACCCTACATTTTAATACTTGAATGTTTCCTAGAATGTATTAGTCGATACCTGAACTTGTTCACCAACACATCCTTAGATTTATAGCTACCCTTGGGGAGTTTAGCAAATTAGCTAACCACACTTTGTTCAATGTAACAGGGAGGTAGGGCCAATACTTGCTCTGAAACCAGGGGCCTAGAGTTTGCTGACTCTTGTGTTCTAACCCATAGGCTGAACCAGGGGCCACCACTCGCGCCACAAGTTTACTCTGGTGCAGAAGAATGGGGTTTCGGGCCTATACTTTCCTGAAAATAGGGGCTTTTGAAGCCAGCAGACCGGCCCTCCATTTTCAGTACCTCCTCCCCAATTCTGAATATCATCCTTGACAGACGGGGAGGGAGCAGATGGAGGAACTTTAGTTTGAAAACACAAGTTCACAATTTAGCAAATGAATCAAGTACTTAAAAACGTATGACAAACACTCTTCTGCTTGAGAGCAATTCAAAACACTATAACCTACATCTACCAGAAGGCAGCGGTAGGTGCTACCTGTTAGCAGCATTGGGGCAGGGTGGGGGGAAAGGGGCAGGGGGAAATAGTTTTTTTTTAAAAACCCTTACCTCCCGGCCATCCGACCGCTGCCTCTCCTACGTCCTCTTCCTGGCTTCTTGTGGAGACAGGAAGCACCAGGGCTCCCAGGCTCCCTGCAGCCAATAACAACGCTGCATTGCAGCGTTGTGATTGGTCTGAGCGCCATGACACGGCACTCAGCCAGGGACTGGAGGGGTGGGCATGTTCTCCACGCAGGCTGTAATGCAGCCTGCATGGAGAATACGGTATGTGCGCATGACTGTTTTGGGGCGGCCCGAGAGGGCCGGCCAAGCACTCATGCTCACATAGGGAGTGCAAACCGCCCCTTCCCTTGCTTTGAGAGTAGCACCACCCCACAAAGACACCGCATCGGGGAAAGCTAAAATGATGATAACCTTTGGTTATCATCATTTTAGTTTTCCTTTTTTTACACTACAAAAAGCAGTGGGGCGAGGAGCCGCCACTGCCACTGAAGGTAATGGAAGAACTGGTGCTGACTTTTGAGCAGTGTGCCCACCCACTTTTATAGTTAAGCTTCTCCAAAAGCTATGTGTTTGGGATGCACCTGCAAGCTTTGCAGTGGTACTTCATCTCTTATACATTTCAGGCACCCCCAAATCTTCCTGGTACTTTGTGATGAAGAGGGGCAAGAACCATAAATATGTGTCCCGAAATAAAAGCACTGGCTGTGCCAAAGCTAGGGGCAAACATTATTCTACTTGTGATTAATCTGTAAATTTATTAACTGCATCTACCAGAAAGCAATAGGAGAGCTAGTGTTAACTAGCTGGAAGAGTGCTCTCGCTGCCCTTGATTTCTAAGGATACTATTCATTAACTGGTCATTGCCCCTGGACCCAGAGAAAAGGCCTCACAGCACCTTCTCCCACTGTCCCCACACTCCACAGCTACTTCACTTCACCCACTCAAGGGCAGGAGTAAGGCCCTGCTGCTAATGCTGGTTGGAAGGGCATTGTGATACCAGTGGGTGCTTTCTGTATATGGTGTACAGTACAAGCACATCACTAAAGATCTACTCCCAAATGTATCAGAAGAACACTGAACTGGGCCTATGAATGGACAAGCCAGTAGTTGTTCCCTTGCTACAGCTAGCCAGATGTTGCTGCCCTCGAAAATTACCAGACCAATACCCTCCCCTACCCTTTATGGACCTGGGATCCATATTTACTGGGACAACATTACGTTTTAGGATCCCAGAGCGTTTTCCATATGACTATTACACATAAATGTATGATCTGTCTGATCAATAATGCTTGATGTGATGAGAAAGGCAAAGTGCATTTCAAGCTGTTTTATGAAGATATCCAAGATATATTTTATAGTATCTATTGTATCATATAAATTATTACGCCATATTTTTATAAAGAAACTCCATTTAGGTCTTCAAACACCAGGACCCCGATAAGAAATCCGGCTTGGGGGTTAAATTGCGCGCCTGCTAATTCCTGCACCATTTGCAACCATAATAAGCCGGTGCATTGTTTGCAGCCGTGATTAACACATGCCTTCTAATCAGAGTGCCTTATTTTAATTTTATCTTATGCATTTGCAGAACACGCCCCTAATCAGAAGGTAGATTGAAAACGTGAAAGAGGGAAAAATAGATCTATACGAAAATGTGGGCAAGACCGAAAAGTTAAAAGGCAGAAAAAAAGGGAAATCTGGGAATGCAGTGAAAAACTCAAAGGTGAATTTACCAATTTAGCATTGATTCTTAAAAGGTAAAAAAACATGTTTGCACATGTGCATTGAGTATGACATATTACCGATTCACATACATGTAATTTGACTTTTTTTTTTTTTACTAATTCACCAATGCCATTGATAAAGTATTTCCACCTATGAATGAATTAAAATGCCATCTCTCCGACTAGAGTTCAGAAATTTAAATAATAACCAAAGATTAGTGGTGGATAACAATTGAAATCAATAATCATGCAGAGGCTCTAAACATGGACGTAAAAAGAGCAAGGAGGAATGGGATGGAAGTGAGAAGAAACACTTTAGCAAAATAAAATATGTTGCAAATGAGCAACAAAAATTATCCAGCTGTTTATTTTTGGGAGCAGAGCAATCCGGTAATTCAGTCCAAATTTCCCCATAAATGTTTCCTTTTCCAGCAAAAGAGTGCAACATTCTTTCACATGTGATAGGCTGGCTCCAGTACTGCGTTTCAAGAAAAATGAAGCCAACCTTTCAGTTGCGCAAGACGATTTTCGTAGGAATCTTAAAAGAGGCAAATGTCTTCCAGAGCCCTGAATTAATGCTCTTCCTTGACAACTACTACAGTTTGAAGTTATTCTGCTTCCATAAACCACTTTAAAAAAAATATTTGAATTGATTTAGGTGGAAAACCAAGAAACAGTAAATATTGCAAATATTTCCGCAGATAACTAAGGAAATGTCCCTTTCCAGTATCTGCTATGCCTGCTACAGTACATTCAACCATAGTCCGACCCAGATGGGCTCTGGTATCAAATCAGAACTTAGTTTGTTTTCCTGGCATCCTCTTAAAATCGCCCCCTACCCACCTTTAATTGCAGTCAGCGCTCATTTTAATTTTTGTTAAACCCATTTAACAAACAGAGTAATTCTTTAAAAAATAGCTTAAACTGATAGATTGCTCAGACCGAAAATACGTATAACATACAACCAACCAACCACTTGTTTATCAGAGGCCCTCTCACCTCCTCTTGGTGCTTCACACAATCCAGGACAACGTTCCAATTTATAACAACTCTGCTTTCAGCAGCACCAGCCCCAATTATACAATGTAAGAGTCAGAAGGTCTCGAATTTTTGGCCTATTGGCGTTGGCAATTTTTTTTGCCAATGATGTTGAACACTGGCAAATAGAAATGCATTCGGCCGATGCTGCAGCATCAGCAAAAAAAAAAAAACGGGATGACTTATACAATACACGTGTATGTGTCATGATGCATGCATGCCTATACATCAAGATGTTGCGGCAGCCGTATGCACACAAATGAATCACTACATTAATGCACGCTTATGGCATGATGCAGCTGGCTTTTTTTCTTTTTTTTTTTACCGTTCCTTGGCACCAGTATTGGAGCAGTAAATAAAAAAATTATTTAAAGTGTGGAAATGTGCTTTGAATAAAAAGAGCAGCCTGGCAAGAAATGACAGCTGCCATGCCCACTAAAAATGTGAAAAGATTTGTTTAACGGACTCAACATGTTCGGAGGGGTGGAGTGGGAGTAGCAGTGGCAGGCTTTTTCAGGGATAGGTCAACGCTGGTTGGGAGGAAACAATAGGGGCTGGGTAGGGGAGCAACAGATATGTTTGAAGCAGGGAGGGAGACATTTTTAAATGAGCGAAACAATGCAAGCAGGGGTGGGGGAAGCAGTGATTAAGTTTGGTGTTTGCGGAGGTCGGAGCAACACAGAGAGCACATGGGAGGTATTAGAGGGGGAAGCAAAAGACGAGGGAAGGAGCAATAAAATACATGTAGTCTCTTTGAGTGCTGAAAGAAAAAGAAAAAAGTGGCTCCCTAAATGTGAGCAGTGGAAGTAGTAAACTGGGATACCATTGCTCATCAAACTCGTGTCCCCAAAAGTGACAGGTCTGTGTCCTTAAAAGTGACAGGTCTGTCCTTAAAAGTGATGTGTCTGCGTGTCCCCAAAAGTGACAGGTCTGTGTCCTTAAAAGTGACAGGTCTGTCCTTAAAAGTGACGTGTCTGCGTGTCCCCAAAAGTGACAGGTCTGTGTCCTTAAAAGTGGCAGGTCTGTCCTTAAAAGTGGCGTGTCTGTGTGTCACCAAAAGTGACAGTTGGTGTGCAAAAAGTTTGTGGACATGATGGATGTGTGGCAGCCCTACCAGGAGCTGCACTGGGGGTGTGGCACAGGGTTTGTGTTAGAGTGTGAGCATGTGTTGAAGGCGGTGTTAGGTTAGCAGGGTTAAGTAAGGAAAAATAAATGTGTTCCTGTGGGTGTGCGCAAAAGTGTCTACATGGGCATGTTTTAAAACTGTGACGTCAGTGTTGTGACAGATGGTGCTTGGGCATGCTGAGCTGTGAATGTGCAGGCCGGCCGCAAATCCCCCACCCCCACGGGTGGCAGTGTGAGGCTCATGAAACGCTTGTCCTTAAAAGTTAAAGGGTGTTTCTGTCCTTAAAAGTGACAGCCGGTGCACAAAAAGTTTGGGGACATGATGTATGTGTGGCAAGACAGTGCTACGAAGGCAAAAACTTCAAACAAAGAAGCTGCTTCTAGCTTTTCAGGCAGGGCTTGGGCTCGGTCATAATTAGCAGATGTTAAAATGATAAAGGGACAACAGACGGGGGTCCCAAACTTCCCCAGGAGAATCAGAAACCTGATAACACGGGGCAGGAAAAAACACGGCAGGAAAACACGAGGCAGGAGATAAAGCTAGCAGTCTCAGCAGCCAGGGCTGTGCTGACTCAGCAAGACCTACAAACACATTTTCTGGGCCTAGCTCCTTACAACAGTGCTCAGGCGTGGTTAGCAGATGGCCAAATTATAGCAGTGTACCAAACAGACAATGCAAAAGGATGGCACAATGCTGCAGGCTTAAGTATTTATGGGTTATTTAAAGTATTGGTGGGGAATGCATTTAATGTGAACAAGGGTGTAGTTTTAAAAAGGTACCTAGCGCTATGTAGGACTGTGTTTATAATGTTTTAAATAATGTTTAAAGTGTTGGGGGCTGTTGTTTAATGTGAATAAGGTAGGAGGTTAAATGTGGCTGTAATTTTAAGTTTTTTAAACGGCGCTAAGCGCAAGGAGGACGGTATTTAAAGTGTATAAAGGATGGTTATGGCTGTGGCACAGGGGGTGTAACCTTAAGATTATGCAGTTTATAGAAATATTTTTCCATGATGGGGTACATTTAATGTGGGTAATGCTAGAGGCTATGAGGCTTGCAACTTAAGGTTTTAAAGGGTGCTTAAAACATATTGGGCTTGTATATGAAGTGAATAATGGTGTTTTTTGAAGCATTGAGTTTAAAGCTATGTGTGCAGGCATTTATTGTGAATGCTGTTGGTTGTTATGGGGGTGGCGCATAGGTTGCAGGGTGTGTATTTAGGGTGCATAATGTTAGAGGCCTTAGTAGGGTACGTGTAGAGGGAACCACATATTTTACAGCGCCTAGAAACATTTTACATGGTTTGTGTGGTACTGTAACGTTGTCAGAGTACGCCCAAATAATATACACTGTTTACAAATAAAATAAATAAATATTACAGTTTTGTACTCACCACACGGCTGCCCTATGTATGTCTGGGGTCTCAAGGCTGCATGGGGCTGGGGTGTTGGAGGGTTTTCAGGGGGTCTGGAAGCCATGGCCGGTTGTCCACGCAGGAGATCAGGCTTGCTGTGGCGCGGGTTCTGGCGCATGTTGTTCCTCCAAGGTTTGTGTCCCTGGCACAGTGCTTGAGTCAAG
Source organism: Calotriton arnoldi (assembly GCA_963921515.1). Lineage (NCBI taxonomy): Eukaryota > Metazoa > Chordata > Amphibia > Caudata > Salamandridae > Calotriton > Calotriton arnoldi. Next base: position 1,670,560 of record CAWUFW010001691.1, on the reverse strand, counting down.
GAGGTCGATGCTCCAAGGCGGTTGTTCTGGGAGCGGATGTGTGGGGTGGGGCCATGGCTGTGGTACAAGGGGGCCAAAGCTCTGCGGTGGCTGTGTCAGGGGCCGGTGGTGGGTCGAACTACCCAGGGTTTTAAATAAGGCCCCAGAAGCTGAGGTGCCCCATGTGGTGCTGTGGTGCCTTGTGCTGCACGGAGGTCTGTGTGGGGCTTGAGGATTCATTATTTTAAAAATAAAAGACCCGGAGCCCTCGGCGCTCCTGGAGGGCTCTAGGGTGTGCTGAGGTATTGGGCTTGAGGCCCTGGTTTATAAAATAAAACCCCACGGAGCACGCTGAGGCGTTGCAGTGCTCCGGGGTTGTGGGGTAGAGTGGGGCATGGTCCGCTGTGTGTTGGGCGGCAGGGCCCCAGCGTATTTTTTTAAATAAAGCCCCCCAGAGGCCGCATTCCCAAGTGCGGGCCCCTGGGGTGGGCGGTAGGGTCTGTCGTGCGGGGCATCCCCCAGAGCCCCCGTAGATCCCGGTGGGCTCTGGGGATCGTTGCGGCCTTGGTACTGGGGCTAGAGACCCCCAGTATTTATAAAATAAAAGCCCCAGAGCCTGTGGGGTTCGACCTGGGGCTCTGGGGCTCGTGTGGCCATTTTCTTTTTTTTTTTAAATTCCAGCCCCCAGAGCCAGCGGGGTTTGAGCGTTGCTAGGGGGGCGTGTGCAGGGTCCAGTGCGCTGGGGCTCTAGACCCCGGCGTAATCGATAATACCCCCAGAGCCCGCTTACCGAAGGCGCTGCTCTGGGGGCTGGGCGGATGGCGGCATTTCCAAGGGCCCAACGAGGGTCCTGATGGCGGTGTCGGCATGGCCGCCGTGAGCTTCCTCCTCTCCCTGGCAGCGTCGGAAGGGCACACCACAGCCGTGTTGTCATCACAGGGGACTCCCCTGACATCACGGAGGGGGCGTGCCCTTCCACCGCAAACACGGAGGGGAACTTCCCAGGCAGGGATTCCTTCGTGGCTGTTGTGGGGTCCGACCCCGAAAATAATAAATAACATTTTTTTAAAAAGTGTTTACAGCCGCAGGGACCAGATTAGCAGCGTCCCTGCAGCTTTTATTTTGTTTTTCTTTTTTTTTTACCATATGTGGGGCATATTTATAAAGCGCAAACTTGACCCGAAGGTCTTGGAGCCTACACAAGCACACATGCATTTTAGGTGTGTCTGAGGATCTTAAGTGCGGTGCCCAGAATCCCAGGATGTTGAGCATTGGAGCGTTTCTCATGCTTTTGAGAGCCCCATCCAGCCCCTTTTAAAAAAATAACTGGCATGCAGCATGTCTAGCAAGTTTCAGGCATGGAAATAACAAGTAAATAAATATTCAAAACATTTACAGGGGTGCGCATAAGTGAATGCCAGGCAGTCTAGGAACGGCCCCCAGATGGTTTTAAAAAACATCTGCTGTCAACCCCCTTGCAACCAACAATTATGCCTATATGCCTGGTGCACAGAATGTGTACCCTCTAGACCACGCTGCGCATTAATGTATTTGGGGGTATGTTGAGGCTGTTTTTTCCTAGGAGATAGCCTATTGTTACTTGCAGTTTATAAGTTAAAATTCTAACCTGGCGCTGTGGTTAATAAATGCATGCAAATAACATCATGTGCCCTGCATAGTTTAGATTAGAGTTTAGATTAGTGTTGTACAAGGGGTTGGTCATATGGGTAGGAATCAGTGGCTCTTATTAAAAAAGTAAACGTCATTGCACGGGTTGTTTTCACTTCTGGGTATGTGCTTTCCCAAACTTTAACCAGGGTGTTTAGCAATGGGTTTGCCAGGTTGTTCCTAAGGCTTGCGGTTCTATGGTCTATGTAACATTTTCCTAGATGCTGTTTTACGTATACCCTGTGTAAGGATGCTTGTCTCTATGTAATATGTATTTACGTTTTCTAAGGTGACTGTAACAAACGGTAATGCCTTGTTTATGAGCGCTAGTTTTAAAACAGTCATTTTTGATATAACCCCAGCCACAGGCCCTCCCGGAATTAACTATCACCGACGAAGAAATGCACACCCTGCAGCCAGGTATATGCATTTAGAGTTGTATAGTTCTGGGTAGTTTTTGTACAAGGGTGTCTCAGAAACTCTGCTTTTCTAATGGTATTCTCATGTAGGTGTGATTTTATAGGTTATGATGCCGAACTACAACTAGGTCTTGACGGTTTTGAATGGTACAGGGAGGCTCAAGGCGCGTCGTTGAGTGTGCAGGATAACAGTTCTTACAGGTAATTAAAAAAAAAAACACCTGTGTTCTTTAAACTGTCTAAGACTTATGAGGTGTTAGTCCAAAAACCACAGCGGTGAACTGTAGGAGCGCTCCTCAGAAGGGGCTGCTAAGGCATGGTTTATTCTAGAATTGTGATAATTTTTTTCTTTACAGGACCCACGGCGTCTTGTATGTTCGGTGGGGATGTGCAAGAGGCTGCAGAGTCGCGAATAAAAGAAAGGCCGCTAAAAAGGAAAGCTTCAGCATCTAGAAAGAGATCGGTGACAAAGAAAGGAGCGGGGAAAAGACCTCTAACAGGTGTGTTTTTCACAAAAGGGTGCCAAAAAATAAATAAATAAGTAACTCTCTAGGTTTTATTCTCTCAAGCAGAAAGGACCGTCGATACGTAGTACCGGATGTATAAAGGGCTGTGTAGAAATTATGGTTGGGGTAAGGTGTCTGTGGTTCCTTATTTTTTTCTAATATATATATTTTTATGTTTACATTCTAGGAGCGGCACATAAGCTCTCTGGAGAAGCTTCGTGTAAGGCTAAGAGGTCTGCGACACCGTTAAGCGACATCACAGAGACAGTCCAGAACACCGTGCCTACAGCAAAAGTTGTGAGTAGGCGTGTACGCCAGGACCAACTTTGCTCTTATTATTCACACATCCAACATAGAACCGGTACAGAGATGAAATGCCGTATCAAGCCAACCGCTAAAATGATGAGCCATATCCAGGCCTCAAAAGAGAATCTCATCTCGAACAAACACCCTCCCCCTACCCCCCCCCTCCCCTTAAGAAGAAGCAGATGGATTCGGAGTCCCAAGCAGCCCCTGTAGACCCTAAGAAGAAACAGGTGGTCCAGGAGTCCCAAGCAGTCCCTTTAGACCTCAAGAAGAAACAGGTGGTCCCGGAGTCCCACGCAGCCCCTTTAGACCTCAAGAAGAAACAGGTGGTCCCGGAGTCCCAAGCAACGCCTTTAGACCTCAAAAAGAAACAGGTGGTCCCAGAGCCCCAAACTACTCCTTTAGATCTCTCATTAAAAAATGTCGTTAAGCCGGGGAATGAATCCTCTACCCCCACGGTCTCTAAGGGGCCAACGGATGTGATGCCGGTTGCAGAAGCTCTGTTACAGACCCAAACCCCTAAAGTCAACGGCCTCTCGAGAAAATATCTTAAGAAGAAGCAAGGGACCCCCACGCTACAAGTAGAAGCAACGGAAGGGCCCTTAATCAAACCCATTACACCGCAGGACCCTTCCCATCCTCTGAAGCCCTCTATAGTTTCAAATAAACTAGCGGCGGCAGGTAGAGGAGCTCCCCCTAGACCAGCCCCCAAAACCTTCTATAATCATTCCTAACGGGTTTAGGAACCCAACGCCTGAAAATGCTCAACCCTTAGGAGCCCCTTATACTGCCAGCAGGGGGTATCTCAAGGCAGTGACAGGGTTGGTAGACAGCCTTGATAGCCCCTCAGAAGCAACGCACGATGGACCTTCTAACACGGACAATGGGGATTTGCACACGCCTGTTACACATTCACCCGACCCCATCCCCGGCAATTCCTTCACCGCTAGGTCCCTCGATTATTTCGACTGCCATTTACACTCCCCGTGCCGTATGTCCCCTATCCCCCTTCCAGGAGCGTACGACCCAACCAGCCCCGCGTCCAGTGTAAGCACGCACCACCCCCATCAATATACGCCGATCACCGTACGGCCGGGGTCGACTGTTCAGATCGTAGTTTGGAGGTGCCATTTAGTGAGGCCCCTTCTCCTACCGCCCCAGGGTGTTCGCACTGGGACCCTGTTTCTATGATCCCCCGGGCCCTCCTTTACAGAATGGTGTTGCGACGGTCGGTGTGAGAGAGGGTGTTATACAACCCACCGGGGTGTTCATCACTAATCCGCCGCAATACGATTCTGTAAACCCAAAAGAGGTACTAGGGGTGCATGTGAAAGATATACAGATGGCGTTCAGAAAGCTAAAACGCCAAGCGAACGCCGCAACCTTAAAACTGGGGATGGGTGGTAGCGAGGACATGGTCAAGACGGAGGCGCAGCGGAAGATACTGCAATTGGTTGACAGGTGTAAAAGGGTGATCCTCCAAACGTGTCAAACAACTGTGTCAGACATATGGTGTATACCGGCGTGACTAGGCCTACGCCTCCCCTTAAAGATCCCCCATGCCCCGGGTATTACTAAAAGCACACATAAATCAAAATATAGCAGTAAGGTCCATACTATACTGACCAAGTCCCTGCGCTTCTTACGCCTGCTCAGGCGTAAAAAGTATATAGAGCCCCTCAAACAGAGTCATACAGTTTCATGAACGGTGCCTGAAGCACATACAACAGTACCAGCCACCCTCCAACACACAAGTTCAGGAGAGAACACCCCAAGGGGAGGGTGTTTGAAGGGCTCGGTTGGTAGAGCGGCGATACTCCATCACCCGGAACACATAGAAGGGCCGGTGGGGTGGGTCTGTAGCAGAGGCACCCATGAGTACGTCGCACACAGGTACAAACTATACTGTTCAGATAGGCGGGGGAGGTTGCCTCGAAAAGACTGGTCCCGTAAAAAGCAAAAGTGGGCTTATAGCGCTAAGCAGCGCAGGCTTTTAATAAGTAAATTCAAGAAAGCCAGAATATGCGCTACACGGCGGCTTAAAAGACACCCTGAGCCCGTGCTAAGCCAGGACCCCCAAAATGATACAACAGTGAGCTCCCCAGCCAGTCAAATTCCTCAAGATGAGGATTCAGAGGCCGTCTTTTTAGAGAGCGTTAGAAGCTGCAGTCGTACAGTAGAGAGATTTCACACTACAGAACACTACGAGGAGTTTAGGTTTGTTAACCTTCACTAGATAAGGTCCTCTGATCATGGGGTTTTAGCCATACATCATGCTGTGCAAACACTCATAGAAAGGTTGTTATGCGATGTGGGTCCTAATGATTTTTTCCAACTACGCTTCCAGGGGCAGGGTTTTGACAGCCCTTTGTTCACCAAACGAAAGTCCCACGCTGTGTTTGACGCCGTGGAATTTTTAGAAAACCTCTTGAGGCTTTTACAGAGTAAGGCTGAACTAGTCGCTTATGGCACTTTCAGAGTCATAGCCCTCATTCTATGGGGTTGTGAGGGGGGTGCTGCCAGACCTTTAAAGAGCGTACTATACAGCAAGATAATTGGTAAGAAACAACGTTGGCTGCTCAACTTTAACAATGGCGCAGCCAACACGTGTCTGGCGACCAGCATCGTAGGGTTGCTGATGGGGCGCAACACCACCGACGCTGTCATCACATCTATAGCGGCTGAAGCCAATGAGGTTCTTGAAATACCTCCAGACCGTTTGGTCGGCTTTGGCGAAATAGGTCTTTTTGAGAACTATTTTGCCGTTACGGTGAAAGTTCTTTATCACAACGATTCTTGGAAGTACTTTACAACCGGGAAACGTGGGAGAAACAAGATCGTATATGTCCTTCACCACAAAAACCACTTTTACGGTATCTTGAACCTTAAAGGTTTTCTGGGAGTCAAGTACGTGTGCACATATTGCGAACACATATACAACACTAAGGCACATCATCAGTGTGAAATGCACTGTAAGATGTGTCAGAGGGACGGTTGCGTCGTAGACGCCGCCCTGAAGGTGAGGTGTCGCACCTGTAAGATGTTTTGTCGCTCGCAAGACTGCTTGAGCATACACAACAAAGCTGTTAAATGCGTCCCTAAAATGGATCGCTTTGAGTGTGGGCGGTACGTGGCGGAAGATCACAAATGCAAAGGCATGAAATGCCCAAGGTGTCACACTCCTTATGGGGCAGGAACAAATAACCGGTGTTACATGGTTAAAGGCAGACCCCAGACCAAAACCGAAGACTACATAGCGTTCGATATAGAGTGCACACAAGAGACGGGTGTACACCAACCTAACTATATTTACGCCCACATCTAACTTCCGACGACAGCTGGGAGTTTGAAGGGCGAACGTGCGTTGGTGATTTCCTTAACACTTTCATTCAAACCAAATTCAAAGGGTATACCATGCCGGCCCATAACTCAAAAGCATACGACTCATTCTTTATTTTACAAAATCTGATTCGTGAAAAGGTACAAGTAGAGCTCATCACTCAGGGTTTCAAGCTGATGTTGCTAACGGCTGGCCAGTTACAAATAAGATTCATAGACACCCTGAATTTCCTGCCCATGAAAAGCCTTTGGTTTCCCAGGGTGTAAAGGTTATTTTCCACACTTTTTTAACACTTGGGCGAACCAGGATTATGTGGGGCCCATGCCTCCTCCCGACAGCTACGGGGTTCAATATATGATGCCTGCCGAGAAAGAGAGTTTTCTGCAATGGTACTCTGAAAACATTGAAAAGGAGTTTCATTTTCAAACAGAGTTGAAAGCTTATTGTCAGGCGGATGCAATGATCCTACGACAAGCCTGCAACCTTTTCAGAGACGTTGTGGTGGAGATGACTAAGAAAGTCAGGGTCTTGAAACCCAAGACCCCTCAAATGGCAAAGGCGGTCGAATACATAGACCCTTTTCAAAACATCACTTTGGCCTCCATGTGTATGTCCATCTACAAACACATGTTTTTAAGACCAAAAAGTATCGCTCTAGTGCCGCCAGACCTCTATAACTGTAAACAGAAACGTTATTCAACCCCCTCTATCCAATGGCTCATGTACGTCTCTGAGAAGGAAGATATACATATTCAACACGCCTTACAGGGGGGTGAATACCGCCTGGGTCCCTATTACCTGGATGGGTACGCCGTAATTAAGGGAGTGCCGGCGGCCTTTGAATACAATGGCTGCCTCCTTTGTTACAAACCCCATGAATTTAACAAATTGCTGGGTGCCAAATTTGAGCACTTAGAGGCGTTCTCTGATGAAGGCCCAGTATGTTGAAAAATGTGTAAATCACAAGAGGTAATGTTACATAAGACAAAGGACTAGGAGTCACATGACAATCATACTAGTAAGCAGTATAGTTTAATAGTGATTGATCTGGAGAAACACAAACTCTGAATTTAGAACGTAATACCATGGTTGGGGGTTCTCTTTAATAACCAGAATTTATTTCTGTCCAAATGAACCCTTTTTGCAACATTAGGATAATCAAAGGCTGGGGAAAAAACCATAATGCTGTAATTTATACCTTGCAGTTTGCATGCAGCTCTTAGATGACAGTTAATAGCTCATTGTTCTATGTTAGGATTTTGACTTATAAACTGCAAGTAACAATAGGATCTCTCTGACAAAAGCAGTAACCCACTGGCCTTTTTACATTATGTGGACTTAGTGATCTACATGGTACATGTTCTTTGCAGCAGGCACATTAACCCTCTGTGCTACCTTTCCACAAGTCAAAACTTCCACTTGACAAAACTCCATCTCTCTCTAGGAAGAACATTAATCACCGGAGTTATCATGACATTTTTATTGTTGCCGATAATTGCTGGAGGCAGCAAGGGCTTTTAGAAACATAATATACTTGCAAACATGACGCCCCCACCCGAAGTCAGCGCCTCAGTGCGATCTCATCGGTCGCAGCACCCTAGAGCCTTCCTCCTCAAGGGTCCTGTGACCTCAATGACAGAGTCACTGTTGCTCTAGGGTGTGCTGCTTCGTAGGCCTGCCCAAAAGACTCGAGGTGAGCTTCAATAGGGGTTGTAGTGGACAGGCCTTCAAGGTTAACTCACACTTGCCACCGCTATGGTCCACCTGCTGGTGCTCAGACACCACTCTTCTAAGGTCTTTCGGGGCCTTCTAAGGTCTAGCATGGAAATGTGCTCTCTCAGGAGAGTGGTCTGGTGGACTGGTCATGAAGGCTGAAGCTGGTTCCCCAGTTCCAAATTCGGCAGCTCTGACCATAGTGCCACATCCTCTCCCCCACTGAACACCATACTGCCCCACTGAGAGAAACTCGCACTGCCTTCAACTACAACCCAATTGCACCCCGCTATAAACACCTGGAGGCGACTCAATTCAAATTATGCACTAGACAAGAGCAATATGCTGCCTAAAAAAAAAAGTGACAACATCCTGGAAAACGCAAACACTCACAAGGAATGCAAGATTAAGTAAAAGCATGTGAAATGTAAGCAGGAACAACATGGTTACCTTAACACTTTTGCACTTATTCAGAAATCAATGAGTGCTTTTGCATGAAAAGTTAAGGCCATGACTACAGGGCCGGAAGGCACCAGTTTCAATGTCCATTGCTTATCTCCTTACAAAACGTAAGCAATATGGTTTAAAAAGACCACATTCGTGAATACAGAGCCGCAGTATGCATTTTGTTTTCGAATCCGCCCGTCAAGCAGGTATTGCAGTACATACAGGAATGGTGCACTTCCCCACCAGAGGAAAACAAAAAAGTAGCGCTTCACTGGCAAACTCTGTAAAGTGGCACTAATGTGTTTTGGGTGTGAATAAAATCAATCTGGCCCCTTTTCGACCCACTCTGTCTTGCTTTAGTTATTTTTTTACATTTTGAACCTTTTATTTCTCTCCATCCCAAGGCTGCACTTTGGAAGTGAAAAATGTCAGAAAAAGACGACCTTTCCAGCAAAAGCGTTTTTATATTTTGGATTAATTTCACAGGGGAACAAATAAAGGAAAGAAAAGAGGGAGTACTGGCTACAAGGCCCAGGAAGGGGCCCCCACACCTGGACCTCGCAGCTTGCTCTAGTGCTTAGAGGCCCAGGGAAAGGGGGCCCCCCTCCCCTGGGCCTTCGAAGCAGTAACGAGGCATTTTGTAAAACACTGCCCCAGCACCGGCAGTACTACATACATTTTAAATACACATTCCCATAAAACAAAATGGGTGATGTAAAAGTTAACAAAAGCCAGTTGATCTGGCTACTCCCTCCTCCCCTCATCCACCACGCCTTACCTGTGTCTGGCTGGTCCTGGAAACAAAGGGGCCTTCTGTCACCCAGCAACAAAATGCAGAAAGGGAATGGCCGGTACTTAACAGAGGTGCTGCCCCTCCCCTGACACTGTGAGCCATAATTGCTGGCCTGGCTGCTGTGCCTTCCCCACTCTGTTTGAACCTCCCCCCACCCCTGCACCCCCAGGAATGCCACGACGACGCCCTGACCAGCAAGGTCGACTCAAGATGTGTATTGTGATAGTGTGGGGCAGGGGGCCTCATAGGAGCAGGTGGGCTAACTGTGAAAGTGTGGCCTTACACACGGAAACGGGGCCCCCCTGTCTTTCAGCTGAGCGCGAGGCCCTGGGCAGCTGCCCACACTGCCCATGCCTAGCGCCGGCCCTGTTTGCACAGCATGATGTATGGCTAAAACCCCATGATCAGAGGACCTTATCTAGTGAAGGTTAACAAACCTAAACTCCTCGTAGTGTTCTGTAGTGTTAAATCTCTCTACTGTACGACTGCAGCTTCTAACGCTCTCTAAAAAGACGGCCTCTGAATCCTCATCTTGAGGAATTTGACTGGCTGGGGAGCTCGCTGTTGTATCATTTTGGGGGTCCTGGCTTAGCACGGGCTCAGGGTGTCTTTTAAGCCGCCGTGTAGCGCATATTCTGGCTTTCTTGAATTTACTTATTAAAAGCCTGCGCTGCTTAGCGCTATAAGCCCACTTTTGCTTTTTACGGGACCAGTCTTTTCGAGGCAACCTCCCCCGCCTATCTGAACAGTATAGTTTGTACCTGTGTGCAACGTACTCATGGGTGCCTCTGCTACAGACCCACCCCACCGGCCCTTCTATGTGTTCCGGGTGATGGAGTATCGCCGCTCTACCAACCGAGCCCTTCAAACACCCTCCCCTTGGGGTGTTCTCTCCTGAACTTGTGTGTTGGAGGGTGGCTGGTACTGTTGTATGTGCTTCAGGCACCGTTCGTGAAACTGTATGACTCTGTTTGAGGGGCTCTATATACTTTTTACGCCTGAGCAGGCGTAAGAAGCGCAGGGACTTGGTCAGTATAGTATGGACCTTACTGCTATATTTTGATTTATGTGTGCTTTTAGTAATACCCGGGGCATGGGGGATCTTTAAGGGGAGGCGTAGGCCTAGTCACGCCGGTATACACCATATGTCTGACACAGTTGTTTGACACGTTTGGAGGATCACCCTTTTACACCTGTCAACCAATTGCAGTATCTTCCGCTGCGCCTCCGTCTTGACCATGTCCTCGCTACCACCCATCCCCAGTTTTAAGGTTGCGGCATTCGCTTGGCGTTTTAGCTTTCTGAACGCCATCTGTATATTTTTCACATGCACCCCTAGTACCTCTTTTGGGTTTACAGAATCGTATTGCGGCGGATTAGGGATGAACACCCCAGTGGGTTGTATAACACCCTCTCTCACACCGACCGTCGCAACACCATTCTGTAAAGGAGGGCCCGGGGGATCATAGAAACAGGGTCCCAGTGCGAACACCCTGGGGCGGTAGGAGAAGGGGCCTCACTAAATGGCACCTCCAAACTACGATCTGAACAGTCGACCCCGGCCGTACGGTTATCGGCGTATATTGATGGGGGTGGTGCGGTGCTTACACTGGACGCGGGGCTGGTTGGGTCGTACGCTCCTGGAAGGGGGATAGGGGACATACGGCACGGGGAGTGTAAATGGCAGTCGAAATAATCGAGGGACCTAGCGGTGAAGGAATTGCCGGGGATGGGGTCGGGTGAATGTGTAACAGGCGTGTGCAAATCCCCATTGTGCGTGTTAGAAGGCCCATCGTGCGTTGCTTCTGAGGGGCTATCAAGGCTGTCTACCAACCCTGTCACTGCCTTGAGATACCCCCTGCTGGCGGTATAAGGGGCTCCTAAGGGTTGAGCATTTTCAGGCGTTGGGTTCCTAAACCCGTTAGGAATGATTATAGAAGGTTTTGGGGGCTGGTCTAGGGGGAGCTCCTCTACCTGCGCCGCTAGTTTATTTGAAACTATAGAGGGCTTCAGAGGATGGGAAGGGTCCTGCGGTGTAATGGGTTTGATTAAGGGCCCTTCCGTTGCTTCTACTTGTAGCGTGGGGGTCCCTTGCTTCTTCTTAAGATATTTTCTCGAGAGGCCGTTGACTTTAGGGGTTTGGGTCTGTAACAGAGCTTCTGCAACCGGCATCACATCCGTTGGCCCCTTAGAGACCGTGGGGGTAGAGGATTCATTCCCCGGCTTAACGACATTTTTTAATGAGAGATCTAAAGGAGTAGTTTGGGGCTCCGGGACCACCTGTTTCTTTTTGAGGTCTAAAGGCGTTGCTTGGGACTCCGGGACCACCTGTTTCTTCTTGAGGTCTAAAGGGACCCCATTTGGACTCCTGGACCACCTGTTTCTTCTTAGGGTCTACAGGGGCTGCTTGGGACTCCGAATCCATCTGCTTCTTCTTAAGGGGAGGGGGGGGGGGGGAGGGTGTTGGTTCGAGATGAGATTCTCTTTTGAGGCCTGGATATGGCTCATCATTTTAGCGGTTGGCTTGATACGGCATTTCATCTCTGTACCGGTTCTATGTTGGATGTGTGAATAATAAGAGCAAAGTTGGTCCTGGCGTACACGCCTACTCACAACTTTTGCTGTAGGCACGGTGTTCTGGACTGTCTCTGTGATGTCGCTTAACGGTGTCGCAGACCTCTTAGCCTTACACGAAGCTTCTCCAGAGAGCTTATGTGCCGCTCCTAGAATGTAAACATAAAAATATATATATTAGAAAAAAATAAGGAACCACAGACACCTTACCCCAACCATAATTTCTACACAGCCCTTTATACATCCGGTACTACGTATCGACGGTCCTTTCTGCTTGAGAGAATAAAACCTAGAGAGTTACTTATTTATTTATTTTTTGGCACCCTTTTGTGAAAAACACACCTGTTAGAGGTCTTTTCCCCGCTCCTTTCTTTGTCACCGATCTCTTTCTAGATGCTGAAGCTTTCCTTTTTAGCGGCCTTTCTTTTATTCGCGACTCTGCAGCCTCTTGCACATCCTCGCCGAACATACAAGACGCCGTGGGTCCTGTAAAGAAAAAAATTATCACAATTCTAGTATAAACCAAGCCTTAGCAGCCCCTTCTGAGGAGCGCTCCTACAGTTCACCGCTGTGGTTTTTGGACTAACACCTCATAAGTCTTAGACAGTTTAAAGAACACGGGTGTTTTTTTATTTTATTTACCTGTAAGAACTGTTATCCTGCACACTCAACGACTCGCCTTGAGCCTCCCTGTACCATTCAAAACCGTCAAGACCTAGTTGTAGTTCGGCATCATAACCTATAAAGTCACACATACATGAGAATATCATTAGAAAAGCAGAGTTTCTGAGACACCCTTGTACAAAAACTACCCAGAACTATACAACTCTAAATGCATATACCTGGCTGCAGGGTGTGCATTTCTTCGTCGGTGATAGTTAATTCCGGGAGGGCCTGTGGCTGGGGTTATATCAAAAATGACTGTTTTAAAACTAGCGCTCATAAACAAGGCATTACCGTTTGTTACAGTCACCTTAGAAAACGTAAATACATATTACATAGAGACAAGCATCCTTACACAGGGTATACGTAAAACAGCATCTAGGAAAATGTTACATAGACCATAGAACCGCAAGCCTTAGGAACAACCTGGCAAACCCATTGCTAAACACCCTGGTTAAAGTTTGGGAAAGCACATACCCAGAAGTGAAAACAACCCGTGCAATGACGTTTACTTTTTTAATAAGAGCCACTGATTCCTACCCATATGACCAACCCCTTGTACAACACTAATCTAAACTCTAATCTAAACTATGCAGGGCACATGATGTTATTTGCATGCATTTATTAACCACAGCGCCAGGTTAGAATTTTAACTTATAAACTGCAAGTAACAATAGGCTATCTCCTAGGAAAAAACAGCCTCAACATACCCCCAAATACATTAATGCGCAGCGTGGTCTACAGGGTACACATTCTGTGCATCAGGCATATAGGCATAATTGTTGGTTGCAAGGGGGTTGACAGCAGATGTTTTTTAAAACCATCTGGGGGCCGTTCCTAGACTGCCTGGCATTCACTTATGCGCACCCCTGTAAATGTTTTGAATATTTATTTACTTGTTATTTCCATGCCTGAAACTTGCTAGACATGCTGCATGCCAGTTATTTTTTTAAAAGGGGCTGGATGGGGCTCTCAAAAGCATGAGAAACGCTCCAATGCTCAACATCCTGGGATTCTGGGCACCGCACTTAAGATCCTCAGACACACCTAAAATGCATGTGTGCTTGTGTAGGCTCCAAGACCTTCGGGTCAAGTTTGCGCTTTATAAATATGCCCCACATATGGTAAAAAAAAAAGAAAAACAAAATAAAAGCCGCAGGGACGCTGCTAATCTGGTCCCTGCGGCTGTAAACACTTTTTAAAAAAATGTTATTTATTATTTTCGGGGTCGGACCCCACAACAGCCACGAAGGAATCCCTGCCTGGGAAGTTCCCCTCCGTGTTTGCGGTGGAAGGGCACGCCCCCTCCGTGATGTCAGGGGAGTCCCCTGTGATGACAACACGGCTGTGGTGTGCCCTTCCGACGCTGCCAGGGAGAGGAGGAAGCTCACGGCGGCCATGCCGACACCGCCATCAGGACCCTCGTGGGGCCCTTGGAAATGCCGCCATCCGCCCAGCCCCCAGAGCAGCGCCTTCGGTAAGCGGGCTCTGGGGGTATTATCGATTACGCCGGGTTCTAGAGCCCCAGCGCACTGGACCCTGCACACGCCCCCCTAGCAACGCTCAAACCCCGCTGGATCTGGGGGCTGGAATTTTAAAAAAAAAAGAAAATGGCCGCACGATGCCCAGAGCCCCAGGTCGAACCCCACAGGCTCTGGGGCTTTTATTTTATAAATACTGGGGGTCTCGAGCCCCAGCACCAAGGCCGCAACGATCCCCAGAGCCCACCGGGATCTACGGGGGCTCTGGGGGATGCCCCGCACGACAGACCCTACCGCCCACCCCAGGGGTCCGCACTTGGGAATGCGGCCTCTGGGGGGCTTTATTTAAAAAAATACGCTGGGGCCCTGCCGCCCAACACACAGCGGACCATGCCCCACTCTACCCCACAACCCCGGAGCACTGCAACGCCTCAGCGTGCTCCGTGGGGTTTTATTTTATAAACCAGGGCCTCAAGCCCAATACCTCAGCACACCCTAGAGCCCTCCAGGAGCGCCGAGGGCTCCGGGTCTTTTATTTTTAAAATAATGAAGCCTCAAGCCCCACACAGACCCCCGTGCAGCACAAGGCACCACAGCACCACATGGGGCACCTCAGCTTCTGGGGGCTTATGTAAAACCCTGGGTAGTTCGACCCACCACCGGCCCCTGACACAGCCACCGCAGAGCTTTGGCCCCCTTGTACCACAGCCATGGCCCCACCCCACACATCCGCTCCCAGAACAACCGCCTTGGAGCATCGACCTCCTTGACTCAAGCACTGTGCCAGGGACACAAACCTTGGAGGAACAACATGCGCCAGAACCCGCGCCACAGCAAGCCTGATCTCCTGCGTGGACAACCGGCCATGGCTTCCAGACCCCCTGAAAACCCTCCAACACCCCAGCCCCATGCAGCCTTGAGACCCCAGACATACACAGGGCAGCCGTGTGGTGAGTACAAAACTGTAATATTTATTTATTTTATTTGTAAACAGTGTATATTATTTGGGCGTACTCTGACAACGTTACAGTACCACACATACCATGTAAAATGTTTCTAGGCGCTGTAAAATATATGGTTCCCTCTACACGTACCCTACTAAGGCCTCTAACATTATGCACCCTAAATACACACCCTGCAACCTATGCGCCACCCCCATAACAACCAACAGCATTCACAATAAATGCCTGCACACATAGCTTTAAACTCAATGCTTCAAAAAACACCATTATTCACTTCATATACAAGCCCAATATGTTTTAAGCACCCTTTAAAACCTTAAGTTGCAAGCCTCATAGCCTCTAGCATTACCCACATTAAATGTACCCCATCATGGAAAAATATTTCTATAAACTGCATAATCTTAAGGTTACACCCCTGTGCCACAGCCAAAACCATCCTTTATACACTTTAAATACCGTCCTCCTTGCGCTTAGCGCCGTTTAAAAACTTAAAATTACAGCCACATTTAACCTCCTACCTTATTCACATTAAACAACAGCCCCCAACACTTTAAACATTATTTAAAACATTATAAACACAGTCCTACATAGCGCTAGGTACCTTTTTAAAACTACACCCTTGTTCACATTAAATGCATTCCCCACCAATACTTTAAATAACCCATAAATACTTAAGCCTGCAGCATTGTGCCATCCTTTTGCATTGTCTGTTTGGTACACTGCTATAATTTGGCCATCTGCTAACCACGCCTGAGCACTGTTGTAAGGAGCTAGGCCCAGAAAATGTGTTTGTAGGTCTTGCTGAGTCAGCACAGCCCTGGCTGCTGAGACTGCTAGCTTTATCTCCTGCCTCGTGTTTTCCTGCCGTGTTTTTCCTGCCCCGTGTTATCAGGTTTCTGATTCTCCTGGGGAAGTTTGGGACCCCGTCTGTTGTCCCTTTATCATTTTAACATCTGCTAATTATGACCGAGCCCAAGCCCTGCCTGAAAAGCTAGAAGCAGCTTCTTTGTTTGAAGTTTTTGCCTTCGTAGCACTGTCTTGCCACACATACATCATGTCCCCAAACTTTTTGTGCACCGGCTGTCACTTTTAAGGACAGAAACACCCTTTAACTTTTAAGGACAAGCGTTTCATGAGCCTCACACTGCCACCCGTGGGGGTGGGGGATTTGCGGCCGGCCTGCACATTCACAGCTCAGCATGCCCAAGCACCATCTGTCACAACACTGACGTCACAGTTTTAAAACATGCCCATGTAGACACTTTTGCGCACACCCACAGGAACACATTTATTTTTCCTTACTTAACCCTGCTAACCTAACACCGCCTTCAACACATGCTCACACTCTAACACAAACCCTGTGCCACACCCCCAGTGCAGCTCCTGGTAGGGCTGCCACACATCCATCATGTCCACAAACTTTTTGCACACCAACTGTCACTTTTGGTGACACAGACACGCCACTTTTAAGGACAAACCTGCCACTTTTAAGGACACAGACCTGTCACTTTTGGGGACACGCAGACACGTCACTTTTAAGGACAGACCTGTCACTTTTAAGGACACAGACCTGTCACTTTTGGGGACACGCAGACACATCACTTTTAAGGACAGACCTGTCACTTTTAAGGACACAGACCTGTCACTTTTGGGGACACAAGTTTGATGAGCAATGGTATCCCAGTTTACTACTAGTGGAAGTATACAAGTCATCCAGGATCTATATACCCTAGAAGCCATGGTGGTGAAATGCATCAAAGCTGATCAGTCACTTCCTGTTTTATTACCAAGCTGTAAACCACCCTTTTACATGCAGCTGTACTATTTTCTTTAACATCCACGACCTATTTGAACCATGTGGTCTGGCCACAGTGAGGCCTGGGAAAGCGCTATTATACCTTTTAGGAAATTCCGGGGAAAGTATTGTTTTGAGCTTGACCATACTAGATGCCTTGTGCTAAACATCCTGGAGAGCACACAGTACTTTTAGGTGTGTCAACCACTGCAGTATATGAAGTAGGTTCTTCTGCCCTGTAACTAACCTGATCTTTTCTGATGTCTGACCCACTTTACCTTAACCATACTAAGAAAGCACATGTTGCTACCTGGTCATGTCATAATATGTCACAATGTGTGCAACGTTAATACTACCCTTCTCATATGGTAATTGCACGTCTGAGAAATTGGTACCTACTGTTTTGTCACCCCTACATATAGCAGTCTAAGAAGAATTATTATTTTTGATAATGCCACCCGTAGCACTAGGGACAGCAGGAATCCCAGCCCAATATTCATGCCAGTAGCCAATTTAATTAGAACATTATCTATATTTTCATAATACACCATTAAATGATAGTCCCATATTTAAATACTTAAATAATTAGAAAAACTATCAAACACCCTTATGTGTTAATTCCCCTACTCCCAAAGAGCACCTCCCAGCAAAGGTCAAAGCACCAACTTTATCCAGTTCACTTTTAGACCCAAAAACAACCCAAATTCATCCATTGATTCAAACATTGAGTGAAACATCCTGACCTGATCCTTCATACACGACAAGGCACCATTCACATAGTGTAATAGAAAGTTCAATATAAAGTGTCTACTCCTGAAGCAATAGGACCCACAGTCCAAAAATCATCACCTGCGATAGTATAATTATTGGTCTGGCAAGTAGCAGCTTAACTCACCGCCAAGGTTACTACAGCCAAACCACAGCTTTTCAAATCTACCTTACTAGATAGCCAATGAAAAGTGTCAAATACTTTGCATATCTAAGCTGGTCACAATTATGTGGCTAATCATGATTATCCCGCCGGAGAAACATTCTTCTTAAGTTTAACATTTCAGTTCCTGCCAAGGATGATGCTTTATGACCTTCATGAAAGTGATAACCCTGCAAGTTTCCGCTTGAGGACTTTATTCAGTATTTTTAATGGTTACTGTCACACCTGACATCTGTGGGGTGGTTTCCCTCGACCTTTTGCCTTCTGACCTCCATTTATGCTGTCCTTAGTATTCTAAGCACTTTACAACTGCTGACCAGTGCTAAAGTGCACATGCTTGTACCCTAAAACATGGTAATATTGGCATATCCACAATTGGCATATTTAATTTACTTATAAGTCCCTAGTAAAGTGCACTACATGTACCCAGGGCCTGTACATTAAATGCTACTAGTTGTCCTGCATCACTGATTATGCCACCCACTCAAGTAGCTCTTTAAACATGTCTCAAGCCTGCCATTGAAGAGCCTTTGTGTGCAGTTTTAAACTGCCATTTCGACCTGGCAAGTTAACCCTCTTGCCAGGTCCAAGGCTTACCTTTTAATACATATAAGTCACCCTTAAGGTAGGCCCTGGACAGCCCCAAGGAAGGGTGCAGTGTATTTAAAAAGTTGGACTTTATTTTTAAAGTTTACATGCCCAGGTATTGAGGAACTCTCAAATTAATTTTTCTCTACTGCAAGGCCTATCTCTCCCATAGGTTAACACTGGGATTACCTTATTACATTTTACAAGTATAATTTCCAGTTGGGAAAATATAGATACTTAGAGTTTGGTGTCTCTGGACTCCCAATTTAAAATCTCAACTTATGGTAAAGTTGGATTATAAATTGCAAGTCTGGGGAGGCGTGACCAAGATGGCGGCTGCAACGGACGAGTAGAACAAAGCTTAGCGCCTGGCCTGCTCAAAATCATGCATTTTCCTTGTTACTCCCTCAACGCATGTACCAGAAAAGTCATCGGGGCGCATAGCACAACTCGGAGGTATCACTCACCACAACGCTTCACTGGCAGAGAAGCGATATCCTGGTGCCCCTAAGAAAAGCGAGGTGGGGCCTGCGGTGACGGCTCCTGTTGAAGGCCCGGGCACTACAGACTGTGTGCCCACTGCAAGACGTGTGCCCACTGCAAGACGTGTGCTTCGCCGCCTACCTGCAGTTTGCGGAGGACATCAGGGGCCCGACAAAACATGATTTGGCTGCCGCGACCCATACTGGATCCCTGGGATGCGGCAGCGGTAGCTGCTGGGGGTTGCTTTCCTCATGGCAGGGGCGACTGATGGCCTGCAGTCCCAGCAGCCGTGTTGTTCCTAGGGCCACCGAGAGTGATCACGCAGCCTCCCCAGAGGTGAGCTCGGCAGCGGGGATTGGGTCTGTGGGTCCCTGCGCTGCAGACTCCTGAGCAGTGGGTGGAGGCCCATTAGCATAGTCCCACCGGTGCTCCTCTCCTCGCCCCCCTGCAGGAGTACTTTCTCTCACTCTGGGGCAATCTGCACGACCAAATGGCAAAGATTCCTCTCCCCCGTCTAGGGGTATTGATTTTGAATGCCAGTGACAGTGGCAGTAGTGCTACCTGCAGACCAAGTTGGATAGGCCCTGTGGCAGTGGAGATATCAGAGCTGCGGCCCGGACAAGGCCCCCGGATATATTCACTGTTATGGCTTTGGGCCCCGCATTGTGGCATGAGCAGGCCCCTGGACACTGGTGGCCCCTTAGACCCCCGCAAATCACACTGCAAAGAGGAGCTCTGACCACATGGGGCTTCAAATGATGGGATTGCCTCCTACGAATATGAATACTACTGATGCAGCGGGTACGACCCTAGTAACCAACCTATCAAATCACTCTTGCCATTTCGATGAACTGATGGCAGCGGTGCTGGACATTGAATCAACCCTGGAGCCTAAACTAGAAACCTTGTGCATAGGTATGTGCCTCCTATGGGAAGACCACAAGAAATAAAAAGATAGAGTGGAAGATGCTGAATTGTCACTGGCTGCCCTGAGGCCTACGGTAGCGGATTCTGACAAGCGCCTCTGGGCCATGCAAGAGGAATAGAATATTTATGGGGGTGAGTCAATGACCAGGAGGGCAGATCAAGACGGAATAATGTGAGGATCGTGGGCCTTCAATGGGCAGAGGGCTCAAATATCGAGCTTTATCTGAAGGACTGGTTTGTGTGCAAATCCTGCAGGGGAAATAATCTCCCTTTTTCTCAGTTGAACGCGCCCACAGAGGACCTGGGAGCTCCCCCCGCCCCACGCAACCGGTGGTCGCTCGCCTCTTCAATTACAGAGACAGGGATTACATTCTGCAGGTGACAAGTGCCAGGGACCCCTAGACTGTTGAGAATGCACAAATGCATATTTACCCGGATTGCACTTTGGAAGTCCAACATTGTAGGTCATCCTTCATGACAGTTAAGAAATGTCCCCGGGATCTGGGAATCAAATACGCCTTGCAGTTCCCTGCCAGGCTTTGCATTGTACATGAGTGCAACACTTCCTTTTGCACAACACCAGATGATGCTTGGTCGTGGCTGGAACACTAAGGCATCACAACTCCTTCTGGGGCCAATAAGGATCTACCCCCCAAATGGAAAACTCAAAGGCAGCGTAAGTCCCGTAAGAGGAGCCGCACACCTGGTCCAACCAAAGAACAAGTGGCCAAGGAGCAAGCACAAGCGGTGGCAGATGTGGGGCGGCGTGTAGCAGCCCTCTCGTCCACGAGATCGGAGGCAGAGAACCAACTTGACGGACTGCCCATTAGTGACTGCCTCGCAAGTTGCCGAAATACTAGGTGGTGGCCCACTAGTTACATTACAGATGGCTGAAGAGTTGCTATAGGCCTCTGGCCTCCAGGTTTGGTCTGGTAGAACTGCAGTTACTTCTGTATTGCACCTGTGATAGCTGAGGTCTGAATGTATGACACTATTGTTGATGCAATTTCTATGGGACACAAATATGTCTACACAGGTCCACAGGGGTTGCCGAACGACCACCCAGATGGCAAATACTGCTGATATAGACTGTTAATCTTTCTTTACTTGTATTGCATGTGAGTGCTTATGGCCGGTCGCCCATTGGTAAACTGGCTTGGGGTTTCCTCTATGTTCTAATTATTGTCTTCAATATAAGTTTACTTTTCTTCTTTTGTGTGTACGAAGTGATATGCTATGCACGATGGGGGTGGGGAAGGGGACTATGGGGTGGAGCGAGGGGGAGGGGGAAAAAACTATATCCCAGTAGTAATGGTTACTAATGTTATGGCTACCATGCCCGTGCTACTGTTATTGACATGGAATGTGAGGAGGCTGGCAGGTCACACAAAATGTTGTCTTGTTTACCAATACCTCCGCAGGCGAAAGGTACAGATAGCACTCCTTCAGGAGATGCACATGATTGTGAAACCATGCGCAAGCGTTTGAGGGGCATACTCATAGGGACCACATACTCCCGCTATGCCAGGGGGGTCCTTCATTTGGGTGGATCCAGGGGTGCCCTTGGAGGCGTTACACACCAAAACTGACACAGAGGGACAGTATGTTGTAATGGAGGGCCTATTGGATGGCCTCCCTATATCTCTCATATCACTGTACACACGCAATACAAATCAGACTCCCTTCCTATATTCCTTGACTCCAGCACTGCTACATGATACGTTGGCACCTAGTTATTGGGGAGGTGTCTTCAATTGCACCCGGATCTGACATATGACCGCTCCTGCCCCCGGTGAGTGGGGCACAATCGATTACCCTCGCACAGCACCTACAAAATTGGGCTACAAATACACAGGTGACGGACGCCTGGCTCAGGCTGAATCCAGAGTCCAGAGAGTTCTCACACTACTTGGCCCTGCTTGACCTACATACTAGGATTGAAGTTATTTACTGCTCTGTTGAGGCCCTCACTAAAGTTACATTAGCCGAATACCTCGGACGCCCCCTCTTGGACCACTGTCCACTGCAGCTGCGCTGGGGACGGGGTAGGTCGAAAATACCCGCTTGGCGCCTTACCTTGAAAGCGCTCCGAGATATGGCATTTCATTATACACTCTCAGATAATATCACCTCCCATTTTCAAGTAAATGAGGGCTCAGCTGCGGGTGCTTGGGTAGAGTGAGACGCGTTCAAGGTCGTAGTCTGAGGCCATGCAATTAAAGCAGTATACAGTACCAAACTAACCCTCCGCAGGGACCTCAGCACCTTGGAAGCGGATATTCATCGGTAAGAATTGCTAACTCCCACAGACCAATCAGCCGCTTCCCCCCGGCACAGGCCAGGTTAACTCATTGGGAAACACTGGAGAAACTGGGGGGCATATTTACAAGCCCCTATCGCCACGGAAACGTCACTTTTTACGATTTTCCTGTGGCGATAGGGGCTTCATCTTATTTACAAGGCAGCATTAAGCCACTTAACGTGACTTAACACTGCCTTGTAAATAAGGCCCCATTTCACGCTATGCTTAGCGTGAAAGGGGAGGGCATTGGGTTTTGCAGTTGGCGTTCCACCGCAACACCCATTGATTCTGACGCTGCCCCCTATTCACAAGGGAGGCGTAAATAGGAGGCATCACTAGAATTAAGACCAGGGAAAACCTGGTCTTAGCCTGGCACAAAGAGGAGAAATGTTTCATTACTCCTCGTTTTTGATGTTTTCATGTGTGTTGCGTTGTGCAGCATACATGAAAACAGCAAAAGGCCAATGATTGTTTATGTATAGGAAGATCCCCCTTCCTGCACATAAACAATCATTTAAAAAAAATGACGTTTCAAGATTGTTTATGTGCAGGAAGAGGGACCTTCCTGTACATAAACAATCTTCCCTTGCACGCAGACACCCTTGCACTATGGTGGAAACGCAGGGCTGCACCATATTCTTGTAAATATGGTGCAGCCCTGCGTTTCTGAAGTGGCGGAATGAGGCATTAAGCCAGGAAGGCTAACGCCTCACTCTGCCACTTCCCTTGTGAATATACCCCTAGGTGCCTAGACTGCAAGGAGCACTTGGTCAAGAAGCATTCAGAAGGTGATAAAACTGGTAGACTACTGGGGTGGCTTCTCCGCTCAGACTCCCCTAGGAATTCGATCATCAGCCTTTTCACTCATACTACGCTAATTTATGCACGGCCCCACATGGGGAGGACCCGGCATTGACACGGGCCTTTCTAGATGGAGTTACTCTCCCCATATACTAGACACACAACAAGCAGACCTGGGGGCCCCAATCACTGACACTGAGATTTATGACATGCTTAAACAATTGGCTAGAGGCAAGACACACGGCCGGATGGCTGGTCAGTGGAGTTTTACTCCACTCATAAAACGCAACTTGTTCCACAGCTGCTCAAGTCTTACACAGAGGCTTACACAGTGGGACTACTGTCCCCCTCTGTCAGGGAGGCAGTATTGGTAGTTTTACCCGAACCCGACAGTGATCCATTGTTCCTGGGGTCATATCGCTTCCTCTCCCTATTAAACTCGGACTATAAGATTCTTGGAAAGGTGCTTGCTAACCGATTGATCCCGATAGTGTAGCAGATAATACATCCTGACCAGAACGGGTTCATCCCTGGCAGGAATACCTTCCTAAACTTGCGTCGGCTCTTCACGTTGATGGACTGGACTCGGGAGATGAAAATGCACCCCTTGGTTGCATCCCTAGACATTGAGAAAGCTTTCGATACCCTGGGGTGTAATTATTTGAAGGCCGTGCTTGGTAGATTTGGAATGGGTCCTAAATTTCTTTAATGGGTCTCTCTCCTGCACAATTCACCTTTAACCTGTGTTAAAACAGGCACCACAATCTCCGACTCCTTTAATAAAGGTTGCAGCACCCAACAGGGATGGCCACTCTCCCCAATTATCTTCGCGCTAGCGATGGAGCCAATGGCCTGTGCACTTCGGCAGCATGGCACAGACTGGGGAATAGAGGTAGACAATCATTGGCATTTCTATGTTTGCAGATGATGCTTTGGTATACCTGCGTGAAGATGCTGCATTCCACTCGACCCTTATGCCACTGTTGGACCAGTTCAGAGGCGTCTCCAGATTGAAGGTGAACTGGGATAAATCCCAGCTGTTCCCAATGACGTCTCTCTCCCCAGATCAACGGCGGGATCTTCCGGTCACCTTGCTCCCCTGGGCCTGCAATTCATTTAAATACCTGGGGATCCGGGTTTATAATTTCATACAGGACTTGCCAGATGGCAACCTGGGTAAGGCCATCACCAGACCGAGATCATATCTATCATTCTGGACAGCGTTGCCGCTCTCTCCTATGGGCCGCATAGCCATCTGAAATGCTGGTGCTCCCCAGATTATTATATTTCTTTGTGGCCCTTCCCATTCTAGTGCCTCGACAAATCTTCAAAGATTTGAGAGCACTCCTGATTGCACTGGTGTGGGGTAACTGCAGGAAGCAAGTGTCCCTTAATAAATTATATGCCCCATTCGCGTAGGGAGGCTTAGGGGCACCGAACTACAAATGTTATTACTCGGCCGCCAATCTTCAATGGCCTACCTGCTGGCTGGCAGGCCAAAATATGTCTGAGCTAGGGCACTGGACAGGCAGGATGCACTCACCTACAGTGCTGGAGTGGCTGCTGGAATCAGAGAGAGTGATCCCTAAAAGGGCCGGGAATATACTCATGAGAACAGCCCGTGCATGCTGGAACACACACACGGTCAAAGGGAAGCCCCACCCCACATATTCCCGTGAACTATCATTATAGGCAATGCCGGATTGCATGGATTTGGGCTCCAGACCGGAGGCTATAGCCTGGATCAACTTTGGCCTTACGACATGGGGGGCTCTCTTCTCAGACAAAATCCTTTGCACATTCAAGAGCTTGGTTGACGACTACGGTGTCCAACCGAGGTCTTTTCTCCTTTATGCTTCACTAACCCACTAATTACACAAGGTATGGCGGAGAATACATAACGAACCAGATACGCCTAGAAGTCATGCTCACACATGGAACTGGTCACCGTGCTATCACACTACTATATAATTCCCTTCGGGCGGATGGAGGCACTCCCCTTGATGCCCTACGTGCCTACTGGGATGTGGCACTCTCCACACAACTTACCGACAAACAATGGTCACCACGTTAAGGGATCCTGAAATGTGCATCCTCGAACACTAGACTTAAATACACCCAGTTCAATTACTTTCACTATACATATCTCACACCCAGTAGACTGGCGCTCATGTATAGGGGATCCTCGGACTCCTGCCCGCGCTGCCAATCTGACTTTATTCACATGGGATAGTCATGCCCTCAACTGACTCCTTACTGGGCCACGGTGTCAGAGGTACTCTCCGAATCAGTAGGCACTACACTACATATAGATGCCCTCCATTATCTCTTGGGGGTAACTTCGCACTCATCCACGTGTAAGGCTACCAACAAATTCCTCGATTTGGCTTCCGCCTTGGCTAAGTGCTGAATAGCAATGTGCTGGAAGTCTATGTCCCCCCATCCATTAAACTATGGCTTTCCAACCTGCACGCTGGCATTATGGCGGAACAAACGGCAACACATGTTATGAGAGCGCGCCGCCTACCACCGTCTCACACCCCAAACTGGCAGAGACACTTGGAGGTGGTGGAGTCCCGGCAAAAGCAAGTCTCCCCCTGAATGTGTGTGTGGCGCAAGTCACAATGCAGGCCCGGAGAGACACTGACCCTAATCCTGCCTCACCCACAGCACAAGTTGCGCTCACCCCTTTCTGCCCCTTCTCCCCTCTGGAATGAGGAGATGATGGGGCAGATTACTCGCACTGAACAATTACCCTCTTCCTTCCCTGTGTCCCGCATTTCGCACTGTTCTACGGCTTATATTAGTCACACAACTTTTCCACACTCTTAATAGTTTTTAGCTCACTCCAAGTCACGCTACTTATGGGATACTTGTAAAAACTGCTACAAAGGTTTGCATGCACATGTGTAGTGATGTAGAATGTGAATTTTTCACATTGTATGAAACATATTTCCATCAGTAGACAAGTGATATGTCTTTGTATTATTCCACCTCACGCATATATATTCTATGTTACCATACGTGTTGCTCCTTAAAATGTTAAAGAAATATTAAAAAAATAAAAGTTGCAAATCGGAAAATGACACTTTTAGACAGCTGGAATTTTCTTACTTCGAGCATTCTGTGCCTCTGCCTGTCTCTGAATACTTGTCTGGGGTGGGTGACAGCTGGGCTTTGTGCATTCCCTATAGACAGCCACGCACAAAGAGAGCTTAGGTGTGCCTGTTGAGCCCTTCGAAACCTGATGGGCCAATACCAGGTTGTCTGCCATCCTGGGCAGGATGGGAGGGAGGAGCTGACACCTGAAGGAACCTGAAGCTGACACTTGCTGACAGGAACTGATGCCAGAAGGCTGACACCGGCTTGCACCTTACTAGGGATGTGCCTGTCCCCACACAAAGAGCTGCATACACCCCTGTAGTGAGTCTGAAGCCAGGGCAGGAAGGACATGAAACTTGTGCACTTCAAATGCCTCTCTTTGAAGTCCCCCCATTTCAAAGGCTCAACTGGGCATAAGTAATGGACCCCTGACCCTACCAACTCAGTACACTTCTTGACCTGAAGACATTCTGCCAGGAAGAAGGACTGCTGTGCTGCTGAAAGCAATGTCACTCTGCTGGACTCTGATGGACTTTGCTGTGCGTGTCCTGCTGCCTGCTGCCCTCCTTGACTGGGAGCGAGAAGGACTGGACCTGCATCTCTACATCCCATAACCAAAGTGACTCCAAGGGTTTGCTGGTTGCCTCCTGTTCTAAAGTCTCAGGGATATCAAAGAATTCCAACAACCCTACTACAGCCTCTAGACTCTGCCAGTTGTGAGTACTGCCCTAATAGGCGGTGCCAATCCAGTCCAGGGCCCTTGGAAGTGGGTTTTCTGGTGGTTTTCCTTCCAAATCCACGCATCACCGTCGTTGCGTCAGTCGTAACTGACACATCTCACCTCTACACCAACGCATCGCCGCTGCTGCTGTGGACAAGGGCATAACAGCGCTGGCTGCGCAACTCAACGACGACACATCACCTTCATTGAGAGGAGTTCGATGACGACGCATCTCTGACTGCGCAGATCAGAACCAATGCATCGCCTGCATCCGGAGGGATCAACGCCAATGCATCACCTCCCTTGCTCCACGCATCGGGTCTTTAACGTCGACGCATTCCCCCCACCCAAGGAACTTTTGCAGCGAGACAAGGTTGGTCCCTGTATCTGACTCGCACTCATATTGGTCAGCCTGAACTTTCAGATTTTCCCCAGTCAAACACGACCAGATGTCACCGGTTGGCGCTTTATGCTTTTAAGCACTGTATTTGCAGATATTCTTTATTAAATGCATAACTCCGGTTCTACTTATTGGATTTTTGTCATTTGGTTCATTAAATTAATAATTATGATTCTAACCTTGTGTGGATTATTTTTGTGTGGTATTTTCACTGTTTTAAGTGTTGCGCAAATACTTTACACATTGCCTCTTACGTTAAGCCTGACTGCTCTGTGACAAGCTACCAGAGGATGATCACAGGTCAATCTGAAGTGTGTTTCTGACTTACCCTGACCAGGATTGTGGTTCCTGCCTGGAAAGGGTGCAGACCTCTCCCAACCAGAAACCCAATTTCTAACAGCTTCCTTTTTGAAAGACAGATGCCTGTATGGGCCACATTACTTTTTTATCCAGTTCAGGAAGTAAGACAGAAGTTTCCTCTCCTTAAAATCTTCAAATAATATTTGATGCAGAATTATCCTTATATCAATGTTATAAAATGGGGACCTAGCTCCAGGAATTTCTATAAACACTCTAATGTACGTTTATCAACACTGGGTGTTCGCTATCTACCCACGGTCATTATTTCCCATGTAATTTCTTATTTAAATGTTCAGTTAATAATCCTCTATCCTCCTCTCACAGCCTCAGGCACTGCTACCAGCAAATCCAGAATCTTTCTGCATCCAGCATGTCTGAAAAGGGATTATTTGCATTCGTGAGCACAACGCTATTGAAATTTGCACATATGAAGTTGGCACATACGCAATTACCACATTTGCTAATTTCTAATGTGATATCTTCACAGGCACAAAGAATGAAGGAGTGCTGATAACAGCCATATTTAATCTCATCTTGTCCTAACACACCTCCCTGCACCGGGAGAGTTCTGCACAGAACACCATTAGTTCTCCCATTTTGACACACCATTGATTTTTTAACTATAGTCCGCTGTCATCCACCCTCTCAGGGTGCAATCCTGGTCCAAAAATAATGCATACACCAACAGCAATGACTGGGGCAGATTGCAAAAGGAGAAATTTATGGACAGGGAACTGGGAGTCCTATGTGAAGAGATAATGAAAGTGTCTGTCTACTTTTTGGCAGATTCATAATAAAGATCCTGCGAGGATGCACGCAAGTCTGTGTCACAGACAGTGAAGGTTTTATTCATCTACCCACCTGATGTGGACGATATCAAGGAAGCGATAAAACAACCACAAATGGATAAGACAAACCATTGCACATCAGCGACGAGCAGGCCACCAGAGGAGGACCAGCTTCGAGCACTGGGAGACACCTCTGGAGGTCAACATGTCAGAAACAAAAGGGCTGGCAGGACGTTTCGATATCAGAAGCATTTCATAATCAGGTATGTGAAATATATGCATGTGACCACAGGTGTGAAATGAAAAATACACTATGAAAATAAATAATTACACACTATATAAATAACTAGAGGAGAGCTATGAGAATTAACCTATTCAAAGGCAAAATGATGACATTTGGACATTTCTGCAGACATTTCCGCAGATTTGTAGGGGTACACTGCCAGGTTATTCCATAACCAGCCATGACACTGTAGATCCACCATGGGAGTGTTAAGGCGTTGTGAGTAACTTGGATGTGAGTGTAATCAAGAACATATGAAAGAATGGCTGCGCATGTGAATTAAAAATAGAACATACATGAATATCTCTGAGCATATCTTTCTGAAAATGGTCGGTGTTACATAGATGTCTACACTGAACATTAATATGATGGGACATGGAAGTCATGTCCCTTGTCGTCGTTAATCCACAATGGCAACTGTGTTCATATGTGAGGGTGACTAGGGATGTTCCATAGAGTGATGCTGACCTCTCTTTACTGATGGTTTTGGGCATAAGGATACCAATGCAGATGTTTTGTCAGAGCACCACAACTCTGAACCTCTGCTAACTGCCACTTTATCATGTGTGTTGGACCTGGCCCTCTCTTCAGTCACCCCCAAATGTTTTGCCTTTACTATCCCCTTTTTTGCTGAATTGTGTTTGCTGGCTTTTGAACTCTGTGCACTTTACCACTACTAATCAGTGCTGAGGTGGTCTCTCCTTAAAACATAGTAGAATTGGTTTATACCCAATTGGTATATTTAATTTACTAGGTCACTAGTAAAGTGGCACTACATGTACCCAGGGGTTGTAAATTAAATGCTACTAGAGGACCTGCAGCACCTATTGTGCCAACTACTTAAGTAGCCCTTCAAACATGTCTCAGGTCTGGCATTGCAGCCTGTGTGTGAAGTTTTGAATTAACATTTCGGCCAGGCAAAATAAACCGTTTGCCAGACCCAAACCTTCTTTTTTAATACATAGTCACCCCTAGGGTAGGCCTCAAACAGCTCACAGGGTGCAATGTATTTAAAAAGTGGGACATGTAATTTTACGTTTTACATGTCCTGGTAGTGAAAAACTTTTAAATTCATTTTTCATTACTGCAAGGCCTACCTCTCCCATAGGATAACATTGGAGTTACAGTATTACATTTAATAAGCTGTAATTCCCAAATGGGAGCAGGTAATCAGTTCATGATTGGTGTCTTTGGAATTGTAATGGAAAACTCTCTTTCATGGTAAAGTCGGATTTTAAATTACAATTTTGAAAATGCCACTTTTAGAAAGTTGGTATTTTCTTGCCTTAGCCATTTACTGCCTATAGCCTGTCCCTGGGTCACGACTGGGTGTAGCGACAGTTGGGCTTTGTGTATTCCTTCTAGACAGCCTCACACAATAGAGAGCTTAGGCATGCCTGGATGTGCCATCACTGGCACGATGGGAGGTCCGAGCTAAGCACAGCCATACATATACTTGAATAGGCTGTGTCTGTCCTACCTCCATACAAAGGACTGCATACCCCCTGTAGTTAGTCTGGAGCCAGGATAGGGAAGGCAGGATTCCTGGGGACTTCAAAGGGAAACCTCTTAAAGCTTCTCTCACCTTCCAGAGGAAGCACATCGGGTATAAATATTAGACTTCAGACACCAACTCTTCAGTGCGCTTCTGGACCTCTGAATACTCTGCCAGGAAAAAAGACAACTGTGCTGCTGAAAGGACTGCCACTCTGCTGGACTGCTGATCTGAAGGAACTGCTGCCTTGCGGTGCTGACCTGTTGCCCGCTGCCCTATTGCCTGGGTGAGAAGGACTGGACCTGCATCTGTTGAATCCAGGATCCCAAAGTGACTCCAAGGGCAAGTTGGCTGACCTCCTGATTAGAGCCTCAGGGACAGAAGGCTCCAACTACCTTGAACCCAGCTCCTGGACTCTGCCATCTGTGAGTCCAAGCCTGCTAAATGATGCCACCCCAGTCCTGGACACTCGGAAGTTGGCCTGAAGGTTCACTGCCATCCCATTGGTGGAACCAGCAGAACTGACACATCTCCTCTGCACCGCGGCTCAACCCCTAGCAGAACTGAGGATTTGCATCTTCTGCAAGGGTTCTCCAAATGCAAAGAACTCTACATTGACTTTGCATCCACATCAGAACCACCACCTGTGCAATGCTTTCCCAACGCAGGCCCTCACATCTCTCATCAATAGCAGCCTCTATGCCACTGCAGCTTCTTGCATCACAGCTTCACAACTCCTCAGAATCGACGCATCGTCTCGACTACACAATTCATCTTTGACACCGGACTTCGCAACGCAAGCCCTCATTGAAGGTATCCTTGATGATGATGCAGGACCTAGCATCGCAGCTCTGCAGGATCTTGCAACTGATGCATCGCCTCGCTGCGCGACGCATCCGCAGTGTAGAACTTTGCAACACAACGCAACCAGGACCTAAGGTACTTTGTTCAGTTGGCCTAACTGGGTCCCTGTAGTCGACCCACACTCCATCGTGGTCGGCCTGAATTTGTGACTTTACCCCAGTCCGGCACGAACAGATATCTGCAGTTGGCGCTTTGTGTTTTTTGGCACTATTTTCACTCAAATCTTTAAAATTGCATATCTCTGGTTCTTTTGTTTGGATTTTTGTCATTTTGGTTTTGTTTTATTTATTAAAACGATTCTATTCTACATGTCGGATCCTTTTGTGGTGTGTTTTCACTGTGTTACTGTCTGATGGGTTGCACAAAACGTTTACACATTTCCTCTGAGTTAAGCCTGGAAGCTGTGTACCAGGCCACCCGAGGGTAGAGCACAGAATAATTTAGGCTTTGCTTGTGACCTTACCCTGACAAGGATTGTGATTTCTGCTTGAGTAGGGTTTCACCCCTCTCAACCAGTAACCCAATTTCTTACAATGTGGGACATGTCCCCCACAGTTGTGAGAACTCAGCTAACAAGAGACTACCACCCACATCTGCTTCATCTACAAATGCCTCTGCCAGACTATTTGCTATGGTATCTGATGCTTCCTTTGTTATTGCCACAGCAACTCACGGCCAGCAAGCACTGCTACCTTCTCTGCTACCACCAGAGCTATGCCACTACCTGTAGGTCCAGTGTCGTCTCTGCAACTGCTACAGATAGATCACTAAAATCAAGTGCTGCTTCTTCCTTTGCAACTGCCATAGGTATGCTACCAGCTGCAGCTTCTAGCTTCTGATCCCTCTTCTGCACCTGCCACAGTTATACTACTAACAGCAAGCATAGTAGTCACCCACGGACCTTCTTCCTCAGCTGCTATTGTGATGAGGCTATGAACATCATACAATAAGACCTGCTTGTACTAGGCCTGGGCAGAGTTCGTGGAACTCCGCGAAGTGACAAAAAATCTCTGCTGCCCTACGCAGAGTTCCGCAAGAGGCGGAGTGTGTTACGTTGCACTGTTCACGCTTATTCTTAGCGCCGGCTGTTTGTCCTACGCTGTGAAATCAGAGCGAATCGTACCACGCACAGTGCAAGAGGGTGCTGCTTCTTTCTGCCACTCGAGTAGAAGTTCTACTCGAGGGGCAGCTTCCTGAACTCTCAATGGGAGTTGGTCTAGCGCTGAATTTGTCCCGCTGGTGCTTGCTAACTTAACGTTGCGTAGTTGAGTTTTTCAGAACTCTGCATGCTCCACGGAGCGCCGAGTGCGGAAAACTCAGCAAACTCTGCCAACAAAGTGGAGTTCACCACCCAGGCCTAGATTGTACCGCCACCTCCAGGAAGGTGCAACAGGAAAATTTGTCCCACTACTGAAGGCCTCTTCTGGAGGTAACCTCCCTTCTGGGGATCTCCAGGAATTCCATAGCTTTGTTATTCGCCCTGAGCGGCATATGGAACACGCTGTGGAGGGAGACAGAGTCATAGACAGGGCGAGAGTCAGCATCAAAGAGCCATGACCTGCACTCTAAACTGCCTGATGGCATCTATAATTACTGTCGTCTGACAAAGGACAGTATCACAAAGTGTTAAAATGGCTGCCTGTCATCAGATCAATTCTTACACTTCAATAATTAGACATTGCCATCCACTGCCCACCCTATGAGCACTGACAGCCCCACCCCCGTTGCATCTGTTTCTTCTACCTTATCAGCCTCTCAATCCCACTAGGGCTCTCAATCCATGCCTGCTGGCACAATTTGTGGTCCAAAGTGAGCCACCAGCACAAAAGAAAAAAAGACAACTGTACATAGTTTTGTTAAGGGTTCAGGGTAACCTGGACCATCAGGGTTAGAGTCGGTGTTAGATTAAAGTAGAGGGGGGTGGAATGGTTGAAGTTAGAGTGGGTAGGAGATTATAGCAGATATGGAGTGGCGCAGGTGTTGATTGGGTGGGTAGCATATTATAGTAGATACAGGATGGGATAGTTGGACTATGAAGGCGAACAGATCGAAGTAGAAATGTGATGGGTTATTTGAAGTTAGGGTGGGTGTTATTTGGAAGGGGTGGAGGGTGTTCACTACAGCATGTAGATACCTGGCACTTGCCTTTTTGTGTTATATGCAAAATGTGCAGAGTGTTATTTGCAATTCAATTGTTTACATGTTTGACAGTTCAGAAATTGTTACATTCTCAGGAGCTTTTACTGATTACCACTCGGTTAGAACCCGCTTTGCGTTATACCAAGCACAGGTATACCAATTGACCTGCTTCCCCAGTAAGAATGGGCAAGCGAAGGCCACACATTTCTCTCAACTTACCTATAAACCAAGCATTTTATGCATGTAACAAAAAACGCCACAGGCTGTCGAGTATTCTGATTTATTGTTGTGAGTTATTGGCACCTTTTCACCAATACAAGAAATTAAATCCACACTTATATTTTTAAGGCTTTATTTAAATCTGATTTTAGGGCACATTAACTGTATAAATATTATTGCAGATTTCAGGGCAATAGCAAACGTGAATTAACAGAATGTAAAAAAAATTGATAGCAGCCAACATAGTACATAGCACATTGAAAGGATTGCTACGTACCTAACCATAACTGATAAACTTGTTTGCATCAAAGTCTGCTGTTCTATAGGGGTTCAATATTTAGATGTTGTTGTCACATACAAGAAACAGAAAGGTACGAAGTTCCTGTGTGTACTCTAGGTAGTGAGGAGGTGGGGAATACCTCCTGTCGGAACTAGGACCCTCACACACCCAGCAAGCTAGGTGTCATGCTTCATCATATGGGTCTGCTCCTCGTCGGGCCGGCGCTGCAATGCTCGACGGGCACCCATAGAGGGGCTCTTTTTCGGAGATCTTTAGTTCCTCGCCGTATCGGTGCTGTGGGTGTGAGGGGCCTAGGTATGTGTAGATGTGGGATGTGAATATAAAATAGGTAATGGAAACCTCTGTGATGAATTTTATTCTATATGGGTCCCAACCTAATTAAAAGGAATAGGGGGGGGGGGGCGATTGTTTTGTTATAATGTGACAAAAATTTCGCTCAACCCCCAGGTGGTCAACATGTTTCTCGCCACAATTAGTCACGATAGTGATCAACTGGCGATTCTTCAGGACCTAATTTCAAAAACTATCTACAATGTGTGGCAAGGTGCAACGCTACCTACCAAATGCTCTACCCGTGGGTCATTACCCCGGAGAAATGAAGCAACCAACCTAGAGTACGAAAAGAGAATTAAAAACCATGAAATGGTGGAGGATGATCTTCATAGAATACATTCGAAATATCGCAATTTACATATTCTAGAGTCAAAACGTAGAAATCACACAGTGCTATCATGCAATTTAAGCTCTGTGCATCCTTTTATAAAAAAACACTGTATATACATGCCAAAAGGTTGTGAATTCAATCATTGTGGTGAGTAAAAAAGTGCTCACCTATTATACGGTCTATGTCTGCCTCATCAATTAGCAGCGGAGTATGTTGACACTCAATGTAGTGTCACTGTATAAAATGAGATGAGACAGGAAAACAAATTGTTCTAAGGCTATATGCACAATAGTTCGCTGCTCATTTGCTCACTGTCCCCCATATCATGGGGTATGAGGGGAGAACAAAGTATGGGTCAGGGTGATAGTAGCCCTGAAACAATGACCCCAAGCCAATAACACACTCTTTATTTTCTGTTGAGCGCTCGTACATTGCCGGTATAGCTGGAGGGAGCGCCACACGCAGTGTCCCCACGCCGGGTGCTCAGCGAGCTTATCCGGTGAAGCGGTGCACAGTGTAAACGTCCCCAGTGTCCCGGTCAAGTAAAGGGTTAGTACATTGGAGAACAGAGGATAATGGTGTAAGCTTAGAGTTCAATATCTAAGCGCTCTTGGCGCCTGACCCCAATGTCTCTTACCTCCAATAGTCGATGTCAAAATAAGCCTCCAAACGTAGTGTGCCTACTTACCTGCTCCCACATACACCCCGAGATCCAATCTGATCAAAAAAGCTGTAAATAAACATTGGGAGATTCTTAACACTGGCACAATGGCAATACCGAAACCGAGATTTGCTTTTAAGCGTACTAATAACCTAAAGGACATGTTAATACACACGAGACCCAAGAAGAATAACACCTCAAACCAGAGACAATTGTGGGATCTCCCCCCTGTCACAGGGCATTATCCGTGCGGATCATGCACCGTTTGGCCACAGACCAAACAAACTAAAGAACTGGAACTATCTGACACTTTCTCTTGGACAATCACTAAGCACACGAATTGTAATACATCACGTTGTGTGTATTTGTTGACATGCCCGTGCGACAAAAGATATATTGGTATGACCATGAGAGCCGTGAAAACTAGAATAACTGAACATAAGAGTAGCATTCGTTGCCTCAAGACAAACACGAAACTATATACCCACTTTACAGAACTGAGACATTCCCCAGAAAGTCTACGCTGGGTTGTTCTTGAGGCACATCAACAAATCACGCACACAGCCCTGTTCAGGATTGAACAAAGATGGGTGTTTCGTTTAGACTCAGCCAAAGGTGGCCTTAATGATGAAATCCCTTGGAGCACCATCAATTAAAACATGATTCTTATCAGTAATATGCCATAGGAGTATAGTACATATTAAGAGATGGCTACTTACTAGAAAACTATTCAACACTAGGTATTACTAACAGTAATCCTCATATGACCTTTATGAGGGACCTATGTAATACTCATGTTTTCCATACCATTCTTTAATACCTATATGGATCATCACAGTTTAAGGCACTGACCTTATCATGTCTACACTACGATGGCCACCATTAACGAACTAACCACCTATAAGATGGCCGCCATTTACGAAAGAACCACTACTAAGATGGCCGCCATTTAGTTGCTCACTATCGATATTACCTTCAAGCAACCAATGCGCTATTGCTACTATATAAATATTTCTTCAACACTTTTTAACCTTAGGAAATCCCCCAAGCATTTGAAACGCCTACTCACACGGCTATGATCTTTCTTCAGTTGTAAAGTCAAGGTCCCCTCCCTATTCCAATTTTCATACCACGATTACCGAGGTTTAACAACTAATACCCCTTGAGGAAATCCCCATTCCCAATTGCCACTTCTCCTTACACTTCCATCTCCTTCTGTTACACAGTTTAGGTTGTTTTGATTGAATCTCCTTACCACTATCATCGTGGCTTAACAACTAACAACCTCCAAGATGGCCGCCATGTTTTCTGTGCACTATGATATCACTTATCCCTGTAACACGCCAATTTTGATCACAGCTGTGGACACTTTGCCGGCTCTGCGGTCCCGGGAACAGGTATTTAAACGGGCCTTCGCTGTTACATGATACCTTCCTGTGGCAGCGGAGCGGGTAGGTTAGCCACGAAGCTCCGAATGGGAGCAGGTAAGTAGGCACACTACGTTTGGAGGCTTATTTTGACATCGACTATTGGAGGTAAGAAACATTGGGGTCAGGCGCCAAGAGCGCTTAGATATTGAACTCTAAGCTTACACCATTATCCTCTGTTCTCCAATGTACTAACCCTTTACTTGACCGGGACATTGGGGACGTTTACACTGTGCACCGCTTCACCGGATAAGCTCGCTGAGCACCCGGCGTGGGGACACTGCGTGTGGCACTCCCTCCAGCTATACCGGCAATGTACGAGCGCTCAACAGAAAATAAAGAGTGTGTTATTGGCTTGGGGTCATTGTTTCAGGGCTACTATCACCCTGACCCATACTTTGTTCTCCCCTCATATGGGGGACAGTGAGCAAATGAGCAGCGAACTATTGTGCATATAGCCTTAGAACAATTTGTTTTCCTGTCTCAACTCATTTTATACAGTGACACTACATTGAGTGTCAACATACTCCGCTGCTAATTGATGAGGCAGGCATAGACCTTATAATAGGTGAGCACTTTTTTACTCACCACAATGATTGAATTCACAACCTTTTGGCATGTATATACAGTGGTTTTTTATAAAAGGATGCACAGAGCTTAAATTGCATGATAGCACTGTGTGATTTCTACGTTTTGACTCTAGAATATGTAAATTGCGATATTTCGAATGTATTCTATGAAGATCATCCTCCACCATTTCATGGTTTTTAATTCTCTTTTCGTACTCTAGGTTGGTTGCTTCATTTCTCCGGGGTAATGACCCACGGGTAGAGCATTTGGTAGGTAGCGTTGCACCTTGCCACACATTGTAGATAGTTTTTGAAATTAGGTCCTGAAGAATCTCCAGTTGATCACTATCGTGACTAATTGTGGCGAGAAACATGTTGACCACCTGGGGGTTGAGCGAAATTTTTGTCACATTATAACAAAACAATCGCCCCCCCCTATTCCTTTTAATTAGGTTGGGACCCATATAGAATAAAATTCACCACAGAGGTTTCCATTACCTATTTTATATTCACATCCCACATCTACACATACCTAGGCCCCTCACACCCACAGCACCGATACGGCGAGGGACTAAAGATCTCCGAAAAAGAGCCCCTCTATGGGTGCCCGTCAAGCATTGCAGCGCCGGCCCGACGAGGAGCAGACCCATATGATGAAGCATGACACCTAGCTTGCTGGGTGTGTGAGGGTCCTAGTTCCGACAGGAGGTATTCCCCACCTCCTCACTACCTAGAGTACACACAGGAACTTCGTACCTTTCTGTTTCTTGACTTAATTCAGGGCATGTACGTTGGACCTTTATCAAGCCCTCTCTGTCCCTCCTTTTGTTGATGTTGTCACATACACGCATCTGAACTTCATTTATTTTCCAGTGCTCAGCCTGTTTCCAAGACAATCCTGAATTATATTCATGTAGCCAGATTTGTTATTGAATGATTGCCTTGGCACATTAACTTGTAGAACTGCTCTGCTCTGCTAGTGCCAGAGTTTGAAGTTCCACACTCTCTTGTTGAGAGGGCTGCGAACAATTATTTTATATCACTGATGCCATTTATTTTGGGAAAAAGTAATCTTGTGATTCATGATGTACGGTGGGAAGTAAAGTGAGAATTCACTTACTTATCCACATGAAAATCACTATGGTTTTCTCGAAGTATCAAATATTCAAACAAATATATGGATATATAAACTAGAAGCAAACTATCAGATTATATGACAAATGTAGCACACGTTGTTATAAAATTAAAATAATGAACTTGAGGTAATCATTTATTGAAAATGAATTATGACTTACATGGCCTCAGAAAGGATGAGACAATAAGCAAATGCACAACATAAACGACTCTTAATTGGCCATATGTAGCAAAATATATGACAAAATAATTTGCTATTATGTCTTCTGATGCCTGTGGCACCAGTATCCTGTTGTCGTGGGACATATCCCTCTATTTCTGCCTCGTCGCCACTGGTATCATATGTCCCCTGTTCCACCTAAGGCATGGCAGGCGCTGCTGCAATGCAGCCTTGTGCCCATAGAGCTGTCTGATATTCCAAGAGGGGACCTGTGCATAAAGTGAAAAAAGGCAAATTTCCCTCAGCAGGGCACTAGTGTGTGCCTGCTCTTGGGCAGTCACTGACCCTCGTAGAGGTACCATAAACCATAATTTGAGGGCTGCACAGGCGGGTTTATGTGAACCGAAATGCTGAAGACACACACAACCATGCTCATGTGCTTTCAATTGTTTTCTATTGACACATCTGAGTATCTGCTACAGGGCAAATGATATTTGATCTTTGAATGCTGGTGCTCAAGTATAACCGACGCACAACAATGTTGTGCCCTGAGCTATCTGATGTCAACATCATATTACACAGTTAAAGAGGTGTGGTCTTGGTGTACGCACATATTTGGATTGTCATGAATAGGTTCAGTGTCTTCATGGTCTTCTATAATTTAGCTGTTCATCAGAATTATGGACCAGGAAATCTTGCACATCAGTGTGTGAAGCAGAAGTCTGATTCACAGGCCAGATCCACATTCCATTCCATTCTTTGTATGCTGCATCTTACTCCCTTCCCTGGCAGCAGCAACCAGCGGACCGCTGCATATTGGACAATTTATACAGTCGTATAAAACTTGTTATTTACGGCCTTTACTGTCCCTGCATCTTTGGTAAATATGATTTGCTGGTTCACTACACTGAAAAGACCATTTAGGATTTAGTTGAGTAACTTGATAAAAGTGGGTCTGACAATCTTTTCACTGAGACCATTCACTCATTATCTGTTGGCCTAGGCCAATAGCACAGACATGAAGTACCACCAGCCACTTGCCAACTCTACTGTTTGGCTTCAGGTCATCTATAATGAGATGCAGGGTGTGCTTTATGTTGTCAACATCCAGATCATATGTTTTCAGGATGTGATAAAGTGAGCTATTTCATGCATCTATCAGAGTTCTTTCTATATGTGACT
Source organism: Calotriton arnoldi (assembly GCA_963921515.1). Taxonomy (NCBI): domain Eukaryota; kingdom Metazoa; phylum Chordata; class Amphibia; order Caudata; family Salamandridae; genus Calotriton; species Calotriton arnoldi. The sequence continues at coordinate 1,631,413 of CAWUFW010001691.1, read as the reverse complement.
TTTCTTAAGTTGACAGATGATGGGATTGGTAAAATTAAATAAAACCACTTACCTTGCGCTCGCGGCATCGCCGACTCGGTGAAGCGGTGAGCGCAAGGTAAGTGGTTTTGTTTGATATTTTTTTATTTTACCTATCCCATCATCTGTCGCCTCCCCCTAACCCCGCCCCGAACCCCACACCCCGCCCCACCTCCCCACCGCTCTTACCTGTGTCGGCTGCACCATGCCTTATGTGCAAATACCACCTGCTTTGAATCCATATTGGGGCATAAATGTGAGTTTGCGCTCAAAATGGAATGAGCCCTCTAGTTTTAACCAGGGCTTATTTTTTCTGGTGATATCTTCATAAGGGCTTTCTCATGTAAGTATTTGTTTTGGATAGTTGCTCTTTTATTGGTAACGTTGCACGTGTTTTATGGATAAGTATTGTCAAGCATAAGTTAGGGATCATATATGGAAATCAATGCTGCACAGAACGCAGACTCAGCTACCAGATCGTTGACCTGCCCCATATGCAGGCTAAACATGGCAAGACAAGGTTACCAATAATGCATTTGTGGCTTATGCAGAATCGTACATTGTTTTTATGAGGCAAATAAAAGTGATAAGCAGTCTTTCATTTGAAGTAACATATAGTGTTCCAATAAAAGCAAAAACTAAAAATAAGGAAAATGGGTTACAATCAGTACCCAACAAGTACAATTTTTCTACAAAGTTTGAAATAAAAGTACAGGCTGCATTTTCCCCACAGTGCTGTTAACAGCACTACAGAAGTAATGTATACAGTTCAGTGACGCTTAAAAGTAAAAACCTCAGTACGCAATTTACTGAACGTAGTGGTTTACTAAGCATAAATGACTGTTTATAATTTAAGATAATGGCCACCAAATCTTAAAATATGATTTCATCTATTGTACTGTGTTTAGTGAATGGGCAAAGACCTGCGAACTCCTTAAAACGTCAACAGCTATCTAACAAGGCAGGTATAATTAAGGGACTAAGAGGAAAAGCTGGGTTTGCCACATGATATCGATTTAGTTTTTTGCGTGATTGTACCTCATTGCTTCAAACGTCATATGGTTCATGACCCAAGCATGTCCCATCGTTATCACGAATACATCAGTTCACCCCTGTCAGGATCTCTGGTGAGTTATTAGTATGTACATAAACACCACCTAGGCTCTCTACACTGTGTGCAAGTGTTTGTTGACTCAACCAGTGCGTTCTGTGCTTTAACTGTTTATAGCTGGCAGCTGCTTTCTGTCTTATTGTGAGAACTATTTACCTAAGCAATGTGGCAATGAAAATTTAGCAACACAGTCAACACGGCTGACTGGATGGCCAGCTAAAACGGATTAAGTAAACCTCTCAAGCATTCTGCGGCAAACACAATGAATTCAATTTTGGGTGTGATCCCAAAACCCTAGTAAGAGTCAGGAATTTACTCTCATAGGAGTTGAGTCACAAAAGCATTTATGACTAGAAGTAGTTATGTAGAAGTACTCGTTATGTCTTCAAGTACTCTTTATGTATTCTTAGGTGCCTTTGTGAATCTGCCCCACAATGGCCAACTCCCTATCAGTAAAAGTCCAAAGAGAGCACAGTTCTTTCTATTTGTACTAATTGTATATAAACGTGCTCTGAATTTTCCCATTTTATTCCCGTTTTAGATATTTTGGTGCCAACATGAGTTCTAAAATGCATTTGTGATTAGGCCCCATAGATTTTAGACTAGATTTTAAGTTCATTTTCTCCAAATTCTCAGAGTAATTCTCGCATCTAAGTGAAACGTAGCAGTTCAAATACTAGCTACAAGATCTCCTTCATTGGACCCAATGCTCGAAGGTTAAGAATCTAGGCTTCTACTTTTCAAGCTGATTGACTCAGAGTCTCTAGGAATTATCAAAGAATTCCAGGAGCACTCTAGGGAAGCCACGACTGCTGCAGACTCCTAGGACGACTACTGCAAATTGATGCACACACAAAAGACAACAGATGTGTATCTTACAAATCCTGAAGCTTCAGTGCATTTACATGTTGTAACTTATTTTGTTTCTCCATGGGGAAATATAATTTTCCCTGGAGAAACCGTTTCCTCTACATCCCCAAAAGTTTGGTGATGTCCCTCTCCATTCCCACCTTGAAAACTGCATTACTCCTGCCCATGACAAGAGTAAACCTATAAACATTGTCTAGAGGGGAAACTAATTGCATGACGTTTGTGAATACCCACAAACTTTCAAATCTTGGTGTTCACCAACTTTAAAGGTCGACCCATGCTAGACTCACCGGAGACCTGCCCCTAAGAGAACATTTGCTTACAAGGAGATTTCACTTTGCATGGGGTATTCACATGCGGCAGAATAATACGATTCCAAATTCTGTGAATTAAGAACAAGGTTTTGGCCTTGCTAAGGGTGTTAAATACTGCCAAAGCCAGGCTCCATTTTAAGCAAGTTAAGTTGCCTGTCTGCCTATGGCCCACATTCAGCATGTCATTATCATTTGCAGAACTCGTGAAAGTGTAAATTCATCACACAATGCAAAATAAGTCGGCTACAAGCTACATGATTTCTACATTTTCAGGTCTGACAGTGGATGTGTAAAATAAACATGCAGTCCAAGTTGACATATTTTCATCATGCTTATTCACTCCAGTTATGTCCCAAAATAATTGGAAGTCTCCAGTGATCAACCCTATATAAGCCCCAAGAATTGACCACTGTGGGAGAGAGGTCTTTGCCCCCAGGTTATCGCAGGAGGCCCTGCCAGACTGCCGCAGAATCCATTCTTATGCTGAGAGCCGAGACTAGGAAAGGAGCTTAGCTGAGCTGATGTGTGTTTTCGTTCTGAGGGAACACTCTCTCCCCAGCTGACGTCTGATAACCACAGCTGATCTGCTGTGAAAAGATGTGCAGTGTGCTGAGCCACAAGAAACTCTAGAGGCAAGTTAACTACTCCATGCTTTCATAGTGTAGCACAGAAGTAGTTTATAGGGTGTTAGGCTGATAGGAACATTCTAATCATTTTAGAACTGTTCTTCCTATTCTCACTGCTAGCAACATGTATTAGTGCTGTTATAATTATATTCTGTTTGGTTATTGTAGGAAAGTTTCCCTTTTTGCATGGTCACCCCTTAACGTTTTGCCTGATATCTGATGCACTTTGACTGAGTGTTCCTTGGGTCACTGCCAATCAGGTTCCCAGGGCCTGTGTTCTTTCCCAAAACTGTACCATTGCTCCCACAATTGGCACACATCTGGCCCACTTATAAGTCCCTTGTGATAGGTACCAGTGGTACCAAGGCTCTGGTGACCAGAGAGGGTCCCTTAGGACTGCAGCATGCATTGTGCCACCCTAAAGGATCCCACACCAAACACATACAATCTGCCATTGCAGGCTATGTGTTGTGGTGTAGCTAAACTAAAAGAGTCGACATGGCACACCTTCCTGGGTGCCATGCCGACACACCACTGGCTGTGGCATAGGTAAGCCACCCCTCTGGCAGGCCTTACAACCCTAAGGCAGGGTGCACCATACCACAGGTGAAGGCATAGCTCCATGAGCACTATGCCCCTACAGTGTCTGAGTCCATTCTTGAACACTGTAAGTGCAGTGATGCCATTTTAAGTACATGGGCTGGGAGTTTGTCAACACGAACTCCACAGCTCCATGATGGCTTTACTGAAGACTGAGAAGTTTGGTATCAAACTTCTCAGCATAAAAACCCACATTGATGCCAGTGATTAATTTTTTTTATAAAATGCACTCAGAGGGCATCTTAGAGATGCCTCCTGAAAAACGTCCAACTTCTAGTGTATTGGCTGACCAGTCCCTCCCAGCCAGCCACCACCGGACAGGTTTCTGACCTCATGGGGTGAGAACCTTTGTGCTCTCAGAGGTCGAAAACAAAGTCTGTTCTGGGTGGATGTGCTTTTCACCTCCCCCTAGCAGGAACAGCAGCACTTGGCGGTGAGCCTCAAAGACTCTCCCCTTGTGTTATGCAGATTTAGGCAGCTCCAACTAGTGGAGATGCCCACCCCCCCTGTCCTCGCCCCACTTTTTGGCAGCAGGACAGGCGGGAAAATTAGTAAGCAGAGTAAATGTGTACACCTTGGCCTGGCACACCCATAGGGTGACCAGGAGCTGTAGTGAACCCTTCTCTTCAAAATTCTCCATCTTGGTTTGGAGAATTAGGCCCAATAGGAATAGGGATGTGCCCCTCTCCCCAAAGGAAGGGGGCACCCAAAGGGTGTAATCATCCTAGGGGACAGTAGCCATTGGCTACTGCCCCCCAACCTCAGTAACGCCCTTACATTTAGTATTTAAGGGCTTCCCTGAAGCTTGTTCCTAGGATTCGATGACCTAAGAAGAAGAAGGACCGAAGAGCCGTGCAGCAGCGAAGGAGGAATATGACAACTGACTTGGCCCCAGCCCTACCGGCCTGTCTCCCGCTTCAAGGACCCTGCTCGCAGAATCCATCATGTCCCGTAGCCAGCAACCTCTAAGAACCCCAGAGGACCTGTGCTGTCTTAGATAAAGACTCTTGTCTTTCGTGGACACTGGATTTGTCCAGCAAAAAAAGCAACTCCAAGCCTTCGGATCTAGGCGGATCCACAACACTTGCACCACTCTGCACCCGACACCCATGGCCCGAGTCCAGGTGCCCCACCAACACAGTGAAGTCTCCCCAGTGATCATGACCTGGAATCTAGTGTTGGACGACCTCTCCTGACCTCCCCCTCGATGCCTGCAGCCTCAACCTGAAGGGTCCCCCGACCGTGACCGGATCCGGTGGGAAAACCAGATGCCAAAAGACACACCTGCAGCCCCCAGGCCTTGGAGTGCCCAACAGATGGTGTCCTGGCATCCCCCCACTGTCCAACTCACCTCTCCAGTCATTGGATTCCTTCAGCCAGTCTTCTGAACTCAGCCTTTGTCTCCAACCGAGGATCTCCATTGATTTCTCTAGGGCACCCAACGTCCCCATGGCACCCTGCACCCGGCCACCCCTGTGCCGCTGGTGGTACAGCCTTGGTGCTGCTTGGTGGCCCCTACACTGCTGACCTCAACCCCCAGGGCCTGCGTCCCTGAACCACGGGTACTTACCTGCAACCGTTGCCTCTTCGAGCTACTATAGGGTAACATCGGGCCATGTGACCTCTGCACACACCCGCCCCAGTGCTGCTGGTGGTGCAGTACCTACCTTGGTCCGACCCTTACTTAGTGTTGGTCAAACCCTTCGAAGACTGAACTTGTAAGTTGGGTGCTTACCTGAAAATTGCTTACCTGTATTTCCTCTCATAGGATTGCATTGTTTTTTTTTCTCTGTATTGCACTGTGTTGATTCTGAGACCTATACAAAGTATCTCTTTTGACATTCAAAAGTATTACATGCACCTGTAAAGTATTTTGAATGCTTATAAAAACATTTGCCAAGTGTATACTAAAAGTATTACATTTCTGAAAAGTCTACTTACCTGTAACTGAGTTCCACTTGGTTCCTAAAATAAAAGTAACTGGGGTAATATTTTTGCACACATTGGTCTGGAGTTAGTCATTGAGTGTGTGTTCCTGCCTTGGATGAGTGTGTACAACGAATTCATTCACACTACCCTCTGATAAACCTAACTGCTCAGCCCAGCTACCTATAAATTGAGAGTAAGGTATTATCTACTTTATCCTCTGCTATACCTTTGGGGACTTACTGGACTCTGTGCACACTATATCTCTTTTTGATATAGTATATACAGAGCCAGCTTCCTACGGTTATTACTCATGTACTAGTAACCAGATGAGACTGTTGAAATAAACAGTTTTAAACATATATAGTGCGTTTTCTTAGTACAATATTTCTGTGTGCTATTTTAAAGAACAAAATTGGCTTTGAATTACTACAGCATTCCTGACCCTTTACTGGACTGTTAGTAACCCAGAAAGCACAGACACCACACCGGCAGGTATGCACAGTGGGGTTGTGTAGGGCTACAATAACCTGGACTTCCCCTTTAAGCTCTGGTGCACTGAACTCATTCCAGGCACCCGTGGGTGAGAAAGCCTAATCTTGTAGAATGAGGATGCAATTAGTCAGTGTACCTGGATCCAATGCAGTATTCTTAATAAGAGAAAAACAACTGCTAATTTAATGCTGACAGGAACTATCCATGCCCATATGTAAAGGTGCATTAACAATATGCTGAGAAGAACAACAAAAAGTCAGTGATAGAATACTTGACTGTATCTCTGGGCTACGTTACAGACCACCATTTTTCTGCCTATTGTGCTACAGATAGACAACTATATACAAATCAGTCATGGCTCTGATGCAATAAGGGCAGTCTAGACCTAACTGCTAGGACATAGCCCTGCTGAAAGTAATCACAAGCACTCTTAGACGCTTTATAGTGCCTAGTCAGTGGATTTGTGCTGCCAAACTAATGCTAGACAGTTCAGAACCAAGTAATAGAGATAACGCTTTAAAGAGTTTAATTGGGCATGGGCCAGAGGGACACCCGAATTATTCGGGCCATCTGAAAGTCCAGTTATGCCAACAAGATGTTATTAAATGACACTAGTTCCTGACCAATGCAAGAGGTTTCTGTGTTTGCTCAGAGTGAATTACTAACGTCCTGTAAATTACTGCCAAAAATTAAATAGGTCAAATTTACCCCTATTTGGAAGGAGTAATTTGATAAAAGAATGACTCCATTCTAAAACCATTTGATTATCATTCAGGCTTTGTCTATTTATGTGCTATAGGTGCCTTAATTACTGTTTATGACGCTGTGTATGTGCCCAGTTCCTTATCAATCACATATTCCATACATCATCAGTTTGCATATTAATGATTTTCGGGAACACACTAAAGAGCATTTTTAAACTTGTGGCCAAAAAGGGGCTATATTTTAACTCTACAATTATTTTTTTATCTTTTGATTTGGGAAATTATGATGTCCTATTACCTCACCCTAGTTTTTTTTAATCAAAGGAACGACTGAAACTATATATTATGTTGGGCACACTGATCCAGCGGGTTACTAGCAACAAGCATTCATACGATAAATACTCACCTGGGCCCATTCATTCACACTAACTAGTAATCACCGCTGGGGGAATCAGTTGTACTCTTTATCAATATCCCTGCTACCAATTACCTTTTCTGATTGAAGAGTAATGACTTACCAATGGACCTTTGATAATTGGGGTTAAAATGAGATTATACAAAACATAATTTTCATTAACCACCTGAAATAATCACTGACTCAGGAAGTTTTAAAATGTTTATCTAAATTCTTTAGCAGAGTAAATTACAATCCACATAATACTTAATCGCATATCAAGGAGGAAGCACACTATTGTCACCTATTGATCACAAATGACGGTCCCTCAGAAAGGAGAAGATAGAGACAGCATTTATAATTACCTAAAGGTGTGATAACCAAACCCCTTGGCCAAGGAGTTGGAAAGGGTCCCCAGGATAGAATGAAGACCAAGACCTCCGGACCAGGTTCAGGACAGGATAGATGACCTCTCTACCAACGACGCCTGCGTCGTTCCCCTCTCTGACACTTCGTTCCTCCTCGATTCTTCCGTGTCTTCTTCTAATAGAATCCGCCGCCCCCACCTCAGAACTTCTTTGGATAGCAGTTCAGCTTGTTCGGTTCTCTCTGTGGCAGCATCGGTTCTCTGCTACAGCCTCTGTATCCATCTGCACCCCTCTCTGTGTGTGTGCTCTGCGCTAAGCCTCTGCTCTAACTAATTAGCTAATTCTATATCTATTATACCCTTCTACGCCCATGTACCTCCCATTAATGTTTCAAAATTATGGGCCCACTATTTCTGATTGGACAGGGACAGGGGGTTGATCCTCACACCATGTCAATTTAGTTCAATTTTCTTAAGCCCATTGTTTTAAAATACCGCCCTCTCAATTAATACATTTGCTTTATTTCCCACCCGTTTCACAACAATTTTTATTACAAACATATACAAATGTATCATTTTAAAAGACATTTCAATTCAGCTCTGAAGGTGATCAGCGGGTCATGTCCTTGGACATCTTCCAAGTTGACTTCATCGCTTTGCTAGTTTTCAGAGCGCATGCGCAGGTCACATGGCTCTCGAGCTGCTGTTTAGCCAACCCAGGCCCACTTTACGAACTAATAGAAATCAAAGAAGAAACATATTAAAATCAAAGATAAATGTTTTCACTGTATACCCCCTACTTCTACTCTATTCCCATTTAATTATAAATGTCTGTCCCGCATTAGTAGCGTTAGAATACCACATTATTATTTGCAGCAATGCGAAAGCTTTAGCATGTGAGAACATTAAGCAGGCATTTTAGCATACACTGCGCAGAAGCAAAAAGTTTCCCTCCAAGCAAAGAAAGACGTCATACCACGTGACATGGTTGACACATGCGCAGTAGAATTCCCGCGCTTTAGCGGCCATTTTGGATTAGACAAGGCTTACTTATTAGTGGAAAACACATAGGCAAGCATCTCCTAGATAAAATGTTATGTTTTGCACATTATTAATAATGACATTACAAGGTTTTAGTACAAATTAATTAATACTGTGAGAGGATTGCTTCCAAGCAAGTCTCATTGTGAGTCCTTGCTCCATGAATCCCCTCTCTGATGGCGTTTCTGAGCCATCAAAACTACCTACAACCAGATGCCAACTTAACATATTTCCGTCACATTTTCATTTTTACATTGTCTATTCTTATTCTTTCCTTTCAGTTTCTTGTAAATTTCACTTCTTAGGTCTTCTAATTCAATCTCCTTAAATTTCCTTTTCTTTCCTCTTCCTGTCACCCTATATGTTTCCTTCTTTCTACAACATTTGCACCATATCATTATTGACAATACTGTTATTGCTATCCCTACTAAGGGTACTATTATTTGAGCTATAAGTCCTTTCCCTACATTAGTAAACCAGGTACCAATTGACGCAATACTATTTGTCAATTTTTCCCATACACTATCAACTTCCAGTGGTTTCAGTTCATTCTCAAGTTTAGTAATATTCTTTATATATTTTCTGATTTCTGCACTTTTGTCTGGTATATACGTGCAACAATGTTTTGTTTTCAACAATTTACAGACTCCGCCCTCTTTTGCTAACAATATATCAAGAGCAAATCCATAGATCTAATCGCAATCATCTCTGCATTAATCATTAGAAATCCTCCAGCAGTATCCGTTGATAAACGATCAACCACTGTAGACAATTTACATATTCTCCTTGAGTTCAGAATTACTCCTACTGAAGGTATCAATGCACCAAATATATCACCTACAATTTCTGAAAAACTAGCTCTTTTACTACGTGTTAATTCATTATTATTTTCATTGCTCCCAGTGTTTCTTTTTACGTGGTATACCTTTGGAAAAACTATTCCAAAATAACAACTTCCATACCACCGTGCAGGAAGCCTAAAGTAAGCCTTATTCCCACACACATAATATATTCCAGGAAAAACTGAATCTGTTCCTCCTTTTAGTCCCCAACCTCCAATAATTAAGAAATTATGTTCACACTCACTGGTACCAATAAAAATGTTGTTATATTCAGTCTTTAACCTATGAAGACAAATTTTCCCTGTCTTTACAAAATCTAGAGCCATAGCAGCTTGAGCCTTGCCAGGTGTATAAATACCCTCTTTCTCAGCCCAAGGTGGAAGATGAGCTTTATGCTCAGACACTTTCCTTTGGAAATTCTGTCTTCTATCTTCAACTAAGTTTAAAAATATCTTTTCTTCTTCACGTAATGAACATGTTAGATTGCTTCTATGTGCATGTGTTATGTCTATCGACTTCATTGTTAAGAAAAATTCTCCCATAAATTGTGCATCTTGACTACTAAGCACTGGGTTCAGATTCTTTCGAATACGAACCTCTGAAAATATCACATCTATATTTGAATAATAATACTGAAGTTTCCCTGTCTATAAAATAAACTAGTTAGTACACTATAAGATATACCATAAGTTAAAGGCAAATGATGATATGTTAAACCTTCTGCTACTGATTCTGGTAACTTCATACAGACATAACAGTCACTAACATCCATTGTATCTACGTACTGAAACAATAATTTTGTAAAAACATTTAAACTAGTATCGTTATCTGTTACAACGTGATGAAAATCTGGTTCATCCTCTGCTTCTATTTCTATTCTATCACTTTTCATGTTATCTATCCTTCCTTTGGTGTCGTTGTTTCTCTTTTTGTCCATTATCATAAGGTAAGGAATTGCTACGATCACAACTAACCACACTATAAGCACCACTACCATACTACATATGCCTATAGCACAGCATCTTTTACAACCCTTCCGTTTCGGTCTCCCAGAAACTCTGTCTTCAGCCATTTTGACAAAGAAGATTTCTCTTCTTTCCTTTCCTTCAAAATTTTACGTTATCAAGGTGGTTTTATTTCTTTTTCATAAGTCAGTTCTTCACTTGTTCCTTCGTCACCACTTTCACTTGTCTCTGAACTTTCGCAGTCTTCGAGAATTATATAAGTCCAATCAGGACCTTTAAACTTATTGTTCACGACCTTCAATCTTTTGCTTTTTCGTTTTTCAGACCCACTTGTTTGTCCAGTTAAGCTTGTTACTTCATTTACTTGTTCTGGGTCTTCACTTGGTGTTACTATATGGTATTTCACTCTTTTAATGACACTGGGCCAATGATCACCCTTTCTGATCTTCTTGGTTTGCACTGTATCTTCACTCTCCGAGTCTTTTCCAAAAACTCCTTTATTCTCAAGGTGTGGCACAAATTGTTTGTCCTTGATTTCAGCTTCCCACTCTATCTGCTCTTGTTCAGGTCTTATTGATGTTTCTTCAGTTGCCTGAATGTGAGTTTCTGCTAACTTGCCCTGTTCAGGATTGACGTTTTCATGCTTAAGGCTTTCTTGTTCGATGTTTTCTTGGCTTTCTTCTCCCTGAACGTGTTTTTCTTGTCCTATCTGGTTCTGATCAGGGCTTATTGCACTCTGTACTTCTGCAGCCTGACCGCGTTCTTCTAAACTGGTCTGTCCCTGCTCAAATTTTGTTATTTTGTTGATAGTTTGAGTCCAACTTCCTTTCCCTATCTGGACCTGCTCAGGTTCACTTATAGTTTCAACCTCCCTATCCTGAGCTCGTTCTTCTACACCTATCTGGTCCTCTCTGATTTCCTCTAATCTAGCTCTGCTCCTTGTTTTGATAAAGACTTCAGGTATATCCACCACTGGTATCCAGTCCTGACTTCTGCTCGGTTGTTCTTCTTCAGCTTCTCCCGAATCTATCACTTGAGATTCTTCAGCTGTCCAACCTTCAGCTTCCTCAGCTATTGATGCTGACTGAGGATCTCTTTCTTCAGGAGCTGGCACCCTTTTGGTGTGGCTTACATGAATCCAATTAGGTAAGCCTGCACATTTCACTGCTGTGTTTGTAACCTGACAAGGTTCTCCCCACCTGGGTGATAAACACGTTTCTCTGGTGTGATGCTTCACTACCACCCAGTCTCCGGGGTTCGGATCATGTTCTTGTTCAGGCTGCCTGGAAACTGCGTCTTCTCCAACCTGGTGAGAGACAGAACGCACTAGGTCAGCCAATGCTTTGCAATAATCTAGAACCATATCATCAGTTATGTTCAGCAGTTTATTTCCAGGTACATGTGCTTGTCTCATTGCTCTTCCCATGATGATTGCATGTGGACTCAATCCTGTATTTCTATCAGGAATGCTTCTGAGTCCCATTAAGACAAGAGGTAATGCATCTGGCCAATCCAATGATGTGGATGCACACATTTTTGATAATCTTGATTTTATTGTGCCATTCATTTGTTCAACCACTCCAGAAGCCTCTGGGCGGTACGCACAGTGCAATTTTTGTTGAATTTTAAATGCTTCACAGATTATTCGAATTACATCATTATTAAAGTGACTTCCTCTATCTGATTCCAAAGTTACTGGGAAACTGAACCGTGGAATGAGTTCTCGTAACAACAGTTTTGCAACTGTTATGCTGTCATTCCTCCTGGTAGGGTAAGCCTCCACCCACCTTGAAAACAGACACACTATGACAAGTACATATTTCAGTCCTTTACATCGTGATAACTGAATGAAATCTAACTGCAATCTCACAAATGGACCCTCTGCCTTTCCGATTTTTCCCAGACCAATTACTGTTCTCCTTCCTGGATTATTCATTTGGCAAGTTAAGCACCTCTGGCAAAGACTCTCTGCTGTAGCCCTAAACTTTGGATTGTACCAATTTTGTCTGAAAAGTCTAATCATGGCATCTCTCCCTACATGTGTGTCTCCATGATACATTCTGGCCATTTGTGAAATCAGGCAATCAGGCATGACTGGTCTGCCATCTGAATAAACCCACACGTCATCATCTGTTCTTCGTGTGCACCCTATTATAATCCAAACATCCTTTTCACTCTCTTCAGCATCATCCTGCAATCGTCTCACATCATCCCATGTTTCAGGGGTTGAACATAGCATAAGTTGGCAGCTGATTCCCATTCTTTCGACTTACTGCCATTCGATTTCTGGCACAGTGTTGAGCGATTAGGTCTGCGTATCTGTTACCGGCTACCACCCAGCCATCTCCTGACTGGTGTGTGGCACATTTCACCACTGCCAATTCTTTTGGTGATTGTATTGCCTCCAATAATTCCTTTACAAACTGCCCATTTTTGATTGGGGATCCTGAAGAAGTCATGAAATCCCTCTGCATCCACAGTTGGCCAAAATCATGCACAACCCCGTACCCATATTGACTATCCGTAAATATGGTTACTTTTAAATTTTTCCCAATTTTGGAGGCTTTGATCAAAGCAATTAATTCAGCTACTTGTGCAGATTTGACTCCTGGTAAATAGGATGCTTCGACTATTCCAGATAGTTCACATACAGCATAGGCTGCACTCAATTTGCCATCTTCATGCCTTAGGCATGAGCCATCTACAAACAGCTCCCTGTCTGCGTTTTTAAGCGGCATTTCCTGAATGTCAGGACGCGGTTTGGTACACAATTCTGTGACTTGTAAACAGTCATGGTCTGTGTCGTCCCTGACTTCTTCACAATATGGATCTGGTAACAATGTTGCAGGATTTACAACTGTGCATCTAGCTATGGTCACATTCTCAGCTCCTAGAATTATTCGCTCATATTTTGTCATCCGACTAGGGGTAAGATGCTGAGTTCTAGTTCTTGTCAACAGAATCACAACTGCATGTGGGACAAACACTTTGACAGGGTGTCCCGTTACAATTGACTCACTTTGTTCAATGCTCATACCAGTAGCAGCTACTGCTTTTAAGCAGCCTGGCAATGCTGCAGCCACTGGGTCCAATGTAGCAGAAAAATATGCTATAGGACGCCTGTCCAGTCCATGTCTTTGGGTTAACACTGAAAGTGCACAACTTTCTCTCTCATAGCAGAATAATGTAAATTCTTTTGTATAGTCAGGCATGCCCAGAGCAGGTGCCTCACACAAAGCATTTCTTAGTTTAACAAATGCACTGGCACTTTCATCATCCCATTCAACTGGATCTTTTGCTTTCTTTTTGGTTAACTGAATTAAAGACTTCGCTAGTAGTGAAAACCCTATAATCCATTGTCAACAGTATCCTACTATTCCAAGAAACATTCTCACCTCTCTTTGTGTTACTGGCATTTTCATTTGCTTAATTATTTTTATTCTCTCAGAGGTTATTCTTCTCTTTCCTCTTTCAATTTGGTGCCCCAAATATTTAACTGCCGTTGTACAAAATTGTAACTTCTCAGGTGACACTTTGTGTCCTTCCTCAGCCAAATGATTGAGTAATGCAATTGAGTCTGCGACACAATCGTCATGAGTTCTTGATGCTACCAACAAATAGTCTATATACTGCACCAAGACTGAGTTCCTGGGCATTATTAATTTTTCTAGGCACCTTTTCAGTATCTGATTAAAAATGGAGGGTCTTTCTGTGTACCCCTGAGGAACACGATTCCACACATAAACATGATTTTCGAATTTGAACGAAAACAAATACTGACTATCTGGATGCAATGGAATTGAGAAAAATGCTTGGCACAAATCAATTACGGTAAACCATTCTGCGTTCCATGGTATTTGGTATAGGATTACTGCAGGATTTGGTACTATAGGACAACAAGGTACCACAATTTTATTAATTTTCCGCAAATCTTGAACAATCCTATATTTTCCACTCAGCTTTTTCAACCCCATGATTGGCAAATTACAAGGGCTACTCATGACTTCTTTTAATATACCTTGTTTTACCATTCTGCCAATTTCCTCAGTAACTCCTGCTTTCACTTCAGCACTCATTTTATACTGTCTGGTATTTGGGAAAATTTGGGAAAATTGCGCCTTCTTTTACGGTTATTTTTACCGGGTCTATATTTGCCATCAGACCTACTTCTTTTCCAGTAAAATCCCATACTTTTGAACTCACTGTAGTTTTTAACTCTTCTGGTAATTCATCTTTGGTTATCAAGGAGAACATTTCATCTACTTCCGCACCTTGTTTGGCTATCATGAATTTGCAAACATGATCTTCATCCGGGGTTTGTATTGCAACACCATCCGGTGTGCAGTAAATAGTGCAATTCATTTTGCACAGCAAGTCTCTGCCCAATAAATTTACTGGACTAGAATCACACACCACAAATTGGTGCATTTCTCTGAAGTTTCCAATTCTTACTTCCATGGGTTTAGTAAGGGGTGTTCTAATCTTTTGATTTGCTACACCTACAACTTGGATAGCTTCTCCAGAGAGAGGGAGGTCTGGGATGTCTGCTGTTCTCACAGTAGAACGGGTAGCACCAGTGTCCAACAGAAAAGTGATTTAATTACCATTCCCTTCGACATATGGACCTGTCTGATCTACCGGCAAGGATGCGCCAAGTACGCATTCCTTTTTCCCCTCTCTTAGGCACCGTCATTGATAATCATATGGATTAAAATCATCCTGTAAAAGAAACTGTGAAGTTACATATTCATTCTTACCACTTCCTCCTTGATATCCGTCGTCTGTACCGTGCTTTGCTCTGCTTACATTACCCTGTATAGGGGCAGGTGGCAACTGACTCTGAGGATTTACACCCTGCTGTGATTCATTCTGCGTCTGTGGATTTAAATTATTATTTGGGCCATTATTATTTTGAATCTTTTTACATTCGTTCTTCCAATGTCCCAACTTTCCGCATCCATGACAAGGAAATTTCTTCTTAGCTTCTTCTCTACTCATTCGTCCTCTTACCTTTCCACCATTCCCTGTGTCACCATTCGTTCCAGATTCTTTTCCCTGACTTTCCGTTGGATTATCTAAATTAATTCCCTGTCGCTCAGCCATTTTCACTTGAGCCCACATTACTTTTTTTTGTAGTTTCTTGTGTCTATCCTCAATGTCGTCCCCACAATATTTAGCATATTTCAAAATCTCATTGTTAGACTTGGCTTTTTCAGCGGGTTTACCCCCAGACTTTTTGCTTTTTGGCCTCCTGTTTTTGACCCTGTGTGTGTTGGTTTTAGGACTCTGGGCACTTTACCACTGCTAATCAGTGCTAAAGTGCATATGCTCTCTGTGTAAATTGTGTTATGGATTGGTGTTTCCATGATTGGCCTATTTGATTTATGTGTCAGTCCCTAGTAAAGTGCACTGCGAGTGCCAGGGCATATAAATCAAATGCTGTTGGTGGGCTGCAGCACTGGATTGTGCCACCCACGCAAACAGCCCGTAAAGTGGAACTCTGGCCTGCCATTGCAGAGCCTGTATGCAGTATGGGACTGCCATGTCAACTTGGCCAGTGCACACACTGGCCGGTCCCTAACCTTCCCTTTTCTTGCATGTCAGACACCCCTCAGGTAGGCCCAAGGTACCCCTGTGGGCAGGGTGCAGTGTATGTGAAAGGTGGGACATGCCCTGGTGTGTGTGTGGCATGTCCTGATAGTGAATTACAGCCAATTTCGTTTTTCACTATTGCAAGGCTACCAGTTCCCCATAGGATAGAATGCGAGGTTTGTTTATAACATCTTATAAACATAACTGGCCCAGGGAATTCGGTAAGAAAATAGAATTTAGTATGCCTGAACTCAGAATCTAAAGATGCATCTTTTAGTGAAGGTGATTTTTACATTCTGT
Organism: Calotriton arnoldi; assembly: GCA_963921515.1. NCBI lineage: Eukaryota > Metazoa > Chordata > Amphibia > Caudata > Salamandridae > Calotriton > Calotriton arnoldi. The sequence continues at coordinate 1,615,248 of CAWUFW010001691.1, read as the reverse complement.
GTTTGAAAATACCACTTTTAGAAAGTGGGTATTTTCCTGCTCAGTCATCCCGTGTGCCTCTGCTGGAATGTGGATTGCCTGTCTGGGTTTTGGATGACAGAAGGCTGGGGGAGCAGGAGGGGCGCCAGATGGTCTAGGTAGGTCAGGAAAGGGCTGAAGAGACCTGGGTTACGATGGGGGAAGGGGGAGGAGATTTCCTTGCACCTCAAAGGGCCTGCTCTGCCTCTGACAAATGCCGTCTCCACCTCCTGCCAGGAATTCACACCAGAGAAGGCAGAACTGGTCCTGACGGGCACAGGCCCTCTCTGCCTAAGAGATCAAAGGATTTTTGGACATAAATGCTGGGTCCCAGACCCCTGAACTTTAGAACTCATCTGGACAATAAGACTGCCAAGAAGAAGAGCCGGAGAAGCTGCAAAAAGGAACGACTGCTTTGCTGGGTGCTTTGCTGGGCTGACCTGCAGTGGCTGCTTTTGTCTTGGGTAGTGAAAGGCCTGGACTGGACTTTCTGCAACCTAAATTTGTGAGTCTCTCCAAGGGCTTGAGGTAGAGCTTGCCCCCTGTTCACGAAGTCTCAGGAACAGCAAAGACTTCAAGTTCTTCGACCCGCAGCACTGGGGACTGTGTGTTTTGTGCTGCAACCCGAAGAACACCAACTCGACGACGTCTACGACGCCACTGCCGACTCCGTGTCCTGAAGGCAATGCAGAGGGCACCGCCGCAACGCCGCACCGCAACCCTGGTTTCACCGACGACGCCGGTTGATGCCGCCACCGAGCCGCTGCTTGCACCGCGACCTGTGGGCACCGCACTCCGCACCGCCTCGCTTCACGCCGAAGCTTTCGCACCGCAGAGGGCACCGCCGCAACACTGCACCGCGACCCTGGTCTAACCGACGACGCCTGTTGATGCCGCCACCGAGCCGCTGCTCACACCGTGACCTGTGGGCACCGCACTCCGCACTGCCTGGCTTCACGAGGACGCCTTGGCCTGCCTGACGCCGCCACTTCCTGCCGAGATCGACGCTGCTGCTTGCACCGTGGTTCAGGGGCACCGCTCGTAAGTTACACGACGCACCGCCCTCATCCCACGCCGGCGCCATCAACTCCAGTTCGTCAGCCGATGACAGCGCTTCAGCAACGACGACGACGCTGCTTGCACCGTGATCTGCCAGCACCGTGACGAGCACCGCCTTCATCTCGCACCGCGACCCTGGTCTCACCGATGACGCCATCTGACGCCGCCACCGAGCCGCTGCTCGCACCGTGACCTGAGGGCACCGCACACCGCACCGCTGCACTTCGCACCGCAGCACCCGACGCCTGCCGACGCCAGCGCTCCTGACTCCATCAGAGAGGAGATCGACCTGCAACGCGTGTGACTTCGAGGGCCCCATCGCCCTGCATCTCTGAAAGGCACTGTTGGCGGGTCTTCCCGACACAGTAGCTGGCCTGCAACCCCGCGGTCAGCCAGAACTGTTTTGGATTTGTGTGTTCATGACGCCGTGGTAGCCCGGACGGCGCTATCCACACAAGGAACTCTTTTTAATCAGCGTATTTTTGAATTGTGAACTTTTAAGTATAGTATTGTGGTTCTTTATCGTTTTTGGTCTTGTTTTAATTATATAAAAATATTGGATATTTTTCTAAACTGGTGTGGTGTCCTTTTGTAGTGCGTACACTGTATTACTGTTGGTTATGTGCAAATGCTTTACACACTGCCTCTAAGATAGGCCTGGCTGCTCGTGCCAAGCTACCAAGGGGGTGAGCAGGGGTTATTTTAGAAGTGTAAATCCCTTATCCTGACTAGAGTGGTGGTCTTTGCCTGGCTTTGGCCCGCGCCCTAGCCTACCAAGAATCCCATTTCTAACATTGGTGGCAGCGGTGGGATAGGACTTGCGTTTGCACTTGACTTACAGTGATTGGTGTGCACTACTACCATATCGCAGACCATTACGTACCACATACAGGTTCTTTTTCTTTTTGGCCTATTTTTGATCTTGCCAATTTGAACTTGCTACTTCAACATGCCTGAATCTATAGTATCATCAATTGCATCAGTAGAAATTGCCTTTGAGGAGGATCGATTGGAAGCCTACAATGTCAAGGAGTTCAAATCGATTTGCAAGAACCTGAAAGTCCAGGTCAGAGGCCTCACCAGGAAGGATGAGCTACAAAAGGTGCTGAGGGCCTGGGTAGCAGCCAGACATGCCAGTGGGCAATCTGGTGATCTCAGTGGAGAGGTGGAGGAGCCTGTTCCTAGGGTGAATGTGCTTTTGGGAGGAGGGGAGCCCGCCAGGCAGCAGTAGCTTGTCCCCAGAGGAACTGGAGGACAGGCGGGAAGCAAGGAGGTTTGAATTGGAGAAACTCAGAATAGAAAGTGAGAGGGAAGACAAGAGAATAGCCATGGAGGAAAAGAAGATGATCTTGGATCATGAGCTTAAAATGAGAGGGCTGGAGCTGGATTGGGAAGCCGGTAGGGCTTTGTCCAGCCCAGATGGTGGCAGCAAAAATGTAGTGTCTAGTTCTGAGGGGGAGGTACACGCACACACAGATTTGGGGCCCTGCTTCAAGGAGGGGGTTGACATATGCCAGGGGGTTCAGGATTGTGAGGTTACTCCCGTGGTACGCAGTGTCCCTGAGGTGGATTGGGGAACTGGCACAGGGGATCATATTCCTGGTAGTGGGAGGGACACTCTACTGACTCTAGAGGAGAGGTGCAGGGAGAGGGGTTCCCCCATGATAGATGCCCTGGTGAGTATGGAGACCAGCCAGAAGAGTATGGGTTGAGAGACAGCAACAGTCAGACACTGTCTCACCAGTCTTGTGAGAATGATGTGGGGTACTTTTCTGAGGCACTGGATGGTTGGGTGAAGGGTAGTTTGGTTAACACCTGTGTGGGGCTGTGTGATTCAATTGTTGGAGAGCATATTTTAAGTCCCTGTTTTCCAGAGCTAGGACAACACCCGGTGGAGTGTGAGTTCTCTGACCCCAGGGAGCTTGCACTGGAGGCAGACCTTGTGGTGGATTCCAGAGGGTCTGGAGAAGCATCTGGGGGTGACCCGGAAGGAAGGGGCTTAGGTATTTCCCCACCAAGGGTGGTGGGAAAGGTTCATGGTAGCCCAGCTAGGTCCCGGTGTCATGGGAAGGGTGTAGGGACTCACGTCCTGTCTCCGCGGAGAAGGAGTGGGAAGGGGCTGCGGCCCAAGGTGCCCGAAACCCGGTCCCAAAGCCTGGGTGGTTCCAGGAGGGAACACCAGGTGGGGAGCCTAGGCTGTACTGATAGGCCGTCCGTTGAGGGGGATCTCCTAGAGTCAGGAGAACCTGGAGCATCCGTAAACGGAGCTCCAGTCGTTCTGGTGTCTGGCGGTGCCGCTCCTAAGTGGAGGGTGCTGAAGTCCAGAGTGAGGGGTGAGAGGGGGATGTGTTCCCCAGTGGGAGAACAGTGGGTCAGGGGCCAGCCAGAAGGGCTGAGCCTCCTAGCAGTGACCATGGTGACACCACTTCTGTCCTGGGGGATCTTCACGCACTGTCAGATGGACAGAGGTCAGGAGATCTGCGCCAGGCAGACTGTCACACAACACATGAGTCATGTGTTACCCTCAGGGGGGGCATGCGTGCTCCCAAGGAAGTCCTGGTGCGCCGGGCAGGTGCTCAGCTGCAGGGTTTAGTCCCTGGGTTGGGAAGCCAGGTTCAGGTCCTGCCTGACCTGGAGGGAAGGACGACTGTAAGCAGTGTCCTGACCGGTTTGTCTTCTAGGGGTACCACTCCAGGTGGGAGGGTGCAGAACTCTGGAAGGGGGTGCAGAGGGAGGGAGTCCTCGCCTCTGACCCCGGTTCAACTTGAGGGTTTAGACCCTAGGTTGGGAGACCAGTTGCTGGAGGGAGGTCCTGAACTGGTGGGAGAGTTGGGCAGGACACCTGCCACAGGTGCCCTGACAATTTTGGAAGGACCAGTAGGTCAGGGGTTGCCAGCTCTGAGGTCAAAGCACCCCAGGACTGGCCCTGGTGAGGCCACTTCTGGCCTGGGGGGTCTTCATGCTCTGTCAGGTGGACAGGAGGCTGGAGACCTGCGCCAGGCAGATTCTGGCACAACACATGAGGGGTGTGTTTCCCTTGGGGGGGGTTGGTGTACTCCCCCGGAAGTCCTGGGTTGCCAGGCACAGGTCCAGCCTAAGGGTACAGGCCCTGGGTTGGAGGACCAGGTTCAGGGTGTCCCCCCTGACCTGGGGGAAGGGGCAACTGCTAACAGTGCCACTACCAGTTTGTCTTCTGGGGGTGCCGCTCCAGGTGGGAGGGTACAGTGCTCCAGGGAAGAGGACCGGGTGTGGGAGAGCCTACCCCAGTCCCTTGTTCAGCCTCAGGGTACAGACCCTGGGCTGGTGTACCAGTTGCAGGTAGCACCCCTGAACTGGTGGGTGAATTGTGCAGAATGCCTGCCACAGGTGGCCTGACAATTCTGGAGTTGAGGGGGACTGCTCCCGGTGGGGGGATGCAGTGCCCCAGGGAGGAGGACCGGGTGTGGGAGAGCCTACCCCAGTCCCTTGTTCAGCCTCAGGGTACAGACCCTGGGCTGGTGTACCAGTTGCAGGATAGCACCCCTGAACTGGTCGGTGAATTGTGCAGAAAGCCTGCCACAGGTGGCCTGACAATTCCGGAGTTGAGGGGGACTGCTCTCGGTGGGGGGATGCAGTGCCCCAGGGAGGAGGACAGGGTGTGGGAGAGGCCACCCCAGTCCTGTGTCCAGCCTCAGGGTACAGACCCTAGGCTGGTGTACCAGTTGCAGGATAGCACCCCTGAACTGGTGGGCGAATTGTGCAAGGCACCTGCCACAGGTGCCCTGACAATTCTGGAAGGGGGTACCGCTCCAGGTGGGAGGGTACGGAGTCCCTGGGAGGAAGACCGGGGGTGGGAAAGCCTACCCCAGTCTCCTGTCCAGCCGCCGGGTACAGACCCTAGGCTGGTGGGTCAGTGCCAGGATGTCTTCCCTGGCCTGACAAGAGGGAGAGTGGACAAAGGGTGCCAGGCACCTGGGGCTACCACCCCCCACTCTCTGACGCCACAGAGGTTAGAGAGCCCTGAGAGGTATAAGGCCTGGGTCTCCCCACTGACAACTGTCGGTAGCCACTGTGGCTTACTGTCCTGGTGGACAGAGTTGCCCCTGGGAGGGGACAGGAGTCACACCCTGGGGTGGACTGGGCCACACCACTGTGTTGGCCATGTGGGCACTGTCGGCCTGTTGGGACACATCTGTGAGCAAAGTAAGTTTAGGCGCTGCACAGATGGGGTTCACAGGTGAAGAGAAGGGTACCCCATGGGTCAGCTTAGTGGGCCCTGAGAGTATGGATAGAGGGATCCAACTGGGTTTGGAAAGGCGTAGAACCAGAACGTGCCCCCGCTGTTGTGGGCCAGGTCTATGTTCATTCGCCTCCAAGCAGGGAAGTCCATCAAGGGATTGATTAGTCTACCCTGGCTTTAGGCTGGGAGGGGTTGTGTTAAACTTGGCTTTTTCAGCGGGTTTACCCCCAGACTTTTGCTTTTTGGCCTCCTCTTTTGACCCTGTGTGTGTTGGTTTTTAGGACTCTGAGCACTTTACCACTGCTAATCAGTGCTAAAGTGCATATGCTCTCTGTGTAAATTGTGTTATGGATTGGTGTTTCCATGATTGGCCTATTTGATTTATGTGTCAGGGCCTATAAATCAAATGCTGTTGGTGGGCTGCAGCACTGGATTGTGCCACCCACGCAAACAGCCCGTAAAGTGGAACTCTGGCCTGCCATTGCAGAGCCGGTGCGCAGCCTGGAACTGCCATGTCGACTTGGCCAGTGCACACACTGGCCGGTCCCTAACCTTCCCTTTTCTTGCATGTCAGACACCCCTCAGGTAGGCCCAAGGTACCCCTGTGGGCAGGGTGCAGTGTATGTGAAAGGTGGGACATGCCCTGGTGTGTGTGGCATGTCCTGATAGTGAATTACAGCCAATTTCGTTTTTTCACTATTGCAAGGCTACCAGTTCCCCATAGGATAGAATGGGAGGTTTGTTTATAACATCTTATAAACATAACTGGCCCAGGGAATTCGGTAAGAAAATAGAATTTAGTATGCCTGAACTCAGAATCTAAAGATGCATCTTTTAGTGAAGGTGATTTTTACATTCTGTGTTTGAAAATACCACTTTTAGAAAGTGGGTATTTTCTTGCTCAGTCATCCCGTGTGCCTCTGCTGGAATGTGGATTGCCTGTCTGGGTTTTGGATGACAGAAGGCTGGGGGAGCAGGAGGGGTGCCAGATGGTCTAGGTAGGTCAGGAAAGGGCTGAAGAGACCTGGGTTACGATGGGGGAAGGGGGAGGAGATTTCCTTGCACCTCAAAGGGCCTGCTCTGCCTCTGACAAATGCCGTCTCCACCTCCTGCCAGGAATTCACACCAGAGAAGGCAGAAGTGGTCCTGACGGGCACAGGCCCTCTCTGCCTAAGAGATCAAAGGATTTTTGGACATAAATGCTGGGTCCCAGACCCCTGAACTTTAGAACTCATCTGGACAAGAAGACTGCCAAGAAGAAGAGCCGGAGAAGCTGCAAAAAGGAACGACTCCTTTGCTGGGTGCTTTGCTGGGCTAACCTGCAGTGGCTGCTTTTGTCTTGGGTAGTGAAAGGCCTGGACTGGACTTTCTGCAACCTAAATTTGTGAGTCTCTCCAAGGGCTTGAGGTAGAGCTTGCCCCCTGTTCACGAAGTCTCAGGAACAGCAAAGACTTCAAGTTCTTCGACCCGCAGCACTGGGGACTGTGTGTTTTGTGCTGCAACCCGAAGAACACCAACTCAACAACGTCTACGACGCCACTGCCGACTCCGTGTCCTGAAGGCAACGCAGAGGGCACCGCGGCAACGCCGCACCGCAACCCTGGTCTCACCGACGACGCCTGTTGACTCCGCCACCGATCCGCTGCTTGCACCGCGACCTGTGGGCACCGCACTCCGCACCGCCTCGCTTCACGCTGAAGCTTTGGCACCACAGAGGGCACCGCCGCAACGCCGCACCACGACCCTGGTCTCACGACGACGCCTGTTGACGCCGCCACCGAGCCGCTGCTCACACCGCGACCTGTGGGCACCGCACTCCGCACCACCTGGCTTCACGAGGACGCCTTGGCCTGCCTGACGCCGCCACTTCCCGCCGAGATCGACGCCGCTGCTTGCACCGTGGTTCGGGGGCACCGCTCGTAAGTTACACGACGCACCGCCCTCATCCCACACCGCAGCCTTGGCCTACCGACGCCGGCGCCATCAACTCCAGTTCGTCAGCCGACGACAGTGCTTCAGCAACGACGACGCCGTTGCTTGCACCGTGATCTGCCAGCACCGTGACGAGCACCGCCTTCATCTCGCACCGCGACCCTGGTCTCACCGATGACGCCATCTGACGCCGCTGCTCGCACCGCGACCTGAGGGCCCCGCACGCCGCACCGCTGCACTTCGCACCACAGCACCCGACGCCTGCCGACGCCAGCGCTCCTGACTCCATTAGAGAGGAGATCGACCTGCAACGCGTGTGACTTTGAGGGCCCCATCGCCCTGCATCTCTGAAAGGTACTGTTGGCGGGTCTTCCCGACACCGTAGCTGGCCTGCAACCCCGCGGTCAGCCAGAACTGTTTTGGATTTGTGTGTTCACGACGCCGTGGTAGCCCAAACGGCGCTATCCACACAAGAAACTCTTTTTAATCAGCGTATTTTTGAATTGTGAACTTTTAAGTATAGTATTGTGGTTCTTTATCGTTTTTGGTCTTATTTTAATTATATAAAAATATTGGATATTTTTCTAAACTGGTGTGGTGTCCTTTTGTAGTGCGTACACTGTATTACTGTTGGTTATGTGCAAATGCTTTACACACTGCCTCTAAGATAGGCCTGGCTGCTCGTGCCAACCTACCAAGGGGGTGAGCAGGGGTTATTTTAGAAGTGTAACTCCCTTATCCTGACTAGAGTGGTGGTCTTTGCCTGGCTTTGGCCCGCGCCCTAGCCTACCAAGAATCCCATTTCTAACACTCATCAATAGGCTTTCCCTGCCAGCATAACATATGTTGCTTGATCATTTGACAAATCTCTGGTTTTAGACCATAAACAAATCGATAGACAAATTGACTCATATTTTTGTCTCCAATATCCTCAAAACCGCTATACTGTTTGAACACCTGTAATAGACGTTCATAGTAGGCATGTACTGATTCATTTGCTTCTTGCGTAGTTCTGTCTATTTTCACCCAATCTGTTTCTTTGGGTGGTATTTTCCCTTTCAAATAAGTTATTACCTGGTGATAATTTTTCATCACATCATTTGATGGAGCACCTGTCTTTGAATCCCTAGGATATTCTTCACTAGGCCAGTCGATTGTAATTTTACAGTCTGTCCATAAATCGGCAAATACCACTATGTCAAACAAACCATCTAGGTCCTTTAACAAAACCTTTGAAACCTTCACAAACCTCTCAACCTGCTTGTACCATTCAATTGGTTTTCTCTCAATTTTGGAAAATCATTTGTAAATGACAAAATATCTTGCCTACTCCATGGGACATGGACATAGCCTCCTCCTGGAACCTCTCGCATTGGGTACATCTGTTCTACCTTTCCTGCTTCCTTCAATAAATACTCAGATGTCGTTCTATTCGAACGTGCTTCTTCCTTTTTCTTTGTCCATCTAGTTTTCCATTTATCCAATTCGCCCCATTTCTGTAAAACTGTCATTAACTCTTTAACTTGTAATTTTCTACCAGATGTATTCATATTTTCTAAGTCTTTGTCAGTAAATTCTGCTCTGTATGGTCTCTGCAACACCTTTGACTTTCTTATTTCAATTCCCATCTCTGAGGCCAAATCTGTTAACTTTTCATGGAATATTTTTACATTTCTGGTTATGCTCCTACATACGAACAATAGTTCTTCTTCACTGTAGGTATTTAAACGATCTACTCCTACATTTCCAGCTATCATTTCTTCTAATTCAACTTTTAATTTATAAATGTCCAAGATCTTTGGGGGTGAACTCTGTCTGTCTACCCCTTGTGCCCATCTTTCTAAGTCTTCTGGAGATACTACTGTTGCGCTTTTGGTTCCTGAAGATGTGTTTATATTTACATCCTCTGAGCAACCAGGTGTGACTCTTCTGGGGGTGCTATTTGCGGATTCTCGAATAGGCAAATCCATTAGTGAAATCATAGATTCACAATCACTGATATGATCATCAATTATTACAGCTTCATGTTTAGGGATATCCACAGGTGTAGTCATAACTAGAGGTTTCGGACAATTTACTTTGTCTCCATATAAAGGGACCACGGGACCAATGGTTACAGGTATAGTCAGAGATTCAGAATGTACATTCAACTGAGTTATTTTCTGTATTAATTCTGTTCTGTTTCTGTCTAAGGCCTCTCTTTCCTTATCCTGAAGTACCCTATTAACTGGTGGATTATGCAGTACTTGAGGTACCAATGGTGTTCTCAAAATTGGTGCACTTGGGGTACATCCACCCAGCCCTTCCTGGTATGGTGGAGGGTTCTTTAATATTTCTTCCATAAATTCATCTTCAGATTCTCCAAACCCTGTCAAGTGTTTAGTCTTTTCTTTGCATTTGCTCCTAGCTGTTCATCAGCCATAAACACGGGATACAAACCCTCAGAAATCATCGCTCGTCTCCACTGTTTCATCTGACTTTCTCTTGTTTCATTTTGGTGTCTAGGGAAAAATTCCCTATAACCCCTATTGCTCCTGGGTCTATCACGCTCAAAGACTTCTGTTTCCCATTCCTCAAGGGCTTCATACTGCGTTAGTCTTGGTCTGGGTTCTAATTCATTCATTCTTATTCTTAAATTTTGAAGAATTCTCCCATTGAAAGTGCCATTCTCGGGGAAAGCTAATACTCTGTCATCTTTTGTATATTCTATCCAATTTTCTAACCATACACAAGTATGATAACCCCTATCCATCATCATGAATGAGGCGGGCGTTTTTGCTGGTGGAATGAGAATTCCTTCCCTAGTTTTGATAGGCTTATCCTTCTTAAAAAAATTCTTAATCTTTTGTAGGAATGACATTTTTCTCTTTTCTCCGTACATTTTGGGTAAATATCTGTTTATTGAATTGTATTCTGCAAAACCTAGGAATCTCCTGTCTGGACGTGTTCCTATTAAAGTCGGATTGCGTTTCCACATACAATTTCCACTGTCCACTAATATTTCGACTTCTATTCTGACAAACAATCAAATTCCAGCTTGCATTTGTCTCGGGGCCAATCCTAGCGCGGCTTTTCTGTGACGTCTATTCACTCTCTCTGATGACCCCTCCTTTACAATCTGCACTTCTCTGTCCCTTGCTGTGTCGACCAATCCCAGCGCGACACCTGTGACGTCAGTATTACTCCTAACTACTGACCCCTCCTTTACAAGACTCGTTCTACGCCCGCTGTGTCAGCCAATCCCAGCGCGGCGCTTGTGACGTCAGCTTCTACTCCGGCAGCTGACCCTCCCTTTACAAAAATATTACGCAAACTTTAATTCCTCAATACTTTTCATTAAAATTTTAATAACAACATAAAACATTCGCTATCTTGCCAGTTTCCCTAAATTGAAAAGGATAGATTTTCTCACACTTAGTAAAACCCTTCCGTTTACTAGACATACACTACGAGTAAAACACTTCCGTTTACTCTTCACTTAAGCTTCGGAAATACCTGCTACTCCTTCAATGTTACCCTTTCTAGGTGATATAACATCAAGATTTCACCAGCGTATTCCTTTGCTGTCACTCATACACGCACAGAGTCCCTAACCAGTACTGATAGCCCTGCTTAACTTTTCAGTACTATTTCTGCCTGACAGATAACCTCACTGCAGTATGGCTTCCACTTACCATCCGCTATTCAAATTCCCCGGGATTTCTAGACAACATAAAACAAAACTTTAAAACGGATGTTAGTTCATAAAAATAAAATTCTCATTACCCAATTAACAAAGTAAAACCATCCTCTGATAGCCAGAAAACTGATCCAGCGGGTTACTAGCAACAAGCATTCATACACAAAATACTCACCTGGGCCCATTCATTCACACTAACTAGTAATCACCGCTGGGGGGAATCAGTTGTACTCTTTATCAATATCCCTGCTATCAATTACCTTTTCTGATTGAAGAGTAATGACTTACCAATGGACCTTTGATAATTGGGGTTAAAATGAGATTATACAAAACATCATTTTCATTAACCACCTGAAATAATCACTGACTCAGGAAGTTTTAAAATGTTTATCTAAATTCTTTAGCAGACTAAATTACAATCCACATAATACTTAATCGCATATCAAGGAGGAAGCACACTATTGTCACCTATTGTTCACAAATGACGGTCCCTCAGAAAGGAGAAGATAGAGACAGCAGTACGAACTAAAGATTACGCATTTATAGTTACCTAAAGGTGAGATAACCAAACCCCTTGGCCAAGGAGTTGGAAAGGGTCCCCAGGATAGAATGAAGACCAAGACCTCCGGCCAGGTTCAGGACAGGATAGATGAGCTCTCTACCAACGACGCCTGCATCGTTCCCCTCTCTGACACTTCGTTCCTCCTCGATTCTTCCGTGTCTTCTTCTAATAGAATCCGCCGCCCCCACCTCAGGACTTCTTTGGATAGCAGTTCAGCTTGTTCGGTTCTCTCTGTGGCAGCATCGGTTCTCTGCTACAGCCTCTGTATCCATCTGCACCCCTCTCTGTGTGTGTGCTCTGCGCTAAGCCTCTGCTCTAACTAATTAGCTAATTCTATATCTATTATACCCTTCTACGCCCATGTACCTCCCATTAATGTTTTCAAATTATGGGCCCGCTATTTCTGATTGGACAGGGACAGGGGGTTGATCCTCACACCATGTCAATTTAGTTCAATTTTCTTAAGCCCATTGTTTTAAAATACCGCCCTCTCAATTAATACATTTGCTTTATTTCCCACCCGTTTCACAACAATTTTTATTACAAACATATACAAATGTATCATTTTGAAAGACATTTCAATTCAGCTCTGAAGGTGATCAGCGGGTCATGTCCTTGGACATCTTCCAAGTTGACTTCATCGCTTTGCTTTGCTAGTTTTCAGAGCGCATGCGCGGGTCACATGGCTCTCGAGCTGCTGTTTAGCCAACCCAGGCCCACTTTACGAACTAATAGAAATCAAAGAAGAAACATATTAAAATCAAAGATAAATGTTTTCACTGTATACCCCCTACTTCTACTCTATTCCCATTTAATTATAAATGTCTATCCCGCATTAGTAGCGTTAGAATACCACATTATTATTTGCAGCAATGCGAAAGCTTTAGCATGTGAGAACATTAAGCAGCCATTTTAGCATACACTGCGCAGAAGCAAAACGTTTCCCTCCAAGCAAAGAAAGACGTCATACCACGTGACATGGTTGACACATGCGCAGTAGAATTCCCGCGCTTTAGCGGCCATTTTGGATTAGACAAGGATTACTTATTAGTGGAAAACACATAGGCAAGCATCTCCTAGATAAAATGTTATGTTTTGCACATTATTAATAATGACATTACAAGGTTTTAGTACAAATTAATTAATACTGTGAGAGGATTGCTTCCAAGCAAGTCTCATTGTGAGTCCTTGCTCCATCAACACTGCGGGTGATATCTCCCAGTCCTTAATATTAGTCCATCAAAACATTAAAAAATGACCATAAATCGCTGATGCTCTTCAGTATGATTGAGTGAAGCCTGGCTCTCTGATGGTACTCCAGGCCCTTGGAGATATAACAGCAAGGTGAGCATTGAAACAATATTGTAACATACAAATTTACGTGACTACATATCACTATCACAGAGTTTGTAAAGGATGGCTGGGATACTTCGTACAATAACTTATTGTTAAACCAATACTAAGCCGGAGTCCACATAAAGACCCAACAGCATAAAACATTGGTCGAGAGATTTGCTTCCTGTTACTTTTTTGGCAATACCCACTTTTATAAACAAGAACCCCATCTGTTCTTCTAAGACAGGCTCTTTTATCTCCTCAGAAAGAATGTAGTTATTACTTTTATCCTCTATTATAATGGAGTCTTCTGCCAAGTCCTGCTTTCATTATTTGCACAGCAGAAATAGGAAGAGGATTTTCTGCAATGGAAGAGCCATTGATATACCTTTAAACCACGGTAGGAGAGGGCAGTGTTTTGATCATGAGACCCCATGACAAACTTCTGTCCAAAAGTCTTCCATCATAGAGTCAGGCAGCCTGGAAAATGAAGCAATGCTTCATCTGCTGGCACACGAATGGAGCCTAGGTACACTGAAGATAGACCATTCTCTGACTCTCGTGCCAGAGCCAATGCGGTGCCCCCAACCCTACCAAGACAGAGGTCTCTGGTGCACCAGAGCACATGTCATGTTACTCTAATGTGCTGAAGTGGCCTGGTAAGCTATGCTAGATTACTAAACTATTTATAAAATAAGGAAAGAAACATGGATTTACTCCATGTTCACTCTAGGGTCACTGATGTCTTCAGTAAGTAGCAAGGGCATACAAAACAGAGCGGAGACAGAGAGAGGGAACATATTAACACCACAGATCATGTTAATCAGTGACGGACTGCACAACCACGGCAGCAAGGTGTGATAGTATTTGTTTTGTACATGGTCCCTTGTACTTTCATGTGTTCCCCCGCATCCCTTACAACGTGGAATATAGACACCTTGTGGTATTTGCATGCAGTGTTTTAAAACATCAAATGTACCCTCATAAAAAATTACACCCAAGGCCAATAAAGTTCCTATTTGAACGCTTTTATCCTGTTATCAATCATGATGAAAAAAATGCAATTTCTTTGATTCTTGTAATGGCATGGCAGCCACGAAACCCTGAGGCGAAGTCTGAAACGTGTTGGGAGCTTTCATGAAAATTATTGTTTTGCTACAGCGCATTATAAACCTGCCATCTTATCAGCACCCAGCTAGAGCCTGCATCCTAGCCAAGCATTGTCCCCAACAGGTAGCCCCAGAGGCTACTGAGTATGGTTTTGAATTTCCATCGGTCCAGTGTATTGGGGATCATACACAGGGGTGCCCATTCTTAGACACCACAGGAGACCCCTAAAAGGAAACATTAGCTTACCTGAAGGGTAGGTTCTTCACTTATTTTGGTTGCGGGTCATTTGGGCATGTTTTTGTGTTGAATGTTAGGTGCACAAGCACATTCCAAGGCCAGCATCAAAACACTATCTCTTGCATATCAAAGAAACACTACTGTTAATTTTGATCTGCATCATAAAAATTATTTGAAGTATTAAAGATGCAGGAGCTATAAACCCTGAGCACAACCAAACCATCTGTCATAGGTTAGCATTGGCCATAGGTTTCAGTGTTAACTAAAAGTATAGTGCCTTGGGCTAGGGAGCGTTAAAACCATTTGTGGCTGGAACTCTAACTAAGAACATGCTAGGTTTGTTGCTGCCCATCTAACTTTCAGTGCCAACAATTTACTTTCCTGTATATAAAGTAATGTTCTTTAGATAGATATGAATTCTCCATACATTAAGGTTGGTACATGTTATTGGTTGAAGTAAACCTGGACAGCCCGGCCGACTACGTGGAGAGAGTCGAGTGCTACATGGTGAACATGGTCATCTAGTAGCAGTGTACCAGTACCATGGTCAAAGGACACGAGTGGTAAACAGCATTATTATTTACAACTAATGCCTGTAACCTCTGACTTTGTTGGAGTTCTAAAAAATGGCCTCACAATATCAATCTACCTTTGTGGAATTAGAAGTAGTGGAAAGGCTGCAACTAATTTGTGTTTGCCTGTTTCTAATGCATTGATGCGGATGAAACCACTTGAAACCATTGTAAGTGTTGAAACAGATTGAAACTTTTGCTGAGGAGGTTTCCTTTATGCAAGTTATTTTTAATCTTATGACGGACCCCATTTTTTAAAATAAAGTTGTGAACAACTAAGCACCTTGCACAATTTTAAGTTTGGAGTTTGGGGTGCAGTAACATAAACAGTACCCTGAATAATCTCTCAGTTCAGGGAGTGTGCATAAGGTGGCAACACCAGTGCTGTTGACAATTTAGAGACAGAGTTATCAGGAGTTAATTTGAGGGTCAGTTCATTTAGGTATGACACCTCCCTTTGTTGTATAGTACAACAGCTTCACTGTGCAGATATGAAGAAAAATGTAGTTTTTACAACAGCTTTAATCTTGAGCACAGATGTAGGCCACCAGCATTCTCTAACTAGACACCATCTTTTGTTGTATGGTACAATAGCTTCACATGTAGAAGTGAGGGGACATGTAGCTTTAATAGCAGCCTTAAACACGAGCAAAGATGTAGTCCACCAGCATTCTCCAACCAGAGAACAACTGGATTTCCACAACAATCTTGCTGCCTTGTACTGCAACATTCTCTTATTACGTTCTGCTTCTAGAAGCTAACCTACATTACATTCCACATGTGAAGTACTTTCTTGTAACATATGGTGCAGCACACATGAAGACACAGTAGCAGACCCATCCAGAAATATGGATAGTGATTTATGACAGGTCGTAACATACCTTCTCCTTCCTTTCTTTTTTAAGTACATTTACATGTAGGTTTTGAGTAATGAAATTTTGTTTTGAATGAAAAGATGCTAGGATCTTCTTCTGAACAAGGACATTGATTTGCCTTTGAATATTAAAGTTACGACATGTGCTGTATGATGTGGATGCCACATGGTTGGTTAGTGTTTGGTGGCTATTGGAGAGTACCTCTGCATCTGATAAGCCCGACACTCCTATCTTTTATATTTAGTACAGAGATACAAGCTTTTTTGTGAATTGTATATTTTGAAAGAAGTCTTTCTTCTGCAAGAATGGAGTTAGTTATACTACCAACAACTTGGGTTAGAGAGTTCACTGCGCTTTATTTTGATAATACCATGTTAACTCGAAATAACCTTGAGTCCTCAGCAATTACAATTACAATTAATATACAAATTAATGGACATACTCTTGATAATTTTTATATGAACAGGGGTAAAAAGACCTTAGTATGCAAAGGAAAAAATAATAAAGTTCTAGGGACCATTCTTCAGATCCTCTCCTAGAGGAGGAAGGGGCTTTTCTTTAGAAAATATTCAATATTGTGATTGAGACAGGCAGCAATTTGGCTACCTGGAAGACTATCTTAATAATTATGATCCATTAAAAGGGAAATTAAGTGGTACCAAGTAAATATCACCTAATTTCCTTAATTCCTTTAACTAATGGGCAGTCTATTGTATTCTACCTTGGTTAATCTAGTGCCCCAGCGAGTTTTTCTAAAGGATAAGCAACGTTAAACCAATGTTTATGACTTAATTGGATTATTAACAAATATTTAACCCTACAAACCCCTCAGTAATCTATGCTGTACCTAATTTCTGCTAATACGTAAGTGGCATTTGATTCTGTTAATAAGCCCTTATAGTTGGAACCTTTGCAGAAGACAGTGATGGTTCCAGCAATGATTAATAGTACAGTCTACAGCAATACCAGGAAGACACAGATCCTATTCTGTGACAGTAGAAGTAAGATATTTACAAATTATTCAACTTATTGGTGAATGAGTAAACTCTGTGCTATGGAACTCAAATCAAAATATGCCAAGAAAGGGGGGCTTTACTTAATGATTGCAGATTATGAAATTATACTGGACCGAACGAAGGGTGCATCAAAGTATTTACATGAAGGAATCATTGATTATTCTAAGTGGAAAACATCATTGCGCAATACAGAGAACAAACAAATATTGATTATCGATACATGTTAACCCATGACTTTGATCCTTCAAGCTGATTGTGAAACTTTAGAAGGGGTTACCTCATTTCATTATCTGTGATCATGGATTCTTGCCATATTCATATCAGTTATACCAGAATTCCATTCCCTGTGCAAACATGCTTTACACAGGGGGATCTGAAAATTCTGACCAACTCATAATCAGGACCTTAGTGTTTTTAGATGTTAGAGGTGTAGCACATTGTGTTAAAGCATGACAAATCTAAACATAACACTGAAAATTATTTCTCCTGTGTTTGGAATCATGATGTCATTCTTCATATTTATGAGTCTCTGTTTAAGTGACAAATAATTCCACAGTTCTTATTTGGGTAAGCTGCATTTAATCCTGGGTCTGAGAAGGAAACACATTTCTCATCACAGAATAATTGATGTAAAGATATCAATTTCTGCCGTATCCACTTGTCCCAGTATGTTGAACTATCTTGTAGTGTTACAAATGGACTATCCCTTATTAAAGTTACTGTTAATTTTAGATAGTTAACGTCATGCTTTTTCACTAGTGATTAAAATGATGATATAGGAAAATTCAACTGTCAAGATATATAAACTGTTGTCTGCATCGTTCAGGAAACTGCAACACAATAAAATAAATACAGCATGTTTCTTAATCTCAGTACATTTAGGTGTTTCAGACGTACTGTTAAATCATAAACATACTGAATTATTGGCCAAATGCTGTTACATTTTTTTATCACTTTTAAATATTCCAACTAGCGTCTTAGGGGTGAGCCAGGTGAATGGTGCATTAGAAATACGGACTTTTGAAAGCTGATAATGTGATTAAAGTTGTATGGTTAAATGTACATAGATACCCTGAGTAACATTAAAAAAAGGACAAAGGCTGGCAAAATGCCATAAGTTCAACACATTAGTTAAATTATTTTGATATTTCTACCTTTATTTTCTACCCACCACTGAACTCTAAATAAAACCCCTTACTCATCCTGCACCATAAAAATCTCCAACTACTTCTATACTCTACCATCCCTGAACCTTAAAAAACCCTTATTATCCATTTTCTAGTTTTTGCTAGCCATCACTTAACCCTAAAAACCTCTTGCGACCCCTAATCCTTAACCACCATCCCTGAACCATAAAAACCCTGTACTACATATTTTCATTACCCAT
Organism: Calotriton arnoldi; assembly: GCA_963921515.1. Classification (NCBI taxonomy): domain Eukaryota; kingdom Metazoa; phylum Chordata; class Amphibia; order Caudata; family Salamandridae; genus Calotriton; species Calotriton arnoldi. Next base: position 1,597,247 of record CAWUFW010001691.1, on the reverse strand, counting down.
CCCTGGCACCGTAGCTACCCTTAATCCCTATCCATCTCTGAACCCTAAAAACCCTTGCTACCCTTTCAAAATTTAAAAAAATACTATTTATCCATATGATAATTGATATATTTACCTTTGTGTTAAAAAAAACAAAAAACTAATATATAACAATAAATTGTGCACATCAATATATTGCGTTATTACATTCATTTCTAATATAATAGTTTTAGGTGTCCTACTCTTATAAATATTCATGCAACTACATATTTATACATATACAAAAAAATAATACAACTATTTCTTCACAACTGTTATGTGTATGCATAGTCATTTTTTTCTTAATTGACCGCGCAAATAAATGTGTAAGCTCAACGATTGTATTCCCAAAAAACTGGGATGTTTTAAATGATCACTCAAGGAAAAGCCTATGTGTGCCTCATTACGGTCAACTTTTGTTTGCGTAATTCTTTGTACCCGTATAAAACATTTTTTACAAGTGTGTTGATCATTTTTAGGTCTCGCCTAGCGACGCAGCGCGAAGCGCTGTCGTTAGCGAGATCTATTGTTGTCGACTTTAGTTTGGAAGGGGGACAGGACATGTGCATGCGTATGGCAAGACAGGAGATGTGCACGCGTACGGCTCGCGGCGTTCTCACAACTCCTGCTCGCACCATACGCGTGCACATCTCACGGCGCCCGGACAGGCCATGTGCATGCTCACGGCGTCTCTTTCAGACAGCCGATGTGCACGCTCATGGCATGTCCTTCAGCGTGCGCCTTACAGACATGTCTCACCGGGGCTCAGCAGGTAGACAAAATTGCCCCCATGATGGAGCGGCCCGCTGTCTGGCGGGTCCGGTAAGAGAATGGGCGCCGGCAATGCACCCAGCCAAGCCCTCACTCACCGGCTGGTTCAGGACTCCGGCGTCTCTCCTCGGTCTGCAGGTTCCCTGGCCGTCTCCTCGGCACGCCGCGGGGCTCTCCTCACCACTCGGGAGCCCCGTCTTGCCTCTGGTGCCATGCAGTCTGCCTCGCTCTTCGCCCAGTCCCTCTGATGGGGCCGGGACTTCAGCATGGAGCCTGCAGGGTTCCGGACGTCCTCTCTGGTGGTTCCTTCCTGTTTCTTTGGCAGGCCCCGCCCACGTCCCAACGAAGGCTGCCTGACTTCCAGTTTCGCCGCCATCTGCACCGGAGGCAGGGAGTGCGCCCCGCGATGTCGCCTCCGTTGTTCAGTTTGCCTAAGGCACGGACGCGCTTCACGGTAAGCTGTTAACGTTACAGGGGCTCTGAAGGATTCTAGTGTTGTCCGGGAGGGAGGGAGGGGGGATGTTAGCATTGGAGCGTAAGGACAGAGACCATTTACCAATCAACCTGACGGAATACACTGAAACTGACGAAAAATGTAATTTTCAGCTATGTCTATTTCCATCAACGAGGTTATGAGGTTCAGCTTCAGCCAGGTCTTTTATTATAGCCAATAACACTTGGCATGCTGGGAAATGTAGTCGATTTAAATGCGATCCAAGAGTGTTGTTGCTTTAGGATTACCGTGCAGCGCAATTTTGAAAACCATCCGTTGAACCACGCTTGAGAGGCAACAGGGCACTAATGGCAATGGGACGTTACAGAGTAGCCCTATATGGTAAAACAAGCATTTGTAATGCAATTGGTCTCACATTTGCGAAAGTTTGAGCTATTATTGTAAATGACAATGCCTTTTATTTATGTTTTAAAAACCTGCAAACGGTGCCTATGTACTATAAGTACAAAGAGCGTGTTTACCAGTAGCGGTCCGTGGTAGGAGTGCCGGCCGGGCGGTGACGTGGGGCGGGGGAGGGGCAGGGTGGGGTGTAGTAAACCACGGATTACGGCCGAATACAGGTAAGTAAACATTTAAATAAATAAAACGAATTTTGTTGCGTGCACTGCATCGCATTTGGCGATGCAGCGCTCACAACGAAATTTGTTTTATTTATTTAAATGTTTACTTACCTGTATTCGGCCGTAATCCGTCGTTTACTACCCCCCACCCTGCCCCTCCCCCGCCCCACGTCACCGCCCGGCCGGCACTCCTACCACGGACCGCTACTGGTGTTTACGCATCACTTGTAGGTTTTCAAAACACATAAATAAAACACATTGTCAGTTACAATGCCAATAGCTCAAACTCTCGCAAATGCGAGACCTATTGCATTGCAAATGCTTGTTATAAACGGGTGCGCTATTACCATGGACGTGAGGAGCACAGACTTAAGGAAAATAGTTTCCCGCAAAGACGCAGGCTGAGGATGTACCCCCTGCAACCAGCGACAGGTATTGGAAGTGAAAAAGCACCAGTGGAATGGGGTGCAGTATGCGTCAGAGGCGCTAGGTGGCACTACTCTTCTGCACTTGCAGTCCGTGGGAATCAGTGCACCACTCCTCTTTTCCTGGCAGGGACAAAAGCATTGGAGCTGTTGCCGGGAGAACATGGCCGTGAGGCCGCCGGCTCAGTAGGGAGAAACGGCAGGGAGAGGGCCCTTTACAGGTAAGCGCTTCCCACGCTTCACGTGTGTCTGAATTATGTCAGTTTTGGGTAGGGAGTCGTGGGTGACTTCTGTCCGCAGTGGCTCGTGGCTCCCGGGGTCTGATTCATCCAGCAGCATTTCCAAGTGCCCTATTAGCAGCCGGCCGCGGTTTGTTTTGATTTTTCACAGCATGTTTATGAAGGCGCGGGACGAAAATTGCTGCGGTTTTTCACGAAGCCTCAGACTATAGAAACACCTCAGTGCATGGGTTCTTGCCTGCGCACCCGGGAAGCTCGGCTCTCCTTTCTGTTTTCATCGCCCTGGCTCACAGCTGTGCTGCTCATATGGGATTATGCACTGATGTAATCACGTTGGCGAAGCAAGTGCCCGCCATGGGGGATGTGTTTAAATTTGGAGTGGAAAAGTTGAGTCGTTTCAGGGAATAGGGTATGTGAAGAGTGTCCTGTGTACGTGTTGAGATGTTTTGTATTTGTTTGGGGTTCCGGGGGGCAAGCAAAATGTGGAAACAGCTTCTATTCCTCTGCTGGTAAAAGCTCCAATTGACCAGTTACAAAGGGGACCTTTGTGATTACGGTGGTATTTGCTGTTTGAGCATGTAATTAACTATTATTCAGTTCTCTATGATCATGGTGGCATTTGTGTATGATCATGTTATTAACTGTCGAGGAGGAACTCTTCAGTTATATCTATTTCAACTGGTTACTCCTGTTCTCTGGAGTCTGGTTAAGTTATTATTTTTTATTTGGCCAGTAGAATTACGTTTTTTTCCGGTGGACAAATTTAGTTCAGTGCCTCTCCTTATAAAACATTTATGAGAAAAATTGGGGCCAATTTGCAGATTGTGTTGCAGAGAAATACATATAAAATGTTGTTGAACTTAACTTTGCTACCTAACCAATATTTTACCGACGTTGCCAGGATTTTCAGGTCATGGTCTGAAAAATGTTTTTTTTTATTTTCCCTTAAAATATAAACTTAAAACAACAAATATAAAAAGAAATAGCTCCAAAATGTTATCAAAATCATTCTTAAGTGATTATTTAAACAGAGACAGAATTGCTGATGAAAACAAGAATGCACAAGATTTTTATTCAAATTCTTCTACAGATACCAGTACCTGGTCTGTCCAGAAACTCAAAACATGAAAAAATTTAAAGTTTTTTTTCTCCGAGAAAGGGGGCAACCCTAGTTGAACAGCACGGGATGAGTTATAGATGACATTCTAGCAAAAATGTACTGTTGTCTGTCGATAATTGAGAAGTGTGACAACTATAGTTTTATTGTATACAAACCATATGATGCACTTTGTGTTCATTGGGGAACAAGTATACTGTGGCAAAACCCAGGGCAAAATAACCACATAAAGAAAGCGTATTTCTGCTCATGATAGGTAAAGGAAATGATGTGGCGTGGATATGGGATACTGGCAGATTTGCTGACCTTTAAACCCCGGTTTGAACCCCAGTTTAGCCTAGCATTTTGTTATTCCGGCCACTTATTGCTTTCCGAGTTCATGACATTGTAATTTTGTGCAAAATAATGTAAAACAAAGATTTGGCAAAGCTTATAAGCCTCACCTCTTTGTCTGCTTGGCTTTGCTAATGCTTTTTGCCGATGCTGTTTAACATAAAAAATACGAGTGTGCGAATGAGTCGATACATATGACAATGCTGTAGTGGCCTTGTTTAATAGGCAAGTGATTGTGAAATGACGTGTGTGTTGGCGCATCACTATTCATGCACAAGCCAGCATATTGACACTTGTTCCTTTTTTATATTTTTATTTACCAGTCCAAGACGGCTGGTACCACTGAGAGTAGTAAATTTAAAAAAATGAATTTTTACTTATGTGAAAAGAACTTTATTGAAAGTGGTTTGGCCAGGCAGCAAATGGCTGCTGCCGGGTCGTCTAAAAGATTACAAATAAAATATATATATTTTTTTTTTAAGGACCGTGGGGGCGTGGGAGCAAGAGAGGAGTGGGTAAGGGACACAATGCGAGAGACCATCAGAGTTTGGAGGAGCAAAAAATTAACTCGAGTCCGGGCTAATGGGAATAAAAAGATAACAATGAAAATGCTGCTGTGGGGAAGAAATGGATGGGGAGGAGGCTCAGGAGGGAGCAATATAGAGCGCCTGGGAAAGAGGCAGCTATTTCAGGGGGGAGAAGCAACACACAAGTATAAAAAAACACATGCACTCTCATGGACTGCTTAAAGAAAAATGTTCCCTAAATTTGAGCAGTGGAAGGAACAATCAAAAGGACGATAAAGAAGCTATGCTCCATGAAAGGGGCAAACACAAATAGAGGAATGAAAACCATCAAGTAAGAAGAAAGGCCTGAGAGTGACAAGAAAGCCAACCAATTGTAAGCAGTGGTATGGCTCTGAACATATTGTAAGTTTTTGGTATTGTCCACAAGAATTCTTTTGCAAACAGACAGCTGAAAGCAGTAGGCGAGACCTAAAAATGATCTGTAGTTTGAATGCACAATGAGAAGCATCATATACAAAGTATGTGTTTCTTCACAAAAAATAAAGAATCCTGGAAGATTCAGTCCTCTCTCCTAATATCTAGGTTTACATTCATGGCTGACTCAACTTCATATTTTCTCAATACCTTTGTGACAAAACATGAGCACCCTAGTCAAGAATCAAACCCGACCTCTAGTGTTACATTTGAAGCTAAGATGAGGTATGGAAATTCAGCGTAGAAAATGTGAAAAGCATAAGGAAAACCACACCTTTTAAAGATGGCTGATGAAAGGCAGCTTTTGCATATATCTATTTGACCATCCCTGCAGCCTGAAAGCATAAAGAATCATTTGTGATGTGTAAATTGAGCATAATACCAGTGCAATAAAACCTCAATAAAAAGCCAACAGTAACTATGGCCATCACAGCTTATGTTGGTGTTCTATGAAAATGCATTTTCCAATAAAACGTTCACCGATGGGTGCTCTGAGAGATATCCGTAACCTAGCAATCGGATGAAAAGTCAATGATTATATTACTTTTGTACAAAAAGAGAAGATGTGTAGGGTATTTAAAAACGCATGTTGCTCAGAGTCATCACTGGAAAGATGTTGGTTTGTAGATGTAGTGCAGTGCAGTCAACAAGCTGGTTCCAACTCCTAGTTTTCATGAAAAAGAAGTAAGTTAATTTGTTTAGCTATTATGAACCCGCACTATTGTGCTGTCCTGTCAGCTGAGTAGTTGCTCAGGCTTGTTCTAAAATCATTTTCTGCAATAATATGACATGACCTAATTAAAAACAATTGCTTTAATTTCCTTCGAAAGGAAAGGTTTTGGCACCGGAACAGCTGCACTGATTTTGTAACACATTCTGTGCGTAGAAACATGGCCCTTTGGGTATAGCCGGACTTCTCTCCATTATGGTCTATGTTCGCTCTACTCAGAGGAACGACCCACAGTCTACAACCTGCGATAAAGTGAAATTTCAGTGGCAGGGCAGAAGCTGACAAAATATTGTTGGCAAGAGAGACCTAATGCTGCATTAGTACACCAGCGGCACTGCAGAAAAGTATATTAAAAAACAGAAAGCACAATGACGCTGCCACTGCTAGTGGCTGTCGTTTTGCAAAAGCGCACCAGTAAAATTACTTGTGTGCATTTTTATATATATATAGGTGTGTGTGTGTGTGTGTGTGTGTGTGTGTGTGTGTGTATATGTATATATTGGATTGGTAAATAGAAAAAAACCATGCAATGCACCTAATGAAAAAATGCTTTTTATAAGGAGGCGGGCCGGCAGCAATTTGCTGCCGCCCCTCCCCCCCCCCAAAATATTAACATGAGAAATAAATGAAGGGAAGGGGACGGTAACGGAGGAATGGGTTCTGGAGAGGCACACAATGGAGAGTGGATCATGCAGTGTTGGGGTTGGGTATTTGGTGAAGGGAGAAGCCGACGAGGAAGAGTGCTGGAAACCGTGTGCACTCTTGTGGTGCTCTATACCAAAAAGGAAGGATATCAGTTAGAAAATCAAGACTATGCTCCATGGGATGGACATGCACACAAAGAGGAATGGAAGCCATTGAATACGAAACAAGCAAATGAATGTGAAAATAACACCAATTTTGCATCATGCTAAAAACATACAGTGGGTTAGAGCTCTCCCACTGCTTACCATTGGTTGGCTTTATTGTTAATTTTATTTGCTTGGTTCTTATTCAATTGCTTTCCTTCCTCTTCGTACGTGTGCTTTAAAAACGTTGAAGGTTTTTGAAGGCTCAGCAGCTGCCATTTGCTTCCACACCACTCCACATGCCAAAATAGTCTTCCACTCAAGTAAAATGCATTTTGTGATCCAAGGGTGTTCTCCATCTTGGATCGGTAAATAAAAGAGAATGACGGCTGCGTCATTCCATAGGTTCACGCATGCACATGCATACATATGTATTCATGCATAAGGGGCCCCTGTGAAATGACTTGGCGGTCAGTTGCAGAAAGCTTTGGCTAAAATCATTAGCGAAGCCAGTAGGTCAAAAAGGCGAGCCCTGTTGGCTTTGCAAATGCTTGTTTACTTTTTATTGTTGTGGCATATGCTTGCAGAAAAAAGAAAAGGGGGAAAAACATAACTGTTTCATCAGCTTGCCAAGGCCAGTTGACTTTATTGATGCTCGTTTCCACTGCTTTCATAGTACTTTGTTCTTGTGATAAGGAGAGGGCCTTTGATCAAGGTGTGGAGGGCAGGGGGAGGAATATTGACATAAATGTAGTAGAGTACATGAAACATAGAACCAAGGCCTTGAATGTTAATGAGCTATCTGCTATTAGGTGGAAGGTGTGCTTTGCTATTATTTGGTTGTTATAAGGAACAATTTAATGTTGCATGGGTGTCAAGTGTGATTCCCATAGGGAATGGTGCTGCCTACATGTATCTTTTGGAGGTAGTTGGGGGAGGAGGGAGAGGAGGAGGTAGTGGAAGAATGAGTAGAACATCTGAATAATGCCAAAAATAACCCTTACTCAGTTGTCCACCCCCTGGGTGAAGGCTGATGATGTTCAAACCTGTAAGGCTGAATGATGATTGAATAAGTGGATATCTTCAGCCTGGTTTACGGGTAGCATAAAATAACACTGTTTTCAAAAATATTGTTTGCAAAAATTAAATTTTTAGAATATTTGTTTACAATTACATTGTTTTGCTATAACAGTTTACAACAAATTAATCATTACGTTCTATTGTACCAAAACCTGCATTTGAGTTTAAATAGGTTTGTAATTTTCAAAAGTAAAATGTATGATTATAAGTGGACTACGAATCCCAGAATGCCTGCACACTGCATAAAAGTAAAGGCAATAATCATTTGCTTGTAAACAGATGTGAAACCACCATGAAGAAGACGGATTGTCGAAACGCGTAGTGGTATCTGTGAATTCATGCAACTATATGTGGCAAATAAATGAGGTTACCTGTATAAAGCCAAGGGGAGTGCAGCGCTTCCTTTTTGGATTTGTTTGAACATTACGTGGGTTTTGGTCGCAACCTTAACGCTGGCACCAGCAGCCGAGTGCACCGCCTATCAGACCGCTTTGTTTGGAACATATATATATATATATATATATATATATATATATATATATATATATATATATATATATATATATATATATATATATATATATATATATATATATATATATATCCACATCCACCCAAAGCCGCCCTGGCAATTTTGTCAGACCAGCCCCCATCCAGTGCATAGTGTGTGCAGCGAGTGAAGCGGACCACTACAAAGGGCGGCTTTGGGGTTCTCCCCTAGAAAATTTGGGAAAAATGGTGCATTCTGCAACACATTAGTCATTATATATTCAATTGTATCCGCTTTAAAAGCATAGTAAATGATTACCTTACTGTACCCCAGGATACAACCATCTTTGTTGGGGCTCTTCAATTATTTCCACACTATCACCCTTCAATTGTGCCTCTCATCTCTCCATAGCTCCTCTCTCACATGTATTTCATTTGTTTTATAGCACCTCTCATACCAGTGTAGGAGCACTTTACATCACACACACATACAGGGACAATGAATCATACGGATGTAAATCAGTGTATAGAAAATGTAGCTTAAGGCAAAGGGGACTGCAAGGTGTATGATTCACATGTCATCCATACTGGTAGCCATTTTTTAAGAGTGCTTGGTCTGGAGAAGCACAAACTCAGGATTCAGAACATAACACATTGGTTAGGGTTGACTTTAATAATGAAAGACTGGGAAAGAAAACATAACTTTCTAAACTGTACCATGCAGTTTGCGAAGGGCTCTTTGGCAGTTCTTTGCTCAGTGTGGTAGATTGCGATTGTAACTTATGAACTGCACAGTAACAAAAGAATCTCTGTGATAAAAGCAGTAACCCACTGAGCTATACACATAAAATACTGTTGATTGATGTGCATGGTACTCGTTCTTTGCAGCAAGTATATTAACCATCTGCCTTACCGTTGATAAGTCTAAACTGCCACTAAACAAAACTTCCATCTCTTTCCAGCAGGTACATTAATCACCAAAGTTATCTTGACACTTTTATCATTTCCTAAAAACTGCTAGATATACTAGGAAGTTTGTAGTGCTTTTAAAACTGCTGCACTGCTACAAAACCGGTCCCCACTAACAAAATCGGCCCCCTAACCTTACAGCCTCCCCGGAAAACACCTGATGCCTGGTACTGCCAGTCCGGCCTTGTGTGTGTGTGTGTGTGTATGTATGTGTAAGTGTGTGTGTGTATGTATGTGTATATATATATATGTGTATATATATATATATATATATATATATATATATCTATATATATATATGTGCACATATGTATGTATATATATACGTGTGCGTATGTTTATATATGTGTGCGCATATGTAGGTGTATGTATGTGTGTGTATATATATATATCTATATATCCAAGAAAGAAGTGACTCAAACAGATACTTAATAACATATTACTGCAGTGCAAAGTTCAAATTCTAAAATATTCCCACTGTACAGCAAAAGGGAACCCGTTTTTAACTGCCTCACAGTTTGCCCGTAAGAATTACTTTACACAGTGAAACAACTCTCTTAATAGTCACAATATCTCTTCATTGCTGCACAGATTTAATCCCTTGCATCCTGGTTTTGGTTTACTTATTTGTTAAAACAAATACACATGATAAAATGCCATGCCAATAACCCTGTATGCAGATAAACGGAGTATAATGTGCTGTTTATTACTTGTCCTCGTGTTGATGGCGGTTCCCCACACTCAACAGTAGTAAAAAATAGCATTTTACACTCTTCACCTCCTATATATTTTCTCTCTCTTTTATATATATATATATATCTATCTAGTTTGGGGTTATATCTGTGTAGGTAGTGATGATAGATACGTAAATAGAATTAAATACAATGATGATAAGGGAAGGTCAAATTTATGGAAAGAAGTTCTCACACGGAACCGGTTTACTAATTTGTGACAAAAAGGTGTGTGGTGCAATTTTGCTTCCATAGCCATATGCAGGGCTTTAAGTGGGCCGGGTCTCACCGGGTCTGAGCACCTGCAGTTTTTTTAAGGGGGCCTCGAAATGGGTCTCTATCGGGCTCTGTTTTGTGCCCTGGCACAGGCGGTCCGTTTTGTTTTTCCGGACTGCAGTGACAGCAGGCCACATCGATGTGCGCGTTGTAGAGGAAGGGAAATCCTTTAAAGAGAGTCATTTTCTCTCTGGATTTCCCTTCTCTTTTTAAAACTCAGAAGCAGCAACATTGTCGTGGTGTCACCAGGGCTTTAAGTGGAAGTTTTTTCAATATTATATTCAAGCCATAGTTGCTGCTTATTTATATTCTGCAACTAACAACCATTGACAAAGCCAATAGTTCTGACTTGTAGGTATGATGTGACTTGTTGTATCCTATTTCTGGACGCAATGACAGGAACAGCAAAATACAAGTCGGGCGGCACACTGCGCTAAACACAGATTTTTAGCTTATGTGTTTTTAAGCCACGCCCCTAATTACATTGACCACTCCCCTTTGAGAGACCCCCCAGTTTTTTCATCCCACTTAAAGCCCTGGCCATATGTATACATCTGTTCTCCGTTTGTGCTTGCCCAGTTGGTATGGTCTCTCTCTTTGGTGGATTTAAGGTTCATCTAGGGAAAAGCACTGGAGGGGGAGAGAAACCAGTTCACTGGGATCGTAGTTTTTGTTAGTTCCTGTGCTTTATTTAGGGTTCAGTGTCAGAGAAGGACTTGCTCAGTGGGTCTATTGCCCTCAGTAGTAAGTACAATGATAAACTGGCAACAGGTGCACCAAGTGTGGAGCTTTGACTGGTGGAAGGATGGGCAGGTGTACATGTTGTTAGGTGAGGCTGGCTGTGCATTGTACTCTGTTTCTTGATTAGGACTCAATCACCAGTGTTCATAGTAAGTTCCAAATGTAAGTGTTTGACTGGCATGTACCGGCAATCTTTACGTTTTTGATCAGGTTAAAGAAGATTTTCAACTTGAATTTAGCTACTTGCAACACAAAATTCTAGGCTCGACAATTTATTTGTTGAGATTTATGTGGGATGTGTCTCTGCTCTCTCAATTTCTTGTGATGTGTATTTTTTTTTTTATAATCCTTGAAGAAATAAATCATATGTGGATGCGATTGAAAATCCCTGCAATAAATCAGCTAGCGCGAAAGGGATTCTAGCGTGGGGTAGTCTTGTAGAAAGTTTAATGTTCTGGTCAGCCGTCCTTCCAATCCTGTTCTAAGACACACATTATTTCTTAACCATCTTCTCTGCACCATCCTGAGGATTCCCAGAGTGGACCCGCTGCAGGAATGGATAAAGATGGAGTGACCTTTGAACTCCCTTTTGGTATGTTATTTCAAGACATTCAAATATCAATTTCCTTAGAGGAGGTGAGTTCTCTTACATTACGGGGATGCAAGTTTGCTGCAGCACCTTCATTTAATAGTAGTTTTACTATCAAATATGATTTACCTCTAAACAATTCGAAACATCTCCAAATACCATGCCAAATGTACTTTTTAACTTTGACAAAAAAAATCCCAGAATCATAAAGGCAGCCCAAACTCCACAAATGGTATTGCGCTATAAAAATGAGTGCACCATAATTTAGAGAATAACTTGAGTTTTATGTGCCTCTATTGAAACAAAGGGTCTCTAATATACGTTAATTTAGATTGTGCCACACATGATCACACGGTGAGGTTAAGTACAAAGTGCATGAAGAGACCCCAGGTTGGTTGACTCCCGTGCTGTTTCCTAAACCACTCTCACCCCCGCCTTGTAGTTGTCTAGGTGCCCAAAATTGGAAAAAGTCTTGTAGACAGCCACAGCTTGCTTGGTCATTCTAAATGTGTTGTTTATGATAGATACAGAAACTAGTGTTGGGCAATGGGATACTAACAATTTTTCCTATCTGTCGTATGTTTGGAGCAGTGTGCGGTTATTATCGCACACCTCCTCCGGTCAATTCCCATGAGTGGTACTGGAAGTCTTTTACTGGGGGACTATTGGCATAAAAGCAACAGTAAGTCTGCCTATATTCCCCCAAAAGTGCCGATTTATTCAATATCTTGCATAAATGATTGTCGTTAATGTTGTTACTGGTTCTGCCATTTCCACAGTGTTTTATGGACAGTTCCACAACCGGGCATATATTACTGTTATGTTCAGGCTGGAACGCACGTGTACAAAGAAAGCACAACAGACCAACTTTTTAATGTGTACGCCCAAAAATGCTTCAAATTTATCAACCAATTAGCTGTAACACATCCATTATTAGAAGCAAATATTTAATACATTTGAAAAAAAAGTCTACAAGCAATGTATGAGGAATGTCGTTTTCAGCGATATGGCATTAGATTGAATAATGGGTGTGGCACTGAACATCCCTTGCCACATCTTCATGCTGCGTGATTCAGTTGTGAATCACAAAAAGCTGCTCCCAAGGCACACTTCCTAAGCAAGAAACCCACAATTTGTTTTTGCAAAGGGACTTTCTCTAGTAATTCATGTACTCATTGATAGGTCGTTTTTAACCTGCCTCTGAGTCATTTTACTTGACTTGCAAAACAGTAGGCACTGTCAAAGGAAACAAAAGTTTTCATGGGCTGTATGGTGATGGACACCCTTGAGAGATGGGTGAGCCACTGAAGGCACGAGCCAGATGCCTGGCTGCGGCACGGTTCAAGGTCCTATTGCACACTCCGGGCCAAAACGAGTCCAACCCTCATGTGGCTTCTGCCTGATGTGTATGCTATGTGATGTTGGGTATAAAACTGACTGGTTGAGGGTGTCTATATTCTCCTCTCATCCCTTTTCCTTTGTCCTTGTTTATGTACGAGCAGGGCCACTGGAATTGTGCATTTCTGCGACCGTAGCATTTTCTGCATAATTATGGATTTGCCAAATAATCCATAATCTGTTGCATAATTTGCAGATTTAATAAAAAAAATGTTTTTAAAAAAACCTTAACATTGTGTGCTTCCGTGCAGTGGAAGACATTCGCAGAAGCTGACTGGTCATATTTCAGGTGCTTATTGCTCTATTTTGGTGTGCAACTGGTACTAATGAGCTGAAACCTTTGCCCAGACTGTTTTAACATATGTAACAAGCATTGGCAAAGACAGTAGGCCTTTCCATCTAGACCAGTTGGCTTTGCTTATTTGTTTGAGCCATGCTGTACAGCATTGCGGCTGTTGTGCAGCATAGCTACGAAAAAAACATGCGAGGACACGACTGTCATGTCAATATGTGGGTATGCTCATGCGTGCAACACGCATGCTAGGGCCTTCAAAAGGACACTTTTTTTATTTTATTTATTTACCAATCCAAAATAGATTGGCAAATTAAAAAAAAAAAAAAAAAAAGTAGCACAAAAGCTTTTGAAATGTGAAGAGCTTTTAAAAAAAAAAAAAATGGCAGGCAAGAGCGGCTGCCACCAATCTAAAGTGGAGGTGGGGCGGGGTTTGGGGTAAGTTAGGGGAAGACAAAGAAATCAATAAAAAAGACTTGCCTACGCTAACGCTACCTCCCCGCTCCTCTCCAGCTCTCCTCCGAACTCTCCGCAGTCAATGGACCTCAGCACAGGCTCCCCACCCAATCCAGACGCTGCTCTCATGCTAGCATGAGAGAAGCGCCTGGATTGCCTAAGCGGGCTGGCCTGACGCTCGCTCATGCACAGGGAGCCTGTGGCTTTTCTCCAACCCAGCTGTGCAACACAGCTGGGTTGGAGAAATAAAAGTGCGTATGTCAGTTTGGCCGGCCTAAGACGGCCGGCCAAACTGACATGCACACTTTGGAGAGCCCAGTCAGTCACTGCTCCAGTCATCTGCTGCCGACATGCCCCCCTTTTTTCTTGGCTCGGGCAGGCTGGCGGCTGCTGCGCCCCATAGTGAAAAATAAAATGGCAATGAAATCATTTCATTGCCATTTTATTTTTCACGTTTAACGTAGCAGTGAGTGGGGGGCAACGCAGCCCGCCCTAATGAAGAAATCGCCGCTGATGGCATTTCCATAGTGCTGAACAGCTTGTAGTGGAAATGTGAATACTTTTTTCCTTTGTTGGTAGACACACAGGAAATATTGATCTGTCCTTAACCCTACATTTGCCATTTTTACTTGTGAAAAATCCTCATTCACTGATGCACTTTGGAAATGTAATTTTTCACCAAACCCGAGCCTGCAAGTCAGGATTGGAAATGTCACCTCGAAGATTACATTTTTGAGCATCTGATTCGACAATGCATTACACATGCAGCCCCTTCCTTGGCACATTGCTTTTTTCCCGTCCATCCCTTCCATTCTTTTTTCTTGTGTATGGAAGGAGCCCCTTGTGCCTTGTAGGGTGCCGACAGAGGAGGGTCCTTGCATGAGGGAGAATAGAAGCAAACCACCATTCAGACGTCATGGTTTGGGACAAGTGAGTCTGTCAGCCATGTGGGCATTCCTGGTAGAGGCAATATAGTGTGATGGGAATTGCCATTAAATGATCTTCACGGTACATGTGGCCACTTGACAGTTGTGTTTCTGAAGGGTTTCCATCCCAGAATCAATACGCGTGGAGATGAAGGAAGGGGGCTGTGGAATGGCTACTTAAAGTGCCAATGCTTGTTAGATCCGTTTTTCTTGGGGACTTTGTCTTGTGTGGGTATGACCTCCATTACGTTTTTAACCTCGATGCAGGATATTGTACATCTGAAAGAGGGTGGTTGTTATTCATCAATGCATTTGCTGAGAGGTGGGGGTTTTATTGGAGAAAGGAAGTTAAAATATTTTTCGGTTAAAAAAAAAAAAAAAAAAAAAAAAAGAGGTAGTCTCTGATATTTTGCTTGTCTTGGTACAAGCAAAGTATCCTATTGTGAATCTTCTGGTTTGGCCGTGTTATCTGTTTGAAATTACCAGCCCCTGCTTGAATGATGCAGGCTGATGCCCAGCTGAGTAGGAGATTATTTTCATAAAATGTAGGGGCTGATCGAGAGAGCTCCTGCGTGCACTTCGTAGGTGTTGCTATGAAATGTGGAGATAACTCCCTGATGGATCTGCTTCTTTGTTGAGAGTGCTTACAACGCATGGTAGTTTTAATGAACTTTAGGGATAACAAGCATTGGCAAAGCTATCAGGTCTCGTCTTTTGGCTATGCCAGTGCAGACCGAATGGCTTTGGCAATGCTTTTTGCCGATGTTGTTTAGCCCCCTATTCCCCCTCTCCCCCACCCCCACTGGTCAGGAGGCTCATTTGTGCTTACTTCACCCTTCCACCACTGCTCGCTTCACTGTTGCCCCCCTTTGTATTTTTGCCATTCTGACAGAAGCGAGGTAAGGAGATGGCTAACAGAAGCAATAGCTGATAGAAGCGAGATAGGGGGACAGTTGACAGAAGGGACATAGGTGGATGGCTGACAGGGGGGTAATGGAAGGAAAGAGGGAGTGTATAGAGGACAGCTAGAAGGTAGGGGGCAGCAGAAGGAAAGAGGGACACCGCAGACAGACTGCTGAACATCGGTCTTAAGAAAAGGAGGGGTGAACAACGGCACAGGTACCTGGCAGCGTACAGTGGTCTTTAACACACTGAATGAGACCCTTCTCTAGGCGGACACCTGAGACCATGCAGGAGCCTTACTCGGTGCCAGAGCTGGGAGAGGGGCCCTGGGCACCGTGGGATTGGAGAGGCCCTGTCCACCGTGGGATTGGAGAGGCCCTGGGCACCGTGGGATTGGAGAGGCCCTGGGCACCGTGGGATTGGAGAGGCCCTGGGCACCGTGGGATTGGAGAGGCCCTGGGCACCGTGGGATTGGAGGGGCCCTGGGCACCGTGGGATTGGAGGGGCCCTGGGCACCGTGGGATTGGAGGGGCCCTGGGCACCGTGGGAGCGGAGGGGCCCTGGGCACCGTGGGAGCGGAGGGGCCCTGGGCACCGTGGGATTGGAGGGGCCCTGGGCACCGTGGTAGCGGCGGGGCCCTGGGCCCTGTGGGAGCGGCGGGGCCCTGGGCACTGTGGGAGCGGCGGGGCCCTGGGCACTGTGGGAGCGGCGGGGCCCTGGGCACTGTGGTAGCGGCGGGGCCCTGGGCACTGTGGGAGCGGCGCTGCTGGATCATGTAAACACAGTACGAAGTAAGCTGCTGGTCATCTCCCTGGTGCTTGCTAGCCAGTACCAACGCCCTGTCCAATAAATAAGTATTTGCAATGTGACCGTTATGCTAACTAGTGTGTAACATTCACTGCTTCATTTTAATCGGAGGAGTCCTATCTTTTCGTCAGACTGAAATGATTTATTGCTCAAGTTTATCTCTTGCGACTGTGATTATCCTGTGTCAAAGTGAAAGTCAATAGCAGTGTCTCACAAGATAAGAAATTGTTTGTGCAACTCACAGTGCAGCAATGCAACACCAATCCTGCGCCTTCAAGAAAATGCGAATAAGACATTCATCCGAATCTTCGACTGCAGCGGTGTTATTTTTCAGTATTAGATTTTGCAAAATATTACACGTACTGAAGTGTATTTCAACCGGTGCGATTTTAATTTGCGTATGTAAACATACAAGTTATTAGATCAACTTCTAGCAAGCCCTAAAAAAAAAATTCTGACTTGCTTAACTATTTTTGCACAAAAAGAAAACATCATAAAAAGGAGGGAAACACCTTTTTGAGCCCCCTGACCGTCTTTCACCAAAACAATCTTATTTTGCCTGACAAATTTGTCAGTAAAGTCGCAGTAAATCAGCTGATCAGACCAGGATCAGAAGAAACTATTGTCGGTTGATCAAATAAAAGGATGAGTGCAATTCTAATAGGATCACTTAATGCACACACTTATGTATATCAAAAAAATCATACTGGATGATAACAGATGCAAAGCACAATAACACATCCATGAACAAAATGCAAACTAGTGTGCACCCAGGACGCTGATGCAGTAGAGGAAGTCTTGGGACCAAGGTGTGAGAAGATTCCTTAAACTGGGTTCTGCACAGAGATCAGCGCACGCTGCACTGTCAGTAAAAGGAAGGAGACATGAATGCAAAGCCTGCTGTGGCCCACCCTCTAACCGACCATTTAAACCTAACAGAAGGACTATGATTTGGAGCAGTTGACTGCTGCTGTTAATATAGCAGCATCACGGAAGGGTGGACATTTGTGCCACAAATAGGAAAAATTAATTAAAAGTTTTTAAGTAATTTTCAAGTGGATAGGGTTTTATGTTGACTTTTCCATATGTTCCTTTCTTTAAAATAAAATACATAAGAGTTTATTCCTAAAAAGTTCCAAAATGATGAATGGACTGCATTACCTCTAGCTAAGTATGGAAACATTTCACAGTCACGCGTGTTCCTTTTGAAAAAGCATCCCACTGTTTCCAATGATCAAAGATGGAGTGTCGCTCACTCCGGGTCCTTTTGTGTTAAAGCCAGCCATCTTTAATTTCACCTGCACTGTGCTGCAGTGCCTGCCTCTGCCTGTGTTTCTTGCTACTTGGGCTCTCAGACCAGGTCCTGTGCAGTCTGACACTGCTGATGGGGAAGAAGAGTATGAGGGCAAGACATAAAGGTACAACATGTCCTCAAACAACACTGAGCCAGCACCAAAGAATTGCCCAGAACCGGCAGTGTTGGGACTGCAATGACATGGGGGAGAAGTTATGGAAATACATCATGGCATCAGGAACTCCCACCCATGAACAACAGATGACGTTGCCTGTAAGTGCTTGGCCCACCCAGTGGAAAAATATTGATTCAACTGAGATTGGCCTGAAGTGTCAAGCTATTTGACGTTCATGGCAAATATATCCAGTTGAGTATGTGTACAAATGGAAATATGATTTGCATAAATTTCCAAAGTGTACTCTTTTGCATTCCATGTACATTGATGTGGATGAACTAAACTGAAATTTTGGTGGATGTGTGCAATGCCTAGATTACTCCCTTTCCGACCAGAGTATAAAATATCATACACTACGTGTGTCTACCAATGCAGCTCATGTGAACTTAAAACTATATGAGGGCTTTCCAGCAACTCATCTTAGTTTAAGGTGTCTTTGCCACACCATGATATCAAGTACTGGATTTGCCCCTGCTTTTTGTACAAACTCCTCTTTTGTTAATGTTGAAAGTTGAGTATATTTACTTTGTGGCCCATAAGCCCATGTACAGTCTTTTAGACTGTTATTTCCCCTGTCGATCGAGTCTGTGCTGCACTACCCCAGCTTCTGTAATGCTATCACCATGAGGTTGGGTGCACCGGTATCACACTAGCACACTTGTAACCATTAGACTTTGGTAGTCGTACGTGCACTGCTCTGACATTAACATCGATCCCTAGGAGTCTCGCTGCCTTGGGAAGAAGTGGAATCACTCTTTAAATTGGGCCTATTTGTGAAACCTATCACCAGGTAAATAAAAGAAAAATTACTAAGATTTAAATTTTAGGTAGACTTTGCAGGAGACAATTGCACACAAACAGTATAAAATACAATGATCTTTTTTTTAATTTGAAGTGTTTTTGCTAAATCTGATTGCAAAAAAATGTCTCAACAGTGCATAGCCACCAGAGTTTGAATGAAGACTGTATCCAGCGAGAGGATGGCTACGTGATTGATTCACAATATATTACACATTTAACTTTCACTTTGGTGCAAAAAATAATAAAAAAATCTATGGAAGCAAAATATGGCATTTAAATCACAGTCACAATCTGCAGTTGTTTATGGCCTTAGTTGGACATTACTTTCCAGGGAGATTTCCACAACTGTGACACCATGAGTTTTGGGTTAATGGTAGGTAAAATTGTTGTTTCTGAGGTATGGTAAGGGGAGGTGATTGTAGTAAGCACTCACACATTTGTTAATACCACATATATTTCCACTGGCTTATTTAAGCCCCCCTTTGATGCAAG
The DNA here is from genome assembly GCA_963921515.1 of Calotriton arnoldi. Taxonomy (NCBI): domain Eukaryota; kingdom Metazoa; phylum Chordata; class Amphibia; order Caudata; family Salamandridae; genus Calotriton; species Calotriton arnoldi. The sequence continues at coordinate 1,578,332 of CAWUFW010001691.1, read as the reverse complement.
TAAAGTTACTCTCAAAAAATGTGAGCGAGATGTTGTAAATGGGGTGGAGAACGTCTCTAAGCACCTCCATATTTCCTGCAGCAGGTATAGAGAATCCTTGACCAGGAAAAATATTTTCTTGGTTGGGCATAAAGGACAAAGAGTTTAATGTTGTAATGAAGTTACATAAATTTGTATAATATTTGGTATTTTTGTGGTTCCCAAAATTTCCAAAAAGTCAGATAAATACTGAGGCAACGGTTAAAACTGTTTGAGTCTGCCCCACTTGCTGCATGTTGTAAGTGCTCTGGGGCATGTGGGGGACAGGGTTTGCTGTCATACCAAGAGAATTGTGACTTCTTAAGGGCATCCGGCAAACTGATCATTAAAACACAATTCTTTCGGTTTTTTTCACCATTATAGGTAGCTTGTAACTTTATGGATCGCTCTTGTTAGGCTCCTTTTTCTAAAGGTTTTTTTCCATGAGTAGGTATGGCGTAACTCTGGAAACGTTATGAATAAGCTCGAGACGCAACTGCTCAGTTAAAAAGTCCTCTATAATTTTAATGAAGAGTCTAAGTTTGTAGTCTTTTTTTTCAACCTGAATGTGCTGTGACATCACAAGAGTCTGCAGTCAATGTTGGCTACAGTAAATGCATAGCGCTGTGATTGTGTTAACCTACTTTCCTCTCTTTCTGCAGAGATTCTTTGTTGTTATTAAAAGCCAATATTTTCCATCATGTGCCAGGCACATGAAACCCTTTTTTCACGCAGGCCGTCTGTCTTCTAGAAAAGCTTATGTTAGTCCTCTACAGTGAGTATTGGTGGTTCACATACGGTATTTATATGTATCTGTAACTGACTACCGGAAATTGTGTGTTACTCGGATGTCATTTAACTGTTCTTGTAGCAATGTTTTTTTGTTCTCAATTCAGCAAAATTATTCTAAGTGCTTGTAAAAACTGATGTAATAATTTATATAAAGTGCCCTGTGCTTTTAGCTGAAGGGATAGTTTATGTAGTGTTTTATGAGCTTGCAGTGAGGTCCTTCTGTTTTGGATGTTAAACCGCGATCATTGTGTGCATTTGGGCATAACTGCAGCCTGGAGCATCACTAAGCTGATGGCAAAGCTTGTGATAAAGGAAAGGATACCAGATTTTGGGTGTGAAATTCTCAGCCAGTGGAAAGGTTGTCTGTGCTGTCCCTCGGTAGTGGGACAGCGGTGAGATGACAGCTGTGGCGAGGCCTCTGCGCTGACACGTTGCTTTACATACCAGTGAGTTGCTGCCGGTAGATCACAGATCCTCGGCAGTAAAAACGATAATGTTATTGTTTGTCACGTTTTGTGAAACCACTGCTTACTACGACAACCTGTGAGACGGAAAAAGCAACCGCCTTTTCTATCAGGAGTGCTCGAATTTGTAACATTTACTTCTATGGAATTTCCATCAGGTGGAAAATTTTGCATGTGCATTTGTAATTTTAACTTTCTATATTTTGTGAGAGTAGGGAAACCCTGTAATTCTTCAGTTGCAGCGTTTCCTCCACATTCACACCTTGGAAATTTACAAATTAAATTCTGCCAAATGATAGCTGCTATTGCTAGGTATGCCTAGCATACGTAACATTATCAGTCATTTTCCACTGTTGTGAACAGACAGGGAATTCCAGGCTTCACTAAGAAGGCTTTCGGAGAACCGGTCAGTAATGCGCTAGTACAGCAGAGAGCACAGCTTCGGGCTTGGAGGGGGCGAGAAGGCACAGAGGGTGGTGGGGTTTAATGGCAGAAAGCCCAATATCATTTTTATACATGGGTCTGAGGGATGATGAATATAAGAGAATGTGATGTGGGTAAGTGGCAGGACACCAACATTTGTTTTCAATTTAGGTGGTGGAAGAGTAAATTTAGAGGGAGTTTGGGTGAGATGGGGAGGGTAAATTCAGAGGGTAGTGGGACACTAGGTGATTTTTATTTTTTTTATTATTTTTTGGGGGATTTGGGACAGGCAGGGAAGGGTAATGGTGTGGGAGGGTGGAAGAATGCCCGGTCCTGTTTTAAAAAGAAGGCGAAGATTGGGCTGGCCCAAGGGTGTTGTGTGGAGGTGATTAAACGCCAGCTTTATTATGATATCGATATTGGTGAGTGCACGTGTGGTCCTATTAGGCATGGCTGTCCTGTGTGTCTCCTCCTGCATAGCTGATGACAACAGTGAGAAATAACCAGGATCGTCCATACACAACATAAAATTAAAGATAGGTAACTGTAAATAACGGGGATCTTTTTTACCTTGGGGTTCTGAGTGGTATCAAACATAAATCAAGCTTCGTTCTATATATTTGATGTTGCTCGAAGCACTCTGTGAAAAATATCCCCAATATTCTGAGTTACCCAAATATAATTCTGCATTTCTGCCAGTCCTGATTCTGTTAATTCTGCCCTCCCTAAAGAGTATATTTCCACACACGTGTTGCAGTAGGTACGGAGATACCTTTGTGCATCAGACTTTATAAGATTGCCATTACATTGGTACTTGGTTTACCTGAGTGTAGCATCCCATGTCTGAGTTATTGGGCATTGCACAAATCCTTCCCTGGTGTTTTTTTTAACAGGTAAATTTGTTTTCATTCAAATGCTCTTCTTTTTATCCAGTGAGGTTGTGTTCGGACAGTATCTACTGGGGCATTTTTATACATTAGTTTAGGAGTGTCCTATGATTTAATATTATAATGTATTTTTTAACAACATACTGAATATTTTTGAATGACTATCTGTCTCTATCCAGCGATGTCTTTTTATATGTCTCCCTGCCTTGCTCTGCATCTCTCTATCTGCAGAGTTCACAACATGTATAGTGCACTCTTAGTGTGGATTTATCAAATACACCTTCTTGTAAACCTTCTTGAGCTTATGTTACAAGCTGTCTGTTCTTTACTTCTCGGCCTCTGTGTCTGTCTGTAAAATCCAAAAGATCCATAGTTTATGTGTAGTGTGGATTTACAAAATGCACATATGTTGTTGTGAATCGACAGCAAAGCTTTTATATTACTAAGTGTATTACAGATGAAAAACAGTTTTTGTTGCGTATCTTTTTACTGACCACTGTAGTGAAGGAGTTTGGACTGACATAGCTTGTCAGCCAAGAGAAATAACTAATCAGACGGTAGCAGCCAGAGTGTGTCTTCATTGGAGCATGTATGTAGAAGAGCCAAAACAACATAGTGCTTGTCAGGTGCTCTGCGCAAGTCGGGCAGGGTCAAAGCAGTGACGTGTCTTTATCAGGCACTACGAAATTATATTGTAACACCTCTAGTAGGTCTCCGAGAGAAATGGGAGGAAGATCTTGTGCATTCCATATCCGAGGCAGACTGGGCAAAAATACTTTTGTATTCAAATGCTGTATCTAGGAATGCTAGATTTAAATTGATTAATTTTTATTATTACATAGGGCATATCTGACTCTGGGAAAAATATCTCAGATTTTCCAAGTTGCAAATGTAGCATGCCCTCGATGCGGTGAAGTAGGAGTGGGAATGCTACATTAGTGTGGTCATGTCCACTATTGGTGGGTTTCTGGAGGGCTGTTGTGTCCTGTAAAAATGAGGTGACAGAGAGAACAATAGATTGTGCTCATTTGACTTGTCTTCTGCAGGATTTCCAAGATCTGCCAAGTGCAAAAAGACTACGGGGTTTATTGATATGGCTCTGGTTCTTGCTAGACGAGAAATAGCTTTGCTTTGGAAGGCAACTTGGACTCCCACAGTTAAAAAATGGAAGAAGATGGAGTTGATTCGTTGGACGCACTATGAAAGCGTTTTACTACATAGAGAAGTGAGGAAAGGAAGAGAATCAACTGATCGGGCTCGAGCGTGGGATCATTACTGGATTGTCTAAAAGATCCTGACAAGGAAGATGTATCTGGGGAGGAAAATATTTATTAGTACCTTTATGAAAACTCTGAAAATAGAACCCTGGAGTTGTGAATATGTTGTTGCAAATATTAACAGTAAAATTATAAACGAAGGATAGAGTGTATGTAGTAACAAACTGTCAGACATGTATAGACTATGATTTTATCATCTAGATACATGATGTGATGGGGACTGGACCTTAAAGGAATGGGGAGGGAAGGGGTTTATGGATTTTGTAACGATTGAGATGCTACTGTAAATGGTCTATTTTATCATAAATGCCAATAAAAATCTGTTTTTTTAAAAAAGGAGAGAAACTAATGCCCACTGATGCATTGCGCCATTTTTAAATATACTGGTGCTTTTGTTGTGCTAATAAAGGTTCCTTCTTCGTCCATGTTATCTTGAGCCTTCAGATGCTTCTTTTGAAATATTTTCACATGTTTACGTTGCTGATTTCCTCAACCCTTGCCTTCACGAATCCTGCTTCTCTGTGTGTTACGGGTAAGCTTCGTGACGGGGTATCGCTAGATTACTTTTACTCAACTTATGCTGCTGAATTTACCGAGCTCAGACGGATGGAAGGCTGAGTTTGCCTTTCTGGTATTTGGATTTGTGACCTTCAGATGACTGCATTTGTCGGTGGCATACATTCAACTCACTGAGTCGCCCTGTCTCATGCAACATCATCGCTGCCAAAACACTCGGCATTTATATCTTTGAGTACTCCATTCAGAACTTTGTCTTGTCAAGTGTCGAATCTGGAGCAATTTCCATATTGTTTTGAGTAGTTCATTTTGTTAGTTTTGTAGTGCAACTGATGTTTATTGAACTACTTGTATTTAGCAGATCAAAATGTCTTCTGAAATCCTAGCTCATGAAGTGCCCTAAACATTTTCTTCGATGACTTCTTTTTTTAACATTTGCTTCATTTTCACATTGCCCTTTATCATTCCTGTTGGTCTTGTACTCTGAGATGTCCTAACATGGGTCTGATTGGAGGAGACCTTGCGGTCCTTGCCGCCCACAACTGAAGGCAGATGTAGTGCGTTCTCAAAAGAGACAGTGTAAGACTTGTGCGTATCCTTGGCTTCTAAATGTATCAAGCCCACATTACTCTAAATGAGTCTCCCTGAAAGTGTCGGGTGCCGGTCTATTCTGGCAAGCAGCAGCAGGTCAAGGCAGACAAGAGGACTGTCACTCATACTGCTACTCCGTTAGTCTCTGCTTAATGTGTGCAGGTGGTGGGCACCAGCGCGTGTTTTTTGGGACCAGAACTTCTTTTTCATCATCAGACTTTGACCCACAGCAAGATAGAAAAGGACAGAAAAAGGAGGAGAAAAGTAAGAAAACAATGACTTGGGGAGAAAGCGGAGATGGAGAAGATCCTACAAGAGGGAGAAAAAATAATGCAGTCTCAGTATTTAGCGGCCCCTGTGCTGGGCTCCTAAAAATCTTTTTGCCCCTGCAATAATTTTTTTTAATTAAACTCTGCTACTATTACTGAATACAAACTGCATTTCTAAAGCCCTACCATAGCGCAGCATATCCTTCTGTGTATGTGGAATTGTAACCTTTAGTCATGTTATAAACAGGGAGGCTTCTGCTCTTGCTCAAACCAATTACATTTTTTTTTTTACTTAACTAGTTTGAAGTATTTATTTTATTTATTTAGAAGTTTATAAAGCGCACAGCTACCCCCAACGGGGGTGTCCTGGCGCTAATGCAGACAGCAGATGAAAGGTGCAGAGTGAAGAACTAGGGGTTGGTAAAACATCCAGGTCTTTAAGGCACGTCGAAAGATGGGTTCTGACTCAGAAGAGCAGAGAGAGAGTGGGAGGGCGTTCCAGATTCTGGAGGTAATGACCGCAAAGGCTCTGCCACCCATTCTGGTCCTACGAAAACAGGGGGTAGCAAGGAGACGAAGATGGTTGAATCTGAGAGTCCGACTTTGTTGATGGTGTTTAAGTCTGGCACTCGGGTATACAGGCAAGATGATGGACGGAATGCTGCACATTGGCAAACAATCACCCCCAGTCACAGATCTGGGTTTAATCCATCGTTATTTTGCTTCACCACGCCACCCCAGTTCAGACATAGCCATATGCAAATCAGTCTTGACCCTGTGCCTCATGGGAACAGTCCAGACCGAACTGCCAAGCCATGTCTTCCCTGGACCGGAATCAAGCATCCTAGGACCGGTTTCAGGCTATCAGCCTACATCAGCCAGGATAGCTTGACTCCAGTGGCGTAGTGAGCACGGGACCCACGTCTGGGCATACCCTTCCCACTTAGGGCGAAATGCAAAACACACAAGATGATGGACGGAATGCTGCACATTGGCAAACAATCACCCCCAGTCACAGATCTGGGTTTAATCCATCGTTATTTTGCTTCACCACGCCACCCCAGTTCAGACATAGCCATATGCAAATCAGTCTTGACCCTGTGCCTCATGGGAACAGTCCAGACCGAACTGCCAAGCCATGTCTTCCCTGGACCGGAATCAAGCATCCTAGGACCGGTTTCAGGCTATCAGCCTTCATCAGCCAGGATAGCTTGACTCCAGTGGCGTAGTGAGCACGGGACCCACGTCTGGGCATACCCTTCCCACTTAGGGCGAAATGCAAAACACACAAGATGATGGGCGGAATGCTGCACATTGGCAAACAATCACCCCCAGTCACAGATCTGGGTTTAATCCACTCGGGTATACAGGGCCATGTCCCCGAAAAGCTCTGAAAGCCATAACGAGCGCCTTGAATTCAACATGTTTAATCACCGGTAACCAGTGGAGCTTCCTCAGGTGGGGGGGTGATCGAGTGGCGGAAAGGGATTTTACAGATCACTCTGGCCGCAGCGTTTTGTATAATCTGTAGACGCCTGATCCGATAGGCAGGCGCCCCAAGGTAAAGACTATTGGCATAGTCCAGATGGGATGTGATTAAAGCATGGATTACCGTCCTACGGGACTCCAGAGGAAGGAAGTGAAGGAATTTACGAAGCATGCGGAGCTTCCCAAAACAGGAGGACGACACCGGTCTGATTTGAGTTTTGCAGGACAGTTCAATGTCAAACCGGAAGCCGAGGTTCCTCGCAGAGTCAACAGGCTTGGGGGGGAGGGATTCATCCCAGGCGGCCACCACAGCGCCGGGGGGGGGATTCATCCCAGGCGGCCACCACAGCGCCGGGGAGGGGGAGGGGGGCGGAGCTTTTTGATTGAAGAAGAGTATTTCGGTTTTATCCGAATTAAGCTCAAGAGTGTTAAGTGACATCCACGCCGAGATGTTACTCAGGCAGTGTCTAAAGTTAGAGAATGCGGCTTCGGAATGTTCTTCAAAAGAAAACACCAGTTGGGTGTCGTCAGCGTAAGAAATCACCCTTACCCCCAAAGATTCGACCAACGCCGCGAGATATACTTTAAAAAGGAGAGGACTCAAGGCAGAGCCTTGGGGGACCCGGCAGAGCAGGGGTTTCTCATCTGAGACGAAAGGATTGAGAAGAACTTGTTGAGTACGGTTTCCCAGGTACGACCGGATCCATGACCGGGGTACCTGTACCAATTTTCCCTGTGAACTTGGTGTTTTGTCATCATTTCTGAAATTGACAGAGTGCTTACATCATTGCAATTGTCTGTGAACTAGTCTTTTTTGCTATATCTCACTCAAAGCTTAATAGAGTCCACAACTGTGCAGTTTGTCTTTTGTATTTAGTTGAAACAGAAACATTGCAAATAGTGAACCCTGCAATCCCTCCATTGGCTTCCAGTAAAAGAAATAGCGATCTTTAAAACACTGCCTCGTACATACGACACTACCTGGCCTATCCTCTCTTATTATCTGACAAGAACATCAGGTTCACCACTCTGGGCCTTCTGATGACCTTACCATTTAGATACAAGTGGTAGAGTGGTTGATCGTTTCATGCACAGGGCTCTTCCCTACCACTACAACTGAAACTGGAAAATGGTTCTCTCAGATTCATCTGATCCTTAAAAGCCCGTCTCTTCACTCTGGATTATAGTTTTTCATCTTTGCCACTGTCCTCTCCAGTTTGAGCACTAGTCCTGCCTGGCCAGACGCCTAAAACAGACTTCACCTTCTTCATCCAAGCTTTTAGGACTCTCATTTTTTTCTAGACTTAGTGATCATGTTTAGGGGCATATTTTACAGTGGGTATCCTCCGATATTTGCCTTCCCTGTTGGTTTCCTATCTGGTTCCCCATCACTGGGTTCCTGCAAATGTTCCAGATTTCAACCTGCCACTCCTATACGGACCCTTATCCAAAACTTCTGTTAGGTAATTGCTACCCTAATTTAAAAAAAATAATAGAAACTAAATCAGAAGGTAGTGTTATGTTTAGGACTATTTTTAATTAATTAAGTTTTTCTACAGAACTGACATGATTACAGAGCGTGTTAGAGCTCATTAGTGCTAGGACACTCTTTCTGACTGACAGAATTTCACAAATCTCTTTAAATTACATAATTGTGAGTGCTTTATAAAGTGTATATGAACAGGGTTTATGTTCAGTATTATATTGCTGGTTGTCTTTGCAGTTTACAAAAATGTGTGAGGAGAAAATTTATATATATCACAATAGTGTAGGATATTCTATTTACAGTGATCATTTCAGTTAACATATAGGCACTATTTACAATAACAAACTGCCTCGGAGTTTGACGCAGTAGAACCACGGGCAGACTGTGTAACATAGGAGTACGGGATATTCGTCAAGTAGGAATCAAAAGTGGGCTCTGAAAGAGGGATGAGTGAAGGCAGATGTTCATTATAAGGTAGGTAGGTGGTGCAGAGGAGACCAAGCATCACTGATTTAAAGGAAGTTCAGATAATAACACCCTTCCTTCAAACAGGCCATGGCATTACGTTTCAGATGTAGGTGATTCTTCAGGCAGGTTTTTGAAGAGTTTGAAAGAGTTTTGACTGATGCCAATAGTTATGTTGTTGCATATCTTCGTAGGACTCCGGTTTCTTGTTCCCACACAAATACTGAAGGATAATTCTGAGACTATTTTTATTTTACATTTTCTTTTTTAAACCACAGATAAATGTACAAATACATTTGAAATGTTTGGCTATCCTCATGTGTTTAGGTTAGTCTTCATAAAGCAGCTGTCGCCATGCTCTCTTTACCAGTTCTTTAAAATCTACATGGAGTGGCTTTAGTTCCCACTAGGGAAATATTTGTCATGCAGCTCATGCTGTTGGATATTTGATGCTTCTTTACTCCTCCTGTGGAGTTCTTGCCTTGAAATGCTTGAGGGGCTCAAAAGTGCATTGATGAGTCATTACAGGTTATAAATTTAAATTGATACGCTGTCGCCAAGTTGGTTTCTTATATAACGAATTCTTAGAAAAACACTTCATTTGTTTGCCAGCATCTAATAGGAGGAAAGTTGTCCAGGCATTGGTGAACTCCCAGCGGTTCTTTGACAGAGGCATACATGGCTAAACAACGCGTGCCTCTACTACGCTGCCTAAACCACAAATGCGTCTGAACAACGCATTCCTTTACCAAGCATCCCTTTACCACGCAGTTTTGTGATAGAAGCATGACTGGTATAGGGATGTGTGGTAAAGATCACACCCTGTGCCACCTGCACTTAGCCCTAACAACTACACCGACCACCCCCCTCCCCAAGCCCTAAAAAAAACCCAACCCCCACTCGAGCCCTAAAAACTACCCCCTCGAGCCCTAAAAACTACCCCGACCCCACCCCCCTGAGCCCTAAAACATATCCCAACCCCACCCTGAGCCCTAAAAACTACCCCGCCCCCCCTCCAGCCCTAACAACTACCCCGACCCCAACCCCCTGAGGCCTAAAACGTATCTCGACCCCACCCTGAGCCGTAAAAACTATCCGACCCTCCCTCACAAACCCTAAAAGCAACCTGATGCCCCTGCCTAAAAAAAAAACCAACCCCTCCCCAGCCTTAACCCTGAGCCCTAAAAACTACCCCTAAACCTTAAAACCTACCCCCCAAAACCCAGCCCCATGTACCTCACCACATCCTCTCTCGATCCTTCCTGTTTCTGGGCCTCCCCATCTCAGCATCTAGACCACGTATTGCCTTAACCACGCATATGCGAGATTAAGGCATATACGCAAACGTGATTGCGCTTGCATTGGAACGGCACACATGGCTCTGTCTGCGTTGTTCAGGCCGTTTTCCCCCACCCAGCTGAATTGGTATTATTCACTCTCTCTGGGACTTCCTGCATATCTTATATCAAGACTACAACTTGTTCAAAATGTGGAAGCTCACTGTATACAAGGAGAGAGTAAAAACAAATCTAACATATTGGGTTGCTTAAATTCTTTACATTGGCTTCCAAGCTAAAAAGAAGGTGCCTTTTCAAGGACCCAGGTTATGCCATAAAAACTATTTCTCGCCCGCCATCTCAGGTTTAATATAAGCCAAGGCTTTATAAGATGGATGCTCCTTTAAGAACCCTTAGATCAGTCTGCCAACCTGCTAGTCATCCCAGGTTTCACAAAGGCTTGATGTTCGGGCTGGTCTTTCTTGACCCTTACTGCAAAGACCTGGCACTCATTAACATCAGAGCTTTGAACCATCTCTGGTCTTCTCCATTTCCAGGAAACCTTTTTAGCAACCCATAGATGTTCTTCAGCATTGAGCTACGTTGAGTTTTTAATCCCAGGATCCCCTACCAGTAGTTGTCGCACTCTATAAATTCATAACATAAATTTAAAAAACAATATTTCAGATGCATTGAATACAGAAAGTGATGCTTTTTTGTTTTTTATTTTCACTGCAGCAGGCTTTGATCCATGTTTTACTCAGGAAATGTGTGACCTGTTGGCTTTGCCAGTGCTTGTTTTGTGTTGATATGACTCAATAGCCAGTTCTGAAACTTACATTCCTACCTTTTATTGAGCAAATGATGGAGACCATCTCCTGAAACTCAGACCAACACATCAATCAGATCTTCTTTGGGGATTTCAACGTACACTGGAATGACTTAAATGACCCCATTCTTAACACCTGCAATGCCTTCCTTATGGACCTCAACCTCACCCAATTCTGCAATGGTCCGACACACAATAGAGGCTCTACTGTGATCTAATCATCGCTATGGACAACATGATTCAACTTGAATCCATAATCCCTTGTGACTGGTCTGATCACTTTTTAATCTCCTTCCTTATCCTGGAAAATGTGCTATCTGGAAAAGGGCAACTGCTTAAACCCAGACAATGGGCCAGAGACCTTGCAAAGATTAAAACTACTGATCTAATTGCAATTAGCAACAACATCCTAACTCCTCCCACAAACATGATAAACATGAATGAACCTACCTATCACTACACCCAATCCATGGCATTCATTCTGAACACGATTGCTCCAAAGCAACTTAAGAGAATACCGAATAGACGGTTCAAACCATGGCCCAGTGACAATCTAAATGAGGAAAGGCATAATCTTGGCCTCGCTGAGAGAACGTGGAGAATCTCCCCATCTGGCTCTAACCTCAAACATTTGTGGGCAGTAAGGCACTCCTATAACAAACATACGCGGGTTAAAAGCAGACTACTTCAGGTTGCAATTAGATAGTGCCAAAAACAGGCCTAAAAAACGTTTTGAAAACATCAAACAACATGTCACTCTAAACAACACTCTGTAGACAAGAAAGATACTACCAAACGGTGATGAGCTCTCCGCCAACTTCATCGATAAGACAAGAAGATTAAATTAGAATTGCAACTCGCATCTCCCCTTTTGATCAGCACTGTCCATCCCAGTCATCTCCTGGTGCAACATCTGTTCAACTCTCCTGATATTGGATATTCTACAAAGAATAAGGTTACATGGTCCTCCTTCAAAATCCCTGACGAAGTGGGTATACTCACAATAATGACCTTGTTAAAACCATCTAACCATTTTAATGATCCTCTGCCAGCTAAACTTGTCAAAAAGCTAAGACCTTCCCTACTCCCTTTATGGACGAAGACCATCAAAGCATCTCTCTCTCAGGGCACAGTCCCTGATAGCCTAAAAAGAGGATAGGTCAGCCCAATCTTAAAAAAATCGGATGCTAACCAATCTGACCCCAGCAACTTTCGTCCTATCTCCAACATCCCGACTCTAACAAAACTTCTGGATAAATGTATACACCTTCAACTCTGTGACCACATTGAACAATTCCAACTGTTAGACCTATACCAATCTGGTTTCAGATCTAGTCATAGCCGAGAAACATCTCTAACGCATATCATTTAAGATGCCCTGAGATTACTGGATCAGAATGAATCCGGTTTACTTACACTTCTCGATCTCTTATCAGTGTTTGATGCGGTCAAACATGACAACATGATTGACCTCCATGCAAGTAGGATGGGGATATCGGGTACAGTTTTAAAATGGTTTGCCTCTTTCCTTCAATATAGAAATCAGACTCAGAGAATCAAAATCAACCAATCCTTATCAAACACTACATCGGTAACAATTGCTGTACCTTAAGATTCCACACTCTCAGCCACGCTATTCAACCTGTTCATGGAACCTCTCAAGGACATTTTGAAGAACTCTAACATCCATTACCATGTGTATGCTGATGATAAACCGCTGTATCTGAAAATCTCTTCACCTGAAGATATCAAAACGCTGGACTGCACTTTGCAAAGAGTCCAACAATGGCTGACCTGCAATCACCTCTTGCTCAAAACCCTGAAAACTGAATTCCTTCTGATCGCACCCCACCATCTCTCAGCCCCCTTAGAAACCATTCACATCTCTCAACTGCTCCTCCACATTATTGACACTACTCGATCTCTAAGCATCACTCTGGACCATATCAGTGCAACCATCGGAGGAGCCAACCACCAAAATAACATTCTAAGAAAAATCAAACCCTTTCTGCCCTCTATGTATTTTCAATTAGCAGTTCAATCTCTGGCCATCTCCCGATTAGATTACGGGAGTACCACTCTTGCTGGCCTACCTAAAGTAAAGTTTGCCCCGTTAAAGGCCACATTGAACTCAGCGGCCAGACTCTTAACAGGTTCCAGGAGAATAGACCACGTTACTCCGGACTTAAAGCATCTTAATTGGCTCCCATATGAATCCAGAATCCAATTAAAGATTGCATGCATGAGGCACAAAGCCCTCTATCACAATACTCCTGTATACTTGGCCAAAAAACTCAAGTTAACAAGGGGCTCCCTTTTACTGAAACCACAGAAGTTTTTAAAAAAAAACAACAAAAATAAAATTACAACCGCTCCTTCTCCGGCCTTGCCCCTAGAATTTGGAACACACTTCCTCTGGAAATCCGAACAAAACCCTCATCTGCTTACTTGAAAAAAGAAGTAAAAAAGCTCTTGATGGATAGATTCCTTCCCCAGGAGCAATGAATCTTCTTCAGTCTGGCTAGCATTGGGTGGCTCTTAGAATTGATAAGTTTAATGATGCATTGTATATATGTAACTACATGGTTTTTCCTTCTCTGATTGTCATTTGTTTTTCTCCTTTCCCGATTTGTGTGACTTGATGGCTATTTGTATAGCTCTCTGATACATGAACCGGTCATGTTTGCGTTATATAAAAATTTTAAATAAATTATATAGACAATGAAAGCCATAGAAAACAGCCAGTACTGAGTCAAATAGTTTTAAGACTCCCTTTTTTACAAGTTCGAGAAACAGGCAGTGTTCTGTGGGTGGCTATATCCTGCTTCATGTATCTAAAAGATTTTTAAATTGCTGGCTAATCTCGTAAACATTTTTATCTTCAATTTGGCAAGAGATGCAGCTTGTGTTACTAAAGGTTATAAATACTTTTACTTCTATGTTACCTACTCCGCCCTCCCTTTTCAGGTCTCGCCTGAGCCAGCGCATGCGCTGCTCTGGCGAGACTTTTAATTAGTGGGCTTCAAAAATCCGACCACACGCTTTTTGTGTGGCCTAGAGCGTGCGGTTACGCGCACAGGCGCCATCTGGCTTTCCTTGCATCGCTCGCGGGCACCCTTACAGCGTGCGATCACTTTCACTTTTACGGCCGCGTCACTTTCACGTCCACGCGGCCAATGCTTGTTGTAGTATTTCCAGCGCGCCGTACGCGCTTTAACTTTAATAATAGCTGCCTTTTCACAGCACATGCAGACGCCGTCTTCGGCAATGGCGCCGTTTTTTTTTAGGACTTGTGCCCTGGTTGTACATATGCATTTGGCCCGCCAGGCTTTCTGTAGTCCTCGGTCAGCGCATACCTGCTGGTGACGTCTACCATATCACGTGTCTCTCTGCACGTACCGAACTCCCATTCCGCTTGCCTGCAGTACATCTATGCGTGTCTCATTGCTGTGTCCTGTCTCTGTGGGCCACTCTCTTGCCCCTGAAGTCTACTCTTCCCCCCCCTCCTCCCTCCCCATTCCTGCTGTCTGTGCAGTCTTCTCTGGCCTCCGTACCGTATTCGCTCTCTCTCGCTCTCTTTCTCTCGCTCTTTCTCTCGCTCTCTTTCCCTCGCTCTCTTTGCTTGTCTTGCTGCAGACCTCTGTGCCTACCTTACAGACGTGAAGAAGGAAGTGCATTAAAGATGGAGAGGGGAGAAGGACTCGCCAAGTTTGTAGGTGGAGTTTAGCGGTGGGTGAAATAGTGCAATTGTTTCCACGCATAAGTCTAATTTTTTCAAAAAAATGCAAATTGTGTGAAACATGTTTGACAGTCTTATGCATGAAAACTCTACGTGAGGAATACTCTTGTGCTTTAAATGACGTGAGGTACTCGCACATTGTACTCTCCATAGAGTTTCTAAAGTCGCACAGTGAACTTTGCTAGCTCAGCGCATGACGCCACGGCACACAACCAAGTTTCACACACCCTGCAAGACAGTTTGTGCTCGAGCCAGTCTTCCGCAAGCTAAACTTACACACAAAATGTACAAAAAACACAATTTAAGAAAACCCAAGTAAGCAGGATTTAAGGGAGATAAACTCGCAAAAAAGAAATCAGCTGTGCTAGATAGAGGTCATTGTAGTCTGCTCCTTCACTCGTTCTCAGTATTGTGCTCATTCTGTCTCCATGCTCTGCCCCCTCACTCCAGTCTACTGCAGCACTCGTTCTCCATACTGTGCCCACTCTCCTGTCACCGTGTTAGCTCCCACACTGTCCCCTGCAGTCTGCTTGTTCACGAGTTACTTATCAACCAGAGATAATTTAGATAGCTACAGAAAACGTTTAAAAGTATTTTCTTCTTGCATTTGCTGTTTTAACTATGTATTGATAAGGGAAACAAAATGCTGGCTTTAGGTCATCACCCTAATTACTGTCCTGAAGAGTAAAATACTGGTCAATCGGGTTAAAAAGAAAAGCCAGGTGGCAACACTAGCCACAGGAAATAATGTCACTGACACCTTCACTTCAGTGGCCACACAGTAGGTAACCTGAGAGAAAACATGAAGAAAAACAAGCATTGGCATAGCCAATAGGTCTCGCCTTTGGGACCTTATAAGTGTTTAGCCATGCAACAGTTGATGTTGCACCAAGGATATTGTGCTGGATAACTAAACGCTTATAAGGTCCCAAAGGCGAGACCTATTGGCTATGCCAATGCTTGTTTTATTGCGAAACATTTTTCAGAGTCTTCAAGTTGATATAGGAGATGTGCAGAGACCGCTCTAAACCAATAAATTGAATGTGATTGTAGCACGTGCCATTCAAATGCTGTGTTTATTGAGGTATTTTTCTGCAAATGGCGGTGTTTGAATTCACAGGGCTGAGCAGTTTACAACTAGTTAGTTACCTGTGCACTTCTTTCGCAGACATCACTATCTCTCTCTCTTGCGCAGGGGCGTGGGTTCAGGATGGGTGTTTGGGGTGTTTACCCCCAAATAAATGTATTCTGCAGTAAATAGTTGCGTATAGGTGCTTTAGGTCGGGTATGGTGAGGTGTTCGGAGGATTTCACATGGGATTTTTACAAACACACGCAGACTAAAACACGTACACTTGACTCTGTTTTAAAGGTCTTAAAATGGGGTTATTTTGTCAAATATTGAGTTATAAGTACCCTCAGAATCCACACTCCTCTCCCTGGCTGCTGCTCCTTAAGGCCCCCTTCTGCCCTGCTTCTCGTATAATGAATGTATTTTAACCCGCATGGTTGTTGGGAGATCCCCCAATCTTACTGACCAAGCTACGCCCCTGCTCGTGTGCTTTAATGGCGTGCGTGCGTGTTTGTTTCCATGGTGTGCATGCATTTTCGAACTCCGATTTCACCAGGCTATGGTCACCACAGCCGTCCTCCTAGCCCGATATTCGTTTTTTTGCTTCGATTTTGTCTTCTTCATAAACAGAATATATTTTGGCAAGATTAACCCAGCGTCGTGTGCGCTCAGCACATCGGCTTCCCTTGGCGGAAACACGGATGATTTCAGATTACTTCTTTGAAATCGGATTTTGTGAAAAACGGACCTTGGTCGTTTTTGTTTTGTTAATCAATTTACTGTTTTTCTGAGAAATAAAGTCCTGGTTAATGACTAAATGTATTGTTTGGCATCCGGTTTTTCCAGAGCAACAGAATTCGATTTCCTTCCTGCCTAGCATTTTTATTTTTGCTAGTAATCTGTTTAGCTGAGGCAGATATTTTGTGTTCTTGGATGAGACAATTTCACAGAGGCCACTTAGGGAAGATTACAAATGTTTCGTTTTTATGTAACATCTTTGAGGTGGTTTGGTTTGGAAAAATAGACCCTGGGGCTGAAATGACAGCAAGTGCTGAGTGCATAGGTACCTTTATGGGCTATGTTATCCTCTGGTCAAAGGCAGTGTAAATTGTGCATCTGGAATCACACAGAAGGTAGTGCAAAAATATTAAATAGTTAAGTTCTGGAATGTAGCCAGAGTGCCAGACGAGCTCGTTTGGTGTCCTCTGTACCCTCTGTAATAGACTAGTGTTGTGTGCATTGGCAACAGCCTAGAGCAAGTATATTCAATGTAGGTCCAGAAAGCCCAGATCCATACCATCTTTGCAGGTTGACCATTCATTATGTAAATGGGTTTCATTGAGGCTCATTGTAAGTGATATTCTGAAAAGCTGGCAGTGATCTGTCTGTCCTAGGCTTATGCCAGGTATCCATGCCCTAGAAAATTCAGAATGCTTATTGGCTGGCATACTCTGCACTATATCCTGGAGGGATGTTGACGAGTAAGATTTCACAATTGTTAGTTTGAATGTGGCGTTTAAGGTGATCTGTAGGTTGTGGGTTTAGTTACTTTTTTTTTAAAGACTGGTTCATGCAATAGGCACAGGCCTAAAATATCATCTTGGCAGCTGACTGAGGGCTGCCTGCGGAACGAGGGTAAATTATTAAGCTTATGTAACATGCTTCTTCTTTGTGAGTGTTTAGAGTGCAGCGCCGATTAAAGTCATAGCAATGACACAAAACTGAGTTAACACAAAGTGACTAAAGTATAACCCAGTTAATGAAACCTATCAAAAACATTGCATATGATATAAAGCAAGGACCAATCATGAGGCACTTGCAAGGTGGGGTAAGGGATCTGGTCAAACATGTTTCCTTCACTCGTACTAAACAATGGGGCAGATAGGTCTGTATTAGTCTTTTTTTTTTTTTTTAAGAGTTTTATATCTCAATCCAAATAACTGACTAACATATCCACCACTCAAATTACTTCATATTTCACTATACTAATTTTCAACACTAATCCTTTATGGGTTCCGGAGTAGCCTGCTACTCGCCAGAAAAGCGCTTCAACACCCCATCAGGGGTAACGGGCGCTATATCAATGCAAACCTTTCTTTCCCTTCTATCCCTCCGCTATCCTTCTCACTCCAAATAACTGACTAATATCCACCACTCAAATTACTTTCATATTTCACCATACTAATTCACCACTAATCCTTTATGGGTTTCCGGAGTAGCGTGCTACTCGCCAAAAAAGCGATTCAACACCCCATCAGGGGTTAGAAGCGCTATATAAATACAAACCTTCTTTCCTCTTCTATCCTTCTGCTATCCTTCCGAATCCAAATAACTGACTAACATATCCACCACTTAAAATTTACTTGCATGTTTCACTATACTAATTCAACACTAATCCTCTATGGGTCCCGGAGTAGCGTGCTACTCGCCGAAAAAGCGCTTCGACGCCTCGTCAGGGGTAGTAAGCGCTATACAAATGCAATTACAATACAATTACAATACAATATAGCGCAAACTAGACCCGAAGATATCAGGTATCAGAGCGCTTTACATAGTACCAGTTTTGTTACATGAGAACACATTCATTTTTGTTAGGCACGGGGAGATTAAGTGATTTGCCCAGAATCACAGGATGTTGAGCGTCGTTGCCGAGACTCGAACCTGGTTTCCCAGCGTCGACCTCGACCGCTCTAAGACACACAATTGATGGACGGAATGCAGAACAAATGAAAACATTCACCCCCTGTCAAGACGTCTGGGTTAAATCCATCATTCTTTTGCTCACCATGCCACCCCAGTTTAGACCTGGCCATATGCAAATCAGTCTTGACCCTGTGCCTCATGGGAACAGTCCAGCCCGAACTGCCAAGCCAGGTCCTCCCTGGACCGGAAACAAGCATCCTAGGACTGGTTTCGGGGTTTCACCCCTCTTCAGCCAAGATAGCTTGAATCCAGTGGCACAGTGAGCCCGGGACCCACGTCTGGGCATACCCGGCGCACTTATGGCGAGAAAGCAAAAGACACACAATTGATGGACGGAATGCAGAACAAATCAAAACATTCACCCCCAGTCAAGGGATCTGGGTTAAATCCATCATTCTTTTGCTCACCTCGACCGCTCTAGCAGTAAGGCTACATCCTCTCCCCTTTTGTCTTTGTTCGGGCTGTCTGCCGTGTTCAGGTGGATATGCCAACATTGGAGTATACATTTCAGATTAGGTTAGCGTTTGAGTCTTCTTCGTGGTGAGCTTTTCTCGTCCATGGGATTCACAACAAATTGGTAGATTGTTTTTCTGGGGCAAATTCGAATGCAGCCAGTCTAAAGACACCATTCAGTGATTGTAGCTCTTTTCAATGTTCTCAGTTAATTGTGCCAGATGACGCCGGGGCCAGTGTTCTTCATCCGTTCTTCTAAAACGTTATTTCTGACAGCCCTCCCAAGGCTACATCGTGAAGACTTTAGGTACATTTGTCATTACCTTGTGCTTAATATCTTGAATTTGTTTCTGGAAATCTCCTGTTTGGCACTGACAGAATTGTGTTTAGGTATGTATCCTCTGTACTAGGGCATGTCAGAGTGTTAGATTCAAAGTGCCAAAGTATCAGGACTTTGTTGATGTTTACATTCTGTGGTCTTTGTGTGAGTTGCTTGAACTCGAACACATTGACCTTCTGAAGCATGGATTCTCTGGCTGAAGACAGTCAGATGCTGTACAACACGTGCCTGAAAGAGATGGAGTGAAATATTTACAAAACAGTATTTTTCAATTCAATATATTTGTTCATTTGAGACCCTGTCACTTAAACAATAAATAATTAAAACCCAACATGTAATCACATTCGGTGTGAAATAATACAACAAATCACTTATATAGTGCTTAGAATAAAACCCAGCTAAAAAACACACCTAGGTTAAAGTAGCAAATAATGTGTTAGCAACTCTTTTAATATATTATCATTCATAGAGATTAAAAATATGGCCAAGGGACATGTTACATCTAAAAATTGCTTTCTAAATAAAAAACGAAGTGCCACCAATCTTGATATGAAATTATATTTAAAAATAGGCTTTAATATTTCCCATTGCAAAGTTGGTTCACATCCAGTCTGCTACCATGGTCATGCAGTTGGTGAAGTTGGTTCTGACAGAGTTTGTCTTTTCCGTCAGGGAGAGGATGAGTTGGGCATAATCGGTGTAGGAGATGACGGTGATGTCTTGTTATTGAATGATGTTGACAAGCGGTGTTGTGTATATGTTAAAAAGAGGGCTGAGGGACGACCCTTGTGGGGCACTGCATATCAGTTTCTTGGTCTCTGATGTGAAGGGTGGCAGCCTGACCCTTTGGGGTCTTCTCGTTGGGAAGGAACCGATTCATTTGAGAGTGGATCCTTGTATGCCAATCTCATGGAGTTTTTTGACTAAGGTGTTGCGGGAAAAAGTGTCGAAGGCCTCTGAGAGGTCGAGCATAATGAGGGATGCTGTTTTTCCTTGGTCCAGGATATTTAGAATGTCGTCTGTGGCAGCGATGAGTGCTGTTTCGGTGCTGTGGTTATTTCTGAATCCTGATTGTGTGTTGTCTAGAAGATAGTGAAGTTTGAGGTGGGTTGTGAGTTACTTGTTAATGGCCTTCTCAATCACTTTGGCTGAATAGGGGAGCAGGGAGATGGGTCAGAAGTTCCTCCGTTGATTATGGTCGGCTGTGAGTTTCTTAGGGAGGGTGTTGACTTCTGCAAATTTCCATTAATCAAGAAATGTTTCGGACGTGATGGAGGTGTTTATGATGTGGGTCAGGGTGGTGCTGATTGGTGATGTCCTAAGTTGTAGATGTGGTGGGGGCATGGGTTTGTTGGGGCCCCTGCATGGAGGGTCTGCATGATTGCTTCCGTGTCGTTTCTGGTGAGGGTTGTCCATTCAGTCAAATATCCATCTTGGTTGGTGGTGGGTAGGTTATCGATGAGTTCTCTGGGGTTGGGTTGGTGTGCGAAGTTGCTGTAGTTTGTGATTTAGCTGTGGAAGAAGTTAGATAGGTTGTTGCAGAGTTGTCCTTTTGTGTCTCGGAGGTCTTCTCTGTACCTGCTGGCCTGCTTGTTTGATCTACTCTGCTTGTTGGATTTCATGGGTGCGAGGGAGCCAGTGCAGTTTTTGTTCCAGTTGTCTGTGGGGCTAGGCTGATCAGTGCTGAGGGTGCTGAGCCAGTTTGCTTCTGTGATTTTGCTCCAGCTGCGGCTTGGAGTGCTGAACCTGGTAGGGGTGTTGACTTGGAAGTGGATTATGGGGTAGTCGGTCCATGTGAGCTGTGTGGTGGAGTTGTATTTGAAGCTGTCACTTGTGGTGAAGATGAGGTCCAGTTTGTACCCTGCGGTGTGTGTTGGTTCTGTGACCAACTGGGCAATTCCGATGTTGCTCAGCTTTGGAGAGTTGCTGTGAAACAGGGGCTGTTTCGGTCTTCCAGGTGAAAGTTCAAGTCACCGAGGAGCACATATGTTTTGGAGTTCATGGTACGCGGAGCAACAAAGTTGGTGATGAGGTTGGTAAAGGTGTCTCAGGGTCCAGTGGGTCGGTAGGCAAGAGTTTCGTTCAGGGTGATTTTTTTCCAGAGATTTGCAGCTTCAAGTTACAGGTATTCCATGAATGGGGTGGCCTTTTCTGTGGATGTTGTGCATTTGATGGATTCCTTGTAGATGATAGCGAGTCCTCCTTCTGGCTTGTGAAGGTGGTCCCGATGAGCGATCTTGTAACCTGCCGAGATTGCTGTTGCGATGTCGGGAGCCGATGAGGGGTTGAGCCAGGTTTCTGTGAGGAGGGTGTGTTGCTGCTCAGAAGGTCCCCTATTTTGGTTGTGTGTTTGCCAAGTGTGTGTTGAGAAGCATGCATGTGAGTGGGAGTTGACGTGCAGGCTTGCTATGGTGTGGGGTTTAGGGTGGCAGTGTAGGCGTTGTGGTGCTTGTGTGCTGTGTGTGTTGGAATGGGGTGATGAGGGTGTTAGTATTTGTGCAGGGTGGGTGTGTGGATGGGTGGGTGCTGGAGAACTGGCAGTAGGTTCAGGTGAAAGCTCCTTCCATGGTGTGAGGTGCAGCAGCAGTTGGGGAAACGGCGTCCGGGGTCTAGCAACCTAAGGAGTGCTGCATAGTATCACTGGACGGTGATCGGACCAGGGTTCCTGGCGCTGGGCGCGGTCCAGGCGGCGACAGGAACATACTGGCTTGCTTTTGGTGTGCCCGCTGCACGCCTCTGCAGCGTGTTCATGATGCAGCTGTAAATAAGTAGGTCCTGGAAGGGGGAGGAATCGATGGTGCCATGATGTAATTTCCTGTGCTGACGGGTGATGAGAAAGTAAGTCCTATTGCTTGGTTTCTTCTTTTAAAGACGGTTTTGGTAGGAAAATCCAGTAATGTCACTTCCTGTCCAGATAGATGATAGGAAATTCAGTGATGTCACTTACCTGTGCAGTTGGATGATGGGAGATCCAGTGATGTCACTTCCTGTGCTGTGATTTACATTTGGTTGGGTGCACCACTATGTTTATTGTTAGGTACGTGTCTGCTTAGCAGAATTTCCATTTGTATCCGGTACTATATTGAGTGTGGGCGAAAATAGATACCAGGGAACAGTCTTTGATGTGCATTTGTATTACCTAGCTGCTATGCTGAATTGTTTGAATCGGAAGCAATAAAATGATAGTTAGATAGCTGAAGTGTCCATGAAGCTGTTAGGGGCTATTGCCCTTCACATCTTCATTGAGGGCAGACACCAAGAAGACCTCACTGTGGCCCATCAGACTCCACACCTCATCCTTCAGTGAGATTTCAGGATTCACCTTCAGGCCCTCTGTACTCTCCTCCTTCCGGGCACCACTTATTGTGTAGCATGCTGCTCACCTGAGGCTGCAGGCCAGCCTTGAGAACAATCCACCGCTGACCTCTGCTGCCTCTTCCCTGGAGGGAGTTTAAGCTCCCGAGCCACAACTGTACTGTGAGGCGGTGAGATGGTACATTAGTGAGGAGTATTTGTTGTGAGTTGAAGACACTGCAGTTGAGGATTTACAGCGACACACAGCTACACCTACCTCAATAGCAGGAGTTCACTGGCACACCTGCAGGCCAGAAGGTATAACTGCAGGCCGGTCTGACCTGTTTCAGCTACTCTTCTTCCGCTTTAGGTGATTTAGCAAAGTCTCTTTTCCTTATTGTAACTTGCCACTGGTGTTTGGGAGGATGCAACACCTGCTGTGTAATCACAGGCAAATGTGGTGATTTCTGCGCAGTAAGGATTGGGATAGTCTCTGCAGATTGAGATGATGTGTGCAGAGCAGCACTGGTGTCGAAAGTCAGTTGTTTATTCTCTGGTCCTCGGTACTGTAGATTTCTGGCTACCAACAGCGCAGTTAAGAAAGCTATCCATTGCCCAACATGGGACTGATCACTCTAGTATTCCATAAACCGAACTAGGGGGTTTGGCTAAGGAAATGTAGAACATTGATACAAAACTAGACAAAGAGCGGAATGAGCTAAACGACTGCAGTGCATAATGTATTACTTTTTATGGCCTCTTCCGCAGTATAGGTATTTCCAGTGGAAACCTTCTAGCCTTATTTCGAATTCCATTATTAAGTTCATAATTTACCTGTTAGCAAATGACCATTCAGACTGAGGGGTGGGAGGGGGCAAAAGCTGCTGACACAGACTTTGCCCTTTTTTCGTATTATGGCAAAGGAGTGATAGTAAGATAAATTGTCACCAAAAGTCCTTCACTTAATAAGTCTAGCGTAAGGGCAGTTTTAGTTGGCTCGCCAGCCTCATGTTGTCAAAACATTCATAAATAAATAATACATATGCACATATTTAAGGGAATTTGGGTTATTCCTCTTTATCCTTTGATCTATTCTCATTTTGCTTCCACCCACCACAGCATACAGCATGGGGCAGAGTCAGCCCACTTCAGCCATTGCTGTCATTCACAGTGCTAGAGTGCCATTTCCCCAAATCACGTGCACATTTGCCTAAAAAAGAGAAAAGAAGTTCCCCCTCAGAAACGGGGTTGATGTGCCAATACTTTGCCAATATTTTTTTCTTACTAATTGTTGTTCTTTATGTATTATTTCATCGTTGTATGTTTAAACTGTCTTCAGGTTACAGTCGCAGTAATTGAAAAACAGTAGTAACTTTTTGTAAGAATATTTTCTTGTGAGGTGTATTCAAATTAAAAAGGGCCCCAAGACCTGTACACCTGCTTGCTAGGTACCGATGTTCTAATAACATTAAAATGGGTGTTTTTTTAATAGTTTTTTTTGCAAGCATTTGGCTGCCAGACTTTATTTATTTTTTTCTTTTTGTTGCATATGCTTCGAATAAAGAAAATAACCAAAGCACCACCTTGCTGAGGTCGGCGCTGCCGACTTCGTCAATGAACACTCCTGTTTTTTAGACTTTAAGCTAAATTTGAAATGCCATATATTAACCCAAGCAACACACTAAGCTAGGAGTTATTTTTACCGTAGGAGTTTAATGGTTTATAGCAGCCCTTTATTCATTTGCTTTAACGATTTTCTAGTGGAATGAAACCATCTTCCAGCTGTTTTTGTTTTTATACTGAAACGAAGTGAAAGGAGGTCTGTCCTGCCTGAGGGTATTGGCTTGACAAAGCATCCATGGCCTCGCAGTGTGAGAGACCCGTGGGAAGGGAGGCGCGAGGCATGGGAGCCGTCTGTAATGAGATGTAGTTGTAGTAGAGTCGGCCAGTAGTCCGTGGGTCAAACCCCTGCTCGTAAACTGATTTGAACAGGATTGGTCTTTCACTTTTCGAATGTCCGTTTCCCTCTCATTTGACCTTTTGTCTCTGACCCCACCGCGCATGACCTTTCGTTCACTTTGTGCGCGAGTCCCCCTCCGCCGCCTGGGCATCTGTGGTTTTAGAAACAGCTGTGTTCCAAGTTCACGGAATGAAAGAAAGGGACGGAAGGAACAAACTAGGAAAGATTAGAAAGCGAAGCTGAAACCATGATTCTGGGTGCCTCGAGTTGCAGCTGTTCTCACCAGCTTCGCCTTGACTGGTGGCTGTGGCCGAGAGAAGGGAAAGTGTAATTGCGGCCTTGCCTTCTTTCGATGGCGGTTTACTGTGTGTTCAGATGTGAGCCAGATCTTACGTAACCGGGGCCGCTGGCAATGTGCATGGTTTAAAAAAACTGTACAGGAACAAACCACAGACCGCACCGGTCAAGGACCTTTTCCAAATTGCCTTGAAATTTCGCTTGCATTCTATTTCCGAACAAATGCCTGAGACTGGCAAATAAGAGAACTGGTGCATTTGATTGTATGTATGGAATGCCCATCTGCGCTCTCTAATGTATGGGGGCTTATCATGAACAGCGTGAGGCTGTAGAAACATTGGGTTGCGCGTCTCTGCACACGCGCAGCCAGTGCTGGAATTGGAAATATATTGGGGGGTCAGGGTGGGCAACAAAAAGGGGGCCGAGTCGTGAAAAGCAGCCCGACAGTCCACTTGTACATTTATTTAATTAAAAAAACAAAACTATGTAGACATTTATTTAAAAAATAAAACCTATCTCACAAACAAATTGGCACCGTGGAGAAATGTGACAGTAAATCTGTTCTGGCTTAATTGGTTGCAAAGGCTGCAGTTTAAAATATCTTATGGGGTTAAAGCACCTGTGCGCAGAGAGCTTTGTGTGCCCAGTAAATCTCGGGAAATAATATTAATGTTGAGATAACTCTAGGGGTTAAAGCACTTACTGGAGAGATCTGTGTTTTATTTAGTCATAGTTTTGACTTATAAAGTAGCGTAAAGGGGTTAATGTGTCTCCTGCAAAGCACACTGTGTTAATGCAGATGATTATGTTATGTGAATAGGCAAGTGCATTACTGCTTTTGGCACAGAGGTCCATTGATTACTTGCAGTTCATAAATTGCAATCTTTCAAATATATAGAACAGTGAGCTATGAACCAGCATCAAACACCCTCATGCTAACTACAAGACATGGGTTTAGAGTCTTATTGTTTTTCCCCCCAGACTTTTTTTTATAAGCCTGCTGAAAAAGGGTTTCTTTAGTTAATAATAAAGGGCAACCCCAAGCACCGAGTTACTTTTTAAATCCTGACTTTGTGTTTCTCCCAGCTATAAAATCTTAGCATATAATTCCTAACCGTAAAACCGATGTGCGACTCCTACACCTTGAAAACCCTTGTTGTCTTGTTACCTGTAAAGTGACTTACACTTCATCGTTGTATGATTTATTGTCAATGTATAATGTGTGTGCACTTGTCTACCTTACTGTCGATGAGTAGTGCTATAAAAGTATTACATAAAACAATGAGCAAGTTCTATTTACATTTTTATTTGTGTTTGCTGATACATCGGACATTCTTACAGTGCATGGCTATCTCTTACATGTAAGGGTTGCACAAAGTCAAAAACCTGTCTCCAAATCTCTTAAATTACTCATAATACTTGGCAAGTGATAAGCTGTGTCCCTTTGTTTCCTTCCATTGCACTGGCATCTAGGATAGCTCCCAGTCAGGAGTCCACTCGAACAAAAGGAGGGCTGATGGCCTCTTAAATTTGCCCTTGGTTTTAGAACCAGATGGAAGAGAACATAAAAGTTCCCCTCAGCGCCTGCACGTTGCTTCTCTGAACAGAAAGCAGACAACATGCAGGCACTGCTGCATTGTGTCTCGGTTTTGGCAAATTACACTTTGACCAATTAAGCACATTTCACTGGGGCGAGACAGATCTCTGATCCGGCTAAATAATAGCTGTTGGATCGGCGATCCGGTTGGTTCCACCTTCATTCCAGCATTGCGTGCACCTGTTTCTTTTATTTATATACCTAATCAGGAACTATTATTATCCGTGAACAGGTTGTTCCTAATGTTTTTTGCCCTATTTGTAGTTAGGCGTGACTTAATGAAATGTATTAATCAGTGCCTTAGCAACCATTGGTAGATGGTGAAATAAATTTGCAGAAAAGTGGAAGGATGAGCCCTGTATTGCACAGACTGGACGTTTCACCGTCCAATGAGCTACAGTGGAAGCACTTAGCTGGCTGTGTAAAGATATGCGTTGGAATGTGAGGAATTTTCGCTGAATTCACCAGCTACTGCTGATGAGGAGTAATCTGTTTCTGGGAAGTTACACTGGAGTAGCAGCACTAAAACACTACTAAATCAAAATGGAAAACATGGTTATAAAAACAGGGCACATTCATATACTTTCAGAAATTAACCAGGCTCTTGCTTCAGCCAACAACCTGAAATATTTTTTAGGTCACCAAAATTGGCGGTGAACCAATCACAGTGCAACTTGTGTTATCGCACCTACAATGCTGGCCACCCAGCGGCCAATGAATGCGAGTTGTTCAACGCAGTCACTTGTATTTTGCTGCTGAAAGTTAATCCAAAATATGGGATCCTTCGAACACATTAATGTAGAAGACAAATGCATATAATAATGTGACTCCTATTTCGTGGATATGAAGTCCTCTATGCAGTCCTTTGGCTGAGGGGCCAGCAACATCAGAGCTAAGAACTTATGATTTCAATAAAGCAACCTATACTTAAAAATCACTACAAACTGTCCCTCTCGTGATTCATGAGAATGTTTTACATGCTCATTAAAGCACAATGCTTCTTGTTTAACAGGCCGGACTGCATATAAAGTCAGCATTGCCTTCTGTGAATAATCAAGAAACTGGATTAGACTTTGTGTTCTTTTAAACGCATTGTAGCAGCGAGGAATAGAAGGCTGAAAAAATCCATCATTTTACATTTCCAAGTAGTTACCTGTGATTCTCCTTTTTCTTCAAGAGCACTGAAGGGTGCTCCTGAGGTGAACCGTGTTTGCCTTACGATTTAAACATTACCATTGTATCTTATAGTGCTTGCTACTACTTATTGTCACTGTCTGGGGTGTAGACAAGTGTTGCTACTCTTATTATGCACAATAGTCTCTATTTATTGATCTCCGAAGGATGAAAGGCTATTTGTCCCTGCTGGACTTTATCCATGTAACCTGGATTAGGCTCAGTAATCTCAGCTGCAGGCACTTAACCCACTTAGCTACCTCCTGGCCTACATAAGGATTGTGTGAACCTCCGAGTTCGGTTTGAAACGTGCCGAGTGATGCTTCAGGGTGGAAGCGGCTGTGTTATGAGTGTGCATGGTAACATCCCTGTAGAATTTTCTGGATTCATAAATCCAATGACAAGTTGCTGGTGAAGAATTCAAGGATGTTTGTCTTGCCCCATAATCACAAAGAGGAAAGTGCAGGGCAGTACCTCGAATTGATTATGGACGTTTCCTCTGATAAGGCACTTCAAACATCACCTGCATGGCTGGTAGCATCCTGGCAGGGTAACCCAACCACTTGCAGGAAGAGACCGGTTCCAGACTCCTTGAAGTCCTGTCCACCTCCAAGTCCATCATTCTCCCTCACCAGCATCGTAAGGTGGAGGAAACATCACACCGAGGTTGCACGGTGCAGGTACAGAAGTATATTGTTTGTTCTTCCACATAGGTGGTTACAGAAGTAGCCCACGTTTCATTAAGATCCCTTGACCGCGTTAAGGTGTGTGAGCTTGGAGTAAATGTCTGTTGCTAATGAAGGACCATTGATTCTCGCTCTTGAACCGGATGGGATTTTCCACCGAGCACACTGATTTTCCTGATCTGACAGCATGATGCACAGTGCTTGTTCGTGCCACTAAGCCGTTCCTGGCAAGATCTTGAGCGAGAGCGCAGTCTCTGGTGTTCTTGTTGGCACATCCTCTGTGGTAAGGCGTGGGATTCCGCACAGTGTACTGCTGCTTGTACTGCTCATTGGGATTGTCAGACCCGTCTGTCTCCTCACATCACTCTTCGAGGCAACTTTAAATCTAAACATTTATAGTTTTATTTTATTCTACTGTAACTGCCTTTCCATTTGGGATTTCATTTAAACTTAAGGATTAGTGGAGCTGAAGGGTTCTTTTATCATTCAAGGTTTGTTAGGAAACTACACAAGAGAATTAAATAAAACAGACACGATTTTAATGATCCTGAAGGAAAGCTAGATTGCAAGCTACTGCAGTAGTGTTCCTATTGTACAATAACGTACTCTTCAGGAGTGTAAGAGGCGTGATGTTATTGAAAGACGTCTCTCTTAGGAAGAGCCATTGTCGATAGTATGATGTAAAACTGAGGTGTCCAACGGAGGTACAATCAATGCTAGCTGTCCAGGGGACTTGAATAGAACATGCTTGAATATTCTGTGGTTATCCTCAAACTCCATCTTGAATCCAGCCCTCCTTGAAGTATGATGGACATGCTTGATTTAAAGGAGGTAATGACTTATAGCAGGGATAGAATATGTCTGACCTTATCATGGTGAGCAAATTTAAAGACCACCTGTAAACAAATCCATGCTTAGGAAGAGTCAGGATAAAATTATACTAGTCTGATTCCATGAATGAAATCTTAAAGTACAAGTTGTTATTTAAATTCAGTTTCAATACTAAAATAACTTGATTCAGTCTATGATCGGTTGCATACATTTTGTTAAACCATAGATCTTAAATGTTTATAAGCAATGTATTTATTTATTTAAAATCTTTTCTTGTAATGAATCAGCACATCAGAGCATCCGAACGAACCCCTGAAGGGAAAGATGAACAAATCTCATAACACCTCTCCAACTAAACTCCTGGCATGTGGCCCTCCTTTGTTACTTTGCACTGTTTGTGTTCACTGACCATGTTAAAAATGGGAAACCATAGCTAGGAATCGGTTATTATTTTCAGGGCAACTTACTGGAAACTGTTATAGCCCAAATATAGCCTTTACCTCGCAATAAACTCTGAAAGGAATGTTCTTTAGGGAAGTCCCTTTGCTTGTGCTGCTTGGACTGGATCAAGATCTGTGTAAACATAGTGTCTGTTGTTACAGAGCAACAAGCAGGCATTAACATGCTGGTGACTGTCTAGTCTAATTTTAAAGTAAATATTGTATTGAAATTTTCCACTTGCTGCGTACAAGTTTGATCCGACTTGTTTGAAGTTAACATCCATGAGAATTTAGTAAGTTATACAAATGGCCCCCATTGCACCAGTGATGTCCACAGATAATTCCAGATTGTTATTTGTAGGCGCACCAGTTACCCAAAATTGAGTTTCTTGACCCTCACAAAATACAAGTTGCAGTTTTACCACTTGTCTAATGTCAGATTAGGAGGACAACAGGAACGTTTTTTTCTGGAATTTTAAATGATCGATCTCCTGTTTAGGTGCAAAGGGATGTGAGTTTCTGGCTAGGGCAATAATCTGTTTTGCTGCAGATCTTTGGGCTCACATATTGTATTTACTAAACTTTCTCATCATAAATGTAGATCTCTTTCCATAATAGATAGTAATCTCTTTCCATAATGGATAGTAATCACACTAAAGGTGATAAGAGGATGCTTGCAGTAAGTCTAACCAGTAGCAATCACTCCGGGTATTATACCAACCCATCAGTTCTTTTACCCACCTGCCTTATGCAAATCAGTCTTGACCCTGCCTCAGTTGGAACGGTGCAGCCCAAACTGGCATGCCAGGTTCTTCCTGAACTAGAACACAAGCAACACAAGACTGGTTTCGCCCTGATTGAGGCTTATTAGTTGGGTGTAGCTTGGTTCCAGTGGCACAGTGAGCACGGGACAGACGTCGGGGCATATCCTTCAAACTGCGCTGTTTCACAGCTGTGTCATAGGGCAACTTATTGTGTAGAAACCAACACTGGGTCCTCTATAAATTCCTCACAAATCCTTCGCTCTTTATCTGTAGAAAGAGTGGACCACTTTTCAGCCAGTATAGCAGTGGGAGCTCCATTGTTCTGCACTTAGTTGTGAGTTGCTAAACTCTCATGTGTTTTAAAATATCCCATTTGAGTTTTTTTTTACCACTGACTGGATATTGTTGAAGCAGTAAGACTTTTTAGCCATTCAGGTTAAATAATTATATTTTCTTCTCATCCTATGGCTGTTAGCTTTATTGAGTGGAGCATACATCTGTATTAATATTTTCACCAGATTTAACTTTGGAGTTTTCCATTTACAATTTTTGAACAGATGTTTATTGCAATAACAGGAAAAAGGTGCTAGCTTGTATAGATCAGTGGTGTAATGCGCAAATGGGACCAAAACCTGGAGGAAGCAATAACCCTTGGGGAATGGGAAAGAATACTAGAGTATATCCAAAACGATCTCCAGAATCACATGATCTAAGTATATTCAATTCAATTACACAAAAGAACATATTTGACCTCTAAAACGTTCTACACAATATACATGTAAACAACTATAACGTGCCTAAGAAGTGTGCATAAGCTGGGTGGTTCTATATAGCATGGCAGTCAGTCAATGAATACTGGGAAATACTGGGAAAAGGTAAGCACGGCTCTGGAGGACACATTAGAACGCACTAACCTGCATTCAACATCACACTGTCCATTAAGCCTGTTCTGTTGGCCCTCACTGAAGTAAGTGGGAAATAGATTCCTTGGCCTAACGCTACTCTTGATCCATCTTCATGTCCTCACTATCAGCAGTAGCCCCACCACTGAGACGAATGCTCAGAGAGATGGTTAGCTGGGCCACAAGGAAAAACCTTTCCCTACATGGGGAATTAAAAATGCTCTTTGTAGGAGACCTATTGCCCACCAATGGGACAAGATACTACTCTCGCCCACCAATGGGACAAGATACTACTCTCGCCCTAAGAATTACGTGCATGACGGAACAAACATAGCACACTCATGTCAGATATACGCAAAGCTTATAATATGCATGGGCACACCAAAAGATATATGCTCAGGGTAAACTGACCTTAGCCTTAATCCTTCACCTGGGACACAGGATGGATATACAGATTAAACAGAGAAACCAAGGTTACCACCTCTGTAACTCTTTATTGTCGTATTAATACTGAGCTAAGTCCAGACCCTGTCCCCTATCACATGAGTACACTCACTCTCTACAAACACTGCTGCAGGATATCTGGCCCATTCTTATGTTGCTAAATGCTTCATTACTTTGTTTCTTTTCAGTTAAAATACATGTATGCATCTTAATAGCTGTATAAAATGCTATACGCATTTGTGCGACTATCAACTGCATACGTAACTGTAATGTCTACAGAAAAGCAACTCCATGCGTAAAACCTTGAATGAATAATCAAATGACAGTAGCTGTAGGCCATTGAAAATCAATTCAATAAGTTGCAAGACGTGCAGGAGCCATCACCAGAGCACTTCTTGACAAACTATTGTTTTCTTAAGTATATTCCAATCATTTCAGTTCCGTAATGTGCCACGGTTTGGTCCCTTAGAAAATAATAAGCAACTCAGTTTGAATTCCTCTTGTAAAGATTGAAAATAAGTGATTGACTGTAGGGCTAATGGCTTTGGCTATGTCTTCTAAGAGGAATTTACAACCTGTTGTAAGTATCCAGATATCCGACATTAGTGGCTAGGTAGAGCACGAGTTGGTAGAAAGCCAGGGGATCTCGCCGTAGGGATTGCCTCAATAAGAACATAGTTTTGTTTCATGTAAAAGGGCACCACAATGAACAAAACAGCACCACGAAGTTTGGTAGCTTTTTGTACACAAATTAACTTACAACAGTGAGGAGCTGTCAGTAAAAATGAAGACATCGGATGTGTTTTAAGGTAGTTGAAGCCAATTTGTATGCATATACATACTGGTCATCTAAATCAGTGTATGTGCGTGTCACCTTTGCCGTCCATGCATCTTTGTGAACTATGGTATGGGATAAAACCATGGCTGCGGTTTATGTAGGACTTGCCTGTTTTTTCCCCTTGCTCCCCCCAATCTTTATTTTTTATTTTTTATAACTATATCGGGCTTATCTGGTTCTTTTTTCTGAACTGCTCACTTAATGCAATTATTCTACCCTTCACCCTTTTTGTTTTTAGATCTCTCTTACCAGACTGCTTTTACCTCTTTTGGACCATATTAAAAGAAGTATATGCTTATTCTGATATTTTAATATATTTTGAATCAAAATCCAAACTATGAGCATTGATCAAGCAATAAGTATTCATGTAGTGGTTATATGGGGCTGTGGTGAGCAGCTCTAGACATGACTGGAAAATAGATGATTTATGTCTGTCTGGAAAGTCAAAGAGCATTGAAGAGAAACCTAGTGAACTGAATCAGCGAGTAGTCTAGCAAATTGCCACATTCCTACCAGAAATGGATCAGCTGACCATGCTTTTGTTGATGTTTTTGTTTATTTATTTTTTGCACTTTGTTAAATCTAAAATTGTAGCTTTGTTCGCGTTGGCAGAATTCCACCTTTGAGATTGTTAAAGACTGTAGGGGGGTCAAATTGAGAGCAGATCTATTAGGATATTGGATGTTCATCTTCTAGTCAAAGGTATATGCATTCTATGAGCAGGGCTGCTGGAATTATGCTATTCTGCGGCTGCAGCGATTATTACATAATTACAGATTTGGCGCATTTGCTAAATAATGCATCATCTGCTGTATAATCTGCAGATTTTAACAAAAGAAATTGTTTCTAGCTCAAACAGATCGAAAGTTACAAAAAATATGGCGACCTTGCTTTCCTGCGCACTGGAAGACTTTTGCAAAGATTGGCTGGTCACCTGTCAGTTGCTTATTTCTGTATTTGGGTGTTAAATTGGTACTAATAAGGTGAACAATTTTCCCAGATTTGGTTGCAAAGTGTGAAAATGTCAAAATGAAGTAATACTTAAACAAAATGTGCTGCTTTATGCCGCATAATTTGCCTTTGTATTGGAGCGTAATTTAGTCAACCCTGCCTCATAATTTCATCCTCCTCTGCCGCCTAATTCCAGGGGGCCTGGTTATGAGCGAACTTGTGCGTTGCATGTTTATAATGTTTTTACGTTGAAATTGTTTAACTCGTACTGTTTTTAGGGTTAGCAAACTTCCCGGATTTCCCTAGACTGTCCCGGTTTTCAAGGTCATCCTGGCGTCATGAGATTCCCGTCACTGTGTTAAATAAATGTCCCAGTTTTTGAAAGGCTCGGTTGAGCGTGCGTGTTAATATTTCCACTGGCGCCCTCTCATTTGCATTACACTGCGGACAAAAAGTTACTTGCTTGACAGACTCTCCCGCTGTGCTGCTTCGCCTCCCGCATGCAGATGAGCAGGGGTTAATGAGGGGTGAATTGGTGCCACAGCCTGCCGAGGAGGACTCGAGAATGGCCAGGATCGCTCGGGAAGGGTGGAAGGGGTCTTTAATAAAAAAAGGTGATTTTTCAGTTTTTGTCCCTCCTGTTTTTTCAGGCATTTCTTTGTAAGGGCTGTAGTAAGACTAGGAAAGGAGCACTGTTTTTTGGGTTCCCGGCATAAGAAATGCACATTATTTTAATTGGGGAAACCCTTCACCACCTTCTTTCTTTGTTGAGCTTCTGAAAGCCTCCTGCGATGGAATAAAGCACACAGCCTCTGTTATTCTTTAAATATATCAGATTGTTTCATAGTCTGTGTCGGTTTAGCCCTTTTACATGAGTGTATGCTGTTAGTGTCCAAGGTATTTTCAGGAGAGCTGCTTCCGTTCCAGATCTGCAGGGTGTGCGCACAAAGTACACATGCGGACCTCTGTTGAACACTCTTGAGTCTTTCTGCACCCATGCTATAAAGCACCATTTAGCTTTATTTCTATTTCATTGTCATGTTCTGGATATCTAGCCTCCCTGTGTCTCTTATAAAGGCGTTAGCACTGACAAAGGCACTGGAGCTTGGAAAGCGAAAAGAATGGCCCTAATTACATTCAGAGCCCATCCCCTTCTTATCCCAGTCTTAGAGCCTAAAACCCTAACGCGCTTTTTGCTTTGGTGTTTCTTAATTGGGGAAAAGAGTCCTGGAAAGTGACTGAATCATGTTATGTGCGTTTTGTTAGAATTTAATTGTTCGCTTTGTGCTTGATAACATCATTTACAGGTGAAATCACAGTATGTTCTTTTTCCGTAAAAAACACCTCTTTCCTCGTGAACGCTTGGCTACACAATTTCTTCTTCCTCGACAAGAAGTAAACAGGAAGTGGATGAGTGGATGAGCCATCTTGCAAGTACGTCATTGCCGATGACATCAGCGCCCCTCCCAGGATACTGCTTGATGTATTGGCCTCAATTGACAAGTTTGCATCGTACAGTTTCACCAGCACCAATCTATTTTCGTTGGTTATCAAGCGAGGAACAGAACATTCTGTAACTTTAGGCTCTTTATCAAACAAAAACTGAATATGTCTGCAGCCTGTTGAACCATATCCAGTTCCACAGCGTGACACCTTAATTGACTTTGTATGTGCCCAAGGTGTCAGAGAGCAAACTTTTAAAATGTGTTCCAAGTTTTTGTACCGTGTGTGTAATGTTATGTCACTGCTTCAGAGTGCTAAAACTAACCTAGGTAAACAAAACCATGAGAGCCCTATGGCCCAGCCAGGTGTTGGCTAATGGAAATGCGTAGCTTTTCAGTATGCTATGGCATTTCAGGAAGTCTTTTAAGTCCTTGGATGCAGAGTACTAAGTCTCCTGAGAGCAGAGCCTTGTTGACGAAGGAGTCTTCTGCCAAACCCTTTGCACTTGGCAAGGTTGTGTGAAGGCTACTGTAGAAATCTGAAGGCCTGAAAAGCCTAGAGACTTTTCAGGAACACGCATGCGCAGCTGCAGAGTTTTGAAGTGAGATGTTTGCTTTATTGTGAGTCAGAGCAAAAGCTTGGATGTAGAATTCATGTTGTTAAAAAGACACAGGCAAAGTATGCTTGCAGCATCATTCTGGACTCTGCCTTAGTAGGGACGTGACTGGAAGCCCCCTTGCAGTAAATGCAGTGAACAAAGTATTGTTGTGCTGTTGTAGCAGCGCAGGCAGCAGGAGGCTCTTCTGATGACTGAATTGACAATATGTTGTGGCAACTAGATAATGCATTTTCCCCTTTTATGAGCTTTATTAGGATTTTAGAGACAGTAGTCTTGTGACCACATATTTTATTTGAGATGTTGACGCAGCACTTGCTACTAAAGGATATTTTTAAGGAGCCATTGTGGAAGCTCTTTTCTCCTCACCACTGTCAAATTCTCCTCATGGCTCAAAATTTCAAGACGATTTCTGAACAACCCCTTGTTAATTGTTAAATGAACCTACATGGATTAAATGACTGTTTTCTGGCACTGTCCTAGAAGGAAGTTACTTAATTTAGGTATGACTGGTGTTTGCAACAGCTTCTCCTTCTTACTCACTTGACTTGCTTTCTTTTACTCTCTGACATTTTTAAGTTGTTCATTTTACGTATATATTTTTATTCAGTAGTTTTTTCATCTGGGTCATATTTCATGTGATGTCATCAGGGTGAAGATCAAAGGGTGTGTTGTCCCTTCGGTTACTTCTATGAGTTTGATGAAGTGATGCTGTTGCAAAACTTCTTATCGCTATACAGGGGTAGAAAGGGAGGGAAGGATTACATCTCAGTTCAAATTGTGCGAACGTTTATTTATTGCTACAATCCCAACAAAACAAGTGTATGTATGCAGTATTTCTGTAGGGTGAAGTTAGGTGAAAGCCATTGGAACACTGTACAGGATCGAAGGCAAACGTACAGTCAATAAGTGATAGGAGTGATCGCTGGTTTGTGGCATGCTAATGCATTTTGATCTAGTGTTCTCTAAAGAAGTCCATCTTCAACTCTATCCTAAATTGGAGCAGCGTTGGGCAGTTCTCATGGAAATGGGATTGTAAGAAAATGTGTTATTTGTTGAGGAGGATGTGGTTCCTACACAAGTAATAAGTCTCAAAATCCTGTGAGGCCAAACGCACAGTTTCAATGATTTAAACCTGGGCTCAACTGCTGGTTGCTATGGCGCAGAGCTGACCGGCTTAACTTAGTAAAATGTGCCTAGTATTTAGCAACACGAAAACAGTCACAAAGTCAAAAGACAAGACAATAAAAAATAAAATAAAAAAACACAACCAATTTCTAAAAATTAAGAAAAATCTAATAAGAAAAATTACACCAAACTGACTAAAGCAAATAAGGGGACTGGAGGTATAAATTAAGTTTTAAGGCAGAAAAACACCATGAAAAGTAATGTGTAAATCAGAAATCACTGTTTGCGGTTAACCAGGCTCTAGATGCAATTTTAGGCCATCTACGATGAAGTGACAGTCAGCTACACCAAGTGGGGCGTCAAAGTTTTTACCTTCTGCCTTAGTCTTTTCTGTTGAATTCAGAATCCTCCAGCAGGACAAGGTTGAAGGCTGTATTTGTCGAAGTTCCATCAAAGCTGAATAACCACTAATCGAGGTTCAACTGAAACAGTTGGTTTTGGCGGGAAATGTTTGAAGTAGAAAAATTCAAATTTTGCACCCATTGAAGAATTCTTGTCCGGCAGTTACTTTTCATGCCTTAGCCCGATCAAGATCTCTGCTTTTGGACTTTGGAAGATACTGAGCTCCAAAAAAGAGCGAGTGGGGCAAGCCTGAAGCTGTATTTGATGAAGTCCTTTTGAAATTAGACATCTTTGGTTTGAGGTCGCCCTGAAGCTCTGTAAGGTTTGGAAGTCCAAAGATTTTCTTTGTTCCAACTTTCTGGGGCTCTCCCTCTTCACCTTTTCTAAGGCTCCCAGGACCCAAGGGACAGCAGTTAGGGACCAGAACACACTCCAGCGGAGGCCACCAGCAAGGTACTGTCCAGTTTCATTTGTAATTGGTCATCAGACCACACCAAGAAAAAGGCCTCTTGCAACTGTTTACAGCCCTCTAGCCATACAGGAGGCTAGCCAACGGACCCTTGGAGTCCACTTCTTAGTCCTTGGTACAAGTGGGAGCAGGTTGAGTCCTTCAGACCTCCACACAGGTTACAGAAGCAGGTCCAGTACTCTTATTTTCTGTCACAGCTCTCTAAAGTGTTCTGGGGTGCTTAAGTGATGTATTACATATGTTCAGTTCCCTAGCCAGTGAGTGGGAGTGACACCTGGACACCCCCTGACCAATTGGCAGAAAGTTCCCAAGAGCAAACATTCTCTTTTTTTGCAGCACATATGTTGCCTCACTGCAGACTATGCCACAGTGCACCATGCTCAGTAAAATTCGACATAACACAATCTTTATGCCCGTGAAGAGAGTTCTGGGGCCAGCTCCCTCCTCCTCTGCGACTGAAGCCATGAGGCTGAAATGTGTTTTGGGATCAAAACATCGCTCTCATCCAGACTTACCTCATCACTAAACTATACAATTAAAGGTCTCCCCCAGCTCCTTTAAGTGTGTGAAGTTCCTGGGCACTCCGAAACTACCTTGCTTCATTCAGTTAAGCTGGGTCACGTTTATTGCTCCGGCACGGTTTGGTTGGCTGACGGGATTCCCCAGCCAGGCAGAATGCACCGTTCCCGTCAATGGCAGGTGATTACACACATTTTACAACCCGTGCTCACCATTGGGTAGCTTGGCACTGAGCAGTCAGGCGTTCTTCAGGAGTAATGTGTAAAGCAAGAGCACAGCACACCAACACAATAAATATTCGGCACAACAAAAAAGAGAGACTTAACACTTGATGTCAAGAAATGTAGTTTATATTTAACACACACATTCAACAATGCATCATGAGTATCATGAATTCTGGGTACAAAGCACACTTGCAAGATTACTAGCCTCAATTCATGTAGATCAGATCTCGATAATATTCATACATGGGAAAAGTCCTACACTAAACCCCACACAGCACCCTTATGTGGTGCGAGACGTTGTCAGCCCCCGGCTAACCCTCACAATCCTAATAAGGCAATTTCACACGGCTATAGGGTGCACCCTGGGCTACAACAATATCAGTATTATGTACATACACAGAATTATAACACTTTTAGCAGCACTGCTGGACGAGGCCACGTGGGTCAGCTCACTGTTGAGATGTCAAGTTCTGTTAGCAAAAGATCAATGTATAAACCAACTCCGCCGACCAATATCATGAACCACAGATGGTCCACAAACCATCACTCCCACACACTCCCACTCACTTTGCACTGCTTGCGCAATGCGACAGGTACCAGCCTGGTCCTTATGGGCGCAGTCACACTCGCACGCACCTGACACCCTAATGCGGTGCCACTGATACCAAGCAGGTCAATAGGTAACACTCTGCAGACCCCATGGCTTCAAGTCTCCCGCTGCCCTCCAATTCACCCCTGCTGTCCCAGACACCCCGGATGGAAGTTCACCAGCCCCGGCCCTCCAGACAAAGGCTGTTCATGGCTGAGGCAACACCTCTTCAGGTTCCCCTGAAAGCAGGTGGGGATAGACAATAAGCATAAACAAGTTGTAGATTTAAACAAAGTGGGTCTTGGCGCCATTCAGGCAGTTCACCAACAGGTTGCAAAGCAGAAACTGGCCAAGAGCAACAATTCATTACAAACAGGGGTCCACCTGGGCCTTCTGGCACCAGCTCAGTTCTGCGAAGCAAGGGGGGCACAAGGGGAGTCGCACAGTCTCTTGACCTGCTCCCGAACGTCCCACCAGCCTAGTCAATTCCTCTCACTCTGACCTGGCACCACAAAGTCTTCAGAGGGACCAGATGGGGAGAGGGCAGTGGGTCCACCGTGATGGGGCCAGTGAGGGAACCAACAACAAATGGGGAAAAGCACACAGGGGAGCCTCTCGGCTTGAGGAGGCACCCCTTCGGGTACACATTGATCCGGGTTGTGCCCCTACAATCCGGGCAAAAGGTCTGGCGCAGGACGAGATGAGTCACACCAGACACTTTAGGATAGATGAAGAAGAGTTGCAATTCCGTACCTCCCTGAAATGAGGCACTATGTCCGGCACACCTTGATGTCAGTTACACTAGGCGATTCTGGACTCATACACAGGCGCAACATACAGGCAAGCCTCACGAGGTAGAATGAGACTCTGAAATGGGTGTGCCCCTGAGGGCCACAACCTGTGAAATGAACACCGCACACAATGAGCATGCAGTCATAGTGGCGTACGGGTGAAATGCGGCTCAGTTGACAAAGCGGGCCACTTTGGATCCCGCAACCGGTAAATCTGCTCACCACCA
Source organism: Calotriton arnoldi (assembly GCA_963921515.1). Lineage (NCBI taxonomy): Eukaryota > Metazoa > Chordata > Amphibia > Caudata > Salamandridae > Calotriton > Calotriton arnoldi. The sequence goes on along the minus strand of CAWUFW010001691.1, from coordinate 1,538,659 downwards.
CCAAGACGCTTATGCGTGCCGGGGTCCCTGCAGTACAGGAACCACTTCGCCTTAGATGCGGGCAACATCTTGAGCTCCGCACTAGTCTCTCCGGTCTCCAAGCACGAGTTTGTAGTTCCAAGCTCACACCTCGCTGTCCAGCTTTCAGCAGGCGATGTGGGCACTTAGAGGGCACCGCTCTCCAGATATCCCCAGTAGATGGTGTGGGCCCCTTGTAGGATATTTTTGATATCCTTGAGACCTCGGAGAGAATAGAACAGCCAACTGGTCCTTGGGAATCCACTTCAGGGTGTCAAACGCACGCAGGTAGTCGGGCCAGGCCAGCACAATTCCGGAAGGCACGCGGTCTTTTCCTCTGGCAATTATCCTCCATGTGCACAACAGAGTCCTCTGGCAATGTGCACCACGCAGTCTAGGTTCTCTGGTCCTGCATCCCCACAAGCGGATCTCCCCGATCTGTGGTTGGCACTGGGTAGTTTTACCCTATTAGGCCTTTGAAGTTGAGGGATGGTTCAGAGGGCATGAACCACAGATTTGTCCTCTAAATTTTCATCCTGTCTGCCACGAGGCCACGGAATGCAGATATCTATCTTTATGGGGGGCCGTGATCTGGCCCTCGAGGCCAGGTGTCACAATCTATGCCCCCCCCCTCCCCCCATATATTCTGCCAGACCCGCAAATGGCAGAGGTTGGCTATCTCAATTGCATGCCCAATGGTGTATGGCTGTCGCTGGGGAATGCCCAGATGCGCTCCCCCAACCCCTTTCCATAAGTGGCATTTCCATGCAAGATATGCCTAGCCTACCGTCACCATTGGAATGGGTTTGACCTAGGGAAGCAATTGGTATGAAACATCACGAGGCTGCGCCACTTTAATCCATTAGTGCAGCTTGAAATACTGGAGTCCCCTTCCCCTATGCTAACTTAAGAGAAGAGCCAGCCTCCTCTGTAGGGGAACCCTCGTGGGTCTTCCTCACTACCAGGGCAGCAAACACAGTGTATGTTACAGGCCAGCTGGTATAAGTACGCAAGGGCGCACTCACAGACCTGCTGTGGCAGGTCAGACACATGTTTAAATGCACAGTTCGTGAGAGTGCGCACACCGGCCTGCAGTTGCAGGTCAGACCTGTAGGTAAACCACACCAATGGTGCAAGTGCGCACCCAGACCGCAATGGCAGGCCTGACCCAGGTTTACAAACATCGTGTCCGCACCACTTCCTAACATGTGTAAGTAGTGTGCCCACACTTTCACACTGCAATACAGAGGGAAAGGGGCCAAAGCCTCGAGGCTCCACATGAGAACCAGCAAAATGTATGAGGGAAAAAGCAAAACGTTTAGGGAAATGCTACCTGATCAGTATCAGGTCTAACACTCTGGGAGCAATATTTGTCGCCTCATCAATGCGCCACTAACAGGCTAGATGCAGGTAGACCAATGTTAATTGCCTGCAGGGGTTTCAGGCAGGGAAAGTATAACTTATAAACTATTACTTTTCCTATAAATTTATCAAAAGCCCATCTTTACCATTGAATTGGATTTTTAATCAAAATTAAAAACAGTGTTTAACTATGTCCGTAGCTTATTCCAAACCCAAGATGCAGGATTAACAGATTAACTGTACTGTAGCTTTTTCTTAATAGAACCAGCTACAATCCTAACACTGAATCCAGCTTATGGGGCTAGTCAGTGTAGGGACATGCAAACATTCAATTCTTACGTGTTCCACTTTTAAATATTAGGCACCATACTTTATAGGCTACAATGCCTACTTAGAGGTGACTTACTTCATATTTAAAAGAAGGGTTTCCCACCTGTCAAGAAGTTTATTTTGACAGGCCTGCTTGCAGGTTTAAAATTGTAGATGGCAGGCTACACATATAGGCCTGAAGCCATGTTTTCTTGTCTGCCTAGTGAATGACACTGTATCCATATGCTATGACTTTACTGGAAAGTTAAATATGCCAATTGGGATTAGACAATTTTACCATGTTTTATGATCCAGAGCACATAGATTGGGAACTGGACAGCAAGCAGTTCAAAAATTTGCAGCACTACTATGAAAAAATGGGGATGACCATGCAAAAAGGACTATTTGCTCTCATGGAATTTGTTCAACATCCTGGGTACACAGATGGAAAGGGCCTATTGACTTTTTTGCCTTTCTTACACTTCTTAGTCTCCAGTCTCACAGCGTGTAGGCTGCGGGTGCGCCGATAGCCACCAGAGATCGTGAGCTTCTCTGCAACATAAGCAGAAATCTTATCCATGATAGCTTTGTGAATGATGTAGCTGGTTCTGAAGATGGTGAAGGTGGGAAGGAGTGCCAATGGATGAGTTATGCTGCATCGTGTATGGAGTTTGGGAGGCCATGGAGCAGGGCATTACCGCCATCCAGATGCGACAGTACAAGGGCATGAACAGCAGTGCTAAAGTTGCTTTCTGGAAGAAGAGTTACTTTCTTTAGAAAAGAGAGCCAATACTCTGCTGTCTTTGTGTTTTTCATGTCAGTGTATTCCTTGAAGGTGGATCCAAGTGAGCTTGGCATTCTGTGAAAGTTGGGGGTTCATGTCATTGAGCTAGATTTGTACAGTTTCTTGCTTTTTCATAGTAAATAACAGGAATTCTGTCTTGGTTGGGTTGAGTTTCAGGTAGGGGTTGGACAGCTAGGCCGGGATGAGAGACGGGCACTGTTTGAGGCACAGGATGTCTGATTCAGGGGAGACTTTCAAGTAGAGTTGTATATCATTGGCATGTTGATGAATTTTGATGCTATTATCTTTGAGGAGATACCCAAGGGCCTTCATGTAGAGATTGAAGATGACAGAGACCGCATGGAACCCTGTGGAAATTCTCAGTTGATGGTGATCTTTTGGAACCTGGAGGTGAATGTGTGACCAAAATGGTGACACTTTGAAAGGTAGGAGGTGAACCAGGGAAGGATATCCAATCATCCAATTAAAAAATCCAGGGTGTGGGATGGTTGACTGTGGCAAAAGTTGCTGAGAGGTTAAGAAAAATCAGGAGGCCGGGGTCAGCTTCATTTGTGGTCAAGAGGGTGTAGTCTGCGATGTGTAAGGCAGGGGTCTCCTTGTTGCAGTGTGATCTGAAGCCATACTGGTAGTCATGTGGGAAATGATTATCATAAATGTGATCTTGAAGTTGAGCGCAGACAGCTTTATCAATAATCTGGCCGATCAATGGCAGTTGAGTGATGGGTTGGTGGTGGGCAATTTCATCAGGTTGTAGTGCTGGTTTGTTTATGATTGGGAAGATCCAGCCTGTCTGAAAGCTTCTGGGATAACTTGAGTGATGGAGACATTGACAATAATGAGTAGGGGTGAAAGAGCTTCCCCAGAGAGAGCTTTGATGACGAATGCGCGTAAGACATCCTCTTCATAAGAAGTGGTTTTGAGGGAGTTGAGTATGTTGGCAAGATTGGTGAGAGATCGGACTTTGAAGGATGGCCATTGCAGGATTTAATTAGAAGGGTGGGGTTAAGATGAGAAGCAGGCTCAGTGTTGGCGATGTGCTGTTGGATGTAGTGTATTGGATCCAGTGTATTTTTTCACTGAAGACACTGCACATGTCGCTGGAGTGAGGAATAGGTGGATCTGGCAGGGAGCTGATGCAGTGCTTGATCATCTTGAAAAACATTCCTCTTCTGTTGATGTTGATTGAGTGTTTGGTATAGTACTTTAATTTGGCTGATGTGATGAGCTGTCCGCATGTTGCTCGAACAGGGGCTTCAGTATCATGAGGTCATCAGAAGTTCCGTTTTTCTTTTCTCTGGCGTCTGCAGATGGACAGTTTATTGTCAGCAAAGTCCTTATCGTTCTAGGGTGCTGAAGGTTTTGACTTGCACTTGCATGTTTTAGATGTGGATGTATTCCGCAAAAGTATTGAAGTTGTTTACATGGATTTTGGCATCAGATGCGGAGTTGGTAAGGTGAGAGATGAGTTCAAGTATTAGGTTGTCTATGCAGAAATCTTTGAAGGACCTACAGGTTTGTTCCTCTCTTTTGGGTTAATCTTGGTTTTTGTTATAATGCTGAGCCGGGACATAGGGATGGCAAAGTGGTTGCTCCAGTCTAGGGATGTGGGGGGTTTGTACTGGATTGGTGATGTTCAGAAGACAAGGTCAAGGATGTGGCCTTCGAAGTAAGTCTGTTTGGTGACCTTCTGTACTACATGGAGCATACTAAAATCAATTCCCTCATGAGGATGGAAGTATTCCATGCATGCCATGGCAGTGAAAATAAATATAACCATTATTTAGAGCAACTGTATTAATGAACATATTTGTATATGTTTCTTGCCATGGCTGCTTCACGTTATTTGGAAGAAGTGTACTAATTAGATTCACACATTTCTTGCGATGGTGCAAAGGTTTTACTACCACAGTGGTGACTGCTATTTCTTAATTCCTTACCCGTTCATTAGAAAGTAGGGCAAGACAATTATACTGGAATTAAGATATTTTTGTCCCTTCAAATTTGGGTTTTTCAAACTATATATTTTTTTATCTGGCTGCAGTTTATCATCACTGCCGTCAGTATTATAATATTAAGTGTCTGCCTCATGACTGTCTGGTTAAATATATGTTGCATGAGGTAGCCAGGATACTTGTTTGCATAATCTAAGTCATAAGTCATCCACCCACCCTGAATAAACAGCTAGAGTAAATAGCTGTAATATCAGCTATGTAAATTCACCTTCCTAACAGTCTTTAGCCAGCCCCAAGAAAACATTTGGCAGGCTTTGTCTCCATTCTATCGGCTAGGATCTCATTTTAGAAACACTCGATCTAAAGTCTGCTGCTAAACTTTCCTGAAAGCAGCTTCCTCATTTTTAGGCGTCCGTTTCTCCTTTCCATCTCGCATGCTGCACAATTGGTGCCCTCATCTGCCAGAACAGAAATGCAAATACTTAAATGTTTGCTTTGGCACTGAATTGTATTTGTTGCTTACCCTGCCCAGGCTGTGAATTCTAACTGCAAACTGTAGCATTCTCAGAGAACTACCAAAACTGCCTGACTGGGTGGCTTCTTGTCGCTCCCTGTCTTGACTAGTTGGTACCTGTTCATTTCTACTCAGTGTGATACATATTCTACCTTAAATGTGTAGCCTCACAAGTAAATATCTAACAATTGAATATTTAAGTCCTTATTTATTGTAAAGATTGCCTCTTCATAGCAATGCATTCTGTACATACTGCTTAGGCAACAATGTGTATGTAAGAAGAGTAGCATCATTTACTGGCACCTGTTGTACCTGTACTACCTTTACCCCATTTTGAAGTTTTCTGCTGAGTTTCTGGCACAGCTTTGCTGGTAGGGTTAAGCTTATCCTGGAATCTTGGGACTAGCGTAGGAGGATGGCTTGCCGAATTCCCTGTCTGCCTTAAAAAATAATTTAGTAGAAATTATGTTTAATTGCTGTGGTCCTCACCCATGACTGCATCAGCAACTAGGATGATTGCTTCTTCTTTTCCTTATGCAGTTCTATGGGGAAACATTTTACTTAATTTATTTTCTGTCTGTGTCAGTGTTTCTTGGCTGTAAATGTTTAGGAGAGACAGTGTGGATGGTGGCTTGATTTCCAAGTCCGCTGTAGAACACCGGTCCTTCTGCCCAAGCGTTATGAAGGGCTTAACACGTAAAATTGGGTCATAGATTTAGATCTAGAAAGCTGAAGCCATCCCATTTCAGTAAAATGTTGACTTCATTAAGGCAGTAAAATAGAATCTGTTAGAAGCTATCATCCCTTACAGTGCTTAATTGACCTGGTGTGGAGTACAGTGTTATGAAGATGCGTACATCACGGAACACCCTAGTGTTCCATGATCCCCAGGTTCTCAGATTGTTCTTTAAATCCTAGGCCAACATTCCGCTTTAGTTAGATGAGGCTGCTTGGCGAGGAACACCGCTGTCAGCTGAGCTGGTCTTCTTACTAAACAATTCAGCTTACCTCAAGTGGCTTCATCATATTTTGGCGAGGCGCTGGTTAGCAGCAGCCTGCAACCCAGTCACACAGCAGTGTTCAGAAGGCCACCCATGAGCACCATGAGCTCCAGCGGCCACAGCATCTTTTACTACATGACCCTCCAGCACCATTGGTGAACCCACTGTTCAAATCCTGTTTGTGACGCCATTCCTCCAAGATCAGAAAGAAGGTATCCTTGATGCTCTGCATGCCTCTCCAGCAGTGAAATGCAAGGCCCATTGCAAGTCCCCATAGAAAATGGCCTGTAAGTTATTCAGCGACTACAGGCAGATGTCACCATGCTTGCTTGGTGGCCACCTTTGAGCTTGGGGAAAGCACAGTTGATCCCAATGAAGCCAAAACTGTTGATGACAGCTATTTTCCAAAGTACACTGTGATGTTTAGTGAGAGATTATGAAACCTCCCAGGGCACTGTTAGACCACACAATCTAGCGGCTCGTTGATGTAAAAGACTTGTGGCAGACTACCTTTGTTTGTGTTTGTCACCCAACGGTGATGGGCGCACCCAGTCTACTCGTACTATTGAAGGGCTACAATGTTATGGTATTATTTGCAGCTTATTCTACCAGTGACTGGAACACAAGTGTATTTATGCTTAAACCTTAGCGGTGACTGGCACACCTTTCACTCCATCTATATTTCTATAGCTATAGCTCCCTAGGCAAGACAATATGAAAAGATTACTTTTCATATTGTTAATATTAACCACACAACATTTATAGAACAGTCTGCTATCTTACCATCTTACTTCTTGGCGCAATCAGGCACCCCTCACATGAACTGGAGGAGTGGTTAGAAGTATTTGAAAATTACATAAAGGCCTTGGATGGGAATTACTTTCCCTCAGCTAGGAAGAATCCCTTATTACATAGTGCATTGGGAAAGGAGGGCTAACATGTTTTCAGATACTTTCCTCCAGCTGTTGATGCCCGATGGGTCACGGTGCCTGATGTGTCCAAAGAGGCAAGAAACCAGGTTTTCCAAATCTATCAATTTTACAACCGTTCATAAATTTTATGTGCTACCACGGAAACCACATAAGACAGTAGATGAATTTCTGGTAAGGCTTAAGGATCTAGCCATTAAATGTCAATTTGGATGGACGACTGACAAATTAAGGATCAATTTAATATGCATTGCCACAGGGAAAAAAGATTTGGATAGACTTTGGGCAGTGAGTAACCCCACCCTCTAGTATGCAATAGCTAAGGTTGTTGAGGAGTCCCACCTTTGTATGAGGGAGTTGGAGAAGTTAGAGGGGGAAAGGTGTTGAAGGTAGTGACATAGCAGCAACTAAGGCTTTTTTGTCTGAGGGGAATGCTGTGGGTAGAGAGGCTGTCACCAATAGTACCCTGCCTTTGGCATATGCCAGTTCTGTGAGTAATAAGGGAGCAAAGCTAAGGTAAAGCCCCAAGTGAGGAACTATATACCACATAGCTGACTCCAAAAATTGTTTTGCTATAAGGCTAGAATGTAGGAGATGTGGTTGAAGGGGGCACTTTGCACACACCTGCAGGGATGACTCCGAATCAGCATGACTGTAGTAGAAAGTGCTGATTTCTTACCTGACTGTCTGTTGTTTGTGAGCCGGAGTATAGAGGATCAGGTTGGGAAAAACAGGCCAAAGAGAGTTTCACATAAATGGACAGGATATCAATTTAATGGTGAATTGAGGCTTATTGGTTGCTATAATTATTGTGTTCATGTTCAGGGAGAATTGGCTGAGTTCAACATTGAAACCCAGAGGGATCGACCCTAACCGTTATCAGGGTAGAGATGTAGTTTGCTTTGTTTGGGCGTACATAACATTTGAGAATATGAGACCATATGAGAATATGCACATGGCCAAGGATGGGCTTCCCATCCTAGGGTCGGTCCACCAATATGATTTTCTTATCAGTCCTTGGCCAGGCAGGCTTATGTTGAACCCTGCTCCTTTCTTTTGGCTGTGTAACAGAAGCAGCCATGGCAGTCATAACAGTTGGAACATACAATATAGCAACCTCACTCTTCCTGGACGACAGACTGCGACCGCCGTACCAAATGTTGCTTTGCCTTATAATAGTCTGCTCACTAATGCCCAGAGTATGTACGACTATCAACAAAAGTTGATGCATTTCCTTTGTTAAGGAGGCAGGGAAAACTTGGTGAATACCTCTGCATGAGGAGCGCAAAAAGTACCCACAGGGGACTTTAACAAGGAGAGGAGTAGGGAGTGGAACATATAAAAATATTTAAGCATAGTTGAGGTAGAATGCCTGCCAAAAGAAGGTGAAGGAAAAAGAGAAAGGAATGAGTCAGCACACAGAAATTGTAGATTTATGCTGGTCAAGGGAAATCTAATGGGAATCACCTTGTGCGGCATTTCTTTAGTTTGGTAGACAATAACTAAATTTTCAGAGGGAGAGATCATTATGCCTAGTTTGTTTTAACGTCTTTCCTTGATCAAAATCTAGGTAGGTCAGTATCTCAAAGTTCAATTGGAAGCTTCTTCTTTAAGTTATTTAGACTGGTGTGACGACAACGAAAAACACTATCTGATTGTGAAGCAATGTAAATAATCATTCCACTTACAAAAATTCAGAAAAATCTACAGATAACATGTATCTGAAGGAGGTACGTCTTTGTTTTCTTTTTAACGCCATTAGGACTGAAGTTGCACAACGTGCAATTGGTAATTTGCAAGAGCGCTTCCAAAGAGTGATTTATTTATTTTGAGTGTTTTAATCGATCTTACGATACTGCTGTCTCCAGAAGCAATAGTCCTGTCAGCCAGATGACTACCCAAGAGTCCAACTGACCCTAAGAGCACTGCCCTCTGTATCCACTGAATACAAGCCTGGCCTCTTCGAGTTTGCCAATCGGAGCTCGGGAGCAGATGCATTAATTTTATTATTTACTCATTAATTAGTGCAAACCTAGCCAAAGGGGGCATTGCGGTAGTGTACAGCATAACATTAATAAAACGAGACTCTGAAGCTGTCAGTGGTGCTGAACATCTTCAGAGTGGAGGTGGTGCTATCAATGTTACATCACTGAAGGCATAGGGATTGTGAAAAATACAAGTGTCACAAAAAGAAAAAGTGTAACAAATGTATCAGACCCATTCAGCAGGAGAGGGTAGTATGTAGCTAGTGGTGCACTGTGGAGCACTGTCCCCACCATGTTAGTAAAGCACGGTGTGGTAGCCCATTGTCATTTACAGACAGCATGTTTCCATTGAAATGGCCACTAAATCCGTACAGACTTACAGTTCTACTGATAAAACTATGTACTGCAGAAATGATAATATGTAGAAAACGGGTTTCAGCAAATATTGCATCACCAAGTATCTTGATGTGTTTTGATCCTATTAAAATCTTTGTTTCCATCATTCCCTGACCCCACCAACACTGTCAAATAAATAACTTTACAAAAACCTCTCTTTGCAGTCAGAGAAAATAAACGCCAACCTCCATGATAATAGTATAATAGAATAAGCACCAAATAGTCAAGACAGCCTGAGTTTTCACTTCTGTGTGTGTGTATATGTATATGTATATGTATATATATATATATCGATAGATAGATATGTCATATTTTATTGCCATTTCTATCTAAATAAAATTGACCATACACTTTCCAGGAAGAATAAACATTGTGCAGCTCCATATCCGAACTTTTCTCAGGCAGTTCATTAGATACTACCAGAAAGTATTTAATTTCACCGATATGGCTCACCCTTCCCTTTTCATGACTGATCAAGCGATGCATGGTTTCCCTACCTCCTGGTGAGGCATTCTGGTCCACAGCTTGACCTCTATCTTAGAATGCATAGCAAATGTGACAAGCTAAAACAAGCATTGGCATAGCCAATAGGTCTCGCCTTTGGGACCTTATAAGTGTTTAGTTATCCAGCACAATATCCTTGGTGCAACAACATCAACTGTTGCATGGCTAAACACTTATAAGGTCCCAAAGGCGAGACCTATTACTATGCCAATGCTTGTTAAATGGGGGTTCTACATGAAAGGGCGGGACATGTGGCGCTCAGATTAGGAAAGCGCTGAGGCCCTGGCAGTAAGCGCTATACAAAAGGCAGCCTCACAACAATAACAATATGTACTGGATGTGTACATGTCATTGTGGCGATTCCCCAAAATGGGCCAACCGTATAGAAATCAAATTAGACTATGTTCTAGATATTATCCCTGAAAAGCAAATTTAAGTTGCAAAAGGGGTTCTGTAGTTCATGCTTTTAGTTGGACCTGCGCATCCGATAGTCTGCATTCCTAGATGCAAAAATCTTCAGGGCATGCGTGTGTTTATTTACAGAGCAGTCTACAAATATGATGTGGACTTTTGTGAAATATACATTTCCAGCCAAGACGAAGAGCAAGAGTGCATACACGAACGTGCGTTACTTTGGCGTCCTTACGCTTTCAAGATACAATGACGTTTAAGAGGGCTCGTGCGCAGCGCCCATTGGGTGACACGGACTGTAGACAAACAAGTAGACTCCTTGTAGTTACTTTAGGTCCTTACTGCTATTGTTTCATTGGCTTTCATGAATTCAGACAGTCCCGTTAACCTTAGCTTCAGGCAGAAAATGGGGAGAAGAAAGTGAAAATTGAAAAGAGGGAAAGTCTGGCTAAAACGAGTGGGAGAAAAAAGAGATAGAGGGAGAGAAACGAGAGATAAGAAAGGAGGGACGGTGTGTAAAATATGGGGCGGAATGAAAGGAAGAACTGAAGACAAGAGAGAACAAAAAAAGATGAGAGCGGCAGGAGAGAAAGTACAGCAAGATGGAGGAGAATGGAAAAGCAAAAATGAAGATAGGGAAGAGGGAAAGATGGAAAGTGAGAAGGGTAGAGAAGGGACAGTGGAGGGAAAAAATGTGTGAGCTCAAGGTTGGAGAAAGGGGAGAACAAGAAATAGGGACACGAATAATAATAAAGAGGAAGGGAGAACATAGAAGCTTGCAAGAAATATGGTAGTGGAGATGAAGAATGGGAGAGAAGAAAGCGAGCAAAGTGATTTGATACAATGGGAAGAGCGGCTCAAGATTGTAATTGTATTTACAAAGCGTGTACTACCACTGACGAAGCGATGTGCGAGGGGAACGTAAAAGAGAGTCCGAGAGATATGCGAGGAAAGAGAAGAGTGGGACGAGGTGGGCAAGAAGAAAGAATGAAACAATGAAGGGTGGGAGAGACGGGGAGAACGAAAAGAGGTGGGCGAGTGAGAGCTATGAAAGAGAATAAAACGAGGAGTGACGAGAAAGCTGCGAAAGGAAAGTGAATGAAAAGTGCGCTTTAGCTATGGCGAGGAGAAAGAGGAGGGAGTGGGAGATACAACGAAAGGAAAGAAGAAACATTGTGATATGTGTGAAGGGATGTAGAAGGGCCAGAGAATGATCCGAGGAAGGAAAAATTATAGAGGGAGAGAAAGGAGACTGACAGAGACTAAGATACAGAGAAGAGGGAGAAAATGAGGTGAGTGGAGAACAGGAAGGATGAAAGGAGAGAAAAAGGAGTGAAGAATGAAACAAGAGAGGTAAAGTGAAAAAGTTTATTTTAAAACGCTGCAATCGCTGCAATACATTTGAGAGAAAGTTTATTTAAGAACTCTGCAATAGAAGAAGTAAACAAGTGGGAGGGGTGGGGGAGTGCACGCGCGCACACACAGGAGACAACTCTTGCAGCTGGGCGGGCTTGAGGCTTGAAGAAGTAAACAAGTGGGAGGGGTGGGGCGAGTGCACGCGCGCTAAGCAGCAGCTGTTGGCTCTTTTTCAAAGCACACATTCGTGCTTGTGGCGCGCCGCTGCGCACTCCCGCAAGCTGTATGCCGCCACAAGCACGAGTATGTGCTTGGAAAAAGAGCTGTACGACGGCTAAAGGTCTCCTATGCAGCGCATGCGCGCTGCGTAGGCGAGACCTAAAAACAAAATGTAGGAAAGGCATCTCTATTGCGATTTTACCTTCTGAACTCCAGCATGATTATTTTTGGGGGGCCGCACCCCTACTTCCTGCGCCTATGAGCTGTATGGAATGACTGTACCCTGGCCCCACCGACACACTGGAGTACTTTTGGGAAGTTTGGTTTTTCCCTTAAGCGCGGTGGAGCTGTGTTCTAGTGATTATGACTTGGGTGACTAGAGTCCTCCTCCTGGCACCATCAATAATCCATACTGTACTCTCTTGGGCAACTCATCTTTACCTCCACTTGCTTTCGTTCCTTTTTCAGACCACACTTATAAGAAGGCTCAATGCACTTATTTAGAACTACAAAAAAATAATAGAGCATTTCTATTCACTAGGGTTCTGCGAAGGAAGGGAAGGAAGGAAGGAGGGAGGGAGAAAGGAATGAATGAATGAAGGACACTTTGAAATGGGCTGAATGCAAATGTAAAAAGCGATATAAAAATACTGCACATTTTCATGTTCGCCTAAGCACGATTTGATCATCTCTGAGATTAAGAAAGGCCTTCTTCGCTGGACCTAGATATTCAATAACGTTTTTTATTGGACTCTTTTCTGCCCTGTGGAGTGTTGGAGCGCTGAAGAAAGAACAAGTCATCTTGAGACAGTGTCTTGCATCTTGACTGGTACAATACGAAAACATAATGTGTGTGCTAGGAACGTAAATTTAAATGCCTATATGAAATGTACTAAAACTTACAAAATCTAATTTGAAGGCTCTGCAGCCTTTTGACAGGGTTGGTACTATAGAAATACCATATACATTCATACAGACTGTGCGCCAGGACTCTGAAGATTTTATAAGACCACCACCTCAGGCCCACAATGTCTGGTTTGGGTGAGTAAAGCGCAGATAGTTATTATAGCTCATAAAGGAGAAGATGTGCAATATTAAGAACTAATGAAATAAAGGGACCAAGAGACCGCTTTAGAGGCACGTGAGCAAGTCGTGGCAGAGAGGGGATACTGCTGTGTTTGGATATTGTTGGTAAAGTAGAGATAATGTGGCTGGGTGAGCCGTTTTCAAACCATTGTAATGACAACGTATTAAACAGACTTTTTGTGAGTGAACCACACCCTACATTTAAAGCAGAAGGGAAGAGGAGGGTTGACATTCACTACTTTTTGACTTGCGGATCATTGCTCTCATGTGAGCTAGCCTAAGTAGGTTAATGTAAGCAAACCTAAACTTCAACCCCCAGAATGCACTTCGTTTTCACTCAAAAGCCACGGACTGGAAACAGTGTCCATGAGGATATGGAGTGAGGTGACCACCCTTGGGATGCTCCAGTGTTTAGCTTAGAAGAAGTAATCAAAACATTTTAAAAAATAAGAAGCTTTTCGACCTCTCGGCCATTATGGCGTGACGTTTTTTCCGATGGGCCAATACATTATTTATAAAGCTCTGTATGAATGTGTTTTTAATCAGTTCTCGGACATTGTGTTAGTAGAAGTCTCTTGTGTCTTTGTGCATTATTTGAGGCGGTGGAACCCTATACCAGAGTTGGCTGCATTGAAACCTGCTGCAGACCGTAACATTACATTACGTCTTCCACTGATCAAAGACCCGTTTTCTTTTTGTAAATTCTTTTTTATTGCTTATGTGAAGTTAAACACCTGAACAATGCCATTTCAACCATTCCAGTAGTAAACATGGGTATTAGACATCACACCGATACAGTACAATGTTTTGGGGTTCTGTAGCGCCAACATACAGGTTCTTGGTATAATAGTCTAGCTGTTTAATTTTCGATATCTGTGCTGTCCCCTGTTGCTTCCTGATGGGTTTCAGTACCTGGGCCCATACTCCTGTTAATAATCCCCTCCCAGACCTCTAGATCCTCTTCTATCCTGTCGTCCCGCCTCATTCGTTTCACGTGCTGGGTGGCGGCCATTGCCCATTCCAATAAATCTCTTCTCTCCACCGCAACCTGGGGGGCCTGTGGCGCCACCCAATGGATCGCACTCCTGCGCCTTCAAATGCCAGTTTAACACCATTATGATATAGTGGTTCTAAGGTCCGCAGTCACACTCGTCTGTGACTCTCCCTATGACAGCCCGTGGAATGGCCTGGATTGGTCAGAACCGGGGTTAATGGTTAATCATATATGGATGTCATATTTATACCTCGCCCATTCCCAGTGCCAAAGGGTACAATCCATTTTGTATCCACTTTCCTTAGTTCTCACACTTCTTCTCACATTTATCCCTTACCATTTCCCTCTTGTCTTTTACACTCCTCTCAGCACCCTCCTCCTTTAACCTCATCTTTTCTAACAGGCTTCTACTCTCATTGTACCTTTCCTACTCATCCTTTACATCTCAGCCCCTTACATCTCCATTCCTTGCCTTTCCCCACAGCTCCCCAGACACCTTCTTGCTTTCGTTCCTCATATCTTTGCTTCTGTACCCTTACCACTATTATTCTGTTCACCTTTATCTGATTCTCCTGTCACAGCCATATATTGTTACTGCCAAATACTGATCCAGTTCTCACTCACTTCCCAGTGCCTCCTTCCTGCTCACCCCTCTGCTCCACCTTCTTTGATTTAAAAAAAAAAAAATATATATATATATATATTTATTGGGGTTTACATTACAAACAGCAGTTACAATTGGCAGAATTTGTTAAAATGGCAAACATAGCATTGCATGTCATGAACAATACATAGCATAGGTATTGGTACGTATAAAATGGCAGTGTGCATACAGGTTTTGCTATTGAGTAGGTATAAAGGACGAGAGGTACTGCAATTGCTGGTTTGCTCTTGGGGATAAACCCATGAACTGGGGCGGGAGTAGGGGAAATAAACTGGGGGCGGGTTGGGTACAGCGGCAGGTCACGACCATACAGGGGATGCAATACTGGGTGTGTACCGGGTTCTGCATCTGTGGTATTCCACAAGGTGCGAAATGTGTTGGCTAGATGCCTATGTAGAAGAAATTGCCCCGGCGGAAGGCCATAGTGCGCAGCCAGATGGTCGAAGGAGAGATATTAACCATCTGCAATAAGGTCGCCTAGTGTATGAAGCAAGTGTCATCCAGGTCACCATGTCCCGACGTGCTCCACCTTCTTTCATATTTAAGGAATGTACTTTATTTTTTGTTGCAGTTTATAATATCCCACATTCTGAAATATTGGTTTAATTTCAAGTGTTGCATGCATGTTAATTCAGAATTACATTCTAAAACAACATTGATACCACACAACTATAGTAGGCTTATTTAAACTCCATCACGCAAATCACTACGGAATATTTTTCATCAGTTCTTCTGGGGGGGAAAACGGATACAAGATAGTTGTGGCAGTTAGTAAATCTATTAACACTCGGCTTAGTGTGTCAATTGTGTTTTTTTTCCATTTATTTATGTATGTTCCTGAAAAGAGCCATGGACAAAAAGGCTTGTTGAGTAATAGGCCTTTTTGAGCAGCATTCGGTTAAAATATTTTTTCAAAAACGAGAAGGGCACTGGGCGGTTCTGAGAATTCAGAAAATTCAGACTAAAAGACACTGACCAGCACTACCGGAAACTGATGCACACCGCAGGACTGATTTTTATTGAAATGTCAGTTTGTACATATACCATTAACTGAGTTGGCCCCAGCGATACATTTCAGTGGAATGTGTAGCATATTATCCACCAATATTTTTCAATTCAAATAACTTTCACCTCATGCTTTCATTATTCATTGTTTGTATTCTAATATTGTATTTGTGTATCCTGTTCTCCAAAGACATTTAAGTAGCTTTTAATTTATTATACAAGTATTGCGGTGTAGACGAGTTCTGCTTAGTCTGAGACTAAAGGGGCCGCCCTATGAAAAGTAAAAAACAGTTCCCCTTACCTAGCCCAGAAAAGCATTCTAGAACGTTCCTTTGTTTGGGGGCGTCTCCTGGGGTTTTGAGATGTATTGGGACATCATTTACTGGATGGCCCTTTATGTTTCTAGATGAGTCCCTGTCCTGAGGGACACCATGCCTGGCACCACCTTTTACTTTATTAATCTAATGTGCTTTGGGAGTCAAGTTTTGGTTGATTTCAAGTGAATCAGTTGGACTGGCCCCCAGCGCCTTGAGACCCTCGCGGGTATGTAGTGCGCTTTATAAGTGACATGATTGATTGATTGACTGGCACACCTGAACGTGGTGATTTGTAAAACTCCTCGTCACAATTTCTGTTGTGATCACCAACACTGGTAAGTTATGCAGCTTCTTCTTTATTGAACAGCCTTGTACAGCATGGTGAACCAGTGCAAGCATAAGGAAGGCACAGCATCACCTGGCCCAAACATTCTATACATTTACTTCAATACCAACAACATACACACCATTCTAATTCTACATCCTGCATTCATTATTACACTATGATAACACCAATACAACATAGGATTGCATCCCGTGATGACATGAAGTTATCTGACAACAGATGTAACAAGGGTACGAGAAGAGCGGTGGGTGCAAGTAGACTGTACTACTGTGGTAAGAGAGGTCTACCTTTCACTTATGGTGATAGGTAAAGCAAGAATTTGAATGGGAAGGTAAAAGGCTGAATAGAGTAAGAGAGGAGGAAGATGGAGTAGTTGCTGATCTGGTTAAGAATAAGCTAGCACAAAAAAAAAAAGATTGAGGGAGAAGAAAAGCTTTATTGGGGAGTCTTGGAAGACACCTAGCCATTACCCATGTGTGAGGACGTGAGCATACCAGACAATAAAGTGGTGTTTAAAAAGATAAATCAAAATAGTTTTAGATTTTTAATGACGTGCTAAGAGCGGGTGACAGTGCATAGAGAAACCAAGTCACAGTGATAAAGATTGCTACAGTTAGTAGAAACACAGAACAGCAAATAATGAAGGGGTAGAAACAGACTGGAGAAAAGTTGGAGGAAGCAGAGGAGATTTGACATTTGGCTTTTAGTAGGGAGTAGTGTGAATCGATAGTATAGGTGTGGTTACACTACCAGAAGATGACAAGAACTGGCCATCACAGACCGTGATAGGCTGGAAGGGCACAAATCTAGTTCTAGCAGAGGCCGGAGGTATTGCATCGAATGAGGAGTGGAGGAGCCAGACCTAATTCCCTGGTACACACCAAGATTGAGGAGGAGGACCCAAACCAGGATACGGAGAAAGAATGTCTAAAGATATCACAGAAAACCAAACCGAGAAACTGGAAGGGTTAGTAAGAACTGAACGAGCGATTAAAAACCCTTAACTAATAATTAATCTTTCTGAAGGGCAGCTATTATGGTGGAAGGTTGAACATTGAAGTAATCAAAAATAGAGGTCTCTCTCTTCTGTGGCCACTTCCCAAAATGATGGCTGTTTGATTAAGTTTATGGTCTAAATAAAATCACCAGTCATTGGAATTAACAGGAGAACAAACAGGGCATTGGTGTTTGTATTCCAAACAAGTAAAGAGGTGAGCCGTAAAAAAGGAAGGGACTTGGCAAAACAAACATTCGTTAAGCCGAATAGCGTCACCCTGTGTGAGCAGGCTTAACTCACACATGTGGCCTGTTAGCGACAGCTGGTGTGGAAACCTACGTTTGCTGTGACGGGCATTATTCTGATGACAGGAGCGAGGGGAGAGTACACTAGGAAATTCAGTGATGACCCTTACTGTAAGGTGTTCAATTCTACCTTTGTATGATATGGCCAGGGGTCTGATAGACACGTAGACCACTTTTCTCTTTTCTTTTTCTGTGGTGTGAGGTCAGAGTTTGCCAAGCAAGCAGGGTGTGTTTACCTTACTTGCAGTATTTAGGTGTGAATGTTTGTGCAATGTGGCCTAGGACTGCTGATGGAAAGTGCAGCTGTACCCCTTTTCTCCTCAACGTGGCATACGGAAGACAGAGGTCACCCCGGTCTTTACTTCCGGTAAGAGAAAGGTCACAGTGCTCTGCAGTGTGCCAGGGATGGAGACCAAGCCTCGTCTCCAGCTGGGACATGGCGTTACCGCTGCAGTCAGACACTCGAGAAGGCGGCTGCTGCGCCTCGCCAGCCCCGGCAACAACAGCTTCTTTATTTGCTCTCTGAAAGAAAAGCCCGCAGCAAATCTAACAAGTTAAGGCCGTTATGCATGATGAAGTGTTGAAATAACCCACGGTTTGCTGTTGTTTACTCATTCTGTGACATGTAGCAGGCACACACTTGGTAAAGAAAGGCTACAATATTGGTCCATTTCATAAAAAAAAGTGGTGTGTTTTGGGACTTGTAGTCTTTGTTTTAATTGAGCCAGTGGGTAGCATCTAATAACAATGACTTAAAAGGAGAGCCCAGGCCTAAAAGCATCATGTGTACCCGCCTGCCTTGTTATGAAGCAGCAGAGTGCTTCCTTTTTTTTGTAACTTGCTTTAAACCTACATCCCCTTATAGGATCGCCTAAAGCCAGCTACCCACAATGCACTGTTGCACTATTCACTGTGACATACATTTTTATGTGCCATTCCATTCACAATGATCCTTCCATAGTACCTCTAAATTATTCCCTCGCCTTTTCTCTCTTCCGCTCCCTCGTTTTTAGGTCTCGCCTTGGCAGCGCATGCGCTGCATGCGCTGTCTCAGCGAGACCTAAAGTAATCTGTATGTTGGCTGAAACTTCCTCTAATTTGTTTCTCCGCTTATGATTGGTTTACTTGAGCCATTGCTGTTGTTTTCGTGCTTTCTGTTGGCTGTTGATCGTAAAGTTACTTCCGTGTAGTCCCGAAGCAGCGGCGCCTAAGTACAGTTTCCGTCCGCTCTGCTCGCACTTGTTTTAATTGATTGCAGTGTGCCATCTGTTTCTCACGCCGCGTTTGTTTATTTATTTTGAAGATCACTCCCTGCGTCTGTAACTGGAGACTCTCCTCCTCCTCTTCTGAACGTTTGAAGCGAGAACGCATTCCCTGTTTACATTCTCGCGGGCTCACCAGCAGCTATTGTAAACAGGCTCGTGGCATCCTTGGCAGGACGGGCACTACTCCCCCGAGGGATTTTGTTATCTGGTATGCCGGCGGAGCGCTGGAGCCTGCTCGGCACGGGGACGTGTCTCACGCGGGGGTAAAACACTGAACACAGTTCCAAGCACCCCACCCCCCCCCAACAACTAAATACCACTCACCAGGGTCGTGGAGAGATTTATCTGGAGTTTCTTTTGAGATTGTTAGAAAACGCCCGTGTTTAAAAAGAAAGGCAAAGTTGTGCACCCGATGCTGATGTAGTGGCTATAATCTGCTTCTAGTAGCTGCACGGGAATAGAAGTTCAGGGGTATGTTGGGAAGAACCCTAGTCACTTTTTTCCGCCAAAACTGATAATTTGTTTAAAAAGAACTGGAAAACAAACGACGGGTATTTAAGGGTGCTTAAAGCGGAGAACAATTTGTCTGTCATCACACTCCACACTTAATGAATTATTTCTTTTTTTCGTCTTTTGTTTCGCTACTCCTTTATTTTCCTTCCTCCTTCCAGTTTTTTTCTTTTCTCCTTTCTCCCCTTATTTTGCAATTGTTGCTACATGGTTGTTTCTATGGGAGCTCAATGGATTTATTTATTCATTCCTATCGTTCTAATGCTGCTGTCCGTCAAATGAGCGAAAATCCGGTTCCAATTTCAGCAGCAGATGCACCAACCCACAGAGTTTTCTCCCCAGCAATGTTTTCTTACCAAGTATTACGAAACAAAGGCCTGGTTGGAGTCTGGAGAAATGCGCCGATTTCGAGGAGCCATTTAAAAGGGAAATTACGAGGTCTTAGGGAATGGCTCACGCCCTGAGGGGGATGTCGCCACGAGAGATATGCTGGGAATGTCGCTGGGTTGTGACTTCATGTGAGAAAAGAGCAGGCAATAAAATGCAGATGAGGTCTTGATAAGACAAGCAGGTGAACACCTGGCCCGACCTAATTAAAGAGCATTTTTTTTAAACGCAGGAAGGACGCATCTTGTAATTAGAAACCAGGGCCTGCATTCTTTACGTGGGACAGAAGCAGATTGCAGCTCCCCCTAAATGTCGCCCCAGTTCCCGGTCTCCAGCCCCAACACACTTTCATGGAGGAAACATTTTAGGAGGGGGGGGGGGGGGGCTCTGAAATTGCACTGCATTTCAGTAAAATAGGTTATTTTCTGCTGTTCGGCTTTTCTGAGTTTGAGTCCCACAGCCTATTCTGTGAGTAGTTCTGCGTTACTCCAGGGTCGGTACCTTTGCACGGGCGAGGCACTACGTGGTGCAAAGTGGTGCAAATGGCAGTGTCGATCAACTTTTGCAGATAAAAGATTTGTGTGGTGCTGAAAAGTCGCCACAAGCACTCCACAAAACTGCTTTGGCTCGCCTGGAACCAAGCACCTGTTAATATATGCAAAGTGGATGTAAAGTTTCGTAAACTCTGCAAACGCCCTAAGATTCTGCACAAGGCTAGATTGACTTAAGTGGAATGACCTAGCTTTGCATGGAATTCCTGCACTAGTTGAAAGCAGAGTCAAACAATAGGCAAAAAGAAATCTGCCCGATTTATTACACCTAACTCCTGTTAAAAAAATAACACGCCATGCAATGTAATCATAGGCACTTGTCTGCGCATCGAAATATGTACGGGAGGGTGTCCCTCATGTTCAGATTGTACGCAGCTCACCACTGGCTTGCCTTGGCACCACGCTGCAGAAACAGCGTTTTGTCTGGGTGAACATGAATGATCTCATAATTAGCGAGCAACTCTTGGTAAATATGGTGCTGCCATTTTACCCCAAGGCAGGGCCACTGGCATTATGCAATACTGCGGCCATGGCTTTTTTCGTCTAATTATGGATTCTCCGCACTTGCCACATAAACCATCATCTGCTGCATAAACTGCAGATTTTAATCCCCCAAAATAGTTCCTAACACAAACGTATCAAAAGTTACTAAAAAGATCACGACATGTGTTGGCACACAGTGCAAGGCTTTTCACAAAGGTTAACTGATTATCTTTCAGTTGCTTATTCCTGCATCTGGTTCTTCAGCTCGTACTAATGTGGTGAAATCTTTACCCAGGCAGTATCATCTTGAGTAAAAATTGCAAAATAATGAAATAATGCAATAAAAAGTGCCTCATTAAGCTGCATAATTTGCCTTTTCTTGCCACATAATTTAGTCAACCCTGTCACATAATTTGCTGCTCCTCTGCCGCATAATTCCTGTGGCCTTCCCTTAGGTAAACACAGCACTGCTGATTTTTATGTAGCCCTGTGCTTCACACATTTTTGTAAAGCTGGACAGCAGTGTGACCTGCTCCTGAATTTTCAGGAGTAAGGCAAATTTATGGGAAAATTCTGAATCACCCCGTCTGTAATTAAACTTATATAGCACAGCGACTTGAAATGCTTCTTAGAGCTTTATTGCATTACACAATGGAGCCATTTCCTGTACGAAATTTTGCCTAGCCAAGATGGCCTGCTCAGAACTGTACAATTGTGGTAAAACGATAAAGCTAGAATTGGATAATAGACTGCCCTGTTCCGAAGTTAGCAACATAACACCAAGACCACACACCTTACATTAAATTAATACCAAGACAAGATACCACACCCCTTACATTACATGCAACATTCCTAGGTCAAAGCATGACTAACTGCTCCATTCCATTGATTTTCTTTTTTTCTGTGCATTCCTAGACATGCAATTTTGTTGATTTCATTATAAACGAGCATTGGAAATGTAATAGGTCTCGCCTTTGATTAAGTTAAAGCCATTTGCTTTGCTAATGGTATTGTATTCTAGCTTTGCATTATTTACTTTATATTTGTGATATGTGCATATATTTGCTCTCCCCTCGCCCCTTTCGTCTGCCTCATGCTATTGTAATCCTCA
Organism: Calotriton arnoldi; assembly: GCA_963921515.1. Taxonomy (NCBI): domain Eukaryota; kingdom Metazoa; phylum Chordata; class Amphibia; order Caudata; family Salamandridae; genus Calotriton; species Calotriton arnoldi. Next base: position 1,516,877 of record CAWUFW010001691.1, on the reverse strand, counting down.
CTATACGAAATTAACACATACTCTTCATTATATTGCTTTAGTGTAATATTCTATGATCCAGCCTATGGAATGTTGATGGGTTGCCTAGTTGCCCTGTGGTTGGGTTCTGGGCATTCAAACTGTACTGAGAGCTGTTGGAGCTGGATGTGTTTGACCTCGCTCTTATGTCTGCTGTGTAGCTTCTCTACAGTAAATTCCAGTTTGACTCTCCTGCGTCTGCGAGTCATCTACTACAATTTTTGGCGACGATCCTATGCTACACGGCAACACGCTGGACCCTGCGTGCAACCCTACTCACCTCTGGTGCTCATCGCTTTGAAGACCCACTCATCCGGTGGTAAGACTGTTCCTCTATTTTCCTTCACACCACCGACGTTTTCGCAGCGCGTCCTCTTCCCTCAAGCACTCTCTCTCCTCTCCATTGCCGGCATAAAAGTCACCTCCTCCGGGTCTGTCTCAAAAAACGCCGCCGAACTAAACAAGAGCGTTGAGGTTGAATGGACTTCCTTTGCACTCGCTTCGTACTCTTTTACTGTGGAAGCGTTTTGGAGGCTTTAACTGTGTTTTCTTGTGTTTTTGTTGTTGTTAATAATTCATTAAAATTGGGTCTCGCGCCGACAGAGACGTTGATACTGTCTCGCGCATGCGCTTCAAGAGGCTTCACGCTGCTGCCCAGTAACGCCGTATCCACGTAGCCTGCCTGGCCTGCCTGACCACACGCGTCACGTCACTGAGTGCTTCTGACCACACGCGTCACGTCACAACGAGTGCTTCCTAGCAACTGCTCATTAGCAACGTTTCCAGCATCCAGTCTGCCGATCGCGACGATTGGCACGTCTTTTCTTCTTTGCTCTTCAAGCCTTCCGGTTTCATGTTACGGAGTGGGTCACTCTACGGTGATCCACACACCCTGTAATCACACTACGGTGATCCACACACCTTTGAGAAATATATATTATTTTTTTTCAGCATCTACGAAGCAAGTTATTACGGTGATTCGCACACCAATATTCGTCTAACCAACATTTTTCTAGTTTAAGCGAATAACCACACAGTGATTCGCACACCTATTACAACAGCATAATACTTTTGTTTTTGGCGCACACTTTGTTTAACTGCATTGCACTGTACTTCATGTACAACTAATTTCACTTTTTATCTTATGTTCGGTATGTGAACCTAAATTTAAAAGTGTTTTTTTCCACTCCTCTGCTTTGCATTTGTTTTTCTCATCTTTCTTTCTACTTCTTCCATTGTGTCATCCTCTCAGCATAATTATGCAATCTGTTACTCCTCCTCCCTCTTTCCTGGAATCTCCAGGAGAACCTCACGTTCGATGGGAAATCTGGTTTGACGCTTTCCAGACGTATCTGGGAGCTATTGGTGCGTCAAGGTTTAGCAATGAACGCAAGAAATTCCTACTTCTTCATTCCCTTGGATTTGAAGGTTGCTCCATCTACAAACACCTTCCTGAAATCGTTCATCGACCAGAGGATGATGTAGATGATTATCAGGACACTATTTTAAAACTTAAAACAAGATTTGACAAACAACCCAGTTTGATGGTACTCCGTCACAAATGTTTTAAGAGACAGTGTGAAAACGAAGACGTTGACTCCTACATTTCTACATTACGTAGACTTGCTGCTGTTTGTCAGTTTGATATCTTCACAGACCAATTGATCCGTGACCAATTTGTTTGTCATTGTAGCGATAAACAGATTCGCCAGAAGCTTCTCTCTCTTGCCAATCCTTCTCTTGATGAAACTGTCAAAATAGCCAAGAGTATCGAAACTTCACAAGCATCCCTTAAAGAGTTAAAAGGAAAATCTACAGATCCAGTCAGCGTTGTCTTTGCTAACACCAAGGGAAAGGCAAATGACCCTAAATCTTCCTCTTCTTCCAGAAGCAATACACCCAAAAACTCTAACTATGGTAGGGGTGATTCAGATTCTCAGCACATTAAGCAGATGTGTTACCGTTGTGGGAATCCTCCTCATATTAAAGGAGCAAAGTGTCCCGGAGCAAATGTGACTTGTAATTACTGCAGAAAGATAGGGCACTTTGCGAAAGTTTGCATGAAACGGAAAAATCCAAGGAGGTCTGTTGCTTGTGTCTTAGAATCAGATCAAGAATCTGATTCTGAAGTGATTTCTGGTGTTTCTCTCTCACATGAATCTGTGTCCAGTATAGATGAGTCGTGCGAATGTGTGGATCCTATTGTTGAAATTATCGTGGGAGAAAAGCCACTTAATCTTCTAGTCGACTCAGGCGCCAGGATTACAAATGTGACTCAGGAATTATTCCATAAAACATGGGGAGAAAGACCACTTCAACCTCCCGATCGATCTCCAGTCTCATATGAGGGACGGAATATTGATCTCCTCGGGTATTTTGAGGATGTTCTTATTTTTAAAAATAGGAAAATAAGTGGGAAAGTGTATGTTGCGGTGAAGGGTCTGAACATTCTTGGGTGGTATCATCAGGGTTTGTTCAAGATGGTCCTTAGACCCGGGACATCTGAGCAAGTTTTTGTCATATCTGATGATCAACATTTCTGTCAGTGGAGTGAACGCTTTCCATCTGTCTTCGGAGGAGGATTAGGGACCATAAAGGGATTCAAGCATAAAATTGTCGTTAAAGATGGGGCCCTTCCGATTTAAGCATAAGTTGAGAGGGGTACCTTTCAGCGTGAGAGACGATCTAGAAAGAGAGCTCAAGTCCTTATGCGACCAAGGGGTTATCGAAACCACTGAATCGTCACTGTGGCTTTCACCCTTGGTCGTCGCGCGCAAGAAATGTGGCAAACTGCGTGTCTGTGTGAACTTGAGATCTCTCAATAAGGAGATCTGGATCGACTCTCACCCACTACCGAAAATATGCGACTTGTTTGCTAGCGTTAGATGGGGTCCAGATTCTTTTCCAAGCTGGACTTGGCCAGCGCATATCATCAGATTGAGCTCGAACCTGCATCACGCCCCCTCACAGCCTTCGTGTCACCGTTAGGCACTTTTCAATACAGACGGATGCCCTTTGGGCTTGCCTCTGCGGCTTCCGTCTTTCAACGGGTTATGCAAAGTATGTTAGGTGGGATTAGTGGCGTTATGGTGTTCCAGGACGATGTGTTAATTCATTCCAAAGACATCCCGACGCATAACTCTTTGCTCGAAAAAGTCCTGGAAATTTTCAAGGATCATGGGGTGGTTGTCAAGCCCGAAAAATGCAAGTTTCTCACCGAAGAGATGGAGTATCTGGGTCATTTAATCTCCGGTGAGGGCATCAGACCAAGAAAAGTGCTGCTAGATGCCATCACCCAGGCTCCATCTGATAAACGTGGTGTCAAGTCTCTACTTGGTCTCCTGGAGTTTTATTCAAAGTTTGTTCCCAACTATGTCACTCTTGTACGGCCCATCAGTTCTCTTCTTTGTAAGGGTTTGGTGTTTGAATGGTCCGATGAATGTGAGTCTGCCTTGCAGTGCGTTAAGAGTTCCCTCTCTAACAGTAGTGCACTCAAACCCTATGGCCCGGATTTGCCTTCTTGCATAACTGTAGATGCGAGTCAAGTGGGGTTAGGGGCCGTTCTGACGCAAAACACTTCAAGAGGAGAGAACCTGGTCGCTTTTGCCTCAAGGGTTTTGAGAAATGGGGAACTTCAGTACTCAGTCATCGAAAAAGAGCTGTTGTCTTGCTTATGGGCCATCGAAAAGTTTCGTCCCTATATTTGGGGTAGACTCTTCTTATTGAGGACAGATCATAAACCTCTCATTTCTATTCTTAGGGCTGGCACCAGCAAATGCTGCTCGCCTAGGATCCTTCGTATGGTATCTCGCCTTATGCACTACCAGTTTGACATTGTTCATGTTTCTGGGGGGAGGAATCTCAGAGCCGATTATCTGTCGCGCTTTCCCATTGACTATAACAGGGAAGAAACCATTCCTACCGATGTTTGGGAGGAAGATTCTGATGATTGCCTGGTAGCCTCACTCGACTTACCGGAGCATGGGCTTGATACTGCAGACAGTTGGATTAAAGCTCTTACCGATGATGAGATTTTACAACGAGTATGTGGGTTTGTTAAGTCAGGTTGGCCCAGAGAGCGTGTCCTTCCTCAGTGCATACAGCCTTTCTGGAAGGTGGAATCTGAGATTTCATTGGAAGACGGTGTATTATTACGAGGTGACAAGCTTTTTGTCCCTCAGAGTCTCAGGAAGAACATTATTGTCAAAGCCCACGAGGGTCATTTAGGATCCACGCTCACCAAGCGACGGGTTCGCGAGTTCTTTTAGTGGCCCTCGATGGACAGTGATATTAATGATCTCGTTGATTCATGTTGCATCTGTAGTTCTGCTGACAAAGGTTTAAAAGTCTCCTGTCCACCTCTCTTTCCCATTGAGTGTCCCTCTGGACCATGGTCCAAGTTAGGTGTGGACGTCATGGGACCTTTGGAAATTTTACCTGGAGGGTGTCGTTTTGTTTTGGTGTTAATCGATTATGCTTCAAAATGGCCTGAAATTAAACTTGTTAAGGAGGCTTCTACCAGTAACAACATCCTTTTTCTTAAAGACGTATTTTTGAGGGAAGGATTTCCTGACACCATGGTGGCGGATAATGGCACTCGGTTCATGAGTGCTGAATTTGAATCCTTTTTGAAATCATGCAACATTCAACACGTTAAGAGTTCCCTTTATCACCCCAAGTCAAATGGACTTGTTGAGCGTATGAACAGGGTTGTGGGGGACTGTATTAAGTGGGCCAGATCTTGTAACTGTGATATTATTAATTCACTCAACAGTATGCTGTGGTTCTACAGGACCACCCCTCACTCTACAACTAAAGTCTCTCCCTTTGACCTATTGAGAGGAAGAAAGCCCAACACTAGCTTTAAGCCCGCTTGGATGAACAAATGGATCAAGTCCGTTCCTGATATTGATAGTCTCATGCTTTTAATTAGAGAAAATGTCTCCAACTCCCAGTCTAAACAGAAGTCTTGGTTTGACAATAAGAGAGGGGTCAAGACTGTGCCTGTGGTCGTTGGAGATATTGTTCGCATTAAGTCTCCTTTACATGTGAAAAAGGGTGAGAGCAAATTCGGTTCTCCCATTTCTGTCACCAGGGTTGGGAGGAACTCTGTGCAAGTTGAAGGGGGAAAATGGTGGAATGCTGGTAAGATTGTAAAAGTTAAGAATGTTCCTTCATATCCTGCTGCTGTGCCTCCAGGTCCGGAGGTTGTTGTACCTTCAGACATGTCCCTCAGAAGGAGCTCAAGATCTAGGGTTGTTCCTAAGAGATACCGCATGTGAAATGTTTAGAGTCTCTGTATATGCTAAGATATATTCAATAGTTATTGTTATTCTTAGATTTTATCTCCTGGTTGTCTTCCTCTTTTCTTTTGTTTTTTTGTTTCCTTTTATTTAGTTTTTCTTACTTTGTTTTTATTAAGAAAGGAGGATATGTTGTATTCTCTTCATTATATTGCTTTAGTGTAATATTCTATGATCCAGCCTATGGAATGTTGATGGGTTGCCTAGTTGCCCTGTGGTTGGGTTCTGGGCATTCAAACTGTACTGAGAGCTGTTGGAGCTGGATGTGTTTGACCTCGCTCTTATGTCTGCTGTGTAGCTTCTCTACAATAAATTCCAGTTTGACTCTCCTGCGTCTGCGAGTCATCTACTACACTATTCTATTCATTCACCTCCCAAATCTGAAACACTGCTCTTTTCCTACTAACGCTATGCTTTAAACTACTACACAGCTAACAAAACAATTCTAACTACATACAACTAATCACAAATATACACTAAATAATGCAAAGCTAGAATACAATACCATTAGCCAAGCAAATGGCTTTAACTTAATCAAAGGCGAGACCTATTGCATTTTCAATGCTTGTTGTAATTCCTGCCCCCATCAGAGCTTTCAGGGGACCTTTGCCTGGTGTAAACTAAAGCGCCATACAAGAAACCAACATGACATGCATATATTGTAAGTGCTCAATTTAGTAAAGCTCTATTGCAGCTCAGTTGAATTAGGCGTCATTCGTGCTCACGTATTTGGCAATAAATGCATTTTGTATAATCGCGGTTTGGAATATTATACTCGCTTGTCGCGAGCATTTGAGATAGCTGATCAAGATACATAGGCTGCTCAATGTGCCTTATTGCAAACGTTGAATACAATTTACGGCTTGAGTAATGGAAAATCTTGTATTGCATTTCTACATTGTACACACCTATGTGATCACTGACTGCATACACAGTAACATCTGTTCAATGCTCTTTGTTGAAATGACACATTCTGTTTGGATGTGATGATGGTAATCAGCGGTATTTGAAAAAGATATGTATTTTAATTCGCACAAAACATCCTGTACTATGTAAATAACAGTGGCTGCCGTCATGGATCGGGAGCGGGGCAGGCGAGGGGGTAAGGCTGTTTAAAAAAGAAAAGAAAAAAACGTACATGATCGCTGCGTCTCTCCTCCACCGTCTCTCCCCTGGGGCTGGAACAGGAAGCAACCAGGCTCCCCACTGAGCCAATCACAATGCTGCAGTGCAGCTTTGTGATTGGTCTGAGCGGCGTGGTTCAGGGTTCAGCCAGGGAATGGGAGCCTGGGCATGTTCTCCACGCAGGCTGTAATGTAGCCTGCGTGGAGAACATGCAAAGTGCGCATTACGGTTTGGCCGGCCAGAGTGCCAGCCAAACATTCATGGGGGCTTGGAGTGGGCAAACCACTCCTCCCCCTGCTCCTCTGTCATCGGAACAGCCCTGCTCCGCCCGCAAACCTGCCGCAGCAGGAAAACATAAAGTGCTAGTAACCTTGAGTTATTATCATTTTATATTTCCTTTATTTCACTGCTGCAAAGCAGTGGGGCGACGCTCCTCTGCCTTAGCGGAGGAACCACCACTGGTAAATGTACCCATTAAGAACTTCCAGCATTCATGGTCATCCCTTCCAAAAAGTCAGACTGGTTTGCAGAACACTCAGTCTTAGGTCATCTCTGCGCCATGCATTGGATCTCATCGTCGGGCTAAATATCGAGTAGGCCCTAAGGAACATGTATATACTGGTTTAAACTGTTGTTGAATTCAGTTGAAGGGTAAAATGCATATATTTCAGTGACTCTAAAAAGTAGTGTTCGTACCACAACGTGTAAAAAAAAAAAAAACACAACACTGTGTGGCTTTCCAGGAATCTGTCCAGGTGTTAGGAAACCAGGGTATACATCAAACCCCCCTCTCTACTACAATTGAAGAAGCAGCACACGCTGCACCAGTTCACCCATAATCTGCAAGTGGCTAATTAACATTACGCTCACTGCATCCCACCTCTCTGGTCACCCCTTCTCATCTTCTCCTTCCTGTTCTCAGAACCCTTCTGTTCAAAGCTACTCTGTCTGACCTAGAAAGTATGTATTCAGTACCTTTCTGCTAAACGTTTTCTGACCTGGAATGTATGCATTTATTACCCTTCTGCTCTAAGGTAGCTGACCTAGAAAGTATGTATTCGGTACCCTTCTGCTCAAAGATAATTGACCTGTAATTTGAATTTGTGCATGTTTCCTTTCTGTAGCAAAGAAAATATTCTTTTACAAATGTACGTATTCAGTACCCTTCTGCTCAAAGGTAGCTGAGAATATATATACTCAGTACCCTTCTGCTCAAAGGTAGCTGACCTAGAATATATGCATTCCCTTTGATCTATGGAACTGTCCTTGCATGCTATCTTAACCCTGCACAGCTTGACATTCTTGTTCAGACTTATGAAGAGCACTCTTGTAACCCCCAAGGTGTGCTTTTTAAGCGCACCCTAAAAAATGTGCTTGCCACTTCTAATACACTGTGAGAGAAATATACCGCTAAATAAAATACAGTCAACTAATTCCAGTGTAACGTATATACTGATTTAAACTGTGGTTGGAATCAGTTGGAGGGAAAAATGCATATATTTCAGTGACTCTAAAAGTAGTGTTCGTACCACAACGTGTAAATAAACACAACACTGTGTGGCCTTCCAGGAATCTGTCCAGGTATTGGAAACCCAAAACGTTGTTGCGACTTTTTATAGAGTGCAGCATATGCCACTGACACTTCTTGGTGCCACATCAAGCAGATGATGAACAGTGAGTGTCAGGTGGCCCTTGTTGGCCTTCAGAATAACTGGTAGCCGGGTCCTAGCCTTGCTGATTGGGCAGAGGAAGTTTGGCTGCCAGTTGTTTAGAAAATGTGGGCACACTAATTAACATTCCCAGTCAAAGGGCTCAGGTGTTGAGCTGGAGGATATAAGATGAACTTGAACATGAGAAAAGATGATCCTAGATAGTGAATGCAAGAAGTTGGATATGATTAGAGAAATGACACCTGTGGCTTCCACCGCCATGCATAGATTGTACGGAATGGAGATTGTTCAAGGTTTGAAGTCACTAAAGTGTGTAAGGCCTGTCTGGACTGGCTCACAATGATTTTTGTACTAGAAACTATTGTGACGCTTTATAATTGCATACTTCCAGCAGCAACCAGGCAGAGACTGCATTTTTTAGATGGATTCATCGGAGGCATCAGCCTGGGTTTTTTTTCTATAGCAGAATCACCATTTCACTTCTTGAACTAGGGAGGTAGAACCCCAGGCGTTAGGAGGACTTTGTTGTTGGTAAATGAAGAATTTGGGAATACTTTTGTGAATGGCTATCTTTAGGTCCAACGGCAAGCTTGGTGGATTTACTCGAGTCAGTGCTCAGCCACTAGGTTGAGAAGAAACTGTAAAATAATTGGTAAAACCAATCAAAAATCAATAGGTTTAAAACAGCAGCAGTGTTCTCGATGGAGCAGCAGCTCATGTATTCCCATTGTCTGTTCCTTCTCCCCACCCACCCCCCGCTCTCCCTCCCGTTGTCCGTGATGCCAACCATTTGCAATGCAATAGGTCTCGCGTAAATGCGAGACCTATTGCATTGCAACTGCTTGTTTTATCTGTTCTATTTTTTTCTTTATTCCGGAAAAAAAAAGTCGACATGTCTGCTTCCACTTGCGCATCAAGCGCTTGCCGACCTATACCAACCAAAGTTTTTTACCTGAAAGACCTGTCTAAGCTGCCAGACTGTTACAGCTCTACGCCAGGAGGGACTCTCTTCTTGACGACTCCAGGAGGTAAACAACATAAAGTATTTCTGCTAACTAGAGTCGCAAAATAGTAAGGGATCGGTGGCATTTACTGTTCAAGCAGAGTGCGTAGTGCACACAACTGTACGTTACGCCGAGCACAAATGCATTGCATGTTGCTGCTGTACAGGGTCGTGGGCCATTCGATAGGCAGCGTGCATGGCTGCCACAACGATGTGGGGGCTTGCATCTACAAAGGGGGTGCCCCCAGGACACCTCTGCTCCGCGTAACCTCCCTTAATGCCCTCTTGCCCAGCTTTGTGTGTTTGGGAAGGCCATCTTTCTTGCTGCCTCACATGTTACTTTTGCAAGTGAGTTGTGTAATGCTCTCTGTAATCTTTGAAGTGCAGAGGGTCCATCAGCTCCACGTGAGGCCCTGACTGAGCAATCCTTTTGGAAAGATTTAGAGCAGCGGTTCTTGACCCTTTGACTTATGTGGACCCCCAGTGTATCATTACTGGAATCCGGGGACCCCCACAGTCATTATTGGAAGCCTGGTACCCCCGGCCTAAGCAGTTTCTATGATTTGAACCTTGAAGCAGTACATAAACATACAAAAACAAGTATACACAAACAAATGGACAACTATTAAAATATTTTGTTTAATTCACTTTGTTATAGAAAAAAGTTTTTATATCTTAAATGTTGCTTCTTTCTGTGTATGTACTTGATTAATTTTAATTTATTAACTTTAGTACTGTGTAAATTTGTAAAACAGTTGCGGCCCCTGAGTAGTCCTCACGGACCCCAAGGGTTCCTCAGACCCCAGGTTAAGAACCACTGTTCTAAAGAAAGGAAGCAGGCCATCTTTTGAAACCCCAGAGTTGTACCAGCGCTCCTGTTATTGTGTCACTGGCAGAGCAGGGTGAAAAAAATGCCATATACCGAATCGGTTGAAATGTGCCTCATATGTATTTTTTTGTTCTACTACGGAGTGAAAGTGGGTTTAAACTAGTCCCTCTTCCCTCAAATTCGTTCTGCAGCCAAACTAGAGAAAATGGCAGATTTCTCGCCCAAACACAGAAAATAGCAAAACATAGTCCCGGAAGGTGTGATCTGTCCACAAATATTCTTAATTGATTGCCAGCAACCCATCAGAACGGGCATAATACTGGGACCCTATGAACGCTTTGGAATAGGCACACCTGTTAGTATCATTTGCTTTGGCTTTTGATGGCCAATATAAAAAGCCAATATGAAAACTTCCTGCATATGGTGTCCTTTTTTCTAAACCATATTAGACCGATATGGTCATGACGTGTAACTGCATACAGCAGAATAAAAAGAACAATTGCTTAGTCCTAGTCCCTGTAGAGTACAGGAAACCAACTGTCATTCAAACTGATGGTCCCGGAGACCAGGGCAAAGCCTAGAAGCCAACTTTCATTAAAACTGAGAATGCAGACGTGTAATATAGTATATGTGATGTTGAACTTCAGAATAATGTGAAGTGCATAAAAACAGTTGCAGCATATGTCAGAGTGTGGAACCCGTCTGACCGAGCAAGATCCTCTCTCAAAGCAGAAAAAGTATCAGCAAAAAGCCAGAATCCTGTTGTGTTTACAACTGAGGGTCTTAGACTTTGCAGCAGGCAATAAAGAACTTTAATGCCAAGGGCTTATATGCTGGTAGCTGACTAGAAGCCCACTATTATTAAAGCTGAGGGACCCATAGGTTCAGACACTGATAATTTATTTTTTGAATGGGGTTACCTGTTAGTTTTTTATATTGGAGGTGGGTTACCACCTATTTTAGTGGTGTGTCACCAAGTGACACTGAAAAGCCCATCAAAATGATGATAAAAGATAACATGGGGCCACGTGCAAACAGGCCAGCCTGCTGCAAATATTCATGATTTTGTAGTTTTTAGATATTTTGTTGTGTTGAAGAACCACAATAGACCGAATGTCACCACAAACATAAAGAAAAATAAATTACTCTTACTGAGATCAACGTTTTGCACACAATTATTTACATCAGAGCTTGCTCATCTGCTTCTGTGCAGCCGCACTGCTTTTTTTTAATTCTCAATATATAACGGGCTTTTCGAGCCCCATTTGTTAATTCAGCATGCTCGATGGTCCATATCCGCTGTTAAGCCACCTTATTTTGTATCGTTTTATAATTTCAGCATAAATGATATTGCAGTAGCCTCAAAATTAAGAGGGCCATGGATCTGGTTAGGTTTATATGGTGCCTCAGTTGACTTGGCATCAGGATTTTCCTGAGCCTGTTTAGCTGGTAGCTTATTTCCGGCTGTGTTAAGTTATTGACCGAAGAGTAGGTTGGGGCTGAAGAGCTTGGTTTCTTTATCTTTTTCAACATGGTTTGTAGGTTTCCAAGGCAACCTGTTAAAGTGAATGCTAACAAGGTGTTTGAATTGTTGATTAGTAGAAGAACTTCATCTTTGGTTCCTGTTTGTCACCCAAATTCTGTGTGTTCTGTCTAGTTTCTGTGAAATGTCGTACTGTTTATAACCCCCTTCTAGTCAACACCTATGCATTTAGAGGTGGATCTATCTGTTGGCTGCATGCGTTTGTTCACTCAGCAAGCCAGACGTTCCATATCGTTTTGTAAATTCATTATAAATGGTATTACAGTTTTCTCAAACTTGAGATGAACAAGGCACTGTTTAGGACTATATGGTGCTTCAATTGACTTGGCGTCCGGATTTCCCAGAGCTTGTTTACTGGTTGTTTGTTCCAGGTTCTGTTATGTTATGGTGAGAAGAATAGGAGGAGCCGCAGATATGTCGTGGCTTCTTTATCTTATGCGCCATTGTTGGTGGATTTCCCAGGCAACGTGAGCAATTGAATGCAAGTAAAGGGTTTGGACTAGGAGAACGTCCGTTTTGGTTCCTTTTTCGTCTTCAAGAACTGTATGTGTTTCATCTATGTTCTTTGACATGTTGGTCTGATTTTTAGGTCGAGCCTTGCGGCATCGCACATACGCTGCTCGCTCTGCGAGGCATGCTGTATTGGAGCATGCACTGGAAGCCCCGCCCACTCTCCACCCATATTTGTCATTGTCCTTCGTAAATGCTGGCTTTTGATTCGTAAATAGGCTTGCTAGTCCCTCTTTGGTACCACCTTGTCTGCATTTGTTGCCTCCCATAACGACTGGACCTTTCACTTGGCCTGTTACACGGTCTACATTATGTCGGTGAGCACTATTTTGTTTGACACTGATGGGGACAATGGCGGCTGCTTTTTGTATTTGCAGCGCGTCCACACAGGACAATGGCGGGCGCTTTTTTTATGGAGCGCTATGCCGCTCTAACTTGCATGCTGAGTACAGCACCCGCTTTAGGGACACCGCGCTCCGTTACAATTTAAAAACATTTTTTTTTTAACTTTCATGTTGAGCGCGGCGACCCTCATCAGGGACACGGCGCTCTGTTTCTTTTTTTTTTTTTTTTTTTTTACTTTAATAGTGAGTGCGTCACCCGCTTCAAGGACACCATGCTCTGTTTCATTTTTTTAAACTTTAATCGTGAGCTCGGCGCCCGCTTCAGGGACACCGCGCTCTGCAATACAATAGGTATCGCTTTTGCCAAAGTTTGAACTATTGGTATTGTAAATGACACTGCCTTTTAATATTATAAAAGGAATTGCCATTTACAATGCCAAATAGCTAAAAAATCTCGCAATTGCGAGACCTATTGCATTGTAAATGCTTGTTTAACTTTTCTAACTCCCAGGATCTCCTGGGCCCCCTTTTTGATCCTAGCGAGGTACACTTCACTTGAAGCGTCAGATTTCATGAGGAGGTAATGGTACAATACTGTAGAGACCTAAATACGTAAAACCTCCCAGAACTGTTCTTAAACGCTGGCATGAGCTGCACAGAAGGTCAAGCGTAAATAGAACAGGGGGCGAGCACGTTTTCTACCCGAACCCTGGTGGTACTGTTTTGTAATGTTGATCTTAAATTAAAAGGAAGGAAAACATAGATTCAAAGCAGAGCGATTACTTTTACTCCATAGGTTCCTTCATGATGTCAAGATTTGGAAATATGGCATTAACAAGAGATGGCTCAAAGTGCAGAAAGCTTTACATTTCTGCCAGGCAAGTTTCCATCCCCACCCATTGGGCCAGAGCGTCCTACAGCTGCCAGATATGTAGTGAATCATGTGCATTTTATGTCTGTGCAGATGTGCAACTTGGGCTCAAGTCCATTCAGGAGAAAAATAACCATTTGTGAATTGGGATTTAGTGTTTTTCCCGTGTAATGTGGCATAATCCAGTCTCTTGGCTATCCCTGTCAGCCCCTTTTCATGCTGGCATATTACTTTGTGGCTGGCATATACAGCACCCAGGCATGTGATCATTCAGTTGTACACAGTTGAAGGAAAAGACATTTGCGATATAAACTTGCTTCTATGTGTGAAATAATCAAAACACTGCTTTTATTATCTTTCGAAGTATATTCGAGTGGGAATAAGAAACTCAAAGCAACGTTTAGGAAAATATATCTACATTTACATTACTTCTTACAGAACTCATAATATGAAAAAGTCAATGTGTTCTATTTATTATTAATGTAATTGTAGTGTCGGCAACCTTTGATGTTTACTCCATTCTCATTTGTGTCCTAAATAAATTGAGAACCTTCGAGTTTTACACCCTTGGCCCTAATAGTAATTTTATGGTCTCGCCTAGGCAGTGAATGCGCGGTCTCTTCGAGACATGCTGTATCTAAAATATGGGCTTTTTCATTGGTTAATGTTGCTGTCCTTTAGAAATGCTGACTTTTGTTTGGTGAATATACTTAGTAGTCCCTCCTTTTGGGATTTTGTATCCTTCCATGAGGACTGGCCCTCTTACATGTGTTCCTACTGTTCAGGTTATTTATACTTAGAAAACTTTTTTTTAGTAAACTTTTCTTTAGTTGGCCTGCATCTTTGCTCGTCGACTTTTCAGCTTACTTGTGGAATGAAACTTTGGTTGTTTCATTTGCTTGCCATGTGTTTTACCCTCACCCCTCCCACAACACTGCTCGCAGGCCCCCACCACCCCCCTGAGGCCACTGCTGTTTTGCCTGCTTGGTTAATTTATGCGGTCTACCCCCACCCCCTTACACAACATGACACGACACTGCTTGTCCGCCCCCGGGATCGCTGCTGTGAACTTGTATGTTATTTTAAGTCAGTCACTTTTATTTATATAGCGCACCTATCCATGCTGCTCAACGTTGAGCCGACAGACTCAAACATGTATCCCCAGCTTCCAAGTCGGCAGCTCTCACCGCTGAGCCATATCCTATCCCGAGCCATGTTACAGGGTGCAGTACCATATGTGGTCAAAAGAGGTCCTAACTGACACGTCCTAACTGACACCTTGTGACAGCGTATGGAGCTGGACCCTCACAACACTGCTCGTACTTCTCGGCGGGCTCTTTCTTTGCTTTTGCTCTTTTCGTTACATTTCCCAGGATTTGGGTTTTATACGTTTTATAGGGGAAAGAATGTGGCATAATGGGCAGCATTGCCAATCTTGGAGCACGGGAACCAGGTTCGAGTCCCAGCGCCGGCTTAACATTCTGTGATTCTGGGCAAGTCAATTAATCTGCAATCCTTTTTTGCTTTAATATTGTTGAAAAACCCCGAAGAAAAATGAAACCGAGGCGTGAAACTAGCAAAATAGGGAAAAAAACAAAGAAAAACCTCTTCAGGGCTCTCCTGGCACAGTGGGAGAGCTGCTGCTATAAAATTCACTGCACCACGGAGACTCGCCCCATAATGCTTTGCAGGGCCTTTTATTTCAAAAATCATATTCCCCATATCTTGGCCTGTGGTGGTCCTATGATGATGGGACCACCACCATACTGTTCAGCACCGCATGCTCTCTTTTTTCAGATCATTTTCTGGGTCCTCAACCTAGGTTTGGGGGGGTGGGGGGAGAGGTACCCCGAAATCTTCACCTCCCCAGTTCTTTTTAGGCATTTAAATTCTTCAATGGCTGGAGCTTTTGCTTTACAGCTGGGAGGGAGATTTCCTTTAGGGTTAATATCTTTTAGAGAAAAGAACATCATTGATGCAGTTCTTATTTTCCTTTAGAAAATAAACTAAATCTTGCATCCAACAGATGTATGTCACGGACCATATACATATAAGTTTAAGTTCTGCTGTCATTTTTCACCACAAAATATTCCTAGTCTGTGCACGAAACGCAAGTCTGAAGAGCTGTTATATATTTATTTACCAATATTTACCACCGTGATATCGCACAGCAGCTCACTTATTTTAGGTGTTGCTAAACATAATTGTTCGAGTTGTTAGAAATTTCAACTGTATTAATCGAAGTTATTTTTTATAGCAATTTTTGTATTGCTTTTCACCTTGCTTTTGTTCCTGTTTTAATCACGGAACAACAGAGTTATTTTTGAAAACTTTCTTTACAGTATTCATGAAATGTAAGGCGCAAGTCAAGTCACCGCTTCCTATAGGGAATTAGAATGGTTTAATGTATATATTTTTTTTCCAGCCAGCATATTACTCTGGTCACCTCTCCCTCATATCCTATTTACCATTTTCTGGTTCTCCAGCGCCTCAAGATTATATGAACGGCAATAGCGCTATGCAAATATAATCCACTGCAAACACAAAATCAAAAGTAAACAAATTGTCATTTTCAACACCAAGAGCTCTAACTTTCGCAAATGAGAGACTGACTGCATTGCAATTGCTTGTTTAATAGGACGCTGAGACTGTTCAGTGGTATATGGCACTTGGTTTCTGGGATGTCTTTGTTCTGATTCCCTCCGAGACCCATTTTTCCACAGTGTGCAAAACAAAATCACAAAATAAAACCAGTGAATGCGAGAGCTCCTACAGACTCTTCCATGCTGGATGAATAATTGATCCAAGCCACCTGTTCCTTCCAGTGCCACCCGAACAGCCTGCAACAGCCGGCTCCAGAAGAATAGCTCATGATCCCATCTGTTAATATGGAGAGGTACTGTGATGGAGAGCATTAAAACCTAGTACCCGGATTATGTTGTTTTCTTAAACATGCTGGAAAGTTAAACGGCGGCTGTGAACTTTATGTACAATCTACCAGTCAGCAATTATTATGTGTTTGGGCCGCTCTGCAGGGTTACACTGACTCTTGATATGCCGCCTCATCTCCTATTCCAATGATGCTACATTTGAGACTGGTTTTGACATTTGTCACCATTGTGGTGGGGGCCTGGCTGCCACCTACCATCGTTTGGCACAAAACTGTGTTGTAGTACCTATTTCTGCGAGCAGGTTGGCAACGGCAATGCTTATCGGGTATTATAGGAAATCCCAGACTTCTGTTAAAACTCTGGAGAGATGCACGCCTCCTGGATGAATTGATATGCTTGAGGTGCTCAGTAGTTTACTTCGACGGTGTACACTTAGAACAGAACATAGCAGAAGGTCACAGCACAGCTCAGTTATGTGCTATATGGCTGTAATTGTGCCATTCAATAATAACACAAAACAGAACAATGTACAAATACGGCAGCAGGTACATGCAATGCAATTGGTTGTCAATGTGCGCACAACTGCAAAACCTCCCAAGGTATAGGGCCCTCCACCTTACAACAGCAAACATTAACACAGAACTCTGAACATTTACTCAATATAGGTCAAATATGCAATTAACTATTTAGGCTTTTAATACTGTGAGGTGCTTATCATAGAGATACCTTTGCTGGGCATTGGGAACAATATCAAATAAAGAACTGCACGAGCAATTTCACCCACCCAAAAATCTACAGCGTATTTAAACTGACCTCACACCCCTACAAAACCAAATCAGACTCTGGTCTGCGATGGAAGTGTCTGAAAACACCTGCCTGTGTTCTAAACAATTTCTAATTAACTACAAGAAAAGTATGCGAAAGGGAGAATAAATGAGGGAATTCTAATGTGGGACATCCTTTTTAATTACATATTTCACATACATCATTTAGAGTGGAGTGAAGATTATGATTCACTGTCATATAAAATAACAAACTTAGATTAGTGGTGTTGGCTGCTAGACTGGATCACAGCTATTAATGGTTTCTCTATTGCACTTTAGGTGATTGAACCCTATTGAAAGGAATGAAATGGAACCAGGTTAAAATACTGACAATCCAATTACCCATTGCTGCCAAGACCCTTATTCAAAGATTTTTTTTTTCTTTTTCATCTGGACGAGAAAAGATTTACAGGAATCTAATTGGCGTGTCTAGTAGCGCAGGGAGTAGGGGAATTGAGCCGCTTACTTCCCGCAAGTGCAGATCCATATTTCCTGTGAAGCTACCATTGTGCAGGAGTTCCTGTGTCAAACATGATTGCTTTGAGT
The DNA here is from genome assembly GCA_963921515.1 of Calotriton arnoldi. NCBI lineage: Eukaryota > Metazoa > Chordata > Amphibia > Caudata > Salamandridae > Calotriton > Calotriton arnoldi. The sequence goes on along the minus strand of CAWUFW010001691.1, from coordinate 1,499,400 downwards.
TCTAGTCCATGACCTCTCATCTGCCCTCCTTTCCTTTGTGTAGCGTAACTGCAAGGGTGGTAAATGGAATTTATCTACAGAAATATTCTCATCTTGGTGTAGAGCAGAAGTATGCTTTTGAGAGTGTCCTTATGCTGTGATCTTATTTGGAAGTGTAAGCGTCAGCCAGAGTAGAGAGGCAAAAGGTGTGCATATTAAATGCCACCGTAAACCATACCCCTTCTATGGTATATGGAGGTTGTTGGTCATTGTCTACAAAAGAAAGGTAATATCAGATAGACTAATTCCCCTCACTGTCAACAACCAGAGAGGTGTGATACGAGGCAGGCTGTTCAGTTATTCTCTGCTACAACAGTTTATGGATTTGGGAATCGTGGGCTTCTGACCCCCTTTACCAAACAACAATACATTTCACAGTATTGGAAGACAGTGGGAGAAGATGACGGACTGTTTTACTATCTGCGTAGTTGGTCAAACCAGACAACCCACTTCGTATCCCAACACATATTGTGGGATGTCACCAGAATGGGGAAAGAGGTCTGGTCTAAAATTAGGACAACACTGCTATCTGAGATGTATCACGCAAATCCCGGTCTGGCTACATAAATTATAGTAAAAGTAAATTGCAAGGAACAATGGCAGGCATTATTAGTCGAAGCAGGATGCTAGGTGAACCCTAGAATCTGAGTTCTTATCCTTTCTTGGAGGCTTGCTTAACCACACCAGTCTGCAAGTCTCTTCTGGAAAGCAGCTGCTTTGCCTCTGCTCTCAAAAGGTGTTGGAGAGAATCCCAGAACCTGGTGCCCAGCAAGCTGTTCCTATGTTTTTGCTTCTTCAACAGATTGTGTGCTGACGTTTTAGGATTTTGATAAGGTACTTGAGGTAGTGCCAGGGACATGGAAGCCATGTCCTGAAAATTGACGGCCTTCTTTCAACGCATTCTTGTGCAGAGTCCGTGTACTACGAGGGACCATAGATGAAGAATACTTACTTCATCAGAACTTGTGTTTGATCGATATAACGGATATATCAGTACTCTTGTGTGGGGTGCTCCCATTTCTTTTTAAATAATTGTGGGTTTTATGTTGCGTTGTATTGTGGGGGGGTGAGGGGGTGGTAGAAGCGTATTGCTTTTTATGGTCATGGAATGTGTTTTTAATTGCTGCAATGTATGAAATTCGTTACATGCTCCATGTTGATGTCATAAATGAGGGGTGCATACACGAGATTAAAGCTTTGTCACTTTTCACTTTGGTGGTACTTATTGTGAGGAAAAGGGTCAATAGTGAACACGGAAGACCCTGGTTGAGTGTTGTGATGGACTGAAGCATCATGGGTGTGATACAGATTATCCAAGGGGAGTCTCTTATTCTTCTGGTTTTTATAGTGACACCAGCGGCGGCTGGTGACATTTGAAAGTGGTGGGCCGTAAAAGTTGCGGGCAACGCACTGTGGCGAGCGAGCGCAGCGAGCGAGCCCAAACGTAAGAAGTGGGGTTCGGGAAAATTTTGAAAAAAGTGCGGCCAAATGGTGCATTTTCAAGGACATTTCAGAAAGCAAGAATGTTATTAAAGCAATTGGGAAAGTGTAGCAATTACATCAATATAGAGATTTTGTATGATAATATAATGTAGATTGCTGCTTATCAATATAACCACAGATCTTCAATACAGCACCGCCCTCAGTAATGTTTAACAGTTTACCCAGCACCGCCCTTAACAGGTGGCAGCACTCACAGAAACGTTTAACCATGGACGGGCGAAAATAGCTGGTAGGCAGAGGAGCTGTGCAGGAATGGAGGTGAGGTCTTTGTAGGCCAAGTTCTACACAGAAAGGATTAGTAGTGTAAAAAACACACAGCGGCAAAGTATTGAGAATAGCAGACACAATATACAGTGTTCATTTTGCAAGGTTGCCAGCATTCTGGGTGAAACAGCTGTAGAATTGTTTCAGTTTTCATACTGACAGAATTCCCAACCTTGATGGCATGAGAGGAAAATGCGCTGTTTGACCTACTACATTGTTATCCCAGAATGGAAAGACATCCCCCTGGGATCTGATGACTTCACAAGTGAAACTGCAAACAAGGTCTGGCCCTAATGACATCACAGTGAATGATACGGCACGGCCTATAGATATGATGTATTTGACTGTTTTGACATCTCAAAGATTGAGGCGTGTTGAAGAGCCGTCAGCCTTGACTGCAGATCCTGTCTCTTGTAGCTAACCCAGGGACACAGCAATCCTCTCAAGCTGAATCCTAGCCGGGGGGGTCAATGAAAACCTCAGAACCATTGGGAAACTCCTGAAAGTGCTGCAATGACATACTAGTGGCAGCCTGTGCCCTATACAAATATCAGTTCATAGCATAACAACACATAGCATGTGCCGACCATTGCTTAGCAACTAGGCTTTCACTGTATAAATCTCAATCCATGCATGTAACTATATTCAGCAAACTGCTCAGCTAATCAGAAGTAGACAGACTCGAGAGACTGGTTTGTTGACAATGGAACATGAAGTCCTGAGTTTTAATCCTGGCTTCTTCACTTAATCACATTGTGTTACCTTGTGAAATCCCATTGATTTCCTTGTCCCTCGGTTCCCTTATCGCCAGAATTGGGAGTGTTTGGATCAATCGAACGGTATCCAGCACTATATAAAAACTGGATATTTACATATACTCTGCTCCTGAAAATGCCCAGGCTCACTTTAATTAATGACCAAACTCTAGCCTGTTCGCAATGCCCAGTCTCCGTGAAAGCTCCAAAGTGCCCACACACCCTCAGCATCATGCCCATTCAGCCCAGGATATTAAAATGCAAGCATCACAACAAGCAGGCAAAGGGGGCCCGCACAGGCTACTTAACACCGAAGAGGGTCAACAAGAGCTAGGCAGTGTTTAACTCTTGTCTTGCTTTAAAAACAGGAGGTTTCAAAAGTCTGTGCTGCGGATTGATACGTTGCGGTAATGAAAGCGGCTGACACTGACAGGTCGCATACTGGCAGTCAGATACTAATACAGGTGACACATGCGTGTTCCACCTGCAGCAGGCTGTTGGCGCTGCGGATTATTGATTGCTTCGGAAACATGCGCTTTGTTTGTTTCCATTACACCTTCTTGTTTTGCTATGGCGGGGAGGCAGAGCGCGCCTCTTGCCAAATGGTCTCCTTAAACCTTTGATTACAGAAATATTTTGCTGACGTGTAAAGTTCAATTCATCAGTGATCGACATGCGCAGGCCTAACGGCATTAGCAATCTGTTATGCTGGTGACAACTTTGAAACAGAAATACATTTAAATATTTTTTCCACACAAGGGTCTAAATCCACAAACGTTAATTACTATTAAATTATTTAAAGCGATTCTTTGGGAGATATATTTTTCTTAGCCTGCTTTTAATAAACCACAACGTCTCCCTCCATAATTGCTTCTGTTCTGCTGCTAAACTCAGCGGTACCACTTCTATTGCGCTTCTTACCACTGGTGTAGCTCTACACTGTGTTTTCGGTAGTAGGGTGAGGTGAGGCTATCTGACACAGTACAAACTTGAGGCTATTGTAAGTCGCAGCGCAGGATGAGTCAGGCCACTTTAATGTTGGAGAGAATCAGTATTACCAGTCCGTTCTCCCCATTTCCTGAAATCTCAACTTCACAAAATTGTCAAACAACGATTGGCAAGCCCAGTGTGTCTCATGTTTTTTTAAAACCATGAAACCAGCCGCGGCCCGCCGCTTTGTGCTCAACTCGCCGTGAAAGAAAGATCCGGCCCTTGGTAATGAATGATCCGGTGAACTCTGGGCCAGCACACTCTTGAATTTATAGATGCACAGTTTTTAACTCACCCCAAGGTACCCAGCGTCCAGCGGCGGCCAGCATTCTCGAGGGAGGGGGGGGGGGGAGAGAGTCGCGGGTGGGGAATACATAAAACAATTAAATTAAACGTACCTGAGTGCCAGGGTACCGCACCGCCTCCGCTCCAGGCTGGTCACGCTGTACTGGTGGGCTGGCAGCTTCCCTCCCCTACGCAGTAACGCAACGCAAGCCAATCACAGCGCTGGTAGGCGCAGCAGGCCAGCGCCCCAGCCCGGACATTTTCTCTGCATAGAGAAAAAGGGAGGGTGGGCGGTCCTGCTCGAGGGCAGGGGGAGTGGCTTACCCACTGTTGTGGGTACTGACTGTTTGGTCGGCTCCAGGGCCCGACCAAACAGTCAGTACCCACAACAGTGGGTAAGCCACTCCCCTGCCCTCGAGCAGGACCGCCCACCCTCCCACCCCCAACCAGGCACAGAGGCACTTCTGCTTTCTCGCAATGCGAGAAGGCAGAAACATAAATGGTAGTTTTACCGTTTATGTTTCTGCCTTCTCGCACCGCGAGAAAGCAGTGGGCGACGCCCCCACGCCCCAATGGGGGAGCCGCCACTGTGACACTAAAGCCATCCAGCAGTAATCAACGGCATGCCCTAAGCAGACTGCACGAGTTTGGTAAACCCACAAAAGCACTTTCGCACCCAGACACTTTGTGTTGTCTAGTAGGTGAGATCTAAATATGCAGAGTAGCTTTAATTTTCAACTTGTATGTAATTTCAGATTTTAAGAGACCAAACGCATGCACATAACGATAGCGTCATAGCAACTGAATGGCAAAGAGACTGACTACCAACGAGATAACACGGATTCATACATAACCACTTTTCAGAAACCTGTTAGAGGGAACAGTGTTAACCTAATCACAGCCGAGAGGAAAGGCGTTCACGGCCAACCAAGTTTGCTTTTTTTCCTGTCCCCGTTTCCTTTCCTGGAATGCATCTCCCTTAAGTGATGGAAAAGGAAGTAAGGCTGATTTTAAAAAGCCCCTCTATTGTTAGTTGAACTTGAAGGCTGTGTTAATTGGTGGTGATGGATGACCGTTTGGGTGAAATAGCTGTCAGGAAGTAGTGAGGACACTACGGTAAAACCTCGAGGTGCATGCTGTTTCAAGATAAAGGGGTGGTGTCTGTCGGACTAAAAGCAGCGCTTTGTCTGAGGTTTAAACTGCGCGAGAGCTGTGTATGCCACATACGTCGCTTCTCAAGAGGAGCATAAGGAAGGTACTTTATTTTTTATCTCTACTTGTTGATATTTCATGTCAGGCCTTTCGCAAAGACCTTCTGCACATGAAACTAATTTAGAGCTATTAGCTTGGCTTGTATTTGGAAGCACGCTTTTACTCATTGGGGCGTTTAAGAACTGAATAACAAATGTTTGTTACTTCATTTAAGGACACGCATTTTATCGACTTAGGAAGGATGAAAGGCTAGGCGGAGCCTTTGGGATTCCAACCTGTGCCCATAAGGTCAGCACAGATTCCGGAGTAGATTCATTAGTCTAAGAGGCAGCTGACCCCAGAAGAACAAGTTACAACTATTCATTGGCATAACCAGATGTATGTAAATGTGCATACTTACGACATGTATTATATTTACCAAACAAAAGAACTAACAGTACATTCTTACGGTATGTTTAATAGTTTACAAAATCATTTAAAATAACTAACAGTATCCTTTACGGGGCACTAATACAACATTTAATTGAGTTTCTAAAGAAGTAAATAAAGAGGAAGTCTGCGAATCGATGCCTTGTCGAACTGCAGGTGATCCATTCGAAGGATTAGTAACTGGTATAAATATTAGTGTTGTGTGCACAGCAGGACCTCGTTTTTACTGTGCTGATAATTACATATAGCTGAATGTTACTGCTATTTGAGACGTTTTCCACTTAGAGCTTCGAAACCATATGCGATAAGCGTCCAGCGCCAAGAAGTCCCTCTGATCACATTACGGTACAAAGAACACATTTGCACCTCCTTCGACGATCTCACGCGCATTTATATCTATGTGGAAAGTATTCACATTTTGCAAAAAAAGAACTCAGAGCCCAAACCCGCTTTCTTGAAAGGATAATGCATTATTAAGAGGGGACGGACTGCACTAGTGAGCCTCGGCACACAGATGCACTTAGCCTGGTGTCATTTTACTGGAGACGTCCAATCTGGCACGCGGCACCCTCGAGCAGCGGGAAACTAACATGGCGCCTACAGAGGAAGCGTTGTTTGTGTGAGCCACGTTTGTTCACATCCTTTTGGACTGGTACCAGCTCTCTCCTCGCTCACAGCGTGCACCTCAGCTAGCCGAGGGCCTGATAATGTTCTTAATCGTCTTGTAATGTCCATGTCCTCAGGATGTCGTGATACAGCTGTTGTGTTCCACCAGCAAGCACGCAGTGTACTCTGTCAGCGTGTGTTTGTGACGAAGAACAGCCCTGCATATCCCGCATGTATCCCCCTCTCTATGTACTCATGTGCGGGTAGTCCCCAGGGTAAGTGTTGCATAAATGAACAATTTTATTTTGTTTTCTCTGTATGTAAGATATTTGTTACTCCATGTGGAGATATCCATTTCGTTCATCCCCAGCAATCATGGGGGTGTAAGAGAACGCTCCCACCACTTCCTCCATTTTAGAGCGAATGTAAGTGAGCAAACAAGGTTGAAAAAGCCACGGGGAATGTCTGTGAATACCTCAAACGTTGCAAACGTGTTGATGTTCGTCCCAGTCGGCTCTCCTCTGCCCCTCCGTGGGCAGCACTCCTTTCCCATCGTACCCTAAAAGGAAGCCTGCTCCTCTTGTGGATTTTCGCATTTGTGAATTAAATCTGCAGGCTTAACTGACAGCCAATGATTCTATATTGTAGAATGTAAAGCCTAATGATTCAGTATGCACAATATCACGAAGTATGTAAACATCGACCACAGAGTGCGTCGTTTAGCCGTGTCCAGGTGTGGCTGCACCACCCTTCTCTCACACACCGAGGCTACTCTAATTATGTCTCATCAGGACCCCACACACAGCACTGCTCTCAGTAGCATACCGTTTGACCTGCTTCTGTTATAATATTAAATCTTCTCTGTAACAGCCCACACGGGCGTGGACTTAGCATTAGTTATGTTGTGATTTTCTAGACATCACTATGAATTCTTTAAACATTTCTAAGCTTCATTTTCTTTTCTGAGCTCAGACGATCTTGGTTTTGGACACAGTCCTGCTTATGCAGAGCCAGGTAATGTTGGACCCGACTCCATAACAGCTGTGCTCTCCAGTCTGCAGTTATGCAACACAGAGATGCTGAACATTTTCAAGGGCTGAGTTGGTTGGGGATCCAGCCAGCCCGGCTCTTTCACATTTGAAGCATCTGTGCAAGTGCTGGTGTTGGCTGGATCTGCGAGGAGGCTGGGTGCTCAGCCCCTTCCTCCGCAGTGTCTTCATCCTCATGAGTATTCGGAAGCTGGACACACAAATAGACTATGAGTATTTCCTGGGTACCGTCCAGAACCTAAGCAGATGCAACAGCTGAACTGATGGTGGGATGTGAGTTGGCAGTCAGTGGTATCTAGGGGGAGGGGGGAGTGTCTGCTGTGTGAGTGGAGCATGCCAGAGCAGCCTCACGGCGAGGTGAATGTGTGCTGCAAGAGTCCTGAGTATCTCACCAGGAGCCAGTTGGAGGGATCACTAGGAGGAGGATTGACCTGCATTAAAACATCTGGTGGGGCTCATAGAACTTAGTGAAGATTGTACCGGAACTTGTACGTGGTTAAACACAAGAATTGAGCTGGGCCTGCCTGTATGACCGCGAATACTGCACATTTCTCAACATTTTCTGCACCGCGTTGAGATATTACTTCATGTCCATGTCTTCAGAAGTTAAGTAGCCGTGCCTGTAACGTATTGGAGGACACTTCGAACAGCACACAGTAGACCACGTCCAACTCTCTATACAATGCACTTTCACCAGTGCAAAGATAATACATCTCCTCTTTCACAAGGTGAGTGCTGGTATTTGGATGTGCCACACTGACATTCCAGGCCTATTTTACACGTTGGAGAGTAGGCGCATGTCTCATGCGCTTAGTAAGGTGAGCTCTTTGCACACAATGTTTGCCCACTTGTGCAGCTGCATAGAAAAGATTTGCATGCTGATATATACATTGTAACCTGACCCCAGTCTAGCAGTGTATTTTATTTAACTGAACTCCCAGTCATAAGGTTTCTCGGCACAAGAGTTGTAATTTTCTTCAGACACAAGTCTCCCAGCTGCCAGATTCAACAGCTCTGTGCAAGCTTCATTCCTTTAATGCCCCTTCTTCTTGATGCTCATGAGTGAATTATTTGTTGTCTCTTACCTTGCTTTTCTAACCTCGCGTGTCTTATTTCTTGTGAACAATAGAACACATTTATTAACTTTCACTGTGAAACACCGGAGGCATCCTTGACGATCTTCCCTACTAATAGCCGAGCAGAGGGAAAGAAACTAAGGTGTCCTACTCAGAGAGCGCGTTTTCCTTCTGGAGGATTTTGATAGCAGTCATGAAAAAGAGTGCTTTCTAGCACATCTACGGTGTACCCTAATTCAGGGTATAGGAAGACCCAGGCTCTCCTCTCCCTGCAGTCTTGAAGGGATGTGCAGATGCTGCTCTTCCTCACAGTGAGCTTGATTGCAATTAAATATATTATATTGTTGTAACACAAAATTGTCTTCTAAAAGTTATTTTGTAAATTCGTGATATTTCCCCAAAGGGGTTCATGATTCTCAGCCCTTATGTCAGCAGACCATGCACCACACCCGCCCTGCTCGCTCTCTATAAAGGATAATATCTAGATAGAAATAGTAACTATTGTCCAATTTTTTATGTTTGCAATTGTGCGGAACTAATGGGTATGGGACATCCATGGGAAGCTTTGTAAATACGCTTTGTTTAAGTATGGTAGTGCTCCCGATGTGCCTAGCGGAAGCACTTCTAGTTGCTGGAACCCGAAATATGGAAGGTGCCCTGCCTTCGGGCCTTGTGAGTGTGAGGTGCAGTGTGCCAGGTGTATTGGTCTTTAGACTCGTCTGAGTGGTGCAAGGCTATGGACAGAAAATAGACTCCCACTACTTCCCAATTTAAAGTTGATTGGAGTACGTACTGGTGGCTGAGGGTTTCCGATAATTGTGTGACATTCCCCGTACTGGATCAGCGAGTTCCTGTGGAAATCACAGTTGAGAGGAATTAGGAGTTTGTCTGAGCAGAAGCTCAGGCTGTTTTATAAAGGTGCCATGGTTCGAGGTCTGCTTCTACACCTGGACTTCAACACAGGAATGGGGTTCAAGGTACTGGAGCCTATGTCCAGAGTTTTGTAAAATGATCTTTCGTTTTTAGAATAAGCAGCAATATTCTTTTAATTTTTGTTAAGTGCTGAAGAGTTTTTTTTTTTTATACAACGATATATAATTCTTTTCAGCCATTTCCACATGGTTCAACTTTTGCAACAAATAACATAGTAATGGAAGGAATGCTTGTATTAATCGTAGCCACTGGCAGTCATTTGGGTGGCACCCAGTCCATTGTTTTTTGACACATTTTGCCACTCTAGGCAGAAACCAGCCATATGCTAATCAGTCTTGGTCCTGCTCCAATAGTAACAGTCCGTATAGAATTTCCAGGCCTGGTCCGACATGCTTTGTTCTCATCAGTGAGGTATAACTTGAGTCCTGTGGCACAATGGGCATGGGACCCACGCCTGGGCTTACCCTTTGTACTTGGGACATGCACTGCAACAAACAACAAGGTCATGGGAACAATGGTTGAATTAATCTCTGCCCCTGGTGATTGCTCGGGCCACATTCTGTCCATTATTTTTCACCCCCTATGACAAAAACTATCCATGTGCAAATAAGTCTTGATCATGTTCCATTAGGAACATGGCAGACCGAACTGCTAGGCATGGTCTACTCCAGACGGGAATATAAGCAACCCCAAAGAAATTACAAAGCGATCTGAGCTGGAAAACCTACAGTTAACCCAATCTGAAAGCAGACTGGAATCTTCTTAACACAGTTGAAGTCAGTGCTCTAAAGCTGTTCAGTAGATTCTCTAACACTGGAACATTATTTTGAAATGAAGCCAGAGTTTACTGGAAATCTCAAGACCTTAAAAAAGCATGATGATAACTTACTTGAAATGGGCTGAACTGATTTGGGGCACGAGAGAGCAAAATGTGGATCTGAATACAGGACTCCTATTGTCAGTGTCAATATAACTTCCTTTCACTTTAGGGGTCATATCAACGATTCTCTATATGGAAAGTAGTGGCTGGCCAGGGTTCCTATGCCTTGTTAATTTCTTAAATGCATGATTTTATTCATTTTTATTTGGTTATTTTATAAAGCGCACAGCTACCTTATTGAGGTTTCCTGACGCTAATACGTCCGGTAGGTCTGTATCCACTGTTCCTTCAGAATAGCTATGTCTTCAATTGTCTTAAGAAGACTATCAATGAAGGACATTTTCTCAACGATTCTGGGAGAGAGTTTCACAGCTTAGCACCCTAGAAGGCAAATGACTGGTCCCCCATCCATGAACGTTTAACTAAAAGAACTGCACACAAAGAGAGTTCGCCCGAACGGAGCATCCGGGAAGGTTGATAGCCTTTAGCTAGTTCTTGCAAGTATCGTGGTCCTGACCCTGCTCTAGCCTTGTGCACCTAGCACAACGTTTTAAATTCGATTTGTTTTCTCCACCTCAAGCCAGTAGAGTTCCTGTAAGAGTATAGACGCCGAGCAATTTTTCGGGAGTCTATAACAGCATCCTTGCAGCTTAATTCTAGACTACCTACAACCGTTTGATAGCTGTTCCATGTGCTCCTAGATAAAGCACATTTCCTTAGTCCAGTCTCAATATTATTAATGCCTGTATCACTGTCCTTTGGGCTGAAAATGGGAGCTGCCACATGATTTTCCGCAGCCATTTCAGGCTGGTGAATCATATTGCTGCCACTTTCGTTGCCTGGGGTTTCATAGACCGCTTATCATCCTGTACAAATCCCAGGCTCTTCTTGGGCATTGGCGATGGAAGCAGGCCCAAGCTTTCCAGCCAGTGCTGGGGACCCCAAAAGTATGGATTCTTCCTCAAAACCAGTACCTCGGTTTTATCTCAGTTGAGCTTGGGAAAATGAATACTCATCCACTCCGCCACTGCGCCCAAACAGGAGTTCAAGGTCTCTGAGTTGTGCCTCTGCACCGATGACAGTGAAAAGATGATTTGTGTGTCATCCATGTATGAAAATAAAGTTAAGCCCACAGCTTTCCACCAAGTCTACCAAAGGGCGCACATAGATGTTAAATAGCTCCAGACTTAGGGACAATCTTTGAGGAACTCCTAATGTCATGGCGTGCTGCTCGGATGAGACCATTGCTGAAAAAACCTGCTAAGATCGGTCCCCTAGAAAAGATGTCATCCAGGGAAGTGCCGTATCCTGAAGACCCAGCTCGCTCAGCCTCTCTAGAAGAGTCTCACGTGACACAGTATTGAAAGCCACACTGAGATTAAGTAGAATTAGTGCGGCCGTCTCGCCCCACCCAGGAGTCGTTGGAGATGTTCTGTGACTCCTAGCAGGGCGTACTCTGTACTGTGCCCCCTCCTAAACCCAAAGAATGCAGACACTCTTGAGATGTCATAAAACTGGAGTGTTGTCTACTAACATGTTTCTCCATTATCTTACAACTGCGTGGGGCTGGCGAGCCGGTCCCTTAGATGTGTGCACTTTTTCATGAAACAATCCGTTTCTTATCTTCCTTCCACTCTTCTCAAACACAAAAAATTCAAATGCTTATTGATTTTGAATCATTCCGTGAATTTATTCATTCATTTTCCAAGAAAATTTCTTTAAAGATGTACGTTATTCATTTTCAACAAAACGACAGCATTGCTTTTTGATACCCAATGCATTTCGGGTCATAAAACGGACCCTTCCTCAGGGGTCTATAACAAGAAATGCAAAAAACCAGATCAGGCTAATACTTTCTTATGTTGCAATAAACAGAATAATGCACTCATGACTATTTCAATGTGCCCAAAACTATAAATGCGTGTGCCCCTAATTGCGCTATCTGAAATGCATACCCACGAGAAAGTTACATCACATTAAATACTGTGTGAATGAGCTCCCTTTGGATCCCATAACATTCACGCTGCGTAACCAACAAAACACTTAACATTGTACTTCATGGCGCGTTCAAACAAATTATAGAACATAACGATAATTGACTCCGTAGTTTCTCTAATCACTTAATTCCACAGCGCAAACTTCAGCGCCGGACTCGCCTGGCAATCTGTTGAACGAAAACCTTACTTCTGTGTACACCAATTCAAAAAGCTCGTGATGAGCCAATCATCATTCTCCTTCTTACGGTCACTCAGCATGTGATGTGAGAGAGTGGGCTAACAACCACCCTTCTCACGTGATAATTTAAACCAATCGTCATGGGGAGAGCGGACGCTCCCTCTACACGTAACGCGAGCAGTTACTTAGCAACGTCGCTATACTTGCACACAAGTTTCCCGTATCACCCCGTATACATTTCAATATACAACTCTGACTGATGGAAAATAAACCTTAAATTGCATTCTACATAATATCGGGCAACATAAAACATTGAGTGCTTAACCTATTAAACAATCACAAAGTTCACAATAATACTTCAACAGTATAGTGCATCCAAATGCCATATGTTATGCAGTTCTCAACAAAGCCAGTACAAATACAAAGAAAATCAAAATGTCTTATTTATAGAAAACATGAGCACTTATTTTAGAATTTGATACCATTTTTCTAAGAATGCTTTGTTGTTTCTGCATAACATAGGTTTCAGTGCAATTCTTAAACCCTCGGAATACGTTTATTTTTATGATAATTTATTAACGTAGTGGCATGCAGCCTTTGATTAATTTCTCTTTTACTAACATATTCCAGTTGTTTCAATAGTTGGGTCACTGTGCTTATTTGTGGACTGAATTCTCTGGTTTCTTGTATTAATCCATAGATTTCTTCTGCTGCTTCTGCTGAAAAGGCTAACGTTTCCGCCTTATTAGTTGTAATCTGTGCAATTTCTTCAAAAAACATGATTATCTTTGGTGCACTCCGAAAGGGGTAGACAATCGGGTATATTCACAGTTCTGTTTTCTAAGTGCACTCAAAATTTCTAAATTAATGCCAAGTTTTCAACTTATTTTTTTGTGCTACTCCATCTGTTACACTGTGTCTGGCAGTGCCTAAAATGTTCACAACTGCGTGGGGCTGGCGAGCCGGTCCCTTAGATGTGTGCACTTTTTCATGAAACAATCCGTTTATCTTCCTTCCACTCTTCTCAAACACAAAACATTCAAATGCTTATTGATTTTGAATCATTCCGTGAATTTATTCATTCATTTTTCAAGAAAATTTCTTTAAAGATGATGTACGTTATTCATTTTCAACAAAACGACAGCATTGCTTTTTTTGATACCCAATGCATTTTGGGTCATAAAACGGACCCTTCCTCAGGGGTCTACAACAAAGAAGAAATACAAAAACCAGATCAGGCTAATACTTTCTTATGTTGCAATAAACAGAATAATGCACTCACGACTATTTCAATGTGCCCAAAACTATAAATGCGTGTGCCCCTAATTGCGCTATCTGAAATGCATACCCACGAGAAAGTTACATCACATTAAATACTGTGTGAATGAGCTCCCTTTGGATCCCATAACATTCACGCTGCGTAACCAACAAAACACTTAACATTGTACTTCATGGCGCGTTCAAACAAATTATAGAACATAACGCTAATTGACTCCGTGGTTTCTCTAATCTAATTTAGAAATTTTGAGTGCACTTAGAAAACAGAACTGTGAATATACCCGATTGTCTACCCCTTTCGGAGTGCACCAAAGATAATCATGTTTTTTGAAGAAATTGCACAGATTACAACTAATAAGGCGGAAACATTAGCCTTTTCAGCAGAAGCAGCAGAAGAAATCTATGGATTAATACAAGAAACCAGAGAATTCAGTCCACAAATAAGCACAGTGACCGAACTATTGAAACAACTGGAATATGTTAGTAAAAGAGAAATTAATCAAAGGCTGCATGCCACTACGTTAATACATTATCATAAAAATAAACGTATTCCGAGGGGTTTAAGAATTGCACTGAAACCTATGTTATGCAGAAACAACAAAGCATTCTTAGAAAAATGGTATCAAATTCTAAATAAGTGCTCATGTTTTCTATAAATAAGACATTTTGATTTTCTTTGTATTTGTACTGGTTTTGTTGAGAACTGCATAACATATGGCATTTGGATGCACTATACTGTTGAAGTATTATTGTGAACTTTGTGATTGTTTAATAGGTTAAGCACTCGATGTTTTATGTTGCCCGATATTATGTAGAATGCAATTTAAGGTTTATTTTCCATCAGTCAGAGTTGTATATTGAAATGTATACGGGGGTGATACGGGAAACTTGTGTGCAAGTATAGCGACGTTGCTAAGTAACTGCTCGCGTTACGTATAGAGGAAGCTTCCGCTCTCCCCATGACGATTGGTTTAAATTATCACGTGAGAAGGGTGGTTGTTAGCGCCGCTGTCTCACATCACACGCTGAGTGACCGTAAGAAGGAGAATGATGATTGGCTCATCAAGAGCTTTTTGAATTGGTGTACACAGAAGTAAGGTTTTCGTTCAACAGATTGCCAGGCGAGTCCGGCGCTGAAGTTTGCGCTGTGGAAGTAAGTGATTAGAGAAACCACAGAGTCAATTATCGTTATGTTCTATAATTTGTTTGAACGCGCCATGAAGTACAATGTTAAGTGTTTTGTTGGTTACGCAGCGTGAATGTTATGGGATCCAAAGGAGCTCATTCACACAGTATTTAATGTGATGTAACTTTCTCGTGGGTATGCATTTCAGATAGCGCAATTAGGGGCACACGCATTCATAGTTTTGGGCACATTGAAATAGTCGTGAGTGCATTATTCTGTTTATTGCAACATAAGAAAGTATTAGCCTGATCTGGTTTTTGTATTTCTTCTTTGTTATAGACCCCTGAGGAAGGGTCCGTTTTTTATGACCCGAAATGCATTGGGTATCAAAAAAAGCAATGCTGTCGTTTTGTTGAAAATGAATAACGTACATCTTTAAAGAAATTTTCTTGGAAAATGAATGAATAAATTCACGGAATGATTCAAAATCAATAAGCATTTGAATTTTTTGTGTTTGAGAAGAGTGGAAGGAAGATAAGAAACGGATTGTTTCATGAAAAAGTGCACACATCTAAGGGACCGGCTCGCCAGCCCCACGCAGTTGTGAACATTTTAGGCACTGCCAGACACAGTGTAACAGATGGAGTAGCACAAAAAAATAAGTTGAAAACTTGGCATTAATTAACATTTTTTGAGTGCACTTAGAAAACAGAACTGTGAATATCTCCATTATCTTAGCCATGGTGGGAAGCAAAGAAAGTGGTCTATAATTAGCCCAGTTATCGGGGTCTAGGTTAGGTTTCTTCAGGAGGGGTCGAACCATGCCATGTTTCCATGCCTGAGGAATCTTCCTTGACCTAGGGATAGACTGAGGAGATTCACCAGAGGTTGCAGATTGTCTTGGTCTAGTATACTAATCTTAGTTGTAGAAATTGGATATCTGTGTTTGCCAGATCTAATTCATGTCCGTAATGACAAAAACCCATAGAGGTCCATTGTGTCCCATGCTCTTAATTTGTTACCTTCTCCTGTAGGACATAGGCCCTTTAGGTCCTTTACAGCCGGCTTCCTTGCAATATTGTTTAGCGGAGGGCTCTCCTTCCCTCCTGCATTTAGCACCATTTGAATATCTGCCACCTTTTCAATGAAGAACCCTGACAATTCCTCGCACTGCGGTTGCAGCAATACTGGCCCTGATCGTATTCTCTTAGGATTCTTTCACCACTCTCTATAAACAGAGTTTTTGCACAGTTATTAGCTGCAGTTATTTGATCCGTATAATACTTAGCGCGGGCTGCTCTACATAACTGGTGATAGTTTTTTAAGGCTGTTTTGTATTCAATCTTGTTTCCCTCATCATATCCATTCCTCCACCAATGGCCGATATACTGAGCATGATAAATAGAAACAAGAAGTGTTCATTTTTCTGAAGGGATAATAAAAGGAGTGCAAATAACGACAGCCACTTCACTGTTGCAGCTGAGTTGGAGGTTCCCTTCAAGAGCCTTGAAGGTGCTAATCTTCACTAAGATGACACGTTTCATCAGGTCTAAAGATTTTTGACCAGCAGTCTTTTTTTGTTTTAATAAACTGAATTTGATTGGTTTTTAAATCAGTCAACAATCCACAAAATTCAGAATCATACCACTAATTGTACACTAGCACCCCCCATAAGAGCATATGCATCAGAACAGTCCGCAATACTCCATCCACTCCCCCATGCCATGGCATGTTTTGGAGGGCATCCCCTAGCCGTATATACAGCCTTCTCTTGCGTGGCACACCAGTCCATCGCCTGCTTCCAGGGAGCTATCGGAGGAGGAGAGGCCAACCTCCACCATTTAGTGATGTCTCTCTTTGCCAATGGCACCCCAGTCCCCACCATAGTCCTGTCCCCAATGGCATCAAACCTTCTCCAGGACCCCCAACAGAACAGGCACCGGCGAGCTGTCAATAGGTCTGTCAAGCACCCTGGACAGGACGTCAAGTATCCTACCCCAGTATCTCGCAATCATTGGATATTCCCTTACCAAAAGGTAGATGTGAGTAGGTGTCCCTGTACAGAGCCAGCACGCTGGCAAATCCAGTATGCCGGCGTGCCAAACCTGCTTTGGCATCTTATAAGTTATGTGTAGGTAGTTGAGCAGGATGAGCGGTGAAGTACAACCTGCATATACGAGCATCCCTACAATCCAAGTCATCCAAGGGCCCTACCCACTGTTCCCATCTGGCCTTGAGGGGCGTAAATAAGTCTGGTTAATGAACTATGAGGGATTTATATGTCCTTGAAATCCCCTTCTCCTTTGTGGGTCCATTTTTAGCCTGTTGATTTGTGGCATGTCAGACCTGCTGACGTCTGCCTAGTGAAAAGGTTGTTTAAAATTCTGTTACATGCAAACTTTGGCGGGAGAGGCATCAAGCTCCACATGGAGTTCCTCATTTTTTTACTCTTTTATTATCATTTTCAAAGAGCATTTATAGAAAACATGTGGCAAAGCTGATGCATACTCTGAAGAGTATTAAAAGACCCCCCCCCCCCCCATTGAGAGCCCTTTGTCTGCTCCCCTCCCAGTTCTTCATTTTTTAAGGTATGTATGTACCGCACCTATTATTTTTATTGAATTTCCTTCACGCCAAGCACGACCCACGGCCAGTTCTCCTGCCGCCACTGCCGCCAGACCTTCACCACCGCTCTGACCGCCAACACTGCCGACGCCCTAAGATGCATCCTCCTCAACGTGTGCTCCGTGCACAGACACGCCATGGAGATCTGGAACCTACTGGACTCCCTCTCGCCCGACGTCGCTTTTTTTACGGAAACCTGGACTAACGCCTCCTCCGCCCCTGACATCGCCATCGCGGACAGATACAAGCTCCAGAGGAAGGACTGCCCCAACCACCCGGGAGGGGGTCTCGCCATCGTTCACAAGAACCCCCTCCACCTCACCAACTCCAGTGAAACCTTCTCCGCCGCCGAACACCTGCACTTCCAAATCCAGACCAGCCCCAACTCCACACTCCGCGGTACCCTCGCCTACAGACCCACCGGGCCTCCTTCGCCGACACCATCAACGACCTCATCGCACCCCACGCTATCGCCGCAATGGACTACATACTAATCGGAGACCTGAATTTCCACCTCGACAACCCCAGCGACCCCCAACTCCACCACCCTCCGTGACAACCTCGCCAACATCGGACTAAAACAACTCGTCACCACACCGACCCACAAGGCAGGACACACCCTCGACCCCCATCTTCGGAGGAGGAAACGGCGTCCACTTCAGCCACACCACGCAACCCCCATGGACCGACCACCACTGCGTACACTTCCTCGTCGACAAACCCAAGGCACCCAAACCCGCCCCACGCCCTCTGTGAAGGAACTGGAGCAAAGTCACCGACGAGCAACTCAACTCCACCCTCATCCGCGACAACCCCACCACAGCAACCAACGCCAACCTCGCAGCCAGGGAATTCCACACTTGGATCTCCAACTGCGCAGACAAGCTTGCCCCGCTACGCAACCCCAATAAACAGCGCCCAAGGAAAGCCGCCTGGTTCACCACCGATCTTCAAGAAGCCAGACGCACCTGCAGACGCCTGGAGAAGAATTGGAGAAACAGCAAGACACCTGGAAACTACACCACCTACAAGGACGCCATGACAGACTACCACCAACGAATCAGAACCACCAAAAGGACCTTCATCCACAACAAAATCCTCGCCAACTCCAGCAACTCCAAGGAACTCTTCAGCGTCATCCAGGAACTCGCCAACCCCCGCAGCGAAGCCACGGACATCACCCCCTTCCAGGACCTCTGCAACAAGCTCGGATCCTACTTCCACCTGAAGATCAAAAACCTCTGACAACTTCATCGACCATACGCCCGACTCCGCAGCCAGCCCGCCCTCCGGCTACACCAGCCAACCCACCATCTCCTCCTGGACAACGATCACGGCCGAAGAGACCGCCTCGACCATGAAAGGCATCCACTAGGGGGTCCCCACCAACCCCTGCCTACCACACATCTACCACAGAGCCCCCACCGCCATCGCACCCGAACTACAACGCACCATCAACACCACGTTTGAGACCGGCACCTTCCCCGACGACTGGAAACGCGCAGAAGTCAGGCCCCTGCTCAAGAAGCCCTCAGCTGATCCCACGGACCTCAAGAACTACCCGCCCATCTCGCTTCTCCCCTTTGCTGCGAAAGTCGCCGAGAAAACAGTCAACTCAGAACTGACAAGGTTCATCGAAGACAACGCCGTCCTCGACCCGTCTCAATCCGGATTCCGAAGCAACCACAGTACCGAGACCGCCCTACTCGCCGCCACAGACGGCATCTGCACCCTCCTTGACCAAGGCCATATGGCAGCCCTGATTCTACTCGACCTATCAGCAGCATTCGACACCGTCTCCCATCGCACACTCATAGCCAGACTACACGACGCCAGCATAAAAGGAACCGCCCTCGACTGGATCCGCTCATTCCTCACCGGCAGAAGCCAAAGGATCAGACTGCCGCCCTTCCTCTCCCAACCCACGGAAATCAACTGCGAAGTACCACAGGGGTCATCACGCAGCCCAACCCTCTTCAACATCTACATGGCCCCCCCTCGCCGCCATCGTCCGACAACACAGCCTCCGCATCGTATCCTATGCCGACGACACCCAGCTCATCCTCGCCCTAACCAAGGACCCCGCCACCACCAGACTCAACTTCCAGGAAGGAATGCAGGACGTCGCAGCCTGGATGACCAACAGCTGCCTAAAGCTCAACACTGAGAAGACAGAAGTCCTAGTCCTCGGGACCACCCCATCAGCATGGGACAACACCTGGTGGCCCATCGCCCTCGGCAGCCCACCGACCCCCACGGACCACGCCAGAAACCTCGGCATCGTACTCGACTCATCTCTCTCCATGAACCGACAGGTCAACGCTGTCGCCTCCAGCTGCTTCAACACCCTCCACATCCTCCGTAAGACTTTCAAGTGGATCCTCCCCCCCCCCCACCCCCCCGAGTCAAGGAGGACACGAGCAGGCTGGACTATGGAAACGCCCTCTACGCCGGCATAAGCAAGTCTCTACTCCGCAAACTCCAGACGATACAGAACACCGCCGCCGACTCGTCCTCGGCATCCCTCGACACGAACACATCAGCTAACACCTACTGAAGCTCCACTGGCTCCCCGTTGAGAAGAGAGTCACTTTCAAGATTCTCACCCACACCTACAAATGCCTACACAACACCGGACTCCAATACCTCAACGACGGAGTCACCCTCCACGTACCCAAAAGAAACCTCCGATCAGCCAACCTCGTCCTCGCCAAAACCCCACGCATCCACAGAGCCAAAGCAGGAGGAAGATCCTTCTCTTACATCGCGGCCAAGACCTGGAACGAGCTCCCGATGGACATCAGACGTGCCCCCTCCCTGAACACCTTCAGGAAGACTCAAGACCTGGCTCTTCGGCTGAACGGCACTGCTGAACCCCCCCGCACCCTCCGCCCCCAGCTCCTTGAGACCCTCACGGGTGAGGAGCGCACTTACAATTCCCTGATTGATTGATTACATTGGCTCATAGCAATGTCGGAGAGTAATGTTCATATTCCTTATTTTACCCATTACCAATCTGTTGAAAGGATTTATTTTTTCAAATGTTATACTTTAACTTTATCCTCATTACATAAGGCTAATGTGCTGCCCTCATGAGGGACTACACCCTGCAGAACACAGTCCAATTAAATTCTAGTTTTGATGATGCAAGGGTAGATGTGTGCTGATTCTTGCAGACCACGAGAGCTGAACCATGAGGAATGAGCTCGGAGACACCTTCTGATGTGTGGTACCTTCTGCTAGTCTTGGCTTCTTACCCAGCCACTTGTTGGATTCTGGTACTTGTAGTCTCATTTCTGAAACTGCTTATTATGTGATGCCCAGTGGTGCTGGTTTAACAAACCAGGACTGGAAGAGGGTACCACACATGCTGTGTTATGCAGCGCCGTTGATTTATTAAGCACAGGCGGTAATCCCAACATATTTTTTTCCATAATAATTTTTTAAACACTTGCTCAGTGCACATCGAATAGCAAAGACATTTGCAATCAGTGTTACTTGTCAAGACAGTGAGGCACAGTGTCCATAACCTTGCAGTAGTGATAAACCTAGCAAAGAACATCCAGACCGAATCCTGAAAGCATACCGAACGTGATATAGCAGAAAACCAAGGAACTGCAAGCCCCTCACATTACCAATAACCTCCCATCATTCCCTCATGTGTCTCTATATAGATTACATTTGTTCCCCACCTTATCGAATTTCTTGTGGCAACCCCTGCTCTCATAAATTGCCCTTTCCGCTTGCAGAAACCAATCCAGGTTCTCCCCACTCTCGCACACTCGGGGGGCGGTGGTGGGGGGGAGGGTCTACTCTCTCCCTGTACCTTCGCAGTGTTAATTTTGGCCACCCCAGCTGCCAATTGTAACCACAACTTGGAATACCTGGGCCAAGTGTCCTCCCCTGTTGTACAGAGCAGCAGCCATCTGGCTTCCAGCGGGACCGTGATGCCAGTGACATTGGTCATGACCTGTACCACTCCTCTCCAGTAGCGCTGGATCACAGGGCACTCCCAGATGATATGAAAAAAATGAAACCACTATGTTGCACTCCCTCGCACATAGGGCTGTATCACTTCGACCCAAACGATGAAGTAAGGACCCAGAATAATAGGATCTGTGTAGTATTCGTAATTGGATCATTCGAAAGCGAACCCTTATGACTATGTCTCTGGGGCTCTGATTGGTTTCTAACCAATCGTCATCTTCTATAAGCCCCACATCTCCCCCTCAGGCCTCCCGCAAAAAACACAGCGGAAATGGGGAGATGTTCATAATTTTCTTATTTATTAATTAAATTGCTTTTGCTCACATTGCATCCTGTAATAGGCGGTCCTCCATTGGGGAGGAGTCTGGCAGTTGCTCCCCGTCTGGCACATGACAGCATATCGCATGTCTGAGCTGCAGGCACCTAAACTGTTCCGTTTCCCCAGTTCAAATTCCTGTTGTAATTCTGCGAAAGTTAATAATGTGCCCCCTCTCCAGATGTCCGCGAGATACTGAATACCTATCAGAGGCACTTAAGGAAGCCTTTTAAATTACTGCATTGACTCAGAAGTTCACTGTCCCATAGTGGAGTCCTATTTGTCAACTTGCCATCCCATCCCAAATGTTTGTTAGCCTCCCCCCATACCTCAACAGCTGTTTAAGTGTGTATCGGAAGCATGCATTTCTTATTGTAAAAAATAGACGGATATCCACGGTCTCCCATCGCCCCTCTGTCCACACAATATGCCGGATCCTCTATGCCGCCAAATACCCAGTCATTCACTACTGTCAACTGCGCCGCACAGTAATAGGTTCGAATGTCTGGAATCGCCAGCCCTCCTTCGTATACCCTTCGCTGGAGCTTAACAAGGGAGATCCGAGAAACTCCGACATGCAAACATTTAATCAATCAGTTCATCATGAAAAATGGAACAAATTGTTAGTGTGATAGAACGTGTTCAAACTCATTCAAATAAATGCAATATATTAATGTTAGTTAAGCATCACTTTTTCAGTGTATGACTAACAATTTTAACAATTTTTGAATGTTAAGGCTACAGCAAAGGTCATTGGAAATCTTCATTCCGGTTATTCCTCGTGATCCCCGGTATGCGGATTAAACTATCTGTATTTTATTTCTTGCATAGTTGATTGGTGGGTAGCACTAGATATCCAGCACCACAAAGTACAAACTCCCTGCAGTTTCCTCATTGCTGATTTGGGTTGAGGCTACATACACTTAGGTTCTTATGGATGGTTACTGTAATGTGAGTACTGAGCTCTATAAAGTCTCACTCTTAGATGCTGTACCTCGTAAATGGATTTAAAACCCTCTTTGTTAAAATAATAATGCAAATTGTTCAAGTCTCTCCGTCCTCTTCCTATCACGAGTCAGTCACCAAGGCACAAAGCATCACCAAGCCAACATATAATGCTTTTCTGTCCAGATGAAATGAGTAGTATGCACAAGATGACTAATCACAAACAAGTTTGGAATGCACGTGTTAACACGATCAGATTCTCTGCAGAACCTGGAGTCTGGAGCACCTTGCTGAACCATGTAGGGAGAAGCCAACCCACTTGAAGAAATACTGCTACAGGCTTTTGTTTCCCTTTCGGCAGCTGCACATTGACCAGCACCCTTAGATGTATTGTAAGGGAGCCACCCATTGGAAAGAGATGGTCTACTGTCCATGCCTCACTGGTTAACGAGGTTCAGCTACTAAATCTCATCAAACAGGACTAGAGAGTTAGAATTCATGTCAACACGTCACATAGACTTAATAATTGCCGTGTAGACTCTTACAATGGACCTTGTGTGAAAATTAACCACAAGTTGGTGGTGGTAGGTTCAGAATGAGATCATCTGAGAACTTGAAGGATGGGCTTGTGTATCAAATCAGAAAACCACGCAAATGCCACTGGGCGCAAGTACCATTTAAACACACTCCTAGGTTAGGAAAATAGAGATAAGATACTTCCCTCATTTAAATGACAATCTTATAATACCATTACTTTCACCACTTTCCCATTTGCAACTGGTGTCACCAATCTTTAACGTGCTATTATGCTGCTGCTTGAAGCGATATATTACTACTGCTGTTTAAAATCTGGCAATTGCCTCTTCTGCTACTCCTGGTTTGTCTTTCGGGTGTAGTTTATGCTCCATTCATTTTTTCACGGCTGCAAGTTGAAGAGAACAGGAACATGTGTCAGAGTCACTCCATACCTTTTGAAAACCAGGGTGCTCACTTATTCTATTTAGGTTGTTAGTCTGCAGCCATACATACCTACTCCCTGACTAGGTTCACCCTATGTCATCGACATTTGACTAGGCTATTCAGAGTCACACAAGGTCCAAGGGATAAGAGCATCTCAGACTATTGTTAAACTCTCCAGAGATCCAGTGGTCTACCTTATAACATTGCTTGAGAACCGAGTTCTGAAATACACAGGGCTCCCAAACCATTTCTGAAGATGTGGCTTCAGTCTTGGCATGCTCCCTCTGTCCACATTGATCTCATGCAGATACAGGTTGCAAGGCTGCTAGCCTCTGTCCAGTGTTGTATTGAGCGCAGGCCTGTCCCTATCCTTGGTGGACTTGAGTTGAAAAAAGTGTCTCTGAGTCGCATATAAAGGGCGGGAGGAGGATGAGGTATCCTTTACGCGGTCTTGCTTCCCAGAAGTCCAGCACATGCCTGACTTCACCTCTAGACAAATCAGAAAGCTGAAAGCAGTTGCGCGAGGTCCTTGTTTGCGCCCTTTGTGACTGTAGGCCGATATCGCAATTCCTCCATTGCTCAGATCCTAGTCTGCTCACTTTAGTACCAAGGTCCGTCTCCCATGGATGTGGAGCTATTGACCCGGTGTCGCTAGCACCTTTGAGCTGTGATGCCTCAAACTTTAAATGTGCTACCTTGACCCTGAAGAAAAAGCATGGTGATGGAAAAAGAACCGAGGCACGTTTTGGACAAGATGCATCTATTCTTTTGCTACAGATGTATGTGTTGTAACGAAGACTAGAGCAGGGTAAGACAAGTAACACCTTTATTACGACCACCACTCAGCCACCAGAAGACCACAGAACACTGCACACTCAGATTCTTCTCTGTCAGGGTGCTCTTGTCAACATTCCAAGGCAGCCTCTAGCTCAACAGTAGGAAAGTACCAATATGAGAGGAGGGTGGGGGCGGTGGGGGGCAAGGTGAGACCAATAACAAGTGTCCCCAAAGGATTAACAGTACAACCATAAACAAGGAAAATGGGTTATAACACATCTTCCCCCTTGAGGATGAAGGAAGTAAAATAAAAGTTAAAGTTATTGCATTACAAAGTCTTTATGCCATTTAGGTGAAGTTATGGATCTTTTGGCACAGCTTCTTTGGTGACTCGGAAAGTTCTCGGGGACATCCGAAGATGTGGAGCTATTGCTGGGATCATCTTCCGGGCCTTGGCTCCTTGCTAAACGGTCCATGCTCCAATTCTGACCATTCTCGAGGATTACCGTGTTGTTTTTGATTTTAATGATTCTTTTGGGATCATAGAATTTGGATTCGTTATCTCCAGTGTGTGTGGGTCTTTTCACAGATACCCAGTCTCCTACGGCCCACCTCTGGGGTTTGACTCCGTGCTTATAATCGTATTGGGCTTTATACTTGGCCTGATGGTAAGCAATTTTGGATTTAGAATTGGTGGATTCGTGTTCCGTCACCTCTCCTCCCCCAATCCAGTTTGGGAAAAATTTTGTACTGGGTTTTCTTCTTCTGAGAGATGAGAAAGGGGAGATACCAGTGACCAGGTTGGGAGTTGTGTGATATGCCCAGAGCATATCTTGTAGAGTTCGTTCAACAGGTAGGTGGTTAATGCAAGCCAGTTGTAAGTTCTCTTTTATCATCCTGTTTACTCTTTCGACCAAGCCATTGGCCCGAGGGCAGTACAATGCAGTTTTTAGGTGGGTGATGGCTAATTTGTTAAAGAAGCTGGTCATGGCTGACGAGGTGAACTGAACTCCATTGTCTGTGACCAGCGTGGATGGTATGCCTTCTGCGGCAAAGGTGTCTCTCAGAAAATTAATAAGGGATTCCGTTGTGATTTGGTTCACCATTTTGATGACGACCCAGTGTGAGTGATAATCAGTCAGGACAAATGCAAATCTTTTGAGGATACCTCTTTTATTGATAGGACCGATAATGTCCAGTGCAAGTTTTTCCCACGGTTTGTCAGGGATGGAAACCGGAGATAGGTGCTTTCTGGGTGTGTTTTGTTTTGTCACTATTGGCGCAAATGGTGCAGTTCTTGACTTTGGCTTCGACCATAGAGTCCATGTTAGGAAACCAATAATGCTCCCCAAGTCTTGTTTTGTAAGGCTTCTCCCTAGGTGTCCCTCGTGCACAAGGTCTATTATTTTATCTCTCAACCCTTCGGGAAGTATAATTTTGTTGTTTCTCCATATGCAATCGTTGTTCAAGTTGATTTCGTGTCTGATTTCCCAAAATTTGTTTAGTTCCTGACTTACATCGTTGCGTGTGGCTGGCCAACCTTGTAGGGTGTACTCTTTGAGTAGGGTTAATGTAGCATCTTGGGTTAGGTTCTCGACCCATTCATTTTTATTTATGGTAGAAGAGTGAATCTGTAAAATGGGAAATTCTGGTGTTTCAAAATTTTCCACTAGATCTAAAGGTGCTCTTGAAAGGAAGTCAGCAGCTGCATTGAGGTCGCCTGCAACATATTCAAATTTAAACACGAAACTTTCAAGGCCCAGCACCCATCTTGCCACTCTGGGTGTGCTGTTGGCGGTACCTTTGGAACTGAACATGTAGATGAGAGGCTTATGGTCGGTGCGAACTGTGAACTTTATCCCCCATAAATAGAATTTAAAATGTTTGATCGCCCAGAAACAGGCCAGGGCTTCTCTCTCTACTACAGAGTAGTTTCTTTCTGAGTCATTGAGTGTACGAGAGGCGAAGGCTACTATGCGTTCTTTCCCTCTGATGACCTGAGAGAGAGTAGCCCCTAGGCCTTTGTTGCTGGCGTCGGTGGTTAGAATGGTCTTTCTACAGGGGTCGATATTGCATAAGTGGGGGGCACTTAAAATAGCCTTTTTAATGTTGTCAAAGGCTACTTGGTGTTTCTCTAGCCATTTGTAAGGCGTATGGTTTTTAGTGAGTTCCCTGAGGTCACTAGAGAGGTCAGCAAAGTTCTTGACAAATTTGGCCATGTATTCGGCAAGACCTAGGAAAGATAAAAGTTCTTGTTTGGTGGTGGGTGCATGGCTTTTTCCATAGCATCAAGGAGGCTCAATTTGTGTTTAAATCCGTCCCTTGATATCGTGTGCCCAAGGTAATCCACTGTCCCCACCCTGATTTTGCATTTCTCTTCTTTTAGGGTGAGACCCGCCTCTTTGAATCTTTCGAGAACAGTTCTGAGAGACGAGTCGTGTTCTTCAGGTGTGGCTCCGTATATCAAGACATCGTCTTGGAAGCACATGGTTTTGGGTACCCCTTCCAAAATGTGCTGCATTATTTTTTGGAATACAGCTGCCGCTGAGGCAAGCCCAAACGGCATCCTGAGGAACATGAACGACCCCAGAGGAACATGAACGACCCCAGAGGAGAAGTGAATGCTGTTAATTCTCTGGAGTCGGGGTGTAGTTCTACCTGATGATAAGCATTGGAAAGATCCAGAACACTAAAGCACGGTGCTTCCCCCATGGTGCTTAAAACCTAATGGATGCGTGGCAAGGGGTGTCTTTCTATGATGATATTATCGTTAAGGCCCCTGAGGTCGATGCATAATCTAATGTCATCCCCTTGGGCCTTCTTAGCGATGACCACCGGGGCAACCCATGCTGTGCAATCCACGGGTTGGATTATACCCAAGGTCTGTAACCTGGATAATTCACGTTTGAGGGGTTCCCACATGAGGTGGGGTATGGGCCTGGTTTTGTGTGTAACCGGTTTTGCATTTGGCTTCAATTTTATTTTGTGTTGAAAGTTCGTAAGAAGCCCTAACTCGGTAGTGAACACCTCGGGGAACGCTTTGAGGAAGGTTTTACCCAGAATGGACAAGTCAATAGTAAGCACTTGTTCTGGGTTGTCAGGGTCGAGTTTTATACCTAATTCTTTTTGGTGTTGCCAACCAAGAAGATTGGACCCTTCTTCCACTATGTAGACTTTCCCTAGGGTAACTCGGTCTTTGAATGTAATGTGAGTTTTAACCATGCCCTTCAAAGGGATAGATTCCCTGGTGTAGCTGCTAGGGGAGATGTCAGCTTTTATTAATTCACTTTCTTTGCAAATATTCATGTTTTTAAAATCAGAAATGTTCACAAAAGTGAAGGGGGAACATGAATTCGCATACATATTGATTTTCTTGCCATCCAAACCAATTTCACATTGTGGGTAGTTTATAGAGTCCCGAACTTGGAAGACAATTTTCTTTACTGACTGGATTTTAGTGTCAGGTTCTACCTCAGCACTTTTTTTTATTAAGTAGACTACGACAAACCCTAGCTAAGTGGCCTCTTTTATTGCACTTTTTGCACATTGCTGATATGGCTTGGCAATTCAGATTGTTGGCCAGGTGATTACTGCTGCCGCAACTGTAACATTTAAGCTTGCCTGGATTGTGGTCACTAGCAAGGTTGAAGGTTTTTTCGTTCTTAATTTTGCACATGGTATTTTCTGTGAGAGGGTCAGCAATCTCTGACACCTGACCCTGGTCAATATGGGAATGGTCGGTGTGGACAGAACTTGGTCTGATTTCTTTCATACAGAGGGCGGTGTGTTCAATGGATTTGGCTAACTCAATCGCCTCTTGTAGATTAGGTAGTTTTTGCAGTAATTTTTCTTGTATTTTCCCATTATTGGTGCACCTCACCAGTTGGTCCCTTATTAGAGAATCGTTGAGAACTCCAAACTCGCATAGCTCACTTAAACCTCTTAGAACGGCTACGTAGCTTGAAATACTTTCATGTTTTCCTTGGACTCTGCAGAAAAACTTGTGGCGTTCCAGGACAATGTTAATTTTGTCTCCGAAGTGTATTTACAGTTTTATCAATGAGGTTTCGTAAGCATCTCCCTCTTCCTCTAGGTCTGGTAAGGTGTCGAAAACCTTCCTCCCATGGCTACCCAGATTGTGAAGATGAATGTGGTGTTTCCTTAAGGCGCTGAATTTCTCCCCCCCCAATGGCAATAAGATATGACTCAAAGATCTTGATCCATTCTTTCCAAGGATGGTTGGGTTCCCCACATTCATTGAGGAATGAGGGAGGTTGGGTTATGCTTGCAGCAGCCATGGTTGGATAAAGATAGTAAATGTGGAAAAGGAGGAGAAAGAGTAGCTCCGGATGGTGTGCTTGCCACCGTGAAGAAGACAAGGGAAATCCGTGAGAAGTGAAGATGCTCTTGCCAGAATAGAAGATGCTAAAGCCAGAATGGAGTGGCACGCAGAAAGATGTGATGCTTGACGCTTGGAAAAAGGTGACGCTCGACGCTTGGAAAGTGTGTCACCAGTTGAAGAAGTGGCACACAAGGAACAGGTGTGCGTGCCACCGCAAAATAATAAAGGTTGAAGCCAAAAGGTGAAAGATGCCCAAATAATGAATGACACGCAAAATGGTGTGCGTGTCACCGAAGTATGGAGATATAGTGAGCGTGTGAATAAAGAAAACAAAATGAGCAAAGCACTCTGGAAAATTGCCAGTAACCTCAAAGCTAAAGAGTAAACTGAGCTTTTGAAACTGTGAGGCATAAGGTGTGCGCGTCACCGTAGAGCGAATAAGAAGACCATAAAGTAAGACACGCAAAATGGTCTGCGTGTCACCGGTGATGGTCAGAAGCGCAGCTGCAAAGTAGGGCTGTTATGTAAGGAAATAAAAGTGAGCGTGTCACTGAAGGGACTAAGACACGCAAGATGGTGTGCGTGTCACCGGTAACAGCCAAAAACTGTAGAGTAGGGCTGGTGTAATATGAGGCAAAGTGAGCTTGTCACTGAAGAGGCTTGGAACACGCAAAATGGTGTGCGTGTCACCGGTATCAGCCCAAAAGTGCAAATGTAAAATATGGCCGTGAAGAATCTTAATGAACAAATCCCTCGAGGCTCCGTGTGACTGATCGTTATAAACAATCCCTCGAGGCACCGTGAAGGAGGCACAGTAGATTGTGAGGAGAGAGAAGGCGGTTCTGCGGGCGTGGCAACCGAGAGAAGCTCCAGAGCAAACACCGAACGGCACGCTTCTGAACGCTGACAGGGAGGCAAAGGAGCCGAGGGGCGGTTCAGAGGGCGTAGAGGGAGTGACCGCGTGAGGCACACCCCGAAGCAGCACGCCTTCCAAACGCTGCACGAAGGAGAAACGTCTCAGGGGGAGTGGATGCAGGTGTGGCGGCAACGCCTACCAAGGTGTGGAAACCTGTCCAGAGCGGAAGATCCAGGAAGCAGAGCACAGTCTGAAGTCAGTAAGGAAGGAGACTCCGGCGGGCAAAGGTGCTTCGTGGATGAAGGCAAACGCTCCACAGCTTCCAATGTAGGAAATCAGCGCTTGCAGTGGAAATAGAGGAGAAATGGAGACCATGAAGCAAAGCTCCTCCAGTGCCACTATGAAAGCGATCGTGTCCTGTGCCGGTCGCTGAGGGAAATCAGGAAAAGAGTACCTTAACCTTGTGGGCCACAAGGTAATGACTTTGCTTGACGTGGTGGATGTACACAGAAGGGAAGGAGAGCCGTCTTGCTCCCTTACGCAGACCACTCGTCGCCAGTGTTGTAATGAAGACTGGAGCGGGGTAAGACAAGTAACACCTTTATTATGGCCTCCACTCAGCCACCAGAAGACCACAGAGCACTGCACACTCAGATTCTTCTCTGTCAGGCTGCTCTTGTCAACATTCCAAGGCAGCCTCTAGCTCAACAGTAGGAAAGTACCA
Organism: Calotriton arnoldi; assembly: GCA_963921515.1. Taxonomy (NCBI): domain Eukaryota; kingdom Metazoa; phylum Chordata; class Amphibia; order Caudata; family Salamandridae; genus Calotriton; species Calotriton arnoldi. Next base: position 1,469,268 of record CAWUFW010001691.1, on the reverse strand, counting down.
ATATGAGAGGAGGGAGGGGGGAGGCAAGGTGAGACCAATAACAAGTGGGACAAAGGAGAGACCAATAACAAGTGTCCCCAAAGGATTAAACGGTACAACCATAAACAAGGAAAATAGGTTATAACAGTATGCTTCATATAATGTATCATCTTTAGCTAGTAAAAGATGTGCTTTCAACTGCCTATCGTAGGAGCACAGAATAAACCTAAAAGAGAGCTCCTGAAGATCACAGGTGCTAACACAATGCTAGTATTCACAGGAAGTGGATGCTCCGTATTTTTACAAGCTTGAAGTACACGTAGACTTGTTTTCTTCGGAGTGCCACTTTGTCATATCATACACAAACTAATCATGGAGGTAGAAAGGACAAGACTACATTGTTAATGATAATTTTCAATAGATCCCTTTTTGTGTCAATGTGTGCTAAGATATTTAAATAATAATGCCACAGAACTTTGCCTTTAATAATACACTATTGCAATTTTCTTTCTTTCTTTACCTTATAATTCAGCCATCTTGCACTCATTTGGTTTTTCATTTACACAGAATACTAGTCTCTCTGGTTAAGGGAACTCTGGTGCCCCGTCTGTGGACAAAAATTTATGTGTTTCCCAATTTGATTTTGTATTCTTCACAACATTGATGCGATTTGCTTGCATTATGGGTACATTTGTAGCATGTAAACAACAACTCATGCTTTTTACACAGCTGCTCTTTAAAGCGTATGTCTTTTCCAGTTTATTTTACTCAAGTAAGCACTTGCGTACTTTGGAAGTGGTAAGTCTTAAAATTATGCTATTCTTAAAGGATGTTGACTACAATGTACTGATGAACCAAAAAATGTAGAAATACATACTGAATATTGTGTCTTAGTCAAATTTCATAGAGACACTTGCAGTTAGTACCTTATTGGGAGCAGGTGCCCAGGCCCAGCTACCCATTTACCTGGACTGGTCCTCCTACCAGTGAAGGCCCTTTCAGGCCCAGCTCCACACTCCTGTTGCTGACCTCCTCACTCCCACTCTGCGCTCTCCCCCTCCCCCTCTCACTCGTGCTTCATCACTCTTTCCCATTTTTTTGCCCGTTGGCCTTTCACTCGTGCCTCTGTGCTCCTTTGATCTTTTCCAGCTTTTGCCTTTTTGCCTTACACTTGTGCCTCTTTGCTTCATTGCTGTTTCCCAGATTTTGCCTCCAGTCATGTCTGTTTGCTCCTCACTGCTTTGCCACCTTTTGCCATCTTTTCTGTCCCCCCTTCCTTCACCCCTTGTGCTGCTACCAGCAGCCTTCACCCTCTCCTCCTGGTCATTAATTGTTCTCCTGTGCATCTTCCCACCTATGCAAGCACCGCACACCTCCCAGGGCATACAGACCTACTTAATGTGCCTACACCGCAGCCATGCTACCGGTGCGCCAAAGGCAAGCCCGTCTGAGTATGAAACACGCCCAGTACCATGAACCCTATTCTGTCGAACTTCCCCCCCCTACCTCCCCTCCGAGCTACACCTCGGCCGCACTTTTCTCCCTCAACACCGGTTGATTGCAGTGAACATTGCTGCCCCTCTTACCACAGTAGGACCTTTCGCCTGCATCACCTGCCATTTCATCCGCTGCTCCATGCCCACTCCTACACCTCCAAATGCACCTCAGGCCACTCCTTGCACTACACCAGCAACACGACAGTGGATCACATGCTCACTCCTTAACAAGTGCTCTCTCAACAAACACTCCACCGAGGTCTGGGACCTTAACTCACTTGCACTGGACGTCTTTTTCTTCATGAAGATCTGGCTCAACCCATCATCAGGCCCCAACATTGCAACGGCCATCCCGTAGGGATACAAGATCACCCACTGTGACCACATCAACAAACCAGGAGGATGTCTCACCATCATCCACAAAGACTCCATCCAATGCACCACCATCACTGACGACACTACTTTGTCCATGGAACACATGAACTTAAAACTTCAGACCTACGAAAGGACAACCATCAAGGGAACCCTCGTGTACCCCCCACTGAGACCACAAACCAGTTTCACAAAACTCATCGAAAACTTCATCTCCTCCCTCGCCATCAACTCCAAAGAATACATACTCCTCGATGACCTCAATTTCCACCCAGACGGCCTGACAGACCTCAACTCCATTGACCTCCTCAACTGTCTGGCCTACACACGCCACAGGTCACATGCTCGACCCTGTCCTCACCTCCAGCGACAGACTCACATACAGCCACACCACCCAGCTCACCTGGGTGGACCACTTTGCTGTACTCTTCAGCATCACAACCTCGAAGGCCCCCCACCCAGGAATGCCCAGCGAACCAGTCTGCAACTGGAGCAAAGTCACAGAAGAAGCCTGGCTATATGCACTCTCATCCAACCAGCTGGCACCCACTTGTAGTCTGGACCTCAGCAACTGCAACTCCTGGATCACAAACTGTGCCAACACCCACGCATCGGTCAAACACACCAGACACAGAAGAACCAACAAGCAAACCAGCTGGTATACTGAAGACCTCCGGGACTCCAAATGCCACTGCAAACAGCCAGAGAGGAGATGGAGAACCAGCAAAAACAGCACCGATAGTACCACTTACACAACTGCACACAACCACTACCACCACCAGCTGCGGGAAACAAGGAAAAGAGCCCTCGCAGCAAGAATCTTCTTGCGATTGTCAAGGATTTCTCCAACCCCTCAGGTGCAGCAAACAACGTCATCCCTTCACAGGAACTCTGCAACAGCCTCGCTGACTTCTTCCATGACAAGATAGCCACAATCTGCGGCATCTTCAACCCTCAGCGCAAACCATCTGACTTCATCAACTACCCCACCACCACGAGCACGACAGTCACCCAGCTAACCGACTGAACCATCTCACCCACTAGGACACCCCCTCCCTCATAAAGACAGTACACTCAGGGACCTCAACGGACCATGCCCCCACCATATATTTAACCTAGGTGAGCCCAAAATCAGCCTCAAACTCACGACCATCATCAGCACCTCTATAGTAACTGCAACTTTCCCAGAAAATTGGAAACAAGCAGAGGTTGACACCCTCCTGCTGATCTTCAGAAACAAGAATTCCCACTGGAACTCCTCCTGGTGGCCCTCAGAGCTCGGTCCAGCACCAACCCTGACTGAGCACCCCAGAAACCTTGGAATCCTCCTCGACAGCAAACTTACCATGGCCTCACAAGTCAATGCCATCACATCCTACTCCTGCTTCTTCAAGTGCTACGCAAATCTTCAAGTGACTCCACCATCACGCAGGCCCTCGTCACAAGCAGAATGGACTAGAGCAACGTACTCTATGCTGGAATACCAGCCCATGTCCTCCAGAAACTCCAGACCATCCAGAACTCAACCGCCAGACTCAACTGGACCTCCCTCGATGTACCCACATTACTCCCCACCTAAAGCAGCTTCACTGGCTCCCGGTCCAGAAACGTTGCCAGTACAAGCTCCTCACACATGCATTCAAGGGTCTGCACAACTCCGGATTCTCCTATCTCAACAACCGCCTCCACTTCCATCAACCTACCAGACACCTTCACTCTGCCTTTCTCTCGCCCAAGTACCCTGCATACGCAGAAGCAGAGCTGGAGGCCAAACCTTCACCCACTATGCGGCAAATCCTGGAATGACCTCCCTCTCCACATTCGGTCCTCATCCTCGCTGCTGGAATTCCAAAAGAAACTGAAGACCTGGCTTGTCGATTGGCACTCTGATCCCTCCACTGACCACTGCTAGACTCCGTTTTCACCTACCTAGCGCCCAAGTACCCTCACGGGTGATGAGCTGCGTTCTACAAATTTATTAACATAGCATTGTGTGATTGTGTTTGTAGTGCATGACTAATTGTATTTGTTTTACAATTCTATGTTCAGCAAACGTATACCGATGTCTGCAATTATTATAGCATTGCAGCTCTTTTTTTTTTTTTTTTAAACTGGGCACCCTTTTTATCCAGTTAAGGGATTTCCAACCATCGCCTGTGTAATGTTGACTTTCGTTAGTAAACCTGTTAAGTGTCAAGTTTAGTAGTTGTTCATGTTGGTTAATCTGAAGTGAGCTTGATCATGCCGCTACTACTACTATTGCCCATTATGCCAGCTGGCATGTTGGGCAGCAACACATTTTCTGCTTTCTCCGTTACAAATGCTTTCTTTATGGGACAAAGTTGTTAGCCTTGTGCCCAACCTGGAGGGCCAGGGGATCGTGCCATCTCTGGTCTCTACCCTTTGACCTGTCTGGCTTGGGCAACCCTCCCAGAACACTAAGCTTCCGCGGCGTAGCTCTCCAGGTCACTGAAACACACAAGCCCCTTGACCACTTCAAGGTGGCGATCCTCTGAGGGCCGATCATGTTAAAGATCTTTGTACTGTATCCTGTATGGAAGGGTGCGCCGAAAGACTTTTCACTTTTTTGTTGAGTTGTGTCATAGCTTGTTCATTGCCCACCCTGTGATTTCTGGACAGCATCGCTGACCACGGTAGTAGCCCTCATGCTGGGTGGTGCGCATTAAGGTATGGTATGGTATGGTTAAGCTAACCCTATATTAATGGTCCTAAGATGTGGGTTGTCCACACCTCTTAATTTGCGATAATCTTTTGAGAAATATCCTCAGTAGGTTTAAGGAGTTGATATAATCCTGAGATTTTTTTCCATGCAACCTAAAATGTAAGTTGACTTATTGTTTTTTGTATGCAAAAATTATCTAGTGCATTAGCTATCAAGTGCACCCAGGTTCCTTCTTGGATGGCATTTAAGTTGATGCATTACACCACGTTTTTATTACTGTGTTCTATATGAGGTAGACGGTCAACACTACAGAAGTATTTCCCGTATTTGCACAGCAGTGAAAAATCATATTTTGAACTCGCAAATTTGCTCGCATTTGTCATTTTGGAAAAAGAAGTTGCAATGATGGCTTTGAAGCTAGTTTCTTTGTCTGTATTGTCTTTGACATCTAGTACTGCTGATATATCCCTCCCATGGGCACTTGACGCCTCGGAGATATAATTGCATGTTACTGGCCTCATTAGGCTGATAATGGAGGCCTGATTGCTTGCTTTGTTATTCGTAAACCTATAACCACGACCAACCCTATTCCAGTAATGTGCGCTTCCATGCAGAAGTTACACCCTCTAATTTCCTGCTGCTTCAGCTTCCACTTGATCTCTGTGTAAATACTTCACAGAGACGAATGTTTTAGTGAAAGAACATCTACCTGGATTACTCTAGAGAACTGCCGGTCTTATCATCGCTGTGGTTTATGTACATCCGAAAGAGTGCTGTTTAACCCTCTCAAGGGAACTGATGGCTGCTCGCATTAATCTTACTTCCGGTAGAGTCCATTTTTAAAACCCCACTTTAAAGGGCGCACAACTGATCTGACCATTGCTAAAGCGCCTATACTGTGGAGTTCTGTTTGAAAACACGTAGCCACTGAACAGGTGCCAAATGCACCCAGACACAGGGTGCACCTGTCAACTCTGCTCATTCAGGAGCTCCCACACTTGAAATGTCGGACCCCAACATATGTATGCCTTGAAAAGCATAGGCACTTGTCTTCGATTGGACACGTCAGTGATTGTTACTCCGCGTTTTGATTTTGTTCGATTCTCTGAGCTTGAGAAAAGCCATTTCCGTGGTCACCCTGCACCGAGCAGCTGGCACCAACAACAACTACAATAACATTTTAAGTGCCCTTCAGTTTTCTACTGCAGTGACCATGCTCAGCATATTAGTTGCAAGAAGGAACTAGTTTGGATCCCTCCTGCCCTTCGAGCTGGTCGGACTTGGTCCTCCTGGATAGGTGGTCCTGTACCTGTCCCATGGACTCTCTAATTTGCATAGAACGTGACACATTCAGGGTTGTTTGCATCTCATTAGATGCCACTGGTCCTGGAGCTCCTTTGTGCAGACCCCTCCTGGGCTGAAGGTGTGAGAGCTGCTTATCACCCGAGAAGATTAATACTAGAGGGGGAGCTAAACTATAATAGGCATCCCTGGATGCTCTGTGTGAGCAGCCGGGCAGGTGGTCTAGTTGCAGGACAAACCTGCAGAAAGTGTCTCCCTGCAACTGGGACCATACGAGGAGCCCCCTCCCCTGGCAGTGAGACCCAGGGGAGAGGCCCCTCCATTGGTCCCAATAGCAACGAGACACCTTTTATATCTATTAGAAATGCAGTGGCCACAGGAGGACCGGTTAGCTGCTCTGGCTTGCCTGTGTTGCACTGGTGCGGGACCTCAAGTTGGTGGGCTGATTGCGAGGCCCTGGGCAACTGCCCATGCCTAGCGCCGGCCCTGCCTTCTCCGCCCCATGTGCATTTGTTAGTGGTCAAATTGAGGTATCGAATTTTAAAGGATCTAGAGGACTGTGCAGAGACGTTTTGTGTTCTTTACGCTACATAATCAATACTCGAGAGGCCTCAAGTTCATACCTTTTAGTTTACAATCTGACATTGAAAGATCAAAATTGTTCCATCCATAATTTTTTAATATCGCATCAGCTCATTCTTCTTAAGGCAGTGTTATGAGATGATAAGGTTTAGATGCAATGGACGAAGCTGGTATAGTTCTGATAGTTTCTTGATTGCGAACTGTTATATATAATTTTCCTTCATTCCAGTTATAGTTATGAAAAGACACTTCTGATTTTTCTTTTGAACTTCAGCTGTATTTAACATTTATGTACCTTTATGAACCATGCGAGTACTGGTTACGCCCTCTGCAGACATATTGCTTAGGCGTCATTGACTGTGGTATCACAAAAGACTGTCTTCCATCATCAGTCAGTCTTCCGCTCAAATTCCTAAAAAAGGTAACTGAATTTTGGATCAGGTTTTTAGTTAGAAATCCAGTTTTAGATCTTTTCAGTGATGTTGTGTTGGGTATTACTATGAGCTATTTAAAAAGTCAATGTTCTTCTCTCTTTAAACTGCTGCAAAAAGGTTAAAGAAGAATTGAGGAGGTGGACATGTTGAGGTTGTTATTGGAGATGCCCAGTTCGCACAAACTTTACAAAAACTCTGCCAGAGGTTTACTACTTTGCGCATTGCCCTTCTATTCAAGGAAAATGACTGATTTGTACTCGTCTTTGACTGATAATTTGAGCAAAGTTTAGACTCTTTTACGATATGTAATTGTATTCTGAGATGAGATTTCATATATACAGACGAGATGTAACCTATTTACTGATGTGATGTCACCTAGTTTCCAATACAGTCACTCTGTTGTTGATGCTTTTACCACACATTGCCTCTCTACGGATAGTTTTAGAATACTTTAGTGAACTTAGACTTAGAAGGTCCCATTTCTCTCCTCGGTAACCTTCAATCTAGCAAATTGGATAAAAAGAGTAAAGGCAAATAGTGTTCCTTTACGTATGAGCAAAGTGCCCTCACAGGGAGGAATTTGCAAAATCGCATTACCGTATCAAGGAAAAAATATCTAGCAGCTCCTTCTAGTACTATAAAATGTGCTCCCAGTGTTGCTTACAGCTGATTGTTCGGAATAGAAATCTTCCAAGACAAAATTGTCCCTACTAGAAGTAGTGTCTTCCCACTGCAGCAGTCAGACAATGCCCAAAAGCCTCCAAAAACTTGGAGGCCGCTCGACTGTAATGGGACTAATGCACTGTTACTTGCAGCACTGGGCACCAACCCAATAAGTCTAGTCCCAAGAATGAAGCAGAAACCAGACTCAAGAATGAGGCTGCTCTCTTAGTTCGCATGCAAGCAGAAACCAGACTCAAGAACGAGGCTGCTCTCTTCGTTCGCATGCAAGCAGAAACCAGACTCCAGAACGAGGCTGCTCTCTTCGTTCGCATGCAAGCAGAAATCAGACTCCAGAACGAGGCTGCTGTCTTCATTCACATGCAAGCAGAAACCAGACTCAAGAACGAGGCTGCTCTCTGCATTCGCATGCAAGCAGAAACCAGACTCCAGAACGAGGCTGCTGTCTTCATTCACATGCAAGCAGACACCAGACTCCAGAACAAGGCTGCTCTCTTCATTTATATGCAAACAGAAACCAGACTAAACTTCAAAACGTGACCCAGAAGAGACAAAGCTTCTCTTCTTCATGCCAGGCTGGTAATGTTTGTCCCAGCTCTGCTCAGACCTTCCATTCACTGATGACCTGGGTACTTGTTTTGAATGTTGTTCTTCTTGGGTAGCTGCCACTGATGCATACGGAGGTTTTAGATTTGTATCGCAAACACAGACGACCTTTTTGTAGACACACCGCGTTGCTGCTGAAGAAAGGTTCAATTGTTCTATACCGTAGCACAGAATTAACGATGCGGTTATCAATAAGAAGTTACGTACCTTTGGTAGGGTTTGTTCTAATGGCTACTGTCCTTCCTGTGCAGTTTCACTGTCATGCTCCTTTATCATTCGGATTGATGGTACCTAGCAATTTTTCCGCTAAGGAATGTAAGTTACTTCGCTGCATCTGCACTCTTTTCTGTAGTTATGTGGGTGCTAGCAGCAGCATGACAGGAAGAAGCAGTTGTTCTTGTCTTCAGTACAAGAAGAAGAATACAGGCCTTGCCATGCCTGGTCTTTGACAATGATTCCCACTGAGCAGTTATCCACTCAAGTGTGTCCTCTAAAGCTCCACACTCCAAGGCCAGCCTGGTACAGGGTGGGGGATCGTGCGTGGATCATGGCCACGTGGCACTGGTCCGCAGGGTATTATAGTAAATGTAGTTTGTACTTTCCAGTGTCCAGTTTACAATAGGCCCAACACAGCACCAGTGCCCAGCCCAGGGCCCGAGCCTGATAATTGCGAAATTAGGAGAGGGAGGACGAGAAGACTGTCGTGGACACTAAATCTTCTGCGCCGCTCACCGTTCCCTTCATGGCTGAGGGTGCCAGCCAGTCCTCAGCCAGCAAGGAAAGGAAGTGGGGATTTAGGGAGAGCTATCACTGGACCCAAGGACTGTTTCTTTCAACGCTGTTGCTGCTGGGAAACCTGCTGTTCCCATCCTTCTTCAGCACTCAAATGAACACTGACAACCTTTTCCTACGTAAATCAACCATTCTTTAGATCATGTTCAGACAAGCATCAGTTGTATGGAGCCATGAAAACCACACACACAGGTCACATGAGTGTTCATTTTGAATAAGGATTTTGGAATGTATCTTATAATGTACACGCAAGAAGCTTGGTGACCACTGATTAAGGATTTAATAGTTGAAAGCATATTTTGATCTGATTTTAAGCAGATTTCATAGTCTACCTAAGTCGTATGGTCTGGGTAGAGGGATTAATGGAACATACTTTTTTATACAGCAGTAGATGCTGTGAATGTCTCCTTGCAATTTAGCAAAACACATTTAAGATAAAGGTTTGCACTGATTTTATTACGGTTTTTTGCTACCTATGAGAGATTACTATTGGCATATCACTGTATCTATCCCTTAATTTTCTTTGTGATTAAAGCGTTCATGCTTGTAGGCCTGCCTATTTCGAGATACCCTACTGTTTCTAGATAGATGCTATGGATGGTTGGAAGGATACGATGGCAGTCGCTTAAATCCCTGCTAACATTTTAACATCGTTTTCTACTTTTAAGGAGCTTTCTGAAAATAAAAAGATGCCCTTTCAGCACAGAAAGTGGCTTGCGTGGTCAAGAGAGCTTCCTTTGGTGGTTCTGGCCCGTCTTACCTTCTTGCTAGCACCGGTCCTGTCTGTTAATTATACGTTTAGGGATTTATTTAAAGCATGAGAATGTTTTTGTACAGGTGGGGCTTTTTCTAGCTAAGGTGTTCTTGTAACTAGAAATGAGCTCCAGAATTAGTGTATCTGTGTTCACAGAAAGGCTTGGTAATGCATGGAGAAAGAACTGAACGAAAATAGAAAAAAATTAAGAACCAGCTATATGCAAGTAACAGCGATACAAATCCAAGGCTAAATAAAAAAACTTGTAGATTCTGTGGAGTAAGCACCTGAAGGGTCATGGGCAGATTGGACGAGTCGGGCAGTCCGTATTTGTTAACTTCACATTTTGGATTAGCATGCATTCAATAATCTTGTTTTTAAGCTAGTATGGTGTGTTTCCTGCAAAAATGTAATTCCCATCGGTTCTTATATAAAATGTTGCCTTATGCGTGAGGCCTTTTTTATCATCTCAACAGGAGTGTATAAAAACAGAAGGGAGAGTACTTATTCTCTTTAAAGTAGCTGCTTTGTAATTTTTTCAATATTTTATTTGGTGTGTCTGACTAAGGAACAGTCAAACACACTCTATAAATCATTCATACTTTGCAGTATTTTGTTACAGAGAAAGGTGTAAGCTTTTGTCATGCTTTCATCATGAGCTGAGTCCAAAGACAGGTGTGGTTTGCTTGTGGGCGTGGTATTGTAGGTGGGTGTTCAATATGAAAAATCACTTTGAGATTAATTTAGGGTGGAAAATTAGTTTGTTCCCTCTTTTTATTGTTTTTACAAATAAACTAAGATTTGTTTTTAAAATTTCAAGCTAATTCTTGTTTTTATTGATTTTTTTTCCCCACTCAGGTAGTCCCCAGACCTCTAAATCGAAGGGAGCCCCATATTGTATCCCAAATTCAACTGCAAACCATTTTTTCCCTAAACCTTATTCCAATCGTTAACTTATCACTCATCTTACCCAAGCTGTCACCATTATCCTAGTCCTATACTATTTCCTCCTCCTAGCCTAAACCTGTACATAAATGTAAACCAAATTCTCAGGCTAAACCTTAATTTTCAATTCTCACTCACCCTAATCAGTCATCTAATCCTATCCTATACCTCATTTAGTCCCTTACCCTAAACCTTATACTGCTACCACTTTTACTTACACTAATATGTTTGACCTGATTTCTTCTTTTACTCCTAAGATTTTCCACCCCAATTATTTTTACCACCCAAGGTGGGTACATTAATACCATATCACTGAAGGTTAATGATCTGTTATTATGTTTTCATTTATATCTGTTTACAATGTAGAATGCCAACAGTTTGCCTTTTAGACACTCGCAGCTCTGGATACTCAGTTGATTGGACTCTGGGTGAGTGGAGAGAGATCAGATGTTCGCCTCAGAGTAGCAACACACCACTTGTCACTTGCTCCAGTTAATATTGAAGCCATGGTGTTTGATCTGATTTATTTGGATTGCACAATAACGTTTCTATCATGTTTACAATCCTTTGAAGTTACTGGATTTTTTTCTGAGATATTACAGCATAGAGTATGTTGCAGTAATCCAGATGAAAAAGTACTAGTGTGTTGCCAAGTTCATCACAATGTTTCTGACTCATTTGTGTCATGAGTCAAGGGAATTTGATTATTACTGATGGAGGACCTTTGGTAAACATGATCTCAGCCTTCATCCCAATGGCAGGACAAGTGGTCATTTTTCCAGACGTGGAGGTGCCATAGACCGGATATGATCATGTTTCGATGCAGTGGATTGACCTCCAGCCAAAAATGAACCTGGGTGTTGGACACAAAAATCAGTTGCAGTTAGTGGCTCAAATTGACCTCCGCCAAGGGACGCATACAGTTGTTGATGAGCGGGAGCAATAGTGCGGACATATACAATGTTCTGCTGTTGATTAATTTGTTACAAGCTTAAAAATGATTGACTAACATGTTTGATATAATGTTTAAGCCAAGCCTTTTTGACTGCTGAGGCTATGACCTTTGTTTCCTTGAAGCCACATCAAGTGTGTGACTCCCATGCTGAAGGAAGTTCCCTTCTTACCTGCATCATATTTGAGGTGTGCTGTGTTACATTCAAAACTGTGAACTCCAGTATCCCAGCACACAAGATCAAGCTCTGTGGTGGCCTTTGCAACACCTTCATCAGTGGAATTGCTGGGCTCTATTGGTATACGAAAGTGAATACCAGAAAACAAGCCTTCTCTGCCTACAGATGTAGGCTTTATAACTACATTCTGATACTGGTCTGACAAACTCCTCCCTCTTCAAGGAGCAGAAGTAATCAGACTTGCTTCTCTTTCCCTGATGCTTCGTGAAGAGGATCTCCCCAATTGTAAATAGTAAGCTGCAAGTAATACCCATTGCACTTTGTACAGCACTCCATTGGCAGGTTTAGAAATTATAAGTACAGATATGTATACAAACACAAAAGAGGCCAGTGAGAGACTGCTGGACTCCTTACTTCCTGTACCCAGGACTTGGCTTTTAACTTGTTTGCAGCCTTAGAATCAGAGTAGTATCTTATGTTACCAAGCACTTCTATGTATGACTGTGTCATTGTCAATACGCTCAACCAAGCACCTATTATGATGTCTATATTCCATCAGTAAGTTCCTCCAATCAGTGGTTAGAAGTGTGTCAACTTGGAGTACACTGTATAAAAATGCTATTGCTCACTTCGTCACAGGGAATATTGACTAAGCTCAGTGTATGCACATGTCTGTCATGATCACATGTCCGATAGATGTCCTCTGTTGCACTGGGTGCCTTGCAGAGGGAGATGGAGAATATTAGAAATGTACATGGCGTAGTGATTTATTGCTTTAGCTGCAGAGTCCTCTTCAATGCGCTGTCTTGAGAAACAAGCACCGGCAAAGCAATAGGTCTCACCTATGCGAGAGATATTGGCAATGGCAATGTGTTTTAGCCATTATGTAGACCAGTGTGGCTGTTGTTCAGCATGACTAAAAGTTAGTGAGGTAGATTAGCTTGGGGTAAATTGGGGTAGAGTGGAATGGGGTACAGTGGAGTGGGGTAGATTGGCATAGAGTGGAGAGAGGGGGTAGAATGGATTACGGAAGATTGGTGTGGGGGAGTGGGGTAGATTAGTGGGGTATATTGAATTGGGGTGTAGTGGGGTAGATTGGAGTGGAGTAGATTGGGGTGGAGTTGGGTGGGGTGGGGTGGAGTGTGGTGGAGTTGGGTGGGGTGTAGTGGGGTGAAGTGGATTATAGTAGGGTAGGGTGGAGTGGAGTGGATTATAGTAGGGTAGAGTGGAGTGGAGTGGGGTAGAGTGGAGTGGATTATAGTAGAGTAGAGTGGAGTGGAGTGGGGTAGATTGAGGGGATTATAGTAGGGTGGAGTGGGGTAGATTGAGTGGATTATAGTAGGGTAGAGTGGAGTGGAGTGGGGTAGATTGAGTGGATTATAGTAGGGTAGAGTGGAGTGGAGTGGGGTAGATTGAGTGTATTATAGTAGGGTAGAGTAGAGTGGAGTGGGGTAGATTGAGTGGATTATAGTAGGGTAGAGTGGAGTGGAATGGAGTGGGGTAGATTGAGTGGATTATAGTAGGGTAGAGTGGAATGGAGTGGGGTAGATTGAGTGGATTATAGTAGGGTAGAGTGGAATGGAGTGGGGTAGATTGAGTGGATTATAGTAGGGTAGAGTGGAATGGAGTGAGGATAGATTGGAGTAGTTTGGAGTGAGGTAGATGGGGTAGAGTGGAGTGGGATAGATTGGAGTGGAGTGGGATAGATTGGAGTGGAGTGGGATAGATTGGAGTGGAGTGGGATAGATTGGAGTGGAGTGGGATAGATTGGAGTGGAGTGGGATAGATTGGAGTGGAGTGGGATAGATTGGAGTGGAGTGGGATAGATTGGAGTGGAGTGGGATAGATTGGAGTGGAGTGGGATAGATTGGAGTGAGTGGGATAGATTGGAGTGGAGTGGGATAGATTGGAGTGGGTGGATAGATTGGAGTGGGATAGATTGGAGTGGAGGGATAGATTGGAGTGGAGTGGGATAGATTGGAGTGGAGGGGATAGATTGGAGTGGAGTGGGATAGATTGGAGTGGAGTGGGATAGATTGGGTGGAGTGGGATAGATTGGAGTGAGTGGGATAGATTGGAGTGGAGTGGGATAGATTGGAGTGGAGTGGGATAGATTGGAGTGGAGTGGGATAGATTGGAGTGGAGTGGGATAGATTGGAGTGGAGTGGGATAGATTGGAGTGGAGTGGGATAGATTGGAGTGGAGTGGGATAGATTGGAGTGAGTGGGATAGATTGGAGTGGAGTGGGATAGATTGGAGTGGAGTGGGATAGATTGGAGTGGAGTGGGATAGATTGGAGTGGAGTGGGATAGATTGGAGTGGAGTGGGATAGATTGGAGTGGAGTGGGATAGATTGGAGTGGAGTGGGATAGATTGGAGTGGAGTGGGATAGATTGGAGTGGAGTGGGATAGATTGGAGTGGAGTGGGATAGATTGGAGTGGAGTGGGATAGATTGGAGTGGAGTGGGATAGATTGGAGTGGAGTGGGATAGATTGGAGTGGAGTGGGATAGATTGGAGTGGAGTGGGATAGATTGGAGTGGAGTGGGATAGATTGGAGTGGAGGGGATAGATTGGAGTGAGTGGGATAGATTGGAGTGGAGTGGGATAGATTGGAGTGGAGGAGGATTGAGGGAGGATAGATTGGAGTGGAGTGGGATAGATTGGAGTGGAGTGGGATAGATTGGAGTGGAGTGGGATAGATTGGAGTGGAGTGGGATAGATTGGAGTGGAGTGGGATAGATTGGAGTGGAGTGGGATAGATTGGAGTGGAGTGGGATAGATTGGAGTGAGTGGGATAGATTGGAGTGGAGTGGGATAGATTGAGGAGGATAGATTGGAGTGAGGATAGATTGGAGTGGAGTGGGATAGATTGGAGTGGAGTGGGATAGATTGGAGTGGAGTGGGATAGATTGGAGTGGAGTGGGATAGATTGGAGTGGAGGGGATAGGATTGGAGTGGAGTGGGATAGATTGGAGTGGAGTGGGATAGATTGGAGTGGAGGATAGATTGGAGTGGAGGGATAGATTGGAGGGAGGATAGATTGGAGTGGAGTGGGATAGATTGGAGTGGAGTGGGATAGATTGGAGTGGAGTGGGATAGATTGGAGTGGAGTGGGATAGATTGGAGTGGAGTGGGATAGATTGGAGTGGAGTGGGATAGATTGGAGTGGAGTGGGATAGATTGGAGTGGAGTGGGATAGATTGGAGTGGAGTGGGATAGATTGGAGTGGAGTGGGATAGATTGGAGTGGAGTGGATAGATTGGAGTGGAGTGGGATAGATTGGAGTGGAGTGGGATAGATTGGAGTGAGTGGGATAGATTGGAGTGGAGTGGGATAGATTGGAGTGGAGTGGGATAGATTGGAGTGGAGTGGGATAGATTGGAGTGGAGTGGGATAGATTGGAGTGGAGTGGGATAGATTGGAGTGGAGTGGGATAGATTGGAGTGGAGTGGGATAGATTGGAGTGAGTGGGATAGATTGGAGTGAGTGGGATAGATTGGAGTGGGAGGATAGATTGGAGTGGAGGATAGATTGGAGTGGAGTGGGATAGATTGGAGTGGAGGATAGATTGGAGTGAGTGGGATAGATTGGAGTGGAGTGGGATAGATTGGAGTGGAGTGGGATAGATTGGAGTGGAGTGGGATAGATTGGAGTGGAGTGGGATAGATTGGAGTGGAGTGGGATAGATTGGAGTGGGATAGATTGGAGTGGGATAGATTGGAGTGGGATAGATTGGAGTGGGATAGATTGGAGTGGGATAGATTGAGTGGGATAGATTGGAGTGGGATAGATTGGAGTGGGATAGATTGGAGTGGGATAGATTGGAGTGGGATAGATTGGAGTGGGATAGATTGGAGTGGGATAGATTGGAGTGGGATAGATTGGAGTGGGATAGATTGGAGTGGGATAGATTGGAGTGGGATAGATTGGAGTGGGATAGATTGGAGTGGGATAGATTGGAGTGGGATAGATTGGAGTGGGATAGATTGGAGTGGGATAGATTGGAGTGGGATAGATTGGAGTGGGATAGATTGGAGTGGGATAGATTGGAGTGGGATAGATTGGAGTGGGATAGATTGGTGTGGGATAGATTGGTGTGGGATAGATTGGTGTGGGATAGATTGGTGTGGGATAGATTGGTGTGGGATAGATTGGTGTGGGATAGATTGGTGTGGGATAGATTGGTGTGGGATAGATTGGTGTGGGATAGATTGGTGTGGGATAGATTGGTGTGGGATAGATTGGTGTGGGATAGATTGGTGTGGGATAGATTGGTGTGGGATAGATTGGTGTGGGATAGATTGGTGTGGGATAGATTGGTGTGGGATAGATTGGTGTGGATGTTGGATAGGATGTGGTGTGGGATAGATTGGTGTGGGATAGATTGGTGTGGGATAGATTGGTGTGGGATAGATTGGTGTGGGATAGATTGGTGTGGGATAGATTGGTGTGGGATAGATTGGTGTGGGATAGATTGGTGTGGGATAGATTGGTGTGGGATAGATTGGTGTGGGATAGATTGGTGTGGGATAGATTGGTGTGGGATAGATTGGTGTGGGATAGATTGGTGTGGGATAGATTGGTGTGGGATAGATTGGTGTGGGATAGATTGGTGTGGGATAGATTGGTGTGGGATAGATTGGTGTGGGATAGATTGGTGTGGGATAGATTGGTGTGGGATAGATTGGTGTGGGATAGATTGGTGTGGGATAGATTGGTGTGGGATAGATTGGTGTGGGATAGATTGGTGTGGGATAGATTGGTGTGGGATAGATTGGTGTGGGATAGATTGGTGTGGGATAGATTGGTGTGGGATAGATTGGACTGGTGTGGGATAGATTGGGATGGGGTAGAATGGAGTAAATTGGAGTGAAGTGGAGTAGATTGGGGAAGATTGGAGTGGGGTAGATTGGAGTGTTGAAGTGAGCAGAGTAAATTGAGGTAGATTGGGTTGGAGTGTGGTTATATTGGAGTGTGGTTATATTGGAGTGTGGTTATATTGGAGTGTGGTTATATTGGAGTGTGGTTATATTGGAGTGTGGTTATATTGGAGTGTGGTTATATTGGAGTGTGGTTATATTGGAGTGTGGTTATATTGGAGTGTGGTTATATTGGAGTGTGGTTATATTGGGGTAAAGTGGAGTGGGGTAGATTGGAGTGGTGTGGGGTAGATTGGAGGGAATTAGAGTAGAGTTGGATAGAATGGTGTGGGGTAGATTGGAGTGGGGTAAATTAGGTTAGGGTGGAGTAGATTTTTTTCTTATTTGCCGTCAGTAAATGTAAATTGGTGTTTTTGAGGCTTCTAATAATGGGGTTCATGACTCTTGAGATGTTTGTTTTTCCCATCACTATCTGCTTTGAGATTCGAACAAGTAGGTACAATGCTGATGGTTTGACTTTGAGTTGCACATTGTAGCAGTGAGAGGCACTTAGTTCAACGCTGTAGCTGTGAATATTACTCTTGAAATCAAAAAATGAAAACCGGTTGGTCATCGGCATGGAGAGCTGAAGCAAAGCTTTTTTTATCAATCTCTTACCACTATAATGTGCATGCCAAGTATCGTTAATTTTCACTTATTAGATTTAAGAGAAAAGATGGCCAAGACCAGCCTCTCACACCTGCTCACTACGCTACAAGTGATGTATTGCCATGGGTTCCAGCCTCAATGATTATCCACTTTTTCTTTAACTCTTAAATTCGAGTAAGTATTTACATATAAGATATTAAAAATGCAGTCTCTGAATCTGACTGTGGTACAAACAAGCCAGGTAATTGATAAAGCTCAGTGCCCTCACAACAGTCATTTTCCTTTTGACTCCCCCTCTCTTTTTAATTTTTAATTTTTTTTAATTTGTTTATTAAACAGCTTGTAACAGAAGCATACATGCATCCGACTCCCCCTCTAAAAGCATTTTTGAGGCAGAAGTTGTGGTACAAGCTGTGATTTAGAAACCCATCAAGTAAATGTACCAAGGCGTACAGATCGCGTCTCAAATTGTGGGTCGGCAGCAACATTGAGCCAATGCCAAGAGCGAGGGATGGGAGCAGTTGTTTTGGGTTCCTTTGCGCTCCACACCAGGCCTGCTGGTTTGTTCTACCTCCAGCTTGCGAGAGCTGAAGATGCACTGTGGCCTTGAGTACAAAACACTGCCGTAGACCTTCCCAGAAGATGCTGAATGTCAGATTAGTTTGGAAAAAAACGTGGCAAATCCTTTCAAGATGGAAAATTTCGCAATTGACAAAATAGTTTCCTTGACAGAAGACAAAGGGCAAGGATCACTCCTCGTATTTAATATTTTTTAGCAAGTACACATGACATTTTTGATCATGAGCCAGGGGCGCCTTATCCTTGAAAATTAACCTGCATTTAAGAAATTGTGAAAGATGTAAAATCATCCAAAATGTATTCGGACTTTTCTGTCTTCCCATCGTGTAACACATAAGGTTAGATTTGCTTTACACTACAAGCGCATGTTTCACAAAGTATCGCAGTGGGTGCTTCTACAAATTTACCTTGCTTCGCTCTATTTTCTACTCTCTCCTTCGGATCAATGCCCATTTTTTTACAACCTTGTTTTATTTTTTATTCTTTTGTGACCCCTGCTGCCTTTTCTCCGGGTTCTAGGACAAGTGGTTATTGGGCATCATTAGTGGTTTGTACTGCTCTTTCACTCTGGCGCTCATAGGCCGCCGGCAGGGTCTGATTGGGATCACAATTCGGCCCGGGCACTCCCCAAAAAGTTGCCCACATTCCTGGATCACGCCCGTTCACGAAACAGCATTTGGCTAGTCTCATCAGGCTCATTTATAGAGAAATGTTTGATATATTATGTATTTTAAAGCTCATAGAGCCAGAAACATTGGTGAAAACTAGAAGAAGTACATTTCGGCGGGGCGGGCGAAGTGAAATAAAGTGGCCCAAAGACCACAACTCCTGATATGGCTATGTTTGCCGCCTGCCCGTTTTTTTTAACCAGCATTACCAGTATTTTAATGCCCTTGCCAGTACGAAAATGAAGAAAAACACCTAAAGCTGGTATTTTCTCCCCTGATCGATCTGTACTTTAAAGTTTGAACAGTAACAGGTGTCTAAGATCTAGGGGGAAGGCACTGGTAACTGTACCGAGAATTCGCAGAGCGAGAATGGGTGCACGTTCTTTTAGGTACATCGCAGCTAAAACATGGAACACCTTACCACTGCCATTAAGAAACGAACCATGCGAAAGCAGTTTTCGCAAACAACTTAAGACCTGGCTGTTCGCAAAAACATAAAGATGATCTGACAGTTTGTACGGGCTACGCAGTGAGAAACGCGGATCGCTGTCGTATCCTCCCACAGTGTCTTGCTCAGCGCGGGGACACACCGGTGGTATAAACATGCGCTCTATAAATGGCTAAATAAATAAATAAATAAACGTAAGGTGAAAGCAGTTTAAAATGTGGTCTAAAGCTTCTTTAATGATCCATGACTGATAGTTAAAACTAAACAAAGGAAGAAAAGCCATGTTAAGAAGTAATACAGACTTTTTTATTATTGAATAAAGAATCCTCTCTCATTATCAAGTTCCAGCCTTTGCAGATTCTTAAAAAATGAGCAAACAGAAGGTTGTTTTTTTATTGTAGTTTTATATCGCGTAAACTCGGCCAAAGGACGCAATTATATGAGCACCAGTTACATTACAGAAGATCAAATTCATTTTTATTTTAGGCCTTGCACAATTAAGTCATTTGCCCAGAATCACAGGATGTTGAGGTGAGGCTGGGACTCGAACCTATTTCCATAGTTACACATTCGGCAGCTCTGACCCTAACATTACATCATCTAAATTTTCCACTCTGAGAAATGTGCTTCACGGCGAGGTTTATGCAAACATACCACCCCCCACCACCAAGGCCTGAACGACACTGTAGCCGAGGTGCCAACGACAGGCCCTCAGCAAGGCCATTTACTTACTCAGCCCAGCCAACTGTAGCCTCAGGGTGATGGCCTAGCAGGGGAGGGGTGAAGAAAAGCACAGAGCTGCTGCTGCTCCAGGGGAGCCGAGGTGATAATGGTCCACAGCAGGGGAGTGGGACATTGCTTCTGGGCGTCTGCGCCGGCACCACGGGAGGCCAAGATAAAGTCTGCAGCGGACAGAACAATGTTGGCCTAGCGCTGCTGCTGAAAGTAACCCCCTCAGAGCCTCCTTGCTCGTGATGCTGCCCCTCCCCCTTACAGTGGCCTGGTGGGGAAGACAATAAGGCTCTGTGGGCCGGTTGCCAAAAACCGGCCCACTTGTGACCCTTAGGCACCGGCCCATCGGCCAATGCCCGACTGCCCGCCTTCCCAATCCGATGCTGGCCGCCGGTATTATTGGACTCCAAAGGGATAACCAAGTTGCTCCCTTTGTACACTTGGCTTTTGAAAGATAGTGATGGTGAGAAGGCCAGGCATATTTCAGGAGCGGGTAGAAAGTTTTACATTCAGATAGTGTAAGACACAAGCTGATCGTACACCATAAGCTAAATGTGCCATCAGACTAATATCTTTTAAAAGGTATAGGGCTTTAGCAGAAAAATAATTTACATTCTGTTAGAAATGGGATCTCTAGTTGGCAAGGGCTTGCACTTTGTCCAAGTAGGGACCCTTCTTCCTAGTCAGGGTAAGGGAGTTACACTCCTAAAATAACCCCTGCTCACCCCCTTGGTAGCTTGGCACGAGCAGTCAGGCTTATTCTAGAGGCAGTGTATAAAGCATTTGCACCTAACCAACAGTAATACAGTGTAAGCACTACAAACGGACACCACACCAGTTTAGAAAAATAACCAATATTTTTATATACTCAAGACAAGACCAATTACTACAAAAATCCACAATAGTATACATTAAAAATGAATGCTTGATAAGGTAACTTCTTCTTTGCAGGAATCCCACAAAAGCAAAGTTCGTACGAGTCGGTAGCCCCGTCCGGGTCTATTGCGATGCTGAATTACACAGAGTCCAACAGTTCCAGCCGACCGCGTCGCTATGGGCCAGCAGAGTCGTGAACAGACTCGGTCACAGTACCTTTCTCGTGGTGGCTGGTACGGAGTGTACGAGCCGGTCGGCGTTCGTCGCGGTTGCGGTGCAAGACGGAGCGATGCAAGGTGCGGTGTCCCTCGATGCGGTGCAGGCAGCGGCTCGATGAGCGTCGTGCAGACGGAGTCGGTGAGTCCAAGGCGTGCGGTGCAGGGCGAGACGGTGTACGATGCGGTGCTGACAGGTTGCGATGCAGGCGACCAAGACGGAGTGCGGGAGCTGGCGTCGGACAGCGGTGCGAGTCGGAGCGGTGCGTCGCAAACGTGCGAGCGGTGCCCCAAATGCGATGCGGTCACGATTGTTGAGCCAGTTGCAGCGACCGCGTCGGTCGGGGCCGGCTGGTTCAGTGAAGCGATGCGATGCGAACTGCGGTGCCCACAGGTCACGGTGCAAGCAGCGGCTCGGTGTTAACGGCGTCGGACGTCGCCTACGGTGAGACCAGGGTTGCGATGCGAAGCGGGGCGATGCGGTCTGCGGTGCAAACAGGTCACCGGTCAGGGATGGATTCGGTTGACGGAGTCGGGTGCAGTTCCCTTCCTCTGTGGCAACTGAAACAGCGTTCCAGAAGCGGTACCCAGAGGCTTGTGAAGTCTTTGTAGTCCCTGAGACTTCTTAACAGGAGGCCAGCTCGGTTTCAGGCCCTTGGAGATACTCAGCACAAGTTTGTAGAAAGTTCAGTCCTTTCACTGCCCAAGACAGAAGCAGCAACTGCAGGCCAACCCAACAAGGCAATAACTCAGCAAAGGGGCAGTACTCCTAGCAGCTCTCCAGCTCTTCTTCTTGGCAGGTTCCTTGATTCCAGCGAGATCTAAATTCATGGGGTCAGGGCCCCAATATTTATATCCCAAATTCCTTTGTTCTCTGAAGGCAGAGAGGGCTTTGCCTGGCCCAAACCAGTTCTGGTCAGTCTTGGAGCACTTTGTTGACAAGCCTCTGTATTTCCTTTCAGGGTGCAGGCCAGGGACATCAGACGCACCACAGGAGGTGGAGCCAGCATTGTGGAGGGAAGGCCCAGCCCTATTCAGGTCCCAGGTGTACTCCTCCCACCCATCTACATGTAGATCTTGCTATACAGCCCTGTGCTGACTCACCCTGTCTCCTGGCATCCCCCAGCCCCTGTCACTCGCACTCCAGACAAGGAATACACAACCTAGCAGAGGCAGGCTTGGATGAGTTAGACAAGAAAATACCCACTTTCTAAAAGTGGTATTTTCGAACACGGAATATTAAAACCAACTTCACTAAAAGATGCATTTTATCATTCTGAGTCCAGGCATACTAAACTCGAATTTCTACCATGTTCCCTGGGTCAGTTAGGATTATAAGCTGTAATAATCAAAACTGCCCATTCTGGCCTATGGGGAACAGGTAGCCTTGCAATAGTGAAAAACGAAGTAGGCTGTATTTCACTATCAGGACATGCCACACACACCAGGACATGTCCTACCTTTCACATACAATGCACCCTGCCCACAGGGGTACCTTGGGCCTACCTTAG
Source organism: Calotriton arnoldi (assembly GCA_963921515.1). Classification (NCBI taxonomy): domain Eukaryota; kingdom Metazoa; phylum Chordata; class Amphibia; order Caudata; family Salamandridae; genus Calotriton; species Calotriton arnoldi. The sequence goes on along the minus strand of CAWUFW010001691.1, from coordinate 1,446,953 downwards.
GGGTGACTAACATGTAGAAAAGGGAAGGTTTAGGGACTTGCAAGTGTGTGCACTTGCCAAGTCGACATGGCAGCCCCAGGCTGCGCACAGGCTCTGCGTTGGCAGGCCCGAGTTACACTTTACGGGCTGTTTGCGTGGGGGGCACAATCCCGTGCTGCAGTCCACCAACAGCATTTGATCTATCGGCCCTGGCACTCGCAGTGCACTTTACTAGGGACTGACACATAGATCAAATAGGCCAATCATGGAAACACCAATCCATAACACATTTTATACGGGAGCACTTGCACTTTCCCACTGGACAGCAGTGAGGAAAGTGCGCAGAATCATTTCACCAGCAAAAACAGAGTCAAAACCGGGAGGTCATAAAGCAAAAAGTCAGGGGAAACACGCCAAAAGATGCCAAGTCTAACACATGTCCCCTCCAGCTGAAAGTAGGGAGAACTACCCAACCCCATTGGAGTTCTCTTCACTAAGGCGGAAGAACCTGGACAGACCATCTGCGTTGGCGTGTTCTGTACCAGGACGGTGTTCCACCGTAAAGTCCATTCCCTGGAGGGAGATGGACCACCTCAGCAGCTTTGGATTCTCACCCCTCATTTGCATCAACCATCTGAGGGGCCTGTGGTCTGTCTGAACCCGGAAGTGAGTCCCAAACAGGTATGGTCTCAGCTTCTTCAGTGCCCAGACCACAGCAAAAGCTTCCCTTTCTATGGCACTCCACCTCTGTTCCCTGGGGAGTAGTCTCCTGCTAAGGAAGACTACAGGCTGATCCAGGCCCTCTTCGTTCAGTTGTGAGAGCACCGCTCCCACACCATGCTCTGAAGCGTCAGTCTGCACGACGAATTCCTTGGAGAAGTCAGGTGCCTTGAGCACGGGCGCCGTGCACATGGCTGCCTTCAGGGCATCAAAAGCTTTCTGGCAGGACTCAGTCCAGATCACTTTCCTGGGCTGCTTCTTAGAAGTCAGCTCTGTTAAGGGGGCAACGATGGTGCCATAGCCCTTAACAAATCTCCTATAGTAGCCGGTGAGACCTAAGAAGGCTCTCACCTCTGTCTGGGTCTTGGGGGGTCTCCCAAGCCAAAATGGTGTCAATCTTGGGTTGTAGGGGCGCCACCTGGCCGCTTCCTACCTGGTGTCCCAAGTACACCACAGAACCCTGCCCGATCTGGCACTTACTGGCCTTGATCGTGAGGCCTGCACCTTGCAGAGCCCTCAACACTTTCTCAAGGTGCTGTAAATGTTCTTCCCAGCTGGAACTGAACACAGCAATGTCATCCAGGTAGGCGGCACTGAAATCCTCCAGCCCAGCCAACACCTGATTGACCAACCTCTGAAAGGTGGCAGGGGCATTCTTCAACCCAAAGGGCATCACCCGGAATTGGTAATGACCTTCTGGGGTTGAGAATGCTGATCTCTCCTGGCCCCATCGGTTAAGGCAATCTGCCAGTACCCAGACGTCAAATCAAACGTGCTGAGGAACCGGGCAGCTCCCAACCGATCAATGAGCTCATCAGCTCTGGGGATGGGGTGCTCGTCAGTCCTGGTGACGGCGTTGGGCCCACGGTAGTCCACACACAACCGCAGTTCTGGAGTGGCACCGGGTGCAGCAGCCTTTGGGACCAAGACCACTGGGCTGGCCCAAGGACTGTTGGAGGGCTCAATCACCCCTATTGCCAACATCTTAGAGACCTCCTCCTTGATGCTGGCCCTGACCCGGTCAGTCAACCTGTAAATCTTGTGCTTCACAGGAGGGCTGTCACCAGTGTCCACGTCATGGGTACACCAGTGAGTAACACCGGGGGTCAGAGAGAACAGTGGGGCGAACTGTCCCAACAACTGGTGACAGTCCCCCTGCTGCTCCTGAGTCCGTGTAGGGGAGAGGATCACACCTTCCACTGACCCATCATGCTCCTTGGTAGACAGGAGGTCAGGGAGAGGCTCACTCTCCTCTTCCACCCCATCATCTGTCGCCAAGAGCATACTCACTTCGGACCTCTCGAAGTGGGGCTTGAGGCGGTTCACGTGAAGGACCCTCAAAGGGTTCCTTGGAGCCTGCAAATCCACCAGGTAGGTGACGTCACTTTTGCGCTCCACCACCTCATATGGCCCAGTCCACTTGTCCTGCAAGGCACAAGGTGCCACTGGGGCCATGACCCACACTTTTTGCCCAGGTTGAAATTCGACCAGAGTGGCATTCTGGTCATACCATCTCTTCATTTCTTCCTGGCTTGCTTCTAGGTTCGCCTGAGCGAGTTTCCTGAAGCGGGCAGTTTGGTTTCTAAAGGCCAGCATGTAGCTAAACACATCCTGGGGAGTTTTCCTGGGAGCTGCCTCCCAGCCTTCCTTTACCAAACTCAGAGGTCCTCTGACAGGGTGGCCATACAGGAGCTCAAAGGGGCTGGACCCAAGAGACTTCTGAGGCACCTCCCTGTATGCAAAGAGTAGGCATGGCAAGAGGACGTCCCACTTACGCCTCATGGGTTCTGTTAGACCCTTGATCATGCCTTTCAAGGTCTGGTTGAATCTCTCCACCAGACCGTTTCCTTGTGGGTGGTAAGGAGTGGTGAACTTGTAGGTTACACCACACTCCTTCCACAGGGATGTCATATACTTGGATATGAAATTGGTCCCCCTATCAGAAACCACCTCTCTGGGGAATCCCACACGGGAAAAGATCCCCATTAACGCCCGGCCCACCACTGGCGCCGTCGTTGTCCTGAGAGGGATTGCCTCCGGGTACCGGGTGGCATGGTCCACCAAGACCAGGATGTACCTGTTGCCCATGGCTATCTTGGGATCCAGTGGCCCCACAATATCCATCCCTACCCTTTCAAAGGGTGTTCCAACAACAGGAAAAGGTTGGAGAGGAGCTTTGACCTTCCTCCCACTCTTACCACTTGCCTGGCAAGTTTGGCAAGACCTACAGTGTGCATCTGACTGCCTTCGCATTTGGGGCCAAAAGAAGTGGGTGACAAGCCTGTCAAAGGTCTTGTCCTGCCCCAAATGTCCTGCCAAAGGCACGTCATGAGCCATACCCAGTAGGAAGGTCCTGAAGCGCTGGGGTACCACCAGCACACGGGCTGACCCAGGCTCAGCAACCTTGGGCTCACTGTATAGGAGACCATTCTCCCAGTAGATCAGATGTGACCCGGACTGATTACCAGCTGCCTGGTCTGCAGCCTGCCGCCGCAGACCCTCCAGAGTAGGGCACTCGTTCTGCTCCCTGCAGAACTCCTCCCTGGTGGGACCCCCTTCTTGCTGCCAATGGGTCAGCTCAGAGATGTCTCCCAGTTCGGCTTCCTGCTCCCCTGTAGGCACCGGGCGTCCCCCTCGAGGTCCGCCTCCTCCCGGTCCGTGGGAACTTCGGGGGCCGGTTTCCCGCGCCCCTGCCCTTTCTCTTGGCAGGGACTTGGGCCACTGTTCCAGGCTCCAAGTCCTCTTGATCACCCTTTCTGGCTGCCATTGACCGAGTAGACACGCATGCCCACTCTGGCAACCCAAGCATCTCCAAGTGAGACCTGAGCTCAACCTCCTTCCATAAGGACTGCTCCAGGTCGTTACCTAGCAGACAATCTACAGGCATGGTAGGGCTCACTACCACCCTCAAGGGACCTGAGACCCCCCCCCCATTCAAAGGGAACCTGCGCCACCATACACTGGCGCTCAGAGTTGTCTACAGCAACTACTTGGTGGAATGCTCCTGGGACTACTTGCTTCTCAGACACCAGGTGACACCGGACTGAGGTCACACTGGCTCCAGTGTCTCTGAGAGCCTCTACCCTATTCTCATTAATGGTCACCCAGGTGCTGTATTTCTTTGTGTTAGGGGGCACCTGGTTTCCTGGGACCTTCTCACTGTCCCCTAGTGAGACAAGGGTCATTTCTGCGGGATCCCCACCCTCCAGTGAGCACCGCTCCTCCCCAAGCGCTACACTAGCCAACACTTTGGACTGCCCACCGGTGGGTGGCTGTGTCCCCTTTGGGCACTTGGGGTCCCCCTTAAAGTGACCTACCTGGTCACATGCATAACACTTGCGGGGGCCGGTCTCAGCAGGCTTCCCTGAAGAGACTACTGCTTTCTTACCTGGGGGCTGGGAACCTTTACCCTGGGTACTAGTTTGGGGCCCTTTAGAGAACTCCTGTGCTTTACCCTTGTCCCCCCACTTTTCTGCTGGGGACCCTGCCCACCTTTGGCTGAGTCTCCCCAAACGCTTTCTTGTGGACCCTGGTACTCACCCAGCGGTCCGCCTCCATAGCAAGCTTCCTGGGGTCAGTTAGCTTACTATCCACTAGGTGCTGGCGCAGATCTGCAAAACATAGACTAGACAAGTGCTCCCATGCAATCAAGTTGTAGAGCCCCTGAAAATCTGTCACATTACTGCCCTTTACCCAGCCATCCAGAGACCTGCAGAACACATCCACACATTCCAACCAAGTGTTGGCATCCGACTTCTTACTGGACCTGAACTGATCCCTGTACTTTTCAGGAGTAAGACCATACTTAGTGAGAAGGGCATCCTTCATGTCCGCATAGGTGAGGTGATACCCCTTACCCAAAGCTATCAGAGCGTCCCTTGCTTCTTCAGGGAAAAGTGGCCACAATCCTGCTCCCCAATTTTCCTCAGGGACCCCATTCATGTGTATGGCTGCCTCATAACCCTGAAACCACCTTTGTATGTCATCCCCCTTCTTGAACTCCTTGCCTACATTCTTGGGAATGTGCACAATCCTGTCTGCCTTTCTGGACGAATTGCTGCCACCATCTGAGCCTGACTTACTCCTAAGTTCTAGCTCCTTCAGTTCTCTCTCATGCTCTAAGACCATCTTCTTCTCCTCCATGGCCAATCTCTTCTCCTCCCGCTCACTCTCCAGCCTGAGCTTCTGCAGCTCAAACTGCCTTGCCTCCCACCTGTCTTCCAGCTCCTCTGGGGACAGACTGCTGCTGCCTGACCTGGCGGGTTCCCCCCACCCAAAAGCACATCCACCCTGGAAATAGGCTCCTCCACCTCCTCACTGAGATTACCAGGCTGCCCACTGGCATGTCTGGCTGCTACCCAGGCCCTCAGCGCCTTCTGTAGCTCCTCCTTCCTTGTGAGGCCTTTAATTTGGACTTTCAGGTTTTTACAAATCGCTCGTAGCTCCTTTACGGCGTAGGACTCCAACCTATCCTCCTCAAAGATAACTTCCAGAGATGCAACGGATGATGCAGTTGATTCAGGCATGACAAAAGTAGTGAGTTGAAAACTGGCAAGATCAAAAATAGGCCAAAAGAAAAAGAACCAGTATGTGGTACGTAATGGTCTGCGATATGGTAGTAGTGCACACCAATCACTGTAAGTCAAGTGCAAACACAAGTCCTATCCTCACCGCTGACAACCAATGTTAGAAATGGGATCTCTAGTTGGCAAGGGCTTGCACCTTTGTCCAAGTAGGGACCCTTCTTCCTAGTCAGGGTAAGGGAGTTACACTCCTAAAATAACCCCTGCTCACCCCCTTGGTAGCTTGGCACGAGCAGTCAGGCTTATTCTAGAGGCAGTGTAAAGCATTTGCACCTAACCAACAGTAATACAGTGTAAGCACTACAAACGGACACCACACCAGTTTAGAAAAATAACCAATATTTTGATATACTCAAGACAAGCCCAATTACGACAAAAATCCACAATACTATACTTTAAAAATGAATGCTTGATAAGGTAACTTCTTCTTTGCAGGAATCACACAAAAGCAAAGTTCGTACGAGTCGGTAGCCCCGTCCGGGTCTATTACGATGCTGAATTACACAGAGTCCAACAGTTCCAGCCGACCGCGTCGCTACGGGCCAGCAGAGTCGTGAACAGACTCGGGCACAGTACCTTTCTCGTGGTGGCTGGTACGGAGTGTACGAGCCGGTCAGCGTTCGTCGCGGTTGCGGTGCAAGACGGAGCGATGCAAGGTGCGGTGTCCTTCGATGCGGTGCAGGCAGCGGCTCGATGAGCGTCGTGCAGACGGAGTCGGTGAGTCCAAGGCGTGCGGTGCAGGGCGAGACGGTGTACGATGCGGTGCTGACAGGTTGCGATGCAGGCGACCAAGCCGGAGTGCGGGAGCTGGCGTCGGACAGCGGTGCGAGTCGGAGCGGTGCGTCGCAAACGTGCGAGCGGTGCCCCAAATGCGATGCGGTCACGATTGTTGAGCCAGTTGCAGCGACCGCGTCGGTCGGGTCCGGCTGGTTCAGTGAAGCGATGCGAACTGCGGTGCCCACAGGTCACGGTGCAAGCAGCAGCTCGGTGTTAACGGCGTCGGACGTCGCCTACGGTGAGACCAGGGTTGCGATGCGAAGCGGGGCCATGCGGTCTGCGGTGCAAACAGGTCACCGGTCAGGGATGGATTCGGTTGACGGAGTCGGGTGCAGTTCCCTTCCTCTGTGGCAACTGAAACAGCTGCCCAGAAGCGGTACCCAGAGGCTTGTGAAGTCTTTGTAGTCCCTGAGACTTCTTAACAGGAGGCCAGCTCGGTTTCAGGCCCTTGGAGATACTCAGCACAAGTTTGTAGAAAGTTCAGTCCTTTCACTGCCCAAGACAGAAGCAGCAACTGCAGGCCAACCCAACAAGGCAATAACTCAGCAAAGGGGCAGTACTCCTCCTAGCAGCTCTCCAGCTCTTCTTCTTGGCAGGTTCCTTGATTCCAGCGAGATCTAAATTCATGGGGTCAGGGCCCCAATATTTATATCCCAAATTCCTTTGTTCTCTGAAGGCAGAGAGGCCTTTGCCTGGCCCAAACCAGTTCTGGTCAGTCTTGGAGCACTTTGTTGACAAGCCTCCGTATTTCCTTTCAGGGTGCAGGCCAGGGACATCAGACGCACCACAGGAGGTGGAGCCAGCATTGTGGAGGGAAGGCCCAGCCCTATTCAGGTCCCAGGTGTACTCCTCCCACCCATCTACATGTAGATCTTGCTATACAGCCCTGTGCTGACTCACCCTGTCTCCTGGCATCCCCCAGCCCCTGTCACTCGCACTCCAGACAAGGAATACACAACCTAGCAGAGGCAGGCTTGGATGGTTAGACAAGAAAATACCCACTTTCTAAAAGTGGTATTTTCGAACACGGAATGTTAAAACCAACTTCACTAAAAGATGCATTTTATCATTCTGAGTCCAGGCATACTAAACTCGAATTTCTACCATGTTCCCTGGGTCAGTTAGGATTATAAGCTGTAATAATCAAAACTGCCCATTCTGGCCTATGGGGAACAGGTAGCCTTGCAATAGTGAAAAACGAAGTAGGCTGTATTTCACTATCAGGACATGCCACACACACCCGGGCATGTCCTACCTTTCGCATACACCGCACCCTGCCCACAGGGGTACCTTGGGCCTACCTTAGGGGTGACTAACATGTAGCAAAGGGAAGGTTTAGGGACTTGCAAGTGTGCACTTGCCAAGTCGACATGGCAGCCCCAGGCTGCGCACAGGCTCTGCGTTGGCAGGCCCGAGTTACACTTTACGGGCTGTTTGCGTGGGGGGCACAATCCCGTGCTGCAGTCCACCAACAGCATTTGATCTATCGGCCCTGGCACTCGCAGTGCACTTTACTAGGGACTGACACATAGATCAAATAGGCCAATCATGGAAACACCAATCCATAACACATTTTATACGGGAGCACTTGCACTTTCCCACTGGACAGCAGTGAGGAAAGTGCGCAGAATCATTACACCAGCAAAAACAGAGTCAAAACCGGGAGGTCATAAAGCAAAAAGTCAGGGGAAACACGCCAAAAGATGCCAAGTCTAACACATTCTCCCAGCAATTCATACAGATGTGAGGTCGAAATTGTACAGATTTTATGTCCACACAATGATTAGGGACAGCCTGAGTGAGAACAACCATTTTCTGCAACATCCACCTTATCATTCACAGGACCCCGCTCTCACAAACCCAGGCCCAAGCAGAATTTACCAGAAACGGGCATTGTTCCAAGCCTCCACTGAAGCTGCATGTGTGGGAATACACTGTGCAGGGGTTCCTGTCATGTGGAGTTTGGCGGTGCTGGTCTTAGGATAATTAGCAAACCTTAGATTGTCTCCAATGGACTCCTACATTTTCATTCTCGGTGCCTCAGGTTAAAAGGCAAGACCAGAAAACTATGCTTGTGTTGAAGTTAGCAAAGCTTTTCTTGATACATGGTGGCTCCACCACTTGCCTGTGTGTAGGAGACATTATTGATATATAAGTTACGTGGTTTGTCACTACACAATTAATGTCATTCTGTACTTCTCTTAATATTTTTTTAATTTATTTCAGTTCTTTTTCTCCTCTTTTCCTTTATTTCACACTATCACTGTGTGTGTTACATTTTCTTTCTGATTATTATTCTCCACATCTGGGTTCTATAAAACTCGGTTAATTTTTCCAGGACATATTTTTTTGTTGGAAAGGCAACGACACGATGTGACACTACTCTGTAGCAGCAAACACAATTAATTCAACTTTAAACAGAAAGTTAATTCCGTTTTCTATTAGGTTTCAGATAACCAAGTCCTTCTATACCACGACGTCAAGTTTTGCAGTTCTGGTCCAACATTTAACTAATCAGTTCATTAACAGGGTCGTAATCTGGCTTCTCCTAAATGCAACACATCGCACCAACCCATCTTATAATATCGTTTTGTAGGTGAAAAGTAGGCTCACAGAGGTATCTGGTCCTGGGAAGATAGTATTAGTTATAAATGGTCTGGATAGGAGTTCCTTGTCAGATCTTTCCTAGAAAGGACGAAGTCCATCACCCACTTAGGTGGTATGCTTCATCATCTGGCCTCTCCTCACCACAGGTACCACATTTTTGTAGTGGTACCTAGCGAGCCAGTCAAGCAGGTACTTTTGTTGCAGTGAGACATATATAGAATTTCGAAGGACTTGGACATAACCCTCTGTGCTGCCTGTCGGGAGCCAGGGATATGCATACACGTGTTAATGAAGTGTGATCACGTGTGCTGGAATACCAATATTTGAAATTATTCAACATTCTGGTAATTACCCAGAAGGTTTTTAGCAGCGTTATGACCTCTTGTGTTTTTGGGCATGACTTGTAACAAATACATTATCTTTCTCTTGCTGATTACGAGGTACTACCTTGCAGCGATGTGACTAATAGTGTAGGAAATAAATTTGATAAACTATTAACAGGAACCCCCTTTCCTGAAGAATGTTATGGACCCGTTGGGGCTTCACATGTGAGCGGACAAATATAACTTTATACTAACACCAAGAATCAAGCTTTGCACCCCTTTGCAACACTTGCATCGCTCTGGTTTTGTTAATGCGACTGGGAAAGCACAAATGAAATTGTAGCTTCCCGAGACGTATTTTGAAGCCTCTTTTTTAGTGTCTCTGTGCTCCTAACAAGTAAGGAGCAATTAAAAATCAAAAAATAATATGCTTGTAAAGAGGTCCAGGTGGAGCCCACCACATCCTCCAAATATCTGGGGCCATGAGTGTGTTTCTACTTTTTATGAAAAATCCCACAAAGAACTCCAATCCACACCGTGTTTAACTAATCCACTAAATTATCATCCCAGGACCAGATGCCCTTGTGTGGCTTGTCATGATAGGGAGGGTGTACTTTGGTCCACTTTAAAACCTCCCACTCCCCCTTTTGTGTTCTATATTATAGAAGGAAAACCCAGGACTGGAAACTCTGTGTCCAAGTGACAGTGAGCCTCCTGGCACGCTAAAGTTTACAGAGAAAAATGCGAACGGTGCTAATATAAATTTAACATTCATGTTTTAATATAAGGTTCCCTTTACATATTTAGATATAAAGTAACATGGAACTTGGCAGCCGCATATGGCAATATAAAGTTAATGATAGGCATGTTTATCCACAGGCTGTGTTGTGCTAGAGTGGAAACACTGAGATAATTAACATGCTTTTGAGCTGTGAAGTCAGTGGTCCTGAGGCAGAGTTGGATATCCTCGTGGGAGAAGGTGGCACGGCAAGGCTGCTTTTAGTGGAAGAAATTAGAAGATTTAAATGGATTGTAGGCAGTGAGTGATGGTGCCTAGAGCTGGCAAAGGCAAGCCTGGACTTCTGAAGTGAGAGCTGGCACTTGGAATCACACAGAGATAGATTGGGTGTTGTTGTGGGGTGGTTAGTAAAAGTGGGGGATATGCTCAGAAATTCCAAGCGGTATTGGTTTAGTTTTATAATTACATCTTGTATTGATTACCTTTTTCTTTTTTTAATTGTTTGTCTCTCAGAATATAAATTTTGGGGCTGTGCGCTCAAAGGATGCATAACGCCTACACTTGTGCAGTGCATGAGTTCAAAACAGGAACTCCGAAAGAATCCATGTTGAACAGATGACAAGTGTAGGCACTCAAAATGTATGCACTTAAATAGCAAAGCTGAGATGTGGACACCAATGTCTGTAGGGATATATCTGCTCTCGGAAATCTGCACAGTTGGGGGGTGCTATAAGTGCCCTTGCACGCACAAGAGCAGCGGCAAATAGTGGAACACACTGGGACTGCTTGTATTCTGAAAGCTCATGGTGCGGAATTGTACGTGTAGTGTGTGAAATAACCGAAGGAGTCTTGATGGGTAGGGACAGGGAAGGGTCGTGAGGGTAGTATGTTACGCTGCCATGCTGCATGGTAGTTTACGTTCTGCCTTTGTGAATCTATGCTTCTCCATGCAGTTTCTCCTTTGTCACATCAACAGTGTGTATGTTCACTGATGCACTGTACAAGTCCCCTTCAGGCCCTTTCAGTCCTTTGTGACTAGGGCAACTGTGCCAACCCTAGGTAAGTATTTCATTACCCATATGAAAGATATAACTCTCTTGTTCATGCAAGACGGATAAAAACATACGGTCTGCAATAAAACGCTTACTGTAAAATGCAAAAGCAGTGGTTGAGATGTTATTGATCAGTTGTTCAATACACAGTGTCCTTTGCTATTGATGGAGGAAGGGAGGAGATTTGTGTATTTTAGAATTAGCAGAGTGACTCCATGCTGCGGTCGATACTGCAGGCTCTTGCAGCAGTTTTCCTCTCCTGTTTTATGGGATTGTACAAGGTGCATATTTTGCACAGACTTCAATCTGAGGAAAGAAAAGGCTGGAGGGAGTCGAGCAGCGGCCCCCTTCCTTCTCCCAGAGATCCGCCTGCAGTGATTTGATTTGCTCTGCGTCAGCAGGCCCTGTCTCGGTTCTGTCTGGGTTCAGATCTCTCCTCTTCACTGCGAGGAGGCAAAAAAATACACAGTTTATTAGGCGAGCTTTCCAGTTTCACTTCACTTTGATCCAGGGGATCCCCACAAGCATGCAGTTGCCAAATAAGCATGGATAGGTTCCTGATGGAGACTAGCTGGTAGGAGGACTTTGGTACCACATCGTGTGAAAGTAGAGCACATCTACATAATCACTAACTTCAGATTCAGAGAGGGCCCCTAAATGTGTTCCATCATTCCTCTAGAGCGTTCATAGAGACCTCACATTTTTTTTAAAAAGCAGTTTTCCTTTAGCTCCTAAATAAAGAACATAGTATGTGAAAATAGGAAGAGAATCCACTCAAATAACTACAATTATCCTCCAGGAAAGCAATACCGTTGGCCGAAGTGATAAGAAGACGAAGGATTCAGATAATTAAAGTCTGCATGAGCACTGTCTAAAACAGTCATTTCCAGGTTCTCAATAGAAGGGTCAGAAGAGAAACTTCAGTTCCTTGTGTGTCGCTTTGCATTCTTCGGTCAAGGTTATATTTCAGCAATGCATTTGCCTGATGAGGGGTTGTGGCCAGCTTCACAACATGCTCCTGGAGTGTCCCAGCAACAGCATGATGATATTCCCTGACCTGGGTCATCCATAGACATCCCGGTTCAGTAACTGAGGTGAATCGCAACTGGGTGTTGACCCGGAGTTGATTGATCAGACTAAAGGATGGTGTTGAAATACTCTCCGGAGCAGCCTTGTGCCTGACATCTGAAGCACCAGGATGTGGTTCGGGTAGGCTCCCAGTCTATGGGGTTGTCAGCTTCCTTTAGGTCCTAGAGCAGCATCTACCTGGCACCTGCTGGCAGTGACTGAAGAGAGAGGACAACTGGAGCGGTGTTGTGGATTGGCAGATGGAGACCAATGAGTGACTTGGCCCAGGAGGCGGTGTGAGGAGTCTATACAAAACTGGCCCAAAGGCCTCAAGGGTAAAGAGGAACTTCCACACAAGGGAAGGGAGAAGGGATACGTCCTCCCATGCAATATCCACTATCAATAAGTATCCAACCGAAACAATGGAACTAAAGTATAATGTTTAGGCACAGTTCTCAGTCCGAGGGGTGGTCAGTTGCTTCTACCACTATTGGGAGCAACACCTCTTTGTATAGTAACCCTCACACACTCTAATAGTGTCATGCTTCATCGGGTTCACCCTGGCTCCTAAAGGCCAGGGTGGGCTCAACCGTATTTCAGGGAGCTCTTATGAGAAATGGCCAGGGGGGTTAAAGATTAAAAACCACACACTCCATGTATCCCTTTAATATGGAGAGATGGTGGATGTTAAAATAGAAACAAGGGTGATTCCAGGATACAATGGTCCTATGACCCTATAAATGCCAACATGTTTCAGCCTGTGAACGGCCCTATGGGTCCACAGCTTTCTTCAGGGCACAAATGATAAGTCCCTCCCTGGAGTTAGCAAAACAGTATATCAGTTTAAAAATTATTTAAATATTATTTAAACAGCAAAGCAAGATAACACCGTATGGATATACTTATCCTTGAGGAGGCGTTCACATTCAAGTTTGTCCAACCAGACTTAGGTGGACTGCACACTTCTCACGAGTGCAGAGAAACTGGGTGGTCTTATAGTCAAACAGTCGTCAAAGATCCTTTGGATCTTTGACGACTGTTTGTCTATAAGACCACCAATGTGAGGAGTCACCATGCAGGGCCTGCACTAACGAGGCCCTGCTGCCGCCAGAGGGGCCCAGGAAACTGACTGGACTTGACGCCAGTCTCACTTGATGGTGCACAGTATGAATGAAGCAGTCTCCCCCCAAATCAAACCGAAAAAGGGAAGAAAAATGTCCCCAGTGAAAGGAGCAGTAAGACTTCTTGCCGACACCAGTGATCAGCTGCAGCTCTGGGCTGGCCCATCCGTGTGAAACACGGTGTTCCTCTAACAAGTTGCAACTGATGTGGTGAAGGGCCCTGCTGGACATTGAAGGGGTAATAAATGCTCTGAACCACTCTTCACACATTTCCTTTCTCCCTTTTAACCCCTTTCACCTCCCTCTTCATTATTGGTATTGGTAATTGACAATTAGTTTCTTGATGAGTAGACCTTTTCTTTTGGTGTAAGCATGCCTTGGAAGCTGCAGATTGTGATTCATTACATGTAACCGTAACAGTCCTAAAATATATTGTGATACTACAGCCGGTCTTATCACTCTTCATGTTTTCTGTAACAATAAAGAATTGTTGCCAAAAAACAAGAAATGCGGTAAACTTGCTGCTGCATGCAGGACCTTGTATCACTCTCCATGAACCGACAGGTCAACGCCGTCACCTCCAGCTGCTTCAACACCCTCCGCATCCTCCGCAAGACCTTCAAGTTGATCCCCCCTGAGTCAAGGAAGACAGTCACCCACGCACTCATCACCAGCAGACTGGACTATGGAAACACACTCTACGCCGGCATCAACAAGTCCCTACTCCGCAAACTCCAGACAGTACAGAACACCGCCGCCAGACTCGTCCTCGGCATCCCCCGACACGAACACATCAGCCAACACCTACGAAGTCTCCACTGGCTCCCCGTGGAGAAAAGAGTCACTTTCAAAATCCTCACTCACGCCTACAAATGCCTACACAACAACGGACCCAAATACCTCAATGACAGAATCAACTTCCACGTACCCAAAAGAAACCTCCGATCTTCCAACCTCGCACTGGCCGAAACCCCGCGCATCCACAGACCCAGAGCAGGCGGAAGATCCTTTTCTCACATTGCAGCCAAGACCTGGAACGTTCTACCGGCAGACATCAGACGCGCCCCCTCCCTGAACACCTTCAGGAAGACCCTCAAGACCTGGCTCTTCGGCTAAACAGATCTGCGGACCCCCCCCCCTCAGCGCCTTGAGACCCTCACGGGTGAGTAGCGCGCTTACAATTCCCTGATTGATTGATTGATTGTATATGTGCACCTGGTGTGGCTCAGCAGCACCATACTGGAAGGGGGAAGCTATCCAGCGTGCTGTAACTAGGTGCCTGACCTCACTGCAGAATGGTAAGTCCCACCAATATTCAGAGGCCCTGGGAGTGATCTTGCCTCTCATTGATTAGGGAGTAGGGACTTTGGGACTGTTGTCTGCATCTATGAGGCATTGGGTTGATTATCTCTTATGTTCTGGTATATGCACGATAATTTTTATGAAGGCTGAAGTTGTGTCCCAATTTGTATAGCTGAACAGTA